>CM057965.1:9602402-12002402 GCA_030142095.1 Rubus idaeus
TCTTGCACACAAGATCAAGAAGTCGGTCCGCCGCAAATTCACTCCATAATACAATCCTTCCTCATCTCTGCCACCACATCAATATCATAAAAATCAAAATCTAACACAAATTAATGACTAAAACTAAATTTTAGCTAGCCTAGCAAGTTGCCAAGAGATCGAGAGAGATCATACGAATTAAGTACCCAGATGGGAGTGAAGCAACATAGGAAACCAGCATGTTGAAACTAGTATTGGTTCCATTGGAAGCAATGAGGGAATTTCGCATGTCGGCGACGAATGCATTAGCCACCTGCCACAGCTTTGGCACCGGAGTGGCGCAGTCTCTGGCGAATTTTCGTAGAATCTTTTGTGTTTCTTTCCATTGTTGCTGTTTTCTTCGCTTCCGCTGCCTCACTAAGGCTGCTATGGCTGTTATTGCAGCGACTGCGGTCAATGCTGCTGCTGCCACCACCTCCTTCCTCATTTTGTGAATTTGAGCAGTGTGATCACAATGATGAACAAGTTGTTCTGCATTTCTTTTGTTTTGTTTTTGGTGATTTGAGAGGGGAAAGTAACAGAAACCCGTTTTTTGTGCAGGGAGGAACGAGTATCATGGAGGGGAATGAAACATGTATTGTTATGCAAAAAAAGAAGGGTGTTGTTATTAACACATCCCAAAGGGTATTGTGTTAATAGCAACACCCAAAAAGAAAAGAAGTTATATATTATGAGGACTTATCAACCAATATATTACAGTTGAGAATTACCTTATATCCCAAGAAATGGTATATATACTTGAGAATTACCTTACAATTCAAGTATACCATTATGTTGTACGTATTGCTACCTCAGAGAATTACCTTATAACCCAAGAAATGTGATGAAACTATGTTGTATTGCTACCTCAGAGAATTACCTTATATCCCAAGAAATGTAATTTATCGATATTGTCAACACTTTAATCTGTGAACCACTCATTTATATTTTGTATACAGTTATATTTCTTTTTCAATGTGAGATTTAATTTTTTTTTTCAAATCTTTGATTTGCATCCAAAGAATCCAACATGACAAATGGTATACTTGAATTGCATGAAATTGCTAAGCTAAGTGCCGTGGAAATTTAAAATATAGGTAAGAAATTGCAATATGATATATGTAAAAGTGTAAAACACAAAGTAGTCAATAGTGACACCCTTTTTAAAATCTCCCTCCCTCAAAGATCATCCATAAAAGGATTTTTTTTTTGCCAGAAATTAATTTAATTGAAAATAGAAGAAAAACAAGAGAGGGGGACCAAACCGAAACCTCCCGAGACTAACAAACATCAAAGAACAACTCTAGCGAAAACGAAAATGAGGAAGACCCAATAGGTCGTCATTACAATGCGAAAAAATAAACTAGGGAGGCTCATCCCACCATACCAATTCAGTTAAAGATGTACCATGATTTGCCAAAGCATCAGCAACCTTATTTCCCTCTCTGAAAATATGAGTGGATCGAAAAGTCATGTGAGAAATCTGAGACAAGCAATTGAACCAACGAACTTTGAGCTGCCAAGGCACCAGTGCAAGAGAGCGAATCCATAAAAGGAATTAATACGTAATTCTTTTAGAAGAGAATTTTGTTCCAAATGCAAAGTCCATTGATTGCAACCTGGAATGAGTCCATGTTTGGGCCGAGACTATGGGCCTTGCAATGTTTGTTTTTGGTCTGAAAAGGAAAGGGAGCTTTGAAGTTTGAACTTCATGAAAAACAAACATGAAAAGGAACATTCTGGTTTCAGAAAATGTGGGAGAGGATGAGCAAAGAGAACTTATTATTATTATTTTTCAAATGATAGGTTGGTTTGTTCTCATTTTGGTTTGAGAGTTATGTGAATTATTTTTTTGGCAAGAAATAAATTTTCATTAAAATAACAAAGTGGATACAAGAGATGCCCAAAAATGAGCAAACACACACAAGGAAATAAACAGAAGGCAACAAGCCCAAAACTGACAACAACTCCAGTAGTACAATTCTCTAAACTAACAAAAAAAAAACTTTGGATACAAGTAAAGTAAGAGTTGTATTCATGTAAATTTACAATTCGTTTTTAATATGTTTAGCAGCTCTCGAGTGGGTTCACATTATTAAATGTCAATGTCGTTCCTTTTTTGACAAAATATAACCCAATAAGTGGAAATGTGGATTACCTAAGGTTGACAGGTGTTTACGTAGAAAATCAAAGGCTAAAGTTCTACATCAAGTCAAATTTTTTGTGCTAAATGATGATTTCATGGATCTTTGTAAAGGAAGTTTTGGATGGTTTCACCCTTATAATCATATCTCTCATGCATATAATCAATCTGCCAGGTAAATCGATCATGGGATATTTAGTACTCCAGATCGTACATAACAAATTTGTCTCGGGTAAATATTGTCCAGTTTCATTTGATTTTTAATGGCAATATATTGGATTTACGGTTTAGAGTTTAGAATTATTATTGTTCTTAAAAAAAGTCATCAAAAGTAAGTAGTACAAAAAAATAAAAATAATAATGGCAGTAGCTGAGTTAGTACCCTAAAAGGCTAAAACTCTTTCTCAAAGTGTGGAACAGACCAAAAGTCATTGACATCAAATACTAACACAAGAATCATATCCTAATTTTGCATTTTATTTATCATTCCTTGTTTCTTTTGGTGTATGTATATTTTTTTGTTTGGGGCTGTTGGAGGCTTGGAGCTTTCAATAATTAATTAATTGTGGCTTCAGCTAATGATAATTATAAGATCACCGACTAATAATTAGACCCATTTTGGGTCAAAAGTCCAACAAAGTTCCAAGAACTACTCGGTAGGAAATCGAAATTAAGCTAATGAAACTTTCAAAGACTAGCAAGGCATTAATCCAGGAACACGTATGTAGGTATGACTTTGACCATTATCTATGTGCACACAGAGCACATCACCATTTTGGAGTACTAAGTACAATTCTTATTGCGAAGAAAGAGACACCTCCAAATTCCGTCCACTTTGGTCGGTGTCCGTTCATATAACAAACAAATAATATTTTTGTTTAACATAAGAAAAATCAACAAATTATTGGAAATCATTAACGCATATGACTATCAATGTAATCATTTCAATGTTAAATAAAACGCTTTTAATTTTGTTTGTTGATAACAGTTAGATGAGTGAACGATTGATACCGACAAATATATATACATCTTATTGCAGTCGTCATTCGATCTAAAAATTCTCCATTCTAGAACCGTATATGAGATTTTCGAAAAGAGAAGTGAATGCACTAAACACTTAATGAGCTAGGTGGCCTATAGAGTAGAAACTGATGACTGGATATTTAACTCGGAGATGGTTACATCTCATTAATTATCTATTATATCTTGTGGTTGTGAAAAAGAAAAATATAGTAAAGATATCTTTAATATAGAAGATAATATATATTGTGCAAAAAAAAAGATAATTTAATTATATTGTGCATGATGTAAGTCGATCTTTTTCAACATCAATTTTCTGAGGTATGCATGTCAGATAGTTGCATCGAACAAGTCAATAAAATTTAGTTGGCATTACTTGATTGGCCATAATTAGGTGGCTCCATTGAACGTTAATAATTTGCTTAATTCAAATTAACTTCACATCTGATGATCATCAGATGATCTAATCCTTCCCATACCAGACATGACATTCTTAACAATAACCATAGCTAGTGTTAATAATCTAAACGATAAATATTGTAAAATATTTTTAGAGGTAGAAGGTTTGAAGTTTAGGACAGCAAAATTGTATCCAGAAGACTACAAATTAGCAAGATCATACAAATCTCTGGTGGGACTAAGGTTGTCCCCTACCTAAACAATAATTGATAATATCATATCATTTTAATTTCGGGGTGAACCACTAGTTGATGTGCCTTCAACTGCACTTAAAATCAGATTAAGTTTGTGAAGAATATATGAATATGACACTTCCAATATTATTTATGATATATGGGCTTAGTTATATATGGAGTAGAGTTTACTTGATCACCAAGTGATCAAGAATTTTTTGGTCATTTATTATTGAATTTAAACTCAAAGGTTAAGATTAAAATTATTAAAATACTTTCATTTAATCTAAAATCTTAAATTTATATCAAATGATAAGTGACCATAATCGAGTAATTATATCCGTAGTTATATATATAAAGTTCAAAGTAAGACACATTTTATTTTTGATAGTGAAGTAGAACGGAATAAAACATCAAGACCCAATTTGTCCAATTGTATTTCTCTCTAAAATACCCAATTTGGTCAATCAACAAAATCTTCAATCCTTTTTTTTTATCGAAATCCTACGGTTTCCCAAATGCTTCCTACGCCTAAAGACTAATCCGTAATCGTCCATAGTCGGAGATCTTGTCAAAACGATTCCTCCCCCTGACCAACCACAGAGGCATAAAATGAATTGAGATTTAAACTCCAATACACAGTCAACATGATTTAAACCCGAGTAGGGGTACCACACCTGGAAACTCAACCAACTTGATCACCAGTGATAGTGAAAAATCTTCAATCCTTGATGTAAAGCAAATTCTAAGTTGTTGGCAATACAAAGGTAGGTATGTCACAATATATTAAAGCGAGTTATGGAATTCATGTTTTCTTTTTGGTGAAAATTAATGGAATCAACATGTACCATCCAACAAACTCACAAAACAACAGTAACTAATCATGAAGTCACAAAATGATTACAACGAAAGTTTTCACAAAACCCTAAAAAAGAATCCCTGAAAATGAAAAAGCTGCAGCTAGGTTTTCGCAGGAGTTAGGGTAATCGAACGTGGCCGGTCAACCACGCAAAAATCACAGAAAAAACCCTCCTCCAACATATATGAAACCTCACAGCAACACAAAGCCATGGCAATATTGCTTGGCTAGTAGAGTACTGATCTGTGCGTGCATGAGAGAGATGTATACAGGGTTTTGCTTCCTTCATCAAAACCAAAAAAAAAAAAAAACGCCGGTAAAAACTGATATAACACATGACTGTCACTAAGATGAATTTATTCTCCTAATTATTTCCAGCTTGTAAAGCAGAAGTCTAGGTCACAGATGATTCTGCAGGTCAAACCAACTTCAGCAAAGCCTGTCTTAGCTTTCTTACAAGATCCTTCACTGTCATGCTATACTCAACGTCCATCTGTAATAAAAAAAATACTTATAATTAATTTTTAGGTCGATCTTTACATTAAGCATGTTAATTCCTTCTGCAAATGAAGAATAGAATATCACATTACATGAGATTTTATATACCTGAGAAACGATAGTGATATCAAGAGTTGAATTGCCAAAGGGCAAGACGCTGCTATTGACAATGGTGAGATCAAGCTTCTCTATTTCTCTTAGTATGTTTGCCAAACATCCTTTCTTTTTGTCGCAGTGGATTCGTATGAGAACCTCTTTGTCCGAAACCCTAGCTTCGATTTCAGGGAGTGGTTGGTCGGAGCAGCTGTCGAAGTTCTCATCGGATGAGGAGATATCATCGTCCGCAGAGTACTGAGTTCTCTTCACAAACACCACTGACTCCACAGTTTTCTTTGCCGCTTGTTCCTCTAGGATCTTCATACGTTCTTGCAGCTGTTTCACATATTTTGTGGCATCTGCAAGCACTGAAGCCTTGTCCATCTAACAAATTTTGTAAAAAGGGTTGTCATTGAAAATGTATGTTCGATGACGAACGCCATAGTTTAAAACTATCGGAGATGTTTTCTAGCTTGCAGTAATATATCGATGTAAACCATTGATCATATCTATGTGATCTTTTGTCTTACATGTACAATTTGACAACATAACATGTATGACAGAGTTCTAAATCTTATGTTGTAAGATATGTGAACCACTTATCAAATGATCTATTGTGTAAATGTGTAACTCCAAATTTCATGTTAAATTATTTGATAAGATAACAAAAATATATTCCTCCATTAAACTACCAGAATATGTAAATAAGTACCTTCTTCAAGCCTGGTACTAGGGCTGATAGAGCAATGAACCGCTGGCTGAGCTTTTCGCGGCGCTTTCGCTCAGCTAGAACGTGATCTTGAGCATGTAAAGGACTTCTAGATCTAGTGACAGTAGCAGCCCTCTTGATCCCTTGGCCATATGCATGGTTTGGTGAACAAGTTTGGGGGTCATAGGAATTACCTTGTGAAATCAAAGTTGGAATCACATTTAATTTCCCACCGGAACCCAGGACCTCATTCTTTGGCTTCAAAGTAGTAGTGCAATCGAGAGTACCATATGCTGATGAGTTGGAGTTGTCAAAAGAAATTAGGTGAGAGGAGCCAGAAGAGGAGGTCCTTGGGGGTGTAATTATGTGGTCATGAGTGGTAGTGCAAGAGTTCCAATTACTGTGGTTAATCTTGGGCTGTTTTGCTGGCCTTTGATCAACATCATTTTGATGAGGGGTGAAATTTGGGTACGATGAGTAGCTCTCAGAAGAAAAAGACTGGAAATTGAGATCTTCAAGTGAGTAGTCCAGATGAGAGTTAATTTCATATTGATTCAGAAAAGTTGAATCTTCCATTTCCTATACATAAATATCAAAACAGTATTTAAGCACCAGAAATTTGTTAAAAAACAAAAAGGAAATTACACATTAGATTGAAAAATTCTAGTATATGTTAACGTATCTCATATGTACAATTATCACTTTTAAAACTTCAAATGAGAACTTATTTATTCTAATAAGAATCTTATTTACTCAAGCTAGCATAATTCATAGACTTACCAATTCAGATACCCATTTTGCTGATGAAATCATCTCCATTAAAATTCAAAGTACCTGCTGTTCTTTCCTTACAGTCGATCTTGGTAGCACCTTTGAAACTAAACTGAACAAGACAGTAAAATCTGATTAGTTATACATTAAGCCATGAGGGCTGCAATTAATTTATAATCTATATTTAAACTTTCCTTTAGATAACAAAACAGAATCAAATTAGAGAAGTGAAGCCAAGAACTGGAAACTGGAAAGTGTAGATCACACTTTCATCAGATTAACATATCATCGCCATGATTATATGTATAACATTTCAGACCAAGGAAAACAGCTAAAAATTACAAAGAAAATCTGCACATCATCCCATCGAGGTATATCGATTAGTTAAATTAACGAAGAAGGGAGTCCCAAAAAAATCTAACTAAAGAAATTAAAATGATCGAGTGCAAAGAGTGAAAGAGAGTTTGTGAAACCTTCAAGAAAAGTTCAGGATAGCACTAAGTAATCAAAGAAGCCCAGAAATTAAAGTATAATTAAGCCTTCCCAAGAATTTCCTTGCAATTTGGAAAAAGAAATAGGAGAGTTGAAACATGGAGCCTACCTTAAGACTTAATATGAGAGAGACTCAGAGTAGTCGGGTAGTAATTTTTCTGTTCCAGTCCGCAATAACGAGGAGTAGTGCAGTGCTTTATAGGTGTTTGAACGCGGTCTACATTAAGCAAATGATTAAAAAGGAAGAAAAGAATTGACAATATTGTACGTGTTTCAATTTTAATATTTATCATCAAGTTTAATGGCACGTGTGAAAATCTGGCCCGCTTTCTGATTAATGGTCACTGTTCATTTGGAGGCTCTCTTTCTTGATCAGTTGGTCAATTTATGAGTACTCTTTTTATCGTTTTGAATTTGACCTAGAAAAGGCATATATATAAATGTTAGAGCTAGGATTGCAATTTTGGATAGTATTGTTTTCATGTATATGAACTCCGTTAACAAACTTATAGAAATTGTTTTCATGTTTATGAACTCCATTAAGTAATTTTGTCTTCAAATGGGTAGGAGTACTTTGATATCCGACCTTAATGAGGTCCATATTTTGTTAGCATGTAGATGTATTGTGTAAACACGGTTGTGTTTCCTTAAAGTGGTTAGTGGTTACCAAGCACATCATAATTTGGTAACACTTTTTTTTAGAGTGCCTAATAAATATCTAAAGTTTGAATCTTCTGTCAAAAGAGAAAGAAAAAAAAAAAAAAAAAGAAAAAGAACACACATGCACTCGGTGTAGATTACATTGGAAAATAGATAGTATGTGTTGAATGATACAAGAGCAAGGCGAGAATATGCATAATCACTATAAGCATATTGTTTTAAATCCCATCAAACACAAAATTTTAAATCAATCTCTAAAGTTATTTTATATAATTAATAAGAATAATTAACGACTGTGTCTCCAATTTTATGGCTAAGGCTTAGCTTAGCACACTCACAAGTTGGAGAGGTTCATAAACTGGTATAGTATTGGTGGTTTTGCTCTCTCACCAGAAACCAAAATTAATAAAAAGTGTATAATAATCTTCTTTTTCTCACACACATTGATAGACAAAGAACCTTCTTTTCCGTATAGTGAGTATAAATGAGTCCGGTTGTTAGTAATTTCTCAACCAATTAATCGAACTATTCCGTATAGTTAAATGTATTCAAGTTGAAATTTTTAATTGTTTGATCATCTTATTTGACATGAGATTTCATTCAAAATCTAAGATTATTAGAGTAACTATACACTTTCTTCTCGACTTACTTCTTCAACGATTAATTATTTATGGGTCAAAAGTCCACCAGAGCTACATCAAAGTCCACTAGAGGTACATCAAATTTATATGGCCAATAATTTCTTTTTATTCTTTATCTCTCACTTAGGGATTTAAATATTTAGCTTTATCCTACGATAATGAATAGCTCATAACCCGGGCTGCATGTAAAGCTACAATTGTATTTGATACAAAAGACTTTTCCTCTTCAAAAGACATCAACAAAAATTGAATTCATGTATGCTCATGAATGTACGTACAAGTGTCTCTTCTTCATTCTCTCTGTTCTTTGTTTTTTTTTCCTCCTATGGAAAGATTAAACAGAACTACAAAAACTCAGAACCCTGACAAAATATAGTTCATAGATATCCAACAAAAGCGGTTAGTTTCACAGCATCAAGATAAACCACCCTGATCAAACTTGATGGATTGAGTCAGATATGATCGATGCTGTCATTAAAAATATTGTGTATGTATAGATCTAGAACGTGTCATCGAAATGGCTGCAATTAATTAAATGCACGAACCCACGTTATTTATATCATTATTAAACCCTAATATTTACGCACGTGAGAATTGAACAGAAATTAATTGGCAATTAACTTTGATTTGATCGAAGGTACTACAGCAGCTAGGCTAGGGCAGATCTCTACGTACACAAGAAACTGGGTTCTAAATCCATACGAACATATCCTCTGTCTTCCTCATTAATTATGATAATAACCAAACACATCACTCACGTAATGAGAGTAATTAGGGCACAATTAGCAAAACAAACAAGTAGGTACGTTGATGAATGCAAGGGGGGCAATAATTAATTAAAACAAACAAGATAAGCTGGCTAGGTTTTTATGGAGTAGTGCGTCTTCCTAATTGATACAATAGAGAATGGCCGGTGGGGAAAAACAACTAGATACGCAAGGTGCGAGGGATCTGTACTGAAAGATTTAGCAGTTTTAATTAAAACTCAGGAGATCTGATTAAATAAGTAAGCATCGATTTGATCTTCTGCTTAATTTCTGTTATCTATCTAATAGTACTTGTATATTTCAATAATTAAAGAGCATAATATACATAGTTAAACTACTTATGGATTCAGGCAATCAATGACTTCATGCATGTGGGTTCCGTCGTTGGTTCCAATTTATTCTGGCATATTGGCTGTATTTAACAACCGATAGAGGGCGAAGACTTGAAGCAAACGATGCACGTCTAAGCCTGAATCAAGCATCAATGTATGTCAATACTATTTTTTTTGGCCATATTACTCCGATAACCATGCGCGAGCTTAGTCATTCTATAAGTACTCTATGGACTATGGGTCATCGGAAATTATGGGCTTGAAGCAGTTGCCTTTTGCGGTTTCCTTCATATGCCGATGTGCGTTAGAGAAGAATGGACCTCTCAGTTGGTTCGGCACGACGGCACATAAAGCACCTAATTCACTTCCCTGATACATAAAGGAGTTGGGTTCCTAGTTCTTACATGACATATATGATCGAACCACGTTATATCTCTCGGCTCTTGCATTTCCATAGTTCTTTTGGTCAAGCATGCACTAACCTACTAGACTAGCATAAGTCTTTAGGCCGGGCAAGGACGTTGCAACTCAGTTCGCTGTGGTTTTCTCAGTCTCTAGCTAGCGGGACCAACCTAAGAAGAAGATTGCTCGGTTTATATGGGAACCAAAACCAATTTCAGGCACCTAACATAAAACTATTAAAATAACTTACCATTGAAATTATAAACCCGTAACTACTCGAATGCTGAAATTTCCCATATGACAAGCTCCTGGCTCCTTCTTCAATTAATAGAAAAACTGTAGTTTCGGAAACTTTGGGAATTGAAGCCCTATTTTGAAAGTTTTTTTTTTCTTTTAGGACCTTTCTTAAAAAAAAATCTTTGTGAGGCCCTTCATTCTATATTTCTATGTGTCATCCATCGGTTCGCTTGCTTTGACTTCAACCAGTCGAGCTTCCAATGGTGGTAGCTTTCCATTTAGCTACCGTATAGAGTGAATCCCGCATGTCAACTAATAGCACTAATTAAATGTGACAATATGACAATAAGGCCACAAGGGAAAATAGACGGTTACCGCTGGATGTTTTGGCTTCGTCCCCCTCATTTTTGTTTTGTTTTTTATTCTCTAATAACATGGGATGGTAAGAAAATTTGTTGCCTCTCTTAATCCTCGTTTTGAGCCAAAGATAATAAAAGAGAATATTACTGCAGAGGACCTTGAAATAATGCAAACTAGATGGAAGAATGTCTAAGAGGAAAAATTTTCAAGAAAAGGAGCATTATATATGAAGAAAAATAAAAAGCAATCCAACGATATAGTAAGTGTATTTTGCCATGCGTTTTTAAAGAATTTAATTGAAGATTAGGTGATATTAGCTCATCAGTAAGTAACAACTTATGTGAGGCCCTCACCCCTATTGCGAAGGAGAGAGGATCACTACTTCAATTCGAAAATTTCTATAGTATGTTAACGTATGAGATATGCACAATTACTACTTTTAGGACTTAAATATTCAAACGATAATATAATTTACTCTAATGAGAACTTTATTTACATTAACGATAACTTTTTTGTACTTATTACATCAGTTGTCGAAGTGATAATATGTGTTGTCAAGTTGTAAGATATTACAATTACTACTTTTATGACTTAATTATTCAAACAAAAATTTACTTTATTCTAATGAAAATCTTATTTATCTTAACGAAAATTTTCTCTTCTCATTATATATGAGAAATTTTAACATATATATCATAACCTTACTCGATATTCTGGTGTCACACCACCCATCATCACTTTTAATTAGTGTAATTTACTGTATGATTAGTGTAATTCACTCTTAGGAAATACATATACAAAATACAATAATAGCCACATTTCTTGTGAGATAAACTTTCGCAGGGATCTTTACTTGGTTATCTTTCTTCACTCGTTTATCTTCACTTTATATGAAGCACTACTCTTGTCTTCCTTTCTGAGCTGGCTATAGCTTTTGATAACAACAATTGACTAATTGAAGGATTACGAAGATCTAATTGTTATTGTTCTTTATGATTCAATGATGACACTTTTGCCTATACTAATTTAATCAACCTTGTCCATGTAAATGGCAAAAAGCTGCAACATATTTTAATTCAATAATACGCAATAGCACTAAAAACAAAATTGTTCCAAGTCAATAATGATAGAAGACAGGAATATAGATTAAGAAATGAGATGGATTAATTAAGAAATATGCACCAACTAATTTTAACTTAGACATATCCAAATTGGGAAAGAAATATAGTTTTAGATTTTTAAATCTCAAACGCTTCCAGAATCCAGATTTGTATTTGTTTTAAGAACTAGCTGGTCCTGGAAAAAGCCGGCTTCACTCACATGATAAACGTGGTATCATTAATTAACTCAAGTTTAAGCTGTTAATCCAAATCGAGCACCTAACCACAATAATTTGTAATCACTTTAAATTAACATACTTACTCTGTATGTTTATAAATATAATTTCTTCTTCCTCTTCTTCTTTTTTGTTGTATTCATCTGTCATCCAGTGAAGTTGAGCTTTTGATTGATTTGATTAAAGTAACATGTTTTGAAATGAAAGGTTCTAACTTTGAAATCCATGCATGGTTAATGATATATATATATAGATATATATATATATATTTATTCAAAACGAATTCAGAAGGCTAGGGTTGGTAAAATTATTGGGGTGGAGTGACTGGATCGAGTCTGTTGGACTTTTAACTAGCTAAAGGAAATGAATTGAATTCAGAAGCTTCTTGCATTCGGCGTCAGATCGAAAATGAATGCAAAAACAAAGAACATGGAGAAATGCTTATTATAGGCAGAAATGTCTCTGTAAGTCAAGTTCAGAATTGTTTTTCTTTCATTATCTTGTCTCTTGTCTCCAAATTATTAGGGTATATATCTAAAGTCTTCGTTTTCCTTCATTTTGAGTAAAGCTTTCTTCGATTTGTTAATGATCATAGTGTGTTTCACGACCAATCAGTCTGTTTCATAAGAAGGCAAACATATATATAATATGTATATATACATATAAATATAGACACGTACACACATACATATAGGCCTGGGAGAGATGTGAAACCAAAGAATGAGTTCTTTAATTGCTTCTGTTTTTGTTTTCTCCACATGGGTTTTTCGATATGCATGAATATATATATTTCGAGCCAACGTACTCATAATTTATTAATTCTAGCCTTCCATGGAAGTTGAATGTTGATGGGGCTAGTTAGTGTGGGTGCAGTGATCACAAAGCATGATGGTTTCTCATGGAAGCAGTACGTTACTAATTGAACAAGATACATGTGAATATATGTGATGATATCATCAATTAATTAGCTATCAAACTTGATGCTTTTTAGTTTGTTTATGATGAAAATTGGACCCTTCAAAATGTTTGGAGACCCTTTGCTCGGGGTCTAAGAAAAAATTATAAATGGCGATAAATTCAATCGCACATCATTTTAATCATCGAAGTTATATATTTTTAAAAAATTCTTCAACAATAATAAGAAATTGGAGTTCTACTTTTATCGACAAATTATTCATCAGAAAAAATGTGCTAATAGTTTAGTTTATATTTATTTTATGAAATTATTTTTTCTTCTTTCCTAGCCGTTGTCCAATCCACTTGGACTCTTTAAAAATACGTGAGAATCACCCGATGCATTGAAAATCTAATGAAATTTCAATTATGTGAACCATGTTCTTTGTCTCCCAAAAGTGTGTGCTACAAAGCACACAGATTCTTGCAACTGACATCTTTAAAATTAATTTAATCGCACTTCATTTTTAGCATCGAAGGATACATTTTAATACATTCTCTAAGTGAAAAACTAATATACACAGCCAAAAAACCGTGTGCATGATTTTCTAGTCCACTTGGTGTATTGGACAGAAAGGTACCTGAAGTTTTGTGTATCCAACTTTCAAAAGTGATCAATAAAGTACCTGAACTTTCAAAAACACATTATCGGGATACCCCCGTCTATTTTTTGTTACTTGAACGTTAATTATGAGGGCATATTAGTCATTTGACATATCTCAACTTTCAAAAGTGATCAATAAGGTACCTGAACTTTTGAAAACACATCATCGAGATACCTTCGTCATAACTCAATTAAATGAGATCACGTGTGACTCATGTGAAATATTTTTCAAGGGTTTTATGTAGTTTCTCACTTTTTTTAAAATTTTACTTATATAATTTTATTTCTCTTATTTTCTCTTCGACTCGATCCCATCAAGGTGAGAGATTGAACCTAATGTCACAAAGATATTTTTTTATGTATGGATGATGCACATAAAGTGTGTTTGAAATATACTGTATGGATGATCTAGCTTTTGAATTAACCAATACTTAAATTCATATTAACTAAAGTAATACCCTAAAAAAAATAGCACACACCCTAAAAAAAAAATCAAAGTCTCCTTAATTATTAATTACAGGAAGAGGATAAAGATAAAGTTTTGAAAGGAAACTCTAGAAGGAGGTTAACTAATGATGCCCATGTTAGAGAGGCTAACGATGCCTAGGCTCGTGCTAAGGATGCCCACGATTCCAATACGATTTTTCAAAGTATGAAAACTAGAAAATTCATAAAAAATAAATGATCCGAGATTTTCAAGTTCTGTCAATTGACACTCCTTTTAAAAAACATGTTTTACTCGTGATTAAGTTTTGAGAAATTTTTTTTTGCCCAAACCTTGGTTTTTCACCAAGAACCGTGAGTTATAACACACGATTTTTGGGCCAAAATTGTATGTTCTTATTTTTACACCAAAATCTTCTCACACTTAAATAATAATTTTAAAGATTTTTTGAGTTGACAGAACGAAAAAAAATCATTTAGTTTATTTTTTACGATTTTTTAAAGTAAAAAAACTAGAAAATTCAGAAAAAAATAAACGATTCAAGATTTTCGAGCAAACTCAGTTCGAACACCTTTTAAAAATCATGTCATACATTTGGTGAAGTGTTAGCACAAACAAGTTAAAGGGAAAAGGAGATTGGCAAAGTGCCAAACCATGTCAACCCCCTTTTCCCTTCAACTTTGTCCGTGAAAACTATATCAATATTTAAAAATAGTTTTTAAAGTTTTTCTAAATTACTTTGCGCGAAAAGTTTGATTCTTTATGAGTTATGATTTTTCAAAGTCGCAGAATCTAAAGAATCATAACTTACAATCAAATTGAATTTTTTGAGTAAAGTCAATTTGTACACCTTTTAAAAATCATGTTTTACCAACGGTAAAGTTTTGACACTCATAAATTTGAAGAAAAAAGTGCAGTTCACAAGGAGGTATCCCGAGGTGCCACTACACTTCCAACGATGCCTATGCTAGCGAGCCTAATAATGCCTATGCGATTTTTCAAAGTCGGAAACTAGAAAATTCATAAAAAATAAACAATTCAAATTTTTTGAGTTCTTTCAATTGGAATACCTTTAAAACAATATGTTTTACTAATTGTAAATTTTTTAATTTTTTTGCCGAAATCATGATTTTTCACCCAAAACCGTGAGTTATAACACACGATTTTTGGGCAAAAATCACATTTTCTTATTTTCACATGCAAATCATGATTTTTAAGGACCTGTCTAGTTGACAGAATGAAAAAAAATATCGAATCGTTCATTTTTTTACGATTTTCTAAATTTGGAAAACTAGAAAATTCATAAAAAAAAACGATTCAAGATTTTTAGGTTCTGTCAATTGGAAAACCTTTTAAAAAAAAATATGTTTTACCAATGGTGAATTTTTTAGAGATTTTTTTTCTTTTCGAAACCATGGTTTTTCACCCAAAACTATGGGTTATAACACATAATTTTTGGACAAAAATCGCATGTTTTTATTTTCGCACCAAAAAGTTTTCACACTCAAATCATGATTTTAAAGGACTTCTCGAGTTGAGAAAACAAAAAAATATCAACTCGTTTATTTTTTACAATTTTGCAATTTTGAAAAACTAGAAAATTAATTAAAAAAAAACGATTCCAGATTTTCGAGTCCTGTGAATTGGAAATTTTTTAAAAAAACATGTTTTACCAATGGTGGACTTTTTAGAATTTTTTATTTTTTTGGCCGAAATCATGGTTTTTACCAAAACCGTGAGTTATAGCACACGATTTTTTGGGCCAAAATATCATTTTCTTATTTTCCTATCGAAAATTTTCCACAGTCAAATCATTATTTTAAAGTACTTCTCGAGTTGACAGAACAAAAAAATATCGAGTCGTTCATTTTTTACAATTTTCCAATTTAAAAAAAAATTCATAAAAAACGATTCGAGATTTTTGAGTTGTGTCAATTGAAAAACTTTTGAAAAAATATGTTTTACCAATAGTGAAGTTTCGAGAGATTTTTATTTTTTTTGGCCAAAACCATGGTATTTCACCCAAAATTGTGGGTTATAACTTATAACACACGTTTTTTGAGCCAAAATCACATGTTCTTATTTTCGCACCGAAAATTTCTCACACTCAAATCATGATTTTAAAATACTTCACTAGTTCTCAAGTTGACAGAACGAACAAAAATAGAATCGTTCATTTTTTACGATTTTCCAATTTCAGAAAACTAGAAAATTCTTATGAAAATAACAATTCGAGATTTTGAAGCAAAGTCAGTTTGAACACCTTTTAATAATTATGTTTTCCAAATGTGCCAAACCATACCAATCCAGTTTTTCCTTTAACTTTATCTATGACAAAACCTTACCAATGGTAAAAAATAATTTTTAAAACTTTTCCAACCGACTTTGATCGAACAGCTCGAGTCGTTTTTGAGTTATGATTTTTCAAAGTCGGAAAAGTTAAAAAATCATAACTCACAAATGAGTCAGGCTTTTTGAGCAGAGTCAGTTGACATTCCTTTTAAAAATCATGTTTCACCAATGGTGAAGTTTTGACTCTTAAAAAAGTTGAAGAAAAAATTGTAGTTTTGTAGGAGGCATCTCGAGGTGCCCCCCCTACACTTTCAACGATGCCCATGTTAGCGAGAATAACTAACGATGCATGCCCATGCTAAGGATGGCCACGATGTCTGTAACGCCCCAAATTGCACCTCTTCAATTTAAGCACGCTACAGTGCCGCGAATCCTTCAAAATACAAGCTAAAGTGCTAACTTATACTTTAAAGAAACGCAAGGCATTTTGAGAATTAAAATCAGAACGCAAGTACGGAACGTATTTAATTTGAATAGAGGTGAATTAATTGGAAATCATAAAACAATAGAAATCCAATTTTATCAAATTAAATGACCGGATCGAAGGTTGAATTCATGAATGAGTTTTCATGTGGTAAAGCACAATATTGACCATGAACAACTTAAATGGTCGACAGATTCAGAAATGAATACAATGAGAATGAATAAATAAATCTGGAACCTGATATTCGAAAACGAATATCCGATTATAACAAATTTGCACACCTAGCTCCATCCACCGTTATCCCGTTTCCAGTGCACAGTACCTGCATCCAAAACTATTGTAGGGGTGAGCTTTCGTCCTCGCTGCTCAGTAGGGGTTTCACCCCGGCTAGGTTTGAAAACCTTTATATATATTTTATAGGGCTAGCCAGTATGTAAAAATATATCAAGGAAAACAATAAATCATTTCTCAATAATAATTGTTGAGAAAATAAATAGATATCCGGATAATGTATCAAACCTGATGACCGATCAATCTAGCCAACTACATCCTTACCAAGACCCAATGTCATAAACGGCAAGGAGTAGTGAGAGTGTCCATTTATGCCATACCGCCTAGATCTAGTGCCACACCTCATTGGATGTCAGACACTATTCCGTTCGTACAGCCCCTCCGGAGGTTTAGGGGATCGAAACCCAAGGTAGTCACTATGCTCCACTCACTCTCAGGTCATCACATAAAATCAAATATAATTGATAATACGCATGGCATATAAAATATCAAATCATTCAAATTCATATAGAACTCTAGCCATGCATTATTATTTACTCGTTATATACGAGAAAATACTAACCGAGAGAGTCCCAAGTTTTCCCTACCTGGAATATCAAAGCTTGTCTTCTCTCGTCACTTCAGGCCAACACTACCACCACCACAGTTCACGTTTCGGGTTAACTGGAGTCCCTAGTCCGACAATAACTGAGTATTAAATAATATTCACAATTAATAACACTCAACAAATTCATTCAAGTCCTCTTGGACAATCATTTCTGAGTACTTAATTCAATCAATCAATTTATTGTTATCGGGTGCTATCCCATAATTACTATGGGCACCCAACACCATTTCTATTTAACCAACATCGAATTGCTTTTCGATAACTTCTCAATTGTTCAACACGTTTAGCATTTACCGTATTGGTTTACACTAAACCACAATGTAATAACTTTATGCTAAATCACAATCAAATACTTCCAGACCAATTTCCAAATCATTAATAAGCATTTCCACAATTCCTTAGTAATTACTGCCGTACGCCAAATTCACAATCACCAAATATATAACAACCAATTTCCATATACCAAGTTTAATTCACAGTAATAGTGATTCCAAACTAGTGATAGACTATACTTTCAATCACTTTGCAGCCAAATATCAATTCACCATCAACAGTTCAACAAGGATATTCCAACCGAATTTCGCATGATCAAACTACCATTTACAATTCAAAGCTTGTACCTTCATCGAGTTCTCAATTGGTTTAGAGAACACAAACAGCAAGGATGTTCAAAGAACCAAAATTGAGCACGAGCTGCACCTCTGTTCTGATTCACTAACCAAGAACCCATAGCCCAAAGTCATCTGTAGCTTCCTGAAGTTAAATTTCGTATAGAACTGAACGTTAACAAGGTTGGAAAACAAAAGGAGTAGCCTGAACCATCACCGCTCACTGTGGTTCACGGTGACAGAACTAAACCCCAAAACCCAAATTTCCAAACCTTAATCAAAGACGAAATCTAAGGCTATAGACGTGTAGAGCTCGATGAGGGGATCAAGATGGATACCTGACTTGAAGGAATCCGTCGCCGGAGTCGCCGAAATTAAAAGAAAACTCGCCGGAAAAACCAGAGCTTCATTTCTTCGATTCTTCCTCTACAGGCAACGATTCGAAAATCTGAAACCATAGACAAGTTCGCCGTGACCAGGCGAAGCCATTGGTACCAGTTTCGTTCGCCGTCGTGGCCGGAATCGGAAAACGTCATCGGCGCTGCCATGACTTCCTCCGTTCGTTTCTCTCTCTACCGCCGTCGATTGGATCAGCTGTGACCATCGTTGAACTCGCCATGTCGATCTGAGCAAGGCAGGACCGGTCCGGTGCCGTGAAACGGCCGGACGAAGGAGATGCCATCGGAGGTGTCGCGGCAGAGGAGAGAAGAGGCGGTGAAGGTCTGGAGAAATCTGGGCCTTTGGTCTGATCCAATGGGTATTTGTACCCCTTTTCTTTTAATTCTTTCCAACGGTCAAGATCTTGCAGTGATTTGATCAACGACTGAGATTAAATCAACTTTAATTCCTTAATTACCAAACTTCCAAAAATCAAAACAAATAGCTCGGGTATCCGAAAAATACTCCGAAAATACCCACGAACTCGTCGTGACGTGTACTTGATTCTCGAGTCTTTAAATCGAAGTTACGACAAAAAGATAATTTCTGAAGAATTCCCGAAACTCTTTAAATATTACCGAGGTTACGAATTTAATCTCGATTAATATCCAAATTAAGTCCTTAATATTTCCGGGGTCTCACAATGTCCATGCAATTTTTCAAAGTCGGAAAGCTAGAAAATTCATAAAAAAAAATAAACGATTCGATATTTTTAAGTTTTGTTAATTGAAATACCTTTTAAAAAATATGTTTACAAATGGTGAAGTTTTGAGAAATTTTTATTTTGGCCCATGTGAGATATTTTTCATGGGTTTTATGGTATTTTCTCACTTTTCTTTTGTTTTGCTTATGTCCTCTTCTTTTCTCTCCGACTCTCATCGAGGTGAGAGACTGAATCTAATGTCACTGAAGTATTTTCTCATCTATGGTTGATGCACATAAATGCATTTGAAATATAATGTATGGTTCATCTAACTTTTGAATTAGTCAATTTTTAAATTCATATCGATTAAAGAAATCAAAGTAATACTCTCCAAAAAAAAAATACACATACCCTTCGAAAAAAAAAATCAAATTCTATTTAATTATTTATTATAGAAAGAGGATAAGGATGAAGTATTGAAGAGAAAAGATAAGGTGAGAGGAGGCAAAAAACATATGCTTCAACATATTTCATTTAACTGAGATATGATGAAAAATAGATGGAGGTATCCCAATAATATGTTCTATGTTTTTAAAAGTTCAAATATCTCATTGATTGATCACTTTTGAAAGTTGTGATTTGTCAAATGACTGTTATGCTCTCATAATTAACGGGAAAGTAACGAAAAATAGATCGAGGTATCTCAATGACGTGTTTCTATTGCATGGGTATCGTTAGTCTCGCTTGCATCGGTATATTGTCCTCGCTTGCTTGGGCATCGTTAACCTTGCTCTTGCTAGGGCATCGTTAACGTCGCTTACATAGGCATGTTAGCCTCGTTTGCATGTCGAAACCTTGTCAACACATATATAGGGTCAATACTTTTGTCGACGAGTTATTCGTCGGGAAATGTGCGCTAATAGTTTAGTACATTTATTTCATAGAATTAAATTTCTTTTTTCTAGGCCGTTATACATCATTTTGAGCACCGGAGTTATACATTTAAAATAATTCTTCAAGTGAAAAGTTAAAAGAAAGTGGAGGTCTAGTTTCACCGATGAATAATTTGTAGGGAAATGTGTGCTAGTAGTTTAATTTATATTTATTCCATATAATTTTTTTTTCTTCTTTCCAGGCTGTTGTCCGATCCACTTGGGCTCTTTAAAGATATGTGAGAACCAACCGATGCATTGAAAATTGAATGGAATTCCAAAAAAAAAAAAAAACAAGAAGAAGGGAAAAGCAGCTTAAAATTGCAGGAGGAAGTAGTACATGAACTTGACTGATAAGTGATAACGCCACACCCGGCCAAAAAGAAAACAAAAGTTAAAACCAACCTCTAAAATTGCCTGTTTGTTTCTCTCCTAAGAGGAAAGCTAGAGATATTCATTACAAAAATGAAAAATCAATCCTCTCGAAAAAAAAAAAAAAATCTTCAGGCCCTGGGGTTCCTTGTCACAGCTGGTGGGTAAGTCAACGTGGTACCAGCAAGTCCACCACGCAAAAATAAGAACAAAAAACCCTCCAGCTGCATTTATATATAGAACTCATGGCTAAAACAAGCTTTGCAACGGACCAGATGGTGTTTATTCGTCTGAAAAACGGAGAGAATCACAGGCATAATAGACTTGTCTGAAGAAGTTGGAAAAAAAAGGAAATTATTTCAGCTAATTTGACAACTAATTAATGACCGAGTTTGCAAGCTATCAGATCATGCATGTACAGGTTGAGGAAATAGATTAATCATCAGAAGATATCCACTGTCACATGAACTTCAATAGAGCCACTCTCAAGCTTTTTGCTAGATCCTTCACTGTCATGTTGAATTCATCATCCATCTGCAAGAAAAGGGTAAACATAAATTTTACTAAACCACTTATTGAAGTTAAAGTTAAAAGGATATTACATAATGTTCATGGCCAGACTGAGCTAAAATAGTACAAGTGAAGTTACATACCTGAGCAATAATTGTTATGTCTAGAGTGGACTTCCCAAATGGCAAGACACTGCTATTAACCACAGATAGTTGAAGCTTTTCTATTTCGCTTAAAATTTTCACCACGAATCCTTTCTGATTCTCGCAGTGGATTCGAATCAGTACATCCTTCTCTGAGACTCTTGCTTCAATTTCCGGGAGTGATTCATCAGAGCTGCGCCCATCGAAGTTCTCATCGCATGAAGAAGTGTCATCATCAGAAGAGACCAGCTGAGACTTCTTCACAAACACCACGGATTCCACTGTTCTCTTCTTGGTTTGTTCCTCGAGCACTTTGACACTTTCTTGGAGCTGTTTCACATACTTGATTGCATCTCCAAGAACAGAAGCTTTGTCCATCTATAGCCAAGAAATTGAAATATAGTAATGTTAAATTTGATCCAATATGATCATCATGTCATTTTAAGTGTTGAAATTTAAAACAGTCTTTGGTCGACATCCTACAAGCTTAAGCAGTTAGATCTCCAGTTTGAATCCCTTCAATTTATCCTATACTATAAAACAATTTTCGCTCCAAAAAGTTTAAGCTTCTACGAATAGTGCTAAACTAACCAAGTTTTATCAAAATGAATTAGCTAGTACCTTTTTTAGGCCAGGAACAATGGCAGAAAGAGCTATAAATCTCTGACTGAGCTTTTCTCTTCTCTTTCTCTCAGCCATTATGTGGTCTTGAGCATGTGAAGGTGTTCTAGTTGTTGAGTAAGGCCTCTTAATAGTCCCATAGCTTTGGTTCTCAAACTGCATACATATTTCGGATGGTGCCTCATTCTTCGGCTTCAAGGTAGAGTCGAAGTTAGTAGAGAACTGCTGATGAGGCTTGGAAGGTGGTGATGATTTCAAATTAGTGTTCTCGAAAGAAAGAATGTGGGAGGAAGAAGATTTCGAAGGCTTTGGGGAAACATGCTCTGTGATGCCAGAGTTCCAGCTGTTTGTCTTGACCAGTTTGGTTGGTCTCTCCAAACTGGTCTGAGAATTAGTCTCATTGATGGATGAACCACCACTTAAGGTCGTAGTGGGGGTATTTTGGGTAGTCAAAGTTGGGTAAGAGGAATAACTCTCATTGGAGAAAGATTGTTTGAAATTTCCCCCAAGTGCAGTTGCTATGTCTTGTGCTGTAAACCCTTCATGAATGAAGTTGTAATCATCCATTCCCTAAAAAAAATGTATCACACAAAAATAAACTATAAGAAACTCTGAACAATTTACGTGCTATTACGTAACTATTGCACCATATATATGTTCGAAAATTACCAAATCAGAAAACCATTTCGCCGATGATACGTCCATTATGTGACTAAAAGTATTGAACAAAGGATCCTGGAAAACAAGAACTAATGTCAGAAAACCAGTACTAATGAAAATAAACAAGACCCTAGCTTTTGAAGAAACCGAAACAAGAAAAACACAATCAGATTTTGACACCGAAATCTAATGAAACAAGATAGAAATGGAAGGTTAATTACCCCTTCTTTTTCTCCTTCACTTTCCACACTGCTCTACTATTTTTCCAGTAGGCCTAATATGAACTTCTCCATCTGCAGTTTTTATAGTAGTTGTGCATCCATTATTGGTTTGCCAATTCTTAACCCGTGTAAAAATTTTCGTTGTTTATTTTCAGAACCATTATTCAAATGATAAGTAGGGTTGGCGTGTCTGTCACATTACACAGTCGTTGACGTGAGGTGAAATCATATGGGCAGCATAAAGAAATTGACAACTTGATCCTGTGAAGAGATACTAGATAGTCTAGATCTACAGGAATGATTAAAGAAACATTATATTATCTTTCCCAATAACTTTGCCAACCATATTCTGATTAAAAATTTAAGTTCCATTACGTGAATTATTCATCTCAGGCGGTCAGGCCCATTAATTTCTATGAATTTTCTGACCGAGAACAACAGTGATTATTGAAATGATTGCATGCTGATGAGTAATGGTGGGTCGATAATGATATCTTATCATTTTGTTTTTATTTACTGGATTTCTTTCTTTTGATTGAGTTTTGTAGACCAGGGCTGTTGGATTGCTGTCTGTTTCTTTTTGTTTTGGCCTTTTTCCAAAAAAAAAAAAAAAAAAGGCCTGGGCAGAGAAGAATTTCCAACCAACCAACAAGTACAAAAGTTGTAAAATTGATAGAAGGGCTCATTAATTATTGTTCAATGAGAGAGACTCATCAAGTGAAAACAAAGGAGTTAGTAGCTGAATCAAGTTTTATGTACTTATATTCTGCGATCGCTGAATTACTAGGTTTGCTTTGAGTTGTACTTGTGTGGAAGATGAGGCATTATCGAATTGTTCATACCCTCCTTTGATTATTGAATGAAATTGCTTCTGCTATTAAAATAAACGAAACAAGTGAAACTCCTCTGATGTGAGGCCTTGCCCGTAGAATACTTTTTCTCTCTTTGATTGTGTAGCCTTAGATTTTGATGAAGATCAGAAGAATGCTTCAGATGTAATTAAGTTCATGTTTGCAGATTTGATAAAAATGCCAGTTCAGAACTCATTTCCATAGAAATGTTATATGGCCAATAATCAAAGGATTAATTTAGTCTGCTATATTCATATGCTGTAAAGCTGCATTGTGCCTGCTATTATATATGGTTTATACCTCTCTTTTTTCTTAGTTATAGTGCCGTACATGTTCATCTTTCAATCTAGCTAATTATCAACTCCAAGTCTCTAAGAAAATGGCAAGACGATGAGCAACCCGTTAAGAAACGGTTCACTAACATTAGTTACTGAAATGGTACAAATTTACCGAAGGCTAGCTAGTTCAAGAGCAGTCGCAACCCCTAAATCAATTAAACCTAAAGATACCATGTTAGACAATTTGAACTCCAAAAACCTAAAGCTGTCAGAGGATCAACAATGCATATTAGACTAGTAAACAATTCCCAAACATACATGCCATCGAGTGATGATAATGTATATCCTAATATATATTCGCTCTATTTGTCATATTTATAAACCTAGCCAATGCAATAATAATAAAAACGATCTAGTCCATGATCTTTGGACAGATTTTAAATATGCTACCATCCATTGGTGGTCAAACAAACTCCAAATAATGACAAAGGAAGGTCTTCAGTCATCGGTATCAACCAGCAAAGCAGTGAAAAAAAAACCAGCAGAGCAGTGAAATGAAAGAAAAATAAACATAGCAGGTGGTCTTTTTTATGCTACACTAATCAAGGTTATGGTTGATGATTAAAAATTAACAGTTGCTGCTCAATTTTAACATGTGCAGGTAATTTGCAATAATGCATGTTCTTTATTCAGGTTGATGCAAAAGGTTCCCCATTCCGATGACTACGTCATGGAAATTAGGAACATGATTTATGTATTCATCTGAGTAGTTAAGTATTAATAAAGATTTATGGTTCAGATCCGTATCTTTGGTTTAGTATAAACTACAACGTTGGTAATGGCTTCAATCCCCACGAATGGGGCACCAAGGTTTTGGTTGTTTTAAGCTCACGTTGAAGAAGTTCCAGGACCACCTGGCAAATCTCATAAAGAAATGCAGGAGACATCGAAGCAAGCAAGTACTGATTTGTCTTTGTCTGGTGAGTAGAGTAACGTGTTTTAAAAAAAAATTATCTTGTAAGCAAATTGTTATGTGTGTGTTGTTGGGGTCTGAAGTTACTTCACTAGGTATCCATCTACCATTCAACCTAGTCTTCCCGGTTGAGTAGCTACAGGTCGGGTATCCCTATCTATGGACGGAGAAATTCTCCGACGCCGGACCTTCAGTTCAGGATGTGAGAGAGCGTGTGTTTATGGTTGAGTTCAGCATTCTAACGCTCTCTCACTTCCCTATGTTTGGATTTCTTTACATGAAGAGTTGGAAATTGTCCTTGCACACTTGAGCGATCGATTTCTTCTGTTCACTCATTATTTTGTTTTGCACTACAAAATTGCATCTCTAGTTCAGTTACTTGTATTCAACAGCAGGGAACAAATGTGTGACTTAATTAAAAAAAAAGGAAAATTTAAAACCCGAATATTATTTTCTAAAGGGAAGGAGACATAATAATTATATTCAACATGTGAGAGTATAAGGTATAAGCTAAGAACTTGATTTCCTCAGTACCACTGCTCTATGTATAAAATGCATCATCATCTTGCTGACATCAAACTCTAAAGAGCATATAAATCAGAACACTGAAGATGATTCATAAACCTGGATTCGAGAATGGACTAAGCACCGAGTTTCATACCACATCTGTCTCTTTCTCCCTGAGGGAGCCAGCAGACCGGTCTGTCTCTATACCTTGGACCTTATCTGTCAAACTTTAATGCACCACCCAAAACAAAGAAAGAAAAGAAAAGAAATAAAAAAGAGTGGACAGCCAGTGATACCTATTTTACCACATTGTTTTGATCTCCCTGCCTGGTAAGTCTACCCACCCATACATCAAGGCAGTTATGGAACATTTAAGCTTCATAGCTTTAGTCCACCACACAACAGCACATACATACTCATATGCAAAAACACAGAAAGGATTCACAAAATGGCTCAATAATTACGAGGATCAAATTTAAACTGATATTTAAGAAGCAATGTTCTAAAATACAACGAGATAATTACTCAACAAAGTTAGAAGGTAAGAAACATGCAGCAAAGACCTTGGCATAGAACAGAACGTTGTGTGTTATACAACAATTTGTCTTCCTCTTCCAGTCAAGATCTTCATGCCAAGGATGCCTTGCAACTTGCATCATTTACAGCACTGAAAATGATTCAGTTCTCCTGAGTCCAGATCTTTACTGTCTTGTCATTCCCAAGTGCACCAGATGCAATTATGTTGTTTTTAGGGTGACATGAAACTGATATAACAGTATCAGTGTGACCTTCCAATTTCTGAACTATTTTCCTGCTTTGCAATTCCCACAAGTATAAACAATGATCTTCAGAACCGCTTACAATGTATTTCCCATTTGTCACAGAAAAGGTGGAAGAAATGCAGAATTTCGAACTCTTGTGGCCTGTGTAAGTCTTTAGACATTTCCCAGTTTGAAAGTTCCAAAGCCTCTGCAGACACAACACAGAAATTCCAGATGAGTTGTATGACATAACAATGAAAAGAAACCATGTACACATAACTTAATGTCAACCAAGCAAATAACTTTGATACTCTATGGTGATCAATTTTGTTCTTTATTTCTGTTATAAAACTGAAGGGGCAGAAAATGAGGTGACAGAGGCTGGAGAATGGGATTAACAGAATGTGTTTTAAGATAAAAAAATTTCAGATTGTGCTTATTTCTTGTGTCATAAACTTACAACACATTTTATCTATTATCCTAAAGATAATAATGACGGAAGCATTAAAAAATGAACCCATATAAGTATTTCAATTTATCACATTGTGACATTTTCCCCTCTCCTGTTGTACTTGTAATGCATATTATAAATGCATATGCAATCAAAAACATCACAATATATTTTTTATTCAAATCATGGAAACTGAAAATATCAATTATCAAAATGATTGCCATAAGAAATGGACTGAAGAACAAAACAAACTTAGACTAGGTAACACATGATGCCAACCAATTAGGATTAGGAAACAACATCAGCTAGAATAAATCAAGAGTGTTACTACACAAAGTGGCCTTATGCCTTAATGTACTTTAAAGTGCACTGCAGAAAAAAAGATACAAAAGCAGTAAGAAGTATCAAAATGAATCAATGGCATAGACACGCAGACATAAGTAATAAAGAATCAAAACCAGTGATCTGGATGATCTAATAATCTTGTTCTCTACTTCCATTTTTCCACCCAATTTCAGGAAATGGGTTGAAACGTGAGTAAGAACCTCACTCATTATGGTTGAAACATGAGTAAGAACATGTATGGAATCAGTATGTTGCTATAAGCCCCTTTCCAACATCAATTTTCCATTCCCCAATGAAGAGTTCAAGTCTTACTGTTACAAATACCCAGTCTCTTCACCAGAATTATGTATCAACCTCATTAAAATCACTAATAAAATACACAATAATCCAGATATTGTTGCTGTCCTAAAGCTAAAGCTAAGTTTTCACCCACCAATGACATTCTTTTATAAGAACCTACCAATGACTTTCGAAGTGCTCAGTTTACACAGTAAAGTAAACTGTGATCAACACATACTGTATCATGTGGCATGGTTATAAATTCTGAGGACTTGAACCAGTTATGAGCATTACTAAAAAAGATTGAAACTTGAGTAAGAACATGTGTGGACTCGGTACTTTAGAATGAGCCCAGCCCTTTTCAACATCAAAATTCTATTCCTCAATCAACACATTTCGAGTTTAACATAATAACTGATAAAATATGCAGTAATTCAGCTTTAGGCTTTTCCCTCAAAGCTGAATCTTCAAAATTTAAGCTTTTGTGTTTCCATCCCCCAGTCACTTTTGAATTACCCATTTTACAAACATAAAAACAAGAAAAAGAGAAGGCTTAGAATTGGGTTTACCAGAGTATTATCCAGAGTGCCAACAAGGATGAACCTTCCATTGGGCGAGAACTTAACAAATGAAACTGGAGGATTCTCATCATCGATCAAAGTCTTGGTACAATGGCCAGTAGAAGCATCCCAAGTCCTACACAGCCCATCGTAACTACTTGACACGATAATGGAGCCGTCGCGATTGAAATCGACGGCGGTGACGGGGTCAGAGTGAGCCGGCAACACCTTCAAGCATTTCCCCGTCTTAACATCCCAAATACGCACCGTTTCGTCAAACGAGCCGGAGACGATCATGTTGGACTGAGGGTTGAAATTGGCGCAGAAGACATAGTTGGTGTGGCCGCGGAGGGTTTTGATGAGCTCGCCGGTGGCGACGTCCCAGAGGCGGAGGGTCTTATCGTCCGAGGCCGAGACCATGAAACGCGAGTCGGCGGAGAAGGCGAGGTCGGAGACGCCCTGGTCGTGGCCCTCGAAGGTTTGGGCGGCGGTGATGGTCGGAGATGTGTTGGAGTCGGAGAAGTCGAGGGAGTATGTGCGGATGGTCTTGTCGGCGGAGGAGGAGCCGAGGAGGCGGCCGTCGGAGGAGAATTTGACGCAGGAGATTGCGCTCTTGTGGCCCGTTAGGGTTTCGAAGAGGGTGTAGGGCTTGAAGGACTCCGATGGCTCCGTCGACATTGGCTCCATAGTGTTTGATTTTGCAGACTAATTTTGGGGCTCAAAGGTTTTAACGATTTTGGATAGGCTCTGCTTCATATTTACGGACTGCAGAAATTTATGTTTTGTTTTCTTCTTCTTTTTCAATAAAAGAAGCTTTTTTTTTTCTTTAATAAAAAACAATTGGGCTTTCCAACCCAAACGCGTTAAAGATTAGAAATTTTGGCGGGGAAATTAAATGGAATCAAAATGTGAATGGAGGGAATAGAGAATAATACAACAGAGAACAGCTTAGTTTAAACCGGAATCAAGTTGTTTAATTGCAGCACAGGGGTTTTGTAGCTCATATACATTGTAGCCCTTCAAAACCCCCCCCCCCTTCTCCCCAACCTTTTTATTAATAATTCTTTCTTTTAAAAAAAACAAAAACTACCTATCATCTGAAGGATTGATCATGGAATTTCTTTCCCGTCAGCCTTAATCGAGAAAAGAAAAGCTTTCCGATCAACTTCTGTAAATTTGAGGGGAGCAAACTGCAATTTCTTTAACCCAAAATGAAAAATTAATGAAAAGCCACAAGAAAAAAGAGTCATCAAAACAGAAAGCTGCACTAGGTCCCTCAATTGAAATGAGATTGCAAGAACTAGTAATGAATGTGCAAAGGAAAGTGGTTATAACGTAGTCAAGGAGTCTTCATAAAGAAAACCAAGATCTAACCTATGGTTTGTGCATACTTTCACATTCAAGTCTCATCTACTGTAGGTTAGATCTTGGTTTTGAGACATACCATATGCTGGTCTGTATGGCGTGCCCATAATATATATACACAGAACTAGAACTACATTCTGCAAGTCGAAGTGTCAAACGTACTAACTATCGTCTTTCATCTCTCTTCTTCCTCCTATCCGAAAACCCCAGCTATTTGCAGAAAGTCATAAACCAAAAAGAAATCACCTGCCAAGTTCACCTAGAGAAACCCCAACAATACTAGACATATGTACAATAGTGGGAAGAGGAGAGGGTAGAGAAAGAAAAAGACGAGGGAAGATTAGGGGTGTAAACATAATACAACAAGACTGGAAGATTGAAGGGGTTAAGGGAGCCAAACAAATACCACCCTGTAGTAGTAAATGGAGGCACACGTTGGAAAGTTTAAGGTTCCAATATGGTGAAACCCAAGTACTTTGAACTTGTTTCAATTGGACCAGTGTATTGATGTTGCCTCAAACTTCTATTCCATCCATCCTGTGTGGAAGGCAAATTCAACTTAGAAATATATAATAAGCACATGGCATTATACAATTGAAAAAATGATAATATAAGTTTCAACAACTGGTCTGATTTTCAGAACATTTTTAATAGCATATATAGCTTTTTGTGTGTGTGGGTGTGGGAGAAGTAAAACAAGAAAGATGATGCTAAGATGCTATCATGTCTCATCTGTTTCCCCATAAGTAGGACTCGTAATAACAGAACTTCCCTCCACCCAAAGATGAACATTCTCTGTGGTCTAAGATAAAGACAGTCCCTAAACTTTTTGTTTTAATTTAAGAAACATGATAGCCCCCATAACTTTTAAGGAAAAAAAGTTACCAGCATAAGTAGTTGCAAGTACCTTGTTCAGCTTGTCAAAATCAACACTGAGAGATGAAGCTGATAGGCAGAGTCTACTATACGGCGAAGCTTGTATTACCTATTGCATGCTGGATATGATGTTTGCAAATCTTGAGGATGTTTATCAGGAGTACCAAACCACGAACTAGGCCTGCCACCAAACCAGTGCTCACTACTTGTCCTCATCCTCATAAATGCCGAAGGGGAATGGTCATGAGACAATAAGTAGAAGGAGCGCTCCTCCCTGCAAAAAGACTGAGCCATATCTGAATGTCCCTGGGGTGATGATCTCGAACCAAAGTCTTGAGTTTGCTGAAAGATGCAAGATGATCTAGAATACGACTGCCCCATGCTGGGAGAATGACCAAAAGCAGCATGTCTGCTGCCATAAGCTAAATCTGGTGATTGTTCCCTTGCAGAAAGGCCAAGTTGGGGTGTCGTGGCCCCTTCTTCTATTGTTATTCCCTGCTTACCTGCAATGTCCAAGACCTCTCTCTCATCAAGTCCTAACCCCATAAGCAAGTCCCACATGTTTCTCAGTGCTTCCCGTTGGTTGTTAATGACTTGATCCCTCATTGCCATTTCAAACTGAAGCTCAGCATTAGCCATTCCCTATGGGTAATAAAGCAAAACATTTAGACCAAAAAGAAAGTTCATAGCCTATATTTGAATCCTGATGATTGTGCTTTTGAAAATCTTGATTTGGCAAACCAATGCCACTCATAGGAGTTAGTCATTATATTTCCCAATTTACTTTGTCAGGTCAAATATAAGTCTATTCAGCATTGCTTTATTATCGACTCACCAATAGCCTGTGTTGGCTAAGAATGCGCAAGTACGTTTTGTTGCCATTGTTACTAATGGCCTCCTCAATCATATTTTGGAGTTGATATCTATGCTTCTCATTCGCTTCAATTTCCTGCAAAACGTGATGTTGGTAATAGATCAAAACCTGACAAACGTTGTAATTTTTGTGAGTCTAAGTACAACACGAGATATTACCGTCTGGTAATTGACACCAGCTTCATCATTGTCACGAATGTTATCTAAAATGACTTGCTGTCTTGCTCTCAAAGCCTCTACAACTTCTTCATCTTTTCCAATAGCCTGCGATACAAAATAAGTAATCCAGTATTAGTTTTTTTTTCCTCATTTTTTGACAGAATCCAACATTAGTTTATATTGTACAAAAATTTCTTTCACCAAAAATTTCATAGTCATTAGCATAATTTCATCTCCACGTCTGTTGGAACATACAAGAATCCTTACAAAGCAAGAGATAAGGAAGGGAAAAGGAGTAATCCTAAAATCAAGTTCTCCAACTAAGTTCTGTCTTTTGAGGAATATAAGTATATAACCATAGGATTTTGTTAGCAGTATCCAAAGGTAAATTGAAGGGAAAAAAAATAGTAATGTGCAGAATACGAGTAATGTATTCATATAGTTACATTATAAGTGAGACATTCTGACCTGTTGTTTTGCTATAGCATCGTCAAGATGTTGTAGTTCAGTGCGGTTACGAAGGTTGGTCTCCTCAAGCTCAAATGATGCCTTCTGTAGGTTTATCCTTTCCTGAACATTTTCACTGGTTTCATGGCTCAAAATATTCAACCAAGAAAGCTCATCATCTGCAGCCTTCTCAACTGGTTTGACACTTAATTGTGATTCCTTTTCCGCTAGCTCTTTTTTCAAACGGCCAACCTCAATCTGTAATGTAAAATATGTTATCTTCCAAAAAATATAGAACTCATAAATAAAATGCTAAAGATAGAGCCATATCAACCGCTTACCTGAAGACTGTCAATCATTTGTTGGTAGTCTGATACATGGGTATCAACAGTGCCAATGTTTTTCTACAAAGGAAATAAAACCATTCTCAAAATTTATTGCCTGTATAACAATCTAAGTCTAGCTCATGAATCATCATAAGCCACAACAAAAGAACATTTTTGACACACAGATCACTACTGAAAAGATGCACAGAAACCAAATGGAAAGCCACATACAAGCAGTCTCCTGTGCAACATAAGGGGAAGCTGATCCACAATGTCACTTGTAATAAAAATTTACTAGCTGATTACAAAATGAAACAACGATAGTATGATAGTTCATGTAACCTATCATATAATGAGAACTCAATATAAATTGTCTTCAATTCACCCAAATGGAGTGCTTTTTTTAATTTATATATAGGAGTCCAAATGGAGTATTACTTAAAGGTTTAAACCACACAAAGCTGCAAATAACTTCCATAATCGTGTGTTCTTGATCTAAATTGAATATGTCTAGATGAATATTTCTCTCACCTGGATGTGTGTCTTTATTTCCTTTGCTCGATCAGCATATTTCAAAGTATTCACAGTGTGATGATACTGACTGTCAACAGGGGATACAGTAGCAACCATGACCGTTTGAGAATTACCACTCAGACCATCTTTGAGAATTCGTGTCAATTTGCTACAAAACAAATTACATTAAATACAGTAGCTAGGAGGGCTGCAGGAAAATAATTACTATCAAGTACCTAACTTTTGAGAAGAACTATCAAATACCTATTCCGGTAAGGAACATAAGCAAGACCCTTCTTTTGCTGTTTCCCCAGAGCATTTATGCAGTTTGCTAAGGCAAGAAGTGAACGGTTAATATTTGCGCCATCCCTTAACTTTTGGCCTCCATTGTTTGTTTCAGAAGCTCGTTCACTGCCGGCAAGATCCACAAGAGCGAGCTTTCCTCGCATGATTTGATTCCGGTACTTATTTTTCTGTTTTCTTTTAACTTTTATTTCCAGCACTGCATGCGATCTGGTTATGGGGAGAAAACTTTGTAAGAATGCGTAAGTAGCAGTAATGAAACTGCAGATCAGAGATTCAGAATAGTCTATTGCTATTGATGAGCACATGCTCGCGATTAAAGTACCCAATTCACTATTTGGAAAGACTCATATAGATGTGAAACCAAACACCGTACTACGGAATGATTCATGTAGCCTGTTGACCAGGCACCTCAACCTAAAAGCTCTACATCAGTTGGCATTCCAGTTAAAGTAGAATCTGTAGTATAGGGTTAAGAACAAAGGAAAACACTAGTTACATGTCCCAGCACACAAGGAAATTCAAGGATTCAACCTACCGAGAAGATGTTGCATTAGCCTCCGTGCTTTCAGTTTTCCGTCGGCTATTCCCCAGGTTTAAGAGTTCAAGAATCTTATCAGCTGACTGAACCTGAATTAGTAGAACATGTCATAAAGGACAAGTGAAAATTCAGCTCATAGTAGCCCATTGAAAGAATGCATATTACTGCTAGAACATGATATAAACACCAGATTATTTTAACAAAGCATTTGTATATATATTAGGCAGAATGGCAGATTGACAATCACTTATGGGCAGTCAAAATGAGATTAAGTGGCCAAGTGTGAACCTTTATACACCTCAGTCCAGCAACAATGATTCCTTGCTCTGGGTCCTCTCTAAGTTCCAAATGGCCGGATGACTTTTCAAGCAAATCATAGATAACCTAAATTTGATAAAAATAGAAAATTAATCATTTTTCTAAGAGAATAAAGGTAATGCTTAATAATAATTTTCCTAACAAATTGCATAACCTACTTCATTGTAGACTTCAAGATAGGAACAGGTAACTTCAAATTCATCAGAGCTCTTGTCCCTTTTGATTAGATCAAATATTGTATTCAAACTCAGAACCATGAGTCCTGGATCATTTTGTGTCCCGACCATTGTATATGTTTTACCACTGAAAATATAGGAAGACAAAGAATGTAAGACATTATGGAGGATATTTATTAAGTAATTGACAAGGCAAATGACAAAAGGCATGGTGAGATCATAAACTCAAAGGAATACTAGCTGATTTAGAACATCAACTCAGAACTCAGATGAATCGGTAACTTAGTCAAGTATGCAATGCACAATATTTTGAGGACTGAGTCGCATAAATGCAAAATATCTCAGATCATGCAGAGAGAGCATGATGATGAAAAATGAAAAATATTATATAGTACCTTCCAGTAGAACCATATGCAAACACAGTTGCATTGAGACCATGAACAACCCCAGAGATTACAGTTGAGATGCATTTTGTGTAGACATCCTGGATATATATATTTATAACAGTGTTAGTTCCAAACACAAGCTACCAGAAAACAGCGACTACATCTTCTCCGATCCTCCGATAGTTTTCCCATTGGTATCTAGAAAAACAGCATAATTTAAGAGACCAATAAGTTCAAAGATTAAACTCACCAAATTAGTACATTCAGGATCAAATGCATGATCAAAGCAATATTTCTTTTCCTTGGTTCGATTCTGTATCCTCTCCAGGTAGTCCTTTGACAGATCAGGATCTAATACAAGCACCTCCTGAAACCGAAGATTCAAATATCAACCCACTATTATGATTCAAATTCCACAAATTTAGTTCAAAATTTATGAACAAACCTTGTTGTCAATTGCTCTAACAATGTCCCGACCACGTTCTCTCTCCCTGAACGGCCTGCATTTCACAGCAACCTGTACCAAAATGCGAGCCATCAAGCTGCTGAAGCAAAGCAATTCGAAGCTAACGAAACAATCTAAAATAATAGAAAGAAAAAAAAAAGGTACCGTGAGTGTTGTGGTTTTCTTCGCCGCCGGAGCTCTAATGCTCGGCATGTTTGATCAACATCGATGTCCAACACCAGCACAGCTTCAGCTACCAACCAACACTAACCAAACCCTAAGTCGAAATGCGCTGCCGTTTCAGAGTCGGAAGCCTAATAAACGCAAAATTGCTTCAGCTCTTCCCGCATTCAAAGAGACCTAGACGACATTTTGTTCGAGAATCGGAGTGCGAATCATGAAAGCGGAGAAGACGCTAAGAGAACGATTCAACGACGCGTTTCGGAGTTTGGAGAGGACAAGAGGGAAGAGACAAAAAAATCTCAGAGAGAGAGAGAGAGACTGAGAGAGAGCTTGGGGAAAAGATTCGGTGCTTCGCCGGCGTATTGCACAGAGCCGAGAGACGAGTGTATTGTAATAAACGGAATGGTATAATAGTAATAACGAAATGGGGAGTTGTGTGGGGCCCAACCGGGCGTTACTGATGATTGATGCAAATCAATTTAACGCGGGTAATGAGAAGAAGACGACGAGGAAGGGATTAAAGAAAAGTAACGGGTGAAACAGTAGGAGGAGGGTTCTCGTGGGCCGATCGTGACCGTTGGTTGGTTTGTTTCTGCCATCAAAAATGGAAAAGAATTTGAAAGGCAAGTTTGAGTTTTGGTTGGGGTCATGATGGTCATCATAATCTAATGAGTCTTTCTCATCTTTTGGGCGACGATCTTTTATGATTGGGAAAAGTGGGTTTGAGTCGTTTTTGGGTTGGACAAAACTCGAAGGAAGCCATGTGAATGGGGGATGGCGACCTTGTCTTAAGTTGCATACTCGTGTGGGAAGTGGGAAAGCGTATTGTCCTCCCTCCATCTTAGAGCAAGTCCACCCGTACCCTACTCCCATGGGTACGACTCGTTTTTCTGCTATCAAACTCGGTTTTCATTAAAAAAAAACGAGCCGGTAAGTTCAAGCACAAATTTTGTTATAGATAAATTTGAGAAAAAAAAATATTATTTTTGGTCACTCAACTTTGGGGTTTTAGACACTTTTATTACTGAAGTTTTCAAAATGTCACTTTGGTCACTCAAGTTTAAGACCGTATATCACTTTCATCACTTAAGCAATGACTTGGAATGGCTTTGAATGATAGAGAAACAATTGTTTAACGGGTGTAATAGATGACAGTGATGAAAAAAAATATTATTTTTGGTCACTCAACTTTGGGGTTTTAGACACTTTTATCACTGAAATTTTCAAAATGTCACTTTGGTCACTCAAGTTTGAAATCGTATGTCATTTTCATTACTGAAGCAATGACTTGGAATGACTTGGAATGATAGAGAAACAATTGTTTAACGGGTGCAATAGACGGCAGTGATAAAAGTGACATACGGTTTCAAACTTGAATGACCAAAATGACATTTTGAAAACTTAGTGTCTAAAACTCTAAAGTTTTATGACCAAAAGTGATTTTGCCGAAACTTAAATTTAAATTGAGTTCGAGTTGAGTGAATCGAGCGTAGACGACTTGTTTCTACAAATGAGCCGAGTCAAGCTGATTTTTTTAGCTAAGAGCTAAGCTAAACTCGAGCCAACTCTGCGGTTGATCAAATATTTAATACCTTGCTCGCAAGCACAAACTCACAAAGTATGGGTTGAGCTTTAGTTGTTGAGTGGTGGGGTTTCCAATAAGCCAAAGAATAAACTATAAAATAAGATGGTTTGTCATTAGTGTATTGCATGTATCATCACTATCATTGTATGGGTATGGTATTTGGCATAAATGAGTGACTGTCGGCACGGTTTAGGCAAGCTTCATGAAAATGATGAAATCAGTGTTGCTATAAGTGGATCAAGAATTCAAGATGCCGATTAGTTGTGGCTTGTTGTCCGTCGGTTTTATAATAAAAGTCATATATTCCAATCTTACTGACATTAAAATGGGAAGGGGTGGAGATTAAATGATAAAATTAAATTAAAAGACTATGCCATGCTGCTATATAGTATATAGCAGTAGACACTTCACAGATTCTTAAATTACAACTGAACAGAGATGAGGATACAAAAATGTTGAAGAGTTTAAAATATTGGAATTTTTTTTTCTACTTCTTGCTGGAGTGTCAATGTATATTAGTCAGGACAAGTGCAGCATGTATTATTTATTAGGTACTGGAGGAATCAATTAAATCTGGAAAAATGATGTCCTCCTAATATGTCAGGACAAGTGCAGCTGGCTCTGCTAAGAAGCTTCTTCATTGTCTTTTTTTTGTTTTATATACAGTTTCCTTTTGGAACTAAATAGCAAAAGAACAGTATCCAAATCTTGGATTATATAGCTTCTTTCTTTCCAATTATTGGAGTATGGTATGTTTCTGTCAATTTCTGTCATCGATAGGGTTAGGGTTTCTTTTTGTTTTCGATGAGGGAGCGTTAATGTTATGAAGATTTTGTGAGAGATAGAGAGAGATCTTGCCTAACTTCATTTCCATTAGACATTCTGGGAAAAAATATGTACATCATTGAGGAACACTGTACTGTTGAAAACTTGAAATCACATCTCTAATACTGTTACTGTAACAACACATAATGATTTTGAGCTCTCGAATGCTGAAAATTTTCATAATTTGCTTGCTTGTTTGTTTGACTGAAATAAGCTGGAAATATACTTTAAATGTTTTTTTTTTCCTCACAAGCAACCTGACAAATCTACAAGCGTAACCTAAAAACTTCCAGCTTAAATGACCAGTCAAAATGACATGCAAACAAACTATTAAATCTGCACTAACTTAGAGATGAAACAATCAAGCTGAAGGCATAGACTAAAGTAAACTTATCAGGGTTCACCAGAGTCTAGTGCTCCCTTGATAGTGTGCTCTTCAAGTAATGGGTCTGTTTTGGCTTGCCCAGGTATAGAGACTTCTTCTCCATCATCTTCATCGAACTTATCCACACTTTTAAGAAAGATCCCTACGAAAATAATACAAGCTTCATTAAACTCTGATACCAGTTTGAACCAACAACTTACTTATAACAAACACTGCTCCACTAACCTATGAACCATATTCCTGATGCAAGAAACAGAACAGAGGTAAAAATTAGAGTCGTTTTCCTCCAATTGTCAACATAATCCTGTGTATCAAAAGGTCAAAATGATTCCATTAGAAATGAGGCCAAGGATGCTAAGAAAACCATCTTAGGAAAATTACTCTACGGCTGAACAGGTGCAATATTTAACAACTCACACTAAGAAATACACTAAAAGAATGACGATAACACACAATAATAGACAAAAACCAAAGACGATGGAGTTCTGAAGTCTTGTTATCAAGTGAGGTTTTTAGTGGGGTAGAAACCATGTCATCAGACAACGCACTTAATAGAATATCCGTTCATGATATTTAAATGCAGAAATTATCCTGATAGTCAACTTCATTCTCTTGCTGCCAGCATAATAATGTCAGAAGCTGCTTTTCCAAATACCAGCAGTAACAGAACACATGATCATATCAATCAAATATCGTCACTATTCTCCAATTCCTCAAATCTGAATTAAGAGAACTTTGATGGCACACCTGAACGATTCCGACAAGAGGTGAGGAAGGAACATCCCCAAAGATGTGGATGGAAACAGTTGAGATAGCCATAGACAATGGCCTTAGACCTGGTTTGACGCAGTGCAGAGACACATAATTTACTGGAGCCTGCCAAAAAAAAGTAATTAACAGGCAAACAATGAACTAATCAATTAAAACAGATAAATATGCAAAGAGGTAAAATGAATTTGCTAATATATATCAGTGATCAGAAATCATTGACGAACAACATCTGTTGCTTTTTACTCTTCTAGGTTTTGCATAACCTCGCTGGTATAAATATTGGAAAACTCCAATCTATACGATCATGCTTTAGACTAATACGTATTGAAGATTACCTGTGTTGAAAACAGAAGTAGCTCTCCCAGTGAGAAAAGAACTACAAAAATATACAAGTTCTTTGCCAAGAACGCACTGAAGCAAAATATTGCACCTAGAATTGTCGCTCCAGCGAGAAGCTGTAAAAGCAGCAGTGGGAAGCCACCTTAAAAGCAGTATAAAAGAAGAAATTTTGGTGTCATAATCCTGGAAACAAGCAGAACTCACCTTAAAAGCGTTGTTAATTGTGGCACTCACTGCATCAAGGATAAGCCCTCCAGCTAACGTTCCTAGAATTCCACAAAAAATAGTAATACCTCCGAACAACAGATCTGGGTTATTCTGTCAAAAGTTCCACAACAGAGATAGAGTATTATTGTTATTGTCTATGAAGGGGCTGATCACATTTTTTTAACCTATTCACTATCATCCTTTTCTCTTCTCCTTACTATTCCCTTAATTGTGCAATACACGACTCCACACCAATGGGCAAAAAATATAAAATTTCATGAATTTACCGATATGTACAATTGAAGGTAAAAAAATTCAGTTTCCTTTTAACACGTAAAAATGACTTGCAATGAAGAAAAGATAAAATATAACCTAAAAAAGGTCAAGAAACATTGAAAAGAAAAGGGTTGCCAAGAGCTATACCATATGGTAAATGTTATAACCAGCCTTTGGCCCCCAGTATGAGTAGGTTCCAATGACAAAGTTGTATGACACATAACCTGCCAGTCAATCATATTTTGAAAAAAAATATAAAACTTAGTAATAAATAACAAGTAACCACAGTAGCTTCCAGTGAAATTAATAAGGCAATACAATTGTGAAAATTACCACAGTTTTTGTATTGCAACATAACAAAGAACTTGGATATCGGTAGACACAGACATATATATATATATATATATGAACACATGATCAAGATCAATAAAATTTGATCATTTACTTATATCCGACAATAATATGAAAACTTGAGAAGATAAATAGAGTTAAAGGAAATACCTAATATATTAACAATGTAAACTTTATCAAGCAGAAGTACTTTCAAATCCTTTGAGAACCTTGAAAGTTGGTACAAAAATTTGGATGTAGGGCATGACCTGAAATACACAATAGGAAGAACAATAAACCAATGAGAACAATCACCTGTCCAACCTCCTAATTTATTCTCTAAATCTGAAATTATGAGAAGCTCAATTTAGCCGCAAGGCACAAGAGAACTATGTCTGACCTTGTCATATGTTCTTAATGTTTCTAGATGTGAAATGGAAAAGGTATTTGAATTGCAAGTAATTGCAAAAGCAGCCATATATGAAGTATAAACAGATTGCGATGGCTTCTGTGGTGAACAATAAAAAGCCAATTCATAGTTTGTGACAGTGTAAGATCAAGTGACATAACTAATCAAGGTTTATACTTGCAAGTCGCAAGAGAGATATTGATAAGCCAGGTCATTTGATCATCAAACTCTCCTATAGAACAGTACCTTGTTAAAAGATTTTTGGTTTCCCCTTTCTCGTCTTTCTTTGAAGCTCCTTTTAACTTGTAAACTTCCTTCTTGTTTTATTTTACATTTGATTCCTTCCTTGTCCATTAAACTACTATCATGTATGTGTCTTTCTCTGTTTTGTACCTTGATAATACTATTTTTCTCATAACAATGAAAGACAGACAGTTCACAATTTCACATAGACAACAATGGGAAAAGGGCATGAATAGGTTGGATGCAATTACAACTTACCAAGAAGCTTCATTGGAGGCAACTGCCACACGACTATTTATATTTGAGACCTCTGAATCTGCAAATAGAAGCTAATCAGAATTCCAAGAAACAAAGTATTTATGTTTGCTCACACAATTATTAGTAAAAATTGGAAAAAAAAAAAAAAAAAGGAGTCGAGATGGGCTGTTGTCTTACTGGCTTAGATATATGTTTCACTTTACCTAGGTTAGAAAGGGTTTGCATCCTAAACAGCCATATAGATTATATATTTATAACTCAGTCTAACTGCTAGTGAACAAAACCACAGAAACAGTTCTTCTCCCCATGATGAAACATTAAGGCATTGATGAACTAAAAGATACAATAATATATTTCGATTTGAAAATGTAATACCTTCTATCAAGGGACTAGTTTCCATAGATTCCAAAAGCTTTTCTGATTCAGCAGGAGGTAAACCTGAAGTTAAAAGTTGAGTTACAGATTAAAATTCTGAGGGTTTATAGAAATCAAATCTAGTTATTAAAGACGATGCAGCACAAAAAATAATGCACCTTTCAGCTGCAATGGTTTCATTGCAAAACCCAAGACAGCAAATGGAAGCATTAAAAGAGCTTCTCCCCAGAATGCATAACGCCAATTAAAGTTCTCTCCCACCTAGGCAGTGAGTCAAAAGCATAATGTTATTATGATGCATATCTACTACTGAAAAATCGGGACATATCAAGGATGCATAATATATATTGAGCTAAGAAGAAATAAAATGATCATCCCTGATGAAGACTAAAATACACCAAAACAAGCATACTATGTTAGCTTTTAAATCATGATTACTCTAAAATTTGTAAAAGCACTAATAAACACACAGCAGAAAGACCTATTTCACAACTAATAATTTCTGAAGTTAAATATAAAAGTAGGTCTTCTATATAAAGAATTTAAGAGTAATTCAGAACATGCAGGAGCCAGGACCAAATACAGAAGATATAATTGGTTTATCTGATAGATGACCATTTTCTACAGAAGATACAAGTGGTACTGAAAACTTCCCATCACCTGTGTAAAGGGAAGAAACCTCTAAAACACAGGGAGAAATTCCAATTACAGGGTGGAGGGGAACCTTCAGAGAGCAGGGATTAGGGCATGGCATTGCTTGCAGGAAGAAAATAAAAGGCGTTTTATTTATTTATTTATTTATTTTATTCATTTAGAAGAAGGAACAGAAAACGAGAAGCTATAAGTCCTCTAAATGTGTTAACAGTTAGCCCTATCATTACAGAACATAAAACATGAAACTGATTTTATCGTCAATGTCATGGATATCCACCAAAAATTTGCCAGCCGGAGCTTTTAACCAAAGAATGCTCGACTGTGGAACATAGTCAGAATTTGTCTTGGGAAGAAAACTAACAAACTTGCATTCAGCATACCAAAAATCTGCTTGCAAATTGCACTCATATCTAAAATTATATTCATTAACCTCCCCATTACAAGCTCCAACTCCCTCCGCAAACCATAAATAAAGGACATTCCAAATTCAAACAACAAAGATTCATTATTCATATATGTTAAAAAGATAGGAAGATAACTTGCCACATCTAAAAACTTACAAATCCGCCGTAAACATAGCCTATAGCAATTCCAGTTGGTATACACATGTAAAACATAGCCAGCCATGCTGTTTTCTGGACCCACAAAAAGAAAATACTATGAGCATCATGAAACGCATATAGAAAATATATCCGTCTTTTTTCTTTGTTCTAGGGATAATCAAATTAGGTAATTATAAAAACCAATAGGAAAGGATAAAGTGGGGAGCGGCGAGTCAAACCTGATTTGCAGGAGCATGGTCATCAATGAATGGAGCTGCAAGACTTATGAAAGATGCCTCACCGACTCCAACCAGCCTAGAATGGCAAAACCCAATTATAACTTACAATCTAGTACCGAAAGATACTAATGATGTAAAGAGTACAAAGACAACTAAAAGCAAAACATAGTATAAAGATAGTCTCACTCACATGCGACATATTGCAATGGACCAAAAATTGAATGAACTACCACACCCAGCTGTGGCAAATGTCCAAACAGATAACCCAACTCCAATCAGCCTAAAAGGATTATGGCTGCAAGGGCAACAATGCACAAGAACCTATAAATCAAATGGGATAAATGGATATCTCAAATAAAACGATGAATAAGTTCACAACTCATGCAATACTGCAAGGGCTCACCTCTTTGCCAAGGATGCGAATATGGGTGAGGCCAGAAGAAGCCCAACCATGAATGCAGATGATAGAACACCATCTTGAAAGTTGTTCAATTTAAAATCTCCCCTGTAAGGAAAACGCTATCGTAAGCCAAATACAGCCAATAAATACAAGAAATCATGAATGCCATCCAATTAAACAACGCTCCAGCATCATAATAATTCTCTTAACCTATGATAAATAATTACTCAGGTAAACCATAATTTGGGCCATCAAAGGCCTTAAACTTGTATGAGAATCAATCATTAAAGTTCTTACTGAATTCCGGTACCAGCATGGCAAATTCCGCTCTCATCGCAAATCCCAATACTACCATTCACCCCATTGCTGGCTATTGCTCCTCGATCAACATAATTCAACAAGTTAACCACACAGAGGATTACGAGCAACCTGCAAAAAGTTTCAAAATTCAATCACTTTCCAGCTTGATCATCAATGTTGAGCATGAAAGGTACAGAATTTTCTAGATTATAAACTTCAGGAAACCCTAGAAATTTCAATTCAAATTGCAAATTAAATTGGGGAGCTTTACCTTTCGGGCGAGAACCATGACGGAATTGGAATTGCAGCGATGGGGTTCTTCGTCATCTGGGGTAGGGAAGGATTGGAGTCTTGGGTGAAATTTGACGGTGATTGTGGTTGTGCCATAACCTGAAGAACGTGAAATCACATATCATCGGAGAGAGAGGGGGGGTTCTTCCTTACGCAAGCAACCTCCTCCAAAGGGAACACTACTTACGTCCCCCCCTCCCTCACAAAATGGGATTTCTTTTTGCCACTTTATGGTTTTACTTTTTACCTCAATCCTCTTTTACTTTGGGGTAAAAGCCGAAAAATAATGGATAATTCTTGTTTAATGTTGTGAAAGTCATTTTCATCCATTAGATAATTAAGGTTACCAACCAAAAGAGACAACTATGATGAAGATGATAAAAACATGACACGTGTTTTCTAGAAGAAAAAAAATTTCTAATTATTGTTAGGTTTTTATAATTTTTAAGTTCACTCTTACTTGGCTAAAAACAAAAACAAAATCACTCTGACTGAATCAGTGAGTTCACCTCCATTGTGATTAAAAGGGGATTTAGAAAAAAATTTATCAGTTGTGATAATGAAAATGTAAGATGAAGATTCGTTAATGATAATCAGAAAGGCAACCCTAATAATGGTCCCCTTTTTGAAGTGAAAAAAAAAATTATTAACGACAAACCTGTGTAGTCATGTATAAAAAACACATACAAGAAATGTCTCTTTGAACTCATTCTGTTATAGAATGAACTTGCATACACATACAGAAAACATCGGATTCTGTGTGGTTAGGCCATGTTAGATACAGAATACAAACTTTCCTTATTCACCCGCAGATCCCTATTTATTCAGAAACCTAATACATAGTCATCCCTAGCTCCTAGCAATTTACAACCTACATAAAGCATGCACAAACATACATATATTTACAAGAAATTCTTACATACTACTACTGTACACAACTTCCCTCCCCCAATATTGGTGATCGAATGTGAGGGGTCGATGTAGGGTTACTGAAGCTTCACAATTTCTTTATAGCTGTGTAAGCAGAAACGTGGATGTCACAGCACTCGGCATCCCATGAAAAGTCCATTTCCATGGCGTCAATTATCTTTCTCTTCCACTTCGAAGGGTTGTTTTTCTTCAAAAAGAGAGGAGAAAAAAATTCAAATGCTTTAGCACCTGGATAGTAAATTTCTATCAAGTAGAGAAGCAATCATGAAATTTTAAAGAAATACATACAATCTCATCCAGCACTTCGCTCATCGACATATTTCCAAATGTAGAGCTGATGAAACGTGAGAAATCAGTAGTCTCATAGTCATGTTCTGCAAAATTCCTGTTGCAAGATATTGACAACGAAACATGTATGATTATCCTTTTAAGGCATATAGTACAAACGAAGACTGTGACTCCAAGTTTTCATTCGGAAGAAGAACTACCTGAAGTTGTCATGGAAGGAGTTTAATGCAATTGGAGCAGCTCCATATTTTAAAGCCTTTAGCTACATAAATTTGGATGATAAATGAGTATGGACAACAAATAAGTGATGATATAAATATGTGTGAGAGAATACTAACTGGAACTTGGAGAACAGGATCATGAAAAGATTGGCATAAGATAATATCAGATCCGGCAAAAATCAAATGTGATAGTACTTCATCACATCCATTTACGAATTTCACCTTTTCATCCTGCAGCCAGACACACACAATATATAGTATAAGTTGCATATTAGGAGAGACGCTTAAAGGCTTATCATAAAAGATACTCATAAAAAAAAAATACCCTGCCAGTTAGTAAATACATCTTTCAAGTACTTTTGAAAAAATGGGGTCTCTGTTGTCTCAAGACAAAAAAGATCCATGACAATGGCAATATTCTATAATGCATTGCCAATTGCAATAAATGTGTTGTCCAGTAATTCAAACAGAATCCAGGAATGCAATGAACAAGTTATTGTGGCCTATACCTTCAGTGGTTCCTGCAACGATCCAAGCTCGTGTATACTTGATACTTTGCTAGTACCCATGATGATGAACTGTATAACGGCACTAAACAATCACATCCACAAGAAATAATCTGGAGGAACAAGATATATACCAGATACTCTAAAGAAAGTTTTATAAAATGAAGTAGCTTCTTCTTCCGCTATCAAGCACATAGACCACTATATTTTTATTCATTCTGAAATTACCCTTGCTACATCTACTATTAAGGGTGTCTAATTCCCAGCTAAAAAGCCATGCATCTTCCTTATAGGAAAAGAAAAAAGGGGAAAGTAGCACCTGTGCATCGCTCCTGCTAGCTTTCAAGAGTACTGCCCTCAGGTTCTCCAGATCAACATCTAATACTTCAGACAGGATGCATCCAATCTGATAAAACATTATTCCCAGATAAATTTATTAACATGATGTCTAATACTACTGGACATGGCTTTCAGATGCATATATTACGGTTTCAATCTGTACTGCTTTTATGACTCTTTTGGGTCTGAGTACCACTTTCACGACTGATCAATAGACTTTTGTTTCTTTTCGGGGAAAAAAAACACACACACACACACATATCTTCCTAAGAATTTTAATGTTTACCATTACTTTTCATCTCCACAGAAACTTGGTTACTTAATGAATTAATAGGGCATAACAAACCAAGTGGCCAGTTTACCACAAAACTAGCTCAGATAACCAGAGGTGCACACATACGAGAATGGTAGAAGCATGCTCAGGTAACCCAAGGTGCTGCTGCAATACAGCTTTACAAACTGTTTTTCCTTCCATATCTTTGACACTGAACTTTTGGGGAATAAAGTTGTCCTTGGATGGATCCCAGGTGGAATTGTCAAATCCACAAGGAGAAACAATCAACTTGTTCCTGAAAGCAAATGGAAAAAAAGGGTGACTATGCTTTCAATATAAGAAACTTAAAATAAAATAAAAGATATACAAAAACCTGCATGAGCGTTTGATGGACCTACTCACTTGTAAATGTTTAAGGTGGGATCCAACCCATGACTCAGACTATGTATAACCCTGCCTTTTGAAAGTATGGATGACATTATGACAACTTTATTGGAGTAAACAACTCCACCCTGCAAATTTATATTTAAATGAAACCTTAAGGAATGCTGGAAATATAAGGAAAACTAGAACTTCCAATAAAAAATGGAATTTGTAGTGTGGGAAATAGTTTCAAATATAAAATGAACAAGGTGAGAAAACCAGGACATCATGGCAGCACCTCCATTGTAACATTTTAATTTTATTCAATTCATGTTCTGACTAGTATCAAATCGTACATATTCAAGTGTATTCTATAGATGTTGAAAGAAGGTTATATGAAGGGCCAAAAGATATCATGTGCTAGAACTATACTGAGAAGGCACCTCTGATGAAAGGTAGCTAACATAAAAATACCAACCTTAAGTAGAGAAGAGAGATAATTGGCTATGGTATTTACCTTCAAAACATTAACCACATGTGTCTTAGTATTATCTTGCAAGCGATCAGGACGGTGAAGTGAAGAAGGGTCAAGTCCGCATAACGCTAGTTTATCCGGATGCTCAAGACACTAGAAAATTAAAAAATGAAGCATAATCAACTTAGACCTAAGAGAATACATAAAGACAGAGAGAAGTATATAGAGCTACTTGCCTGTGAATTCAGGTCATGGCATGTCAACAGGATTCTTGTACCTTCAAGTCCCTATATATGAAGAAAAACAATGACATGCTGGAAATAATTTCTTTTTGTGCCAAAAACAAAAAATGAATTTCCTAATCAGCAACTGGAGGATTTCCTAATCAGCAACTGGAGGTGGTGGAGAATAAAATTAGGTAAAAGATGTGTTAAAACAAATTAATAGTCCCATGTGAAGGGAAACCAGAGAGAATCTTGTCCCATCAGTTTTCCGAGCAATACTGTACCCGTGTTTATATGTATATCCTGAAGAAATATCCCAGAAAAATGTCCTGAAGAAAAGTTATAAATTGTACCTGTTTAGCAAAAATATCCCAGAAAAGTGGCCCAATAATAGCAGTCTCCCAGTTGTGGATATGTATCACATCAGGCTGCTTTCCACACTTAACAATATAATCTAACGAAGCACGAGAGAAATAGGTAAACCTGAATGCATCAAAACAGATTAATTACCACAAAAGAAATTGTAAAGGAGAGCTAGATACCATATTAGAGTTAAAGGTCCAAGAGATTCTTGTACAAAAAAGCCAGGGGCCCAAGAGAATCGGATTTCTTCAATGGTTAAGAACCTACAGATACAGTACTCAATTTGGCAATTTGTCTAGCATTAGAATTTCGTACTCAAATTTGAAAGTTCAATAATCATAAGACATGCGTGACATCAAATACAACCCAAAGTTAAACCACATTGATTAGGAATCTGCTGGAAAAAAAAGATTCCACTGACCTTTCAAAGTCATCTGAGTAGCCATAGACCTTTTCACGATTGAAAAACGCTGAATAGTCTAGAGGTTGAATTAAGGTAACTCCAATGCCATAGACTACACTGTATAATGAGTAGTTAAAGTAAGAGAAAGTAAAGTGTTTCACCAATAAAACCATAATGGCATGGGTCCTTATGCAACAAAAGAGCTATCGAAAGTTCACAATTGGGTAATTGGGTTTGTTGGAACTAAACACCACAAACTTACCCAGTCCAAATTCTGTTTCGATGAAGTTGACCATTGAAATATGAAAAAGACTCTGCCTCAATTTCTTGTAGCCCTTGAACTTCATCTAGGTCCATGGTTGAATACCTAGTACAAGGTAAATTCATCTAGCAAATCAATTTTTGATTTAAGAATTATAACGTTTCAAATAGATACTATATATGGGGTACAGTAAGACTGATTTATCAGTAACGTACTCCAGCAAGAGACTAATTACAACAGGTTTTATTAAAGAAATGTTATAGATTAGTTTTAGTCTTCTCTTCTCTAACGAAATAAAATGATAATTAGATGTCCCAATCTGAGTAAACATAAAAATTAGAGAGGAGGTCAAAATTACTTTGGAAGTATCACCTCCACCAAATGCCCCTTCCTTTGCAGTGCACAAGACAAGCCTGTCACATATGATGCCAAAGATCTAACAGAGACCAGTGGTTCCATTTCCGTACATATATGGACAATGTGAAAGCAATTCCTGATTTTTTTAGAAAGGTATATAAACATGTTAACATCATTCTTTGATAAGATAAAGGGATGGCAAAAAGAATAAGGAAAAAGAAGACAACATACATGGATGTCTGAAGAGACACACAATTGAGGGTTCCCACTTATGCAGAAAATCCCATTCATGAAGTGAAATCAAATACGTGAAACAAAGTATAACATGCTTCAGTAAGTCCATAGTTATACACAATAACACTTTTACCTTCTGCTTCTTGCAGAGAAGTGTCGCAGTTCTGCTAGAAGCTCAGCATCTGCCTTCTGCAAGGTGCCATTAAATACTTCAGCTAGACTAACTTTATGATCCATGACCATCCTTCTCAAATCAGTTGCCTCCCCAGCAGCAACCATTCCGGTGAGGACCATTGCGTCTATCCGAAGGAGTAGTTCCCAACAACTTGATAGCCTATCTGGTTTACAGGACTCAAATAGAAAGACACTATTACACTTCAAGCCTCGTCTAAATATTTTTTTTTCATTTCCAAAGAATATGATCACAGAACATTCCCTAACATATTTTTTACTCAAGTGAATAATTGAATATACAGAGATACCATAACGTGTACACTTAATAGTATAGAAGCCTGAATTACACACTTGCTCCCCTATAGTTTCGGGTCAGTTCCACTTACCCCCTTGTAATTTTAGTTTCAATAATTTGACCTTTATAGTTTGCTAACATTTTCAATGTGCTCCAAATTTACTCTTCCATCACATTAGTAGAAGGAAACGATCAAGTAAGCAAATTTGACTTTCATGCAACCGGATTCCACATTTGTTGAAATTAGAACTATATGCAATAAAGTGCAATCAAGCAAGGGGGTCTTTGATAAAATATACATGATGAAATAATCAATCAATCATCAGTAGAAACCAATGAAACATAATGTACATTTGTCTGCATGCCGTAATGATACTGAAACATCAGACTGAATCAAACTAAAAACATCTAGAAATCAAATATCTGATGTTAGGATATAAGCACTAGTACCTTGCCGTTTTCCAACAGAAGCCTGCTTTTCCAGCTCCAACTGCTCAATCCTATCAACCAGCAGCCGTTTCTCACTGTTTGATTTGGTAAGATCCTCAACAGCCTTAAGGCGATGTTGATTTAAATGTAGAATATCTGTATGCCAAACCCAATAATGGAATTAGAACGAATACACTTAAAAAAGCACAAATTCCATGAACTGAGTCGAGGACTTTGGACTCACTTTTCTGAGCTTCTCTGAAGAGTCGCCAAATCTCAGTCTGCTTTCCTTCCTCAGACTTCAATTTGCACCCAAACAACAAATCCCTCAGTAAAGACGATGCTTAACACTATCAGACATCAATTCAACTACAAATTCAATTTCACTACCTGAACCTGAGGCTGAGAGACGTCTGCATTATTTTCACTACCTTGTAACCTGAAATTAACGCAGTACCAAATCAAAGAGGTTGAGAAATGAGAAAAAATGAAACTAGGAATTAAAATACAAGTGTATAGAAGCTCACTTGATTTGTGAGAAGGATGAGGAGGAGGAGGAGGAGGCTCCATTAACCTTGGAGCAACAAAGAGCTCCAGCTGCTGCGTTGAGAGGTTTTTGGCGCGGCAGTGGTTGCCAAGGGTTCGTAGTGCTCATCAAAGCTGCCTTCATATTTCTCGCAACCTCTTCAAGCTTGGGCTAATGGCGAAAGGTCACTTTAAGATTGAAGGAGAAGGTCTCTGAACCTTTTCGTTTACTGTAACTAACTAACTATATTTGACTTCATTTCCTATCGAATTACTCAAATATTGACGGTAAATACTGTTTTACCAAAATAAAAATCGTCAGTATTTTAGCCCCTTTTTCCTCTAATTTTAGTATTTTACACCTTGCTGCCTTAAGTTTTAGGGTCACTATTATTTCACCAAGTACATTATGTTCCATCATCATGAACTCATGAAGGAGGATGTAGTCTACTTATCAAAACGAACTTGAGATCCTTACCGATATGTTGTTGGAGATAAATGTACTATTTACTGGACCAAATGTTAGTTGACACGTTAAATGAGTTTTATAAGGAAAAAACAAATAAGAGAGGTCTGGTTCGAAACAGGTGCCATAATGTAAGTGGCCCAGATTGACTGGTTCAGATATAAAAGTACAAAACTACAAACCATCCACCTTCTAAAACCCTGCCTACATACATAGTTCTTCTGTGGAAATTAAGGAATTCCACCGATTATTTGTGCAATCTAAATTGTTTTCGATAATGGAAGCAAAATGATTTAATCTTTAAGTAGCTAGTGATTGGTAACCAAGAATAACGTAAAGTTCTTTGCATTTGCTTTTTCAAAAAAAAAAAAAAAAACGCCCCATTTCAATTCAAGTTAAATACAAAAGACGCCCGACAAGGCGCCAACACACTTGTCACGCATTACATCAATATCTTCTCCACCAAGGCAATCTTTTCTTTTTTGGTATACAAGTATGATAACTGTACTTGGTTTCTTATTTTGGGCATGGGGCAAATTGCAAAACAAATAAACAACTCTCCGGAAACCCAAAACTTACATTTCACATATTATTTGACAACAAAATACATTTGAATTAGCAATGAAAGTAACCCTACAGCTGCAGAATAATTAGTCCAATCAAAGTCATCTCCACTTTAGCAGGAGAAAAATACCAGGGTGACTTAATTGGTGTGACCAAACAACTTATCAAATGAGGCAAAGTTGCCTTCCCTGTGGTAGTTACTACCGCTTTAGCTTCTTTTGTTTTCTCAACTTGGCCGCCAAACGTTCCCTCCTTTCTTCTTCTTCTATCAACATAGCTTGCTCTTCATCCTCCTGTCTTGCAATTAATTCACTACAGCACAATAATAGTCTTAGTCATACATCACAATGTACATAATACAAGGACAACGAGTGCTAAAAAAAAACAATAAGAAAATAATGATTCCTTGAGAAATGAACAGGATTAAACAGACTAAATAACTGCTTACCTTCTCCTCTCCTCTCTCTGAATATCTTCAAATCCTGCTTCCATGTCACTAACATCATCATCATCATCAGCAAATTTATTTGGATTGTAACTGCAAAAGTTTCAGATTGATAATCAGTAATATGACACAATAACTCCTAAACAACCAAAGTTCCAAACTAAGATCAATGACATCTTCCACTACGTTTAATTCTTGTAATGAGCAAGACAATTTTTTATCTCCCAAAATGGACTTGCAAAGACTCCAGCGTCTCATTCGAGTTACAGTAACTTCTAGTAAATATAAAAATGTAGAATCATCATTAAAAGTACATTTAGAAAATATATTCTACTTAGCGAAATGACATACAACCATTCAAATTTGGGGCAAATTGTGATTTTTCATCGTCAACAGTGAAAACTGCCAAAGGAACTTAATTGCATCCCCAGACCAAGAAATATTGCACCAAAAATGAATTTTGAAGACCCAACACTTTCAAACCATTTAAGAACTAAACATTATGAATACAATAGTAGTAACAATCATAATAGTAGTAGAACAATAATAATAGTGTAGTAATAATAATAATAATAATCATGTCGTCCAAAAATTAATAATAATAATAATAAAACAATCAACTTCTTACCCAAACATGTTTCTGATCATACTACTGATATCCCCAGACTCGGGGTCATATTCATCATCTGCAAACCTGCTTGCAGGCCTTTTTTTGGGACGATACTCTTGTGACATAGGACGTGATGGGATTTGCTTACGCATTTGTGGCTTGTGGATCTGCTAAAATTCATGGAAGTTGACAGATATTAAGCAACTATAACAAAATTTACAGAACTAGGTCTCCCTAAAATGACCATTCAAACGAACGCATATATGTAGCAGATGGGGAGATTTAGACCTGATGTTTTGACAATCCTGCGGACTGTTTTGACAACACATTGGGCTTATAAGGTTCCCGTACTTCCATTCTTTGCTGTAATGGCTGCTTTGGAACAGATGACGGCAACTTTGAAGACGGTGCTTTGTGCAAAGCAGACATGGAATTTTTCAAACCTGGTGCAGAAGCCCTCCTCTCAGTGGTAGAAGCAGGCATCTTTGAAGGCAGACCTTTTGGTCCTAGAGGCCGGCCAGGCCCATTTGCATTGTTGCTACCAAGTTGTTTCCTAGAGTCCATTGATGTTGAACCAGGTCTGCTACTGGCAGAACTTAGACTATTGGACCCAACTTTAGCCTGCATATGTCCATTAGTAGGAACCGCTTTCCTTTCATCACGACCAGCATGAAGAGGTCTACCATTATCTCGACCAACATGAACAGGTCTACCATTATCACGACCGCCATGAACAGGTCTGCCATTATCACGACCGCCTGGAACAAGTCTACCATTATCACGACCTCCATGAACAGGTCTATCATTATCACGACCTCCATGAACAGGTCTACCATTATCACGACCTCCATGAACAGGTCTACCATTATCACAACCGCCTTGAACAGGTCTACCATTATTTGCCAAAGGTTGTTTACTTTTCATCACTGTTTGACTTGATCGCACCTCTTCACATCAGCAAAAAATCTGTATAAGTTCCTCAATAGAAAACAAAGGTTTTTAACTCCACAGATAAAGAGCAGCATAGAAGATAAGCAACTACCAGACTTTGGAGCAGCGGCACTTCGAGGGGGGCGATCGTTTGCAGGAGCCGGAAGCTCCGCATCTTCAGATAATAAAAATGAGTAATCTCTAGTATCCTTAAGCTTTTGGACTTTATTTTTTTGCTGCACATACCAGAAAATTCATTAATACGTATTGAGCTAATGAAAAGGGACTTTAGAAAGACAAATTAAAATCAATTTGCTCCCAAACCTCATTAATGACTTTGGGTTTCTGGTTATATGCAATAGATTTAGAGCCAGAAGAGGTAGACCCAGAGCTCTTCTTGTTCTACAGAGACAAGTGAAACCGTCAAGATTAAATCCAAGCCTCTATTAGAAAGAATAAAAAAATATACATCCCTTGAAAAAAAAAAAAAAAAGACTAAAGTTCCTCCATGTTCCCAAATGCAAATATACCAAATAAAACGAAAAGTATTCAAATAAATGCATGTAATCAAACCCTTTGAACAACTTTATCTTCCTCCAATATACCGCATAAAAATGAAAACACAAAAACTACATGTTAAACAAATCCCACTGATCTAGCCTTGGTCCTCCATTTTCCCAGATGACAATGTACCACAAAACAGGAGTTTACATAATGCACCCATTAAAAGGGTAAATCAGAAAACATCAAGACCATGTACATGGCTATCCCAAAAAGACCAGATGAGAGCAAGTAATGCTACAAGCTATCCCACAAAGAAAGATAAATAGGACGTACAGGATGGACAGAGTTTGTGACCCTAGATGTCAGATGCTGGGTTTCCTTCAATGACTTGGTTTCTTGAATTACTCTTGGGGCGATAGTTGGTTGTGAAGGGCCAAAGAAAGATCCAAAACTGCAGGATAAGCAAACATGAATTCACAAACAATTTTAGAACCATAACTTACTACTTTGATATGCATATGAAATACTACGAAACAAATAATATAAGTGAAACTATCCAATCACTACAGAAGAAAACTAGTGGGGTTTAGGTTATAAATAAAAAACCTTGTGAAGAAAAGAGACTAATGAGCTTCAAAACAGGTGAACAATTTTAACTGATTAAAATTCAGTTTCAAATGAAACTTAAAGCAATGTTCATCAGAATATCTTCCTATTCTGTCTATGCAATTATTTGATGGTGATGATATCCATAGGAAAAAACAGTAACCTGTCCTCAAAGTTATAACTACAAAAAAATGTATTGTCATAGGTCCCAATATAAAGTAAACAACATGACGCTGACTAACACATTTCTTTTTGAGAAAGGACACCGATTAACACATTTGAAATCCATATAGCCCCTAAAATAGTCATGAACAAAATGGAAAATATTCTCATAATAATCACAATAGATACAATAAAGAACCAGCAATGGTTTACAAGATCTAAAGTACTCAAAATTATTAGTAGCAAGGAACTGAGGAAGTAAAAGTTTTTTCGCACACAAATGACAGTTAAAGTAATCACTCACTCATCGTAGGGTAGCTTCCTTCTATCACTAGAGTTGGCCCGAGAACCACCTTCCTTCTTCTTCATCTGCCTTCTAAGTTGTTCTTTCAAGCGTTGTCTCAACTCAAGGAACTCCAATGCTTCTTTGGTAGGTTTTGGAGCTTCTACATCTTCCTCTTCCTCTTCATACTCGTCTTCTTCCACCTCTTCTCCATATCCATCCCCCTCATACTCATAATCATCAAATTCCTCAACTGGTCGATCGAATCTCTATATGAAAAAAAAAACACCATAAATGATAAACTGATTTTTGTCAGAGAAAAAACAGCATAGGAATAACAATAACTGGCATATAAACAATGAGCACGGATAGACAAAGATTGAAAATTTGCTCTCACCTGTCGATCATAACCCCGCATTTCTTGTCCAAATCAACAATTGCAAATTCTGGGTACCTGTAAATCGCAAAGAACAATATAAATTATCATGCTGGGCTTAAAAATCTGTAATTTTCATCGATTCAATAAATTTCAAACAGAACCCCCAAAAAATTTATTTGGTGCCATCGAACCGGTATTGCATTTGGCCCCAATTTTGACATTTGCCCTTTCAAAGCCAAATCCACAGCTCCAATGTTTGAATACGATCCTGAAACTAGAAAACTCAAATCCCAATTCCACATAGCTGATTTTCAGAATCAAATTACTTACCCGAAAGTTGTTTCCACCTGAATCGCGATCGAAATCCCAAAGCGTCTCGAAGGTGTGGTAACCGATGCAAATCCCTACCCCCTAACAATCCGACTCCGATTTTGAACCCCTAACAATTGATTGAAAGCAATTTGTTTGGAGGAAAATGAATATGAAGCGATCAGAATTGGGAGGAGAGTCGACTCTGCAAGCCCTAATCGAAAACTCGGGGGGTTCGACTCTACTTTTAGCACCTCGTCGGTTACTGTAAAATGAGGAGTTGCATTATTGGACAATTTTATATATCATTTCGTGATTTTCGTCAAAAAAACAATTTAATTAAATATGTATTTACTAAATATCAGAATTTTTGGTAATGGAATTTAATTTCCATATATGGAAGTATCTAATTCGCGCGTTTTTTTTTTCTCTTTACGTCCTTTATTTACCGAAACGGTTAAAAAGTAAAAGGGAGCCGAAGACTGGATCCAAAGACAAAAGCGGATGAGTTCAACTACTGACATTTTGGTGATGACTGACGAGAATCTTGCAAGTCTCAATCCTTCTCCACTAATGAATCGAAAAGGTCACTTTTACCCTTAAATTCATTATTTAACAGTATATTAAATTAATGGATTTGAATTTTCAAAATGGTTGAGTAAAAAGAAAAATAGAATATAGGTAGAAATCACCTATGGATCTTACCTTCATGTTTGAGATTGGCAAATTTATGGATGAAGCTATCGTTAGGCCCCTAAAAGCCATCGTTATTCTATTTTCGATTATTTAACTTTTCTTATCGGTGTACATGTAAAGTGTATAAGACTTAAATGATTGAAGATATTAATGAACGTTTAAACAATTTTAGGCCCAAAAAAAAAAGCTTGATTTTATGGGGGTTCATTCTCTCAAACCATGTGGAAGAACCCTAGATCTAACATTTCACACATAACACTTCAAAATTTTGTGGCGGAGGTACAATCGATGCAGGGCTAACACTTCAAACATTTCTTGATGAATACCTTTTTTCTTTCATTGCTTCATGGGGGGTTCTTTCTTTGTTGTCATAGATACGGTCATGGGTCGTTTTCGGTCTTTGACTAGTTGAATACGGTCGTGGGGTTTCGTTGACATATTGTTGGTGTGCTTCCTTTTGTTTTATTGATTTTGGGGTACGTAGTAAGTGACGAGCTGTTGTTTGGATTTCAGATCCAGGTCAAATTCGAGGTTGGTATCTTGCTCGTATTCAGTTTATTAGGCTAATGTTCACCACTTCACCGATTCATATAAGCATCTCATTGTGGTTAAGATCAAATTTAGTGTCATGATTGTTTGCCCAATAATTGCATCTTACTCCTGGTAAATTTGTTTGTTATTACCGTAAAAGCTACTAACCCATACACCGATCCGTTTTCAAGCACAACCCAATTCGGCCAAATCTTTGTCGCCCGACGCAAGGGTACCCGTACCCACCGATTGTCCATCTGATCAACGATGACCTATACACTAACGATTCTTCTCCATTTTCTGACAACTCCACCATATTTAGTGTCAATCCAAATATGAAAATCCATCCTCTCATCGTGACCTACATGTTCTATAGCATTAAAGTTTTAGTCCATGTACGAATGACATCCTAAACATTCTCTCTTTTTCTCACCCACACTTCCTTTTTATTTAAGAAAAAAAATAAAAAAATAAAAACAAAATCCAAATAATTATTAATTTTCTCACCCCAAAAAAAAAATTACCCGTTAAAAAAGTCTCCGCCGCGTGGTACTTCTACTCTTCTTCTTATTCTTCAGTTAGTTCCTTCATACTTTGTCAGAGCCGTCAGTTCCCGGCGCCCCTCGCTCGCTGAAAACTCAACGTCCAGGTAACCTCGCTCTCCCTATCTGGTTTCTTTGACCCATTGGTGTTATTGGTTTTGTTTGGAGGAGAGGTAATTCTCCATGGGTTCTCTCTGCTACTTATCTCATCAAAATCTCCTGCTCAATATGAAATTCGTTTTCTATGTCATTCTTTTATGCTAGTTTATGTTAAATAGACTGGAGTTCGACTTATAATTTTTAGCTGGTTTACTGGTTATGTGCGTGGAACTAAGTATATAAGAATCATAAATTTTTAGCAGGTTCTCACATCCAGGAAACTTATACAGGTTCTCTTTGCAGATGTCGAATTCTGAATTAGAGGACAAGATTTTCAGCTTGTTCAAGGATTTTATGGCCAGGTATTTGCTACCTCTGCTAGTGTGTTTTGAGCTTCACCATGAATCAACATTTTGGTGTGTTTTCTTTGTCTGTTTGTTTATATCTGGGTAATGTTTTAACTTCATCATTGTGGCAGGATTGCCAAGTTTGAGGAATTGGTGCCGGTGGGAAGCACATTTCTCATTGGCTTTCAGCATGCGCTGGGTTGGTGTTCTGGCTTCTTTTTTTCTTTCTTCGAGATGTTGTTATTTGCACTAGTCTGAAGTTTCTAGTCATTTTTCTCACCAGAATTTGTACCTTTTTAGAGTTTCTTCGACGGCCGCCGATAGATAAGACATCTGAGTTGGTCAAAAATATAATCCAATCTAACGAAACAAAGAGGGTTAAATCGTACATTGAAGCTGGATGTATCAACACTGATGATGGCAGGCAGAATCTAACCAAGTGTAAGGGCAGTTGTTTTTTTTCTTTGGGTTCTATATCATATAATTGATGCCCTCCAAGTCTAATGTCAGCCTTATTCCCAACTAGGCTATACAATTTAAAAATAATTATAACTCAATTCTGCTTGTAAGATGTTATCTGTTGAGAACTTAATAGAAATAATTGGAACGGGTTATAAGATGTTCTTTTTCTTCATTTAACATCTATTAACTTTGACCGTTCTTGCTTTTGCTTATATTTCCAGCCGTATTTTCAATCTATTATGACCTGTTTTTTGGACACTTGGTCTATAACTGACCGATACATTCGAGTATTGATTACCTTGAGTATATGAATATCTAATTATTGTCATATTTTTGGCTAGTTTGCCAATTTTCACCTACTATCCTACTTTTTTCCATGCGTTAGTATGACTCATGATTTTGTGCCTTTACTTTTGAGTGTTGCAAATTTCTGATGTTTTTTGGTCTGAACGTGATGTATTTTTTATACATGGGGAAATGCGCATATAGAAGTGCATACATGCCAACTTGGACTTCATGACCATATATGTCAAGGTAATATCTCTTTCCGAGATTTACCACTATCTGTTTATTCAGTTTTATATCAGAAGTTTTCTTGTTCAAAAGGGCAAGTGAAGTTGTGATTCCTTTACATCAATAATTCATTAGATCTGTTTGTGAAATTGGTTGGTTCATATTTACTTTGATGTTCACATTCTCTTACTTGTTGCAATGTCACACTTGCCCTACTTTTGAAATAGGAAAGAGCATACTCGACGAACTCAAATGCCTAGTGGAAGATGTAAGTGGGGCAATGCGAGATATATCCTTGGTCCAGGATGAAAATTTGGGGGACAGGTTGAATGAACAAGCATGTATCGATGACAAGGTAGTCATTCTTCCTCCTTTTTATTTTGAAGGACTATGTTCGTGTTATCAATATTTTCAGTTCGGATATGTTTCGATATGTTCATCATATCTTTGGAGTTCCAGATAGTTTGGCTAAACTTTAGTTTTCTTATTTTCTATCCCTTTTCCCTTGCTCAATGTTAATTGGTCAGAATTATTTCGTTCTTAGTTCAGATTTGTATATCTAAAACACCACACTACTTCTTCTTTAGGAAGAAATTGCCTCACCTCGTCCGAGAAGAAATGAAGTTACTGATTATGCTGTCCTGATGGCAGTCATTTACAGTATGGTCAAGCAAGAATATATGCTGCAGGTATTAAGCTCCCAGCCACCATTCCCCATTGTTTGTCTAATATGTTTTTGACTTCACAGACGTCTAAATGTTGCACCTTGCTGCAGGAAAGGGTTGTTTCTGCTTTAAGCCTCAAGTCATCTTCAGGAGAATTAGAGAGCTACTGCCTTATGTGGTCTTTGCGTCCTTACATAGACGAAGAAATTATGAGTCGTGCTTGGAAACTTATACACTGAATGTTATCGGAATCTGAGTGGCGATGTTTATTTACTGCAAGAACCTTACTGTAATCGCATGATTTGACAAAGTTTTCATTGTAGCTAAAAGATTCCGTAGAATAGCATGTACCAAACTAATATCAGGGATTCTTTGTATTATTGTTAAATACTAATTCTTTAAGCTTCAGCAGTGTTTCCTCATATGCATTCTTGTTTGACCACTGCAACCCCGAATTAAAATCGGAAATCACATCAGAAAAGCAGAACAACACTAAGCAGTATAATAATGGATAGAGAAAAGGTATACAGAGAAATCCACTTACAGAGTTCCTTGGATCCAGTATTTCAGAAGGCACTCCCTCAACCTCGATGGGACTCTCAAGTCCAAACACTTCAGTCTTCTTGTTAATAGACTAAAAGGATCATTTCGGGAGAATTAAAGAGCTAATGCCTTATATAGTTAATATAGGATTAACCATTAATTACATGGTTATAATCGATATCTCTCATGACACGAGAGATATTTAAGCCTTGCATTATGTATAATATCTGAGACTCCTCCACTTATTGCTAATTGGTTTCGGTTAGGGTGCCCTAAAACGACTTAACACTTAGCTGCCATTAAGGCCTGATTTTCTGTTGTTTTTGAAATCTCTGAAAGTTCGGTTTGAAGAATTCTGACTTTTGTTAAGTGTTGACCCAAAGTAGCAATCTGGATGAGGTAAGAGAATGAAGAGATAAGACAGACGGAAGAAATATTTCATTATATTAGAGATTTGGAGCTACAGAGGATCATTTTGCTCAGCTACTGAACAATAACATGACTACTCCTATTAAACAAAGGATACACCAAAAAAAAACAACAATGCAATGACTACTCAATCTTATCCAGTTCTTATTTTCCATTGCAATGACCACAACTTCACTAGAAATTCGGACCAGCCGCGAGGATGTCTTCAGTCAGCTTGCTGTCCTTGCCAATCTTGTAGTTTGTGAAAGTCTCAAAGTTGTTCTTGAATAGGCCAGCCAACTTCAGCAGTGTTTCCTGGTATGCCTTCTTGTCAGACCACTGCAACCCCAAATTAAAATCGAAAATCAGATCACAAAAATCGCAATGGCACTAAGAAGTATAATGGATAGAGAAAAGGCATAACCAGCGAGCGAGCTACTTACAGTGTTCACTGGATTCAGTATTTCAGAAGGCACTCCCTCAACCTCAGTGGGGATCTCAAGTCCAAACACTTCAGTCTTCTTGTAGTTTGCATTCAAGAGGCTGCCAGAGTGTATGGCATCAATGATTTTCCGGGTGTAGGGTAGCTTAATGCGCTTTCCCGATCCATACCTGGAGGAGAGAAAGATACGTGGTTCAGCTTTGCTTGAACAAAGGGATGAAGTTTATAATTGTTTAAAATGACATAGCTTTACTATGACATTTGAATTTCCATACCTTCCACCAGACCAGCCAGTGTTAACCAGCCATCCAGTCGCACCATGCTGCTGCATCTTCTGAGCAAGCATTGCAGCATACTTCGTCGGATGCAACATTATGAATGCAGCACCAAAGCAAGCCGAGAATGTTGCCTGTGGCTCCTTAATGCCCTCTTCAGTTCCGGCAACCTAAAAGCACTTTTACTCTTTAGCACAGAGCTTTTTATTAAGCCCCCAATTTATAACATAATTGACAAGTGAGATTGAAATAGTTTAATTTACCAGGGCAGTATAGCCACTGATGAAATGGTACATGGTCTGTGCCAGGTTTAACTTGCTCACAGGTGGGAGCACACCAAATGCATCACAAGCCAAAAGTATCACATTCTTTGGATGAGGACCAACACATGGTATCTTTGCGTTGGGAATGTACTCAATAGGATAGGCTGCCCGAGTATTCTCTGCAACCAAAAGAAACAGAACTCAGTAAAATCTAAATAGTGCAATCTATTCTGACCTCTATTTTATCAAAATAGATTGCATCAATGGACTTGGTCCTTCTTTTCTTTCTTATACCAAATTGGAGAGGCAGTCAAATTATTGAGTTGAGAAATCCTCTACATTGATTTGATTGATTATATCACACATTAGCACACAATTAGATTAATTATTGTTAAGTATAACAAATCAATAAACTAGTTAATAGTTATTAAACAGAACCGTGACCGTACAACCAAGTACAACTAAGTACATCAGATACGCTGTTCCTTGTCATGATGAAGTGCTAACTTATTTTATCTTTTGTCAACTCTCACTTAAATAATTGATCTTGTAAAACAACTAGATAATTAGAAGTCAGAAGTTCCCTGGCATGACTAGGTCAATACTTATCTTTCACAAACATTAATAGGACTAAAATCGGGTTCTTCAAACACAAAGGACTAATTCTTTTCAAGATGAAAAAACAATTGATATATATATACCTGTAACAGATTTGTCAGAATAATCCACTTCTCGCGTATGCTCATCAAACACGATGTTTTCCAACACTGCCAACAAGGATCATTTTCGCGATAAGATCACTTGAATTCACAAGATCAAACAAAGTACAATTGTACATATACGAGAAAAGTTGGAATGATAATTACCAGCACCAAACTTGATGGCATTCCAAATGTCAGGTTCTTTCTCCCTCGAGAGATCAATGCACTTGGCATAGCAACCGCCTTCGATATTTGATACACCATTCTCAGTCCAACAGTGTTCATCATCTCCGATCAAGTATCTATTGTGATCAGTAGACAGAGTTGTCTTCCCAGTACCTAGTTAAAAAATAGAACTCATTAGGAGTAATTGAATATTCCATCTTATGTTTTATCACAAACATGTAAATCATGCCAAGGACGGAGAGATAGAGTAAGAGGGCACATATCATACTGTAGCTGCTGGAGCCACACATTACCACGATCATTAATACTATACCTGACAATCCAAAGAAGAGTGCAACATCTCCATCTTTCCCCATATTGCAGCCAGAATGTAGGGATAGGATTTGCCGCTTAGGCATTAGATAATGCATGACACTGAAAAGGCCTTTCTTCATTTCCCCGGCGTACATGGTGCCGAGGATGACCATTTCCCTCCTAGCAAGATTAAGATCTATGCTAGTGGAGGATGTCATGTAGTGGGTGTAACGATTACACGGGAACTGACCAGCATTGTAAATAGTGAAGTCCGGAGTACCAAAATTCTCCAGCTCTTCAGGACTGGGTCGGATACACCTGTCACCCACCCAGTTATCGAATGTACACTAAGCTAATACACATGTTCTCTACCGACCTTTTCCTGGACTGAACTATTTACGGATGATAATACTCAAAGAAAGAACGGAAAAAAAATCACGTCAACGTTAAGAGTACTTATCTGGTAGGCTTATACCTCAATGAAGGTATATAGAAACATACACTGCTGACAAAGCAAAGGGTTAAGAATTCTTATGTTTTACTTACATGTTGTGCATGAACAAAGAATGATAAGCCCTGGCAGAGACAATCCGCACTTTGATTCTGTTTTCTGGATCCCAGTTCAAATATTGATCATTAACAAAGACCTGTAAACAAAGACGAAGGAAATACTGATAAAGTGGATGCACATTTTTCAGCAAAATCATCTATGTCAAATTGTCAATACATACAGCAGTATAACCAGATATACCAACTAATTTGCTTCATTAAACATTTGCACCATCTGATTAGCTAGACACAAACCCTTCTACCTTATTAAGCTAATCTTTACAAAAACTTATTAAGCTACTTCATATTTCACAAAAGGGACCTAACCATTCATTAGTTTGTAAAATGATTATTACCAAATGAAATCCAATTGAATCTCATACTGATGTCATTCTATTCTTGGCAGTGAATCTAGAAAAGCCAAGATAAGCTCTATTCATGTAAAGTCCGACTACTGCTGTACATATCCTTTCTAGACTTGTAGGCTGTGCCAGAGTTAACTGCTGAAAATGGTGAGGTTGGAAATAACAGATTCAGAGCACCGCTAAAAACGTGTATGAGTAAATTACGCATGTAGATAACATTGACCACAAAAAAACAATTTGCAGAAACAGACAAAACTGCTACAAGGCCAAGTAACCAAGTTAGATAAAAAGACAAGTTTGATACCATCACCCCCCATCACTATCTGCTAAAAGTAATAGATTGCAATAAAAAGCATCCCTGGATTTTCAGAGATGAAATAAAAAGCAATATACGGCATGAAATAAAAATAAGACCTTGTCCAGAGAGTTCAAGTAATCCACAGCTCTTTCCCTGTTGACCATGAAAGTCTGCTCGTCCATTTCAATGTTTGGTGAACCCCTATACATCAAAACACCAACTATTAATTACCCTAATAGTCAAAAAGTGAAGAAAAAAATGCCCAATTAGTTGTTGTTAGTGATTTTAATTACCTTCCCCACCAAAGCTCGTCTTCGGTGGTCTCATCCTTGACGACGCGTTTATCCCTTGGAGACCGACCTGTCTTGGCTCCAGAAAGCGTTGCTAATGCGCCTGTTGACGTAATGAACGACCCCTTTTCGTACTTTATCGCCTGCTCATATAACTCTGCACCAGATACAACCCACACCCACCACAGCCATATATGACATCAGTAAACACAAAAGCACTAAACCCCAAATGCGTCAGAATACATACAATCAACTTCCACCAAATGATTTCTTGTTAAGAAAAAAAAAACCACAGTAATCTTTAACACTACAGCAAATACATACAATCAAATAACGTAGAATACTGATGAATTGATAAGATATATTTTACCGGCAGGAGAGAGGTTATAGAGGACATGGGTGAACTTGAGGGCACTGTCGCTGACGCTAATGGTGGGAGTGAAATGATGGTGGGGCTCCACGTGCGATGAGACCTTGGGGGTATCAGACTGTTTGGCCGGGTCTCCTCTCACAACCTTGGGTCCAGTCCCTCTCGTCAGCGAAGCCAAAGAGTTGCTGCGCAACAGGAAAAAAAATTAACCCACCGAAATCAGAAACCCAGATAAAGAGGTTTTCGCATTCACGCGCTCTTTTTTTTTATCGGCCGGTAATTTTTTTCCGGGATTTTGGCCTGAATTTGAGTCATCTTAGAAATAAAATAAAAAACAATATAAGATTCATGGGAATCAGGACCATGCGTAGGTTTCAAGAATTCAAGACTACGGAATCCAGCGTCTTCCTACGTGTCCATCTGTTAGTGGCCCTCACAAACCATTCTGTCCATTATTCTCTTTTCACCACCATATTTTATTAGTGGTGGGAACCACCTTTTCTAGATTCTTTATGGTAAAATCAATTTTTTTAGATTTTTATCAAATTATAGGCAAAAACTTCTAGTTTATAATCATCAAGAAAATTTGTCATATCAACCTATCAAGTGCAAATAGCATTTGATTATGCAACACATTTTTCTTCCTCAATGACACTAAACTTGACTATTCCTTCCTCTTTCAAGACAAAAATAGATAAACCCATTAACTAACACTTAAAGTAAAATAAGAATTTAAGTTTAGTATAAGCAAAAACATATGTATAACCACCAAAGAAGTCTATCGAATAATTTTCTTTAATTTTTTTTTTATAAAGATGATCAAATGATTTCACTGCTATCCCTTGTTATCCCCGTAATGATTCGAACCTATGACATAAATCATAGATAATGGGTGCTTTAACTATTACTTTTACGAATCTTTCATTATTTTTTCAGTTATAATTAGTATTAAAATTACCAATAAAAGGAGACCATTTTTTTGTCTTTCTATTTTGTATTCGATAATGTCCGAAATGGTGGGTGCACACGTCATGAAGCGACACGTGTAGGCATTATAATATACCTGATGGACTGGAGCTGCTGTTTCTGGCGCTCCTCTTCGGAGAGAGCGACAGCAAACGCGCCCTGCTGAGTGCCTTTGATGGGAGTAGTCGGCGCCGACTTCTTCTTCTGCAGCGAGTGGAGCTCGTCGATGGTCTGAGCCTTCACCGGCGCCGAACTGTCGTCGTGGCACATCCCATTGCCGCCCTTCTTCTGCGTCGTCTGGATCTTCGCCAGTCCGTTCCTCGCCGTCCCGTTACCGTTCGCCACCGCCGTTCCAGTGCCTCTGGCGAAGCTGAACTCTCCGTTATCGTGCGATGCCATCTCTCCTCTGTAACAAACCAAATTAAAACATACAAAAAGACCGTCATCAAAATTCAATTTTAGTGCAGAGATTAATTCTCGTCTGCTTTTACTTTTTCTTTTTTACAGCTGCTAAATTGAGGTAAAAGTATGTCATATACTGAGAAAAGGTGATAAAATAGTTCAAAATATCGTCTATGAGCGCTGTGACATGACAGATATATCGACACTCAAATTTAATGATATATCGGAATATCGGACGGATATTTCGAGCTTTCCGATCAAAATTCTAATGGTACATAAAAAATGGGCTATTTTTCAAGTTTCTTCATGATAATGGCGGAGCCAAAAAAAACAGAGAAGAATTTATAGAGAGGATAGGGAGAAGGCGAACCAGAATCTGAGAGCCGGAGACGAAAATGAAGGAGGAAAGAGCAAAAGGGCTAATGAGAAATGGAAACGGAAGAGTGATCGACCATGAAAATGAGTATGAGATTTTGGTGAAACGCAAATGAGAAGGTGGTGAGGGAAATGAGCACGCAGTGGAGTCGCTTATAAAGGGCTTCTAAGGGCCCCTAGTTAACCTGAGTTTAAGCTAACACTGGTTAGAGTAACCGTGGTTGGGTTAGATCCTATCCCTCATGATCAGGGGTCAAGTTCTCCTCCCCGAGTGCGAAAAATTCCAAATCCCATTAAACGAGGGAGAGATGAGGAAGGAAGATAAAGAGTAGGAATCCCGTGGTCCGAAGACCACAATAAGCTTTCTACACCTTTTACTCTTTTAGATTCAGTTTCATCATTTGTCCATCAATTGGCCTTATCTTAACTTCTCAAATGACCTTGTCGTGACTCATGACTAAATCTCTTACCAAATTTTACTCAAATTTTAACAACCCAAATTTAATACAAAGAAAATGTCTCTATGAATTCATTCGGTTCCAAGCCCAAAAAAAAACTCAAAGACGTAAAAGGAGGATAAAGAATTTGTCAAAAAATCTTATGTCGCGTTTGATTAGCTATCGTACGTAAAATGTTTCAAAAAAAAAAACCTCTTGATGAGATAGAAGCCTGGTTAGATTTGCTTTTATTGGCTAATCCAAATACAGAGCATTAGAGCAACACATGAGATAAAATTATAATCTCATAGTTCCTTCTAGATATAAATCCAATTTACTTGGGCTCTGATAGTAAAGTTGCACTGTATTTGATTGGTTCCCAATGCGTGAGTTTGGTGGTCGCGTAGGAGCAGAACACCGTTTTTGCAAAACCTTGTTACACGCAAACGGCAAAGGACGTAGAACTAGTCCCACACGCACGAGGAACGGAGGAAGTTTATCCCAACCGTCCGTTGCCATATAATAAATTGAATTTAAATTGGAGTTCAGTTCCGGGGATTTACCGTCAAATTCTCGTGGAATTACGAGATGAGTTTTACTTTTACCTCGTCATCAATATTACTGCATCAGGAATCGAGAACGCGTTAACGTTTCTCAGCGTCTGCTCGCCAGAGGTAAAAAGTTATTCCCTACGAACTTGATTCGTTTATTGCTTTGCTTTTCAGGGGAGCAAATTTGCTCTTTTTTTTCCTTTTCGTCTTTCTCTTTCTTTCTCATCGCCCCTCAATATCTCTCTCTTCTCTTCCCCGATTTCCCTCCATGGATCCCCCCACAACCACCATCAACAACACCCGAATCGACCCACCGTCGCCGCCATGATTCAATAAATAGCAAGGCCCCCGACGACGTCAATCACCTCTTCGCCCAGCCCACCAAAACTTCCCAATCCTTTGGCCCTTTGGGACCTGCACTCCCCGAACATAGGCGAGGCATTTTGGCCTCTTCCTAAATTTGATTGAGAGAGAATAAGGTTAGCCAGAAAGAACCATTTGCAAGTGACCTAGTCCAAGTTGGGAACTCCTTTATCCGTGTTCGATTCACGAAACTGTTAAAATGGTTAGACACTGTGCTGTAATGAACAGTTTGAGCATTTCGCATGCGTCGAGATTAATTTTTGGACATATGAAGCTTTTGGGATACCCTGATTGATTAAGGTAAAAAAAATATTAGTCAAGAAGAACAAGAGAGAGAAACTAGGTGAGAGAGAGATGAACGGAGAAGAAAGCAAAAAATAAAAAATTGAACCAATCTTGGTTGCATAATCAAAATGTAGGGCCACAATTGAATAATAAAAAAAGTTAACCTTGGTTAACCATAACAAAACGTGACATTTTCACAATAGGTGGGCAGATACCCAGGGTGGGCGGCAAATTCATTATTTAAACACAGTGTTCCTTCAATGGATTAATACACCAAATGTCTAGATACATATTAGACCAATTACATGTAGTAATAAACTAATTTCATGCAGTGATCTACATAGAATTGTGCATATTTTCCCTTCAAATTAACGTTTTGCTTGACTAGCTAGACAAGGAAGGATTGAAACCTATGAAGGTAAAGAATATATATATAGCTTTGAGTTCAAGTGATATATGTAGGACACTAGTTTGTTTTCCCTAGTCCCTACTAAATAGTCATGTAATGCTCTTGATTTTTCAACCATCACATCCCATAAAAATATGGATCCAACATGGTTAAAACAATTTAAAGCATAAGAATCTCTTTAAGATGTTGCCAATAATGTGCACGTACAATTGCCAATAATAAATGGTTTGAATTGAACTAGGGAAAGAAAATCTGGTAAAAGAATATTTGATTTATTAGGAAACAAACAAAAGGCCTGGACTTTCAACTTTGTGTGGGTAGAGTAGATAGCATTTTTGGTCTTGGTAAACAATCAATTCTATGGACGGTTTTGGTGGTATTTATGTCCTTATCAGGCGCTTAAAGTTCGATCAGTTTTGAACAAGTAGTCGCGCCAAAGAAAGAACCACGTCGAATCCTCGCATCTCCTCCCTTGAGAATTACCTGACATTTAACACATCCCACAGTCCCACCCAAGATTTGATCGACACCGATATCGCCTTAAAATATGTTATACATTAAAAACAAAAAACAATAATTACCATATGGTTATAGTTACTTCAAAATTTAAAATGCCCACACTAGAAAATTGTGACTTTGCACACAACATTTTCGGTGTTTCGATTTATTACCGATTCAGTTTTAAGTTTGATGCGTATATTTTTTTATGATATCAAAATATGTGAATTTATGTGTGTGATCCAATGATCACACATGTTATACATCATGCGGTTTAACTTATTTTCATGTTTGGTTTGAATTTCTTTACATACGAGTCTCTCAACGGTTACAATATGTTTGAGAATAAATTTTGGGGTTGATGGGAGATGTAAAATATGAGTCGTGGTCCATAAATCACAATCACAATTATGATAATAATCCATGCAGATCATCATTGATAGCAAGTAATAAGTGCCTGTGGGATATATCTATGTATAGCTAGCTAGGTAGCTAAGCTGTGGAAATGGAATGGACCATTCAAGAGGGATTCAGAAAAAACCAGGAGCTGAAATTTCTTGGGTTTTGGCATCAACTTGTTTGGTATGGTTGGATGGATGAACAGTGATGATCTGATTTCATTCCTTTTCATTTACTTTTGGAAGCAGCCTGTGGCATACAAAAGAGTTTTGGATTTTTTTTTTCTGGATTTGGTGGTGGGCTATCTATTCATAAATCATATATGTGATGGTGATTTATTATTCGGAATTGGATACTCATGATCAAAACAATGTTCATACTTTTTTTTGTGTGGTTCGTCTCATATTCGATCTACTATTTTTATTGTTTAGGACTTTAGATTTTTAAGTTTTTGTCGTCGAAACTAAATAAGAATTATGAAAGGGCTTTACATATATACATTATCAAGAAATAAATGAGTATTTAATTTTATAGTCTATGTGATTTGGGTCGTCGTTTTTTTTTTCTGTCAAATTATTCGTGTCAAGCAAACGGTTTTTGGCATATTACGGTCGTGTATATATCTATCAACTAATATGAGGCAATGTCTAGACACACCGTATTCTACGTGTCATATCATTTGGTGATTCAAATTTGAAAAATTGTTCATTCTACGAAACTATTCATGATAATGTGAACAATTTTCAATTTTCAACTTAGACTTCAATGAAATCACAATGTGACGATGGACCTTCTTGGAAGCTAAGGAAACAACTTTTTCCTTATTGCTCTAGTTTTTCTTGACACATAATTGACTCAAGAAGAAAAACAAACCTGCATACATGGCACCATATCAGAACCCATCAATTTTGTTAATGGGTTTGATGTTATCTGCCCCGTAGAAGAAGAATTAAACCTGAGTTTTAATTTATATCTGTTTTTATTGAATAGTTGGTAAATTGATCAAACTGACCAACACCACCAATAGAAATCCATTGTTGGTCAAGTTTTAGACCCAATGGTGACTATTTCCTTGGTTGGTTACAACAGAAGGGAGGTCGAATCAGGGGAGGGGAATTGGAATTCAAACGCACCTCTCATTGTCAAAGCTCGAATCCCATTGGAATTTTCATGACCTAAACTTGAGACACATCCACATGAAAGCACCATGAAAACCATAAAACTAAAGATTGTAGTGGATGTAACTTTCAATGAATGTGTGTGGTGAGGTCTGGTTTGGTTGAAAATGGCTCTTAAATTTGAGGAGAAAAATAGTAACCAGGGGGAGGGATTATGTGGTAGAGGCTCAAACTCACGAGTTAATGCCTTGGTTTCTTTTTTGTTTTACCAAAGATGGATTCCTTTGTGAGATATTGATGGGTCAAGTTAGTGAGGAATGGAATCAATGGATAGTGTGAATGTGGAAGGTATGGCCTTGGTTTGTCTGGTTTGAGGGGAGGTGGCTACTGTTTTAATTTAGGATAAAAACCCAATATAATACCCAAACTATTGCGAAATTTTTTTTTTGGTATCTATAATTTTTTTTTTACCCAAAATGGTACCTGAATTATTGTACATTTACCCAAAATGGTACCTGAACTATTGTACATTTACCCAAAATGGTACCTCCGTAACCCAAAATGGTATATGAACTAATTGAGTCATTACCCAAAATGGTACCTGAACTATTGGCCATTACCCAAAATGGTACCTCACTTAACTACAGAGGTACCATTTTGGGTAATTGTACAATAGTTCAGGTACCATTTTGGGTAATTGTACAATAGTTCAGGTACCATTTTGGATAAAAAAAATTTGTAGGTACCAAAAAATACATTTTTCCATAGTTTGGGTACTATATTGGGTTTTTACCCTTTAATTTATTGGAGAGATAAAGTGATAAACCAAACAGAGATGATGGTGATTATGGGGAAGTTCCAAGCTTGGAGGAGAATGACTATTTAGTGAAAGCTCAACAATATAATATGAGGCCATAAAACTACATAATATGGGGAGATATCACTTGAGCGGTGGCCACAATATGGGGACATGTTTAGTCACTTGCTTTGTCTGCATCTGGTTGTAACAAATTGAAGATTTTTCCGAAAGTTTCCGTCCGAAATGTTAGACTTGTTAAAGTTGTATACCAATCAACACAATGAATTTTAAAATAAATCTATGTTTGAACAAATGAAATACTACTATATTATTTAATGAACACAACTGGATAAAGAAAGCAATATTAATGATACATATCACAACTTGAAGACATGATATATAGCTAAATTATTACCAAATAATGAATGAATAAAAACGTTATCTCTTACCAAAAAAATACATTATCACATATCAGAGTCTAGAAAGTGGACTCTGTGCCTTTGAAATTGATATGCATGTCTATTTAGGGCCCTTTTGGGTTGAGCAAGTGCTGGAGTTTGTGGACTGGGGTTTAGGGTATGAAGCTTCTTGATGAGTGGACCCATATTTTGTTCATGTATTCTCAATTCTCATTTTTGGATTTTTTGGGTTTGTTCAAGTGTCATGGCCTCTTCATGTTACATCGGTTTTAGTGTTTTACTTGGCATATCAATTGCCACTACCAATCAAAGCTGACTAAATCTCCAATGTAAACAAATGGTAGAAGATGGAAGACCAATAAATTGGATGTTCAATTTACAATGTAATGGAAATTGATTTCTGGAAACTGGTACATCCTTCCCACCCTCTTCATGGTGGTCTTGCTCACTACAGAAGACTAGCTAATGCAAAATACATGAACAGAACACATGGATCACTCTGATTGGTCACTAGTGTGTACTGAAACAATTCCAGTAGCTTCATTGGTACATGTGTGAGATCAGTACTGTGAGCCAGACAGGAAATCTAATGCAGAATGAAAACACTAAGAACAGTAATGAAGAAACCACAAACATGAAGATGAAGGTAAAGCATCTTGAATTTTCATTTGTTTATTATTTCTTAATCCTGCATAAACCAAGGCATCAAATAACAACTTTCAAATGTATTAAGCAAAAATTGAAATTTGAGGGAGGAAAAACTAACCAGAAATTGAAATTGAATGCACAGAATAATTAGTCTTGTTCATTTCCGCTTTGTGAGCCCGCTGTGCTGACCTTTTCTTGTGCATTAAGATAATCATTAATCCAAAGCAGTCTTTCTTCTTATACAATCATGAAGTAGCGAGGATTACGAACAAAATTCCTCTCAATGGCAATCTTGTCTTGTTTATGTTCAATCGTCACTAGCTGATCACATCAAATTTCTGCTCGAGTCCCTCGTCAATTTTGCCACAAGTGCATGTACTAGTTTCAGTAACCAATATTGATCTGAGATTGCATATACGCTCAGGCTGGTTGGAGACCTTAAAGTTAAAGAGCTTAGTCCAGGAATCAGGAACGTCATATTTTCTCATGACCCACAACTCAATACAATCCCAGGGATGATCCTTTTGCCCTATACCAAAAACATCAACCATGGGACAATGAAACACAGAGAGTCATCCTCCAGAGACGCACATTTATATTCTCCTTATCTGATCAGACATGACATTGGGCAGCGGCATTGTCCGGAACTCCTCCACTGCCAAATCAAGAGTCACAATTCCTGCACCATTACAGCCGCCATCGTCGAGCCAATGAAGTGCCTCATTCAAAAGAAGACCCCTGCCGCCATCTTTGAACCATTGAAGTGCCTCATTCAAAAGACATGTTTCTGTATTGTCAATGCAGCATCTTCTAAGGAGGAGGAGAGGGTCTTGAATTCTTTTCCAAACACAAGCTACACATACCAAACCATTGCACGAACCAAGTAGCTTGACCATACCAGATTCCGATTGCTTGAATGGAGCAGCGAGCTTTCTGATTGAAGAAGAAGACGACAGCACCCCTAAGTCTAAGGATTCTAGTTCTGTGCAGGTGGAGGTGAGGAGTCTGCAATTGTCAGAAGCTACTTGGTAGTGCGATTTGGTGCATTGTGCTTTAGAGATTATACAACACCAGTGTTTCGATACACAGTTGAATCGAATTAGAGTTGATAGGCAGGCCTGGTCACTATAACATCTTCTTGTAGGTAATCTGCTATTTCAATTTGATTTTGCAGGCACTGAAGTGGACTTGCTTAATCTAAATCAAGACCTTCAAAGAGCTTCAAAAGGTCTTGCAGAGCTTCAATTTCCCGCAGGGTTTCGTTTACCACTCTCTGGCTATAAAGAGAGACTCGATAACAAAATGACATGGTCTTATATATATTTTTATAAATGAACACAACGGGGACTTTAAAAGGACACCGTTTATCGAAAATAACTTGGTCAAGCCGTCAAGCAAACTGGTCGCAATCAGTTTCAAGGAATGGCATACAACTTTCGGTGAAAAGGACTCCATCTCTACTATTTTTACAACTGATTCCAAACTTGCTTGCTATGATGACTTATAGCACAACCAAATGAGAGAGAGAAGTAATAAACCAGAACCAGAACCAGAACTTGAACTTGAGTGAGAATTGATAGCCTTGCAGCTTGCAGCACACGAAGACAATCAAACCATATAAATATAACATTGTCAAAAGTCATAACATATCATCTTCATAAGTTAACAACAACACATAATTACAAGCATCTGCGATGCCTTGCAGCACATAAGGTCCTCTGCGATGCCTTGAGAAAAAAAAAACCAATTCATCTGGTCCACGCACTTGGTCTGCAACCATACATTCTAAATCCCCTGCAAAAACCAAAGCATACACATACTTTCAGAACTTCCAATCACCTGTTTGTCAATCCTGGAAATTTAAGAATGATAAAGAGCAACATGGCATCCATGTTGCATCATATGATTACATTATCAATGGCATTGAAATAGATCCCTTAAAACCGATCAGTATGTGATCACTCAGTTCATGTTGTCCAAAATCCAGTAAAGTGTGCGAAGCTACATTGCAAAAGAAACAGGGAACAGGAACGTGTCTTTCTTTTCTTTTTCTTTTTTGTTAAGGAGATGGTAGTAGATTAGCAGGAAAAATAAACAAACATGAGTTTTAAAGGCATCTGAATATTAAGTAACCAATAACAGTTTCACTAGATTAGCAGTTAAAAATAACAAACAATTTTCCAAAGCAGAGGAGTGAAGGTGAGGAGCACAAACCAGGTAGCACACGAATGCACAAAGCAGTCATTCCTCTTCATTTCTTCTTCTTCTGCGCATGTGTTGGGTTTTAATCCCCCTGATAGTCATGAAGCCAAAGTAGACTCTCATCATACTCTATCATACCAAAGTCACCCCCCTCAAGCCTATATTCACCACTACAAACCAGACCATATCCAAACTTGTCTTCTTCTTCTTTATGATCAAACCTTACCAACTCCTCCTCGGTCCCCTGATTCCCCTCCTCCTCGATCCCCTGATACTCCTCCACATAAACTGAATGTATAACTAAACTTCTTTCCCAGTAGACAAATGGTGACTGAAACTGAGAATTATAGCTAGGCAACTTAGCCAACTTAGTCCAAGATTCACAAACGTCATATTCCATCATCACCCATAGTTGAATAATCTCACAAGAACGAGATAAATCTACATAACAAGTTGCTACACACAGGCACCCTCCGGAAACAACCCCCATTTCACCGAAAAAGCAACAGGACCCATCATTTTGTTTCAAAAGAAGCAACGGCATTTCCCGAAAATTTTCTTTCACCAAATCAAAAGCAATGATAGCGGGTTTGTCTTCAGTTGTAGGGTCGACGAGCCAATGGAGTGCCTCATTTGAAAACGTCCCCATGTGTGTAGTGAAATACGTCTCCCGTGAGGAGGACAAGTGCAGTTGTGATTCAATCTTTTTCCAAGAGTTGGCTTTAGACGAGTACATCTTTACAGGCACGGTTGAATTCCTAAAACGACCGAGCTACAAAAACTTTGTAGTCATCAGTTGCCGATACATAACCAAAACCACAATGGGGAAGACCTGAAATCGATGTAACCTCATTTGAGGGGTTGGGCAATTCAAGCAACAACCCAGTTGATGGATTCCAGATATAAGAGCTATCATGAAAATCACAACCAGCTACTACGAACACCATACCATTGCACGAGCCCATGAACTTGACGGCACGCCCCGGTTGCTTGAATGGGAAGGTGAGTTTTCTGACGGAAGAATCGTCCGGAAACGACGGCGTTTGCAAGTCGAAGGACTCCAATTGAGAGGACGTGGAGAGCAGGAGTCTGAGACCGAGGGTTTTACGCTCAGAAGCGAATTTGAATTGCGATTTGGCAAATTGGGGATCTGACACAATTGAACTCCATCGCTTTGAGACGCACCTGAATCGGACTAACGGTTTCACGGGCAATCTATACAGGATTTTCACTATGATGTCTTCAGGGAGGTGTTCGTCCGTCGTTGCCATTACCTTTGGAGAAGCCACAGACTCCACTGAACTAGCTAGGGTTTGATGGAGAGTGGAAAAGAAATGAATCAGGGAGACTCCAAACGACTTCAAACGACTTCAAACTTACCGGGCCTCTGCATTGGGCCACAATGTCATATACTATTTTCTTTTTCCGTCTTTTAATTTTGTTTTAAAGAAATCCGTTTTCATTACCTGAAAGATTTATTTATTTGAAACCAGGGAACTTACGAATTAAAGACAAATTTATGACATCTTTATTTACTTGGAATGGGTATGAAAATAAAGAAATTGATTTTCATTCCTGAGTTCTCTTGTGTTTATTAATATGCACATGAATCAGAATGATTGTGGATCCCACGAAACAGTAACTAAAAAAGAGATTCATTCCTGATTATCCGAAACATGATTACCAAGGGGGGTAGGTATTAGGAATGAAATTCATCGGAATGAACTCTGATTCATTTACATTTTCATTCCAAGTAAGTAAACATGTCATTAATGGGAAAACAATGTTCATTCTAGTTAAGTTGAAAAGTTCATTTTAGCTACTCTCGTAATGGGAAAAAAATGTTCATTTTAGTTCAAGTGTCATGGCCTCTTCATGTTACATCGGTTTTACTTGGCATATCAATTGCCACTACCATTCAAAACTGACTAAATCTCCAATGTAATCAAATGGAAGAAGATGGAAGGCCACTAAATTGGATGTTTAATTTACAATGTTATGGAAATTGATTTCTGGAAACTGGTACATCCTTCCCACCCTCTTCATGGTGGCCTTGCTCACTACAGAAGACTAGCTAAGGCACAATACATGAACAAAACACATGGATCACTCTGATTGGTCACTAGTGTGAACTGAAACAATTCCAGTAGCTTCATTGGTACATGTGTGGGATCAGTACTGTGAGCCATACAGGAAATCTAATGCAGAATGAAAACACTAAGAATAGTAATGAAGAAACAACAAACATGAAGATGAAGGTAAAGCATCTTGAATTTTCATTTGTTTATTATTTCTTAATCCTGCATAAACGAAGGCATCAAATAACAACTTTCAAATGCATTAAACAAAAATTGAAATTTGAGGGGGGAAAATGAGGAGAAACTAACCAGAAACTGAAATTGAATACACAGAATAATTAGTCTTGTTCATTTCCGCTTTGAGAGCCCCCTGTGTTGACCTTTTCTTGTGCACTAAGATAATCACTAATCCAAAGCAGACTTTCCTCGTATACCAAAACCATCAACCTTGGGACAATGAAACACACACGGGCATCAGGCATCAGGCATGTCATATTCTCTCATGACCCACAACTCAATACAATCCCAGGGATGATCCTTTTGCCCTATACCAAAAACATCAACCATGGGACAATGAAACACACAGAGGCTTCCTCCAGAGACACACACATATATATTCTCCTTATCTCATCAGACATGACATTGGGCAGCGGCATTTTCCGGAACTCTTCCACTGCCAAATCAAGAGTCACAATACCTGCATCATTACAGCCGCCATTGTCGAGCCAATGAAGTGCCTCATTCAAAAGAAGACCATTGAAGCGCCCCATTCAAAAGACATTCCTCCGCATTTTCAATGCAGCATCTTCTAAGGAGGAGGAGAGGGTCTTGAATTCTTTTCCAAACACGAGCTCTCAATGAGAAGATCTCCACCTCCAAGCGATTGAGAGAAGCAGTGCTCACCATGACTTTGTAGTCGTCGGTGGCCGTCAAATAGCCAAAACCACTACACTGCATGCAAGATATTTCAGGACCTGGATCGGGCAGTTTGTGCATCAATCCAGTTGAGGGGTTCCAGATATGAGGAGCTATGTGAAGTTGAGCTACACATACCAAACCATTGCACGAGCCAAGTACCTTGACCATACCAGATTCCGATTGCTTGAATGGAGCAGCAAGCTTTCTGATTGAAGAAGCAGACAAAGGCGCCCCCAAGTCCAAGGATTCTAGTTCTGTGCAGGTGGAGGTGAGGAGTCTGCAATTGTCAGAAGCTACTTGGTAGTGCGATTTGGCGAATCGTGGGTTAGAGATTATACAATGCCAGCGTTTTGATACACAGCTGAATCGAATTAGAGATTTCACAGGCAGCCTGGTCAGTATTTTCACTATAACATCTTCTGGGAAGTACTCTGCCAATTCAATTTGATTTTGCAGGCACTGAAGCGGACTTGCTTAATCTAAATCAAGACCTTCAAAGAGCTTCACAAGGACATTGCAGAGCTTCAATTTCCCGCAGGGTTTAACACTCTCGGGCTAGAAAGAGAGACTCAACTTAATAATGAAACGACATGGTCATATAGATATATTTTTACAAATAAACACAACGGGAACATCAAAGGACGCCGTTTTAAAGAAAATGACTTGGTGAAGCAAACTGGCCGCAATCAGTTTCAGGAAATGGTATACAACTTTTGGTGAAAAGGACTCCAAACTTGATTTTGCTATGATGACATACAAACGCATCTAAAAATTCAAACTTCTAACTCTAAAAACAGGAATTAATACAACATATTGATTCATCATAGACAAATACGGCAACAATTATAGCACAACCAAATGAGAGAGAGAGAAGTAATAAACCAGAACCAGAACCAGAACTTGAGTGAGAGAATCAAACAAGATAAATATAGCATTATCAAAAGTCATAACATATCATCTTCCTAAGTTAACAACAAGCAAACCTAGAACCTTAGAATTTTTAATAAGGAGTGTAAAAAACACATTGATCCATCCTATGTCTTATGACAACTCCCTACAAATCCTCTTGAGGAGTCTGTTTGCCTCCGTCAGCCCTAATCATGAAACCAAACTAGAGTCTCATCATATTCTATCATACCATAGTGAGATAAGCGATCCATCTCAATTCTATACCGACCAGTACAAACGGCAAGCTTGTCAAGCATGTCTTCTTCTTTATGATCAAACCATGACAACTCGTCCACTGTCTTGCCTTTCTCACGTTTGCTGCTCCATAAAACTATCCCTCTTTCCGTGTAGAAGACTGGTACACGTCGCAGATAATCATCATTGAGCATCTGAAACTTAAACAGCTTGGTCCAAGATTCAGGAACACCATATTCCATCATGACCCACAATTGAACACAGTCACCACCATTTCCCCGTCTCTCATAACTGGAAACGCACAGACACCGTTCAAAAACAATCCCTACGTCTTTGAAAAACCCTGTATCTGAAGTTGTCTCGCCCAAAAGAGGCAATGGAATCTGCCGAAATTCTTCTTGACCTAAATCGAAAGCAGTGACAGCGGGTCTGAAAGTGTCTAGCTCTGGCTCAAGCAATATCTGGAGCCAATGAAGTGCCTCATTTGTAAGACTCCCCCTGGTTATACTGAAATCGCCGATTGAGGGGTGGGGAGGAGGGGATTCAATCCTTTTCCAAGAGTCAGCTCTTAACGAGAAGATCTCAAGATGCACGGTTGAATTCATCATCTCAGCGGCTACAACAAGTTTGTAGTCGTCAGAGGCCGATACATAGCCAAAACCACAATGATGGAAACAAAAAATGGGTTTCGATGTGTCCAAGGCTGTGGCTGATGGGTTAAAGGTTGTAGCCCCTATTGAGGAAAACCCTGTGTTGGGCAATTTACGGAACAACCCAGTTGATGGATTCCAGATATAAAAGCTATCATCATCAGCTACAAATACCATACCATTGCGCGAGCCCAATATGTTGACCGCACGCCCAGGTTGCTTGAATGGGCAGGCCACCTTTCTGACTGAAGAAAACGACGGCGTTTGCACGTCTAAGGATTCCGACCCAGAGGGACTGGAGAGCAGCAGTCTGCGACTCAGGGTTTTCCGCTCACGAGCTAATTTGAAATGCGACTTTGCGAATTGGGGATCTGAGATGATTGAACTCCAACGTTTTGAGACGCACCTGAATCGGACTAGGGGTTTCACAGGCAACCTATACAGAATTTGCACTATAATATCTTCGGGGAGCTGTTTGTTCGTCTCCATTGCCATTGCCTTCGGAGAATCCATGGACTCCTTCGCTCAACTGAACTAGCTAGGGTTTGATGGAGCGGAAAAGAAATGAATCAGAGAGACTTTAAACGACTCTCTCATGACCAAAAAATATGTTATAGCTCCTCACTTACCGGGCCTCTGTAATTCTGTATTGGGCCTCTATGTAATAAACTATTTTCTTTTTGCGTTTTTATTACCCTTTGTTTTTTCATTACAGAAAATTTATTTGGAACGAGAGAACTTATGAATTGAACACAATTTTGATGGGAAGAAAATGAATTAGGATGAGAATAAATCATTCTAGTTAAGTTTTCAGGGAAGCCAATTCAGTTGCTGATGCTCTCGCTAATCTTGGAAATAAGTTTGAAGATACTAGGATTTGGTTCAACATGATTCCTCCGAGGGCCTCCTCTGCCTTCACCTTTGATCGATTAGGTCTTGGGTGTAGGAGAGAAAACATTTACGAACGACAAATGTACAAATAACTAAACTGATGAAGAAGAGAGAAAAAATGTCATCTCTTCTTCTAATGAAAAATACTTTTTTTTTTCTTTCTCAATTTTAATGTAGATTAATTGACCCTCCATGGACCAATCAATTTCTCAACCTTGAAGCAGTTGATCAATACTGAAATTGAAAAAAAGACTAATTGTGATTCAAAATAATTATTTTTATTTAGCATTATCTACTTATTTTTGTTAAAAAAAATGTCAAAGGTGAATTGTTTTTCATATTGGCATACGCGGATTCATCGTCTAGATGAGCAGCAAACTCATGCTGTTGGGTTGAAGTAGAAGATAACTTGGCCAATCAAATTTCGAACTTGAATGTCATAACATATAATTTCATGAATTAATGACAAAACAGCTCCGAAAGCTTTATAAAGAGACAATGTCAATATCACTAAAATGACATACTGCCCCAACTTCAACTGGTTCACACACTTCTGTTGGCAAACGTTCATTACAAAATCCCCTACAAAAACAAACAAAAGCATAGCATAGTTTCAGATTGCATATCATGAGTGAATACAAAATGTCTTCAGCTCAAGTGGTAATTTGAGTGTCCTGATAATCATCATTCCAAACTTGATTTTGCTATGATGACATACAAACGCATCTAAAAATTCAAACTTCTAACTCTAAAAACATGAATGCAACATATTGATTCATCACAGACAAATAAGGCAACAATTATAGCACAACCAAATGAGAGAGGGAAGTAATAAACCAGAACCAGAACTTGAATTTGAGTGAGAATTGATAGCCTTGCAGCACACGAAGACAATCAAACAAGATAAATAAAACATTGTCATAAGTCATAACATATCATCTCCATAAGTTAACAACAACCCATAATTACAAGCATCTGCGATGCCTTAAAAAAAGAAACAGGTCTTAAGGTCTTCTGTGATGCCTTCAAAAAAAAAAAAAATCATCTGGTCCACGCACTTGGTCTGCAACCATACATTCTAAATCCCCTGCAAAAACCAAAGTAGACATATACTTTCAGAACTTCCATGAAAATCAATCATGAAGCCAGGAACAAGCGTCTTCCCTTCCTTCTAGGAGGGGCAACTAACGCGAAATAGGGTACAAAAGAACAATTGCTTAAAAAATTGGTTCTCCATTTGATTAACCACAATGTTTATATTTACAGGTGTTCTAATTCCAAAGCAAACAATAAGACATAGAAGAAATTGGATCTTTAACATTTAAACGTAATATGGCTTTTGCTCTCCTTAGGCAGTTTATTATTTCTTAGATTTAGAAGTAACAGCAACTCCTAATCCCCAAGGCACAAATATCTACTTAGGCAACCGACTCGATAATCATGCATAAACAAGGCATCAAATAACAGGTTTCAAATGCATTAAGCAAAAATTGAAATTGGAGGAGGCAAAATGAGGAGAAACTAACCAGAAATTGAAATTGAGTGCACAGAATAATTAGTCTTGTTCATTACCCTGTGTTGACCTTGTCTTCCGCAGTAAGATATTCATCAATCTAAAGCAGACTCTCTTGGTATACAATCCAGGAGCATTGTCTCTCTCAATGGCAAGCTTGCCCTGTTCATGTTCAATCCTCACTAGCCGATTCCTATACATACTCGAGTACCCTGTCACTTTTGCCACAAGTGTACTAGTTTCCGTAACTAAAATTGGTGTGAGATGATGTATAAACTCCGGCCAGTTGAGGGGTTCCAGATATAAGGACTTCTCTTAAAAAATTGAGCCACACATACCAAACCATTGCACGAACCAAGCAGCTTCACAGCACCAATACCTGATTCCGATTGCTTGAATGGAGCAGCGAGCTTTCTGATCGAAGAAGCAGACGACGGCGCCCTCTACGGATTCTACTTCTGTGAAGGTGGAGATGGGGAGTCTGCGATTGTTGGGGGTTTGCTGCTCGGAAGATACTTTGTAGTGAGATTTGGCGAATTGGGGGTCAAAGATTATAGAACGCCAGCGTTTCGATACACAGCTGAATCGAATTATAGATTTGACAGGCAACCCTGTCAGGATTTTCACTATCACTTCTTCGGGTAGGTGTTCTGCCATTACCAGTCCAGTTTTTTGCAGCCACTAATGCGGAGCAATTAGATTGGATCCTCTCCTAACCTATTTAAATTTTTAATTTCAATCATTTATTCAAAATTTAAAAAATTAAGATTAATCCAACGCCCTATATAAATAGTCATTATGGTGTGGATTAATCTTGACTTTTAAAATTTTAAAGGAATGATTGAAATGAAAAGTTTAAGTAAATTAAGAGAGTAGCTACATCCCCAAAGGACATGGTCTCATATATACTTTTTTGGGTTTTTATTACCCACGAGTCCTGAATTTTCGTCAACCGGACTCATTGGTGCCCAAACTTCAAAATCGATCTCAGACGTACCTAGACTTTTAAAACCGTTCCTTTGTGATGCCTCCCTTAACATTCCGTCAATTAAGATGAGCAATATGTCATTTCATACTATTTTAACGAAATGACCTTTAAGGCCTTGATGAATGAGGGGGTAAAATGGACTCTTCTCTCTCTCTCTCTCTCTCTCTCTCTCTCTCTCTCTCTCTCTCTCTCTCTCTCAAGCTCAATCTGCATCCTCCCTCTCTTCCAATCAACGAACACAACACCATCTCCACTCCACTCCACAACACTACCACTTCTTCAATTGTTCAGTGCACCCAGTAGCTCCGCCGTCACACACCTTTCTCTCATTTCTGCCCAGAGCCATTCAAGCCACCAACACCAGCTCCGCCGAGCCGTGTTCCTCCATTCTTCACAGCGTGCTTCCATCACAGCCCAGACCACACTCTCTGTTCATCTATGTCGTTCTCTTCACAGCACTGCGCCTCCACGCCGTGACCAATTTCACACTGGGCACCTGCATTCCCAGTCCATGCCGCCGTTGCAGAGCCTTCACCCAGCCCAGTCTCTAGACCGCTGGAACCATTGAGCTTCTCTCCTTCGATTCGCCGCCATCTGTCACCGGTCGACTAACCCGAGATCAGGGTTTTCTTTCCCCAGCCGAGACGAACACGCTGCCACCAGTCCGGCGACCAGAGGTGGCCGCACCGAGGGAGGTGTCACAGGCTTCTGAGAAAGGAAGGAGGAAAGCAAAAAAAATAAAAAATAAAAAATAAAGGAAATAAGGGGAGAGGGCTTCAAGGTCATTTCATAAACAAAAATAGTGTGAAATGACATATTGCCCCTCTTAATTGACGGAATATTAACGGAATGTTGACGGAGGCATCACAAAGGAACAATTTTAAAAGTCTAGGCACCTCTGAAATTGATTTTGAAATTTGGGCATCAATGAGTCTGGTGGACGAAAGTTCAGGGCCCGTGGGTGATAAAAACCCTACTTTTTTTGTGTATAAATGAACTGAAAGGGAATACCGGAAACGACGCCGTTGGAGTTATTTGTTTTGGTTACCCGAGATGTCGGCTTTCTTGGTTTAGAGCATTTACAAACACTCCCAAGTTAAATCCCCTGTACTGGCCTTTGTAGAAAGAATAGTTCTGGTGGATTTGTGGCCTCTTGAAAGTGACAAACTAAAACTTGTAATAGCAAATAGATTATAGACCAGTTTTTACGCTTCAATAGGATTAGTCACTAACGAGAACTCAAAACAATTCCAATACCTTCATGGTACATGTATTGGATCATGTCCAGATTGTATTTCTAATGGTGAATGAAAACTGTAGGAAGAATAGTAATGAAGAAACAATGAGTAAAGAAAAGACGAAGATGAACCCTCTCCAGTATCACTAGCAAAGGCAAAACCATCCTGGATTTCGATTGTACAATATTTCATGGACTCCAATAGGAGCAGTAGCACTCAATCGTACGCAGACCAAGAGAGAGGTAGTTATGTGTCTTTTATATCTTCTAACTACTAAATCTCTAGAGGCTAACATATATTTGGATCATATTCAAATCTGCTTCATGCCATCCTCATTGTACATACATCTATGGCATCTGCTGATTCAATAACCACACACACAAACGAGACATCAAATAACGGCTTTCAAATGGCATGAAGCAAATATTGACACGTGAGAGAGTGAAAAACAAGTAGCCACTAACCAGAATTCATCATAATATTAAGTTATTGTATAACATCTGGTCCTGGAAATCTAAGAATGATGTGATCACATTAGCACTGGCATTGAAATAAATCCCTTAAAACAGATAAGTATGTGATCACTCGGGTCATGTTTTCCAAAATCCAGTAAAGTGTGTGAAGCTACATTGCGAAAGAAACAGGTACAAGGAACTTGTCTGCATTTCCTTTCTTTTTTTTCGTCAAGGAGATGGCACTAGATTAGTGGGAAAAATAAACAAACATGTTAAGAGTTTTAAAGGCATCTGAATATTAAGTAAACATTAACAGTTTCACCAGATTAGCAGTTAAAAATAACAAACAATTTTCCAAAGCAGAGGAGTGAAGGTGAGGAGCACAAACCAGCTAGCACACGAATGCACAAAGCAGTCATTCCTCTTCATTTCTTCTTCTTCTGGGCTTGTGTTGGGTTTTGAGCCCCCTGATAATCATGAAGCCAAAGTAGACTCTCATCATATTCTATCATATCCCCCTCAAACCTATATCGACCACTACAAACCGCAGCCTTGTCAAGCTTCTCTTCTTCTTTATAATCAAACCTTACCAACTCCTCGATCTCCTCCTCCCCATTATATGATAACATAACTATACTTGTTTCCCGGCAGACAAATGGTGGCCGAAGCCGTTCATCGACCAACTTAACCAACTTAGTCCAAGATTCGCAAACGTCATAATCCATCATGACCCATAGTTGAATAATCTCACCAAAAGATACGTCTCTATCATAACTTGCTACACACAGGCACCCTCCGGAAACAACCCCCATTTCACTGCAAAAGGCATTGGTCTCATCATCTTGTTTCAAAAGAGGCAACGGCATTTCCCGAAATTTTTCTTTAACCAAATCAAAAGCAATGATGGTGGGTTTGCCTTCACCTACAGGGACAGCATGGTCGAGCCAATGCAGTGCCTCATTTGAAAACGTCCCCTTGGGTTTAGTGCAATTCCCCTTTGAGAAGTGCGGTTGTGATTCAATCCTTTTCCAAGAGTTGGCTTTAGACGAGTACATCTCTACAGGCACGGTTGAATTCCTAAAATGACCGGATACAAAAACTTTGTAGTCATCAGCTGCCGATACATAACCAAAACCACAATGGGGAAGACCTGAAATCGATGTAACCCCATTTGGGGGGTTGGGCAATTTAAGGAACAACCCAGTTGATGGATTCCAGATATAAGAGCTATCATAAAAATCACGAGCTACTACGAACACCATACCATTGCACGAGCCCAGAATCATGACGGCACGTCCCGGTTGCTTGAATGGGCAGGTGAGCTTTCTGACCGAAGCATCGTCCTCAAGCGACAGCGTTTGCAAGTCCAAGGACTCCAATTTTGATAACGTGGAGAGCAGGAGTCTGTGACCGAGGATTTTACGCTCAGAAGCGAATTTGAATTGCGATTTGGCAAATTGGGGATCTGAGACAATTGAACTCCATCGCTTTGAGACGCACCTGAATCGGATTAATGGTTTCACGGACAATCTATACAGGATTTGCACTACGATATCTTCAGGGAGGTGTTCGTTAATCGTTGCCATTACCTTTGGAGAAGCCATAGACTCCACTTAACTGCTGAACTGAACCAGGGTTTGATGGAGTGGAAAAGAAATGAATCAGAGAGACTTTAAACGATTCTTACCGGGCCTCTAAACTATTTTCGATGAAACCGAAAATGAATCATAAAACTATTTTCGATGAAACCGATTGAAATGGGATACTATAATTATCTTATTCACATGGAGACAATTGAATAAGAAAGATGCAACAATGTCATAAAGTCATCACGTATCGTTAAAATCGCCTCCAAAAACGATATATTGGGTCACTATAATGATCTTGCATGGTCCTCTCGAGCACCTAAACTTGACCTGGTTCACACACTAGTGCTTGCAATACTTACATTCCAAGGTCTCCTACAAAACCAAACCAAAGCATAGCATAGTTTCAGATTGAGTACCATGCTTGAATGCATAGCATACTATAGTTTCATGCATAAGAGCATATAAAATTCAAATTTGTCAATACATTTTGCCAGCAGAAAAAGAGCAAGGAAACGCGTGCATTGATCCATCCTGTGGCTCGAGACTAGTTGGGACTTTGGATATATTGTAGGAGAGTAAAATGAGTAATGCGAATTCAAACAATGAGAATAGAGAATGCATCACAACACAAGATGATTGGTTGTTGTATACGATTAATCTAGTGTGTGCTCCTACAAAACTAAGAATACAAATCTTTTTTCTTTCTATGGTTCATACAAAACTAAGAATACCAAAGAGATACTTGTAAATATACATTGTATCAGCCTTGCAGCACACGATGACAATCAAACAAGATAAATAAAACATTGTCACAAGTCATAACATATCATCTTCATAAGTTAACAACAACCCATAATTACAAGCATCTGCGATGCCTTAAAAAAAGAAACTAGTCTTAATCTGTGATGCCTTAAAAAGAAAAAGAAACACACACACACACACGTCATCCGGTCCACGCACTTGGTCTGCAACCATACATTCTATATCCCCTGCAAAAACCAAAGCATACACATACTTTCAGAACTTCCAACGACAGACATGAAAATCAATCATGAACCAGGAACAAGCGTCTTCCCTTCCTTCTAGGAGGGGTAAAGCGAAATAGGGTACAAAAAGAACAATTGCTTAAAAAATTGGATCTCCATTTGACTAACCACAATGTTTATATTTACTAATTCCAAAGCAAACAATAAGACATAGAAGAAATTAAAAAAGGATCTTTCACAATTTTTTTATATGAAAAAGGATCTTTAACATTTAAACGTAATATGGCTTTTGCTCTCTTTAGGCGGTTTATTATGTCTTAATCCCAATGGCACAAATATCTACTTAGGCAACCAACTCAACAATCATGCATAAACAAGGCATCAAATAACAGGTTTCAAATGCACTAAGCAAAAAGTTGAAATTTGAGGAGGCAAAATGAGGAGAAACTAACCAGAAATTAAAATTGAGTGCACAGAATAATTATTCTTGTTCATTTCCGCTTTGTGAGGCCCCTGTGTTGACCTTGTCTTCCTCAGTAAGATATTGATTAATCCAAAGCAGACTCTCTTGATATACAATCATGAAGTTGCAATGATCACGAGCATTGTCTCTCTCAATGGCAATCTTGTCTTGTTTATGTTCAATCCTCACTAACTGATTCCTAAACACACTCGAGTACCCCGTCAATTTTGTCACAAGTGTACAAGACCACTCTCTGCAATGCAGAGTCTTCTAAGGTTCTTTTCCAAACACGAGCTCTCAATGAATAGATCTCTACCTCCAAGCGACCAAGAGGAGCAGATGAAGCAGTGCTCACCACCACTTTGTAGTCGTCCATGGCCAACAAATAGCCAAAACCACTACACTGAATGCAAGATATTTCAGGACCTGGATCGGGCAATTTGTGCAGCAATCCAGTTGAGGGGTTCCAGAGCATTTGTATGCACAGAGCATTTGTTCCTCTTCATTCCTGGTTCCTAAGACCTTGTGTTGGGTTTCTAGTCTCTTCTGCTGCACCGAGATAATCATCAATCCAAAGCAGACTCTCTTCATATACAATCATCATGATGCCATGATCATAATCATTTTCACACTCGATGACAGGCTCCTCTTCTTTATGTTCAATCCTTACCAATCGATGTCTCGAATTGCTAGTCAATTTTACCATAACTGTACTAGTTTCCATAATCAAAACTGGATGGAGCAGAAATATCCGCTCAGGCTGATTGGAAACCTTAAAATTAAAGAGCTTAGTCCAAGACTGAATCACGTCATATTCTCTCATGATCCACAACTCAATACAATCCCAAGCAACATACTTAGTAGGAAAACCGAAATCTAGAGGGTCACCATAAACCAAAGGACATCGAAACACATACAAGTATCCCCCAGAAACAGACATATCCAGACTAACAAGAAGCCAGTCATTTGCATAAGGACCCTCTCTGCCGAAATTAGGCAGCATCATTGTCCGGAACTCGTCGGCCTCGGCCAAATCAAGAGCCATGATAGCTGGTTCATTCGAGTCATTGAGCCAATGAAGCGATTGATTTAAGAGTAGACCCTCCAACTGGAGGCCATAGAGAGGGCATTGAATCTTTTTCCAAACCTGAGCTCGCAATGAGAAAACCTCCACCTCCAACAGCTCATCACATGAAAAAGTGCTCACCAGAACTTTGTAGTCGTCAGTGGCTGACGAGTAGCCAAACCCACTATACGCAATGGCGGCTTCTTCAAGCTTGCAAATCCCTGGATTCGGCAATTTCTGCAGCAACCCAGTTGATGGGTTCCAGATATAAGGAGCAAATCAAACCATTGCACGAGCCCAATAGTTGGACACGACCGGCAAGCTCCGGCTCCGATTGCTCCAGTAAAGAAGAGAGCTTTCGGATCGGAAAAGCGTCCTCAAACGACGACGGCGACTCCAAGTCCAAGGACTCTAGCTGAGAGGCGGCGGTGGAGATGAGGAGTCTGTGATTAGGGGTTTTCTGCTCGGAGTAGTGCGATTTGGCGAAGTTTGGGTCGGAGATTATAGAACGCCACCGTTTCGATACACACCGGAATCGGATTAGGGATTTCACAGGCAGCCTGGTGAGGATATTCACGACGACGTCTTCAGGTAGGTCTTCTGCCATAACAATCGCCTTTTCAGTTTTTTGCTGAAAAACTGATAACTCACAATTAAACTCATACAGGGTGTTTTTTTTTTTTCTTCTCCTGGTGTTGATTTGGGAATGTTTTTTTTTTTTTGTTGTGTATTTGATTATTGATAATAATTTATTATTATTTTTTTTTTAAAAAAATAATTTATTATAAATAAAAAGAAAAGATTTAAAAAAAAAAAAAAAAAACAAAAAAAGAAAGAAAAAAAAACCCCCCAACAAAGGAAAAAAAAAAAAAAAAAAAATAAAAAAAAAACAACTCCCCTTCTACACATTCCCCCCAACTCCTTTTAAAATTGGTCGTCCCCCCAAACAAAAAATAAAAAAAAAAAAAAAAAAAAAAATTTTTTTACTTACTTACTCTCTCTTTTTTTTTGTTTAAAAAAAAAAAAAAAAAAAAAAAAAAAAAAAAAAAAAAAATTTTTTTTCTTAAAACTCCCTAAAGCAGTTGAACAATAACTGAAATTGAGAAAAAGGCTAATTGTGCGCGAAATTTATAGTATGGTTCACATCAAAATAATTATTTTTATTTAGCATTATCTACTTCTATTTTTGTTATAAAAAATGGCAAAGGTGAATTGTTTTTCATATTGGCATATGCAGATTCATCGTCTAGATGTGCAGCAACTTCATGCTGTTGGGTTGAAGTAGAAGATAACTTGACCAATCAAATTTCGAACTCGAATGCTGTGATGAGATACAAAAGCATCCAAGCATACAACAACGTCATAACCTATCGTTTCATGAATTAATGACAAAACAGTTCCGAAAGCTTTATACTGAGAAAATGTCGATATCACTAAAATGGCATATTGCAACAAGTCAGGGCCCCAACTTCAACTGGTTCACAACCTTCAGTTTGCAAACGTTCTTACAAAATCCCCTACAAAACCAAACACACATCATGTGTGAATACAAAATGTCTTCAGCTCAAGTGAGAGACCAAAATTGTTAAAAGAACTAATGATTTTGTTACTATAACAAGAGAAGTTATAAGATATTTTACTTCAAAAGCGATGGAAATTCTAGTAAAATAAAGTCCTTTTGCATTGTTATGTAACTCAAATGGTCATTTTTATGTATGAGCGACAACTACTGTACTCAGAGGCTCATACATATTATCGAACATCATAATATTAAGTTCTTGTATAACATCGGGTCCTGGAAATCTAAGAATGATAAAGAGCAACATGGATCCATGTTGCATCAGCTGATCACATTAGCACTGGCATTGAAATAAATCCCTTAAAACCGATAAGTATGTGATCATTCGGGTCATGTTTTCCAAAATCCAGTCAAGTGTGAGAAGCTACATTGCGAAAGAAACCGGTAAAAGGAACTTGTCTTTCTTTTCTTCTTTTTGCGTTAAGAAGATGGCAGTAGATTAGCAGGAAAAATAAACACACATGTTAGAGTTTTAAAGGCATCTGAACATTAAGTAACCATTAACAGTTTCACTAGATTAGCAGTTAAAAATGACAAACAATTTTCCAAAGCAGAGGAGTGAAGGTGAGGAGCACAAACCAGCAAGCACAACAAACCAACTAGCACATGAATGCACAAAGCAGTCACTCCTCTTCATTTCTTCTTCTGCGCTTGTGTTGGGTTTTGAGTGTTTTTACCTTCCCTCTGCCCCCTGATAATCATGAAGCCAAAGTAGACTCTCATCATACTCTATCATATCAAAGTCACCCACCTCAAGCCTATATCGACCACTACAAACCGCAACCTTGTCAACCTTATCTTCTTTATGATCAAACCTTACCAACTCCTGGATCCACTCCGGGTACTCCTTCTCCTTATCATCTGACACCATAACTATACTTCTTTCCCAGTAGACAAATGGTGGCAGAAGCTGCTCATCATCGACCAACTTAATCCACTTAGTCCAAGATTCACACACGTCATAATCCATCATGACCCATGTTTGAATATAGTCTCCACGATAATATCCATCTCCATCATAACTTGCAACACAAAGGCACCCTCCGGCAACAACCCCCATATCACTGTAAAAGCCACTGGTCTCATCATCTTCTTTTAAAAGAGGCAACGGCATTTCCCGAAATTTTTCTTTCACCAAATCAAAAGCAATGATGGTGGGTTTGCCTTCACCTTCATGGAAAGCATGGTCAAGCCAATGGAGTGCCTCATTTGAAAACGTCCCCTTGGGTTTAGTGCAATACCCCTTTGAGAAGTGCGGTTGTGAATCAATCATTTTCCAAGAGTTTGCTTTAGACGAGTACATCTCTACAGGCACAGTTGAATTGCTAAAATGACCGGATACAAAAACTTTGTAGTCATCAGTAGCCGATACATAACCAAAACCACAATGGGGAAGACCTGAAATCGATGTAACCCAATTTGAGGGGTTGGGCAATTTAAGCAACAACCCAGTTGTTGGATTCCAGATAAAAGAGCTATCATAAAAATCACGAGCTACTACGAACACCATACCATTGCACGAGCCCAGAATCATGACGGCACGCCCCGGTTGCTTGAATGGGCAGGCCAGCTTTCTGACCGAAGCATCGTCCTCAAACGACAGCGTTTGCAAGTCCAAGGACTCCAATTGAGAGGACGTGGAGAGCAGGAGTCTGTGTCTGAGGGTTTTACGCTCAGAAGCGAATTTGAATTGCGATTTGGCAAATTGGGGATCTGAGACAATTGAACTCCATCGCTTTGAGACGCACCTGAATCGGACTAATGGTTTAACGGGTAATCTTTACAGGATTTGCACTATTATATCTTCAGAGAGGTGTTCGTTCGTCGTTGCCATTACCTTTGGAGAAGCCATAGACTCCACTGAACTGAACTGGGGTTTGATGGGGTGGAAAAGAAATGATTCAGCGAGACTTTTTAAACGACTCTGTATTGGGCCAAAAAATAAGTTATGGCTCCACTTACCGGGCCTCTGTATTGGGCCTCAAATGTCATAAACTATTTTCTTTTTCTGTTATGGCTCCTCACCTACCTGACTCTTATGACTAAATGAATTAGTGAAATCAGTGACCCGAGGTGAGGGCTTCGACCCAAATTGTATGTGTTATTAGGTGAGTGCTGGTTTCTGACCAGCCCACCTCCAATGGATCAAAAATAAATAAATAAATCAGTGAAATCAAAACTCATGCAAAAGGTTTCAATTTCACTGTCTGCCTATTGCCACAGCCTAGTGACGATTTAGGAGACCGAGCTTCTATGCGGAAATATCATGAAACGACATGGTTTTAGTTTAAAAATGAACATATCACCAAACGACGTCGTCTAGTTTATTACTGATTAAGAGTACTAAATATTCACTAATTGATAAATCTCTAAAGCTGATCCTATAAATCTCTATATGCCAAAAAAAATTGTTCCTAAAATCTATGCCAAGAGGTTTAGAGAATTTTGGAGATGTCAGTAAGGAAATTTTCATGTATTTGCACGATTCACCTAGGCTATGTGAAAATTTACTTCTGATGAAAAACCAAGTTAAATGGGATACTATAATTATCTCATTCACAAAGTGACAATTGAACAAGATAGATACAACAATGTCATCAGCCATAACATATAATGTTCATAAATTAACAATAAAATCGCCTCTAAAAACAATATTGGGTCACCACAATGATCTTGCATGGTCCTCTCGAATACCTAAACTTCAACCGGTTCATAGAATCATAGACTTGTACTTGCAATACGTATATTCCAAAACCTCCTACAAAACCAAACCAAAGCATAGCATAGTTTCAGATTGAGTACCATGTTTGAATACATAGCATACAATAGTTTCATGTATAAGCAGGTCATCAATTTTTTTGAAGTTTCATGTATAAGCAGGTCATCAATTTTGTGCACGTCAAAAAGGATCCTTAACATTTAAACGTAATATGGCTTTGCTCTCTTTAGGCGGTTTATAGTTGACATGCACAAACAATTAAGCACATAAGCATATCAAAGACAAGTGATGCTTTACCGGCCTCCCTCCAAATTCATGGTTAAGGCTTGCACTAGGCTACAAGTTGGAGGTGGTTCGATAGCTGGTATGGTCGTGGTGTGTGGTGGTGGTGGTGGTGGTAACGATCTCAATATTAAATAACCATTAACAGTTTCACTAGATTAGCCGTTCAAGTTAACAAACAATTTTCCAAAGCTGAGGAGCACAAACCAGGTAGCACACGAATGCACAAAGCAGTCACTCCTCTTCATTTCTTCTTCCTCTGCCCTCTGCCCTCTGATAATCATGAAGCCAAAGTAGACTCTCATCATAGTCTATCATATCAACGAAACCCACCTCAAGCCTAAATCGACCACTACAAACCGCAACCTTGTCAAGCTTCTCTTCTTCTTTATGATCAAACTTTACCAACGCCTGGCCATGCTTAACTCCCCATGAAAACATAACTATACTTGTTTCACAGTAGAAAAACGGTGGCCGAAGCTGATCATCTACCAACATAACCAACTTAGTCCAAGATTCACAAACGTCATAATCCATCATCACCCATAGTTGAATAGTCTCACTATAAGATACATCTCCATCATAACTTGCTACACACAGGCACCCTCCGGAAACAACCCCCATTTCACTGCAAAAGTCATGGGTCTCATCAACTTCTATCAAAAACGGCAACGGCATTTCCCGAAATTTTTCTTTCACCAAATCAAAAGCAATGATAGTGGGTTTGTCTTCAGTGTCAGGGAAGACGAGCCAATGGAGTGCCTCATTTGAAAGCGTCCCCTTGGAATCAGTGCAATACCTCTCTGAGGAGAAGTGCGGTTGTGATTCAATCCTTTTCCAAGAGTTGGCATTAGACGAGTACATCTCTACAGGCACGGTTGACTTCCTAAAACGACGGGCTACAAAAACTTTGTAGTCATCAGTTGCCGATACATAACCAAAACCACAACACGATCTAACCCCTATTGAGTCAAAGAATGGGTTGGGCAATTTAAACAACAACCCAGTTGTTGGATTCCAGATATAAGAGTTATCATGAGAAGGAAGATGAGCTGCTACGAAAACCATACCATTGCACGAGCCCAGAATCTGGAGGGGGGCATCGTCCAGCCCCGGTTCCTTGGATGGGAAGGTGAGTTTTCTGACGGAAGCATCGTCCGGAAACGACAGCGTTTGCAAGTCCAAGGACTCAAATTGAGAGCGTTTGGAGATCAGGAGTTTGTGACTGAGGGTTTTACGCTCAGAAGGGAATTTGAAATGCGATTTGGCAAATTGGGGATCTGAGACAATTGAATTCCATCGCTTTGAGACGCACTTAAATCGGACTAATGGTTTCACCGGCAATCTATACAGGATTTGCACTATGATATCTTCCGGGAGTTGTTCATCCGTCGTTGCCATTACCTTTGGAGAAGCCATAGACTCCTCTGAACTGAACTGCCTAGGATTAGATGGAGTGGAAAAGAATGAATCAGGGAGACGACTTCAAACGGACTCTTGTGAACAAAAAAAACATGTTATAGCTACCCACTTACTGGGCCTCTGTATTGGGCCTCAATGTCCATAAACTATTTTCCTTTTCTCTCTTTTTTTTTTTTTAAAAAAAAATCCGTTTTCATTACCTGAAAGACTAATGGGAAGAAAATAAATTGGGATGAGGTGATCTGATAGATACTTTTTACTACTTCTAGAGAAGAGCAATCAAAATTAAAAATAATTTGATCACTAAATTCCCCCGTACAGAAATTTGGTTTCTTTTGTGGTTTCCTAGGGTTATGCTGTAATTTGAGACTATTGTAAATTTCTAAGGACTTTTTTTTATGCAAAATGCATTCTAGAGGAATTGATTCATATTGTCCCCCTATGTAATTGAACTCCTAGTTGAACTCCCAGTTTTTGCAAGACTTCAACTTCCGCTATCACAAGGGTTTCGATTTGATTTGGGATTAGCTCAAAATTGAGAAATAAGATATCACAACTGAATAAATGAGCGATGAAAATATCATGAAATGACGCGGTCATACTCTCAAACAGAAGGAAACAACAGCATATTGATTACTAAGTAGCAAATAGAACAGAAACAATGTCATATGGCTGAAAAAGTCCCGAAATTTTTAGTATGATTTACATCAACATAATTATTTTTATTTTGCATTATCTACTTCTATTTTTGTTAAAGAAATGGGAAAGGTGAATTGTTTTTCATACTGGCATACGCAGATTCATCGTACGTCTAGATGAGCAGCAAATTCATGTTGTTGGGTTGATGACTTGATGTCGATGATAACTTGGCTAATCAAATTTCGAACTCAAATGCTGTGATGAGAGACGAAACAATCCAAGGATACAACAATGTCATAAAACATATCATTTCATGAATTAATGACAAAACAGAGAAAATGGCAACATCACTAAAATGGCATATTGCAACAAGTCAGGTCCCCAACTTGTACTGGTTCACAGACCACTGCTTGCAAACGTTCATTACGAAATCCCGTACAAAACCATAGCATAGTTTCAGATTGCATATCATGCGTGAATACAAAATGTCTTCAGCTCAAGTGAGAGACCAACATTGTTTAAAGAACTAATGATTTTGTTAAGGGAAATTATCACAAATGGTACCTGAACTTTACCTTCATTATATGGATGGTACCTGAACTTTACTTTCGATCACAACCAATACCCGAACTTTTCGTTTTCATCTTAAATGGTACATGCCGTTACAATTCGTTAAGTTTTCCGTCAAATTTTTTTTTTGTTACATTTTCCGTCCAATTTTTTTTTTGTCAAAATCTGTCCAATTTTTTTTGTGTCCAAATTTAGTGTTTATTTTTTTCCTCTGCCCCCCCCCCCCCCGATAGCGCCCGCAATGTACAATCACAAGCAATCAAGCTTCCTCTCGTGCCCCGACCCGAGCCCGCTCGAATTCCAGCTCACCCACCGCCGACGTCGCTCCACCAATTCCCGGCGCCTCCATTCGTTGAGCCCGGTTCGAAATTCCTCTCGCCGCACCTCTACCTTGCCACTCACCGCCGCCGCGCCATCGATCTCAAACCCAAGACGCGCCCTGTCGCCCGCTCGGCCCCTCCGCGCGGTCATCACTTGCTCCGCCGCTTCACCACGAGGCCACGCTAGTCTAGCTACCGTCGATCCCGTGCCTTGCCATCGCCGGCGTCTTCCCCGGGCCCGCTCGGACCCGAGCTCTACTCGGTCTCTCCATTGAGAGTGCCTCTCTCTCTCTCTCTCGGCACCATAAGCCACCCTCCTACCCTCTCCTTCTCCGATGTTGATGATGAACTGAAGTTGAGGAGCTGCGTGCAGTTATGAATTGAATTGTGAGAATAGAGAGAGTTGCATGTGGTGGCTGCTATGATTGTAAATTGGTGGCAATTGCGAGAGGGAAGGAGAGAGGTTACCGCGGGGAGGGGGAAAGTTTTTGATGGCGAGATTGAGGGTTTTTTAAAAAAAAAATTTGATTGAAGGCATCAATTGGATGTGTAAATTGGACACCCACGACGTCGTGGTGGTGATGCCGAACTCGGGTACGAAGGAGAAGATGAGAGAGGGTGGCCGGAAGTGGTGACTCCTTATGGTGCGGACGGAGAGGAGAGGAGAGGTTACACCGCGGGGGTTGGGGGGGGGGGAACAAAAAATTTGGACGGAAAATGTAACAAAAAAAATTGACGGAAAACTAAACGAATTGTAACGGCAGTACCATTTAAGATGAAAACGAAAAGTTCGGGTACTAGTTGTGATCAAAAGTAAAGTTCAGGTACCATCCATATAATGAAGGTAAAGTTCAGGTACCATTTGTGATAATTTCCCTTTTGTTAATATAACAAGAGAAGTTATAAGACAGTTTACTTCAAAATTAAGCACGTCTTTTGCATTGTTATGCAACTCAAATGGTCATTTTTATGTATGTGCGAGAACTACTCAGAGGCTAATACATATTATCAAACATCATAATATTAAGTTATTGTATAACATCTGGTCCTGAAAATCTAAGAATGATAAAGAGCAACATGCATCCATGTTGCATCATGTGATCACATTAGCAACGGCATTGAAATAAATCCCTTAAAACAGAGAAGTATGTGATCACTCAGGTCATGTTTTCCAAAATCAAGTAAAGTGTGCGAAGCTACATTGCAAAAGAAATGGAACTTGTCTTTTTTTGGGTTAAGGAGATGGAAGTAGATTAGCAGGAAAAATAAACAAACATGTTAAGAGTTTTTAAGGCATCTGAATATTAAGTAACCATCGACAGTTTCACTAAATTAGCCGTTAAAAATAACAAACAATTTTTCCAAAGCTGAGGAGCACAAACCAGGTAGCACACGAATGCACAAAGCAGTTACTCCTCTTCATTTATTCATCTTCTGCCTCTGCCCCCTGATAGTCATGAAGCCAAAGTAGAGTCTCATCATACTCTATCATATTAAAGTCACCCCCCTCAAGCCTATATCGACCACTACAAACCGCAACCTTGTCAAATTTCTCTTCTTCTTTATGATCAAACCTTACCAACTCCTCGATCTTCTCCGCCATATCATTTGAAAACAGAACTATTCTTCTTTCGCAGTAGACAAATGGTGGCAGAAGCAGAGAATCGACCAACTTAACCAACTTAGTCCAAGATTCACAAACGTCATAATCCATCATCACCCACAGTTGAATAATCTCAGCATAAGATTCATCTCCATGATAACTTGCTACACACAGGCACCCTCCGGAAACAACCCCCATATCAAGGAAAAAGTCACTGGTCTCATCATCTTCCTTCAAAAGAGGCAACGGCATTTCCCGAAATTTTTCTTTCACCAAATCAAAAGCAATGATAGTGGGTTTGTCCGCACCGCCGAGCCAATGGAGTGCCTCGTTTGAAAACGTCCCCTTGGAATCAGTGAAATACTGCTCTGAGGGTGAGGAGAAGTGCGGTTGTGATTCAATCGTTTTCCAAGAGTTGGCTTTAGACGAGTACATCTTTACAGGCACAGTTGAATTCCTAAAATTACCGGCTACAAAAACTTTGTAGTCATCAGTAGCCGATACATAACCAAAACCACCACAACGCGGAAGACCATAAATTGATGTAACTCTTGTTGAGTCAACGCCGGGGTTGGGCAATTTAAACAACAACCCAGTTGATGGATTCCAGATATACGAGATATCATGAAATTGACGAACTACTACGAACACCATACCATTGCACGAGCCCAGAATCTTGACGGCACGCCCCGGTTCCTTGAATGGCAGGGTGAGCTTTCTGAGGGACGCATCGTCCGGAAACGACGGCGTTTGCAATTCGAAGGACTCCAATTGAGAGGGCGTGGAGAGCAGGAGTCTGTGACTGAGGGTTTTACGCTCAGACGCGAATTTGAATTGCGATTTGGCAAATTGGGGATCTGACACAATTGAACTCCATCGCTTTGAGACGCACCTGAATCGGACTAACGGTTTCACGGGCAATCTATAAAGGATTTGCACTATGATATCTTCAGGGAGGTGTTCGTTGGTCGTTGCCATTGCCTTTAGAGAAGCAATAGATGATGAATAACAACACCCATATATACTTCTGTAAGAAAAAAAAAGAGTGTTTTTCAACAGTTTGGCACAATTCATTCATGTAGTATAAAAATCTACCTTACTAGTGTTCTTTTACGTTGCTTACGAAATCAAGCTCAAGAGCGGCTCGGCATGTATTGCTAGTATGTATAAATTGAGTACACTTGCAAAAATAAAGAACAAAAAATAAATCAAGAAATATGATACGACTAATTTACACTTAAATTCTAGGATTGAGATGCTGAAAAAATTAGTACAATTTTTGCATTTCTGAAAATAAGAATAGAACAAATTGATTTACTGTAAAGCATACAAGCTAGCAAATCAGGCCACAGTTGGAGCAAAACTAGAACTTGAATATCCTCATCATGCATGATCATCATGAGATTTTTCCGATGAAAAACCGAGTCAATTAAATGGGATACTCTAATTATCTCATTCACAATTAAACAAGATAGATACAACAATGTCATAAGTCATAAATTACTAGCATGGTGCTCAGCTCTCTCAAGATACGAAGTTTGGAACTTGATTCAATCTACTTTACTGCTAAATATGTAGATTGATTCAAAACGAATTTTGCATGATTGATTTCTTAGGCATATTCAATTCATTTTTCAGTAGAACGAGTAACAAAACAATTTGTTTTTGGCAATGAAGAATCTTCAATAGAACAAGGGGAAAAGAACCCTTGAAGGAAACACAAAACCAGAACCCTCTATCAGGCTAGGGGACCTGCTAAACCATTAAACTTCAGAATTTTTATTAAGTAGAAGTGTAAAAAAAACACATTGATCCATCCATCTTATGTCTTATGAGACTTGTAAATTAAAAATTCAACAACAGAAGAGCAGTGACAACTCCCATATATACTTCTACCAATTCTTTGATAATCCAAATTCCATAGCGCGCCATTAGTCCATTACCTCCTCTTGTTGTCTCTTTTTACCTCCCTCAGCCCTAGAATCGTGAAGCCAAAGTAGACTCTCATCATATTCTATCATATGACAGCAATCCATCTCAAGTCTGTATTGACCGGTACAAACTGCAACCTTGTCAAGCTTCTCTTCTTCTTTATGATCAAACCTTGTCAACTCGTCCACCGTCTTGCAGTTCTCACGTTTGCGTCTCCATATAACAATCCCTCTTTCCGTGTCGAAGATTGATGCACGTAGCCAATGACGTTCAATGAACATCTCAAACTTAAACAGCTTAGTCCAAGATTCACGAACATCATATTCCATCATGACCCACAATTGAAAATACGCATCTCCCTGTCTCTCATAACTCGGTACGCACAGACACCCTTCAAGAACAATACCTACGTCTTTGAAAAAGTGTGTATTTGAAATAGTGTCGCCCAAAATAGGCAATGGAATTTCCCGAAATTCTTCTTTGCCTAAATCGAAGGCAGTGATAGTGTATCTAGTGTCTAGGTCTGGCTCAATCACTACGTGGAGCCAGTGGAGTGCCTCATTTGTAAGAGCCCCGGCCCTAGTTAAACTGAAATTTCCGAACGAGGAGAAGTGGGGAGGGGATTCAATCCTTTTCCAAGAGTCAGCTCTTGATGAGAAGATCTCAAGATGCACGGTGTAATTCATAATCTTAGCGGCTACAAAAACTTTGTAGTCGTCAGAGGCCGATACATAGCCAAAACCATAATGATGGAGACATACAATTGTTTTCGATGGGTCGTACTCATTTGGTCTGATTGATAGGTTCAAGGTTGTAGTCCCTATTGAGGCATAGCCTGGGTTGGGCAATCTAAGGAACAACCCAGTTGATGGATTCCAGATATAATATCCATCATGAAAATCAAGAGCTACAAATACCATACCATTGCACGAGCCCAGTGTCTTGACGGCACGACCCGGTTGCTTGAATGCCATGAATGGGCAGGCCAGCTTTCTGGCCGAAGAATCGTCCACAAACGACGGCGTTTGCACGTCTAAGGATTCAAACTGAGAGGGGGTAGAGAGCAGGAGTCTGCGAGTGCGACTGAGGGCTAATTTGAAATGCGACTTTGCGAACTGCGGATCTGAGATCATGGAACTCCAACGTTTTGAGACGCAGCTGAATCGGATTAGGGGTTTCACGGGTAACCTATACAGGATTTCCACTATCATATCTTTGGGGAGGCGTTCGTTCGTCATTGCCTTCGGAGAAGCCATAGATCGACTCCACTGAACTGAACTAGCTAGGGTTTGATAGAGTGGAAAAGAAATGAATCAGTGAGATTTTAAACGATTCATATGACCAGAAAATATGATTTAGTAGGGGTGGGCATAAATCCCAAAAACCCCTCCCCCCGCCGGCCCCCCCCCCCCCCCTCCCGGGGGGGGGGGGGTTTTTAATTCTTTCTTCCCTTCTGGCCCGGCCCGCCGGGGGTTGGTTTTTTTTTTTTTTCTCCGCCCCCCCCCCCCTTTTTTTTTTTTTTTTTTTTTTTTTTTTGTTTTTCCCCCCTTCTCTCTCTCCTTTTTTCCCCCTCCCCCCCTAACAAATCTTTTACATCATATAATTTTATTTTTATTAAATAAACCTCATCAACCAACCCGCCCTTTTAAAATCTTATTTTTTTTTTCTCCTCCTCCTCTTTTTATCCTCCCCCAAAACCCACCCCACAATTTTGAAACCCCCCCCTTCCCCCCCCCCCCCTTCTTCTTCTCCTTTTTCTCTCTTTTCCCCCCCCTTTCTTCTTTCTTTCTTTTTTTTTTTTTTTTTTTTCTCTTTTTTTTTCTTCTCCCCTCCTCTCCCCCCCCCCTCTTTTTTTTTTTTTTTTTCTTTTCTTCTTTCTCTTTTTTTTTTTTTTTTTTTCTCCCCCCTCCCCCCCCTCTTTTCTTTTCTTTTTTCTTCCTTCTTTTTTTTTTTCTTTTTTTTTTTTTCTTCTCCTTCTCCCGTGTCCCCCCCCCCCCCCCCCCCCCCCCCCCCCCCCCCCTCCCCCCCCCCTTTTTTTTTTGGGGGGGGGGGGGGGGGGGGTTTTGGTTCCGGCCCGGGTTGTTTCGTTTTTTTTGGGGTGGGGGGGGGGGGTTTTTTTTTTTGTTTTTTTCCGTCTCGTTTTTTGGTTTGGGGTTGGGGGGGGGGGGGGGTGGGGGGGGGGGGGGGGGCGGGGGTATGATTTAGCTCCTCACTTACCGGGACTCTACGTCATAAGTTTTTTTTTGTTTTTTTTTTAAAAAAATTCTTACCGGGACTCTACTAGAGAGATTAACTTGAAATGAAGAAAATCTTGAATCGAAGACAAATTTAATGGGAAGAAAATGAATTGATATGAAAATAAATAATTCTAGTTAATTTTTTTTAGGGGAATGAATAAAGTCATTCATTGTAAAATCTGTACTATGTTAATGCCAAAATGATACATCCATCAAAACTAGCTCCTTTAGTTAATTATAATTAATTAATCATATGAAATTAGAATACGAACAATTAGAGGTGATTCAAGGATAACGTATTTTCATAATCATATGAAATTTTGGAATTATTGTAAATTTATAAGGATATTTTTTATATGCAAAATGCTCTAGAGGAATTTATTCATAATATTGTCCCCCTATGTAATTGAACTCCTGGTTGTTTAGAAATGAGTTCTTGATTCATTATATAGTGAATGCCACCATTTCGATACACACCTGCCATTACAACTGATTAAATGAGTGATGGAAATATCATGAAACGACGTGGTCGTCCTCTTAAACATAAGGAAACAACAGCGTATTGATTACCAAGTACCAAACAGAACGAAACGATGTTGTATGGCGGATAAAGTAATGAGTTGAACAATAACTGAAATTGAGAAAAAGCCTAATTGTACCCGAAATTTATAGTATGATTAACCTAAAAATAATATTTTTCATTTAGCATAATCTACTTCTATTTTTGTTATTGTCCAAAAACAAAATATACTATCTTTGTTAAAGAAATGAGAAATGAGAAAAGTGAAATGTTTCTCATATTGGCATACGCATATTCATCGTCTAGATGAGCAGCAAATTCATGCTGTTGGGGGTTGAAGTAGAAGATAACTTGGCCAATCAAATTTCGAACTTGAATGCTGTAATGAGATACGAAAGCATTCAAGGATAAAACAAGATCATAACACATATCATTTGATGAATTAATGAGAAAACAGCTCCTAAACCTAAAGCTTTATAGTTAAGAACTTAAGACTGAGAAAATGTCAATATCACTAAAATGGCATATTGCAACAAGTCAGTGCCCCAACTTCAACTGGTTCACACACTTGTGCTTGCAAACGTTCATTACAAAATCCCCTTCAAAACCAAAAAAAGGCATAGCATAGTTTCAGATTGCATATTATGTGTGAATACAAAATGTCTTCAGCTACCAACATTTTTTAAAGAACTAATGATTTTGTTAATACTTAATATAACAAGAGAAGTTCTAAGATATTTTACTTCAAAAGCAACTAATAAGAGGGAAATAAAAAGTCTTTTTGCTTTGTTATGCAACTCAAATGGTCATTTTTATGTATGAGACTATTAGCGATAACTACTCAAAGTCTCATACATATTATCGAGCATCATAATATTAAGTTATTGTATAACATCTGGTCCTGGAAATCTAAGTAAGAATGATAAAGAGCAACATGGATCCATGTTGTATCATGTGATCACATTAGCACTGGCACTGAAATAAATCCCTTAAAACAGATAAGTATGTGATCACTCAGGTCATGTTTTCCAAAATCCAGTAAGCTACATTGCAAAAGAAACAGGTAAAAGGAACTTGTCTTTCTTTCTTTTTTTCGTTAAGGAGATGGCAGTAGATTAGCAGGAAAAATAAACAAACATGACAAACAGTTCCACCAGATTAGCAGTTAAAAATAACAAACAATTTTCCAAAGCAGAGGAGTGAAGGCGAGGAGCACAAACCAGGTAGCACACGAATGCACAAAGCAGTCACTCCTCTTCATTTCTTCTTCTTCTTCTTCTTCTTCTGGGCTTGTGTTGGGTTTTGAGCCCCCTGATAATCATGAAGCCAAAGTAGACTCTCATCATACTCTATCATATCAACGTAACCCAACTCAAGGCTATATCGACCACTACAAACCGCAACCTTGTCAAGCTTGTCTTCTTTATGATCAAACCTTACCAACTCCTGGTTCCACTCCAGGTTCTCCTTCTCCCTATGATCTGACAACATAACTATACTTCTGTCCCAGTAGACAAATGGTTGTCGAAGCTGATCATCATCGACCACCTTAACCAACTTAGTCCAAGATTCACGAACGTCATAATCCATCATGACCCATAGGTGAATATACCCACCAGATAATACATCATCATAACATGCTACACTCAGGCACCCTCCGGAATGAACCCCCAATTCACTGAAAAAGTCACCGGTCTCATGACTCTCATCATCTTGTTTCAAAAGAGGCAACGGCATTTCCCGAAATTTTTCTTTCACCAAATCAAAAGCAATGATAGTGGATTTGTCTCCAGGGCCACGGTCGAGCCAATGGAGTGCCTCATTTGAAAACATCCCCTTGGGTTGAGGGAAATACTCCTCTGGGGAGAAGTGCGGTTGTGATTCAATCCTTCTCCAAGAGTTGGCTTTAGACGAGTACATGTCTACAGGCAAGGTTGAATTTCTGAAATGATCGAATACAACAACTTTGTAGTCATCAGTAGCCGATACGTAACCAAAACCACAACGGGAAAGACCTGGACACCATCCAACCCCATTTGAGGGGTTGGACAATTTAAGCAACAACCCAGTTGTTGGATTCCAGATATAAGAGTTAGCATGAGAATGAAGATCAGCTGCTACGAAAACCATACCATTGCACGAGCCCAGAATCTTGACGGCACGGCCCGGTTTTTTGAATGGGAAGGTGAGTTTTCTGACGGAAGCATCCTCCTCAAACGACAGCGTTTGCAAGTCCAAGGACTCCAATTGAGATAATGTGGAGAGCAGGAGTCTGTGACTGAGGGTTTTACGCTCAGAAGCGAATTTGAATTGCGATTTGGCAAATTGGGGATCTGACACAATTGAACTCCATCGCTTTGAGACGCACCTGAATCGGACTAATGGTTTTACGGGCAATCGATACAGGATTTGCACTATGATATCTTCAGGGAGGTGTTCGTCCGTCGTTGCCATTACCTTTGGAGAAGCCATAGACTCCACTGAACTCAACTCAACTTTTTTTTTTGGCAAGTAACTGAACTCAACTTTGATGGGAGTGGAGACTGACTACAAACGACTCTTATGACCAAAGAGATGTTCTCCCCAGTACCGGGCCTCTGTATTGGGCGTCAATGTCATAAACTATTTTATTTTTCTGTTTTTTTTTATAAATCCGTTTTCATTACCTGATAGGCTAAAAGATTTACTTGAACTGAGGAAACTTATGAATCGAAGACAAAATTAATAAGAAGAAAATAAATTGGGATGATTAGAAGTAATTTGATTGGTACTATTTAATAATGGCATTCATGCCCCAACAAAAAATATTGAAGCATTTTATTGGTACTATTTAATAGTGGTTTTATTGGAGAAAGTCTGAGAAGATTTTTAAATAATAACATTTAATAATTGTCTAATTCTAGAGAAGAAGAATCAAAACTAAAACTAATTTGATTACTAAATTCCCCTATGCATCAATTTTTTTCTTTTGGGGTTTCCTAGGGTTGTGTGGTAATTTGGGATTATTGTAAATTTCTAAGGATATTTTTTATATGCAAAATGCATTATGGAGGAATTGATTCATAATATTGTCCCCCTATGTAATTCAACTCCTGGTTATTTACAAATGAGCTCTTGATTGATTATATATTGAACGCCACTATTTCGATTCACACCTGCCATTACAATGCCCTCGTCCGGTTTTTGCAAGACTTCATCTTCCATCATCACAAGGGTTTCTATTTGATGTGGGAGAACTCAAAATTGAGAAATAAGAGACTACAACTGAATAATTGAATGATGAAAATATCATGAAACGATGTGGTCATACTCTCAAACCGAATGAAACAACAACATATTGATTACTAATTAGGAAACGATGTCGTATGGCTGATAAAATAATGAGTTTTTTTTTATTGCAGCTATTGCTGAAGAAAATAAAATTCATTAATCGATAAATCATAGTACATCAATTGCTGAAGAAAATAAAATTCATTAATCGATAAATCATAGTACATCAGATATTAGTACATCGAATAACAATGACTGTTCATCTTTGACCCAAACACTGAATGTAGGAAACAAAAGCGCATTTTTAACTAACATATGCGCTATATGATTGCATTCATGAATTACAAATGTATAGATAACTGAGCTGATGAAGAAAAGAGAAAAAATGTATTCTCTTCTTCTAATGAAAACAATTTTTTTTTCTTCTCAATTTTAATGTAGATTCATCGATAAATCATAATACATCAGATAACAATGACGGTTCATCTTTGATCCAAACACTGAATGTAGGAAACAAAAACGCATTTTAACTAAAAAATGCATTGCTTGATTGTATTCATGAGTTACAAATGTACAAATAACTGAGGTGATGAAGAAAAGAGAAAAAATGTATTCTCTTTTTCTAATGGAAAAGACATTTTAATTCTCAATTTTAATGTAGATTAATTGACCCTCCATGGACCAATCAATTTCTCAACCTTGTAGCAGTTGATCAATACCGAAATTGAGAAAAAGACTAATTGTGCCCGAAATTTTTAGTATGTTTTACCTCAAAATATATATTTTTATTTAGCATTATCTACTTTTATTTTTGCTAAAAAATGGCAAAAAGATGAATTGTTTTTCATATTGGCATACGCAGATTCATCGTCTAGATGAGCAGCAAAAACTCATTGGGTTGAAGTAGAAGATAACTTGGCCAATCAAATTTCGAACTTGAATGCTGTGATGAGATACAAAAGCATTCAAGGATACCACAACAACAATGTCATAACATGAATTAATGACAAAACAGCTCCGAAAGCTTTATACAGAGAAAATGTCAATAACTCAATATCACTAAAACGGTATATTGCAAGAAGTCACTGCCCCCAACTTCAACTGGTTCACACACTTCAGCTTGCAAACATTCACTACAATCCCCTAGAAAACCAAACAAAAGCATAGCATAGTTTCGGATTGCATATCATGTGTGAATACAAAATGTCTTCAGCGCTCAAGTGAGACCAAACTTGTTTAAAGAACTAATGATTTTGTTAATATAACAAGAGAAGTTAAAAGATAATTTACTTCAAAAGCAACTAATGAGATGGAAATAAAAAGTCTTTTTGCATTGTTTTGCAACTCAAACGGTCATTTTTATGTATGCGACTATTCGTGAGAACTGAGAACTACTCAGAGTCTCATACATATTATCGAACATCATAATATTAAGTTATTGTATAACATCTGGTCCTGCAAATCTAAGAATGATGAAGAGCAACATGCATCCATGTTGCATCTCATGTGATCACATTAGCAATGGCATTGAAATAGATCCCTTAAAACAGATAAGTAATATTGTAAATGAGATGCAGTAGTACGGAAAATAAAAAAAAAGAAAAGGGAATTAAGTAACCATTAACAGTTCAACTAAAATAGCAGTTGAAAACAACAAACAATTTTCCAAAGCAGAGGAGTGAAGGTAAGGAGCACAAACCAGGTAGCTCACGAATGCACAAAGCAGTCACTCCTCTTCATTTCTTCTCCTTCCCTCTGCCCCTTGATAATCATGAAGCCAAAGTAGACTCTCATCATACTCTATCATACCCCCCTCAAACCTATATCGACCACTACAAACCGCAGCCTTGTCAAGCTTCTCATCTTCTTTATAATCGAACCTTACCAACCCCCTGATGTCCTCCTCCATATTATATGAAAACATAACTATACTTCTTTCCCGGTAGACAAATGGTGGGTGAAGCTGATCATGGACCAAGTTAACCACCTTAACCAACTTAGTCCAAGATTCACAAACGTCATAATCCACCATGACCCATAGTTGAATAATCTCACCATAATCAACATCCCCTCCATCATAACTTGCTACACACAGGCACCCTCCGGAAACAACCCCCATTTCATGGAAAAATATACAGGTCTCATCATCTTGTTTCAAAAGAGGCAACGGCATTTCCCGAAATGTTTCTTTCACCAAATCAAAAGCAATGATAGTGGGTTTGTCTTCAGTGTTAGGGTCGAGCCAATGGAGTGCCTCATTTGAAAACGTCCCCTTGGAATCAGTGAAATACTGCTCTGAGGAGAAGTCCGGTTGTGATTCAATCCTTTTCCAAGAGTTGGCATTAGACGAGTACATCTCCACAGCCACGGTTGAATTCCTAAAACGACCGGCTACAAAAACTTTGTAGTCATCAGTTGCCGATACATAACCAAAACCACAACGCGGAAGACCTGGAATCGATCTAACCCCTATCGAGTCAAAGCCTGGGTTGGGCAATTTAAGCAACAACCCAGTTGTTGGATTCCAGATATAAGAGTTATCATGAGAATGAAGATCAGCTGCTACGAAAACCATACCATTGCACGAGCCCAAAATCATGAGGGCACGCCCCGGTTGCTTGAATGGGAAGATGAGTTTTCTGACGGAAGCATCGTCCTCAAACGACAGCGTTTGCAAGTCCAAGGACTCCAATTGAGAGAACGTGGAGAGCATGAGTCTGTGACTGAGGGTTTTACGCTCAGAAGCGAATTTGAATTGCGATTTGGCAAATTGGGGATCCGAGACAATTGAACTCCATCGCTTTGAGACGCACTTAAATCGGACTAATGGTTTCACCGGCAATCTATAAAGGATTTGTACTATGATATCTTCGGGAAGGTGTTCGTCCGTCGTTGCCATTACCTTTGGAGAAGCCATACACTCCAAAGTCCAAACGACTTGAAAATTGAAATGAATCAGGGAGACTTCAAACGACTCTTATGACCAATGAAATCTTATAGCTCCCCCTTACCGGGCTTCTGTATTGGGCCTCAATGTCATAAATTAGTTTCTTTTTCCGTTTTCATTACTTTTTTTTTTTTAGAAATCCATTTTCATTACCTAAAAGGCTTCGATTTACTTTGAAATGAGGGAACTTGTGAATCGAAAACAGATTTAATGGGAAGAAAATGAATTGGGATGAGAATAAATTATTCTAGCTAAGTTGTAAGTAACTAATCATATGAAATTGAAATACAAACGATTAGAGGTGATTCAATTGGTACTATTTACTATGTAAATTCTTGGTTGTTTAAAATTTATAAATAAGTTCTTGATTTTCATGAAGAGGCTCACTTGTATTTTAATTCCATTTGCGTTACTAAACGCAATGGAGGTAATGTGATAGAAATTTATCTTTAATTCTTATTTTTATTTCACATAAATAAACATGCTTATATGCACACTTTATGTATTTTCTCAAGTAACTAACCCATTTTACCCTCAACCAAAACCTCCAACACCTCATTAACCACACCTCAATGAAACTCAACTTCAACTTCTTCCATTACAATGAAACTCATCTTCAACTTCTACCATTACAATAAAACTCATACAGAGGATTTCGATTTCACTCTCTCACTGTAGCTACAGCCTAGTGACGATTTGAGAGAGAGATTGAGCTTCTATGCAGAATTATCATGAAACGACCTGGTTTTAGTTTAAATATGAACATATCACCAAACGATGCCGTCTAGTTTATTACTGATTTAGAGTACTTAATATTCACTAATTAATAAATCTCTAAAGTTGTTCCTAAAACCTGTTCCTAAAAATCTCTATGCCAAAAAAACTGTTCCTATAATCCGTGCCAAAAGGCTTAGAGAATTTCGGAGATGCGAGTAAGGAAATTTTCATCTATTTGCACGATTCACCTGGTGTGAAAAATTTCTTCCGATGAAAAACCTAGTGAAATGGGATACTATAATTATCTCATTCGTTAAAGTACAATATCATAAAAGTCATCACATATCGTTAAAATCGCCTCCAAAAACAGTATATTGGGCCACCATAATGATCTTTGCTTGGTCCGAAACTTCAACTGGTTCACACACTTGTGCTTGCAATACGTACATTCCAAAGCCTCCTACAAAACCAAACCAAAGAATAGCATAGTTTCAGATTGAGTACAATGTTTGAATACATAAACTAGAAGCAGGTCATAATTTCTTTGCTCTGTTTCCATTTTTCTGAGACCATGGCCATTAAAACTTGGATTTCTATGAGATCTTTTGATCAGCCATTGCCATGTCTTGTTGGCAAATCAAAATAAAGGGCTCTGTTAGGATACGAAGTTTGGAACTTGATTCAATCTACTTCAGTACTAAATAATTCAAAATAAATTTTCCATGATTGAGTTCCAATGCATATAGAGTTGAATTTTCCAATTCATTTGTCAGCAGAACGAGTAAGAAAACACATTGATCCGATCCATCCTATGTTTTATGAGACTTGTTAAAAATTCAATGACAGAACCGAAGTAACAACTCCCATTTATACTTCTAAAAACTCTTTGATAAGCCAAATTCCATAGCCATTGCCACGACTTGTTGATAATATCTAAACAAAGGGCTCTATATTGCAACTTTGAAACCTCATGACTAAGTTAAGAGCATATAGAATTCAAAGTGAGGAGCACAAACCAGCTAGCACATGAATGCACAGAGCAATCATTCCTCTTCATTTCCGCTTCTGCGCTTGTGTTGGGTTTTGAGTCTTTTTACCTACCTCCCTCAGCCGTAGAATCATGAAGCCAAAGTAGACTCTCATCATATTCTATCATATGACAGCGATCCATCTCAAGTCTATATCGACCAGTACAAACTGCAACCTTGTCAAGCTTCTCTTCTTCTTTATGATCAAACCTTGTCAACTCGTCCACCATCCCGTACTTGTCATATCCCCACATAACTATCCTTCTTTCTGTGTAGAAGATTGGTAAACGTAGCAGATAATGATCATTGAGTATCTCAAACTTAAACAGCTTGGTCCAAGATTCAGGAACATCATATTCCATCATGACCCACAATTGAACATACACACCACCATGTCCCTGGCTCTCACACCTCGATACACACAGACACCTTTCAAAAACAATCCCTACGTCTTTGAAAAAAAGTGAATCCGAAATCGTCTCGCCCAAAATAGGCAATGGAATTTCCCGAAATTGTTCTTGGCCTAAATCGAAAGCAGTGATAGTGTGTCTGCAAGTGTCTACCTCTGGCTCAAGCAATCTGTGGAGCCAATGAAGTGCCTCATTTGTAAGACTTCCCCTCGTTGCACAGAAATAGCTCATTGAGGAGAAGTGGGGAGGGGATTCAATCCTCTTCCAAGAGTCAGCTCTTGACGAGAAGATCTCAAAATGCATGTGCATACTCGAATTCAAAAACTGAGCGGCTACAACAACTTTGTAGTCGTCAGAGGCCGAGACATAACCAAAACCACAATGATGGAGAAGGATTGAATCCCCTATTGAGGCAAAGCCTGGGTTGGGCAATTTAAGGAACAACCCAGTTGATGGATTCCATATATAATATCCATCACAAATATCAAGAGCTACAAATACCATACCATTGCACGAGCCCAGTGTCTTGACGGCACGACCCGGTTGCTTGAATGGGCAGGCCAGCTTTCTGACCGAAGAATCGTCCACAAACGACGGCGTTTGCACGTCTAAGGATTCAAACTGAGAGCGGGTGGAGAGCAGGAGTCTGCGACTGAGGGTTTTCCGCTCCGAAGCGAATTTGAAATGCGACTCTGCGAATTGGGAATCTGAGATAATTGAACTCCAACGTTTTGAGACGCAGCTGAATCGGATTAGGGCTTTCACGGGCAACCTATAGAGGATTTGCACTATAATTTCTTCGGGGAGGTGTTCGTTTGTCGTTGCCATTGCTTTTGAAGAAGCCATAGACTCCTTCACTGAACTGAACTAGGGTTTTGATGGAGTGGAAAAGAAATAAATAAGTGAGACTTGAAACGACTCTTTTTATACATAAAAATTACATTGACAAGAATTAAAAATCTAACTTTTTAATGTAATTTTTAAGAATTCACCTAAATTTTAAAAATTCACATTTTAATGTAATTTTATGTATATTTATGTTTTTCTAAAAATATATTATAAAATGACCAAAATACCCCTCACATAAATTGGATGAAAAAGTTAAAATTGACATGGGATAAATGACAATATTTGAAGTTCAGGAATTGAAATTTTAAGTCGGGGGAAATTGGTGATTGGAAGTTGGGAATTGAAATTTTATAAGTTAGGAGGAAATAAAGAGTTAGAAATTGAAATAGAAAGTGGATTTTGGTAATTATGACCAAAAAAAATATGTTAAAGCTCCTCACTTACCGGGCCTCTAAACTATTCATGAACTATTTCCTTTTTCTGTTTTCATTACCTTTTTTTTTTTTAGAAATCCGTTTTTATTACCTAAGAGATTGATTTACTTGAAACGAGGGAACTTATGAATAGAAAACAAATTTAATGGGAAGAAAATGAATTGGGATGAGAATAAATCGTTCTAGTTAAGTTGTAAGTAACTAACCATATAAACTTATAATACGAATGATTAGAGGTGATTCAATTGATATTCTTTATTAATCGTAAAGAATCAAAATTAAAACTAATTTGATCACTAAATTCCCCTATATATATACAACACATTTTCTCTTTTGGAGTTTCCTAGGGTTGTGGTATTATGGTTGTAAATTTTTAAGGACATTTTTTATATACAAAATGCATTCAAGAGGAATTTTTTCGGTCATTTTGCATTCAAGAGGAATGGATTCATAATATCGTTTCCCTATGTAACTGAACTCCTGGTTCACCGGTTGTTTAGAAATGAGTGCATGTAGAGGCCCACTTGGAGTCTAATTTCATTTGCGTTAGTAAAAACAAGGGAGGTAATGTACTGGAATTTTATCTCTTAATTCTTATACTTATTATGGGTAAATATGTGCTTATATCCACACTTTCATGTATTTTCTTAAGTAACTAACACATTTACCCTTAACCAAAACCCCCAACACCTCATTCATGATTCACCACACCTCAATTAGTCTACTCGAATTCTTTTATAGAAAAAAAATGTATAAGACTGTTTTTTTATTACCAAAAACCATTATTTTTTTCCTTTCATAGAAAAAAGGCTTTACAAAATTATGATTTTTTACATCCGAATAATCAAAGAGAATGAATGTAACATCGTTATAACTTATATTGAGTGATGTGGCAAATGATTTGCATCCTTTAGCCACCCTTCTACATAGCTGCTGTTCTTTAATGGCCAACTTTCACTTTCGACAATTGAAATTAAGCACATTTACAAAGAGGCTAATAGGATTGTTGGGAGCTTAGCTAAGCAAAGCTTGGGGATGGATTATGGTGTTGCTTACTTGGAATCCCCTTCTGACTATTTAACTGATCTTCTTCTTGACGATCTTTGTGGTGTCTCTTTTCAATGGATGGTGTCTGATGCTATAATTTAGCTTTGTTTGTTGTTTTGTTTGGGCCTTTGGTCCCGTTGTAATAAAAAAAAAACTTATATTGAGTGATCAATCAAAGTATCAAAAGATTAAGAGGAAAGAATAGCAAAGATATAATTTTGTAAAGCATTAGTACGTGTAGAGTCAAAGTGAGAGGAGTAACATATACCAGCTAGAAGTTGAATGGACACAAGGTCCAAAGACATTATATTCTATCATACAACAGCCCTAGAATCATGAAGCCAAACACATTGATTTTTTCCATGATTGAGTTCCAAGGCGTATAGAGTTGAATTTTTCAGTAGAACGAGTTAGAAAACACATTGATCGATCCATCCTATATGTCTTATGAGACTTGTTAAAAATACAACAACAGAACCGCAGTGACAACTCTCATAAATACTTCTACGTACAAATTCTTTAATATTCCAAATTCCATAGCCATTGCCTCGTCTTGTTGAGTGTTTTTACCTCCCTAATCCCTAGAATCATGAAGCCAAAGTAGGCTCTCATCATATTCTATCATACAACAGTGACCCCAGCTACCCATCTCAAGCCTATATCGACCGGTACAAACCACAACCTTGTCAAGCTTCTCTTCTTCTTTAATATCAAACCATGTCAACACGCCCCGGTTGCTTGAATGGGAAGGCAAGCTTTCTGACCGAAGAAAACGACAGCGTTTTCGCGTCTACGGATTCCAACTGAGAGGGTGCGGAGATCAGGATTCTCTGACTTAAGGTTTTCCTCTCAGAAGCTAATCTGAGGTGCGATTTGGCGAATTGGGGATCCCACACAATTGAACTCCATCGCTTTGAGACACAGCTGAAACGGATAAATGGTTTCACGGGTAACCTATACAGGAATCCCATTATTATATCTTCTAGGAGGTGTTCGTTCATCGTTGCCATGCTCCCCTGATCCAACTGAAAAATTGCCGATACCGGAAACGGGTTAGAAACGCTTTTCTATAATTCTATTGGATGGCCCGATGGAAACGCAAACGAATTGCGCCTACCCAACAAATGCTCAACTCCGCCACCATGCTCCTAAGTTAGTTTTAGGCCATCTCCAGTAAGGGTGCTATATGGTGACCTCTAGCCCTTTTAGGCATTTTGTGGTCTCCAACAAGGAATTTTTAGAGGGCTAGAGGGGTAAAATAAGGGGGGAGCTAGAGGGCTGGAAATAGCCCTGGGGTGACCCTTTGATGGAGCACAAGGGCTATAATTTAGTCATGTATTATTGGAGACCATCAAATTATAGCCCTCACTGTTTTAAAAAATAATATTATTTTGAGGGCTATAATTTAGCCCCGGGACCCAATTTAGCCCTCCTTACTGGAGATGGCCTTACGTTTCGAATAATTCTGGCCTGGTAGCTTAATTGGTGTTGTTTCTGTGTCCAACTGTCCAATGCTACTTGCTCTTTATTTTATGTATGTATTTACGGGCCCAAAACTGGATGCTCTAAGCCTCTAATATACATGGAAAATGATTTCCCCTAATATGCCGCTTTTCTATTAGGTTAAACTACATAATAAAACTTCCAGTCCAAGTCTCTTCAATGACAAAAACCTACCAAGAGCTTCAAGTTACAGATAATAAATTAAGCAGAGGTAAGGTTTATATAGATTTGTGGCCACTACAAGTTGCAAACAAAAACCTACAAGAGCTGGTTTATGAACTTAATTAGTTTATTATGGGAGTGAAGGAGTGCGTGACTGCTACCGAGTAGTCACAACTCGATCACTACTGTGAAATAAAATTTCAATAGTGATTCGAACAAGAGTCTCAGTAGATTAATAGGAAAAAATAACAAACATTTTTCTAATGCACCAGCGCAGGGTCAAAGTGAAGATCGAGTACCAAACCAGCTAGAACTTGAATGAACACTTGTGCTTCTACTTGCTTTCGGGGCTTAGTGTGGATTCCTGTGTCATCATATTGTATCACGCCACACCGACCAATCCTAAGCCTATATCGATCACAGCAAGCCGCAGCATATATCCTTCGAATTAGTGAACTCACGAGAGGAGGGGACTGAGTCCTCTTCCAAGACTTGGTTCTAGATAAAAAGATTTTAACGGAGACCATTGGCATTATCCTCTCTTTCGACGGTATATTGCAAACATGCACAAACACTTGGGCATTAGCTTATCAAACTGCAGCAATGCTTAATTTTGAATAAGAGAATAGACATAGCATGATTAAAGGATTTGCAAATGCTTCCAGTTTAATTCCCTTTACTTGAACTGGACTTGTCGTCTCCTATTTCAGCTTGGTGAGGCCTTGTGTTGGGTTTTGATCCTGTTGGATGAGACCATCGTCTCTTCAACCCCAAGATAATCACTAAGCCAAAGTAAACTCTCTTCATATCCAATCATGCCATACCTATTCCCGGGAACACTATATCTGGCTGCAACTGCACTAGTTTCGCCAAGCTTCTCTTCATGATGATCAATCCTTACCACCTCTAACCCTGAGGCAGTACGCATCACCAGAACTGCACTAGTTTGCATAACCACGACTGGATCGAGAGACAGTATCTGCTTAGGCGGATTGCAAGTCTTCAAGTTAAAGAGCTTAGTCCAGGAGTCTCCTTTCCCATATTCTCTCATGACCCAAAATTCAACAGAAACAAGAGACTCTAGGTGCGGAGAACAAATCACATACAAGCATCCATCACAAGAAACTCCAAAAACAATATACCTATAGTTATGCTCACCGGCAATAATAACAGGCACCGGCATTTTCCAGAACTCCTCCCTTGCCAAATCAAAAGCAATGACAGCCGGTTCAACCTCCTCATCCGAATCTAGGTCTGTAAAATCAAAGTCGATGCAATTGAGCCAATGAAGTGCCTCATTTAAAAGAACCCCCCAATCCACAGGGCACCAATGGAAAGGGTTGTCTTCAATCTTTTTCCAATTGCGATCTCTCAATGAGAACATCTGGACCACATCACATGAATCGCCCCAAACGACTAGAAGAAGTTTGTAGTCGTCTGTGGCCGACACATAGCCAAAACCGTAATACCAAAGCCTCATCATTTTCGCGGAGTAACACGGGTCAGGTAATCTATGTGTGAATCCAATTGATGGGTTCCAGATATAAAAGCTTGCAATATCATCAAGAGCTACACATACCAGACCGTTGCACGAGCACAGTAGCTTCACATGGTTGCCTAACGGGAAAGGAAAATCGAGTTTCCTGATAGAGGAATTGGCTTGAAACGTGGTCGATTCCAAGTCCAAGGATTCAAATGGAGAGGTGGTGCGGGAGGAGAAGAGGAATCTGCGACTGAGGGTTTGCTGCTCACAAGCTACTTTGAACTGCAATCTGGCGAATTGGGGATCGGAGACTATAGATCGCCACCGTTTGGATACGCAACGGAATCGGATTAGAGATTTTACGGGCAATTTGGACAGGATTTTCACTATAATATCTTCCGGTAGGTGCTCTCCCGCCATATCAACCACCACCAGTGTAGAGAAACGAAGATGCGTTTTGTGGTTGCACGATTTTGACTAGGGTTTTAATTTGACGGCGGCTACAGCATAGCAGAATGAGAGACTTGAGAGCTCACTAGTCACAACTCACAACTGATGAAACAGACCGAAGGAATGAGTGGCATGTTAAGACTAAAGAGAAAGGGCATGGTGTTGATGCTCCTATGTTTAGTCCCCTCTCGTTACATGAATTCTGTTATAATCTTGATCAGCTTGTTTTAATAAAATTATTACAAATACTCCCAACCATTGGTCATCTTTTGCTCCTGTAGCTAAGGGTTATAATATTGATTATCAGGAAGCCGGATGCTACTGAGGTAGTCCAGAATGATATGGCTGTTTATGCCAATCCTGATGCAGAAATTAATGATGAAGTCCTGATTGATGATACTGATGAGGTTGAGGGTTTCTTTGTGGAACCTGTGGAACCTGTGGACCCAATGAACTATGAGGAAGATATGGAGATTAAGATAATAAGGAAGAGGTCCAGGGACATGTTTAACACTGATGATGAATTGGACATTGGATCCAACTCAGTTAACCCCACCCCATGAAGATGCTAATCTGGAATGCCCGTGGCTGTTCACGGGATGGTTTTGGCTCCCAAGCTAATTATTATTCCAATCTTTTGCAACTAGACTTATTTTGTATTTTAGATACCCGAGCAGATAAGGAGCAGTCTAGGTCTATTGCCTCTAGGCTTTATTTTGATAATTTTGATTGTGTTCCAGCCACTGGGCAGTGTGGGGGTCTTTTGTTGTGTTGGAAAGCTAGAACTATTAATATAAATATTGTGTTTAAGCATGACAGGTTTTTGCATTGTTTAGTTACTGATCTTTCTAAATCCTTTACATGGTTTGTAACCTTTGTTTATATGTACCCTCAAAAGGAAGACAACCTAGTTTATTCCAAGAACTTCTTCATTATAAACCTAGCAACAATGAACCTTGGCTAGTGGCTGGAGACTTCAATAATATTTTGCATACAAATGAAAAACTAGGTGGCTTAACTGCAACTAATATTTACATGAATCGTTTCCAAAATTTTCTGAATAATGGTCAACTCTTTTCCTTACCAGCTTCTGGTATACCTTTTACTTGGACTAATAATCATAGAGATGATACTATTATCTATGAACGACTTGATAGAGCTCTTGCTAACCCTGCTTGGATGAATGCTTTTCCTCATACTTCTTTAGAAAATTTACCAATTGTTGGATCTGACCACGGTCCAATTTGTTTAACCCTTAATCATTCTAAACTTTCCTCTGCTAGAAACTTTAAGTTTGAAGCAATGTGGACTACACATGATGATTTCATTAATATTGTTAAAAATGCTTGGAGTAACCAGGTTACTGGTAATGCGATTCAACAGTTTATGTCTTTGAGTAATAGTTTCAAATTCTTAGCTAGGAATTGGAATAAAAATGTGTTTGGTGATTTGTTCACTAAAATTAAACACAATCATGACCAGCTAAGTCTTATTCAATCTCAGCTCATGTCTGACCCTCTTTCGAATTACCTCAGGAATAGAAACATGGAACTTACGAGAGAAAGCTATGATCTGCACAAAAATGAAGAAATTTTTTGGGCTCAAAAAGCAAGAGCCAATTGGCTTAAGCTTGGTGACAAAAATACTAAATATTTTCAAATGCAAGCCTCTGTTAGAAGGAAGAGAAATCATATTAGTAAAATTAAAAATGATTCTGGTGTTTGGATTTCAAATGAGGATGATTTGATAAAAACGTTTGTACAAGACTTTAAAAAAAGATTTACTCCTTGTTCTTCTCCTGGAGCTCAAAGCATGCATGACTTTCTTGACATTATTGACCCCTGTATTTCAAATGAAATGAACTTAATGCTCACCGCGCCAACTACTGCTAATGAAATTTTTGCTGTTGTTTGCTCTATTGGTGCCCTTAAAGCACCTGGTCCAGATGGATTACATGCTATGTTTTTTCAAACTTACTGGGATGAAATTAAATCTTCTGTCATAAATGTGATACAAGCTTTCTTTACTACCAAGTCTTCTTTACAGGAAATTAATAGAACTAATATTGCTTTGATCCCTAAGGTGGAAAACCCAGAAACTGTTTCTCATTTTCGCCCTATTAGTCTCTGCAATGTTATTTATAAGATCATTTCTAAAATTATTGTGAATAGATTAAGACCTATTCTAATGATGTGTATTTCTCAAAACCAGGGAGCTTTTGCACCTGGGAGATCTATAATTGATAATGTTCTTATTGCTCATGAAATTTTTTCAGATTTTAATAGGAAACAAGGTCATCTTGGTGCTATGGCTGTCAAACTTGATTTGGAGAAGGCTTATGATTTTTTAGATTGGAATTATATTAAGGAAGTTTTATCTAAATTTGGTTTCTGTAACTCTTGGATTAGTCTCATTATGGAGTGTATTACTTCTGTTTCTTTTTCTGTCTTAATTAATGGTAATCCTGAAGGAAATTTTAAACCACGTCGAGGAATTAGACAGGGAGACCCTTTGTCTCCTTATATTTTTATTTTATGCATGGAACCTCTAATTAGAACTTTAAATAAGACTGCTCTTAAAACAAAAAATCATATTGGTCTCCTTTCTTCTCCACATGGCCTAAGAATTTCGAATCTCATGTTTGCAGATGATTGCTTGATTTTTGGCAAAGCTTCAAGAACCGGAGCAAGGAAGATATTGAAAATTCTAGATGATTTCTCTATCGCTTCAGGTCAGAAAATCAACTTCCATAAATCTTCCCTTTACTTCTCAAATAATGTCATTAATCAGGATAGAAACTTGATTTCCAACATCCTTGGCATTCAACATAAAACAACTATAGGAAAGTATCTAGGCATTCATAATATTATCTTTTGGAAAGATCCCATCAACACTCAGGAACTGTTACTAAGAATTTCTAAAAAGTTAGCTGGCTGGAAAAGCAATACGCTGTCTAGAGCTGGAAAACTTACCTTGATCAAATCAAATTTATCTGGAATGCCAAATCATGTAATGTCATGCTTCAAATGTTCACCTAAAGTGACATCTGCTTTAGATAGAGCTAATAGGTCTTTTTTCTGGGGTTCGGATGCTTCTGCCCCTGCTATTGCTTGGCGGGACATCTGTAAGCCCAAATCTGTTGGTGGTTTAGGAGTCAGACCTGCTAGTTTTTTCAACATTGCTGCTCTTGCTAAACTAGCTTGGAAAACTATAAAAGAACCAGATAACTGGTGGGTTGATTTAGTTAGGAAAAAATACCTTAGGAATTGTAATTTATTTTCTGCTAGAAAAAAACAACATAATTCAAAAGCTTGGAATAGCATTCTTGACAGCAGGGAAATTGTGACTAAAGGCCTTAGATGGACTGTAGGCAATGGGAAGTCCATTAATTTTTGGACTTTTAATTGGGTTTTCCCCTTCCCTCTAGCAAATTTAATTCCTGAGATTTTAAGAACGAATTTGGATTGGAATGCTAATGTTTCTGATTTTATTTCAAATAAATGTTGGGATAGAGATAAGCTTCTATCTTTACTTGATCAAGACATTGTCAGGCATATTTTGTCAATTCATATCCCTATTTCTGATCAAGAGGATGAGTTTATTTGGGAACCTACAGCTAATGGTAAGTTCTCTATTAAGTCTGCTACGTGGTTGCAATATAATGATCTTTCTCCTCATCCTAAAACAAAACTTTTAAACTTGATTTGGAAACTTAATATTCCTCCTAAAGTGAAGATTTTCAGTTGGTCACCACTCCTGAAAATGCTCCCAACCTGATTAATTGGTTGGATAATCTGATTTCTTTGGGCAATGATAAGCATTTATTTTCCCATATTTTACTCATTTGTTGGCAAATTTGGGATTCACGAAACAATTGGATTTTTAAGCAGGTTATTCCTCACCCTTCTAAAGTGTTGCATGTTGCTTACTCCATTGGTTGTGATTTTTGGAATGGCAATCCTCCTCAGTTTCATAAGATTGTTGATATATCTCCAATTAAATGGAAACCTCCCGACTCAAGTTTTACTAAATTAAACTTTGATGGTTCGGTATCTCGTCCTACTGGTGCTGCCATTGGTTTTATAATTCGGGATGATGTTGGCAACCCTCTCATTGTGGGTGCAAAAAAATCTTATTCACTTAATGTTCCGGTTACTGAAGCTCTTGCTATGCGTGAAGGGCTTTCTACTGCTCTTCAAAAAGGTCTTACGAAGATCCAAGTTGAGGGTGATTCTAAATTGGTTATCGACTGTGTTCGAGGATGTATTCCTATTCCTTGGCGGCTTAAAAGTCTGGTGTTGGATGTGCTTTCTCTTGCCAAGCAATTTGAGGCTATCTCTTTCTCTCATATATACCGTGAAGCTAACTTTGCAGCTGATTCGGCGGCTTCTCTTGGCCATTCTTATCAAGATTTGAAGCTCTGGTTCAACGGATTACCATTTCAAGTCATTCAAGCCCATAATTTTGATTTATTCAATTCTGGTTGTATTAGAGGCTTTAGGTTGTAATTTCTTTTTCTTATCAAAAAAAAAAAGGGCATGGTGTATGAAACGACGAGGTTTGGGCCGTTTGGCTAATGTGAAAGGGCATGTTAAGACTAATGTTTTCTAACTTCTTCTTCTCTTTCCCATTATATCGTTCTTTCCTTCTTCTTTTTTCTCCCCCTCCACCTCCACTCCAACCATTGACAGTGAATTAACAATCATTGATATTTCCTCTTCTATTATGTTGTTTTTGGCTGAATTAGATTATTAGATGAGATTTGGCCTTTAGGCAAGAATTTTTGGGTATTGGTCATGTAGATGACGGATTTGGCTATCGATGAGTTAGATTACCGTAGAACTAGATATTTTCGACCTTTTTTATCGGCTAGTTAACCGAAGTCATCAATCTCCATCCCTTAACCTTTGTAGACTTGAGTGTTGTATTATTTCTCATGGCCTTCTATCCATATATAGCATAATTTTCAATAAGAGGTAATAAAAATGATGTAATAGTTTTGTGGCTACAGCTGAATGTTGGACTTTAAAAATGGGATTGAATTTTTTCTACTACTTTGTACTCTTTTGGGTCTAATCAATTCAGTCATTAAACTTTCAATTTTATCAAAATGCTCTCCGCACTCTCAATTCTCATCCAATTTGTCCATCTAAAAGCATCTAAAGATCAGATTTCTGTTTCTAAATACAAGAATAATTCAACATTATACTTATAGGAGAGCCAAATGAGAAGACCAACCATAACCAGACCTAGAACTTGAGTCCACAGAGTTAATAGTCCTCATTCTCTTTACCTCTCTTCAGCAAGACAATATTGTTTTAACTTCCAAATGAAAACTACAGTCAAAGCACTCGATATATATAATTATCTTTTAATAACATAATTTATAGAATCATCAAACTAAATATTTCATAGGATACCATTAACAAATGATGATAAAACAAGATAAATATAACATTGTCAAAACATATCATCTTCATAAATTAACAACAAATATTAACAGAGTTACGAAACATGTCAGTACGAATGGTGGAGAACACTTGTCATTAATGGTTTCCTGCAACAAGATCCTAAACATGAACTGGTCAAGCACTTGTTCCAGCACCCCTACAAAATCAAACCAAAGCATAGCATACTTTCAGAGCATTCAGTGACCTGTCAAAATCAAACCATGAAAATCAATGACCAACAGGAAGAATTATGACTCCTGCCTTCTAGTTTAGGAGCAGCTAAGGTCAAACAGAATACAAAAGAACAAATGTTTAAACAAGTAATGACTTCATAAATTGAAAACATAATTTATACTTTATAGATATTGCACTTCAAGAGCAAAGACTAAGATAGAATAAAAGAACAGCATCTTTCTACATTTCTATGCAACTCAAATGAAACAAGAGGTAGAAGCTCTCGACATATTAGTGCATTACTGAACATCATATTTGTATACTATTATATACACCTGCTCCAATCTGGAAAGAAAAACAGCAAAATGATCTACCAAAGAATGCAACCTGCATTTATGTTGCATCATGTTGACTCAATGTGGTTGGAAGGCCACCGTCACATTGAGTATAAGTAGGCCATTATGTTCCATTGCACTGTTTTAAACTGAGACCATGGCCTTTGTTCTCTTTAGGTAGTTTTTAGCAAACACGCACAAACAATTAGGCATGAGCATATCAAACTGTAGCAATGCTTAAATTCGAATAAGGGAATAGACATAGCATCACTGTTAATTATTTTTATCTGTATTCCTACAGCCCAAAACATCTTCCAAAGCAATAACAGTGATCTTTCTAATGCAGGGCAACTGACTTTTAAAGCATTTACATATGCTTCAAGTTTATTTCCCTTTACTGGCATTTTTCGAAAGCAGAGTTGAAGTGGACTTGAAGTCAGAAACTAAAACTTATAATAGCAAATGGTTTATTGAACAGGATTTTTCATGAGAGACTAAGATTGGTCAGTATATGAACTTAAACTTCCAATAGTTTGCATTAGTCTCTATTGTCTAATGTGACTTGGATCAATCTTGTGAGTACGAGTCTCCAGACAGGCATTATAACACTGAATGTAAATAGTAGGTCAAATAGAAATCAATACATACAAGGTAGACAACATTTCAGCATCACAAAGAAAGTTACTAAGCAAAATTTCCACAGAATACAATGGCCATGTTTGAGTCGCAAAGGCATCTGAAAATAGAGTAATCCTAACAGCCAAAAATAAGCAAATAACAGTTCTGAAATGCATAAAGAAAAGGAACTAACCAGAACTTGAATGCACAAAGTATTTATTCCTCTCCTATTTCAGCTAGGTGAGGCCTTGTGTCAGGTTTTGAGCCTTTTGGATGTGACCATCGTCAAGATAATCACTCAGCCAAAATAAACTCTCTTCATATCTAATCATGTCATACCTATTCCCGGGAACACTATATATGGCTGCAACTGCACTAGTTTCGCCAAGCTGCTCTTCATGATGATCAAACCTTACCACCTCTAATCCTGAGTCAGTACGCATCACCAGAACTGCACTAGTTTGCATAACCACGACTGGATCGAGAGACAGTATCTGCTTAGGCGGATTGCAAGTCTTCAAGTTAAAGAGCTTAGTCCAGGAGTCACCTTTCCCATATTCTCTCATGACCCAAAATTGAACAGAAACAAGAAACTCTAGGAGCGGAGAATAAATCACATACAAGCATCCATCACAAGAAACTCCAACAGTAGTATAGCTATGGTTATGCTCACCGGCAATATTAGGCATCGGCATTTTCCAGAACTCCTCCCTTGCCAAATCAAGAGCAATGATAGCCGGCTCGTCATCCTCATCATCTGAATCTAGTTCTGCATAATCAGGGTCGACCCAATTGAGCCAATGAAGTGCCTCATTTAAAAGAACCCCCTGACGCTCAGTGGTCCCATGGAAAAGGTCGGCTTCAATCTGTTTCCAATTGCGAGCTCTCAATGAGAAAATCTGAACCACGCGAACTAAATCGCAGAGAAGGACTAGAAAAAGTTTGTAGTCGTCTGTGGCCGACACATAACCAAAACCGTAATGCCAAATCCTCCTTTTCGAGGAGTTAAACGGGTCAGGTAATCTATGTGTGAATCCAATTGATGGGTTCCAGATATAAAAGCTTTCAGTATCATCAAGAGCTACACATACCAGACCGTTGCACGAGCACAGTAGCGAGACATGGCTGCCTAGCGGGAAAGGAAAATCGAGTTTCCTGATCGAGGAATTGGCTTGAAACGAGGTCGTTTCCAAGTCCAAGGATTCAAATTGAGAGGTGTCGGTGTGGGAGGAGAGGAGTAGTCTGCGACTGAGGGTTTGCGGCTCACAAGCTACTTTGAACTGCAATCTGGCGAATTGGGGATCGGAGGCTATAGATCGCCACCGTTTGGATACGCAGCGAAATCGGAGTAGAGATTTTACGGGCAATTTGGACAGGATTTTCACTATAATATCTTCCGGTAGGTGCTCTCCCGCCATATCAAGACAACCACCAGTAGAGAAACGACGATGCGTTTTGTGGTTGCACGATTTTGAAAGTGACGACTAGGGTTTTCATTTGACGGCGGCTATAGCATAGCAGAATGAGAGACTTGAGAGCTCACAAGTCACAACTGATAAAACAGACTGAAAGAAATAAGAATGTAAAGACTAATAAAGAGAAAGCGTTAGAATCAATCCCACTGGTATTGCACCAAACCACTATCCGCTGGTAATAATTTTACCATCATGTGTTGTTCTTTTGTATATTATTTTGTTATTCCATATTGTTATTCCATATGCACCAGTGGGACTGAGATTCGAGGAGAATGTCTCTATCAAATTCCTTTAAGTTGAATGTAATCGGACACTTTGCAGGAAAATTGTTCCATGTTCTGTGCATCGATGCCACGCTTTGTCCCACGCCACAACTGTACTACTTTCTCCAGGCTTCCCTTCTAATTCATGGCGATCAATCCCCCTTTCGCTAATTTTCGCCACAACTGCACCAGTTTCCATAAGCAAGATTGGTTCGATACGACTAATCTGCTCATGTTCTTTGAAAGCCTAAAACTTGAGCTTAATCCAGGAGAAACCTAAGGCGCCATATTCTCTCAAGACCCAAACACATTAGGCAATCTCCAATTGGAGGTTCCAAAATAAGGTTCTATTTTGAAAAATACAATAATATTAATCACTGTTCATCCAAAAGTGAGTTGTATAATTTGACCATCTCTAACCGTAAAGTTCTAAATTATAAATCTCAAAATATTTAATTATATTTTTTATAATTTTAATATCAAATATTCAAAATAGAATTTTACAATGTAAAATTATATCACATCTTCATACTTTTCCCTAAAAAAAATCATCTACATACTTAAAAAATTTAAAATATTAAACAAAAAAATTCTATTTCATAAAATATTAAATATTAAATTAACAATTTGTTTCATATTTCATATTTTCATTATAATTTTGACCATAGTTTTTTTTAAGGGAATAAATAAATTTATTAATTGAAAAATCATACGATTGTACTCGGTTAATGTTAGAGTGACCTACTTATAATTACTTTACCTAAAAAATGTTGGCTTTGAAAACAAAAAAAAATCATAATACCAATATTGACCAATGGGTGAGTGACATGTGGCACACTTCCTTTTTACTTTGCAACGGTTGTATAAGAAGTTTCAACGGTCCTCCACTACTTGTATACAAAACATGATAGAGCGAATTCAAAGCATTGATGATTGAAATCTAAAAGCATCTAAAGATCAACCTGATATTTAGATTGAAATCTAAAGATCAGAGTTCTGTTTCTAAATACAAGAATAATTCATGACATTATACTTTATAGGAGAGACAAATGAGAAGACCAACCAGAACCCCAGACCTAGAAGTTGAGTCCACAGAGTTAATAGTCCTCATTCTCTTTACCTCTCTTCAGCAAGACAATAGTGTTTCAACTTCCAAATGAAAACTAGAGTCAGACCACTCGATATATATAATTATCTGTTAATAACACAATCTATAGAATCATCAAACTAAATTTTTCATCGGATACCATTAACAAATGATGATAAAACAAGATAAATATAACATTGTCAAAATATATCATCTTTCATAAATTAATGACAAATATTAACAGAGTTACGAAACATGTCAGTACGAATGGAGAACACTTGTCATTAATGGTTTCCTGCAACAAGAACCTAAACATGAACTGGTCAAGCACTTGTTCCAGCACCCCTGCATTCCAAGAGCCCTAGAAAATCAAACCAAAGCATAGCATAGTTTCAGAACATTCAGTGACCTATCAAAATCAAACCATGAAAATCAATGACCAACAGGAAGAATTGTGTCTCCTGCCTTCTAGTTTAGGAGCAGCTAAGGTCAAACAGAATACGAAAGAACAAATGTTTTTAAGTCAAAATAAACATGCCTAGTACTTTTGATCCCCCATTTGGCCATTCCTAGTACTTTTGATCCTGTTAGATGCGACCATCGTCTCTTAAACCCCAAGATAATCACCAAGCCAAAATAAACTCTCTTCATATCCAATAATCTCACACCTATTCCCGGGAACACGAACTCTGGCCGCAACTGTACTAGTTTCGCCAAGCTTCTCTTCATGATGATCAATCCTTACCAACTCCAACCCTGAGCCAGCATGCATCATCACAACTACACAAGTTTGCATTATCAAGATTGGAATGAAACACCCTATATGCTCAGGCGGATTGCAAGTCTTCAAGTTATAGAGCTTAGTCCAGGAGTCACCTTTCCCATATTCTCGCATGACCCAAAATTCAACAGAAACAAGAGACTCGGGAGAACAAATCAAACACAAGCATCCATCACAAGAAACCCCAACCTCAGTATAGTTATATTTATGCAGACCGGCAACAAAAGGCACCGGCATTTCCCAGAACTCCTCCCTTGCCAAATCAAAAGCAATGATAGCCTCCTCATCATCCGAATTTGGCTCTGCGCAATCAGGGTGGATCCAATTGAGCCAATGAAGTGCCTCATTTAAATGAACCCCCTCACACATAGGGCTCGAATGGAGAGGGCGGGCTTCAATCTTTTTCCAATTGCGAGCTCTCGATGAGAACATCTGGCCCAAGAGAACTGAACCGGGGACAACGGCTAGAAAAAGTTTGTAGTCGTCTGTGGCCGACACATAACCAAAACCGTATTGCCACAGATTTTCTTGAAAGGAGTAACACGGGTCAGGTAATCTATGCGTGAATCCAATTGATGGGTTCCAGATATACAAGCTTCCAATCTGATCAAGATCAAGATCAAGACCAAGACCAACACATACCAGACCGTTGCACGAGCACAGTGGAATCACAAGGCTGTCTTGCCCGATCGGAAAATCGAGTTCCCTGATCGTAAAATTTTCTTGAAACGAGGTCGCGCCCACGTCCCAGGATTCCAATTGAGAGGTGGTGTCGGCGGAGTGGAAGAATCTGCGAAGGATGAATCTGCGACTGAGGGTTTGCTGCTCACAAGCTACTTTGAACTGCAATCTGGCGAATTGGGGATCGGAGACTATAGATCGCCACCGTTTGGATACGCAACTGAATCGGAGTAGAGATTTTAAGGGCAATTTGGACAGGATTTTCACTATAATTTCTTCCGGTAGGTGCTCTCCCGCCATATCAACCAACACCAGTGTAGAGAAACAGATGGGTTTTAATTTGACGGCGGCTATAGCATAGCAGAATGAGAGACTTGAGAGCTCAGAAGTCACTACTGATAAAACAGACTGAAAGAAAGAGAGACATGTAAAGACGAAAGAGAGAGTGTTAGGATCAATCCCACTAGTATTACACCAAACCACTATCCTTGGAATTACCAGCCACTATCCTTGGAATTACCAGCGGACATGTATGTTATTTTACCGTCATGTCATGTGTTGTTCTTTTGTATATTATTTTGTTATTCCATATGCACTGGTGGGACTGAGATTCGAGGAGAATGTCTCTATCAAATTCTTTTAAGTTGAATGTAATCGGACACTCACTACATAAGATTCAAATCATGAGTTCGAGTCAACATGGAGGAGTGAAATCTTTTGATCCTCATAAAAAATTAAAAAATAATAAAAAAATGTAATCGGACACTTTCGAGGAAAATTCTTCCATGTTCTGTGCATCGATGCCTCGCTTTGTCAGCAGCAATCTCATCGATTGATTGTTGGCCTTTAATCTCAGCCATTAAAAGTTTTAACCGGAGAACCGAATGAACATGTAAAGACTAGAGAAAATTCGGTCATAATTTTTTTTTTCTCTCACTCACGTGCACCTTTGACCACGAGGAATTTTTTGGTGAGCCTATTACATGAACAGGTGGCGTGGCTGGCCGCAGTGATTGGTCACCATCAATATTTAATTATTTGCTCAATTAATATTTTATTCTGTAATTATTTTTTATTTCACAGTGGGCAATCACTATGTCGAGTTACAATCGTGACCGTCCTATTTAAAAAAATTTCTACTGACCACTCTGGTTTCCTTTTGTTTTTTGAGTTGGTGACCAATAAGGTCTGATCTACTATAGAATTGCCCAATACAAATAGGAGTGGGCCAAAAAAAACCGAAAAATTGAACCAAACCATTCGGTTCTTTCCGATTCGGTACGGTTCTGCATTTTAAAATTATGATTTTTTCCGATTCAGTTCTCAAAATTGAAATTTCAGTTCGGTTTGGGTTCAAAGTCTCATACATCACACATGTCAAAAACCCAAAAAGAACCGAGTAACATTTTTGTTTGATAAAAAATAAACAAAAGGTTTTGATTTCTAAACACCATTATATGGATAAGTCGCATTTTCGTTTTATTTATAATTTGATTATACTACTATGTTTGTTTTCTCCGCCCTTTGTCTACGAGATAATTCAAGTTTGGTTTAAGTTGATTGGTTATGTCTATAGGTGAGGGTTAGTAGTTAGTGTGAAATGAGTCAAGTGTATGGATCAAATGTATTCATTGAAGGGGAGTAGGGTAAATGTTCGAGTTGTCATATGTTTATTGTTTGTTTTTTTTCTTTTTGTTTGTTGTTGTATTGGTAAAAAAATATGTAGATTAATGAAATCTTGTTGTATTTTAGTGTTTGTAAAATTCCCATTGGTTTTGTTCTCGATCTTTTACCCATTGGTTAACTTTGGAGAATCTCTCTTTCTTTGTTTGTTTTTTAGTTTGGACTTTTCATCTTTTGTAAAGTTTTGATATATGATCAAACATCGAGTATCTGGGAATTTTTTAATCTTATTTCTTTTGGAAAATAAATTGGTTATCATAAAGTTTGATATGTCCGAGAAAGAATAGGTTGTATATGTTTATGTAGTTCATGTTGAATAATTGTATTGATCAAAATTATATTTTTTGATTAGATATTTGAATAGTAGTAAAATGTATTGATTTGGAAAAATTGTATTTGGGAAGGATTTGTGGTTGTGGATAGATGGAAGTGAGATGATAATAATCGATGTGATATTGTTTTATAGGATATGTGGGATAGGTATTGTCATGGTTGTTTGTAATGATGAATATTGTGATTTGTATAGATATGTTTTTGATGAATATAGGGATTTATTAAATCATTATTAGTAATGTATTGTTAATAGTTGTGGGTACTATATTGTCATGGTTGATTATTGATGAATATATATTTGTTTTTTATATATTTTGGAATATATTAATACTTTGTTTTTTTTTAACTCAAAGTTAAAGGATGAAAATTAATTATAAGTAGAATAATTTAAAATTTATATGAAATTAAATGTATGAATTTAAAAAAAATAAAAATCAGTTGTAATTTACTATATTTTTCCTTTGTTTTTCTCCTTATTTTATTCCACTATCTCTTTCTCTCAAATCATTGTCTCTCCACGTGAGCCACAGCCCATCACTTCTATGTTTTTTTGCACCTCTCTTCTCTCTCTCTCTCTCTCTTTTCTCTCAATCTCTTTCTTTTCGGCTTTTGAGCTTTTCCAATCTCTCCACTCAGACTCTCACCCACCCACCCACGCACCGATCTCTGTACTCTTTTATCTCAATCTTTTTCTATTCCAATCTCAGTCTCTCACCCACGCCACTTCGAAAATTGGTCCCTACCAAAACTCCCCCTTTACCATTGGATTAGACCTTTCTTCATCCCACAAACCTAAAACCCCCTGTTCAGCCATTGGATCGGAGGGGTTTGCTCTCCGACACTACCCACCAATCTTTATCCCCTACTCCCGTACTCGAAATTTTTTTAAATGGGACGGGTACGCCACATGCCCACCGTATCCGGCTACGGTGATTGGCCAATGTGGAATAAAAAAATAATTATGAATTAAAATATTAATTAAACAAATAATAGAATATTGATTGTGGCCAATCACTGTATCCGAGGGATTGAGATCCTCTCATCACCCCTATCTATCTCTTATTTCCCCACCAAGAGATCTGGGCCGTCCATTTCGAAATGAACGGCCCAGATCTCACTTCCCAAACTCCATCCCCACCAAAAGTGAACAATCTTGGCCCTCCATTTCGAAATGGAGGGCTGAGATTGCTTGGTGAGGCAATCTCTCTCCTCTTGGTGAGGAGAGGATCCGAGTCCGTATCCGAGTACATGGATAGATAGAGTATCCGGCTCAATAAAAAATCTCTCCCCATACACCTCTTCTAGTCTTCTTCTTCTTCTTCTTCTTCTTCTTCATTTAATTTTTTCTTTCCTTTCTTCTGCAACTGACACACAAAGTTTCATTAATTTCTTCTTCAAACCAATGTTCTCGCGCATGAGATCAAAAAGTTTCTCTGCTAGGTTGATTAGATCGATCATGGTTTTTGTCTTTTTAGGTTGGTATGTTGATGTTTCTGGGTTGGTATATTGATTTGGATTGGATTGATGGTAAGTTGCAGAAGAGAAGAATTGAAGAAGAGAACAGAGAAGAGAGTCGATGCAGTGGAACCGAGGAACCGGCAAAACCGAACCGAAAAAATCGGTTCGGGTTTTGTTCGGTTCTAACTTCTAAGATGAGGAACCGAACCGTATATTTGACATCGGTTCCAATTTCGGTTCCTCATATTTTTTTTCATGAAACTGAACTGGCCCAGCCCTACTGGTAGTACCAAGAGCTTCAAGCCTTCAAGTTACAGATAATAAAGCAGAGGTAAGGTTTATATAGATTTGTGGCCACTACAAGTTGCAAACAAAAACCTACAAGAGCTAGTTTATGAACTTAATTAGTTTATCATGGGAGTGAATGAGTACGTGACTGCTACAGAGTACACTATACTGTGAGAAACAATTTCAATAGTGATTCGAATAATGAGTAATGAACAATAGTGTTAGAAAAAAAAAAAACATTTTTCTAATGCACCAGAACAGGGTCAAAGTGAAGAGTAACAAACCAGCTAGAACTTGAATGCTTCTTCTACTTGCTTTCGGGGCTAGTGTTGAACATAACTATGCTACTTTCGGTATGTATGAAAGATTGGTCGCTAAAATCGATCGTTGACCATGGTAAACGTAAACAGCTTAGTCCAAGATTCAGGGACGTCATATTCCCTCATGACCTATAATTCAATATTTCAATGTGCTCCCTACTCTGTCCCTCAAACCTAGACACACACAAGCACCCTCCAGAAATAACCCCCACATCTATATATGAAGGAATAAATATTGGTATGATCTCCGGCAAGGATAGGCAAAGGAATTTCCTGAAATCCTTCTTTCTGCCAAATCAAAAGCAAAGATAGTGTATCCGTGCTGCTCCGGCTCAAAGATTCCGTAAAGCCAATGGAGATTCTCATTTAAAAGAACTCCCTTCCAATTAGTGAACTGATGGAAATTTCGAAAAGGGAGGAGGGCACTCGGTCCTCTTCCAAGAGTTGGTTCTAGACAAGAAGATTTCAACATAGATGATAAAATCCAAAAAGCGAGCGGCTACAACAAGTTTTTTACACAATACTGAGTACTCACCATAGAGGTTTACATAGTTCATAATTTGCCATCAATCTCATTTCAATAATACATGGTACAAAGAAGCGTCATAGTTTTTTTCTTTTTAATAGGACAATATTTTCATCCAATTATTCAACAAATATGGTCCTCTGGGATGTCTTATATTGCCTCCACTTCATCGGGTCCACACACTGTCTGCAACCGTACATTCTAAACTCTACAAAAATCAAACCAAAGAATTAACATACTTTCGGAACATTCAGTGACCAGCAAGGAATTGAATTCCCTTCCTTCTATCATTTTAGATTTCTAGGGGCAAGTGAACTGAAATAGGATACAAAGAACAAATGTCAGATGAACTTGTGACTTCTTTCAGTTACCAACAAGCTTAAACTTTACAGATGTTCTAATTCAAAAGCAAAGACAGAGACAGAATCAGAAGAAGTCAATACAGATAGTCTCAGTGATGAAATTAAAATGTTCATATATATTCCTGGAACACCATTTCTTTACATCATTATTTAACATAAAGTTGTGAAAATGAGGGCTGAAAAACAGCAAAGTGATCAAACACAAAATGCAACCTGCATTTACAATGCCTCATGGCAACTCAATTACTCAATGTGCTATCGAAAACCACAAGGACATGTATAAGCAGGCCATTATGTTCCTTTTCACTGTTTGAACGGAAACCATTGCCCTTTTCCTCTCTTTAGGCGGTTTAATGCAAGCATGCACAAACAATTAGGCATGAGCTTATCAAACTGTAGCAATGCTTAATTTTAAATAAGGGAATAGACATAGCATCACTGTTATTTATTTTTATCTGTATTCCTACAGCCCCAAATATCTTCCAAAGCAATAACAGAGATCTTTCTAATACAGGGCAACCGAGTAACCGACTTTTAAAGCATTTACAAATGCATCCAGTTTAATTCCCTTTACTGGCATTTGTAGAAAGCAGAGTTCAAGTGGACTTTTTTGGTCTGAGAGTTGAAGTAGACTTGTGGTCACTCCAAGTGACAAACTAAAACTTATAATAGCAAATGGTTTATTAACAAGATTGATCAGTAATATGAACTTAAACTTATAATAGTTTGCATTAGTCTCTATTGTCAAATGTGACTTAGATCAATCTTGTAAGTACGAGTCTCCAGACAGGCATTATAACACTGAATGTAAATAGTAGGTCAAATAGAAATCAATACATACATGGTAGACAACAATTCAGCACCACAAAGAAAGGTACTAAGCAAAATTTCCAAAGAATACAATGGCCATGTTTGAGTCCCAAAGGCATCTGAAAATAGAGCAACCCCAACAGCCAGAAATAAGCAAATAATAGCTCTGAAATGCATAAAGAAAAGGAACTAACCAGAACTTGAATGCACAAAGTATTTATTCCTCTCCTATTTCAGCTTTGTGAGGCCGATGCGACCATCGTCTCTTCAACCCCAAGATAATCACTAAGCCAACATAAACTCTCTTCATATACAATCATGTCCTTCCTATTCTCGGGATCACCATCTACGGCCGCAACCGTACTAGTTTCGCCACGCTTGTCTTCATGATGATCAATCCTTACCACCTCCACTCCTGAGTCAGTATGCATCATCACAACTGCACAACTTTGCGTAACCAAGATTGGATAGAGAAACAGTATCTGCTTAGGCGGATTGCAAGTCTTCAAGTTATAGAGCTTAGTCCAGGAGTCACCTTTCCCATATTCTCTCATGAACCAAAATTCAACAGAAACAGGAGACTCTAGGTGCGGAGAACAAATCACATACAAGCATCCATCACAAGAAACTCCAATATTAGTATATCTATAGTTATGCTCACCGGCAATAATAGGCACCGGCATTTTCCAGAACTCCTCCCTTGCAAAATCAAAGGCAATGATAGCCGGCTCATCATCCTCATCATCCGAATATCGCTCTGCATCCCAATTGAGCCAATGAAGCCCATTTAAAAGAACCCCCTGAGCCATAGGGCTCCCAAGGAAAGGGCCGGTTTCAATCTGTTTCCAATTGCGAGCTCTCAATGAGAACATCTGGACCACGTAACCTATATCGCCTGAAACGATTAGAAGAAGTTTGTAGTCGTCTGTGGCCGACACATAACCAAAACCGTAATGCCAAAGCCCCCTTTTCGAGGAGTTAAACGGGTCAGGTAATGTATGTGTGAATCCAATTGATGGGTTCCAGATATAAAAGCTTTTAGCATAAGCAAGAGCTACACATACCAGACCGTTGCACGAGCACAGTAGCTTCACATGGCTGCCTAGCGGGACAGGAAAATCGAGTTCCCTGATCGAGGAATTGGCTTGAAACGAGGTCAGTTCCAAGTACAGGGATTCAAATTGAGAGGTGGTGCGGGAGAAGAGGAGGAATCTGCGACTGAGGGTTTGCTGCTTACAAGCTACTTTGAACTGCAATCTGGCGAATTGGGGATCGGAGACTATAGATCGCCACCGTTTGGATACGCAACGGAATCGGAGTAGAGATTTTACGGGCAATTTGGACAGGATTTTCACTATAATATTTTTCCGGTAGGTGCTCTCCCGCCATATCAACCAACACCAGTGTAGAGAAACGACGATGCGTTTTGTGGTTGCACGATTTGAAAGTGACGACCAGGGTTTTAATTTGACGGCGGCTATATGCCTATAGAGCAGAATGAGAGACTTGAGAGCTCACTAGTCACAACTGATAAAACAGACTGAAAGAACGAGCGACATGTAAAGACTAAAGAGAAAGGGCATGGTGTGTGAAACGACGAGGTTTGGCTCACTACTGTTCTTTAACCTTTTTTTTTTCCCCAAATATATCTTTCATTCTTTCTTTCCTTCTTTCTCCTATGAATCCGGTAAAAGAAGCAGCAAAAAACATTTTAACCACCGAAAACCGACAACCTCCCAATTCGCAATCTTAGCTTTTGGTTCCGTTCGGCGATCGACCGGTTAACCGAAGTCATCAGTATAGGTCGCGGCGTCATAAATCGTGAAATGATATGGCCAGTTCCTCTATAAACACCAAATTGTCGCCTCAAGCTCTACCCCTAAACCTTTGTAAATTTTTTGTGTTGTATCATTTCTAGTGGCCTTCTATCTATATATAGCATAATTTTCAATAAGAGGTAATAAAAACAATGCAATAGATTTGTGGCTACCACTGAATGTTGGACTTTAAAAATAGAATTAAATTTTTATTATTACCCTATACTTTTGGGATCAAATCATTTCAGTTCCTAAACTTTCAATTTTATCAAAATGATTTTTGCACTCCAATTTTCATCCAATATGTCAATTTAGAACACTTGGAACTGAACTGATTAGACCTTTAAAGTACATGTTAGTAACTAGAATTTAGTCCTTAAAAATATAATACTATTCGGCTAATTACCCCATAAAAATTTATTCTTGATTTTGGTAAGATTCTACTAAAACTTTCAGTTTTGCAAAGAAGTAAAATAGAATCTTTTTTTAAATAGGTCCTCAAATTCTTCTGCAAACTCGAACAAAAATCACTCCGATTGATTTTTTTTAAAATATGTGTAGCCTACTCATTTCTCATTGTCAAGGAGATTAATCATAAAAATAAAAAATAAAAAAATCACTCGTGATAGCACGCGCTACTTTAGAATAACGACACAAATTTCAAGAGCTCTTGGACACAAGTGGTAAGAGCAATTTTGCTATAACAAGAAAAGAAGGGGTATGAAACTAAGAATGTTTAAGCATCCCGGAAGTCTTTATTTTGATTTAATTTGACTAAAAAGAGAAAATGAAATTGGAAACAACCTTTAACGATGTGTTACTCGTCAAAATAAAAACTTAGAAACCCTTTTTCAAAACAAAAACTAAACGTAGAAATACCACCAACTATAAGCTGTGTTGGAAATTTTATACTTTCAAATCAGTCCCCAACCCAACAACAGCCCTATAAAAGCCCTACAAAACCAAACCAAAATATAGCATACTTTCAGAACATTCGATCAGTGACCATGAAAACCAATGACCAACCTGCAGGAAGAAGTGTATTCCTTTCTATTTTATGGAAGCCCAAGGGAGAGAATACATGTTTAAAGAACTTATGACTTCGATAAATTATCAAGTGAATTAGTAAACATTCATAGAAAGAAAGGCATCCTTTACGTACGTTCTTATAATACAACATGTGGTTCTGCAAAATCAAGACATCAAATTAATCTAACAAAAATTGAATGCTCAGAGCTAGCGAGCCATCAGTCAAGTCCTCTTCTTCTAGCTTCAGCCTTGTGTTGGGTTTTGAGTCTTTTGACCTTGTGTTCTTCCACCCCATCCTCATACTCATCCAGCAATTGTAGACTCGCTACATACTTGATCATCATGTCACAACTGTGCCACTCCACAACTCTATTATATCTCGCCACAACTGTACTACTTTCTCCAGGCTTCCCTTCTTCATGGCGATCAATCCTAACCAACTCCATCCCCATTTCGCTAAATTTCGCCACAACTGCACCAGTTTCCATAAGCAAGATTGGTTCGATACGACTGGTCTCCTCATGTTCTTTGAAAGCCTTAAACTTGAGCTTAGTCCAGGAGAAACCTAAGGCGCCATATTCTCTCAAGACCCAAAAATCAACATAAGCACGAGAAGGCAAAGCCAGCTCATAACACATTACATACAGACATCCATCACAAGAAACTCCGAGACGGTATTTATAGCCGGACCTGTTGGCTTTAACTTTAACAAACGGCAGCGACATTTTTCGGAACTCCTCCTTTGCCAAATCGAAAACAAAAATAGCTGGTTTAAAACCGTTGCCGATCCTGATCCAATGTAGCCAATGAAGTGCCTCATTTAAAACCACCCCGTCTCGTTGGATGGGTAACTGGACTGGGGACTCAATCCTTTTCCAAATTTGAGCTCTCAAAGAGAAGATCTTCATCTCCTTCACGTAATTATAACTGGTTCCTACCACAACTTTGTAGTCATCAGTGGCCGGCAAATAGCCAAAACCAAAATACTTAAGGACGCATTCTCTTGGGAGATGTGGCTCAGGTAACTTATGTGAAAATCCAGTTGAAGGGTTCCAGATGAGAAGAGTAGCAACGTCATTAGCTACACATACCAAACCATTGCAGGAGCCCACTAGGTTGACACGAAATCCCGATCCCGGTTTCTCGACCGGACAGGAAAGCTTGTTGATGGAAGGATTGTCTCCGACCGACTGCGTCTCCTCCAAGTCTATGGATACTAGTTGAGAGTCGGTGGAGATGAGGAGTCTGCGACTGAGGGTTTTCTGCTCAGAAGCTAATCTCCAGTGCGATTTGGCGAATCGTGGGTCGGAGATTATGGAACGCCACCGCTTCGAAACAGAGCTAAACTGGATTAGAGATCTAACAGGCAACCTGGTGAGTATATACCCTATGATCTCTTCGGGCAGTTCATTTTCCACCATTGTAAATTATTAATATTACCTTTCCTTTCCGGCAGCATACGACCGAAAGTGTCTATATAGAGAGGTTGTGCTCTCCAATTGCAATAGGACAATAAAATCCAAATATAAATCATAAATCCTAATGCAACTAGAGCAAGAAAACCTAATTGACCTATTGGCAATAAGAAATCTTAACTTGCTCGATAATAGAACCTAAACCAAATAGGAAACTAATAAAAACAAAAAGGAAACACCCAAAAAAAAATCGATTCTGAATTAACAACCGATCATAAGCTCTCTGATCTTGACGAGAGACCTGGTCATTCAAAATTCCGGTGCCAGTATTTGGTAACTCCAAAGGGACAAAATATTTTATCTGGATTCTAAATATGAATATTTGTAAGAAGTAGGGCAGGGCATTTGAAACCGGAAAAGCAAAACCGAGCAGTTTCGTACCAAGCCTGTTCTGTCCTCCACTACTTGTATGCAAAACATGATAGAGTGGATTCAAAGCATTGATGATTGACATCTAAAAGCATCTAAAGATCAGATATCTGTTTCTAAATACAAGAATAATTCAACACATTATACTTTATAGGAGAGCCAAATGAAAAGACCAACCAGAACCAGACCTAGAACTTGAGTCCACAGAGTTAATAGTCCTCATCCTCTTTACCTCTCTTCGGCAAGACAATTGTGTTTCAACTTCCAAATGAAAACTAGAGTCAAAGCACTCGATATATATAATTATCCTTCAATAACACAATTTATAGAATCATCAAACTAAATGGAGAACATTGTCAAAACATATCATCTTCATAAATTAACGACAAATATTAACAGAGTTACGAAACATGTCAGTACGAATGGAGAACACTTGTCATTAATGGTTTCTTGCAACAAGATCCTAAACTTGAACTGGTCAAGCACTTGTTCCAGCACCCCTACAAAATCAAACCAAAGCATAGCATACTTTCAGAACATTCAGTGACCTATCAAAATCAAACCATGAAAATCAATGACCAACGGGAAGAACTGTGTCTCCTGCCTTCTAGTTTAGGAGCAGCTAAGGTCAAACAGAATACAAAAGAACAAATGTTTAAAGAAGTAATGACTTCATAAATTGAAAACATAATTTATACTTTATAGATATTGCACTTCAAGAGTGACTAAGATTGGTCAGTAATATGAACTTAAACTTCCAATAGTTTGCATTAGTCTCTATTGTCTAATGTGACTTGGATCAATCTTGTGACTACGAGTCTCCAGACAGGCATTATAACGCTGAATGTAAATGGTAGGTTGAATAGAAATCAATAAACAAGGTAGAGCAATTCATCATCACAGAGAAATGTATGTACTAAGCAAAATTTCCAAAGAATACAATGGCATGTTTGAGTCCCAAAGGCATCTGAAAATAGAGTAACCCATAACACAGGCAGAAATAAGCAAATAAATGCATAATGATGAGGAGTAACTAACCAGAACGCGAATGCAGAAAGTGAATAATCACTCAGCCAAAATAAACTCTCTTCATATCCAATCATTTCCATGCCATCCCGGGGAACCATAAACCTGGCCGCAACTGTACTAGTTTCACCAAGCTTCTCTTCATTATGATCAATCCTTACCAACTCCAACCCTGATCTAGTACTCAACATCACAACTGCACTAGCAGGAGTGAGATACATTATCTGCTTCGGGCGGTTCGCAAGTGTTTAAGTTAAAGAGCTTAGTCCAGGAGTCACCTTCCCCATATTCTCTCATCACCCAAAATTCAAGAGACTCGAGTTGCGTAGAACAAATGACATACAAGCATCCATCACAAGAAACTCCAACATCAGTACAGCCATAGTTATGCTTGGCAATAATAGGCACCGGCATTTTCCAGAACTCCTCCCTTGCCAAATCAAAAGCAATGATAAACGGCTCGGCCACCTCCACCACATCCTCATCTAGGTATACCAGTGCATACCGATGGCCCATCATATTGATCCAATGAAGTGCCTCATTTAAAAGAACCCCCTGACACTCAGGGATGCAATCTCCAGGGTCGGCTTCAATCCTTCTCCAAATGCGAGCTCTCAATGAGAAAATCTCCAACCCCTCGACCTCTCCCGAGAGGCCGTCAACTACATCGGCGCCAAGAACAAGTTTGTAGTCGTCTGTGGCAGACACATAACCAAAACCGTAATGAGAAAGCCTCTCATTCAAGGAGTTAAACGGGTCAGGTAATCTATGTGTGAATCCAATCGATGGGTTCCAGATGTAAAAGCTTTCAGTAGAATCAAGAGCTACAAATACCAGACCATTGCACGAGCACAGTAGCAACACACGGCTACCTAGCGGGAAAGGCAAGTGGGGTCTCCTGATCGAACAAGGAGAATTGGCTTGAGGCGAGGGCGATTCCAAGTCCAAGGATTCAAATTGAGAGGTGGTGCCGGAGGAGAGGAGGATTCTGCGACTGACGGTTTGCTGCTCGGAAGCTACTTTGAACTGCAATCTGGCGAATTGAGGGTCAGAGACTATGGATCGCCACCGTTTGGATACGCAACGGAATCGGAGTAGAGATTTTACGGGCAAGTTGGACAGGATTTTCACTATAATATCTTCCGGTAGGTGCTCTCCCGCCATATCAACCACCACCAGTGTAGAGAAACGACGATGCGTTTTGTGGTTGACTAGGGTTTTAATTTGATGGCGGTAGCTATGGCCTATAGCATAGCAGAAAGAGAGACTGAGAGCTCACAAGTCACAAGTCAGAACTGAAAAAGAAACTGAAACAAGGAAAGTCACCTTGGATTTTTATTTTTATTTTTGAGAAAGGGCATGGTGTACGAAACGAAAAAAAAAAGATGCAAACAACATTGAGAATAGCACAATCGCATCTACCCGAGTATGCCCGAAGAAGACTCAACATTATGCTAGTTGAGATGCAAACAACCTATTTACTAAACTCAACATTATGCAATTATGCATCTTCCTCGAAGGTTTTTACCTAGTTGAGATATTCCTTGAAGGGTTTCACCTAGTTGAGATCGATCTTCTTTGAAGGGTTTCACCTAGTTGAGATCTTTCTCGAAGAGTTTCAACTAGTTGAGCTTGACCTAGATCTCTTCTCCTTTGGGTTTTCATCGAGAAAATTTCTCTTCAAGAAACCTCTTATTAAACAATTTCAAGTTATGTGCTCACGAAATTGGAATGAAACAAGACAATACATCACCATAGTCCTTGAGGAAATTTTGTAGTACGTAGATCAAATTCAATCAAAGATGGAGAAGTCATACCTCGTTTAAGGGTTGAGAAACACTAATAGAATCTATTACATTGTTTTCTGATATTGTTTGGAACTTTGGACGTTCATCCATGAGTGTGTTCAACTATTTATGATTAGAGCTTTTAATTTTCACCCACGTCATTCTCGTAGAGGAGAAGAAAACTCTAATGCGGGATTGTTTATTTCAACTATGTTTCTTTAATTAGTTTTAATATATAAATGTCTCTTTTGGTAATTTTATGTACCCACAAAGTCTTATGTAATTGTAGAAAAAAATGGGTGTGTATCTAGTATATAGAGGTGTGTGAATAAAATTTTTCAAACGTTTTTTGTTTGTTGTTTTTTTCCTCCTATGAATCCGGTAAAGAAGTGGCAAAACCTTGCATTTTGGCCACCGAAAACCAACAACCTCCCGAATTGCACTGTTAGTTTTCGGTTCCGTTCGGTAATCGGTTTGGCCTCCCCACATTTAACCACCGGCAATGAAGTCCCCCCCGCGGCCCCCGCCCGGGCGCGGCCCGGGGGTGGGGGGGGGGGGGTGGCGGCCGGGGGGGGGGGGGGGGCCCGGGGGGGGGGGCGCCCGGGGGGTTGGTTCCCCGGGTGGGGGGGGGGGTCGTTCCGCCTTGGGCGGGGTCTTTGGTTGGGGTCTTGGCTTTGGTATGGTTTTCTTGGGGATCGGGGGAGTTTGGTGGGTTGGGTTTCTTTGTTCTTCAACTCTTGTGGTTTGGTTAATGAATAAAGAGATGTTTTCCTTTGACGTGTGGTTGTGTGAGGTGTCTTCTTAAGTTTTTATTTTTAGTTGGTAGGTTTTTTATTTTTTTGGTATTTTGGGTTTGTGGTTTTTAGTATATGTATTGTTTTTATGGGGATTTTTTATTGTATATGGTTGGTTTTTTTATTTTTTTTTTTTAACAATCGTCGGTCTCTTCTATTAAATTATTTTTGGGTAAATTTGACTGTTAGATGAGATTTGGCCTATAGGCGAGAATTATCGGGTATTGGTCATGTAGATGACCGATTTGGCTGTCGATGAGTTGAATTGCTAGCTCCATATCTAGGCATCTTTGGTTGTTTCTGATCAGCCGGTTAATCGAGATCATCGGTATAGGTCGCAGCATCATAAATCATGAAACAATATATAGCCAATTCCTCCTGAAAAATTGAACCCCGCCACAGACTAGCTCCTCGAACTCGTTTTCGGGTCGAAAACAAAAAAAAGAGTTGAGAGAGAAAAACGATTTTATCCGTCAATTCTCTAAACCGCAAATAAAAAGAATATATTATATTATTTGTTTATCTTTTCTGATCCCTCTCTTACTTTTCTATCTTTTTATTTATTTTTCCTCTTTCTCTCTCCCTCTTTCTCACCACGTGTTTCTCTCTCTCAAACTTTATCTTTTTTATTATTTTCTGACCTCCTTTTTTCCTTTTATTATTTTTAAACCTAAACCTCTTTCTCCTCCCCCACCTCTTCACGTGATCTCTATTTTTATTTTATATTTTCTCTTTTTCTGTCTCATTACATTCTCACACTTTTGTTTGAGATCGAAAAAAAAAGAAAAAGAAAATTATAATGATAAAGAAATGAAAGATGGAATAAATATATTGTTTTGTATGTAAAATAATAATAAGAATAGTGGTTGTGGTCAGGATAGGGTGGATTGTGGGAGGAGGTGAATTGTGTAAATGATAAAGTTTTGAATTTGAACAAAAACAGAACAAATAAACAAAAAAAAAAATATTGTAAGTTGAATTTGGAAGGAGTGGGTGAAATATCCCACCTAAAACTATATAAATTTTAGAGTGTTGTATCATTTATCCTAGTCTTCTATCGATATATCGCATAATTTTCAATTTTTCAACAAGAGGTAATAAAAATGATGGAATAGTTCCGTGGCTATCATTGATTGGATTTTAAAAACATAATACAATTAGGCCGACTACCCCATGAAAATTATTCTTGATATTTGGTAGGATTCTGCTGAAACTTTCAACTTTGTGAAGAAGTAAAATTAGAATTTACAAATGTTGAATGATAGAAGTAATATGACAACAACAAAAAAGTTGGACTGGACCGTTGCCGACAGATTATTTGTCGAAACAGGTCATTATCCAACAATTATTTTATATATACTTCAAAAAAAAATTGGAGTATACCTTTGCCGATGAATCACTCGTCGGGAAATGTTGTTCTCCAACAATTTTTTTTATTTAACATCGCTAAACAAGACAAAAAAAATTTGGAGCATACCTTTGCCGACGAAATATTCGTCGGGAAAGGTTTGTTCTCCAATAATTTTTTTTATTTAAATTTAATAAACAAGAAAAAATAAAGGTTGGAGACTTGGAGTAGACCGTTGCCGACGAATTATTCGTCGGAAAAGGTTGTTCTCCAACAATTATTTTTATTTAACTTCAATAAACAAGAAAAAACATAAAGGTTGGAGTAAACCTTTGCCGACGAATTATTCGTCGGGAAATGTTGTTCTCAAACAATTATTTTTATTTAATAAACAGAAGAAGAAAAAAAAGGTTAGAGTAGTAGACCTTTGCAGACGATTTATTCATCGAAAAAGATAGTTCTCTAAATTTTTTATTATTATTTGATTTATTTTTACTTTGAGACCATTTACTAGGTTAACTCTTGGGCATTGGAGTCAATATTTTCTAAACAAACAATAGGAACCAATATTATAGATCGAAATCGGTCCTCGAAAATCTTTTGCAAACTCGAAACAAAAAATCAACCAATATTAAATCGTAACCGCGTAGTTAAGAGTACTTAATTATTGTTGTATGACCAAGCCAAGCCTTCATGATGCAAATCTGCGCAGGCATCTAGTTCATTCAAGCATATATACATAACAAAGTAAAAGTTCAATGAAGCACGGTGGTTCTTTAGCAGCCAATATTAATGCATCTGACACTAGACAATGGAGACTCAAATTAATGAAATTTGGAGTCCAAGGCTTAATATCATTGTCATTTCAAAAACAAAATAGATAGCAGACTTTCAGAACATGCATTCGATCAGTGACCATGAAAATCAATGACCAACCTGCAGGAAGAAGTGTCTTCCTTTCTATTTTAGGGAAGCTTAAGGGAGAGAATACATGCATGTTTAAAGAACTTATATATGACTTCGATAAATTAACAAGTTAGTACAATATTCATAGGAAGAAAGGCATCTTTTACATTCTTAATACAACATCTGGTTCTGTAAATTCTAGACTGAAAAACGAAAACTGCATTTGTGTTGCATCATATCATGTCAATTGGTAAGGAAGATGGACTGGCTCACAACCATGTTCGAGTTCCCAAAGCGTCTGAAAATCCGAGTAAATAGCAGTTGTCAATCGCAAGGAGAATAATAGAGCAACTAACCACCAGTTGAATGCTCAGAGCGAGCGATCAAGTCCTCTTCTGCTTCAGCCTTGTGTTGGGTTTTGAGTCTTTTGACCTTGTGTTCTTCCACCCCATCGTGACAATCATCAAGCCACTGTAAACCCACTTCATATTGAATCATGTTATACTTTTCCAACGACCCAACCATATATCTGGCCACAACTGTTCTACTACGTTTTCTAACTTTCCCTTGTTCATTACGATCAATCCTAACCAACTCCATCTTCCTTTTACTACTTTTGACCACAGCTGCACCAGTTTCCATAAGCAAGACTGGTTCGAGACTCCTAATCCGCTTATGTTTATTGGAAGTCTTGAACTTAAAGAGCTTAGTCCAGGAGTCTCTTGCGCCATATTCTCTCATGACCCAAAAATTAACACAAACACGAGAAGCCAGCACATAACGCATTACATACAGGCATCCATCGCAAGAAACTCCGAGACGGTATTCATAGGGGCCATACATGCGTATGTTAGCTTTAACACAAGGCAGCGACATTTTCCGGAACTCCTCCTTTGCCAAATCAAAAGCAAACAGAGCTGGTTTGTTACCCCTTAAGAACCCGATCCTGATCCAGCCTAGCCAATGAAGTGTCTCATTTAAAAGCACCCCGTCCCGTCGCATGGGAAACGCGACAGGGCATTCAATCCTTTTCCAAATTTGAGCTCTCAATGAGAAGATCTCCACCTCCTTCACGTAATCAGAATCTTTCAGGTAAAAAGTTCCTACCACAACTTTATAGTCATCAGTGGCCGACAAATAGCCAAAACCAAAATACGTAACCACGCATTCTCTTGGAAGACGTAGCTCAGGTAACTTGTGTAAGAATCCAGTTGAAGGGTTCCAGATGAGAAGAGTAGTAACGTTATAAGCTACACCGCTACACATACCAAACCATTGCAGGAGCCCACTAGCTTAACACGACATCCCAATTCCCGATAGGTAAGCTGCTTGTTGATGGAAGGCTTGACGACGTCTCCGACCGACCGCGTCTCCTCCAAGTCTAAGGATACTAGTTGAGAGGCGGTGGAGAAGAGGAGTCTGCTTCTGAGATTTTTCTGCTCAGAAGCGAATCTCCTATGCTTTTTGGCAAATCGTGGATCAGAGATTATGGAACGCCAACGCTTCGAAACAGAGCGGAACTTGATTAGAGATCTAACAGGCAACCTGGTGAGTATAGTCTCTATGATATCTTCGGGCAGTTCTTTTTCCACCATTGCAAGTAAAATTACCTTTCCTTTTCCAGCAGCATATATACGACCGAAATAGTGTTTATATGGAGAGATCGATTGTGATCTCTAAATGCAATAGAACAATAAAATCCAAATATAAATCATAATGCAACTAGAGCAAGAAAACCCAAACCAAATAGGAAACTAATAAAAATAAAAGGAAACACCAAACACCCAAAAAAAAGTCGAAATCTGCGTCCTCTGCCTTCTGAATTAACAACCGATCATAAGCTCTCTGATCTTGACGAGAGTCCTGGTCATTCAAAATTCGGGTGCCAGTATTTGATAACTCCAATATTTTATCTGGATTCTAAATATGAATATTTGTAAGAACTTAGGGCAGGGCATTTGAAACCGAAAACCGAAACCGATCGAGCCGGTTCGGTCCTCCACTACTTGAGAACAAACCAGAACCAGACCTAGAACTTGAGTCCACAGAGTTAATAGTCCTCGTCGTCTTTACCTCTCTTCAGCAAGACAATAGTGTTTCAACTGTCAAACGAAAGCAAGAGTCAAAACGAAGAGAGTGGCAAAACGACATCGTTTTCCGCTGTTTCTTTTTTCGATTTTTATTTTTGGCCACAATACGGTTACGACGGTTTAAATACCCTCCAAAAAAAAAATCAATTTGCTGTGAACCAATTTACCCCTCTTTTATCTCTACCTAAATCACAAATCTCTGCCCCTCTCTTCTCTGTCACCGATCTGCAACTCTATTTCGCCGCCGTTCCTCTCCGTCCATCGGTGTTTTCTCTCGCAGCGCTTAATTTTACTGCCGCTCTCAGAAGTCCCACTGAAAGAAAGGCTTCGCCGCGCTTCGAATCTACGGTAATCTCTCTCTCTCCACACACACAGACTTCAATGGAAATTGAGTTTGCGGTGATCTTGAGTATTCATATGTCTCGCTTGAAAAATCTCTATAATCAAAAATAGCTGCCGCCATCACTCGTTATCGTGAAAGAAAAAGAAACCTTGAAATCGAATCTGAATTCGTTTTCATTGAATTGAGGGTGTTTGATTATTGTAGTTTGCACTTGTGTAATGGATTAGGAATATAAGAGAAGTGCAATTCAAGGTATGTTTGGTTAGAGGAATATAATTTGTTCTTTCGGTTTCAACATAATAGTAATCTTGACAAATACAGTACAAATCGTAGAAAAGATGGACTTGTGGAGAAGATAAAAGAGAGATAGAGGATAGAGCCTATTAGATAAGAGGAAAAACAAGGTGGTGGAAAACAGTGTAAGCTGAGTAGCAAAGATTCTTGAGGCATGGTTTCTAAATTTGGAAACTGTTATTCGCCACTTGTCTTCCCCCAAGTTGCAAATTTTATGTCATGGTTTGCTGTTTCACTTCCTATGCCATATTGTATTGATCCTTGAACTTATATATGGTCTCTGATATTCGTAGCTTCACAACTTTTATTAGGGCACTTCACAAACTCATCAGGTCAACCTGTCATGATTTTGAAGTACCTAATAACAAGTTAACAACTAAGACCAGTGAAGAAACTTAAATAACTGTAAGAAAATAAATTTAGTTTTTAACTGATTTTAAGCACTCATTTTATACTTTTGAACATTTAAGTTGATTGGTTTAGGACACTCTCTATTGTAGTATTAATTAAGTTAGAAAGGGTGTTGGTCTTTCACTTTATGTACATTGTTTGCTGGTTGATCACATGTTTCTAACTGAGAAATTTATTTCGAGGCATGCATCTTACTTTTGTTATGGTACACTTTATTATGGTCGCTGTGTGTTTTTTGAGCAAGATAAATGTGGCAGGAAACTGGAAATACACAACAAACTTTCTTTATATTTTTTTGGATGAACTGTCCAACATATAACCCTTGCAGTGCCAAACTAGTTCAGGATTCAAATTACCACTATATGTCCCCAATTGGCGGGACCAAAGCGTAGAGAGACCATGAGCCATATGAACTTTACAAAAAATTGTGATAAGATGCAGATCATGAGATGAATTAATTCAGGAGAAGTTTATAATAGGTTTTCCTTAGGTAATGTTATATGCTATCACATCCTAAGCTTATCTGATTTCTTTCCTTTTTTTTTTTTTTTGCAGATTCTTTGCATCTATATTTTCATCAGAAACTAGTGATACAGTTCAATAAAAATTAAATGGAGCTGATTAAAGATGCATTTGATCGTGTTACGAAGAAACAAAAGCTTTCATGCTCCAAAACTCAAGAAGTTCTCGATCAGATTGACCAAGAAATCAAGCAGACATTACAGAAAATACAATCGTCTAATGAGTCTGAATCTCAGGTTGATTTTAAATCTACCATTACTGAACTCAAAAACAAGTTAAAAGACATTGCACCGCTCAGTCAGACAGAAAGCACCCAGAAGGAACTGAATCTAGCATTGAGCAAGTATCCAAAGCTTCTCGAGAAATCCTTCAATCCTGATATAGCCAAGGCTTACAGAAACATTGAGTTTGATGCCCACACAGTTAATGAGATAATAGGCAGCCATTTCTATAGGCAGGGCCTTTTTGAACTTGGAGACTGTTTTTTAAGTGAAGCCGAGGAACCAGAATCTGCAGCTGCTATCAAATCTCAGTTTCAGGAGATGTTTCAGATAGTTGAAGCGATGAAATGTCAGAACCTAGAGCCAGCACTGAAGTGGGCCATCGCTAACTCTGATAAACTCAAACCAAATGGATCAGACCTACTGCTGAAACTTCACAGTCTACAGTTTGTGGATATATTGCAGAAGGGAGACAGAGGTGGAGCTCTTCATTATGCCAGAACTTATCTTGCTCCTTTTGCTTCTGACCATATGGCTGAAATTCAGAAGCACATTGTATGTCTTATATGGGCTGGCAAGCTTGATAAGTCGCCATATTCTCACCTATTATCAACAGCCAATTGGGACAAAGTGACTGGGGAGCTAACCAGGCAGTTCTGCAATATTCTTGGCCAGTCTTTCGAGAGCCCATTGAGCGTGACTATAGCTGCTGGTGTTCAGGGGTTGCCACCTCTTCTCAAGTTTATGAATGTAATGGTTGGGAAGAGAAATGAATGGCACACTATGAAGCAGTTGCCTGTGCCAGTGGAGTTAGACCGTGAATTTCAGTTCCATTCTATCTTTGTTTGTCCGGTGTCCAAGGAACAAGCAACTGAAGAAAATCCGCCTATGTTGATGTCATGTGGACATGTGCTTTGCAAGCAGTCTATTACGAAGATGTCAAAAAACGGCACAAAAACCTTCAAGTGTCCTTACTGTCCTACCGATATCGATGCAGCACAGTGTAGGCAGCTCTATTTCTGATTTATGTCCAAAATCTAGTTGCAACAGTATCTCCCAAACTTGTTCAAGTTTATAAAACTAGCTTATGTTTATGTCGTGTAGCTCAAATGTGTTGTTATGGTGGCAAAAGCCGTTTTGTCTAGTGTGCTGTTGATCGATACCTTGGTTGTAAATAGATATTCTTTTTACGGGCTGGTACTCTGGTAGTAAAGCATTCTAGTTTCACTGTGATCAAATTGAATGCATGTTCTGGTTTCCCAACACATACTGGATCATCCTACTGAATAAGTTCTGCTCCTCCAGCTGGACCATGTAATGGGCTTAATTAAAGTGTTGAGCTGGATCTGTTCTGTTTCATGGATCTCAAATCCATGCCAGTACTGCAAAGCCGTATTTGGAAACAGCTTTAGAGTCATTTCATCTGAACTCCCACCTCGAGCAGAATGTCAGGTATCCTTGAATGCTTTCTCACTTTTTACCATATATATTTTTTTCATCAACAGAATGGACAATATATGTGTTCTTCGTAGTATCTTAATTCACTTTTTTCTAAATTTCTTGTCCAAGTAAACAAATTTTGGTTGATAATTAGATTTTTATCAGGTTTCCACTTTTCCTCCTTAATTTTAGAGAAGTCTCGATCATCTTGGATTTCTTTCATACCCCGGATCTTTGTAATGGTAGTAGAACCTTCAACCTTATATAGTTATATCTCTTTTGTGTTAGAGCACTAGCGACCGACTATGGAATACTTAAATTTTGTCACACATTATGGGGAACTAGGCATCCCCACACACATGTAATCATATCTGAGTGCTGAAATATTTAACCATAGGTATATAATCCATTAGTCCCTTAGATGTGCCTTTTAGGGTGATTAATTATAAACCAGTTGTGGTGCTTTGAGATGCACATTTGAAAAGCAGCTATAGAAAAAGCTATTCAAAAGTGTGCGCAATTTAAGGAAATCATCAGTAGTACCCCAAAAGTTCAATAAAGAGCTCCTGGCCAGAACCATGGAAGAGTCTTCAGAGAAAACGAAACCCTTTTTCAAGCTCAAGTTACTGTCACTGCCTTTTTATCTCTCTCCTTCACGAAGATTTAGGCTTCTAAAGTGTTTTGGACTTTTAGTTTTCACCTTTATCTTTTACTAACGTGTAACTAAAGTCATATTGCTAATGTAAGATTGATTATACACGCATTATGAGAACTCTCTGCTAATACTAGAGCAATGAAGTGGTCCATTAATCTAAAGCATGTGATTATTTGCTGGCTATGAGATGGAGATCTTACAGCTCCATGAATCTAACCTTGTAACTAACTGTGAAAACGAGACAATCTGGCAAAATTTGGTTTTCTTGGATTCAACGACTAAACTCATGAAATTAGAACCAAGAACCAAGTACTGACTGAACCAATTGGAAATCCTGAACCAGTACCCTTCTTTCTGAATCCTAAGTTCGTAAGTTTAGCCGTTGGAACTAAGCAAACCAAATCACATGGCTGAGAGTATTTTCTACCTTGCAGTACCTCGAGATGTGTCCCTTAGATGAGTGAGACTTTTGTAACACTATGTGATCGTTTTTTCGGGATAATACAGTGATGTTGATTTATTCAAGTTGCTTTGTTGCATCACACTCAAATTTTAACAACACATATTGATTTAGGCCAGAAGAAATGGTCATCAATTCAGAAACTTAAAGGTATTTCATCATAATAAGTGCAAAGGTCGTTGTAATATAGAAGATGAACTAATAATGGGGTCTTGGTCTTACATCCAAACTAATTTGATAGGCATGTGGAATGTATAGTCCTTGTTTTTTCTTCAATGCCCAAGACTTCCATCTTTTTTTTTCTTTTTGGGTTTTTCTTTCTAGATATATCTGGTCAAGCGCAATTTAAGCAAACTGTTCGGATGAGAATGCTTATGAAATATTAAAATTTCTTTTAAACAAACGTGCATGCATCCGATTGCATCCTATCCAAGTTACTATCATCCCATTTCTTTCATTGAGAAATTCCATGGATTTGGAAAATGACCCTCCTCTACAAACTATAATGGATTAGGGAACATGTGCACTGCATCTCTCTCTCTCTTTCTCACACAAATGTATAATTACATATATCTTTAGGCATTTCTTTTGCTGCCAAAATGAATCTCACAAGTGCTCTACACATGAGATGGCACAAAAAGGATGTAAATGATCAAATTTGACTGCACACATACATTGTACACTATCCAGTACCAAATTCCCTTTATGAAAAAAGAGAACGGCAAAAGAAGCAAACACAATCATTTGAAGCCACTAGTTCATAAGCAAACGACAATGATTATGCCAAAATCCATCACTCCAAATTTCCTAAGCATTCGGCCTTGGCGTTATCCTTTTGCTTCATTATGTAAGCCATTTGCCAATGGCTTTTTCTTATAAACCCACCAAAACCACAAGGTACTACCAAAACAACAGCTCATACAAACATACAAACACGAACCCATCACCTGCAACTCATAATTGATTAGACCCAACAACCAAATAAAAACAAAATACCCAATAATTATATTTATAAAAATCCAATACCCATTCCCTCCCCTACCATCTCTCAGAAATACATATATAATTGAACTCAGATTTTTGGGTTTTTCTGGGTTTTGGGGGTTGGGAATACTGATAGAGACAAAATCAATAGTAATGAAAGCCACAACACAACACCCACAATTTCATATTTTCATGTCATTGTGGGGTTTTGATTTTTTGGTTTTCCTTTTTCACTCACTTACCACTATCACTATCCAGTTCCTTTCCAAAAGGGCCAGGCCGTCCGCTACTGCTTTGTCACTACTGCGGGCCTGGGCCCGCCCACGTTTCAAATCATTTCTTATCTAAATTATTTTTTTCCCACCAATATTATATATATTTCTGTTTGTTTTACAATTACAAAATATATAAAAATTCAAAAAATAAAAAAGTGAAAAATCTAATAAGGGAACTAAAATCTGGCGTTTTCAAAGCCGTGTAAGTCGCTGACTCTGTTCATGGACTTCCTCATGATAGCCACCTTAGCCAATCTCTCGGCGGCGCGCCAAGCCGAGGTCGGCGTTAGCGGCTCCGGCTTCTCCTCCACGTGTCCGGTGGCTCTCGGCCTCTGGGCTACAGTATGGTACTGTCTTCCACGGTGCAGCTCCGCCAGCTCAGCTTCCAAGCCTCGCAAGAACTCCTCAGCCGAAGCCGAGCTCGACTGAAGTAGCAGAGCTCGAGCCGACGTCAGTAAGTGATAGGCGCCCGAGAAGTCGTTTCGCTCCAGGAACCTCCGAGACTCGGCCACGGCTCGAGCCGTGACGTGGAGGTTTCTCAGCCGCTGGATGTTCGGGTTGGAGGTTGAGGAAGACGATCGGACAGCTTGCGATCGAGGTACGAGAAGGGCCCGCTCTTTGGAATATACGAGCTCATTCGACGGCGGGTCTCTGTAGGTGGACCGTACGGACATCATCGCGTTCTGGGCGTGGGACCCGCTTGAGGCGGCCGGCACTTTCAATTCGATTAGCAACTCCCTCTCTTCTCCGGCGTAGAGATCGCCCAGTCGGATCGAACCGGATCCGAGAGCCGTGGGCCGGCCCGTGAGAGAGTAAACCGCTGCGATCTCGGCATTTGCGGAACCGGTTACGACAGTCAGTTGAAGCTTGACGTCCTTAACCACAACGCTTAACAAACCAACCACGCACTTGGCGAAGGCGTCATCAGTAGTTTCGCTTAATCCGATTGTGTGGACGGGAATGTCAAGCAGAGGGAAGCGCGTGGAGGACACAACAGGGGAGGAGCGCTTCTGATGGGCGGAATTACCGCCGTCCGATAGAAGCATAATGCTCGCGACGGGATTCCTCTCCCGTCGATCTTGGAGCACCTTCGCTGCCTTCTTGAGCGCGTCGTTCACGCACATGCCTTGGCCAACTCCGCAGAGCGCGTCCACAATCCGACGCGCCGATCTTCGGCCAGCCGACGTCATCCTCCGCAGCGGCAGCAGCCTCTTGGAAGTGGAGGAGAACGCCACGATGGAGAGACGGTCAGCGTCGGAAAGCGAGGAAATTATCAATCGCAACGCGCGTTTCGTAGCCTGAATCCGGGCGCGGCTCGTGTTCACGCTCACATCCACCACCGTCACCAAATCAATCGGAGCCCGACGCAGTGACGACGTCGTTCTGGCCTCCGAAAGCTGCGGAGCTTTGACTTTCAATACGACCGCATAAGTCTCATAGCTCCTCCCAACTGCCACAACCGCGGATTCCGGTAACAGACTGAACTCCACACTCTTCACATTCCGATTACCGGAACAAACATTACTGGTATCAGGATTGACAAAGAAGCCCTGGAACTCAACGGCGTCGTTTTCGTCCTCGTTTTCGTCCGATTCTGGAATCGGATTGAATCGCGCACCGGAAGTCGGGGACATGAGTGGCTCATCGTCGTTGTAAACTCTCAAAGGCTTGGTCTTGACGTCTCTGAGCTTGGATTGTTCATCGCTTTGGGGCTTATGACTCAGAGGACTGAGAATATCAAGCGAAGGCAGCTCCTTCCAGGTAGTGTTGCAGACTGGGCAGACCATGAGTTGTTGCTTCTTGACATGGGTAGCGACGCAAGGAAAGTGAAAGGAATGAGAGCACTCGGCTGTGAAAATGGCCGTACCTTGACCACTTTTCACGCTCTGCAAGCAGATTCCGCATCTACTCTGAAAAGAGGGAAAATAAAAACGGTCATCAAAAAAGGTAACAGGAATAAAAGTCTTCCACAACAGTTGAGAGAATGCAAAAAAAACAAAATGCTTACTTTGTTGAGGCGCAAGGTGGATTTGAGGAGGGAGAAGCTGGAAGGGGGAGATTTCGGGGACGATGGGTTGGATCGCTGGAATAGCCTCGGGCTGTAGCTGGTTTTCTTTGGGGTTGTGGTTGGAGGGATGTTGCATTGGAGTTTCGGGCTGTTGGGTAGTGAAGAATTGGGCGTGGTGGGTGCGGTGGCCGCGGTGGTTCGGCACCGGAGGCTCGGGGTCAAGCCCGGCTGAGATTGAAGCCGAGGCGTTGATGGGTTGGAGGAGGAAGAGGAGGAGGAGGAGAAGAAACCAAATTTGGAAGTGATTTTGGGACTCTGGGTATTGGTGGTGGTGTTGGTATTTTCACATTGCTGCTGCTCTGTTACCACCTTGGTCTCTCTTTCTTTTGGGATTGATGTGCAGAAGGCCCTTCTCCACCCAGTCACCATTTTTGATATGTTTGTCTGTTCACAATCTCTCTGTTTGGGATTTTGGAGAATCAAAGATGAGCAAATTAAAATGGTAGAAGACCATGAAATGGAAGGGGGGTTAATGATGGCTACTGATATGTGTTTGGTTAAAAAGACAAAAGAAGAAGAGGATTGGGATTGGATACAGATGGCCTTTTCATCTTGGTCTTTCCCATGTTTCCATTTCCGTTATTAGGATTTGGATTCTCTCTCTCTCTTTCCCTTCTATCTATCTCTATCTATTGCCCTCTTGCTCTTTGTGCTTTCTCTATCTTTCAAAGCCCCCAAAAAACAAAACACAGCAATGGAAAAAGTCCTCACTGTTCTTGCCAAATTCAATTCCACACCCCCCTCTCTCTCCCATATATGCAATATCATAGAGAGGGCCTCCCCGCTTCCTCAATTATTAAGTAACACCAATAATAATAATAATAATATCTTTTATGGCATAGTATGGGATTCCATTGGGATTAACATTTGTTTTTGGTGGGTGACCGGCAAGTGGAGGTTGTTTAACCCCTCTACAGTAACAAGTCAACGGGGCCCACCATTCTTGGAATTGGGTTATCACTGTCCCAATTCCACGTTATGATCACCGACCCAGTCCTGCCCAGAAACCCAATTTTCTTATGAATTTTTCTGGGTAAAGCAAAAAAAATCCATCCCCAATCTCATTTCATACAGTATTATCACACTGTGACCCTTTTTTGTTTTAGGGCCATTTAATAAGTTTGGCCTCACTCTTCCATAAAGCACAATACAAATTCGGATTCTGGTTCTATATTCAATTAATGGAGCTGTAATTTGCATGAATTAGTTCTGATATTACTGACAACGGGAGAGTGGTCTCAGGGCAGTAGTGGTACAGGGACACAGGGTTGAAGGCTGGAGTTGGACCAAAGCTATGATCGCCTCCTCTGTCCGGTCTGGTCCTATCCGTTGTTGTTTGGTGGGGTCCGATTAGGGTTACAATCAGTGACCAGAGACTGAGGCTTGAATGGTCATTTCGCCAAGGGATGGTTGTGATTAGTTTAATGTTATTACATCGATCCCTAGACATACAGAAAAGAACATAGAAGCTGCAGAAAATCAACAAATCCCAGCCCCATGTAATTAAATGGTTTTGTTACTTATTAATTTATGATAGTTAGTATTTAGGTTTTTTTTTGTTTGGCTTTAATTCAAGTTCATTGATTTCATTTATGTTTTGCAGTTCTTTTATAACTACTATAGTTTTTATTATTAAAGGCAAAATTATTGTCAAACCATTGTGTCTTTTACGTTGGTTTATCTGTTGTGGTTCTTGTTTTTGGTGGTAATGGTTTTTCAATTTCACGGTGTGCATAATGAATCGAGCAATGTAATTTGTGTAAATGTAATTAGCGCGGCAATGCATGCAATCGTCAAGTTTGACAGTGTAATTGTCGAGCATAAGTTTAGAGTTCAAACAAAATAAAAAAATTCTATGATATCAAGTTCAACTATATTTTAAAGTGATTTGAGACTAGTCATATTTTACACCTTTTCAAATATTTTGCATCGCATCATTCAAATTATGCAATTTTCTTGTCAAAATATAAACCACTCAATTAAAAGAATATTTTTCGTCACAACGAGGATGAAATTATTATTTTTTGAATAACACATTGTAATGTAAAGTCACTTCATTCTTTGTTTCTACCTTTTTAGCAAAAGTGGTTTATTCATTATTACACATATAACGATACTCATACCCAAAATTTTTATAAAAAAAATCGGCTATAAATACTATAGAGAGATAGATTTGCCCTTTTTCAACTCTAGCATGAAGCTAAAAACAAAAATGCACTTCTAAGTTTTCTCTAATCCACTTTGTAAATTTTCACAAACCATCATCTCGGCGCTAAAATTTGCATATGCAATTCAATAAACCAAGATGCCATTTTGTCAATGGACATTATTAAGACCAAATGGTTATGATTTGGCATGCTAAGAGCCCTATTTGGTTGACTATGAAATCAAGCTCCAATTATTAAACAATTCCAGCTTAGGGAATTGATTAGGCTTCTAAGACCTTCATTCTAACATAAAGAACATGCATGTCAACCTCATTTGACGTTGAAATCAATGGTTGAAGATTATCCACTCTCTGATAACGCAAGACAAAATTACTTTTAAGCAGCTAAAGAATAAAAATTTGGACATATTGAAGCTCATAAGGAACTCTAATTGTCTATAATTCAACCACATTAAACTACTGAATTATTGGGGTGACATTCATGTTTTGAGGTGCTTGATTATTGAACTTGCTTTTTCATTACTCTTTTAAAAAATTAGGCAAGCCATTAATGCATTTAATGAATTTTTCAATTAAACTAGTAAGGATCGACAATTCTTAAGGAAACCAATTGGAGACTCATCAATAATGTATCAAAAAATGGAATGTACGTACATACTTTATGATGATGAACTAGCTTAAGTATTGCTGCAATCGTCTATTTATTTGATACAAATGAATGACTAAAATATTTTCAATTTAAATGATTTTTGTATAGGTAATTTTTAAAGAGTGATTGCTACAATTAATAGTTTGAATTATAAAAGTATAAAGTGAAGATTTGTGGGTCGAAAGTAAGGTGTAATGACAATTGGATCAAATTTTTATCCAAGTATACAAATTGTAAGCCTGAGAAACTAACAATCATCTAAAATTCGTCCTATGTCAAGTTAAAGTTATTTCTCTATGTTAACACTTTCAATTTGAAAAATGAGACTATTATGGTACGATACCAATTGGAATGAGAAAAATACACATTTTCGAGACTCATGTTTGTGGGATCGACTTGGCTTCTACACTCGAGTTTAAGCTTCGCTCGTTATTAGCAACTACATCGATTAGTAAACGACAAAGAGCTAAATAATTACTAGTTACTATTAACCACAAATTAAAAACCTAACTGTATGAACTATATACCTCTACTTGAAATGTCAGAGCCCGTGACCATAGTTACAGCAACTCCAAGTCTCCAACTTCATTATTGGAGATGGATGAACATGAACCAGACTGAGTTTTTTCTATGAGAACGATAAGAAAAATAATGCAAATGCCACAAAACAAATTTTTTTTTTAAAAAAAAAATTTACTGAGAAGGACAAAAACCTTGTCAAAAAGGGCAGTGATTTGACAATTAACAGAGCTGACTCTGACAGACTTGACACTCACGTGCACCTCCTCGAAACTCTAACGCCGTTACTTACTCCGTAACATTCAAGGCTACGTACGTAGCACAATTCATCTTAGCTTATTAACAGCACAGTAAAAAATAAACCTCTGCATGGGTGTAAATCTGGATTTCTTATTTCTTAATGATGTAATTAACGTTAAATTATAAAAATGGTTAAGTTAATTAAGCTCGATATCGATCCTCGTTAACTGGGTAAAGGTTGGTGTGCGTCTGCCTTTTCTGCTCGCGGTTCACACTGTTTTTTTCTTCTACTGCTTCTTCTCCGTCGGCTTGTTATTATTTTAGTAATCGGAACTAACCCGCTACCGGCTAGTGGCCGGTTGAGTAAGCTGTAAGGTAATTTTTTGAATAACATGCATAATTATAAAATTTATAACTTAATTTTAATTATTTATGTCCCATGTGGCACGTGAGTCTTCCCTACTTACAAGCCTAGGCCTATGTTGCCTGTCAGGCTGACTCAAAGCTCGTTTCATCTTTCAAGGCAAAATTGATTTCTTCAAAAATTAAAAGTTAAAAATTACATCTAAAGATTTTTATGTTTTTGTACCAAAAAAGATTGGTTTTTTTTTGTTACGAGTCATTGTTAATGTAAGAAAATAATTTAGCATCTACATTTTTTTTATCTGTTGTGCATTCTCTGCCGTTGGATTTTATTTTGGTTTTTCGTTAAACTCTTGTTGTTACCATTATAAATGTGTTCAACACCTTTGTCGAACAACATAATAAATGGATCATATTGTTTTCAAAATAAATGCGTTTCATTACTTAAAATTATTTGAGTAATACATGTATGTTTTACTGTGCTATTAATATTATATCTATTTCTCATTAAAAGATCATTATTATTATTTTGATTTGATTACAAAGTTTTTATATACACATGTTATCTAGCATGGCTTGAAATTGAAGCTAATGATGGGAAATCTTGGGCATGTAGGACGGATTGTTGGTGGAAAGTTAGTTTTACGTCTAGTCACTCTAGTGGGTTTATATATAGTTTACATTACCAAGTTGTTTTGTGTTTTACTTTGTTCATCGTGTTGGGTTTATCGGAGTCAAGTTCGGAAACGAATTAACGAATTATATATAATGCGAACTATATGTACCTGTTGAGTTTTTCACATGAACCCTATATTTTAGTATCATATGAAAGTTAGAACCTTAACATTGTTCTATATCTATAATTCTATATGTGTACATAACTACATATGAGCCTCTTTGCATCTCATGCGTAGGCCAAAGATCATGCTCTTGTGCTTGAGGACAGAATAGAAGAATTGGAAACAAGTTGCAATTGGTACTTTGGTAGCAACTAGTAACCTAATCATTAATTGTTCCTTTCAATATGCTAAGGCCATTGTTGCCAATAAGAGAACCCTCTTCACTTATATTAATAGGTTTAAATGCCACACCTGCCTTTGACCACACTTCATGAATAGATTTAAGTTATAGGATATTAGGATTTGATTTGAAACAAAATACAAAATGTATAATATAGCAAAGGATTATGTTTTGGTGAGCTTTAATTTTTATAATGAAGGATTCAATGTGACCACTGACCAGCACAAACCTAGCTACCCCCATCTTGGCTTTTGACTTTATCTATAAATTAAAGAGATGATTATCATTACAATCTTGGAAAGGGATTCCCAAGGCACCTGACTTGTGCTAAGGTGAAGGCATATGGGTTGTCCTTCATATGTAATGCTCTTGAGCCTTTGATTAGACAAAAGAGTGTTTTGATATAAAAACATTGCATTTTTGTCCCTGTATTTGATTATATTGCCATTTTGATGGAAACATTTTTCATTTGAAAATTTTGAAAACATATTTAACAATATTTATAATTTATGACGTCCTTAATTTTGACTTTCTTGTACTTACATCATTTGAACTTATCGTTAAACTTATTATGTTATGTTTCGAAAAATTTTGTATTCACCGAAGTGAATATTTACTTTGGTGTTTTTAGTTGTTGGATAAGCCAATTTTTCATCCAACCACATATACCCTCGCATGCACACCGTTGGATCTCCCACCTTTACATGTCAGCCGTTAAATCACTCAAGTACATATGTACTTCGGTGCGTGCAAAACTCTCCCGTTATGTTCTACCAATAAGTGGATTCATGCACAGCGAGGAAACCCCAAACAGGGGGGGGGGCCCGCCGCGCCCGGGCCGGCCGGGGGGGTGTTTTGGGTTGTTTTGGTGCGTCCCGTTTGTTTCGGGCGGGGGCGGGGGGTTGGGGAGGAAGGGAAGGTTGAAGGAGGAGGCGGCGTGAGGCCGGGTGGTCGGGGAACGGCCGCCGGGTGAGGGTCGTGGTGATGTGGTGTGGTGAGGGGTGTTAAGGTGGTGTTGTGGGGTGGTATTGGGGGGAGGGTGGATTAAGGTGGATGATTGTTGTGGTGGGGGGGGGTGAGTTGGGGAATAAGGGTGGTGGTGTTTAGGTTAATGATCGTGTGGGTGGTTGTCGGGTGGTGGAAGGGTTGTGTGTTTGGTTTGTATTTGGTTTTGGATTAAATGGGATTGGTGTCGGGGTGTTGGATGGTTTGGTGTAATTTTTGTTATGTTTGTTTTTTTTATTCTAGTTTTTAATTAATAAGTAATTTGTGGTTGTGTTGTTGTTTGTTGTTTATCTATAGGGAGTGATTAATGGAGTGTAAATTAGATGGGAGGAGGGGTATGTATTTTGTGGGAGGGTATAAGTGTTGTGTAAATTTATTTGTGTTTATTGGTTTGGAGTCATTTGTTTGGATGTTTGATTTTTTGTTGGGGTTTGTAGTTATAGATGAAGTTAGTTTTTGTTTATGTTATAATTAATGTATATTGTTTATTATATTTAAGATTTTAGTATGAATTGATATTTGTAAAAATAAGTGGATTCATGCAATATATATATATATATATATTGTTGTGTTTTAGGATAAAGAAGCAATGTAATTTAATTTACTTTACTACCAAAAGCAATTTCCCCTTTTTATTTAGGAGATGTCTCACTTTTTCAGTATTATTGGGCACCAACACAATGTTTGCACATGAAATTTGGACCACCCCACATGATAGATCCACACACACTTAACAAGTTGATCTTCTGAAAACCTTAGTTTTAGCAAAAGTTTAGGGCATCGTATCGGTTTAGATCTTGTTTAAGGAAAAAAATAAGCCTTCAATATATTTTAAAGAGATATTCATGCGCATTGCCATTGGAACCTCTAAATATAAGATCCTTTCTTCCTTTATAAATTAGATTAATTAGTTCGAAAACCGTATTTCGACTCGATATTTGCGATCATCAAAAGATATCTCAACTTCAAATATCTTTAAAAAAAAAAAACAAAGGGAAACGAAGATCGAAATCAACATTAATTAGCATAATTAAGGCTATGGGGTGGATAAGCAGCTTTAATGTTGGAAAAGAAGTGGATATTACTTGCAATCATCATAAGTAGCAATGATCAGTGAAAACTTTTTGATCCGTATTTGTCAGGTAGGTTCTGAATTACACAGCTGTGGGTTTCATAAGCATTTGATGAAGAACAGAGAAAGATTAAAATATTAAAATAGATCATCCTCTCCACCATTTGGTGGGAAAGCTAGCTAGGGCAAAAGTATGAAACCATATCATCCAAAAGGACAGAAACAAATGATGGGGTTTAGGGTTCTAGCTAAATTACTCGGCCTAACATGTCCGAACCCTAGGGATGCATACACTGACATAATCATAACTGGTTATGATTCAAGGATCATAGTTTGTTTTTATATCCCTATGTGCACACAATCGTATACCAGATATATATGAAAAAGTAGGTTTAGATTGTACTTGTGATTCATGTATAGTTTAGGTTCAATTGTACTTTAAGTTATAATTCAACAAATTTATAATTATAATTTGTTAAGATTTATCCAATATAGAAAAATTAATATAACAAAAATTGAGCTATACTATCATTAAAATTCAACAAATTTATAATTATAACGTACATGTTAAGATTTCACTTAAACAAAAAAATTAATATGACGAAAGTTGAACTGTATGTACAATAAAAAATAAGCGTGATTATTTCCGTTCTACTTCTTACTCGTTTAGGATTATTGGTCAGTGCTCCTTTATAAAACTAGACTAACATATCCTCTACACATATGAGGAGAAAAAAAAAGGACCACTTGAGCAAATGGACCGGAAAGAATTGACTTATATTAAATCGAAAGATAATGACTTGAAGCTAAATCTATAGCGAATAACTTTGCTATGTGGGAAGGAGCATCTCAAAATGTAGGGCAAATGATCAAACACTTTGGCTCTGTCCCCCGGAATCCACCATGTACATTGTCGGAAGCATTAGTACTAAACTATGATTGTAATTTTGTTCCCATAAGGCATATGTAGATCATACGAGTATAGTAAAGTCGAACCCGAATTTACTATAAGCAACTAATTGAAGCCAAATAATTTAGTGCAGAATCAAAGTTAATTATCTATAATCAATCATTTTTTAGTTGCCCCTAGAAGCAGGTAAAGTCACATGGTTAAGCATGAGAGGAAATTTATGAGAGATAATCAGTTGCCCCAATAGATTAAAATATAGGAGAGTCATAATAATCATGGAATGGCTGAATGGCATATATGATACTTGAAAGATTTGGCCCTCTTGTTGGTAGTTGTGAGGTTACCATTATTGGGGCACATGCCATGAACTTCTATAACTGCTACGATCCCTATCTATCTCCCCAAACCATAAATATTCCAAGAGAAAATAAAAGCAAAAATATTCAAATACATTTTTGTATACTAATTTGACTGGCATTTAGGGTCAATTCTTTCGATTCAGAAAACATGGTTACATGCATCGAACCTTAGATATTATGTTTATGAGGGGTATGCTTTTGTACCCTTGAAGTTGATATTATGTGTTGCAATATATATAACGTGTGTTGCAATATTTGTTGAATTTTCAAAAATCGATGAAATATTTTTTTTTTCATTAAAACTCTAAGATGTGATACACATCTGAAATTCAGTTACATTTTCCTTTATGTTGTATTTAGTGGTGTGAAGATTGTGATATACCTCAATCTATGTTAAATGTTGAAGAGCTACACTTTTGATTGTATGTGCTTTTCATATTTTGATTAAATTTTACTAGTTTATAAGAAGAAAAAATTAAGATCAAGATATACAATGCCTCTTGCTCGATCTTATAAATAGATCTTTTATCAGTAGATCGATCAACTAAGATGTCTTCTATACAAGGGAGTGTCGTGCAGTTGTTAGATCTTTTTTTAGTAGATCAACTAATTAAGATGTCTTCTACACAAATGTGATCATAAACCGGTTATTAAACCTCTCTCTCTCTCTCTCTCTCTCTCTCTCTCTCTCTCTCTCTCTCTCTCTCTCTCTCTCTCTCTCTCTCTCTCTCTCTCTCTCTCTCTCTCTCTCTCTCCGTCCGCTATGTATATACACATAAATAAAGAAAGATGACATAAAAACCAATAGTACTCTCCTAATTAGTGTGAACCATCTCTATCAATGCTCAGATCTCTACTAGAAGTAGCCCTCATGCAAGCACGTGATCACGATCATGAGCTAGCTTCATTGTGCAGGCCATGCACAGGACCAGCAATTTCTCATCAGAAAGTTCTGAAACGTGAATGCTGATGATCCTGCCTGTGAACAAAGTACTTAATCAGCTCTAGCTAGCAGGGATCGATTAAGTAGCGGCAGTACCACGACGTCTGAAAGCTAGCGTTGGTATCAAGTAAAAAAAATGCATATACTGTATACAAATTGATTAACATATAGATATTCGCGCGTATATGCAAAACCCTAACAGATCGCACATTCTCAAATGGACGTCCATATCAGAGGACGTACGTGGTTAGTTCTCTCATTAAATTCAATGGACTTACTACTGCCAGTTCCTTCTGGTATCAATAAATACACGATCATGATCGATCATATAACATATCTCGTACGTTCGTATATGGCTGAGCAAATTAATTAGGTCGATATGTGGCAAAAAATATATGTGCTTCTATAAAAGAACGCGTGGAGAGCCTGTGTGCTCAGTTTTTCCAAGGGCAATGATGAATGTTCAATCTGTTTTGAGCTTAAATGCTTCATGAATGGCGTGGGGTATAGATCGAGCTAGCTAGGGAGCAGTACGTGATTTCTCAAGTCTTTATCAAAAGTACAAAGGTGGATCCATCGATCGGCTAATTTATTAAAGGAGATCGATCGGAAAGGAATGTGTGCGACGTCTGCAATCAGCAGAAGCTAGTATTGATATTGTTCAACAACTAACAATTAACTTGAGGAGCAGATCCATCTCAGTAATTGTATAAAAATCTAGCTAGCTAGGCAGCTTTATATTATTGTTCGATTTAATTTCTGTACGCGTTTGATTAAAGCAATAATGCTAGCTATATAGCTGCATATGTAGCAATGAAAAGGAACTGAGACATAATGGGGGATCGATCGGAGCTACTACTAGCTAGCTACCACGTACTAGATGCAAGTTTACAACGTTTTAAATAGAACCACAATTATTTTGAAGAGTAATGTTTAATTTCTAGGGCGATGAATAACTAAACATGCATGAGCGGCGGATTCATAAATTTTTTTTTAGAATGGCGAGATGAAGAAACTTTCAAATAAACTCTAAATTTTGCTCAATTACAATCTTAATTAGTTTTGTCAAATTTGATCAAACACGTTGCCTCAATTTCTTAACAAAAAAAAAACTAAGCTAAATGGGTAAATGCTCAAGTTTAATGGAAGAAAATCAATCGCCTGGCCGTCATAAGTCCACCAGCCTCTTTGCCCTTTAGTAGGTTGCATTGCATTATCACCCTCCCAGCCCTCAACCCTAGCCTACACTTTGTTTTCATATACATAGTAGGTATACTATTATTTTCAATGGTCCGCATGGGAAGAAACTTTCTGTCTTGTTTGTCATGGGGAAAATAGTTCAAATCAAGTGAAAACCTCTTGAATGAACTTTCAAATTCTACTCCCTTAGGAATTTAGTTATGACATTTGATCGACTACATTTCCTCAAGCTTTCATAAACAAGAGAAAAACTAAAAGAGAAAACAGGTAAACATACCACCATCCCTCCAAATGATAAAGTCTCCACCGGAGCGGCCATGGCACGTGGCATGTCCGCCCCACTAATCACAATATAAAAATATAAAAAATCTATACACAAAAACACTTCATATTTTGTACTTGAAAAATTGAAAATAACTGCCTCTCATTGCGAAAATGAATTTAATAATTCATATAAAATTCCGTATTTTGCACAAATGACAAAAAATGATTAGATGCTCGGACACATTTAGAGGTTTGGCTTTCCTTTGAAGGCCCTCTCCTTCCTCAAACCCTAAAACCTGCTAGCTTTCAAGTGCCTATATAGTCGGTAGTGCATGATAAAAGGTGTGTTTGTAAACTCCAACAGTGATCATACAAAAAGGAAAACCAGCAGATTCTCTTGATCTAGCTAGTACGTACCAAATTTGACTTTGTAGTCCTCCATTCCATCTTGAAAATGCATCAAACCTTATCCACAATCTTTTCTATATAAATTTTGTGAATACATACAAATCAAAACGCGTAAGCACATACTCCACCTCTCTTTAATTCAAGTTGTAGTTATCTTTCCCCCCTATAATGGTCTTGATATGAATCATTGCCCACCCTAAAAAGCAAAACCAGACAAAACCAAGTGAAATTTCAGTTCGAGATCGAACAAGTACGTACACACTAGATATATAGTTGGGTGATATATGCTAAACCCACGATAACTATGATCGATGTGAATCATTCCAATGATATATATGAAATTAATGTTATGTCACACTTGATTTGAGTTGTTGCCTAGCTAAGCAGGTTCCTGCCATGACAGCTCGATCAAATGGACCATTTCCCACTAATGGCAAAAGGACTAAAGGAGTTCTGAGTTCATATATGTTGTTTTCAAGGGGCTAATAATATCAACGTACGTTTTGGGAAACAAAGTTGGGTGGGTTGAGGGTGAGAGATTGTTAAAGGCTTGAAGCGATTGTTCAATGGATATATGATATCGATCACAAAACATACATATATGTACCTTTCTTATACGGAAAGAACTTCTATATAAATAGTACTACTTTAGCACTAGCTATAATGAAATGTGCATATATGCCCTATATGATATACCTTGTTTTGAATTATATATCCTTTCACTTCTTCCTTTTTTTTTTCTACCATATATTATATATATATATGTATATATTATGATTGTATGGATCATTCATATGTAGGGAAGTTGTATCTATAACTCTCTTATTTCAATCATGTAATTCAATAAATTACAATTTTTTCAATTTTTAATTTTTTATGCATGCATGATTATTTCAAAAAATCTAACTAAATTGGAAATTGTTTATCCATTTGATGACCTCGTTTTCATTCTCATTTCATCGCACATACTACATTTGCCTTTAACAAACAGTTATGAATTTAGCTGATATTTTCTTGCTTATATAGAAACCTAAAGAAATAATGGTTTTAATTGTTGAATTAAATTGCATGGTAATATGAAAGACAAAGCTACATAATCTTGGACAACATTCGTTACGTGAAACGCACTTCAAAGACAGACATGGCTACAGTGGGTGCCCGGGTCAAAGGTAGAAAGACATAGACAAAGCTTCTAGGTAAACTATTTTTACCAGTTGTAGGTTTTTTTTACTAGTGCTTACGTTTGTCCCCCACGATCAGCCAAACAAAGAATGACCGTTGCCGTCAAATCACTTACTCTTTTACTGCGGCCAATCACTTCTGACGTCGTCGTCTGTCTATCGCTTCCAAGCAGATTCCGATCATGATGGAGCTATTATTGCCCACCGTAAATAAACCCATCCATTTACTGAGAGTTACTTGTATGGAAGAATTACTTTTACTACATTATTTCAAAATGAAAAGTGAATCCTCATTAACTACAAAGAATCTCACTAACAAACTACAGATATCCCCCACTAAGTTATTAATGGTTCTAACTAATTTTTAATTTTTTACCAACCCTTTTCAGCTTTTTTGTAGTGTACTTGACATTTTTGAAATACATGTAAGATTCAAATAGTTTTTGAAATACAGTCAAAATTATCCGCCAAAATCTTGAACTTCGAATAGTGTTCCCTCACAACTATTTGATTTCATGACATAAATCTCTCTCTCTATAAGTGAGAGTTTCCCAATTCAACTTTCGTGGTATTTTACGAGTTGTTGTATAATAAAAGTATAATAATAAAAAAATATTTAACCGGTCGAATGCAAATAAAACATACAAATGATTATTAATGAACCTGAATTAGAGAAACTGCTTAGTATTTGACGCATTCATTCACTTAAAATTCATCCATGTTTTGTTTGAGCTCATGTACATTAGTTAGGGAATTCATGTATTCTTTATTTAACCGAAAAATCACATATGGATTCCCCTTATTAGTATTAACCTCAAGTCCTCAACCCTTAAGTTTTATAAAATTATATTCATGCTCATAGTTTCGTTATGCATATATTCGCTTTATTAGTTACTTTACGTTTGCTTGATAGATTAAGATGTTGGAGAAAATTAAAATGAATATTCAAGAATAATGGTATTTTAGTGGAGGAGGTAAAACAACTCTTGCACGCAATATTAGTATCTACTAAGTTCCAAACAAAAAAATCTTCTTAATTAACTATTTCAATCAGCAGCAACATCATGACTGAGCCACCCACTTCATATCATAAAGGCAAAAGGAAATGGTTAATTTCCCAAATTAGGGAAATGGTTAATTTCTAATAGCATAATACATGAACCCAATTAACTAGGCTCTGAATTAAAATGATAAATCAAGCTCCCAATGAGATTCAAGAGTTAGACAAATGAGACATGTTAAAAGAGAGACATTTTTTTTTGGTTACAAGGGAAGCCCAGAGGCAAAAAAGAAAACCAAAGGGAACTAGCTACAAGGCCTATTCAGACCTATCATTATGGCACGACCCTCTCCAGAAATATCATCGAAAACCAGCCGAGAAATGTGAGTAGGAGATCGAACTGCAGATTAGAGTAGTACCACGAGGTAGGCCAATACTATCTTTGGCCAAGACATCAGCAACAAAATTGCACTTAGAGAGAGACATTTTGATAAAAAATAAAGAGACGTATATATATATTTTTTTTTAGAGAAACGACTATTTGAATAGAACTAGCAAAAGATGTACAACGAGGGGGGCATAAAACCTAACCCCGTGTACGAATACAACAAATAAATTCACTTAATTTTTATTTTGTTCGGGGTAATGTATATTAGCATACAACCCTAGCCTCTTTAATTACATACAAATCTATCAGCTTTATAAGGACTATCTAATTGATTTGATAAAGAATAAGTTAGATCTATTGAAAAAATTTAATCACATATGCTAGAGATTTCTAACTGCATCAATCATTGGAGTAAAAATCAGACATCTTGTAAATTCAACCCTCTTGCAAAGTGTCCAAGATAGTGTCAGTAGGTAGTGTTTTATTTCTTTAGGATTCTAGCTAGTACTATATGGAAAAGGCAGTACTAGGGAGAAAATATATATAAAAAAAAAACTCTTAATTAACTTAGAGTCATGATTTCTTCAATCAGCAACAACAACATCATGAGCTACCCACTTCTCATGATTGAAAAATCAAAGCAACATGATGAATCCATTGAATCTTCTAGAATTGAAAATGAAAAAAGATTAGTGTGGTGTTAACAATTAACACCAAATGCAATTAGTCATGATTATGCTTTGCACTAACTCACTAATTAACCTAAGAATAATCAAAAGGGAATTATGAATCAAACCCTTCACCCAATTAAGCCAAAGCGAACAAACACCCACATGATGATCACAACTTCATAAGGCAAATAATTTTGCCAGGTCAACAATATTGCATAACAAAGTCAAAAGGTTCATCACTAATCAAGTTCACTTAACTTGTCACATCAAACATATATATAATGACAAAACTAAAGAATTGCAAAGATACCGCAATGTACCAAAATACTTGGACTTAACAATGTTGACATTCTACCATTAAAATTATTAGAATTATTGCTTCCACTAATGGAAGATCATATAAGTGAAGTATTTGATTCATCACAAGTCAATGTATCTAATGAATCGGATTTTGAGTTGTTGGATTCGACTGCATCACCTGAAGAAGTGGATGGGAATAATATTGCATTTGCATCTTGGATTTTTAAAACTTGGGGAATTTGGATGTGCAACTTAGTTTAGTTTGTTTGTATCAAAAGTTAAAAAGTAAAGAACATGGCAACAAGAAGAGGTGGATTTTGATACATCTTGTAATGGATTGCAAAAAGAAGATCAATGACATAAAAGAAAAGCAAACAAATGAATTTTCCAGTAATTATTATAACTTTTATTCAAGTACATAATTTAGGAGGCCAACTCGATCAAGACTAAGGATGATCATTAAAAAATTAAATAACAGTACTAGCTGTGTGCATCGTGTGAGTTGTGTGCATCGACGCAATGGTGCACTCTGTCGATGGCGCACTCTAGTGTCGATGCACACAGTTAGAGTGCGCCAGCTGCTCAATCCCATTTCCCATATAGGGTATATTGACCAGTTTTGATGTGGAACAACCAAAACCCAGTAGGCCGTATACTCCATATCGCATGGACTCCACCATACGAATTAACATCGCTAGATCGAAACGCATGAAAACCACCCGTCTGATTCCGACTCGCGCTGGTAACCTGGTACCACACATAGCAATCAAAATATGTAAGACCCCCGTCGTAGTGAAAATCGAATTCCCATTCAGCATTGGGAGCGAGCTCACGAGGACCAATAGTATCGGAATCTGACCCACAGGTGTAGTGGAGTACACTTAGGTCATTGATATTGTTAACAAGACGCACGATATACTTGTGCCCGATGATCGCCCCATCATCATCACTTTGCACCAAGGCTGCGGCTAATGCAAGGAAGAGCGCCGAATAGTGCCATACCCTTGCTGTGTTTCCCTTCATTATACCCAAAACAATGTTTTTCAATCCACTGTGTTTGATCATTCCATGGTTACATGCATGCTTTTTATATAGCAAACCAATTAATTTCAGTCAAAAGGGCAATTAATTAGGCCTCGTTTGATTCATGAAAATAAAAGGAAAAGAAATCAATTCATTTATCTTTCCATATGCATCATGAGAAACTGAAATTCTCATATAATTCTAATGTATGGGAAAGTAATCAAAAAATAAATATTTGTTGAGTCAAAATTGATATTTATAATTGTCAATCAAAATAATTTATTCATAAAAAATGATGTAATAAATGCTGAATGTATGTAATTAATGTTGGAAAATTAGAAGGGAAACTAATTCCTAAGGAAGATGGAGGGATTTAATTTAATTCATACCTATTTTTCCTTGTAGGAGGAATTATTTTCCCTTCTTTGCACAGGGAGAGGTTCTACTGAGGACTAAACAATGATGACTTGTTGTGGACTTTCAAACTCAACCGGTAGATGAGTATTTTAAATGTTAGTTGATATTTATAAAACTCATTAAAAGCTCATCCAACGGTTGAGTTTGAAAGTTCTCAACAAGTCTTCATTGTTTGGTCCTCACTTCTTTGCACATCCCAAACATGAGAAAGGCCCTAAATCATAGATCTAATGGCTATTACTTATTCAACTTTAAAACTTATCAATTAATTATCTTTACATATAAATATCTTATCAATCAATTACCTTACAATTATAGACGATTGACATTAATTACATTATCAATTAATTACCTTAATTACATTAATTACCTTATAATTATAATTAATTATATTAATTATCTTTACAAATATAATTCTTATCAATCAAATAGAATCATGCACTTTACTATATATATTATAAAAAAAACTAACTCTAAGAGCATCATAGATCTAATGGCTATTACTTATTCAACTTTAAAACTTATCAATTAAGTATCTTTACAATTATAATTAATTATCTTTACATATAAATATCTTATCAATCAATTACCTTACAATTATAGACAATTGACATTAATTGCATTATCAATTAATTACCCTAATTACATTATCAATTAATTACCCTAATTACTTTATAATTATAATTAATTATCTTAATTATCTTTACAAATATAATTCTTATCAATCATATAGAATCATGCATTTTAATATATATATATTATTAAAAAAAAACATAATTCATCTTTATCACTCTTTATTTAACTTCTTAACTATTTTAGAGAGCCTATTTAATTTTCATCTATGAGGAATCACTGAGAATGTCTACCACCATCGCATTCGAAAATTGTCACACATTTCGCACCATCGCATTCGAAAATTGTCACACATTTCACATTTGGTGAAGTCAAGAGCATATTGTGCACAAATTTGTATGTGGCGTACAAAAGACATGAGTTTTGTTGCTCAACGAGCTCTATGTACATTGACTATTGAGGAAAAAATGACAAGACAAGAATATGCTAAACCACAATAGTTTCGAGGTCAACTACACTAAACGCTTAACTTTGGGAAGAGAAATCTAAATGTATCAGTTTGTAGGATATTCTTTGTTCTGGTTACTTTACTAAAATCACTCGAATAATGTTGTCCAACCCCCCAACTCTCCAAGAGCTCGCACATTAAGGACTCTACATGTGGATGGAAACCCATTTGCAGTCGGAAATATAATGCTGAAAATGTATCTAAAAAGTTATTGCACACTGATTCTAAAATATTCCATTCCCATATAGAACATGGTCTGAGCTTTCTTTCTGGGCAGGCAAATTTATTACAGTCCAGGCTCAGTCCGAAGCCTGAAGCTGTTTAATCTAGCAGGCAAAGAAAAAGAAAATAATGAAGGCGAAATGATATATAAGAGCAATCAACAACAGAGATCAAATATTCATAAGATTAAACAGCTTCAATAACTAGTAGGCTATTACATTATGGACTTCACAAACACTAATATTTTTAATCAGTCTTAATATGATTCATAACAAACAGACTCAAAACAGACCGATGACGATCAAAAACATCAAAGAAAAGATGATATTGCCATTCAGCCCGGGACATCCATCCCATCAGTGTTCTTCCTCCAAGTTACAGGTTTTGCAGCTTACTCACTCCTTCCCCAAAAGTCAGATCTTCACTTATACTTGGGCAACTTGAAGCAGTCACTTTCGGGGACTTGGCTAGTTTCTGTTCTTGGATTTCTCCATGGCCCTAGGAGCTAATGGAACAAACCAACAGGAAAGGATAAGAGTACAATTCATCATTGAAATCAAAAGGTGAAAAGTACCAGAATGATTATGCATACTACAGATTACTGACCATAATTTACTCATCATGCAAAATATAAGCTAGCACAAGTGATATTCTACAAAAATATAATTTGATAGGCTTTCGTAATTGGCATATGAAACTACAAAGGCTAAATGAAGTTGGCAGTTTAAGAACTAAGCTGAAAGCAAAGCCATCAATTTAAATAAGCAATATATTCTAGTGTTGGCACATATACCACATTTTCCGTGGTGTAGAATCCAACCTCATTCAATTCTACTAGAAGATAGAAAATGAGGAATACCAACTTTACTTGTTGTGGACCATTTAGTTATAGAACTCTGGGGTGTCAACAGAGATTTTCCTAAATCAAATTATCATTTTGGTTTTGAGTATTCAAGTCAATTAAGATGGATCCCCACATTGTTGGATCCCCCAATCCTTAAGTGGCACACTGCCATCACAGCTAATTAAGTAAACAAGGAAAACACACATAACAAAAAGTCACCCGTTTCGTTCAGTGCCTCACATATCTGCCAGTCTATCTCTTTCTTAATTGTGTTATTTCCAACATACTACAGACATTCCTATAACATGCTCATAGACTTGGCAAGAACTAGATATGTATCCCATTACCTGTTTATATTGTAAATATGAACACTCATGAATGAAATATAATTGTTTTCACAAATCATAATAATATTTACCAGTCCAAAGTGCAAATAGTAGTAGGGGTGATCATTAAACTAGAAGCACAAACCTAAGCCAATGGCATCAGAGCCCTTCATAATCTTCAACCTCTTGCATGAATCGATAAACATCCTGTGAGAAAACCGAACAGGAGTTAAGAATGCAAATGCATTACATAAATAGAAAAATAAAAAATTAATATGAGATGATTATCATATGGAACGGAAGATACATTGATAGTAGAAGGGACAAAAAACCATTACAATTTGTTTTTATCTTTTTCCCCCTTTCTTTTGACTGAAAATAATGAGGCATACTCATCATTTCCTGTTAATACTTGAAACTATTCATCATTTGGGATCTTCTTTGTCATACCATATTCCTTGATAAGGCTTGCTTGAGTTCGTAGTCCATCATAAAGAAAACTACTTTAAGTGTTTCTTTCCTACTATCACATTCTCGAAAACTTTGTTTCATCAATTGAAAATTTTGTGTCAGCTCTGAACTTTAGCACTACAATGAACAACATGGAAATTAAAGCTTAACATGTATAGCTAAAGTAGTTTATGCAAGACTTCACCCTGCGGCTCATATGAATCCGGCTATTAAGATGATTCAAAGTGCACTATATTTAATGAGAAACATGTAAAGAATTTACAATTACCCTTCTGTATATTATAATATCATATTTCTCTAGATTTTGTCACATGCATGTAATACACTATGTAAAATATAGTTTCATTGAAACAACTACACCCCATCTCATATTTTTAAATTTAGTATCACCCTCCTTGAAGCGGGAAGTCAAGATATTCCTCACTCAACCATACATGTAAATTGCACCCTAATACATCATATTTTTACTGTTCTTTATGTGAGTTATTATGATATATAACATACCCAACTTTGAAGACCTATTAACTTTTTGCAAATAAAGTAACAATCCTTCCACACTAAAATCAGTTTAACAAATTCTGTAAGGGAAAGAAATAAGAGAAATACAGGAAGACTAAACATATGAATCAGAACTTACTCCCATGGGACATCCCCGACAAGCATCCAATCACCATCCTTGTCCTCATATGTAAGCACATATTCTGATCCATGAAGAAGATCTCTCAGCTTACTCTCACTCAATCTTTCCCTCCCTGGAGCTCCATGGGATCCATATTGCCCTGTAATCACAACAAAAGGGCAGAAATTGGCTCCATGAGAAAATATGATGTTTTTCTATATTGAAAGTTTAGACATCTCAGATTGCAAACATCCAGCAATATAAAAATAAATAAATAAAAAAAGCAAGATGAAATAAAGGCAGGATAAGGACAAAAAAAATTAGAGCAATAATTTACCTATGGTAAAACAGCTGAACATCTTTTCCAGAGCAGAAGACAACTCTTGATATGTTGAGTAGGTTCTCAGATCTACCTTCCTCAAGTAAGGAGCACCATCCATGCTGACCTTGACAAAAATAGCACCTCGACCAGGTTTTCCATCAACTTCATCATTGTTCTTTGAAATGGTGGCTAAATAACCCTTCCTAAAAGATCTTACTGGAGGCCACCCAACAACTTGTGCCCTGTCAAGAATAGAACACAGATAGAATAAGTTATAAATGAACCGCAATATTCACTGAAGGTTCACAATCCAACATGGGAAATTTTAACTTACTTAGCAGCTGGAGCACTGCTTTTGTTAGAAGCACCCACATGGTTCTGGCTGGCTCCATTTGTACCATTGGACTGATCTTTTGAAGATTTGGTGATAACATCTTTCATCTTGGTTGGCTGAGTCCCAGAAGGCCTGGATGATAGCATTGCATTGATTGAATTCACAGGAAACTTCCCTTGTCCCACAGATTCTGGTGATTCAGAATCAGAACCAGCTGCAGGGAACATCCAATTTCCTTCAGCATATACAGAACTTTTCACCTCTGAGAATCCGTCCATGGTATCAGAAAAGCCTCTTTTGTTGCCTGAAACAACATTTTTCTGGGATGAGGAACAGATTCCATCTTTTGAAGGAAGCAAAGGAAACAGTGGCTTCTCATCAAGCAAGCAAAGCTCTGGTTGCCGTTCGGGTGATTGGGATCCAGGAAGACCAAGCCTCAACTCTGTAGCCTTAAAGTTGAACTTGCTCTTATTCTCCTCTGACAAGCTTGAAACCGTGGAGCTGTCAACTGAAGAACAATCGGACAACCCAAGGTAGTTACGTTCTTTCAGTCCTGAGCAATTCTGGGAGATCATGTCACAAGCTACCATAGATCCATCGCTCTTCCTTTCCCCCTCACCACCCAGCAGTGGTGGAGACATCAGACTACAAAATTATCAACTGCAGTGCTAAATGAAAACAAAAATAACGAAATGAACATATGAGGAATATTAATATTAAAACCAAAATATGAGAAATTTAACAGCACTAAATGGGAAAGCTACATGAAATGAAGGTTCCAACTTAATCATCTGATGGAAATTAAATCCACAAAGAGCAATATAACTAGTATTTTAGAAATTATGATCGATAGGACATCATGTATTTTTCTCATCAAGATTGGCCCACCGAAATAATTGAGGGCATCAATAAAGGTTTTTTGAGCAGACAAAGTTTCTGCTAATACAAACAGTACCTTGCAGAAAAACAATTCAATTTTTGACTCATAAAAAGATCTGGCCATTAGATCTATGAAGGAGAAAGAAAACCCAGCTTGGGCCATTTGCAACCGGGACTGCAAGTATAATCAATAATACAGACAACACATAATTGTAAGGATTCTAACAACAAACCACCACAGTCCAATTATCAGGTTTAGAATGCTTTCAAGACCAAAACCAATAGAGTACTGCCGTTTAGATCCCTTAAAAAATTGGATGAAACATACTGTGCACTATGTCATCAACAAGCCTGAGAGTCCTAAATCTAAAGGGAACCAAGAAGAAATTTAAACAAAACTTGTACCAAAAATGGAAGAGTGAAATCACCACCAATGAAAGGTTGTAACAAACGCAACAAAATAACTAAATAGTCTCCGGAACGTCACCCACTGAAGCTTGAATGAAAAATTGGCCTTGAAAACTACCTGTAATGAAATTTCACCCAAAGCCAAGAGGCCCAGGACAAATGCACAGTAAAAACAAATTAACAAGAACAAAAAAAACCGCGTTTTTCCAATTTCTTAGCCAGCTTAATAAAAGGGTCAACTAGGTTTGTAGAAATATTTGTTTGCATGAGCAAAGCTTCACCCTTTTCTTCAAAGCTTTTCATTTATTTTCCCTTTCTCTCATATCTCCAAGTTTTCTTACTAAAAATATAACAAATTTTCTCAGCAAATTGTAACTCAAAGAGATCCACTAAAAAAATCTCACAAAAGGGGAAAATGCTTCAGACATTGACTTGAAATGAAGAACCCAAATGCAAAAGTGAAACAAAAATGAAAAAAAAACAAAACCAACCCAGAAAGGCTTAGCTACAGAGAAATCACAGAAGACTAATTTCCAGAACAAACCCAAACTTACACAGCATTAAGATCCCATAACAAAGAGGCCCAGAATTCGCACAAAGCAAAACAAGCTCAGAACTCACACACTAAACTTACACAAGTGTAAAAATGAAAGCTTTTCAGGGAATATTCGCAGCCACGCACCTGATGAACTCGTTTGGATCAGACAAAGAAGAAGAAGACCCAGTAACGCCTTTCTGAATCCCGCAATGAAAATTTGCAAAACAAAGTAAATGAAAGCAAAGCAAAGCTGAGAGAGAGAGAGAGAGAGAGAGAGAGAGAGAGAGAGAGAGAGGCTCAAGGCTCTTCCATTAAGCAGAAAGCAACAAAAGCTTTTTTAGGCCGAGGAACTCGAAGCTTGCAATAAATTAATTTTAAAAAAACGAAAATGAAAGAGAAAGTAGGGGCAAAAGTGGAAGTCCAGTAAAAGGTTGGGTTTTTTTTATTATTGGTATTTAATTAATACTTTGTCTGTGATTTACGGACCGGCTGGTTTTGCACGGCGCCGATCTGGGACAGGAGTAGTAGTGAGGTTTACGGTTGAGATTGAGTGGGTTTGATGAATCTGAGTCGTCGATTCTCCGGAATTTTAGTGTAGGAAAATCAGGAATGAGGCGATAAAAAATAGGTTCTGGTCGAAAACGGTTTGGTTAGTTTACAATTCTTTATTTGATTGTTTTATATTATAAACAAAACAAAAAATGCTATGAAATGACTTCATTTGATTTACGGGATCCATTTTTCAGATTTAAAATGTGACTGGAAATCATTTTCTCCTAATACGTCAGTTTATTATGTTTTTTTTGTTTTTTTTTGTAAAGAAATCGTAACATTTGCGTGAAAGACAATTTGTTCTTTCAACCCAAATTATTCTTGCGAAAATACTGGGTTATATGTGGGTCAAATTACTCTTTCTTACTTCGACAATGAAATTAAGACTTCTTGAAAATTAGATCCAACGCTAAAAACATGTTGTACTTTAAAATGTTAATGTAAAGACGAGAGTTATCAATCCTATTTTTGTGACGAAATTGAGATAGGACCCCAATAGACGACTTCACTATTTGAAGTTACAAAATTATACGCTCATAAATAATGTTCCCCCAGCTTCCCTAGCTCAAAAATAAATTATGATTGTAGTAAAATTTAATGATATGTAATAATTTTTTCTTTGTTGGCTTTAATTTGGTCCCTTTCTCCCATAATTTAAAAGATCAAACTATTCAACAACCCTTATCATGATCCAAAAGTCATCTCATTCTGGAATAGAATAAAGCAGACTAGCATATTGTTTCTAGTTTTGGAATAGAATAAAGCAAATTATCAAAACACTAATGTAAAAGAAAAGGAGATATAAATTAAAAGCATAAAGCTCACAAGTCACAACTAAATAATTAATCTAAGATCGTATAGAATTATTTCAAAAACAAATCTAGTGACACATCTTGCTCAGAAGAGTAAACCACAATGCATCATCCCCCGAAATGTGATTTGATACTTAAAAGGCAACTTATATTTTATTTTCTTTGTTGTGTATAGATAGGAAAATTATTATTTTTTATTAGCATAAGAAATTAAATTTGAGTTTGACGGCCTTGATAAAACAATAGGAGAATTGCGATTTTAATTTTATTTTTTCCCAACTATTGGCAACCCTGCCAAACTAGAAATAGCTATTTGACTATAATCAGCATAAATTTCTTGAATGTTTTTATTTATCCATTTTTGTTGATAAGGCCTCTTGTTTTACTGTTTCGTCTAGAATATTAGGAAACTAGTGCTCATATAGTCATATGTCTTTTCAATTTCTTGGTTGTTCTTGGAGTGATCAAGGCAATTACAAGCTCCTCTTTCTCTCCATAACCTATTTTTCAATGTGTAACTTGGCAACGTCTATAGTGCTCCGCAGTATCAATACTCTACTTTTTGAAGGGACAAGATTAAAAGGTCAAGGTTGACAAAAAAAATCTAACGGGTAGAATTTATCCAACAGGGCGGAGCACCGATACTACGAAGCACTTAAGAATTTTCGGTGCAACTTTGTGTAATCAATTATAATTTTTTTTGGGGTACAAATTATAAATTAAGTTTTTAGTGTGGTGGTAACAGAGTATGCAGTACACGCGCGTGTACGTACACAATAAAATCTGAGCCATCTAAAAATTAGAAGAAAAAATGCTAATATATAATGTTTCAAATTGCATTTTGTACGTGGACGTCGTTTTCTGAAATTTTGTTCACGGTGATAATTGGTAAATGGTACTCACCGTCTGACCCAATAAAAAAATGATACATTTGTTCGGGATTATCAAGAAGTACGAAGGGTAAAAAGGGAAAGAGGAAATGGAGCGGGTGAGAGCGACGTATGGGGCATTAAATGGAGAGAGAGAGAGATTAGGGATTAAAAAATAAACAAAAATAAATACTTAAGAGTGGGGGGACAAAGAAAAACAGGGGAAAGGAGCGTGATTGGGGGACAAGAAAGCGGCAGTTGACGTCTGTTTGCCGGGTCCTGACCTAGACATCTAACCTCCGTCACCTTTTTCCCGGCCCTTCCATCATTACCCCTCTTCCAACAATTAATTAATCAAAATAGCCATTAAAAGGGAGACTCGGTCTGCCTGAGTTAGCATGATTAAGCTTGCCAGAACCGGTCTCGCACGCTTTCAAGGATGCATGCCGTCCATCATCACGCCGACGTCACGCCCCACGTCACGCCAACCTACCCCTACCGGTACTGCGCTAGCTCTGCGATTGGGTCATTTGGGTACGTGTATTTATGGTTAAAGAAGAGACGAGAAGCAGCACCATATTATTAGATTGGATGGGTACCTGTATTCTTGTCCAAGCTAGGACTGGGCTAAGCTCTGAGCTTCTCTGATAAGCTTCTGCTGTGGTTGGGTGGTTGGGTTGGGCTGGGGTCGGGTTAATTAAGCCTGCGACGGGGGAGCATTGTTATTACCCAAGGCATGCATGCAGGGAGGACGTTGATTGCTGGTGGAAAAATAACGGACACGCGTGACTGCGACATGCCGGACTGAACCGGGACTTCTGAAGAGACGTGTATGGAAGCATCAAATCAAATCAAGGAGAAAGAGAAACAAGGAAAGTGTATGATTGAAGATTGACGGAGAGTGATAATTTTGCTGTTTTTGAACTTGTGGCTTCACTGTGTTAAGGGAATGATTTGAGTAAGGGACATGGGGGTGGGTTTCCAATTTTGAATTTTCATATGGGTGAATCAAGAGGGAGAGAGCAAAAAGATTTTGGAAAAACCGACTCGCTGTGTTGCTAACTTGAACTATATACAAAATAACAACATACATATTATGTGTGGTCAATTTGAATCGTTTGAATTTGTCATGTCTTATTGATTTATCAACTAATGTAAAATTTGACAATTTTCACTTGTTACAAATTCTCTAGAGTAATGTCACTTGTCTAGAGTAATTTTGGGTTTTATGTACTTGGTCTCGAATATTCGGGTATCTGATCTCAAGTTTGGGATTTTAGGTTATGATTCAAAGTTCCTATGTTCATGTACGTCAGTGTGTAGGTTTTGGATCTAGGCTAGAGTTTGGGTGACTTCTTTGGATCATTGGTATCACAATTTTGGTTCATATTCATTACACTAAAATATTATTTTATACTTAAAACTTAACAATTTATTATTTACAAACACTGTAAAATAACATTATACTATCAAAATTACATTGTTGTTAGCACTCTTTGAGTACAAGAGTAAGCCCTTGACCTTATAATGGTGGTCATTAGTTTCAAGTAAGATCAGCTCTAACGACCTCAATTCCATTCCAATAAACAAGAGACTTAGTTATTACCCTAAACTAAAAACGTTCATAATATCTTTTTGGATGGTAAATACTTCTTAGAACATGGAGTGTGAATCAGCCATATTCGACCTCAATTCCATTCCCATCTTATCCTTGAACTACATCATTTACATTTCCAAATAAAACAACTACCTTCAAACTAAAGGAGGATCCAAATCTTGAGCATGGTAGTAGTTGCACTTGGGTTTTACATATTGGGCCATACATATTGTAGATTTTTGGGCCTGACGGGTCCGTATTACAGTCAACCTGATTTTAGTTTGAAGCCTGATTTGTGGATGGTCATGATCTATGGAAGCCATGACAAAGCTGGGAAAGAAAATGAGTCCCATTACCCATTTCGGCCAGTACATTTAACACATGGAAATATGGAATGTACACCAAAAGGAATTGGTTGAAACTTGAAAGTGAAATTTCCATTCAGACCTACGTCATATATTCTCTACCTACGTCACTATGTTTTCAAAATCTTTTTTGATCCACCATGTTTGTGAAGTTTTCTTCAAGAAGGTGCGTGAAGCTACCAAGAAGTTTCCTTGTCCTTTGCTCAAACAAGAAGTAGAGTCAATTAGGGCCTTAGGGGCCAGTTTCAGTGGGATAGTTTTTTTTTATCGCAAAGTGTTTGACGATTTGCCTCAAAGAACTTAAGACTCTATTGTGTCAACTAAAATTAGCTAACCAATTGACTCATACTTCTCAATCTAAACATATTTCATATACTTTTAGCCTTTATACACCAAAGCGAAATAAATGAAATTACTGAATACTTTAATGAACGACTTAAAGTGAGTGAGCATGATTACTTTTAATGATCGATATTCTTGTTGCTGGTGTTTGTACGTTTTCATGACAATCTCTTGTTTTCTTTCGAGTCTACACAAGCATGTGTTTATTTATTAGACACTCAGACAAGGCCATATTTCGCTAGTGCAAATTCAAACACGTAAAAGTTATCTTGGCTTCATTTGTAGCTCCAAGTCCACAGTCCAAGTGAGAAAGAAAAACAGTACGGAGAGATTTGCTAGTCTTTGTCCAAGGGATTTGGGGTTTAAGTTTAAACTGTACAAGTCAAAATATAGGTGAAGTCTTCACCGAGCATTTTCAACATTCGAGTTCCACACGGCATATCCTCTAAGATAGCAACCTCTAGTGGTACCACATTTTTTAAAGGTCGGTTTCTTGGCGGCTATGGTGATTTCTTTAATTTCCACAACCCTAATCATCTCTTCAAGAACACTTCGAGTGAAGGGAGTGCAAGTCACGTTTCCCATTCCTCAAACATCATATCCCATAAAGGCATAAATAGATTAAGATCCGGATCTTCTCGATTTCGATCTATCCTTGTACTAATGTCTAGAACTATATTTTAAAATGTGAATACATAAACCGCAATTATGATTCATTTTCACATAAACACAATAACAACACTAAAAATTCAGACGAAATGATCCCAATTTGGTTAAAGTGTCTCCTCCCGGTAGTACTCGTCTATAAAACTAGCTAGAGCCCACATTTTCTTTTATGTTACCCAACTCCCTACTTGTGGCTACTTTTCCTCAGAAAAGCTCATACCCCTTAGGTGTATACCATTTTAGCTCATAAAGAAGGGGACTGCTGAGGCTCCACCCAGATTGTAAGAGATAAGCATCGCAGAAATTGGCTCCCTCCTACTTTCACCGTAAAGCCTTTCACAAGTGACAATACAAAGTACAAACCCTGCAATTTGAACTCTGATTTCTATTTTTTTCCTTTTTCTTTTTGCTAAGAACATGCAATTGAATTACTCACCAACCTCATGTGTCAATAATTCAGGGTATATTATAAAACTTTTGGCCACCCATTTATGATTTCCACATGTTGATTATGAGATGCTTCAGACTTATTAAATGGGAAATCTAGACAACGTTCAGTTTTCCTTGGCCAACTTTGGTGCCTTCTTGTACTCAACTTTGAGATCTGTCTAGTTTGACTAGTTTTTGGCTCTATGTACACTTGTTTTATCACTATTGACTAATAAAATCGGGTTCATATAGTCGAACTTGTTACTAAATTTCATACACAAAATCGAATGAGTTTTCTTTAAACTTCTAATTGTATATTTTCCGAGCTATTGGTTTCCTTGTATTGCTAGGTTTTGGTTTTTACGTCCACTCGTTATGCTATTAGTTTTCATCGATGAAATTTATTCTTAACTATTTAAAGTCGATCTGAAGTTTCGAACGAAATTTTACACTTAATTTTTTTAATTTGTTTTCTTCCGAAATTTGTAGTATCGAGGAATATTGATAATGGGCACTTTTTTTGATTTGATCTCTGAAATTTTTCTTTGCTTTCACATTTTCAGATCCAGATTTCCCACACTTTTGCTTCCATCTTTGTTTCTTTATTCCCAAGTAAACAAGAAAAAGCACAAGACAAAGGTCCTAAATTTCTCATATTCATCTCCATTATGCTTAGCACCGAGCAAGTAGAGCCCACTCTCATTCCGTACCATGGCCCGGACATTAAGTGTACCCTTTACACGTACCCAACCTCTATCTTTCATTTTTATAAAAACCCACCTCCGTTTCTTATCCCATAATCCCAAAACCCAACTCTGTTTTTCCTCTGTTTCTCTCTGCCTCCTCCTCCTCCTCAACACATGAGTGAAGGAAGAGGCTCCTCTTCATCATCGTCGTCGTCGTTGGGTTTAAGGGATGGAGGGCCAGGATCTTTCTCCGCCGCACGTGGACGCATCTCGGCCGTCCTTGGGGTTCCCACTCGGCACGGCGCTCCTCCTCATCATCATCTTCAGCTTGAGCGGAATCTTCTCCTGCTGCTACCACTGGGACAAGCTCAGATCACTCCGCAGGTCTTTCTCCGAAGACTCCAATCCCGAAACCACCGAAGACATCGAAGGCCAATCCCCCTCCAAATCTAAACCCGCTCATCTGGTAATTAATTTTATCCGACTTAGTAATTGTCGACACTTGGACAACATAACATGTTAGCTAATATTTTTTTTTTCCCGGTTTTCTTAGGACTTGAAGCAGAACGAGAAGCAAAGCGTGCCGGTGCTAATGCCCGGCGATCAGATTCCAAAGTTTATGGCATTGCCGTGTCCTCGTGAGCCTCCGAGAGAAGAGAAAATAGTGGTCAAAGTGCAAAAGCAGCCCAAGCCACCTCGTTTTCCTGTACCTCTGTATTGAGCAATTTCACTGTGTACATAGTCATGTAATTATTAATTGATATCCATTTAATTAAATTTTAGCTCAGTTAATCTATAGAAATGGAGAATTCCACCATTGTTGCTTTTTGCTAGGAGGTTCTGGGCTTCTAGCTAGCAACACATTTTCTTTAAAGGGGTGTGAATGGAAATACATCTTTTTTAAAAGCAAACATGGTCTGGTTTTGTTCATAATTTAATTTGTGATTAAACTGAAACCAGTCGGTGCAATAATTATAGGTGTCAAATTTAGATACTTGGATTGCCATTTGGAGTGACCTTGGAAGGCCAGCTCTAGGAGAAGAGCATCTGCGGATTTTTGTTCTTGTTTGGATACCTTCTTTGTATTTTGGAGGATAGCAAAGGAGTGATTTTTATTTTCAAATTAAACCATCGATGAATTTTTGTTGTCAGAAAATAAGCTGGATTTTGTATTGAATCGTATCTTTTTCTTTTTTGTGCTCTTTCTAATTCAGAAAAAAAAAAGCTTTCGGAAATAAATGTAAAAGAAGATATTTGTATTCCATTTCAAAATTTTATTTTTCATGTTCTATTCACTAACTTAAGTAGTAGTGATACGACTTGACATATCATTTGTTAAATCATTAATATTTTTAATCTTACTCATCGTTTAAAATTTAGAATTTTACTCTTTTAAGTTTTAAAATTTACACAAAACTCGAGAGATAAATTCTCAACATCAAAGAATATTTTTTGATTTGTTAAGTTATGTCATTTGCTACACTTGGTTTTGAAGAAATGGTAAATAAGTTTTTGCCACAAACATTATTGGTTTTTTATTTATTAACTTCTAATTGGGAGTATTTTTGTACATATAAAAAGAAGAGTGTTTTTCACTTTTTTCACAATCCACTTTTCAACATGTTTCACACTTTTCCGTTTTCAATTCATTCATGGCATTTTCTTTTGGAAAATAATTAACCATTTCTTATGGTCCAATTACAAGATTTTAACTAATTATAGGTCCTAAAAAAACTAATTAAAGGTACCTAAATTTCTATAGCCAAACAAGCCCCTATTTGGGGCACTTATTAAATATAATTAAATTTGGAAAATACTTTTCTTATGGAGTTCACAGTGATCTTGTGCTTGAATACCCACATTTGGGGTTTTTCTAATGATGGGCGACAATTACATGAAATCTTTCAAACGACTATTAGTGGTGTAACTGTTCAAGTATATTACACCAAGTGTAAGAGCCAGTAGTTTCACTCTGTACTTCTGTAGTGGACACCATACCCAATACTTTGTGTAAAAGGTGCATGTGTTAAACCATGGCATAGTACCAAATCAACACAAACAAGTACCACTATATTTGCATAAACAAAATGAGTACCCATTTTTGTGCATGACAGAACATAAAGCCGCCCAAAATGATGAGCACCCTGGCAATTTTTCCTATGGACCCGATCTGCTTTCACCTTCCCTTATTTGTCAAAATCAATTAGGTATGGAAATGAAATCAGTTTTGACGACTGACAGCTCCAAGAGACCAAGAATTAATTATTAATTCTTCCTAGGGCACACATCAATATGTTTACTCGCCCATTTGCTATGCCAGTACGTTTTTAATCTCTTCGAAATAATTTGTTGAAGATTACTTATTACCTTTTGATCGATTCCCCTTACTTCCTCAGCATTTCCTGCATCTGCCCAAGCATCTGGTATGGATTTCAGCATATAGATGTACATGTTGCCTTCACACTCTCTAACGAGGGCGAGATAGATATTTGATGAAATGACTCGAATAATCATTTCAAGTATTTGTGATCATCAAAACTTTTGAATTTCTTTAATTAGTACGCCTCCATTATCATTATCAATATTAATGATAAATTTTGACTCGGCTGTTGATCAACAGAGAAGAATCATGCATACCACACACGGCATGTACGCGCATTACTCTTTCATAGTTCGAATTAGTTTAATGTTTGATGCTGGTTTTATATTATCTGCGGAATATATAAAACCCCCACAACCAAAAGATATTTGAAAACAGCGGGAAACAGATAAAGATATGATAATGACATCGTGCAGAAAAGTAAGACGTTTTCAAAATGAAATTTTAAGATTTTAGACGATTAATTTGACGTCATGGAAAAGTGAACATACATGGCCAACACAGACGATCTTCATTCTTTCTTCAACTACTAGTTGTGTGCGTGTGCGTGTGCGTGTGTGTGTGTGTGTGAGAGTGAGAGTGTGTGAGAGAGAGAGAGAGAGAGAGAGAGAGAGAGAGAGAGAGAGAGAGAGAGCCTTCATATTCATGTCCTAATTTCACTGTTCAATGGACCCTGTTGGTGCTTTAAACTTCAAATCCACTACTATGATGATGATTTCATCACCACTTTCTCTCTCTCTCTCTCCTGTACTAGAACTTTGTACTCGATGATCAGTTGCTAGTCCAGCTTGATCTTCTTGCCATTAATTCCCATGGCCATATTTAAATCACCCTTCCAGTTCGATCAACTTTTCTTTATTTTCAATCATCAACAGTGACATTTTGACGATGCTTCCTTGAAAATTTTAAGCAGTGGTGGTGATGGTGTGTTGTGAAATATATCTATCCTTCATCACATTCTTGAATCACTCGCATTCTCATTATATGATCATTCATAGGGGACAAAAATATCTTTGCACTACAAATATCTTTGCACTCTCTTGCCTTACAAGGAAGACAACCCGAATTCACTGTCCTCTCGCTTTTTGTAAGAACAGATTCTGTAGTTAATTGTCTCTATACGGGAGCTAGTGATTTAGCAAAACATCTTGTCTTGTATTGTAGTTAATGTATCGATCAATTAACAAATTTTGGCTATGAAAATGGAGAGTTTATGCATCAACTTTTACACAATGTCAGTTAATATAGTTGAAACTATAGTCATTTTAGAAGTGTGGAAAGTGCTTTTAGAAGCACGTCTACTAAAATCGTTGCCTAAAAATAATTAAAAGTACTTCATATAGAATTATAGAAGCACTTGGTAGGTGCTCCTTCAAGATGTGCTTCCAATTTCATTCAGGAGAGGCATTTGTATTTTTTAACAAAAACTTATATGGTACTTCTAACAAAAGAGAATTAATCAAAGGAAAGTTTAATGAGCAGAAACGTTTAATTACTACAAAAACTAAGATGGAGATTAGGACGTATCATACTTATTTTTAACCCATTTAGAAGCTAAGGTAAAACACGTTTCAACTTCTTAGTCTTCTTGATTTTGATTTTGAAGAAACCCCGGCCCCTTGGATTATGGTCAGATATATATATATATATATATATATATATATATATATATATCATAATCAAAACCCACTTCCTGCGTATTTACATAATAGTTACTTATAAGTAAACCTTTTCATCATGATGATCCAAGTGACTTTGAATTTTCCGAGTATGCATGGTATATAAATTACAGGGACAAATAAGCATAATTTAATCATTGATTAATCTTATATATCCCAACTACCCAACTGAAATTTTCTTACTAGATCTCATTTCAGATTATAGTCCTTGTATGCCACCAACTCCATAACCAAAGCAGCCTCTCTCTCTGCCTGACCTAACTTTGTTTCCCAATATTCAAAGAAGAAAATCAAGTACGATAAAAGTAGGCCAGTTTTGTAAACGTACGGATGATAAGCAAGCAAGAGCTGTTGGACTTGGATATGAAATGGGGTCTCAAGTGCACTAAAAATCACATGGAGACATAGAAGCTTTTGATGATGGACAATTGTTAGTGGAATCCATGGTGGTCTTATCTCAACACTGCTTTCTGATGTAACCTGCAATTTTGTTCTTATGGGTTAGCTGACATGAGCCATCGATCCTCTTAGTTTTAATATTATTAATTATTTGTCCTAATTAATCAAATATTGTTTGATTAAGTAGATTGCATGTCCCAACTACTGCTTTAATAATGGTGGGGTTGAGCATAATTCACGGATAAGAGTGGTTAATTGATATTTATATTAATTCTTGGATGTTGATGAGTACCATAGGACTATAATATCCCAACAAGAATCAATCAAGAATCTTTTCATAGGCATGGAAAGAGCTGCATTGCTAACTTCTTATTGCTTGAGCAGTACTTAAAGCCTATCATGATTCTTGCAGAAACTTAGTTTATACAATCGATCAATTATGAAACTCAGGTAAAGACTTAGTTCAAAGATTCCACGTACAAATCCAAAAGACGAATTTAGAAAATTTTCTACTACCTGAGAAAACAGAGAAGATCCGAAAGGAAATTTTTACAGAGAGTTAAATGTAAAAAAAAAAAAATTGAGTTAGAGCTTAGCTATTATTGCCTTCATTGTCCCTCAAATGGATCCTGTGCATATCATTGTATACTTGATATCATGCATTTTAACCATTGAGGCAATTCCATGAACAGAAAAACGAGAGAGACTGCCTTCACTCGCCATTAGTGAATTATTAGTGAATATAATCCGATACTTATAGAAAATCAGCCATTAGTGAACAGTACTACATGGGACATCAGTCCACTTAACGTTAACACCTTGTTTCTTTGCAAAAGTTACATATTCTTAGAAAAAAGTCAAAAAACTTTCTTCAGCAGAATCCAGAAATGAAGAAGATATCATTATTCATTAATCTCAATACAGAATATTTGTAACTGAAAATGGGAGAAAAGAATATCAAAGTTTAAATCCATTTTTTTAGTTAAAAGTACAATTATCCTAAAATATATATATATATATATGACTTGTTGGGAGAGAACTCTATTCCCTCACACTGTTTGCTTTCACTAATCTACTACGTACCATACATTAAATTAGCACACAAACACTTGTAAGAATTGAAATACTTGTTAAAACAATCTTAAACTTGTAACACTTATATGTCAACTGTTAATACATATAAGCATTTCAATGTGATTCTTATATGGTTATGAAAATCAATAGAATTTTCATCCTCTCACGTTCCCCGTTATTTCAACTAATTAAAGACTCAAAGATGATTTTTGTATGGTCCATGATCTTATCTCAAAAAATAAAAATCTCATTAGGACACAATTAACCATATCATAAAAAAGGGAAAAAAACATTAACAGATCGATCTCTTTCCAAAAAAAAAAAACATTAACAGATGGGAAGGTTAGGTCTGTGTTCCTTGAAGATATAATTCCAAAGCTGATGTTGACGTAGTGGAGTAAGTAGTAGTACTTCTGGCACAAGAAATCCATCAAGTACATAATTCGTCCCAGGATTAGTAGTTTTAGTGGAAATCACTGTAGAAAGTCGTTAGGTTTAAATCATAAAAAGAACAAACGTACAATTTGTGTTTTGAGCATTTTCCTTTTGATATTTTCTTTAAATGCTTCTTTCTTTCTTCCATTTCCAGTGGTACTGCTGATGCACATCTAGTTCTTTAATTTGATCTTGGAACCAACCAAAATGCTAGCTCTCTTCTAGTGGCCAATGAGTATAAATATATATGGATATCTTATTTTACTCTATATAATACTCTTATGGCCATTAATTAGCTTTTGATTTTTAGATCATATGGGGTTGCCTGGCCAATCACAAAGCTGGGTAGATAAGAGTCATATTCTCATCAAATATTTTATCAATCAGATGTCAACAAGTTGTATGAGTGGGATGATACTTGCTCCAACATATTTTTTTATAAAAAATATATTTATTTTTTTCGTTTGGGGTTAATCTACAGTACATTAATGTATATTAATATATGAAGTAGACAAGAGTAGATTGGCTCCATTGGTAAACTAGCACGGCATCATCTCGAGTTTGTTAATTTGCAATTGTAAGGATCGGAGCTTACACTACTGCTGTAGTGAGTTAATATACTATTGATGGTATTATCTGCTTTTTTTGACATGTTGTAACTGCATTCTAAATCATAGGGCTTTGTTTTCCACCTGATTTCTATACATGGGGCAAGCTATTGCCATTAGACATGTTTGGCTTGGTGTGCTTAGGCGAGGCCCATGGCAATTTGATAACTCTATGGTTCTCATCGCTCCATATGATGGCCTATCGGACCCAACTTTGATTTAGCTGCCTGTGTATTCTTATGTTGATGGAGATTGATCCTCGTCCGCACACAAACCAAACAACCTATCTACCCACTACACTAACTCACACACTCTTCAAATTTTGAAAAAAGCATATAGAGAAAAATTGGGTGACGTTATCAGTAATTTGATGTCCAAATGATATTTGTAATTATTCTTTTTATAGAATTAGGCAGGCTATTAGCCTCTGTTCATTGGCCTAAAAAAGAAAGAAGCCTTGGATTACTAGTCCACTCACTATTTTATACGTGTGGGACTTTGAGAAGCCCACTTTGCAATTTAAATTTTTGAATATCAAATCCTTTTCCCTCTTTTATATGAGGAATGACCACCAGGTGTTCGCTAAAATGCCTGAGAGAGACTCCGTAGCCTCCACAGCCCAACAATGCACAATTCTCCGAAGATCTCCCAGATTTCTTCACCGGAAGAGCACCCCAGAAACACAGAAACTCACCACACCTCCCCGAAAATCTCAGAGACCTGCCCACCAGAAAAAGACCGCCGCAGAATCCGAAAACCCGAGAACCCCCAAATCCAAACTCAGAAGCAATGGACTTCTTCAGCAGAATAACACTCCAGAATCAGAGCAACCGACCACGATTCTCCGAAAGTCTCAGAGACTTGTCGAACAGAAAGAGAGAGCTGCACAATCTGAAAACCCGAAAACCCCCAAATCCAAACCTAGAGGCAACAATGCGGTACGCTCTTTGAATCTTTCGACTAGCTCGAAGAAATCGACTAAAGCTAATGCTTTGTCGAGAGAATCTCAGATTCGCAGACGATCATCAAGTGGTTTGAATCAGGAGCTCGTCATCTTTATTGATGAAGATGAGGAATCCCCAGAGAGAGTCTCAAAGAAAGTGGGGGAATTTCATAATGGGTCGCGTAATTGCGTGAAATCGAGTTCTGGGTCAAGCAAACCTCGAAGATTGAACAATGTCACTGAGGGTTTTCAGACCCCTAGACGATCTTCGAGGTTGGGTACTTTGCAAAATGTCGTGGACAAACACACTGATATGGCAACCAGTGGTAGATCAAACAGAAAATCCAAAGTTTCTTTGGATATTGAGAAGGTCTCAGGTGTTGGCAAAGATCGAGCTTGTGTGAATTCAGGCGGAATTGTTCCGGAAAAGAGCAAAAGGGCGAGTAAGAGTAGTTCAGTTGGTGTTGAAACAGTTACTGTGGAAGGTGGAGAAGGCAAAGCACAAGAATTAGATTGCGGAAATAAAAAAGTTACGGTTAGGAGGAAGAGAAAGAGAGATAAAGAAGATGTTGGGGTTGCTAAAGGGTGGACAAAGGAACAAGAATTGGCCCTGCAGAGAGCTTATTTGCTAGCAAAGCCAACGCCCGCTTTCTGGAAGCAGGTTTCTAAACTGGTATTCTTCTCTTCCTTTTTATGATCCAAAATGTCGAAATAATATCATGTTTTCATGTCAAGCTGCTTATAGCATTGTTGTTAGTAACAAACAAGAATACGGTTAATTACATTTTAGAGTTCTTATAGTTTAGCCCTGATTTCACTTTAGTTTTTCTAGTGCCAATTTAAACAAAGCTATTGTCAAAGTTTGCATTTCCTTCTCATTGTTTGACAAATGGGTGACCTTTTCTTATAATTTCATCAAGTCGGGAAACTAATGTGACAGAATTATAGAAGCAGACTATCATGAAAGGTAAATTTGTTCATATTTTGATTATTTGTTAACCAATGTGAATAAATGTAAATATGGACCATTTGGAAAAACATTAGGATCATAAAGTATAGTTTAGCCCAAGTAGAATAACATTTGTGTTTTTTAGTAAGAGCTCGAGGTCTAAATCTAGATTATCTTATTAATGAACATGGTAAACTCTTTTCATTGATTTTGACAATTATTTTCGTGTTTTATGATATCCTGGGACTAGAGAGTGTTTCTGTTGCTTTCATTTCTGTACATCAGCAATTATAATGAAACTGAAAGGCACTATACTAGAGGGAAGATATTATACTGCATCTGAGAGTTCATATAGCATATAGGTACATGCTCTTTCCGGTTAGTGACAATGTTGTTTGCTTACTGGAATTGGGCCCAACAGTTGTGCTCAATTCACTGTGATCTGTGATTGTTTAAGATATATAATTTTGGAGGTGACAGGGCAGTCCACCTAAATAATGAACTCAATAGTATTGCTAGCGTGAAAAGGGCGATAGGCCTGGATGGTGATCCTTTAGCAGCTTAAAGGATGGAACTATTTAAATTGACCAGAACACGTACCTTCAGACCTAAGCACCTGGTTGATAAATATTTGCTTGTCTTGGAGTTGGACATGTGGCCCACCTGATGGATTGATAACTGTGTTTCGTAAGACTCGCAGTGATTTCTGGTTCAGTAAATTAGGTAGCATAGAGCCTTTCTATGGGGTATATGTTTACAGGCTTGACCAAGAAGAGGATCCTGGTTCTGATATCCAGACACCAAAATCCACATAGAGTGAGAGAGTTTGATGACAAAAGTTTTCTTAAAACAGAAGAATCATAACTACAAAAAGTGTGGGCAAAAAATTGTTTTTCATTGAATATCATGTGATGTAGGACAAGACAAAGGAGTAATATTAAGGTTACTATAGTTGAGAACTAGAGAGATTGAGATAGTTTAAGTCTGCACGGAGGTATTAAGGCACCAAACCTTCAAAGTAACCAAGTGTTTCCACAAAATTTACAAGCTTCATTTATGCACCCAAAATGATAAGGAAACACTGAAGACTAATCGAAGTGTAGAAATCTCTTAGAAAGCTTGGCATTAAGTCTTTGTAAGATCCAAGTGCAATGAGTCTTTGAAACTTTAAATGACATTTTAAAACAATAGTAATCAACTGATTCTTTTGATTGCCATGTACATTTGTAACATTTCTATTTGGACCAAAAAGGCCTTATTGATAGACTGGCCAATGGGTTTAGTTTGGACTTGCAAAAGGGATATGAAGCTTTTGCAGTTGCATAACTGTGGTTTTCCCCTTATTCTTAGTCCTTAAGTTTTCTTTTGCTGTCAAAGCATCTTTTGTTTGTTTGAATTCTGAGCACACCGCAATCATTTTTAGCAACACGTACCCGAGAAGGTCATGTTAAGTATGACCAGTCAATTTACAGAACTTAAGGCAACTATCGAACTGGCACGAAATCCATTCCCATTCATAGTAGTTTATAATATCCTAAGGGTCTTCTGGTACAAGTTACAAATACGAGATAGGATTACATTTGAACATTTGATTTCGTATGAACAAATTTACCTGTTACTTCATGTTCCAATTAGCTGTAATACTATCCTTGTGCACTAGTTTATTGAGGAAAAAATTGGGGTTGCAATCAACTGCAGTTTCTCTCCATTATTCTATCTTGGAAGTTACTTGAAAACTTAGCTGCCATCAAAATTTTTAGCTATGAATTATGTTTTTTTTTTTTAACTCATTGAGCATTTAGTGGGATCATTGAGGTTTGAACTTGATGTGGTAAACTGGTAATCATGTAACTTTGTCCTGTGACATACCATTATGAATTGCTTTTAAAAAAAAAAACTTTATTCAGATGATATCTACTGTAAAATCTGCACAATCTCAGGTGCCTGGAAAATCTGCACAGGAATGCTTTGATAGAATACATTCTGACCATGTCACCCCACCACAACCTCGTCCTCGGTCAAGGGCAAAGATAACAACAAATTCATCCCCCCTTGGAGAATTTTCTCTCTCTGCAAGTAAACTGCTCAATCCCATTAAGTCAAAGGCTAAAAGGCATGGCTGCAATAAACAAAGAAGTCATCTTGCCCAGAAAACTGTCAGAGCGTTATTACACAAGCATTATCAAGTGCACCAAGAGTTTGAGGCAGATCTATTTTCAGTACTTGAGCCCAGTCTAGGTCCATCTACTGAGACTTCTCAGCCTAGTGTTCTACCTTCTACTCCACAGAATTCAAAGCAGGGATTTCTTCAGAAGTCTAGTCAAATATCCTCTTCAGGTCATAAGAAGCCGCTTTCAAGGTTCAGTAACTCATCTGAGACCTCTCTTGTCAGTCCTCCGGTATTGAAGCAGGTTAAGAACAAGGTCTTGCATGAGAAATATATTGACCAATTGCATATCAGGGAAGCTAAGAGAAAAACATTAGCCAAAAACACTAAAAAATCGACTGTTGGAATTGAGGAGACAAAAAAGAGCCATATTCAGGAAGTGGATGTGAGAACTGCAAAAATTGCGCTGGTTTCTGATGCAAGAGATGCTGTCAATAAGCTCCAACATCTGCAGGCTAATGCCAGGGGAAACTCTTCTGAGTCAGAGGATGATGGAATTGCAAGTGATGAGGAGGAAGATGAAGATGAAGATGAGATTCTGTAATGTTTTCCTCCTCTCTTTTCCTTAGAGATGTATCCTTCTAACAGTAACTAACAAACATGTAGAATTTGTATCCTTCTAATTGTAGCTGCTGACTTTGGACCCTGTCTAGTTCAAGTGTTCTCATCGAAATGAATATAATGAGAATAGAGAATAGTAGGTTTAAATCTCTTTGTATCAGAAGAGAAAATATCTTTCTCTGTAACTAAATTTTCCATTAGTTTGCTCCAGTAACTAAATTTTTCTATCATAATCAAATATGCTCAAATTTTCCTAGATGTGAGAATAAAGTGTTCGAATAAATGCCTCAAATATGCTCAAGTAAACAGTGTGGTATCTTCTTGCTTCCTATGAAGAAAACTTCCTATATCCACCACTATTGATAGAGGTGTGTATACTTTCATGTGCTTATCGTTATGATCATCACATTTGACATTCGAGAGTTATGGGGAAGTCAAGATAAATCAAAGCAATTCTTGCTTTTGTTAATGTAAAGCAAAGTTCTGCTTGGATGATTTCGTTATTTGTTTAAGTGTTTTTATATCCTTGGGCAATGCATTATAACTCGTATGCTCGCAGCTTAATTAGAAGTTAGAAACCTATGAACCTGACTTTCTTGTTGGGTTTTAAGAGAGAGAGGTAATGATTGGTGCAATTTTGTCAGCCTCATATGTTTGTCACTATAAGAAGGTTTGGCCGTGCAGTTATGTTCCCATTCTTTGGTCCATTAGTTCCTCATCCAAACTCACCAATTGTGTATTAAATTGTGCCCCTTTTTTGTAAAGATGGGAGGAGATTCAAACGTCGGCCTTAGGTGTGAAGGTAAATGTTTTATACTAGTGAAGTTGCAATGCCCATGTATTCTAAATCATCCAATAGGTTTGATTCTCCTCCAGAAAAAAACAGATACTTCTGGTAATCTGATGAAGCTTATATTGGGAGCAAAAATCATGCTTTTGCTAATTTAGTAATTTATCAAACATGTACTGTCACTTCTGCACAATATTATGCTCTGCAATATGCATCTAATCAAGACAGATGTAGATTAAGTAGGCTTATTTGGCCAAGTTAAAATCTAGGAAAAAGCTTTGCCTTGAAGGGACATGGAGGTAAAGGAATATTTTGATGACTTCATGTCAGCAAAGATATGTCTAATCACTTTTGTTGTCTTGGTGGATGAATTTCTCTTGTTGCTGTCAATGGTTTCTGTGCAGTTTGTTTTTTCTGGTGTTTCAGATATTCTTCAAAGATTTAGTGACAATAGGGGTCTCTATCTGTAATCCTAAATTCAACTAAATCGTTTACAAATTCTGAACATGACATAATGTAGCCATTGAAACAAATGAAAAATGAAGAACAATATCAAAAACAAAGAATTAAAAAAAAAACTTTATTATCCATCTGCCATCAGCTTTGTTAGATGTGGAACTAGTGACCCCTTTGGAAGATATATATTGGCCAAATTTGAGAGTTGATGATACAAAAATAGGCTGAGACGGACATGATAAAGGCACAATTATTTAAGAAAAGACAATGTTATTACAACTTCTCACTTGGAAAATCCTCTTGATTATTCCTACAAGCATCTCCCTCCATACCCTGCATTTCTGAATAGTGCTTGCTTTATGTCCTCAGAATTAATCATTGTTCTCTGCTCTGCTCCCTAAAGCCATTAGAGAAACATAAGATTAGAGAAAGATAAGCCAAATTAAGCACGCACATTACTTACCATAAATTTGACTAACCAATTAAGTTATATACAAACCTCTGAACATGACGCTTGCAATGAAAAATCATTGAAGCAGCTTATAACACACTGTTGAATCTCAAGGCCAAGTGCTTCTATAGTGCTCACAGTTGATAGCAGCAATCCTGGCTTGGCTGCACAGCAGATGTCTATCCTGGTATCCATGTCTCTCCTCTCCACATCAAACTGCATATATGGTCAATGAGGCCAAAATTAAAAGGGATTTTGGATTTGAGGTCATAGTGTGCAACATGGTATATGAATTTTACCTTGGGGGAATTTCTCACTAAGACCTCACTTGCGTTTAGCTCCTTGGAGATACCCATCAAGCTGAATTGATTTGTACCCTCTTCAATTTTTCCTTCTTGCAACTTGTTGATTCTTTCCAAAAGCTCTTTCATGTAGTCTATTGTGTCTCCAAGTATAGATGTTCTGTCCATCTGCTAGTATCATATCAATTCTTCAATCAATCCTTCGAACTAAGAATAGAAAGGAAATTTCAACAAATGCAAAACATAAACTCACCTTGCTAATCTTGGGGACTATTGATCTCAGCATGGAAAGGCGATCATTCAAGCGCTTCCTTCTTCTTCTTTCTGCCATTAGATTCTTTGAAGGCTGCCCTTCTAACTTCTTAGACTTGCTGCTGCTTCTTTTTCCATCACACAATCCCATATTAAAAGACACAGGTATGTCACCATGATCTGTAGTAATAGTAGTACCTTGTTGCTCCATTTCAACTTTGCAAGTACTGTTCTTGCTCTCTTCCAACTCCAAACAGCTACTGTGGTTTTCACTGCCAAGGAAATTACCAAACTCCTCATCTTCCACCATTGAAGGGTAGTCTTGCTCTTGTGATGGGAATGGAGGGGTATTACTGTCATTGTTGTTGGTGTATGAGGAATCAATCTCAGCTGGGACTGTGATTACTCCACCTCCATCAACAAAAGGGTAGGAGGAAGCTTGATGCTCACTGAGTAATGGGCATTCAAAGGTAGGCTCAGTTTGTGTGGAGAACCCAACAAATTGAGGGTTTGACGCTGAAACCAGAACTGGGTTCTCTTCAAAATTAGAATCAAAGCTCCACCCATTATTAATAGGAAAGAAATCACTCAACCCAGAAGAGTATGTGCTCCAACTCTCTCTTCTAATTGGAGCTAGTAACTCCTCCAAGAACCCATGTTGAGTAAGCTCCATTTCTCTCTCCCCCCTAAAAATCTTCACTCTTTTTCTTAGGAACTGTTCAGGCTTGGTAAAATGAAGTTGCACCAAAAGTTGAGAGGAATTCAGATCATGAAAAGCATTATAGAATGTAATAGACTAATAGAGTGTTGTGTATGTTGTGTGTGAAGCAGCACCTATAGAGGAGGAGCTAAGCTACCCCAAGAAAGAAAAAGGAATCTGCTTTTTCCTCTCCCTTTTCTCTCTCTCAATCTCAAGGTGAATTTATGTCTTTTTCACCGAAATTATTAAATCAGACAAACTTATAATTTAATATCATGACATAGAAAAAGCTTTGACCCACAAATCTGTCTGAACCCAAAAAATGATGCACTTAGCATAAGACTGTCAGGTATTTGTATACTAATTATTATTATTTTCTCACAAATTTTTCTGCAACTTCTTAAATATGACTGGATGAAAATGCAGAAATAATGCATTCTCTTTCTTCCTCACTCTAATGACTAGAGGACCAGGTAGGCATGGACAAATACGCCTAAGTTGTCTCTACCTGAGATTAATAATATGCTAGTCTATTTGTTCAATGTGATTAGTGCATGTAATCTAATTAATTAATTCTCATGTCCCCGAGAAGGAATATTCAAGGAAACAAGAAACAAATTCCTATTAGACCATCTTCCATGGTAAGCCAAATACCCAAATTTAGGGTATGAAGTACTCCCACCATAAGCCAAATGTATGGAACCCACAACAAAAATTTAGCCTACAAGAATTTGGTAAGCTATATTTGGCTTACAACTTCCATAAGCTAAATTGTTCATTTTTTTAATATATTTCATTTTACTATTCTTTTTTCTCCTCAAAGATTATATTTACAAATTTGTTAATAATAAAAATTATATCATTACGAATATCTCAACGAGATCTTTCATTTGAGCATAATATTGAATATATTTGGTTGAAATAATTTTAAAATATAATTATGTAAAATTGAAATTTGAAGTGATAAAAGTAAGAATTAGTGTAGTTTAATAGAATTAGTGTATAAAGTTCAATAAAGTTTAGAATTTGGCTTACTTGGATGGCTTATGGTGGGAGTTATTTTGCTATTGATTAGCATATTCTTGAAATATGCCAAGTTGGTAAGCTATATTTAGAGGGAAATATGGTTTACCATGGAAGATGGTCTTAGGGAACTTAATATAAGTTTTTTTTTTTATATTTATCGTTTCTCTCAATTTTGGAATTTCATGCTGCGGTTGGATATATCATGTGAAAATAATATTTCTCTAAAAATATAAGTACATACCTACAAAGAATCACATTAATCTAATCGAAAATGAATCATATTAGTCATTAGAAAAATGAAATCATAGTATTGTGTAAGACATTTCTGACACAATAATTATCACCGTTTCTGTCACATTCCAACTAAGTTAACCTTCATAATATTTGTATTAATTATCTAATTCTTAACTCAATATATGTACTGAAATTATGTAATTCAATACAAGTCGAGGCCAGGAGGGTCGCACTTAGGTTGGCCAACAACAACAGTATTGTAGATAGGTTTACTAGTGAGTCCATACCATAGAAAGTTAGGTCTAAATAACATTTTCTGATGGGGATGCCTTTCTTTTCATGAACGATTCTTTTAACTAATATCCCAAAAGTGTTGCCTTCAAAACAAGTAGCACACCCTAGAAAATGCACAGAATTACAGCAAGCACATGTCAAAATTGAACAACATGCTAAAGAATAATCTACATATGCATTACCTGGAGAAACTTTTAATATTTATATATATATGGGAGAATGCTGGTTCGATTCCAAACGTGAATAGGTAATAATTAAATTTGTGTTAAGGTCAAACAATTAATTCTCTAGGGCGCATCTTGTCTTATGTTTGTCTTAGTTCAAGATGAGATGATTGTGTCTTTTATAATCTGTTGGAATAGCCATGCCACAAGTGATTTGTTAATCACCCATAAGTGCATGATATCCCAAAGATTTCTTAGCCCCAATGACTAATTTCTGCGACGCATGTAAAATGTTTTAACTATGCATTGCGGCATAGTGTCTGACCACTTTGATGGTTTCGTGAATCGAACTCGAGTAAGGGAGTTTCCAACCTGAAATCTGATCCACTATGTCACTTGCAATGGTTAATTCCAAATCAACTTTGGAGTATGAGAAACAAAACTCTTTAAAAAAATGAGAAATTTTAACTATTTTCTCCTTTTAATCTTAATTCACGTTCTCTATTTTAAATCTGAATAGCTTTATGATTAAAACCGTTTTTGTTTAAGTCACTCTCAAAATGTTGTTCAAGAGTAAAAATCAACCGAATGGGTAAAATGTGGGAACAAATCGCACTTCGATCGAGATGATTCAAAAATCAAAATAGCAAATGGACCATCAAATAGCTAGCCTGTATATATCAAGCCAGCAAATTTCTATACGAGCCATAGGTTGAGACAAGTATGCTTCAGAATTTTGTATATGTGTTGCATTTCATCCTATCGATGCATGAATAACGATTTCCACGTACCTTTTTTTTATATTGTTATGGGATTCAACCCTAATTCCCTAAATGAGGGATTATAAAGCAAATATTCCTACTCAATTATAAGTATATTATGAGGATATACGTGTTTTTGTTTTTTTTTTGGGGGGGGGGGGGGGGGGTAGAGTTGTGGGGGGGGGGGGGGGGGGGGGGGGGGGGGGGGGGGGGGGGGGGGTGCCTCGTCTCAATAAACTTAATATACGTGTTTACAATGGACTATGGAGTGTGAAAGTACAAGTATCTAATTAATTAAACACATTAAGGGATACACGTATTTGGAAAAATTATTGAACCAAATACGAGGTGCCCATATTTATGCCCTAATTTAGTACTCTTTATTTTATTTCTTAAAGAGGGTTGTTATTAATGCTCTCGGGTGTTTAAGAATGTGTTTAATACGCGCGAGGTGCCTATGTTAAGATGTTTTCGGCCATCTTTTTTAGATTTATATTATTATGGATTTAGAAGAAGTTGGTTTAGCAATTTGTTATTGTGCATATTTAGATTATTGGAGACAAAGTCATTCTCTGATATGACACATGTTATGCTATTGCTTATTGGTTAGATGTGGTGGCATCTATACTGTCTTGCTTCAATTCTTATTGATGATCATGTTTTAAGTTTATGGATTCTTTTAGAGATTTTGTTGTTTTGGATTGTGTGAAATTAACTAGCGTTCGAACTTAATTATGGCGATGTGAGTTGTTAGTGCAACTTTCGTTCATCAATTGTAAGAACACCACACATCATGAGGTTAGATTTTACTCGATGCTCTATTTAGTTACAAACACTTGTTAGCTATTTATACGTTAAAATTTACAATGTGAAGTGAAAAGGATGGTTAGTTTTCATGTGTACATCCTCTCCAAAGGAAAATTCAATAATCCTTCTAGAGCATCGATGTTCCTCCATTTTCAACCGTTGAATTCGGTCAACGGGATAAAAATACAACCGAGTCGGTTGTATCTTACATATAGAACATTAGAACCTCCCCTCTCTAAGACCAAAAAACCTCCTTCAATGTGTAGAAAGTAGAATGATGTATATACGTATCCACGTACACAATGAGTAGCTGGGCCGGAGGTGGTAGGACTAGACATGCGTGGTAGACGGAGAAAAAAACAGCGGCGTTGGTTGCGCAGCTGACGATCAACGCCAGACAGAAGAACCAAAACGTACTGAAAGCGGTCTTTCCAGATTCTGATGGTGACGAGAGACTGAAAGTGACCTAGCTAGCACGTAGTTGTTGCTGGTGGTATTCGCGATCGTAACTTTCATCAACATATATATATATATATATATATATATATATAGACAGGAAGCTGATGCCCGATGGAGCTAAACCGCCCACGATATTATCACTCTTGGCTTTGAAAACCGCTTTTCCCAATCCCATGCATCTTTTTTATTATCACTCTCAGATTTGACCAGGGCCCCCACCACCCTCGATTATCATCTCTGCTGTACTTTTGCATGAGATGAGCAGGTCAGTCAGTACAAGCTAGCCCTCCCTCTGTGGGGTTGTGGCCACCCACGTCGTTGTCTTTGTTTTTTTTTTTTTCGTGAATTATGGATATTCCATCACTTTGATATATTCCAAAATCGGTGGGGTTGGCCACCCACCGTGGCCGGAAAACAATCTGTTTACATCTTTAGGGTTTAATATATACTCGGAGAATGCCGCCGGCGCGTGAAAAAGAGGACTGAATTATGCAGCAAACGTAGGTCAGAGAAAGGCATATATCACATACGAGTCCCTACAACTGATGATCGAGTCAAATCTACACAAGAAAACGAGGGAGAGCCAGACGACTACTGCCAGAGCCCTCTTCATAAAAAGACGTGTAATATTTAACCTTTCGTTCACTAGTCACTGTAATTTTTTTTATATTTGCTCGATCAATTGCATTTTAATTATTGCAAGACATGTCCATCTTCTATGTCTTCTACCTCTATATAATTATATATATATATATACAGTAATACAGGAGCCTTCACAAAAAGTGTAAGTATCCTATTTCTACAGTGGAGTTTCTGTTATAATAACTCATGCATGCATCCATGGACGACTCGCGCTGTTCTTTCCTTAACCTTTTATTCTTTAATTTGTTGCATTAAATGACTCGTCTCTTCTCGCTTTTATCAAGCGGTGGTTTTTTTTGATCAGATAGGATGGTTTTTTTTTATCAAGCGGTGGTTAAACCAACGGATAGGATGGCACCGTTTGGAATTTTTTTATATTGAAGACAATTTCCTTTATTTCTAACTTTCGAAATTTATTAAAATAACTCAAGTATATATTTGGAAAATTCCTACGAACTCGTTATCTCGTGTACTTTATTACCGAGTCTTCATACTTGGGTCAAACCCTTTCAAACCCTTGACTCATCTCTTGGACCTGACCCGACCATTTTTTTACGATTCTGGTAGTCTTTGCTGGCAATTCCAATGGCGGTAGCTTCGTCTCGGCCGCAGATGATCGAAGACAAGAAGATCTTATTTGGTACATAAAAGTTGAACACGAGTGACAAGAATTGAAAGATGAAGACAATACTATAATGTACATCTGATTATGACATATAACACATAAATTAGATTCGGATTTGTAATTGGCAACATCATGTACACACTTGATCGAATAGATATTTATATATACTCTTCTCGAAGATGACTTGGCGCCACATCCATACAATTAATGATCGATTGCTGCCTTGCCTATATTTGCAAGTGATCATTTGCTTAGTCAATATTAAAATAATTTAGCCAGGTATGGAACAAAAAATATCAAAGAAGGTACAATAATTGAGACACGTATTAGAAATTCATGCAATAATTTAATTTTTGTTAGCTTAATCTGGGCAACATTGGCTGCATTAGCTTGCTTGGTCGGTATGAACATTAGAAAAGGACAATGATTCAATGAAATTCTAGACTCAAGAGCGAGAAATGCAATTGATTGTTCCCCTAGAATAATCAACTGGAATGTCCATTACAATTTTATAATTAGTTGGAAAACCATTTGAATTTCTAGCTAGCCAGCTAGATATATATCTTAGACTTGCTTTGTTGAAAGATTGTCCATATGGACGTGGCTTGCGGAGCAAATTACTCATAAAAACATATAATTAATCACATTGAAGAGAAACAATTAGTAAATATTTATTTACAAACTGCACTTGAAGAATTACACACACATATATAGTTTCTTTCACATGTGGACGTCCACATGTGAATTACAATGCTAACATCATCATCCCGACCAATTGACAACAAAACTCGGAACCGTTCATCGTTTAAATTTATTTTCAAGAATTATCATTGAAAAAATCAACCGAATTGAAGATTGTTTGGTCATTTGTTCGTTGTATAGTTTACAGACAAATACAATATGTCAGATAAAGTTGAAACGATAAATGTGGTAATCAAATGACTAAATAATTTTTAATTTGAGTTTTTTATTTATCAAAATGATCATTAAAGGATGATCTAAAATATAGACGGTTTTCATCATTAGTTTGTACTCGCAAGGATGATGTTCGCATTTTAATTCACGTGTGGACGTCCACACATGAAGGAGATTGCACACTCATATATATATAAGCATCATCTATCTACGAGCTAATTCCTTTCTCCATTGAGAGATTGAAACAAGAAAATAGTATCATAGAAATCCAATAAAATTAGAGAAAAAGTTTGCTATTAACTATATATGTTTTTAAGAAGCGAACTCTCGATTTCCTCATAAGATTTCGTTGCCTTTCCTCATAACATGCAAATTTCACCTAGGGTTTCTCTCGTTTTGAATTCTTTCAGCCAAACTCTTCTTTAGGGTCAATCGAAAACTTATGATCAGTAGAATATATAATACAATTTAGCTATTATTATTGCCGACTTAAGAGGGTACAATAATAGCTTTAAGTCTTTTACCACATAATCCAGATCGAAATGAATTAATGTTATTTGCATGCAGATGCAAAAGAATAATTATAATGTATGTTTATGACTTATGAGAGTGAAGACAATTTATAATGATCATATATATTGCTGCACACTTGCACGTAGTATATATATCATCGATCAGTCATTCTATTGCTTTTGGTTAGGTCAATCAAATTATGCCCAGAACATTATATACTTAACTTTTCAAGCACTCAATTAAAAGTCAAATGGTAAAATTACGCAGTATTTATTTATTCATTAATTTTCATGTTTATTCTCTTCTGTGTTAAATGACTTAAATCGAATTCCTTGTGACAAAAAGAAAATAATGGTAATTAATGATGACGAATCATATCAAATTGTATTGACATTCACATTTTCAACTGGATATTATTGTTCCCAGCTCAGAGTAAAGTTGTATTCATAAAGTTTTCAAATTGCGGTGGAAAATTTCCTAGGGTTTGTAGCACACTTGAAACCTATCTTAACTTTATCGAATCTAATTGAAACTTCCATGTCTTCTAATGTTTTACAATATTCACGTGTAAAAGTTGCCAGTTATATATTCTAATCATCATTGCCCTGAGTTTTTTTTTTGTCAAATTCATTAGCACAGTAAATAAGTGATTCTTTTGTAGCCAGACCAATAATGATCGATAATGTTCCACAAAGGGAAGATACATTTTGCACGTTAAAATTTAAAAACATATGTATATTTGACACTTTCATAGTTTTATTTACAAAATTACACGACATTTATTTCATAAAATATTTGATAAAATAACTCTAAGAAGTAGTTAATTTCACTAAAAGTTGCAAACTGCATATAGAAATGCTATATTGTTGGACGGAAAAGTATATTAAGAACTTCTTAGCTTTACTAAAGCATGCTTAGGTTTGCTATACATAATTTCCATGACAATATTTGTCCCCTTTAATTAATTAGATTGCAAATTTGGTCTAGCAAGGCAGCATTAGTGCCATATTATATAGATAGCTAGGTGTTATAAAAAAAAAAGAAAAGAATTTGGAACATGCAAAACTGCAGCAAGTCAGAAATCTGGGGTGGAGAACAGGAGAAGTTTGTTTGGACCAAGTTTGTCCATAGTGCTTGTATTCATTCTCCCAAAGGCATTGTTTGTTTACAAAGTCAGTGTGATTGGAATATATTCCTAATTACCAATTTAAATTAAACATGGTATTATATACTTTAAAGTATCCGATTGTTACCGATTAGTGGGTCAGGACTCATGAACACCAAATTCCCAAATTCCGTACATTAAATTAGACTTGGCCAGATTTGAATGGATTAAGTGAAATTGCCTATGTCTTTCCCTTCCCAACTTAATTCTAGTTTTTTTTTGGGTATAAATTGTAGCTGTTCTTTGCTTCTTCAGAAGTTCAACTGACTAACTATTTGATTTAAAAAAACTGATAATAACAGAGGCATAATAAGAGACTGAGTTAGGCCCAAATGTTTCTTTGGACAATGCAGGCCCAAATTGAGTGAGGCTGAGGGAAAAATAAGATCACATAGTGACTACTTTTTGTTTGAATGTTGCAATTGACGAAGTTAATCACTAGAACCATTACTGAATAGTGAATACTGATACACCCATTGCATCTCATTTTCTTTACCTATCATAAACGCATTTTACTAACCACACTCAACAATCCATCTTGAAATCCAGACACCAAACTCCAATGTATTGTTCTCTTTTTGGGCTCTCTTGTGTGAATTTAATGTATCGTGATATAGTGTACTGAAGGGAACCCGGAATAGAGAATACCACTAAATTACAGGCAAGATGGCTGAATAACAAGCCGTTATTCGGAACTAAAAAGTTTGGATCATTTAGATCAACTAATGCATTAAGCCATTGATTCTTTGCTTGCCAATACCATAATACCAAGATAGTAATCAAATCTCACTTTTGCACGTTAATAGTAATCAAATCTCATTCTTTTGCATGCTGTTATGAGAAAACCATATTATTTTTTAAATTTTTAATATTATAATCATTTTATTTAAAGTGAGAAAGGCCTTAAGTTTTAAGTGCCCAAAATGGCTGGGATGATTTACCAGAAAAGGGAATGGTATGGGCCGCCCATTACATAGGCAACTCTGCATGGGTGCCTTTATGGTTGTTATAAGTGGACCATCATCTGAGGCAAACAAGTCCATCACCCAACCCATGATAATGACTCTGAAAGGCAATATGTTTCTTCATTTTTAATTTTTTTATTGTGTTGTGTACCAACTTTTTCAGTTTTTTTTGTTCCGCAAAATAATTTCATGATCGTTTATTTTTTAAATTATTATTTAAAAACTATTGTACAAAAATTCAGCTTTTTTTGTTGTTGTAGAAAATTCAACTTAATTACTATCGATTCTGAAACTATACCATTAGATGACAAAAAAACTAAAAAAATTGGCCGAAAGTTAAAAGAAAAAGTTGCTAGTACACTTCATTGAGTGATTGAATTTTTAACCTATTGTAAATTTGTAATCGTAACTTCGTAAGTTCATAACTTATTTTTTCAGTGTATGGGATGTCCCAACGGAAAAGGCAATATTTTCATGATGTAAATTAACTTTGTTACTTATCTTATCATCACCTTCTGAGTTATTAACTTATTCCATTTCCTGCAAATTTCCTTGGGTCTATATATATCCCAGTTTGGTTTAAGCTTTTGTTCCTTCCAACTTTCCAACTTTCAAGTCCTTCCAAACAAAGCTCTAAAAAACACTTATTACCACTATCCCGTGATTAACCCCCTTGTTTGTTACATTTATGATTACCATATATAAACTTATAAAGAGAGATTTCAAAATCCATAAAATCTAACCCAAATATCTCCCTTAATTTGTAATCTACTACCTACAAAGAAGCAATACAGAATTGGTCAGAGACCCAATTTATTTAAATGCAAAGCCCTTCAACTACTGGTCTTCTCACTCTTCTGAGATGTCTCCTACTAACTGGAGATCATCCCTCTTCTTCATCCTCCTCCAATTCATGCTATCATCATCAAATCCACACCCTCAATTCCCATGCAGCCAACCCCACCATAACTCCCTGTACCCTTTTTGCAACACCTCTCTCTCCATCTCCACCAGAGCCCAGTCACTAATATCCCTCCTCACCCTCAATGAAAAAATCCAACAGCTCTCAAACACTGCCTCTGGAATACCCAGACTTGGAATTCCACCCTATGAGTGGTGGTCTGAGTCACTCCATGGAATTGCCACAAATGGCCCTGGTGTCTCCTTTAATGGCACCATCCCTTCAGCCACAAGCTTCCCACAAGTGCTTGTGACTGCAGCTGCTTTCAATAGGACTCTGTGGTCTTTGATTGGGTCTGCCATAGCTGTTGAGGCCAGAGCAATGTACAATTTTGGGCAGGCTGGGTTGACATTTTGGGCACCCAATATCAATATCTTTAGGGACCCAAGATGGGGGAGAGGCCAAGAGACCCCTGGGGAGGACCCCATGGTTGCTTCTGCTTATGCTGTTGAGTTTGTGAAGGGCTTTCAAGGTGGGAGTTGGGGAGGTGGAAGTGGAATTAGAAATGGGTTTGGAGGGAAAAGAGTGTTGAAAGAGAGTGATGGGCTAATGCTCTCAGCTTGTTGCAAGCATTTTACTGCTTATGATTTGGAGTCGTGGGGAAATTATAGTAGATATAGCTTCAATGCTGTGGTAAGTCTTCCTCTAACTTGAATTTTTGAATGGTGAAATGTAGAATGTTAGCCAATTTCAATTGGGATTTTTCAGTATGTTTTAGTAGCTTCTTTCCTAGCCATGCTAGGCAATTTCTCATAGTCATATACATATACTGTGTTAGCCACTTTTATCTTGGTTTTCTTAGTAGCTTTTGTTTTGTCCAATATATGTTCTAGTAGCTAAATTCATGTTTTAATAGGTTTCACAACAAGATTTGGAGGACACATATCAGCCGCCTTTTCGTAGTTGTATACAACAAGGTAAAGCTAGCTGCTTAATGTGTTCTTACAATGCAGTAAATGGGGTTCCAGCATGTGCAGACAAGGATCTGTTGGAGAAAGCTCGGGACAAATGGGGCTTCAAAGGGTAAATTTTTTTTTATGCTCATTTACATTGAATAGAATATTCAAGTTTGATAGATTGAAAAGACTCATAATTTATGCATATTGTATTTCCCTTGGTGGATTAAGTACAGGTATATCACCTCAGACTGTGACGCTGTGGCCACAGTCTTTGAATATCAGAACTATACAAAAAGTCCTGAGGATGCAGTTGCCGATGTTCTGAAAGCAGGTGTATATGATTGTTTCTTTTCATAACATCTTAAGAAATTTCTTGCAATGACTATTGGATACAAATGAGAGATTTGGTTACAAAGTTTTAATTGAATCAGTTATCTGTAGGGATGGATATTAACTGTGGTACATACTTGGTTCGGAATACTCTATCTACAATCAAACAAGGTAAGGTGAAAGAGGAAGACATAGACAGGGCTCTTCTCAACCTTTTCACCGTTCAACTCCGTCTTGGGCTGTTTGATGGAGATCCCATAAAAGGGCAATTTGGAAGCTTGGGACCTCAAGATGTGTGTACATCAGAGCACAGGAATTTGGCACTTGAAGCAGCCAGGCAGGGGATTGTGCTTCTTAAAAATGATAAGAAGTTCCTGCCTTTGAAAAAGGATGTTGATCTTTCCTTGGCTGTTATTGGTCCATTGGCAAACAATGCAAGTTTGCTCGGTGGAGGCTATACAGGTATGATTTGCTACATTATGACAGCATAAATAGTTTTCGATGATTGAAGTTTCCTCAAGCTCTATAGTTGGTAGAGTCATTGTATGTGCAAATGAAATGTATTTGTGGTTTTACTTGTGGCAATTTGGTCATTAGAAATGGGAATTCATGTATCGGCAACATTCTCAAGTCAATTGTACAATGACATCCATTTTTGCAAGAATACACATATGTAGCTTCAAAAGTTCTTAATATGTTTACCCCAAATTTTTACTAAACTCAGATTTCCGACTGCTTAGTAAAGTATTTTCACGGGGCAGTTAAGCTAAAGGTTAATTGATCGTGTAGGAATTCCCTGCAACCCAAAGAGTCCTTTTGAGGGCCTTCAACAGTACACAAAAAGAACTTCTTATAGAGCTGGTTGCCTTGATGTACCATGTGATTCTGATGCTGGGTTCGAAGAAGCAATTCGTGCTGCCAGAAAAGCCGATTTTGTTGTTATAGTTGTTGGTCTTGACGCGTCACAAGAAAGAGAAGATCACGACCGAGTTAGTCTTCTCCTACCTGGTAAGCAGACGGCCCTTGTATCTTCTGTAGCTGCTGCAAGTAATAAACCAGTGATTCTAGTTCTTGCTGGTGGTGGACCACTTGATGTATCATTCGCCGAAAAGGACCCACGAATTGCCAGCATTCTTTGGATTGGGTACCCCGGAGAAGCTGGCGGGAGAGCGCTAGCAGAAATCATCTTTGGAGATTTTAATCCAAGTAGGTATTTGATCGACAACATGACTTTGCTATTGAGGTGTGTATATATTGCATGAAATATTATACAGAGAAACTTTAATATGATATCATGTGAAAAGAGTCTCCATTCTAAATGCTATGAGTTCTATTTTCTGTAATGTTAATCAGAGTTATTACATTTCTGTTAGGCATCCAATACATGCATACACTTCCAAATTTTAAAGCTAAAGTTTAACAAGATCATTTGATATTATAAACAGGTGGAAGGCTGCCTATGACTTGGTATTTTGAGTCATTCACCAACATCCCAATGAATGACATGAACATGAGGGCTAATCCTTCTCGTGGTTATCCAGGAAGAACCTACCGGTTTTACACAGGGAACAGGGTGTATGGATTCGGACAAGGCTTGAGCTACACAAAATTCACTTACAACATTGTGTCAGCGCCGACCAAATTAAACATATCAAGACTTTTCAAGGTTGATTCATTTAAAAACATACTACACCAAGCAGGAGATGCAGTTGATTATTTACGCCTAGATGAGGTGACATCTTGTGATTCCTTGAGATTCTCTGTTGAAATCACTGTGATGAATGTAGGAGACATGGATGGAAGTCATACTGTGATGTTGTTCTCTAGAGTGCCAGAAATTATGAAAGGCGCTCCAAAACAACAGCTGATTGGTTTTAATCAAGTGCTTACTGTTTCATATAAATCAACATCAACAAGCATTCTGGTGGATCCTTGTACTCATCTTAGCCATGCAAATGATTATGGGGAGAGGATATTGCCATTGGGTGATCATATGTTAATGGTTGGAGATGTGAAACATTTTGTTTCAATTGAAACTAATTGATGCTGTTCTGCATTAGATCTGTGTATTGATACGCAAATGCACCAGTAAAAAAGAAACATGATTGTGGATCATTTGAATACGGACATGGTATAGCTAAGTATTCAGTCATTCTAGGTCTTGATTTTAATAATGTGAGAAAATCATTGTTGGTACTTTGATGAGAATGAACTAAATGAATCTGTGGAAATTTGGCTTGCTTGCAATTAATTCCAACTAATACTATATGAAATTCAGCCAGCAAAAAACTCAATTTGCTAGTTTCATCTTGGCAAAAATGCGAATTTCATTAACAAAATTGTGCATGCATCCACCTGGAATTTTTTAGGAAAACCTTATAGCGAGGAATGGTTCGTCGCTAAAAGTATTTCAAAATAAATAAATTTTTATTTTTTAAAAATTTTTTGAAGAAATAGAAAAGCAGTTAGTTATTAGGTCTCTTGGACTTTAAGATTAAACATTGCAAACGAATTTTGTAATACCTTTTCTATTGAAATTGAGTTTTCGCTTGGTTTGGGTAAAATGTGCTAAATTGAGAAATTTTTTCCTATTATAGCACATGATTTATTTGAAAAATTATATCTTTGAAATTTCAAGACCATTTTGCACAAGTTTACAAAAGTATAGAGTTTTAATAAAATACAACGCAAAAACTTACGAGGACCGAAAGTTTTTCTTTTTTATTTCGTCACATAAAAAAAAATTAGGAAACAAATTTAAGAAGAAAAAAAGAAGCAAATTTCATAAAGAAAATAAAGATTGGGCTGGGCTCCATGAGCTTTAGGCCCACGCCAGAAAACTTTTCTCGAATATTTTTCCAAGTACGTATTTAGGTTACTTCGCATTTGTTATCGTTCTTCACAGACCTTGCAGAAACCAGTCTTCGTCTCTCAGTCTCAGCAGTAGACCCATTTTCGACGACACCAGGTACTCTCTCACCCACTGATTCTGAATCTACGGCCTCTTATTCAAACCAATTCATTGATAGTTTGATTCAGTAAAATTGGGGATAGATTTTCTTGAAATTAGGGTTCTGATTATTGGGGACTGTCTACGGTAGTAAAATTAGGTCTGTGAATGCTTATTATGTTTACTTAAAATGTTTTCTTCTTTTGATATCTCAGATTCAGTTGAGCAATCCATGTTTCCTTTTAGCATTTGGATTGTTGTTTTGTTTCCAGATTTCTTTAGGATTTAAGGTTTCATGAACCATACGACTCCTATATAAGGCATCCGTTAGGTTGTATTTTTCATTAAATTCATCAATAAACAAAAACCAAAAATTCGAGAAAAATCTGTGTGTATCTTTCGGGTGCGCCTGTGTTTGCTTGAGAATATTTCCATTAGGTTTTAAGACCTGACGAAACCCTATTTCTACTGTGAAATTGCTTCCGCTATCAAAGGTAGCGAGTCTAGTGACTACAATTTCCCACTGAACCCTTAAACAACATTAATCATTGGCAAAAATTCATGGAAAGAGGGTTAAGTTAATAGCCCTTGTTTGGTTTATTTGTTTGATTTATGTGCGTTCTGGTGCGCGATGGATTAATTTAGTTTCACTTGTTTTGAAGCAGCAATCATGGCAGACGATCAGAATGATGTGAAGGAGGAGGTGGCACTGGCAGACGTAAGTTCAACATTTTTTATGTTTCTGTTTTACAATTGCCCCTCATATAGACAATCCAGCAAAACTTTCCGGATAATGGTTATAGTTCCCTGGAATTAGGTTGTTGGTAGTCCGTTAGCAAATCCCATATGAAGGTGTGATGCCTAGGGTCTCTTGACTAGATCTAAGTGATTGTGTCTCTTTGTGCAGATTGCCCCTTTTGATCCTAGTAAAAAGAAGAAGAAGAAAAAGGTTGTGATCGAGGATCTCGTTGATGATTCTGTGGACAAGTTGGCTGAAAAAACAGAAAACCTGGCAGGTGATTTACTTGAACAACAATTGATTTACGGTTTGGTGTTTTTATTTCCAAGTGTGCTATACATGTATCATTTTCGTGGAAGACTTATCTTTTTAGTCATTGCAGTTGCTGATGGGCAGGACAGTTCATTTTCTGGTTTGAAAAAGAAGAAGAAGAAGCCAGTAAGTTTCTATGCTTTTCTACTGTCTACAAGCTAAATCGTTTTCCTAGGAATTGACTTTTGATGGTTGGTTGATGTGATTATAGGTTGAAACCAGTATTTTGAATGAAGAGACTAGCGGCGATGTTGTGGAAGATTTGGATGGTAAGAGATTACTGGCTTTATAATATGTATGCCACCTCATTGTCTTTGAAACAAATAGTTATACTTTGTTATGTTTGGCCTTTTAGAGCATCCCGGTGAGGATGAAGAAGGAGAAGGAATTGTACTAGAGTCCTCTAATCCTTGGGAGGGTAGCGATCGTGATTATGAATATGAGGAGGTGTGTATATTATCTCATTTTACTACAATCTTCTACAGTACCATGAGTATTCCTTTACCTTTATAGTATATGGCATATAACACTTTTCTTTAATGCAATATCTGCAGCTTCTTGGTCGGGTGTATAACATTCTTAGGGAGCATAATCCAGAGCTAGCTGGAGACAGGCGCAGGACAGTTATGAGGCCTCCACAAGTTCTACGTGAGGGCACAAAGAAAACTGTCTTTGTGAATTTCATGGATCTGTGCAAGACGTAGGTTTTACTTCCCTTGTCTGATGAATCACTAATGTGTTTCTTTCCCCCTATTTAATTTAGTTAGTCCTGTATTTCTGTCTGACGTTGTTTGGAGTCATCTTTGAGTAAGTATCTCTTTGTGGTTTAAACATGCTTCAAATCTTGGTAAATGATTTTGTTTCGATGTTTCATTAGAGTTTTGTGGTTTTTATTCTTGTTTTTTACGTTATGGACTTTTGTAATTGTGTGCTGTTCAACATAGGATGACATAAATCAAGTTGGTTTTAGCTATTTAAGGCTTTTTATCTGTGTTTCATAGGAGCTTCATATGCTTTTTGGTTTCTATTGTTTGTTGCATCATTACCTAAGGGAATGCATTTTTGTATTAAAAAATCCATGAAATCATTACTATATGAAGATTTCCCATAAGTTCTATAAGTTCTGTGTATGTATGGATATCTGTTAATCACTTCTCTATATGTTGTGTTCTATGTGGTGAAGCTCTAGATCATAGGTTTCCTAAAGTTCAAATTCAAAATTGTTCAGAATTAAGTGATGGTGGACAAATGTAATTCTCGTATATGCAATGTCAACTATCACTCTGTATACAAGAAGGTTTTCAACGTGTTTATAATTTGATATATGTGAAGGAGCATAATGGTCCGTGTAGATCGCTATGGCTGGAGTTATTCCTAATAGTGGTTATACAAAATTCTATTTACCATATTTCAAAATTTATGTTCTGAAGCTATTCTGATTTCATCTACTTCCTAAAAGGATTGAATACTTTTTTGACCTATTACTCCTCTTCTGTTGATTTACCTTAAAATTACAGGATGCATAGGCAGCCGGAGCATGTCCAGAATTTCTTGTTGGCCGAACTGGGGACAAGTGGATCACTTGATGGACAACAGAGGTTAGTTGTCAAGGGAAGATTCGCCCCCAAGAATTTTGAAGGAATACTGCGGCGATATGTCAGTAAGTACCTCACTTTTTGGTTTGATTTTATTTTTATTGCAGTTGTTTTGGAATGATCTGTGTGGATCATGTTTTGTGGCCTAATTGTTTATGCAGGCTTGGTAGTTAATTATGTCTGCCCTTGTGTATACTCTCTGTTGTATTACTTTTCACTATTCTCTCATATTTGCTTATAGCACTTATTTTTTGTCAGATGAATATGTGATTTGCCTTGGGTGCAAAAGTCCCGACACTATACTTTCAAAGGAGAATCGTCTGTATTTTCTCAGATGCGAGAAGGTAACAATCATACAATGTTATTGGCATTTTCTAGTCTTAGTTAGCTTTTGTTCGCTAATTGTAGTTGTAATCAATAATTAAATTAAATTCTATACCAAAGAACCATTGTCTGCACATGTACACCAAAGGCAGGCTTGGTGTGAGTGATTTATAGAAAGTTGTAATTGTACAACGACGAAGCACACAAAGGTTTTAGTAGTTCTCTTGTTTGAGGAGGCCTATGATGATTTGAAGATTTGCCTACATTGTCAGATTCTTGCAATCATGACGGAGTAATCTAGATATTTCTGAGGCCTCCTTGTGGAAGTTTGCTCTTGCTTAGTGTGAAAGGGATCCTTGCCTTGAGGGTTCTGTGTAGTTTTCATTCTTTTAGAATATGATTGCTAGGCTGTCTATGTTCTTCTTACAGGTTATTGTCCATAGTTTTTACTTTAATTAAATGTTAAGTACTGTGTCTTTGTAGTAGAGTTTCTTCTGCTCGTCAGTGTTGGGTTAATTGATTTTCTTATTTTATATTGTTGCAGTGTGGTTCTGGAAGATCAGTTGCTCAGATCAAACAAGGTTTTGTTGCTCGTGTTGGGCGCAGGAACGCTGGGTCATGATCGGCTTGTTCTGGGTTTTGTTTTTGGTGATGCCTGTTGTGCTCTGTATTTGGAGAACCGTGGCTTACTACTAGTTAATGAATTTTGGATTGCCTGTTTATTACTACCTAGAACGACGGTAACAGTTGTGATGTTTTAACACCGAGAAGAGAACTTTCTCTCTGGCTATTTTGCTGTCATATATACTCATATCCTTTGCTTCTTACAGTTCTTTATTTTTGAGTTGAGAAAAACTAGCATGATATTGATAAGGCGTATAGCCCTTGTACCAAATTTTTTCTAGCTCGAGATTCATGCTGAAAATGAGCCAAGCTGAGCAGTACATGCCCAGTTCAGTCTGAACTAATGGAGTTGGTAGAAATGAATCAATGATGATCATGTTATTTGGTGGATAAGGTCATCAGACAATCCTCACAACTAGTGTTTGCTTAAGTAACAATATCTCTCAAGTTCTTAAACCCCCATGGCCCTTTGCTTTGGTCATTGCCTAACCACTTCATTGGCTATATCAAATGTTGTGTGAAAAGTTAGCCTAATATTTATTTACCAAGGACTGTCACATTGAGATGGAATCAATTCTCTCTTAAAAAGCAGTGACTTTATAATCTAACGAATGCGCGTGACCGAAAGCAAAATACCAACTAGATTATTCTTCCCTTTTGATCATTATAATAAGCAATTGACATACCTAAACCAACAACTAGGGTTTTCCAAGGGAATAATCGACTCCTTTCATTGGGCTATATTTCACATTACATATATTCCTATGATAATCGTACATAATTCCTTCACATTCTTCTAGTCATCGAATAAAGCCCTGCCGTATAATACGAACAGAATATAGAATGCCTTCTGGTGTTTTCATATTATACCATTTCATTCCAGTAGGAATATTAGCTTCATATGCATTGGTACTCATTCCTAAACAGATTTAGATTTTGGGATCAAGATATGTCTGTCTATTACATGTTCAAATTGTGGCTGATAAATCTGACTTCTACTCTTTCCCCTCCACTTTTGATGTGGGCGCACCCCACTGTGTTTTTTTTTGGTGTCATTGATGGTAATTGGCACGTCTTAGATGATTGTCTACGTGTCTTTAAGCAAGTCTTCCACGATTCTGCAATTTGCCACAAATCAATATTTTTCTGGGGCCTTCTCCTTGTTTCTCTTCTCTGGGAGGGGAATTGTAGTATAGGGCACAAACTAGCTTACTATCCAAGCTCCCCTATAGATCCTATCCACTTCTTTCATTTATAACCAATAAATCTTTGCTTATCTCATAAATACGCCTTTTTACGTATGGTATGATGTATTTCATTAATATTGATGGAAAGATAACAACTAATTTGGACCAATCATTTACAAAAGGGCTAGTCAAACCACGTCAGTCATTCGGAGAAAATCTTGCATACAAGTTTCGATCCACCAACAAAAAATTTAGAATAATTTCACTGTTATATGATGAAATATTTTTATGACCTCATTAGTAGATCGAACTAATAAGATGGCACAACGAAATAGAGTTTTTCCTTGTATTTTTTTTTTTAAAATAAAGATTTAATCTCCAAAATAATAGATGCACTATTATTAATGGGTCAAATTGGTATATCCGTCGATATTTTTGTTAACATGTGATACTCCCATGACTCTTTCTCGGTTACCATATTGGGGGAAATAATTTTCTTAGGTACCATCTTGGTCGATTATGAAATTACAAGTACCATTTTGAAAATTAATTCTCTTTAAAAAAATGTTCATTTGCACTTTGCGTGTATAATTTCAACAGAACTATTTTAGCCCACGGAGAAATAGGTACCCAATTTTTTTTTATATATTTCACATACTATTTGGTCAATTCTTGATAGTAAAGGTTTTTAACGTTACTTTTACCCCAAAACAGAACTAGGTAGAAATCTCACCAAAAAACAAAAGTAGGTAGGATAAACCGGAGTGCCCAAATCATAATCCTGTGTGGGGATACTAGAAAATAAGGTCACGGAGGAAAGTTAAGTGGGATTAGCCAAAAAAAAAAGAAAAGGAAAGTTTAGTGAAGAATTTTTTCATGATCACACATCATTGACATATGTGACGAGTCCCTATAATTGGTGGTTTCAATAATTTATAATTTATTAATTTTATATTTTATTATTTATTAATTATTTTATTACACAGTCACCGATCATAATAACTTGTCACCGGATCATAAAAATTTCGTGGAGAAGAGGGGCAAGTAAAGTAAAGACGTAAAGTGCATTGAAAAAGTGATGCATGCTGTTTATGTATTTGTTTTGAAATCAACCAGAATCTTCTAGCTAGGAGCTAAGCTTATTATTAGTATAAAAGCCATAGAAATCAGGATTTTCTCTTCCACATAGTTATCCATCAGTCCAATTGTCCAAACTTAAAGCTTCGGATTGAGTCTGTCTGTGTAGTTAGCAGAGATGAGCGACCCAAAATATGGTTATCCCTACCCTGCTCAAGGACAAGGTATTATCTTGACCTCTGCTGGTGCCTAATTTTGTCTTAAACACATCTATGATTAACTTCTTGCTCTTTTTCCTGATCCTTTGAACTTCCAAAACTTGAGCTTTTCTTGTTCTTTGTGAGCAAGTAATTATCAGTTTACTAATTTGTTGTCTTTGATTCTGTATGAGTTTGGGAAAGTGGGTCATGATATAGATCATGGGATTAATTCTTCTTTCTGGTTTGAAGAGGTTTTCCCTTTCTGGTTTTAACTTTTAAGCACTAGATCTTTTGATGATTTATGTTGTTGTTGGATAATTAATCTTGCAGGTTATTATCAAGGCCCTCCAGTAATGGCACCTCCACAGTATACTTATGCTGCTCCACCACCCAGGAGAGAACCAAGTTTCCTAGAGGGATGGTAAGTAAAGTACCAAACTTTCTGCCACTCCTTGTATTATGTCATAGTTTTTAGCTTTAGATTGGGGTCTCTGTTTTAATCCTCTGTTTTATTTTTTTTGGGTTAAAATTTTGGAGAATTGTGGCTATGAAATTGCTGATTGATCTGTGTTTGTGTTTTGGATGGATGTGTGTGTTCTGCAGTCTTGCGGCTTTGTGTTGCTGCTGCCTTATTGACGAGTGTTGCTGCGACCCCTCCGTCCTCTTTATCATCTGAATCATCATTATTAGTAATACATATGGTTGGATATAATTCAACTCCTACTATTTATTGTAATGTGAGATCTTGTTCAATATTGCTTCTGTAGTTGTTTATATGCAAGACTTCTACTCGTTTCCATTGTGTAGTCTATGTGCTATAACTTCTACGTACTTATGCTGAAGTTTTGTAGTGTTTCGGAGTATTGAAATTCTAAAAATGTGAACCGTTAGATTAGTAATTATTTACGAAAATTAGGCCTGTTTATAGATACGCTTGTGATAATTTTGTGGTTTTGTGCATATATAGGATATATAGGACCAAAAATTCAAAATCAGAACGGTGGTGTAGAACTTTCAATGAGTGAGTGAGGATTTGCAATGAGTGAGGTGATTTGGCCCACATTATGAATTTTGAAGCAAAAGGTGAAAGAGAGATGAGAGCTACTTGTGTCCTTGCAGATGTTCAAAACGTGAAAACGGTGGTGTAGTCAAAAGCAATGCTGCTCATCTTTTTGATTGTAATTATTTGCCCATTGAACTCATTATATTTGTCCATTTTCAGTTATGGATGACAAACATATTTTTTTCTGGAGGAGGATGTTAGTTCATCAATAATTAGCTAAAGGCTAACAGGAAAAATAATTACTTAACTAAACTCATATTTTTAAGCTATTAAGCACGCCTCATAAAGCCGCATCCCCAAGTTAAAATAACAAAGAACTACCCAAGTAGGGTAAATGGGTTAATTTTGCGGATATTGTTATTTCGACAACTACTTAATAAATTTCAATAATTGGAATTGTTTATCTTTTAGATTATTCATTGATAATTATTTTTGTAAAATTTTAACCATGTTGAAAACCGTTTGACCATTCAAAATATTGAAACATTACAAACAAATATAGGCTGGTGGATAAAACTAAAAGGGTTTTATTTGCCGGTAGGCCTAAACTTTCACGCACCGGATATAAAAGTACAAAACTTTCAAAAATGATCAATAAGGTAACTGAATTTTCAAAAACCACATAGTCGGGAGGTCTATTTTCTGTTAATTATGAGGGTATATCAATCATTTGATATATTTTATTTAAAAATTACATATTTACCTTTATATTTGTCACTTCAAAAGTGATTATACGATATCTAAATTTTCAAAAACACATCATTGAGAAGACAGTAACTACAAGCTTGCTCTGAATGCCTCGGGATTGGATCATGAAGACAGTAACTACGTACAGGCTTGCTCTGGAGGGTTTCCTCTCTAAGGTACCGATTCCCACCGGCAATGTTTATGCCATTAATGATGCACTGTCAGCTGAGGGTGCAGCAGATGACTAGACTAATAGACTTGCCTGAAACGTTTGGTTACGAATGGTGTGCTAGTCACTTCAAAGACTAGTGGGTTTCCAAAGTTTGATCTCATGCTTTTGGGAATGGGCCCAGATGGACATGTTGCTTCTCTATTCCCCGGTCATCCTCTTGTCAATGAGGAGAAAAATGTGTTACCTTTATAAAGGACTCACCAAAACCACCACCGGAGAGGATTACTTTTACCGTTCCGGTGAGGCGGTGATCAACTCTTGTGCATATATTGCAATGGTTTTGAATTGGGATGATAAATCTGGTGCTGTGCAGACAGCTCTTGGAAATAGTGACATGACTGATAGTTTACCTGTTCGATCAGTTGGTTTCACCTGAAGATGAATTGACTTGGTTCTTGGACAGTTGGACAAGGACGCTGCTTCGAAGCTGATTGTGTTTTACTGTTTTGTGTGCTTTGCATAATGTTGTCTATGTAATTTTATTGTGAGTTATTAATTGCATCTGATATATTAGCATAATGTTGATTGTGTGATGTGAGCTTGGCAGCAGAAATCACTGTCATTCACGGCTGGCTTTTCTTAGCAACTGTAACAGCAAGAAGTGGTGTTTTTTGGTCCTCCTGATTATGGTGCAATGTAAACTAAAATAAAATGGTGTGTCACATTATTACCGTAGCATCTCCAACAGAGCCATTTTGAAAAAAAGAAGTAGCCAACAATGTAGATAAATGAAAGTCAAATTTAATTTTTGCCAAAATCTGTAGCTATATTTAGATATGAGAGAAAATAAATCATAAATTAATTACAAATAGCTATTCTTTGCTAGGGCAAAAGGAAAAAATTAGTTAGTTATATTTTACTTTTAGCTATATTATTTAGTAAAAATAAATTTTATTGTTGGAAATGCTTTTAACGTTGAAGATAAAAAATAGTTTTTTGTTTTAGCAAATAAAATCATCAAAAGTTAAAGTTCATCTGCTACTTTTCTCGTGGACATTGAAATAAAATTAACATGATCACTAGTTACAATATAATTGACATGGTAGTAATTGTCCAGCACATATATGTGATAAAATCAATATATATCTCAATCGCCCTTGTTCTCCAACCTATAACATAAGATATTGGAAGAAATTAAAACAATGCAGTATGTGAAGAGTGAAGTTTTCATCAAATGTGAAGTTTGGTTAAAATGACTATCATTCATCAAATTTGGGGCACTATTCTAACGTGTTGCCAATATTAGCCAGATGGGCAATGCTAAGCTCAAACGCAGCCTGAGTTTGAATTAGCCACACTCAGCCAAGTGTCAAGTTTACAAATTTTTCGAATATTAAATTAATCTAAAGTACAGCAACTGTTGTGGATGAAATTTTTCCCATTTTTGCCCTCTCAGTCCTTCGGTTCCCATTGGTTTTCTCTCTCTTGAAGCCGCACGAACTATTTTTCTCTCTTGAAGCCGCACGGACATTGAAGAAGTCACAAACTATTTCTCCATTCTAAGATATAAATTTTTAGGGATTTCATTATGGATTTTGATTTAAGAGTATCTAGACTTCAGATTGGTAAAAGATGTTATTTTGGTGTTTGATTTTTGTTTTCTTTTTTCATGAATTTCATATTGGTATGGGTTTGATTTGAAAAATTGTAAAGCGAAAAAAGACAATCGATCTAATTCAAACCCATCCATCCATCCTTTGATCTAAGCAAGTTCATCAGCTCCATCACAATAAAGGAGCCCATATATTTTGAATTGTGCGTGAATTCAAATACCCAGACAACAACTCCTTTGTTGCATTCAAACAGGAAGAAGACGATACCCAGATGCCAATTCAATTACTCAGAAACTGAGGTTCTTGTATGGGCTTCAGAGAGAGGGAGAAGATTCATTTACTTAGAAACTGGAATTCTGGGATGGGCTTCGAAGGAGTTGGGGGAGAGAGAGCAACTGCTCCAAAAGACCAAGAACACAACAGCCAAACCACCTGCAAATCAAGCCCAAGCCGGTCTTTAGCTGCTGGAATTCACCACTAGACTCGTTCATCACCGCCGGACGACATCGCCGAGCCCAATTTCACAGACGCCGACGTCATCCTCAGAGCCCAGTTCGACTTCACCGTGCCTCACACCAAGCGGCGTCGCCGCTGTTTTGTTCACCACCTCGCCAGATTCTCTTTGGGCACCCATCATCTCCGCCGGCATCGCTTTCAATGTCTGTGAGGCTTCAAGAGAGAAAAAGTAGTTCGTGCGGCTTCAAGAGAGAGAACCAATGGGAACTGAAGTACTGAAAGAGCAAAAATGGGAGAAATTTCATCCACAGCAACTGCTGAACTTTAGATTAATTTAATATTCGAAAAATTTGTAAACTTGACACTTGGCTGAGTGTGGCTCAATCAAACTCAGGCTGCGTTTGAGCTTAGCATTGCCCTTGGGCAGATACAATTGTGACCTCCCGTGTTGCCAATATTTGGGGCTCAGTCCTTTTTAAGTTTAGCTCTTGGCTCATTAATTTTTGCCTCGGTTCCTTCAGCGGTTGTTACATGTTTCTCAAAAACCCATTCTATCGTATCCTCCTGCTTTTGAAGCGAAATCCAATCCGCCACATTTCTCTCGAACTGTGTTTTAAAACAGAAAACATGCCATGGAGCTGATATCTCCGACCTCGGGATCAAAACATGTATGCATGTACGCTGCTTTGCCTCTTGGTGAATTCACAGTACGAAGCAAGAACTTTGGCAATGTATATCCTCCGAAATGTTTGGCCACAGTCATGGCGCTGGTTCCAAATAAGGTCACAGTAGCTTTGTTTCCCAAATAAGGTCACTCAGTAGCTTTAACACTTTCTATCTGACATTAATTTTTTTCAAAATTACGATTCATGCCACTGACAGTAACTTTATTGTCGTTGGACAGTAGTTTTATTGTCGTTGGATAATAGCTTTATTATTTTTGGACAGTAGATTTAATGTTCTTTGACAATAGATTTAGTGTGCTTTGACAATAGCTTTATTGTCGTTTGACAGTAGCTTTAGTGTGCTTTAGCTTAGTGTTCTTTGACAGTAGCTTTAGTGTGTTTTGACAATAGATTTATTGTCGTTGAACAGTAGCTTTATTGTCGTTAGAAAATAGTTTTAATGTGCTTTGACAATAGCTTTATTGTTGTTTCCGTATGCAGTGACATTTTTGTAAATAATAACAAAACAAATGCGGTGACAATTTTGTAAATATTGATGCGGTGATATTTTTGTAAATATTGGTGGCCTTATTTGGGTAACAAAAATTTGGTGGCTTTTTGAAGCATAAGGGGTGACCTTATGGGTAATTTTTTATTAGATTTAACAACAACGTACTACACTAGTTTCAACTTGTGTTGTCACCTGTTTAGGCACAACAATGTGTTAAACTATTCCCACACGCTGTTAAATGATACAGACACAAGTCCAGCTAGTACTACTCTTGCTTGTGCAGACGATCATTCTTCTTTTTGCTCGTGTCTCGCAAGCTCTCTCCAATTCTTCTACTCCTATTTTCTCTTCTCTATCAAATGGTTTAGATACGTTTCGTAATCAATCATTATCATATATCGAATCAGAAACCATCCGAATTGAAACTTTATATTTCCCTGTCAAAGTGCATTCCATGCCAACCATAAAAGATTGGAAGATGCATGTATGGTTTATGTTATAGTTATCACGTGCACATGCATGGGAAACGAAGACCCTTCATATCCACGCAAACCTCGCCTGGTGCCTGCTAGGCAACACAATCCTGGATCTGATATGAAATTCTAGTGTTCATCTCTAATGGTCAGGCTCAAGAACATTCGTTTTCACTTTCTGAATATTTTGCAATTATATAAAACTTATTTTAAAAAATTAATAATAATTTGAAACTACTTGTAGCGACGAACTATTCGTCGCTAAAGGTAGTCCTTTATTAATTTTATGCCAATTTAATTAAAATATACACTCTCGGCCTTCCAACGCTCACACGGATTGCTTCTTCTGGGTTGTAAACTTGTAACATCTACATTACCACCCTCACAAAAAGATCTAGCTAGATGATGCTTTAAAGTACTTTATTCGTCAAAATATGAGAGCTATAACAAGGAATTTTTAATCAGATTAGTTTGCTTAATTAGCAAGAAAAATAATAATCAAACCGATTCTCAGCGATCACTATGCTTCCTAGTGTTCATCTCTCAAAATAGTTGAATGGGGTCATGACTCATAATTTTTTATTTATTTTTTTATTTTTTTTCAGAAAATTTGTTTTGTTTTGTTTGTACCTTAAACACGCGAAATATCCCTTAAAATTTGGTAAGTCCTAAAAAAAAGAAGTAGAAATTAATGACTTACTATTCAAGTAGTTTTCTTATATTTCACTCATGCATTACCAAGTAATTTAGTCTTTTGGTCGCGATCGGACTCCCCAAGCAATAATTAATGATCGAAGAAAGAATTATCTCGAATTAAGTATATATGTTTGATAGTCGAATTAAGTATGTTTAATGTATGCGTTATTAGCCGCCTATGGGATTCCATATCCATTTGTGATACTGTTTCCTGATTTTGGCCGTACTTCCCTCATTAGACCTACCAGAAATCCCTATATATATATACAAGCAGCATAGTAGTTTTATTATAGGAGCAAAACCTTCTGAACCAAAAACAGTACCAATTAACAAACCCTAGCTTTCTCTACTAAACAAACCCTAGTTTTCCCTCTCCACAAGTCTGATCAAGAAAGATGGCCTTGGCCGGTCCAAGAAGGACGGAGATCAAGATGATTGAGCGTCTGAGTAGCAGACAAGTCACTTTCTCCAAACGCCGCAAGGGGTTGTTCAACAAGGCCGCTGATTTGTCACTTCGATGTGGCGCAGAGATTGCAGTCATAGTTTTCTCCAACACCAATAAGATGTATGAATTCTCAAGCACTACCATGGAACACATTCTTTCAAGATACATCAACCACGGCGGCGGCGGCTTGTCAATGGAGTCTCCAGAAAATAAGCCTCAAGATGAACCGGCTGCCAAACATGAGCCGAGTGCAATAGTTCTACGGCAGGAACCTATTATTGCAGCCCTAAACTTGGATTGCTCGCGGATGATGGGTATGAAGTTGGATGGCTTGAGTTTGAAAGAGCTGAATGAGCTAGAGGAACAAATAAGGGAAGGGATCGAATCAATTGAGAAAAGAAAGATTGAAGTGCAAGACTACTACAAGTACAAGCCATCGTATATGCTTGAATATTCAAACCATTTGGATAGGAACAATAGCCAGTTTTTCTATGGCACAAGCTCAAGTGCCGTTTCAGATTGTACTGAATCAGGGCAAAGTAACGATTTTGTAGACACTTCTTTGCACTTGTGAGTTGTGATTGTCATCATCAAATGCTCGTACATGGCAAGAGGATATCATTCAAGATCGAGGGAAATTTTCTTGTAATTTGTTTATGGTCTTGTTGTTTCTTGGTTCTTTCTTGCATTGTTAGTTAGTTATACTATTTTCGACTAGTTAATTCTCTCATCAGGTATAAATTATGACATGCATACTTTTGCTTCGATTAAGATTAGGCTATTATCACTTTACTACGTGCTCATCATAACTTGGACCCAAATTTTTTACCAATTGAGTACACACATGATTTGAATTTGATACAGGGCTTTTCCAGCTTTGAATGTTCAAGTCAATCCATATTCCATGTAATGCAATCAAGAAAAACTTATTCCATAACACGACATATGAATCATGAAAGTTCGTCCACTCTGTACATGAAATATGGAAGTATGTGCAATACTTACACTGAGCAAGAGAACTAAATCCATAACATAATACAACATATGGAAGCTGTATTTGGTTGATTAGTTCTTATTTTAGGCCTTTGGGAGGTCTTCGGCACATGAGTTACCAGATGTAATTTCATGTGCAGATTTAGCACCATAACCATTATCCTTGAATAAGCTTCCGCACCTGCCGCCGCCACAACCACCGCTACCACCACACCCTCCGCAGCCCCCACTCTTCAGCATGTTTCCATACCCACCACCACCACCACAACCACTGCCACATCCTCCACCACACCCTCCGCAGCCCCCACTCTTCAGCATGTTTCCATACCCGCCACCACCACCACAACCACTGCCACATCCTCCACCACATCCTCCACCACACCCTCCGCAGCCCCCACTCTTCAGCATGTTTCCATACCCGCCACCACCACCACATCCTCCACCACAACCACTGCCACATCCACCAGAGCCAGCACTCCTTGTTGCATGTCCACACCCACTGCCACATGCTCCACCACAGCCTCCACCTTTTTGAGACGTCACTACATCTCCTTCAACAACCTCAATTTTTAGCTCAACTTCACTTGCTCCAGAGGAGTTCAAGTTGGTTCCTTTGCCTTCCTCAGGGTTCTCGTCAATTTCTTCCTCTACACTACCCATCTCCGTAGCATTAACAGAAAATCCGTTATATTTTTCCTTCTTAAGCTTATCCGAAAATATAAAAGCCAATATGATCCCAGGAACAGTTATCGATTCTTCCTTTACCTGTTCATTTTTCAGATGATATAAAATAAACTAAAGTATTTAAGGAACTGCAACAACATAAGTGAAGACAACACACAGTACCTTGATGCATCCAGATTTTAGGTGAAGCAATGCCACTGCTTTGCCATAAGGATCTTTGGCAGAGAATTCAACCAAGGTCATGAAGTCTTGTTCAGTTTTATCTTCAGTTATATGTTTCTCACAATCTTTAAGTTCATAATCCAGCTTTCTGCCTGGGAAGAATTTGACCTGTAACGAGAAGATAAATTTAGGGGACATAATCTACGACTCCTTATAACCAACCCTTTACATGTCAGGAGGATACACACTACCACTGCTGCAGCCCATCAAATCTTACCCAACAAAAGACATACTGCTTTAATGCTGCAACAAGTTAAAAATGTACTTTGCTATTCTGTATAGAGCACAAATGTGTAAATTATTAACAAATGAATTCATTCAATCAAGTAATTGCAAAACTATGACGGGTTGTTTTTCTGTAAATAACAAATAAAGTGATTTCCCCCGCAAACTATCAAGGCCTTTGAAATGTAAGTGGTTCAGGCAAGCGCAACAAATGTAAAAAAATTAAGTGTTGTTAGACATGGTATGAACTATGAAGTTATGTTTGGTTGAAGAGGCAGTAAAAAAATGTAAATATATGAAAGGTGGGAAAAACTAATGTGCAAACATTTGAAGCGCATGGATGCTTACCATCTTCTTTCCCTTTAGCAAGAAGAGGTATCCGTCCTTGGAATTATTCTCACGATGAAGGGACCAGTTGGAATTCGTCAAAGACCACCCAGTCCCTACAAACTCTGCAAGAGTACATATTTTCCCAGACTTGGTAATTCCAACCACCTCTTTCCTTGGAACGCTGTTTCCCTTTTCCTTTTCCTCTTCAGGATCCCTGTAAATACAATCCAAGCTGACACAACTTCAGAATACATACGGAAAAAACATTAACAATAAGAACCATATATATTCATAGTTCTACAGCACTTCATTTGCACAGGTTTGTATTCCAAACTGAATGTCGTAAGTCAACACCTCAGTTTATATATCTCTTGTGGGAAGTTGCAATTGTTCACAATAGTTGTATTAACCAGGTAAGAGGATACCTCATTTGCAGGCGGATGAGCTCTGTGCCAGTTTCATCAATCACATGTGTCCAATTCTTGGCATCTTGATTCTTCCCATGAAAGGGAAAAAAGCACGAACTCTTATATAATGGTCGAGAACGAACCACGTGCAGTGTGCGTTGTGCTATGGCCGGAACAGTAAAAGACATAGCGACCCGCATGTAGATTGGTTTTAAGTTCCCATTTCTAGAGCTTGGCACCATCTCCAACCATTTATCTGCATATAATTTAGAGGGTGGGAGTAGACAGTCTTGAAGAGAGAATGAAGACGAACCTAATGTTTTATATGCCCTTTTCATTGGTAAGTGGGAAGATGAGTGGGACATCAGTTCAATTAGCAGCTCTCCAGTGGGTTCACAATGGAAAGAAGCAACCTGTTTCTCTCCATACTCGGAAAAAATGCTAAGTCGGCGCTTAGCATTGAAAAATATATCCTGTTGGGTCTTACTAAATGAGGCAAAAAGAATCCCTTTGTGTCCTTCTGGTAAGTTCCTAACTTCCAGAAACTCCAAAAGAACCTGAAAAACCAATAGAGAAACATCTTAGGCAGGACTGCAGGAGGCAGCATATGTCCCTATTTATTAGTATCTGAGAACAAATATTAAAAGGACTAGAAGCTATGACTATGAGGAGTGATGGATATATACCTCCACAAATTTCACCTCTGGAAGCTCAATTACTTTCTGATGGTCAGGATATGCAACTACATCCTTGCTCATGATGTTAGATTGATAAGGAGTGGTTGTGAGAGGAGATGGGGCACTGCCTCTATACATTGCCCCTGCCCTCCAATACCTGTTACCAAATGTGTCTTCCCATTGCTTGGTAGTTCCAGAGAACCCAGTATCAAGCTTCTTCCCTTTAGTTCTGTCTGCATCCATGTCGTCATGCTCCAATACCTTTCCAAGTAGTTCATGCAGATCTTTACAATAGGATACAGGATGCAGTTGATGAGTATGCCAGATAAGGTCAATATCGTATGTTGGAACACAAAAACGTCTTAGAGACTTCTCTTTGTTGCTCTTGATTAAGTGAAGAAACCCTTTATATCTAGACACAGCTCCTTCAAGAAACAGATCATGGTTCATATGGGGTGCGGATACCTGTCAAAACACAGAAAGAAGATAAGCTAAAAGAAACAAAGAAAAAGGAACACAGAAACAATGGAAAATTAGAGGAGAGAATCATTTTTGTAGGTCTGAGCATTTAACCCCCCATTATATTAGCTGCAATCTATATTACCTGGTAAAAGAAAGGACTTTGTCTTTTAACAGCTGAAACCAGATCATATTTGGTGCATTTGTCAAGTCTGGAAATCCTTTCAGACATATCCACAGACAATGCATTTTGTAAGTTTAAGTTGTATGGTTCCTCTTGATACAGCCTATTCCAAATTTCTTCAGTTTTATTTTTACAAGAGCCTTGAACAGAGGAAACAACATTAGAGTTGTCAAGAATCTTTCCATAAAGTTCCTCACAGTCGGTCTTGTATTGAACCTGAATAATAAACCCAATATACAAATCTCAGCAATTCAACACATGATCAAACAAAGATAAGCAGGAATAAAAGAAAAACAATTCAGATAATCCTACCGGATTTAGCCTGTGACAATGCCAAATCCATTCACAATCAAGTGGTACAACCAAAGGTCCTTCAGAAAGCGGGGACTCTGAATGTTTGGCAAGTAACGGAAGCCAACAAGCATTGTACCTGAAATTAGCATTTTCAAAATCGATACATAAAGATCAAACGGCCACCAAGAAAGTTCAATTACATAGATTATTATTTTCTAAAGATACACATTAAACCTGATTAGCTTAAATAAAAAAGTACACCTAGCTCCACGATGCAAATCGGAAACAACAGGAAGCCCCAATATAATTTTTTTTTAATGCACCATTGCACCAACAACACATAAACCAAAGCAAAGCTACAAAGTTCAAACAATCAGCAGGATGAGTACGGCGTACCTATAGATAGCCCTCTGAAGAGCAGGCCCTTCATACAGATGCCGATTCCTATCTACAGCAGCAAGAAACTGAAGCTGCTGTTTGGCTGCAACCACAAGGTCTACGCCTATTGCAATGTTCTGCGCTTTGGTCCACTCAAGCTCTTGTTCCTTCTCCATCTCTGACTTTCTCTAACAAAAAGAACCACAATTTCATCAATTTCATAATCATAGTTTTTTTTTTAGTTTTCCCCAATTTGTTAGTAGAATAAAGCTTCAAAATTCTTGATGATCAAGAGCATACAACACAGAATCAACCATATACATATTCAAATACGGAATCTTGAAAACAATATCTACTTTCAATTTTAATCTAGTCAAATTAACACACAAATGAGCCAATCAACAAGCCTCAAGCTTCAAACATAAACAGAGAAAGTAAAAAGAGTTGAAACTCCAATTCTTCGAATTCAGAATCAGTTTACCGACTTGTTCGTAGTTATCATGCACGGAAATGCTTATTACCAGAACTGACCGGAAATCCAAGTATGAAAGACTCGCCGGAAAGTTGACTTCGCACCTGAAAATTGTTCCGACGACGGTTAACGCGGGCTCTGAGACTGATTGAAGCTTCGCCTTTATTACGAGTTTGCAGCGTGGTTCGATCAGATATTTATAGCGGGGATCTTGACAATGTACAAAGTACGACTCTTCCTAGTCTCCTACGTACAAGTTTCCTTTAAATGACTGAAGTGCCCTTTGTAATTAATCACCTCCCACATTATCCACTCTCTTCGTATTTTACCCCCTCATGTTATTTGCTTAGCTTCTGGCCTCGATTCTCGAGGTTATTCGGTGCATTAATACATCAATACATTAATGCAGATTAACTTTATATAATGATTGAATGATTTATTACTCGTCATTGTAGTGTGTTAATTTTGCTAGAAATAAATTTTTTTTTTGGTCAATATGCTAGAAATAATTCATGTGTGCCCGAAGATGGAATCTCCATATATGTGGCGAGTTCTATATTGAAACTTGTGCAACCTTGGGTAAAACTTACATTCACACACGACCAACTGATGCTAGTAATTTCTAGTCCCATACACATATATGGAATTTCACTTGCTAGTGTATCCAATACTCCAATACTCAATTACTCGGTCCCTCTACCATCATCCATGGTTGCTATCTCAGCTAGGTGCCAAATTGAATGACCAAAAAAGACATGGTGGTTAGCCTCAGCTTAACCTTATCCCATCCCTAGTTTAGTAACAGACACTATCAAACGCAAGCAAATGCTAAAAAAAGATGCCCATCACACTATTCATGCTAATTGCTAACCTCCTCCTTGTTGTGTGTTCCATACTTGTACGAAACAATTAATAAAAGAGGTGAAACTGGAAAATTTGTGTAAGTAAAATGGAATACACTATAAAATAGAAAAAAAAAAAGTAGCAAGCATCCAAGGGAAAAGCAAGCGAAGTACAACAATAAAACCAAAAGAACTTATATCAATAAAACTAAATTCTAGAAAGCCCCTTATCAACCCCTAAATTCAGTTAAAATGGTCCTCTAAGGAATACTGTATAAAAACATGAGTTGAACCCCCTTTTATCTAAAATAAGTAGAAAAAACACCGCTTTTTTTTCCTTCTTCTTTTTGGGTGTCTGAAATGGGGGGGGGGGGGGAAAAAAAAAAAATAATTTTTGAGGGAAATTAATTGAAAAATATAAAATTGGGGGGATTGGGAATAATGAGTTAGAAAGTAAAAATTTTTCTTTTAAATAGTTAAAAAATGAGTTCTAAGCCAGAGAGAGGGATTCGAACCGTCGATAGTTCTTGTTTCGAACTATGCCGGTTTTCTAAGCCCAAACCACATGCCATGGACATGACATTCCCACTGTTGGTAGAACAGAAGTGGTTCAGGTCTAAAAGCGTCCTTGGCACTTCCAAAGACTACTCCCTGGCAAAACCCTTAAACTCTAGTTTGATTGAGTTAGAATTCAGAGTTGAAAACATACAAGTAAAAAGAAAAATCAAAATGCAAACTAGAGCAAGGTTAATATAATCTTTTAAAACATACCCAAAACCCACTAAGAACCCCTATAACTCATAAAGAACGAGCAGAAAAGATCTGACCTAATCTACTTGACAAATTAGCAAAGACTTCGATCCATAAATACTCGAAATACAAGAGGTGAGCACTTCACATAATTCTAACCAAGAGCATTAGGAAAGAGAGTCATTTATACATTTGCACTCAATACAAAAATGGCAAGTAAAAAGTTCTTCTGCTTCCTCTAGTGCCAGAATTTTAAGAAGTTGAAAGATGCATGAAACCAGAGTTCACAACTCAGCCTCATTGCAATATTAGGTTCTTATACAGCATGAAGGTAACAACCAGAAGTCGAAATGTTAATGAATATTGATGGCACTTTATAACTCCCCTGATTTAGAATCCTCCGTTTGGGACTTTTGATCCGTGCTTCGTTCCAAATATTCATCTTCAATAGTTTTTTTGGTGATGAACAATATATGCTCCAAGAAAGAGTGAAATTCCTTTACAAGTCTTGGTTAACTTCATTTTTGCTAATCCCAGAATCTCCTTCTTCTACGACCTTTACCTTGGGGCCACAGCAGCTCTTCCTAATATGTCTTTGTGCTTCAACTTCTTTCTCATTACATATGCCACCCTTTTTTCCCGGGATCCAACCTCCGCTCCAAGAACTCTGAATTCTCCTTCCAAACCTCTCCATTACCATAAACCTCCTTCTTCCATATTGGAACTGATGCCTTGATCTCATCAATTACAAACTTACAAGCATCTAATGCATCGACTCGATGAACAGATGAGACTGCAATGAAAACACTCGTTTTCCCAACTGGAACTGGGCCAAGGCGGTGGGCAACTGCAATGGAAACAAGATTCCAGGAGGATCTAGCAGATGAACAAATAGACTTCATGCATCGTATTGCCATTGGAACATAAGCCTCATATCTCAACTCCAAGACTGTTTTGCCATCAAAGGTGTCACGCGTGGTGCCAGAAAATGTTGCAATAGCACCTGCCTGTGGGGCACTTACATAATTGATATATTTCGCAATGTCAATTTCGGTATGCTCCTCCAAGATTTCCACAAGGTTTCTATCCTCGTCAGCCATCTCTTTTTCAGGGACTTCAGCAGAATCCTGAGCTCTTAAGGATTATGTAACTGTTATCTCCAACTACTCTTTTCAAAATTGTATCAAGATTCAAAATAATGTTTTGTAGCTCAACCCGAGGTAGCGAATTCAATGAAGGAGACTCACTTGGTGAAGGAGACACAGAAAGAGTCAAAGTTCGGTGAGTAGAGGTTAAGGCCCCAAATCCATCCTAGCATTAAAACAGTAGTTGTTCAAACGATTCAGCTGAAGAATACAATTAGCAATTAATACATGAACCCAAGTCACAATATTCCAAGGGATTCCCAACAATTTCTTAACATCTCAATCAATCCCTATATGCCAATAAGTAGAACTCATTCCCAATCATTACTTGTTTTAGCTACAAATCAACGATATTGCAAATCTTGAATATGATATCGGAATATTACACTCTCTGTAAAGGGATAGATACCTCTTATCCTTAATCTTAAGCTTGCAAAACATAGAACTTCTATTGTTAGATTACCCAGCCAAATTATTAAAAGACAAATTCGATGGTATTAGTTGGAAGAGATTTGCAGATACCCATCAAACAACCAAACAATTATTGAAAAAAAATATAGATATCAACAAAAATGAGAGAAAAAGCATGGAAATCAGTAAGAATTGCATAGTTAAACCCTTGAAATTAAAGAGGAAGAGGAAGAATGAGAAACGAAAAGAAAAAGTCATTGATTAAATTACCTGAGTTCTGCTGCTGGAATGGCTCAATTAAACCGATAAGAAATCTTCAGAAGAAAAGGTGAAGAGAAGAATAAGAATCAACCAAACGAGAAACGGGGAAGAGAAGATAGAGAAACTGAGGAAGGCATAAAAAGAAGGGACATATATGTAAATTGCATCTCTCTCCCCTAAACTTTTTTGCACCAAAAATACAAAAGACGAACAACATGATCAAAATAAATCAAAACTAAAAACAGGGAGCACTCTTGTGGTGGGTCGGCAGTAAAAGTAACTTTACCAAGTAAATCTGCAGAGTTATTCTTCTGAGAATCCCCCATTTGTTTGAAGAAGTAAGAAATAGGGTTTGAGTAATTTTGAATGATCCCATTTTGTTAATGTCAACAAAGAAACAGTTTTTCGTTAAGATAAAAGAGTACAAGCTCTGGACACAACATTCCCAGGATTAACTAATTCTAGCCATCAACCTTAAGAAGGCTATAAAACAAAGATAGAACAAAAAAACTCCAACCTTTTAAGGAAAAGGGGGTCACCAAATGACATATTGCTCTAAATACAAAAATGGCACTAATGTTACTTCTACATCGTCGTAGGTTACCAACATAGAGTCAATTTCAGAAGCTGAAAGATGCAAGATGCTACAGGTCACAACTCAGGTTCATCGCAAAACTAGGATTTATATTCTCCTACGATAAATCTGTTAATGAATATGGGTGGTGGTACTTCACGACTCCTCTGATTTAGTATTTTCTGTTTGAGAGTCCGGAGATGTGCTTTGTTCCAAATATTCCTCTTCAATAGTTTCCTTAAGGATGAATAGCCTTTGTATAACCACAGGCTGAGTCATCTGTTTGGCTTCCCTAAGGTCAGTTTCTTCCGCGTTTAGATGGTATGCATCGAGCATGATCTTGATCCACTTGTGAAGCTCTTTGGGAGTACTGCTCAGCCACAAAGCAGAAAGACAAAAAAAAAAAAAGGATGTTATATTGCAGGTGTAACTGGTTTTATATTGCCAAAATGATAAAAATATGACCTGAAGAAGCAATGAGCTCTCTTACGTGTATACAGCTTTGGGGTCCTTGGCTTCATTATCGTCACCAGGGCAGAAAGCTGTTGCCAGTGCTGAGAATCGCTCTTCCGGATCTGTTATGTTCAGCAAATGTTTGAGCAGCTTTATTTCTTTCGGTAAAATGCTCCGAAGACTGCTTTTTGTGGCTTTATACAAATGATGCATTATGTCTTTGACCTGCACTCAGATGAACAATCTTCAGGGTATAGACAAGGAAGAGCAGGCATTTAAGCACGTCAAGGAATGCATAATATCACAGTAAAGACTTCTTTGAGGGGAAACTTGGGTTAATGTAGTCAGGGTTTCTTGAAGTTCAAGAGAACAACAATAGGAAAAATAAGATTTGTAGTTGTGATTTAGGGTTTATCTTCTGATGCATTGCAAGAATATCCCAGAACCCAACATGAGCTCCTTGATACAAGATTGCTGATCATACCTCATTTTTCATCGTTGTGGATTCCTTTGCTGAAGCCCAAGCACTGTTTATCAATAATACCAATGAAGAATCAAGTTCCTTTGCCTTGGCAAGGCTTTCAATCTTCTCACATGCTACATCTATTGAAGGTGAATTTAGGATATCATCGAATTTGGCCTGGGCCGTATCTAATGTATCCACATATTCTAGTGTGTTATCATAAGCACTGACAGCAGACAAGCATCTAGCCCCAAGCCTAGCCATTGCTGCTTGAAAAAAGTGAAATAATCATATAAGATAAGTTAACAAGCTACAAAATATCTACAGATGACAAGTTGAATCATATGAAAATATGATATTTGTGAAACCTCCAAAGGTATTTGTATACCTCTTTATGTCAAAATTAAGCCATCCCAATCAGTTCACAAAAAGAATCCAAATACAAGCATTCAAGATGATTCGGTAATTACCATCACGATCCTCCAAACCATCATAAACTTCCGAAAGTAGGTTAAGGTGGCGAAAGAATTCCTCTGTGAAGTCTTTACGCCTCCGTGCAACTATTGCATTGACGTCAGTTGGGTTGTCCTGTATCTCCTTGAGAAGTTCACTGTGTCTTTCCATTTCATCATCAATCTGCAATGCACACTCCCCATCAAACAGAACCAGAAAAGAGCTGTAAACTGAAACAAGCATCTATTTACATGAATCTTTACTCTTTCTTTTAGATGTTAAATAAACAGTAAAAAAGTGCAATCTTTTCCTATTATATCTCATTAACTCATTACTTGGGAGCTGCAAAACTAAACCTGCCACTCAATCAAGTACAGTGCTTTTGCAATTTTGTTTAAACTATAGGGGTTTCAAAAATAAGAAAAGGCATAGCTTCCAAATGTGTTCTTCTTTTAATTCCCAAAATAATTCAAAAACAAAAGAAAGAATCAACCAAACATAGAACCAACAGAACAAGATAGAAAATTTCCATACCTTCTTCACCTTTCTCCCCATAGAAACCAATTTTTCTTTTACAGTTGGATCACTCTCCGCATCTGCCCGATTCCTACACCTATTATAAAAGCAATCTCTATATTTCTTCCACTCCTCCCTAAATACCAGATACCTCCTCCATTCCTTTACCCTAGGCTTCTCATTCAAGAAAATATCAATTATCTTATCACAAAATTGAGTGACGGTGTAACCCTCAGCAACTTCAACCTCTACTTGCTCCTCCACTTGAACATGAGGACCTGAACAGCAATTAAACCTTTTTACACACCCACAAAACAGAAATATAATTTTTACTATTACACTTGTTCAATTGCTTAAGAAAATTCAAAGATAAACAAACAATTACAATGATAAGTCTTGTGCTTAGTTTGTTGTGGGTCTTCAAAAGATTAATAAACCCACCTCAACCAACCCAATTTACAGTCCCCAATGTAATTACAGGTTCTTAGTCTCTAATTTCTTTCAACATTTCCTCAACCAACCAAAGTATGATAAGAAATGAAATACAGACAGTACTGAAATAATTAAACAAAGATGATAACATTACTCACTGGTAGTGGGGCTTGACTGGGCAGCATGGGCTTTGAAGCATTGAGTTGCCCTTGTGTTTCTTTTGTGCTGGGAATTGAGAGAGGCAGAGGAAATGGGAGGGATAAGGGTAGTTGGGGAAAGAATTTCGTTGAATATTGGGAAGAACTCAAAGGGTGTTGAAGTTTTGAAGAAGATGGAGATGTGGGTTGTGGAGGTTGAGAGCTCTAGTCCCAATAAACTGTTCATGGTGTTGCCACGCCGTTGCTGTGTAGTTGTGTATGCGCTTTGGAGCAGAGAGAGAAGGAAGAGGATGAGTCGTGGTAGTACCAGGTACTGCTTATAAGTGATAACTGATAAGCTGATTGTAATAAGTAACCAACATTTGTTTGTGTAGATAGAGAACCAATGCGGCGTCGTTTCGCCAAAGGTTTAAGACAATTTCTAATGATTTTTTTTTTAACATGAAAAAAAACGTTACAAAATAATCCCCTATATCAAAATTTACATAGGAAATAACTCTAGCAGGAAAAGTATTAAACCAAACGATACTATGATCCACATTTTGATCGAAAGTTGCAAACTGATCCGCTACCATATTGACCTAGACAATTTCTAATGATTGTTTGCTTAATATTATAATGCATTCTCTAATTCTCAAAGCTTGGGCATCGTGACTTCGAAAAGAAAAAAAAAGGAAAACACTCTTGTCCGACCCAGATTTGACATCTATTTTCAAACTCTCTCTTCTTGATATACATTCGGCAGTGTAATTTCATGATTTGAACTGTTGATCTTGTAATACAATCTTTCAAACTCTCTCTTCTTGATATAAATATGCAAATTAGTAGATTGTTAACTCATCTAATCATATCAAACAAATGTACTATTTTGGTAAAATCTAATATTCTTATGACAAACCGTCCATTTGTTTATGCAATTGCATTAATAAATGATCTCTATTTACTTTAATTTTTAGCATAATTGATCTATAAAAGATCAACGGTTCAAATCATGGAATTATACTTCCGAATGTATGCCAATAAGAGAGAGTTTGGACATAGAGGGTTGGACAAGAATTTTTTCCAAAATAAAAAAAATAAATTACTTTGACAAATGAAAAGAGCATGCTCTTAGCCTCTTAGCTAGGTCTCGTTTGGTTCGTGGAAAAGAAATCATTTCCTTAACATTTCTTATGGGATGGAAAAATAAATTTCGGTTGAGACTAAATGCACCCTAGACAAACTCACTACGCCCCATGTCTATTTTTTTTCTCCATATTTTCCCTTCCTGCAAGAAAATTGTTCCTCTCCTAGGTGGCAAAATGGTTTGCTTGACATTTTTGTACCAATGATAGTGTTAGTAAAATACGGAACAAATACTAAACATAAATAAATGTACATGTATTATTCGGGAAATTTTATATATATAATAGGCATAGTATTATTTAATTATTTATTTTTAAGTTTTTAAATATCAATTTATATCTATTTTTGTTCAATTATATGAGTAAAAAATGAAAAAATGTAAAAAGTATGAAATTTAAAAATGTTTTTGAAAAATATGTAGGTACGGATATTATTAGGATATTATTCGTGATTTAACTAACTAAATTTTAAAGTAAACTCTAAATATATATGTTTAATCTCGATCGGTACGGATGACCACTCGCAAATCATATATATGTATCATTTAAAAACCTAAATGGACTTTTAATGTAGCATGATTATCCATAATATATAGTAGGCCAAAACTGACAAATGCATCACCTACTCCTAATTTCCTAAATACTTCTTTAAAGAAAGGTCAAGAGCTCAAGGCCGGCTTGTACTTTAGGTACACTCAGAGGAATTAATCTACTTATATGCATGTATTCATGATGAGAAGGACCTATATAATTTCTCACGCACAACAAGAAGTAATGGGTTAACGATGTCTTCATAATATAACAAAAATTGATCAAGCTAGCTAGCTAAGCATTTACTCAGAAGAGTCAGCTGGAGTACTCGATCATGAAATTTCCTGTACGGTTGCTCATATCAATATCAGACATGCAACATTAGATTAGCTTTTGCTAGCTTAGAGCATCTGCCACGGTAAGCTAAAAAGGTATATATGGGGTGAAGTCCACTCCCACCGTATGGTTTAAGTAATGGGGTCTATCTTACCGTGGTGGCAGATATCTTAGCAACCAACTGTAGATTATCCATAGGAATGGGGTTGAATTAGCCAGGCTATTTCAGCACTAAAGTGCAGGGACTACTGTCAAAACCAAACGATGGAAAACACGAAAATCATTTTCATCGATCTTTTCATTGCAAGTATGAAACGACTTGAAATGGGTTTTTCGAAGAGGACAGTCTTCTTGTAACTTTGGAACTACCTCCTCGATATTCCACAAACAGCTGTACTAGTCCTTTTTAAGTCCCCTTTAACTTCTTCACCCCGAAAATTTGGGAGACCCCAAGCAACAAGAAAATAACCCTCTCGTTGGAATAGTCTCCTGATCAACATATGGCTCATCGTCCCAATGACCATCCTCGGCGTGACAGTGACTATCCTCGGCGTGACAGTGACCATCCTCGCCGCGAGACTGTTATCGACATAGGGCGCCGGAAGCCCGCCAACTTCACGGGCGGGCTCGAGTTCACTAGCCTCACGTACACGGTGACAAAGAAGACCAAGGTTGAGGGGAAATGGTTGAATCAAGAAGTGGACTTGCTGCACAAGATCACAGGGTTTGCACCCAAGGGTTGCATCACTGCTGTGATGGGTCCCAGTGGGGCCGGAAAGTCGACGTTCTTGGATGGAGTTGCTGGGAGAATAGCGAGTGGGAGTCTTAAGGGGAGGGTGTCCTTGGATGGAAAGCAAATGAGTCCTAGCATAATAAAGAGGACTTCAGCTTATATTATGCAGGATGATAGGCTTTTCCCAACACTCACAGTTTATGAGACTTTGATGTTTGCTGCTGATTTTAGGTTGGGGCCGGTTTCAACTGCCGATAAGAAACAGCGTGTTGAAAAGCTTATTCAGCAGCTCGGTCTATCGGTAAGTTATTTACTTCCGCTAATGTTTTATGGTCGGATATCTAACATATTATGTTATCGTAAATTTAAATAAAGATCGTTTACATGATTGAACTCGTCATATGTGATCTTTTTCTCATACAATGTATTTGAAATCACTTGCATGTTGTGAGAACGAGATCATACAAAAATTCTTAGGGGAGGTCCTACTTTCAACTAGCAATTAAACTTTGGATCGGTGTTTATTTTTCATTCTATATTTTGCAGTCGGCTCGAAACACCTACATAGGTGATGAGGGCACTCGAGGAGTGTCCGGTGGTGAGCGTCGCCGAGTCTCAATTGGTGTCGACATCATTCACGGACCGGCCCTCCTCTTCCTCGACGAGCCCACATCAGGCCTAGACTCTACAAGTGCTCACAGCGTCATCGAAAAGGTGCACCACATTGCACGTTCGGGAAGCACTGTGATCCTGACCATTCATCAACCCTCAGCGAGAATTCAATTGCTTCTCGACCATATGATCATCCTAGCTCGTGGCCAGCTCATGTATCAAGGGTCACCGAAAGACGTGTCTCTCCATCTTGGCCGAATGGGACAAAAAGTTCACAAAGAAGAGAGTCCAGTTGAGCACCTCATTGATATCATTCAGGAATATGATCAATCCGAACTTGGAGTTGAGGCACTCGCTGAGTTTGCACGTACCGGTGTGAAACCCCCTAGGTTGGCCGAGGGAGACGTGTCAATCTCAACCATTCTCCCCACCCCAACCCCGCCGCGACACAATGGCCGTGGCAATGAATTAGGCCTCCAGAAGAATGGAAAGCGGCTTCCTTTGCAGACTAGTACACATGTGACGAATGATTTTGATCACAGTGTGAGGAGCCCTTATAACACTTCGAGGTCATGGACTGCTGGCAATAGTGGAGTTATGGAAACACTGCACAGGTTTACTCCTTCAAGGAAACCTAACGATAACAAGATGCAAAGCCCCATGAGGTAAGCCCCATGCAAATTCCAACACCGTCTGTAACTAAAAACGATATCCATGTCCTTAATAACTAACATCAATCAACAATAGGGACGTGATTGTAAAAATTAATATTACATGGACTAAACTAGAAAGTGATCGACCAAAAGCTAGTATTGACCCATAAACAATGTCTCTAATGTTATTGCTCGATCTTAAATCTTAATTTCCATCAACATTAATTAACGGATTAATTGATGAATCTTATGTCTGTTGCAGTGCATCCCCTGGCTACAATTATTCAAGTGAGATCATTCCAAGCACACCAACACCTCATAGCAGTGACTACACAGTAAATGAAAATGACTATCTGACCCCTGAGCATGATCCCAACTCCTCCTCCCACCATCACCTCGCACCAAAATTCTCCAACTCCTTCTTGCCCGAGACATGGATCCTGATGCGCCGCAACTTCAAGAACATTCGTAGAACACCCGAGCTCTTCCTCTCGAGGCTCGTTGTCCTCACATTCATGGGCTTCTTGATGGCCACCATGTTCAAGAACCCGCCCTCCACCACTCAAGGCATCACCAACCGCCTCAGTTTCTTCATATTCACCGTCTGCCTCTTCTTCTTCTCATCCAACGATGCTGTCCCCGCCTTCATCCAAGAGCGCTTCATCTTCGTCCGAGAGACAGCCCACAATGCCTACCGGGCATCCTCTTACACCATAGCCGGCCTAATCACTTATCTACCCTTTCTTGCGCTCCAAGCTTTAGTTTACGCAGGCATTGTCTGGTATGCGCTAAGGCTCCGCGGACCCTTCCTGTACTTCTTGGTCGTTCTCTATGTCTCTCTCCTCTCCACCAACTCATTTGTGGTGTTTGTGAGCTCAGTGGTGCCTAACTACATCTTGGGTTACGCCGCAGTCATTGCTTTCACTGCTCTCTTCTTCTTGTTTTGCGGATACTTCTTGAACAGTAATGACATTCCTGTATATTGGAAATGGATGAACTACGTCTCCACCATGACATACCCATATGAAGGTTTGATAATGAATCAGTATCAAACTCATGATTCTTTCGGACAAAACCCGAATGGTACCAGCATTACTGGTTTTCAAATTTTGGACAGTCTTAATATAAACTATGGAGGAGGCGAGACCCTGTCGTCGGTGAAGAAGTGGGAGAAGATTTACATAATGTTGGGTTGGACTGTCCTGTATAGGATCTTGTTTTACTTGGTCATTCGTTTCTTCTCCAAGAACCAGAGGACATAGAAAATCATATATATGAGAAGGCAGAGTGTGATGTTGAATTTGTTTTTTTTTTCCCCCAACTTCGGTGTAATTTTATCATTGAACTGTTAATCAATTTGTACTACTTCAATTTACATTACATTTACAATTATGTTCATATTTGAGGGCTAGGAATTCATGCATGTATTTGTTCAGCACGAAAGTACTCTAGCTCAAACTACAAAGTTATCGGTTTACTATATTACCAAAATTTTAAGGTGTATATATGGAAGTGAGCCAACAATATAATTCTCTATTATATTCGAAACTTAAAAAAAAAAATTAATATGCCAATATATACAAAATCTTACTAAATAACAAATGATTTCCTTCTTTTTTCTTAATTGTTTGTTTTTTTTTAAAAAAAAAAAGAAGAAGAAAGAGGTGTCAATTAATTCCATTAAGAGTAGAGAGAGGCAAAAATTACACAATGACCTACCTGTAGTGGGCACGTAAGAAATAGTCCATGTTTAAGCAACCAAAATAACCTAATTAAATAACCAAAATAACCTAATAGCTAGCTCCAAGTAACCATAATAACATGACACACTAAGACTATAAAAAAAAACGAGGTCAAATGCGAGTCCTAATTTATTCTTAATTGTTAGAATGAGGCCAGTTTCTGCGTACCTTCATAATTATTAAATAATTTTTTTTTCCTTTAAAATATTAAGGCCAAGCTTGAATTAACTAAAAGTTGACGACACACTAAGACTATAAAAAAAAACGAGGTCAAATGCGAGTCCTAATTTATTCTTAATTGTTAGAATGAGGCCAGTTTCTGTGTACCTTCATAATTATTAAATAATTTTTTTTTCCTTTAAAATTTTAAGGCCAAGCTTGAATTAACTAAAAGTTGACGAAATGTAGCGTATGTATAGTTCATTTACCAATTTGATTTTTGGCTCATATTTACCAATTTGTTCAATGAGCCAAATTATACTCTATCCGGGACATTGACGCTAGCTAGTCTCTTTGACCATATTTGTTTTTAACAATCATTGTGGTATTTCTTGAAGACTTCTTTACTCCATGAATTACATTTGAGGTTTGGAGTAAATAGTACTATTCGTGTAGCGTGGTCATAGACTACTACCTTTGACATTGTCATAGGGATACATGATGGAGTTGTTCCTCAATAGCAAGCTTTGTTGTTCCTTAATCACAAGCATTGTCTATGACCCCAAAAAAAAAATAACAAAAACAAAAACAACAAGCTGTATCACTATCATGGCATACCTATAGGCTTGATAATTAATGAATCAGTATCAGATTCCCCGAGCTTTCGGACTAAACTAAAATGCTTGAAGTGTTCATTAATTTTTAATGCTTCAATCTACTTAACATTTGCAATTAGTAAATTATGTTCATATTGCTTGGAAACATAAGTGATAAGGCCGGGATAGGAATTCATAAAGGTATTTGTTCAATAATATTCAATTGGCCGGATTTGCAAGTGTTGCTCAGAAGTCAAAACAAAACTTGAACGTACTTGTCAATAAATATGAAATTTTATTATAACATATTGGTATTATTATCACAAAACTAAAACCTCGCCACGAAGGGAGGAATTTATTAAAGAACCAAAATAAAAAGAAACTAACAAAAAGAAAGAGGGGACATGGAAGCCAAAACTCCGTCAACTGAAACAAAACCTATTATGGAATCTCGAAAGATCAACAATAGCAATGACACTGATGACCGGAGCCTACTTTTTTGCATAGGGCTCCTTTACATTCAGTGATGCAATACTCCCAGCACATTCCACCTGGTTTGTCATGTTGACCAGGCACACAGTCAGCTCCAAGCGAATGATTAACACAACACTTTGAATCTTGAGCACTTCCTGTCAAGCAAAATAAAAATATTATAGTTTTCCAAAATAGCCATATTCATTGCATTGATCATGAAACACATAATCACAGGCGATATGGGAAAAAAAAAGAAGCCAAATGTGTATACATGATATTGGAGTTGCTGAATTTTCCTTTCACCTAAACAGTAACTATTATATTGTGTGTGTATATATATATGTTGGAAAATAGAAAAATTACACAAAAATATATTGTGGTGGATAAAAAGAAAGAAAAAACACAGTTGTTTGTGATATTAAGTTATTAAGCCATGCATAAAACAAAGCTAGCTACCACTATACTACATGAAGAAAACCTTAAAATAAGACCAGAATAGACCCTAATATAAAACCCTATACAAAGAAGAAAACAAAATAATATGACTCATGATCATTGAAACAAACCTGTGCTAAAAAAAAACACCAGAATAAGGACAAAAGATGCAATTGTAAACTTAGTCATCTTTGCCATATAGAATTCACTTGTTAATTTACTTCTTTATTTCTTTCACCTTGTGTTCAAACGGTGTTGAGAAAGTGGAATATATATATAGAGATTCGAGAGCTAGGAAACGGTGAATTTATATGCAATTTATGAAAAATGGCATGGTTCTTTACAAAAAAAAAATCACAATTAAATTTACAAAAAATAACGTCAATGTCTTGTCATAATTAATGATCCAAATATATGGTCCTTTATGAGGGAATTAATATTGTTGCTGGGACACAACACAAATCGTCTTAGGGAAATAACTTCAATATTTTGTCATAATTATTTAAATATATATGGTCCTTTCTTAATTTACTCTTTTTACATACCATATTCTTGATGTTATAAATAAATGGTAGAAATTCAAACTCGATTTTCTTTCCATTTTCGAACTGTAAAAACATATCAGTACGTTGATATCTTTGTTAAGAGCATCTCTAATAGTTTCTCTAAAGAAAAATCTCCTCTCCCTTTGACAGGATGCCAAAACCCTTTCAGTATAATAGGAAAGAAAAATGTCCGTCCCCTTTAGATGTGAATAGTGAGGCCAAAGGGTTCTAGTTAAAAAAAAAAAATAGTGAGGCCAAATGCATACATGAGTCGACCGGTTAAAGGTGCCTGAGGGAGAAGGATGGGTCGGAAGTATATTATAGCTTTGGTGAGCTCAAACGATTTGCTCGGAATTACATGAGCTTAATGTTGCTAGGTCAAGCTAGCAAACAATGAACACGTACTTTTCTGGTTGAATTCCTTTCTTTAATTGCCTAGTAAAACTAGGACTTTGAGCAAACACGTACGTTCTCGAATTCCTGAGCGTCAGGATTAATTGTCTTCAACAAATTAGTGAGTGAGATCAACAAGCATCATAAACTTGTTAGTATGAAAACGTTTTAAAAAGTCCAGAATACATGAAGGGATCGAACGTAATAGAAAGACTCAAAAGCAATAAGGATTTCTGTTTTTGAGCCATGCAAGCTAGGTTAACCCTTGAATCAATGATTGACTTCATTTCGAGGCCAATTAATTAAGTTCGTTCTTTTCTGCGAACCTTCATTATCAATTAACTTCTAGCAAAGACTGTGACTGGAAAAATGACTGGTTGGCTGGGATTTGACCAAGTAATGGCATCTCAATCAATTTGGTCTATAAAACTCAGCCTTCCAATCACTTACCACCTCTGCTTTCCTTTACAACGTACTCATCCTGACTCCTCCTCTAATTTCTTTATTTTAGTTGGCCAAGAGACATTGACAGTGCAAATTAAGAAACAAGGTTTAGGGTTTAGATCAAGGCCTGGTACACTGGGCTAACCTTTAGTGGGATTCGGGTCAAGGCCTAGTTGCTTAATATTACTACAATAAATTTAGTTATTCTATTTTTTTTTTTTAAGGTAAAATTTATTAAAAGAAAAGAGAAAAATGATGGGAGGACATACCCTTGCCCCACCAATAAAACCAACGTAGGAGAAAGACGGACAAACTATAACCCGTCAATCTCAATACAAATAAAATACCAATAGACTAGGGAGTAGAAACTCTGATGACAAAACTAAAAAAATCATCTAAAACGAAAATTAGGAAGACCCAATTTATCTCTAATACAAAAATGATTAATGAAACCTGGAGATGAGTCCCACCAGGTGAATTCAGTTGACGAAGAACAAAAATTGGCCAAAGCATCAGCCACTTGGTTCCCTTCTCTAAAGATATGAGAAGAACGAAAATGCATCATTGAAATTCGATGCATACAATTCTTCCATGCAACTTGTAATTGCCAAGGCACCATATGAGGAGAATTGAGGAAATGGAGAACAAGAGAGGAGTCGACTTCGAGCCAAATGTGCTTCCAATCACGAACCCAAGCAAGCTCAATTGCCTTAATCACCGCCATCACTTCAGCGGCAATAGAACTAGGAATATCTAGGGAAGATGAAAAAGCACCAACAACCTCCCCATGAAAATCGCGAAAAACTCCCCCATAACTTGAATGATCATCACCTCGCTTCCAAGCACCATCTGTATTAACTTTGAACCAGCCAATAACAGGTGGGTGCCAATTAACCTCCAAAATTTTTGGTGCACGTTGCGGCCTGCAAGCAACACCAAACCTCTTCAACACACAAAGGTCTTGTGTGTTATTATACATGTACCCAGAAGCTATGCGACTAGAAGCGTTGACATGCCCATCAATTAACCTGCAAGCTTTAGCAACATTTGGGATAACGCCATCATATCTCACCTTATTTCTTGTTTGCCAAATAAACCAAAGAGTGGTACAGAAGCAAGCAAACAATAAATTTAGTTATTCTTCTTTGCGCTAAAAATGACCTTTTTATAATAAAAAAAATTAGTTTTTGTTTTAACTAAATAGGCATTAAAGAGATTGATTCTTTGAATGTAAGTTTCAAGCCTAGCTTGGTCAAGTGTTATGATCTTATTTTGTTCATATATTCCTCAAATTTGTTATGAAACATAAACGGTGGTGTACAATGTTTCATGGGATTATTGGAATGAACAACGTTGAGAATTCACGATTAATAAGGTTTCTTTACTGCTGAAAAAAGAAAGAAAAAGAGGCTGTTGTTTTAAATATTTCTGGTGGTTTGCGCAAAAAGTCTGGTTAGACAGTGAATTCTGGTTACTATAACTTTGGGCAGCAAATCTTTTTTAAGCCAATAATATATCAATCTCTATGGGATTTACAAGTTCTAACGGTGTGTTTGGATGAAGTATTTTCTATTTTCACAGATATTCTCAAATGATGGGAATTATGATTCCATGAATTTAAATTCCGTTAATTGATAATTCTATTGTTTGAATTTCATCATTTAAATTTTTAAAATGACAAGAATTTAAACCTGCTTGGAAGGAATTCAGAAAAGACACCTATTTTGGGAGGAATTCAAGTCAGGAATTTGCCTCCCCAAATTCCACGATTATTTTCCATAGGAATTGCTAATTTCACTGGATAAGGAAGCCAAACACTAAAATTTGACCGGAAGAATGGTAAAATCCTTATTTTTAATTAAATTCCCTCACTTTTTCTCTCATCCAAACACACCGAGATCTCCTCATTTTTTGGCCAAATAATCTCGTTTACAAATAGTCATATTTATATACTCAATTGATTTTTTATTTAGTTGTGCTCAATTGTTCTTGAATCTAAAATGGTGAAGACTAATTATGCGAATAAACTCATTGTGACTACCTCATTATTCTTACATGTAATGTAGCTTATATGAATGCTACTCACGTATTATTCGGCAGATCATGAAAATTTTATGTTGATCCATTTTTTTAAGGTCGAGACAATATTTATATATTTTATTGGGTATCACACCGACACACAACTACAATGGGGATGAATGATGATGAGTTCTATAATGGTACATTTGGATGAGAAAATTTAAATTTCTTAAAATTTTTCTAAATGATGGAATCTATAATTCCATCAATTCAAATTTCATTAATTATTATTATTCGAGGACATCATACTAAAAAGGGTTTTTATTACTAGCAGAGTCTAAACTTTAGTGTACCGGACAAAAATGTAGCAAACTTTAAAAAATGATCAATAAGGTACCTGAACTTTCAAAAACACATAATTGAGATACGTCAGTCCATTTTCAGTAACATGATCGTTAATTATGAGGGCATATTAGTCATTTGATATATTATAACTTTCAAAATAGAAAAGGGGGTTGAACGTGTCAAACCATGCCAACCCCCTTTTCCCATCAACATTTTTCTTGTGAAAAAACATCACTGATGTTAAAAACTAATTTTTCAGGTTTTCCCAACTAACTTTGCTCGAAAAACTCAAATTGTTTGTGAGTTATGATATTTTAAAGTCAGAAAACTAGAGAATTCATAAAAAAATAAATGATTCGAGATTTTCGAGTTCTATTAATTGGAACACCTTTTAAAAAAATAAGTTTTACTAATGGTGAACTTTTGAGAATTTTTTTTAGCCGAAACCATGGTTTTTACCCAAAACCAAAACCGTGGGTTATAACACACGATTTTTGGGCCAAATTCGCATGTTCTTATTTTCACACCAAAATCATTTCACACTCAAATCATGATTTTTATGGACTTCTCAAGTTGACAGAACACAAAAATATCGACTTGTTTATTTTTACGATTTTCCAAAATCGAAAAACTAGAAAATTCATTAAAAAAAATGATTTGAGATTTTCGAGCAAAGTCAGTTGGAACACATTTTAAAAATCATGTCTTACCAAAAGTGAATTATTTTTTCCTTGAATAGCTCGAGTCGTTTGTGAGTTATGATTTTTCAAAGTAAAAAAACTTAAAAAACCATAACTCACAAACAAGTCGGGCTTTTCTAGTAAAGTCAGTTGACACTTAACACACATTTTAGAAATCATATTTTACCAATGATGAAGTTTTAACACTAGTAAAATTGAAGGAAAAAATGTTGTTCAGAAGGAGGCATCCTGAGGTACCCCCGACACTTTCAACGATGCCCATGATAGCGAGGCTAATAATGTATATGCCTATGCTAAGGATGTCCACGATATCCATGCGATTTTTTAAAGTCCGAAAAATAGACAATTCGGGATTTTATAGTTCTGTCAATTGGAACTTCTTTTAAAAATTATGTTTTACCAATGGTGAAGTTTTTAGAAATTTTTATTTTGGTCCATGTGACATATTTTTTATTCGTTTTATGGTATTTTCTCATCTTTTGTTTAGTTTATATTTTTTTTTCTCTTCGACTCCTACCGAGGTGAGAGACTGAATCTAATGCCACCGAGGGATTTTCTCATCTCTAGATGATGCACATAAAGTGCATTTGAAATATAAAGTATGGATAATCTAGCTTTTGAATTAATGAGTACTTAAATTCATATTGATTAAAGTAATCAAAGTAATACCCTAAAAAAAAAAATCAAAGTCTAATTAATTATTGATTATAGGAAGAGGATAAAGATGAAGTTTTGAAGGAAAAATCTGGAAGGAGAATAATTAATTGCATTGTTAATTTTGGAGGGAAAAGATAAGGTGAGTGGAGGCAAGAAACATGTTCTGCAACATATTTCATTTAACTGAAATATGATAAAAAAAATGGACTGAGGTATCCCGATGTATGTTTTTAAAAGTTCAAGTACCTTATTGATCATTTTTAAAAGTTGAAATATGTCAAATAACTGGTATGCCCTCATAATTAATAAACAAGCTAGCTAGTAATGGAAAATGGACGGAGGGATCCCGATGATGTGTTTTTGAAAGTTTCAAGTACCTTATTAATCACTTTTAAAAGTTAGGTACATTTTTGTCCGGTGTATCAAAGTTTAGACCTTCTTGGTAGATAAAAACTCTACTTAAAATTGCATAATAATTCGATTAGTTGTCATCAAATTATCTCCTTGACGGAGGTGGTTAAGGTCGTTGGAGGTGGTTGGCGGATAAGAAAAAGAAAGATTAAAAAGAGAGAAAAAGGGTGGAGGAATATTAAGGAAATGAGGAGAGGTATTATTTTTATTGAATCTCTTGTAATTCCATCAGCAGTTTCCATGGTACTGGGAAACACAATATTTAACATCAGTTATGAATTAAACTCTCGTGCTAAGGTAAAAACCTTGGGCATTATATTAGCAAAAATTAGATTGAAAAGAAAACCTTTTAACTTTGAGATTCTTCTTGGTGTTGACGTAACAGGTGACATTATATAAAAGATCTAGCATTATTAAAATCCAAACTAGGCAATGTAGTCCATAGTTTAAGCTCGAGAAGCCAACCCAATTTCTGTGATCGAAGACTTGTGATGTTGCGTCCATGGTAACAGACAAGGAGAGAGACGAAGGTTGCTTTGCCCCTCTAATTTAAAAAACCATTTTAGTTAATTGTATACTAATTATTATAAACCTCATCCACCACTCTAAGAAAAAACTATAATATGCTCTAAAATAATTGTGATTAACTCGGTATTATTATTCTAATTCATGATCTCCTTCCTTGTTCTATGGTCTGGCACTGTTTCTCCACGTTTAGAAGTCAAACCGTATTCTCAGATCTCTTCTCTCTCCTATTCTGAAAAAACCTTTGATACCCTTTTGTCTCTGCAGCTCATCCCAGATCATATTCCATTGAAAACAAAGCTATACAGTTTATCTGTTACTACATAAATTAGGTGTTGGTAGTGATGTGTTTTAACTGTTACATCGAAGCCAGTGGAAGGTTAAAGATTTTGATCAAGTTGGTGGAATTTGCAAAAGGAGATATGTTGGATTGATTATGAGTTTGATAATCAAATGGGGCGACTTTGGATAGTGATAAAAGGATGATGAAGGAATTAAAAATTTGGGTTTTAAAACTAACAGAGTTCCTCCTCTGCCTCTTCATTTTTACTTCATTGACTTCTGCAGATGAAGGTAAGTTTGTGAGCAAAATTTAGTATCATATATGAAGAATGAAATTTTTAAGGGTTTTCAAATTTTGTATATGAGTCTAGATCAGTTGAAACATATTGAGTTTGGTCCATGTTAATTAATTGGTTGAACAAATTGTGGCTTGTACCCACATATTCATGATCTGACAGATTGGTTTTTCTCATATCATATGTATTGGACAGTAATCACCTAAACATTATGCAAATACATGATCTTATGTTATTTTTAATTATTCTGATCTTGGAGTTTCAGATCTTGAAATTTACTTATGGATATTATTTTCCTCACATGGTCTTCTTGTTAACCAAAATGGTTTTAACAATACAATCTAATTTGATTTTTTGCTAAACAATGCAGGCAGTGATTCAAGCAGCTTTGTGAGCATTGCATGCTGCTCAGAATCTAATTTTACAGATAACAAAAACATTAGCTGGATATCAGACTTTAATGAGTTTCCTAATAGGTTAAGTTGTGAGAACAAAACTATATCCGAACCATTTGCAATCAACAATAAAAGAAGGGTGTTTCACCTTGGTTCAAATCAGAAAAGATGTTACAACTTAACAGCAAAAAAGGGTGAAGACTATCTAATAAGGGGAATTTTCGGAGTCATCTGGGGCTCAAAATTTACAGTTGCCGTTGGTGTTACCTCAATCGGAGTGGTAGATTCGCCTGAGAAATTTGCAGTTGAAGGAGTTTTTAGAGCTACCAAGGACTACATATACTTTTGTTTGGTGAGTGACCAAGGAACACTTTATATTTCAGAGATTCATTTGAGGGCTCTGCAAAACTTGGGTTACTATCTAGAAGGCTTCTCGTCAAGTATTCTGGAATTGATTAAAAGGATTTATTTTGATGAAATAAGCGAAGGAAAGGTCATCAGGTATGTTTTTTCAACTTGATTTCTTAAAGGCCAAGGAAGATTCAAAACATAGGAGACTTAGATGGATTGTAGCTTAAGTAATCACTCAAAATGTTCTTAAACAAGTAACTATGCAAAACCCTCATTGTAGTCCTGCTCTCTTTTCTGTGCTGGTGGCACGTGATCACGTGGCATGCATCTAGGAATGAGAAATGAAACAAATTAATAGAACAATCCTTATATAATTCTGACACAAAATGGATCTGTTAGGTATCTGTAATTTTTCTTAATATTCTTGTATGTATATTTGTACATGATGAGTCATATAAGAAACATTCTTCCAAGATATCTAAATGCATCATATCCAACACAATAAAACCCATTTTCCCCACTTAAAGATTTCCAGTACCATGTGATACAAATGGCAGCAACATTTTGTGTGAATATCATACCCCAGAAAAAAAAAAACTAGCTTGCAGAAAACTATTTGTTCATACTTCAGAGTTCAGACAAATTAAATCTAGAAAAATAAATTATCTTTTAAGTACATAAAATTTATTGAATTCAATCGGCTTTCTCTTCAACTTTGTGGCTAAGATTATGACTTGCCCGACAAGTTGGAGGGTTGGAAAGTTCGTGTGCTAATGTTGGTGTTTAGATTCTCAACCAAAACCTTTTCTAGGGTTAAAAAACACTTGTATTACTCCATGCAACAACATTTATAAGATGCTCTTATAGGAACCCCTTCCAAGTATGTAGAGAGTACGTACTAGTACTGGTTTTTGTGTGTTGTTAATTCCGAACAAAAGTGATATTATTGAGAAAGAAAAGCGCAACCTAGAAAAAGCATTCAAAATTAGACTTCCAAAGTTGCTTGGAACCCAAGGCCCCAATACATATGTGATCGGGTCGGGCTTGCTACCCATTTAGAGGAACAAACCCGCGCCAATGCTTATAGTTCGCCTTTGCTAATTTCATTATTTCAGGTACGAAGATGACCCGAGTGACAGAATTTGGATATCAAACTCAACTCTTGACCCGGGAACCAAATTTATATCAGAGGAACAAGATGTGAACGTTTTGGGTTTGAACGGTGCTCGAGTACCCATTCAAGTCCTCCAAACAGCTCTAACCGCTTCAGACCGCTTGGTCATTCTTCACGATGGCCTGTCCTCATCAAACAATCTCTACCTTGTGTTCTTCTACTTTTATGAAGTCAATCAGACGGTTCAAGCTGGGCAAAGGGTTTTTGATGTTTACCTCAACGATCAGCTGAGACAATCCGGATTTGATGTTTCCGGTAATGGGTCCAACTATAGGGAGCTTGCTTTGAATGTCACAGCAAATGGGTACCTCAATTTGACACTGGTTAAGGCCCCTGGGTCTGGAAATGGACCCATTTGCAATGCCTATGAGATTTTCCAGGTGCACCCATTGGTTCAGGAGACTAACCAAAGTGATTGTAAGTTTGGTTTTTGATTACAATTTCTTGTTTCCAAGTGGGTTTTTGTAGTAATTAAGTGGGTCTTTGTTTGTTTCTTGAATTAATCTCCCATTTGGTTTCTCTTGTGACACATTTTAGTGGAAGTGATTTTGGAGGTGAGGAATGAGTTGCTGGAGAATAACCAGCAGGATGAAGTTTGGGAAGGTTGGACTGGAGACCCATGTCTTCCAGTTCCCTGGAATGGTATAGGTTGTGAAACCGTTAATGGTGATACTGTCATTACCAAACTGTAAGTTACTTATTTCCCTTTCTTTGTCACGTTTGTATTGAATTGTACTAGTCTTCAGTGTTGTGGGATGCTTTGGGGTGGAAAAGTTTACAACTTTTTTGGTTACATTCATTAAAAGTCGAAACTTTATCAGATAATGATACTCTTTCATATTAATATTGGTTTTTGTATGTGTTTCATCTTTAGCTTGATTATCTTTTATCAATTCAGGGATCTTTCTTCTGGTATTCATAGAGGGGCCGATCAAGGTCTTAAAGGACCAGTTCCTAACAGTATCACTAAGCTGACCCACCTAACAATCCTGTATGGTTAAAGCACTTATTGTTGGATAGTCAATGTTGCACTTTCCCTTATAAATGTTGCTCTAATTTCTGTTCATTACTTTTTTTTGTTTTTGATTTGTAGGAACCTCAGCGACAATGGGTTTACTGGCAAAATTCCAGAATTTCTTCATCCCTCCATGTTGATTTCAGTGTAAAATTCTCTTTAAACTCACTTTTGAAATAATAGCATTTGCAGTTGGTGACTTAATAAATAGCTATTCAACCACATATCTGATTTATACATTGTAGAAGTTCTCTAGTATCACTTTACATGAGCCAATGACATTATGCTTTTTAGACTGGCTTAATCCCACCATCTGCCGTTAGCTGCAGGCAAGGGAAGTATCATTGTCTTACATGGACCAAGTATGACATAACTGTGTAGGGCATATAGCTAGGAAGATACACCCCTCCTTATTTGTTAATACCAAATATTTATACATATTTCTTTTCCAATTTACATACTTGTATGAAAACAGAAAACATACCATAATATCTACTAGAGTGCATGTCGGTTGAACTGTCAGGACACTGGTTTTTGCCATAGTGTAATTAGATGCTTGCTCGATTGTCTCATTCTATAATTCAACAAAGCAAAAATGTAAACTAAGTGGTTTATTGTTTTCTTCTTTAAAGCTTGACAATTTTTTTTCTGGTCTCTTCAAATTTAAGATTCTGATCAGTCAAGTGATAGTGTCATGTGTTAAGACTCTTTTGTGTGTGTTGTTTTCTTATTGAGTGATTTCCGTCAAATCATCAGGGATCTGAGCCACAATAATCTGTCGGGGTCACTTCCAGAATCTCTTGCCTTACAACCACATTTGGCAACACTGTAAGCTCTATGGGTTTGTCAAATATGAATTAGTAATTACCTATGTGAATTCCATTGGACGCTGCCATAGATTCACTGTGCATGTGCTTTCTCTGCAGAAATTTCGGCTGCAATTCTCAGCTTACAAAAGTTAATCCACCCAGCTTCAATGGCTTAAAAGTTACAACAGAGTATGCATTTTTTTTTTCTGTCTCCACGCGCAATGAAACAAACTTTGTGAATTGAAGAATAACTAAAGGAATTCAAAAAATCTGAAATTTCTATATCTGTATTGCAGCCATGGAAACTGTGGTGATCAAGAATCTTCAAAACGAGGAATCATCATTGGTGCTGCTGCTGCATCTGCATCTTTACTAGTAACAGCTGTAGCCGGGATTATTTTTTTCATGTGGAGACAAAAATTTATGGCTCGAGGAAAATTTGATAAGAAACCATATCCTATGACAAAGAGTGAGTGCACTAATCACTTTATTGCTCTTGTTATTCCAACTTATATATTCTGAGATTCTAGGAAAAGTAAAGTTCATTTCGGGTTTTTGACTTCAAAAGAAAAAGAAAAAAATCACAAATGTTGTTTGCCAATCTGGAAAAATTGCTTGCAAAAGATAAAAAGAATTCACAAATTATTCTATGCCCCTTGCTGTAATTTGCAGGAGTAAACAACACCCATTGCATGTGACTTATACAGTTCTAGATAACAAAGTATATAAAGTAAACAAGACACATTGTTTTTTAGATATGCAGACTCTGAATAAAGTTATCCTGAAATTGCAGATTTAATTTTCTCATTACCCAGCATGGATGATCTGGACATAAAATCAATATACATAGAGACATTTACTGTCGAGTACCTAGAGGCTGTCACACAAAGCTACAAAACGTTGATAGGTGAAGGAGGTTTCGGGTCTGTTTACCGTGGCACTTTAACTGATGGTCAGGAAGTGGCGGTGAAGGTTCGATCAGCAACATCAACCCAAGGGACTAGGGAATTTGATAATGAGGTAGGATATTCTAATTTCATTTTTGAGCACTTCTTATTATAGTATTTCATAATATTGTACAACATTTATACAGTTACCATCCAATTTGTGGTGGTAATACTGTAGTGGCTGGCTGCTCAAGTACTCATTTTTATAAGTCATTCCGTTTCAATTGTAAAGTACCATCTCCTTGTGTCTAGTTTTTCTCAGATCAAGAAATGACTGAAAGATATTCTTTTCTCCATCCTATTTAATGCCATAGTTAAATATAAAGCTATTAGTTTACGATGCATGACAATTTTCATGTACCTTACAGCTGAATCTTCTGTCAACTATACGCCATGAGAACCTTGTGCCTCTTCTTGGTTATTGTAACGAAAAGGACCAAGAAATTCTTGTTTATCCATTTATGTCCAATGGCTCTCTCCAAGATCGCCTATATGGTACTGCTCATGTCAATGATTCTTTGACTCATGCTTGTTGATACTCATGTTTACTGAAAACCTCTTTTTTAAGACAAAACTGAAAACATTTATTTACAGGGGAAGCAGCAAAAAGAAAAATTCTGGACTGGCCAACAAGACTGTCAATCGCTCTTGGTGCTGCTCGAGGCAAGTGATATGACAATTCAATTTTATTATCGTATTCGACCATGGAGTTCTCATAAATCTCTAAACGTCACGTCAATAGATATGACGAGTGATGAAGAACCCTTTATCACGTGGGACCTCCATATAATTTTAGGAACATCTGAATCCTATTAAAGAAAATAGAAATGAAACATCGAAAACTAAATGACCTTCATTCCTGGCTTTGTCATTTTTCTCTGGCTTAGGTGAATTCCACCTACAATGGTATTTAGAATTTAAGGCATACCAGCTTTTAAATATTTCTGATGTGATAGTTCATTTACTTGTTGTTTTTCTGATTCCACCATATCTTTTCTATAAACATTTAGAATATCAGAATGCTTGAAGTGTGCTTTCACTGTTTTAGGTTTGACGCATCTCCACAATTTTGCTGGGCGTTGCATTATACATAGGGATGTGAAATCAAGTAATATACTTCTGGATCAAAGCATGTGTGCCAAGGTGGCAGACTTCGGTTTTTCAAAATATGCTCCTCAAGAAGGTGATAGTGGTGCTTCTCTGGAAGTAAGAGGGACAGCTGGATACTTGGATCCAGAGTAAGATTGGTTCTTTAGCTCAAGTTTGGTCTGAAACTTTCTTGGCTTTTAAGTTTCTTATTGTAGCTGACAATTATAACTGGGATAGAGATTTAGGACTACAACAACGCTCTGATATAGTGATATCAATTAATATATGAAAGAAAATACTTGGGTTTCAGATTATTAGACCTGATTAATAGGTTAGTTTATTAATTTTACATATTTTATTGCTTTGGTTGCTTATAGAAGTAGGCCTGCTATAATATGATTTCACACTTCGGCATATGGATTTAAGAATAACCTAATTTTCTTTATGTATTGTTCAGGTACTACACAACCCATCATTTATCAGCAAAAAGTGATGTGTTCAGCTTTGGTGTGGTTCTACTTGAAATTGTTACCGGTCGGGAACCTCTGAACATACACAGGCCACGTCCTGAGTGGAGCTTAGTTGAATGGGTATGTTTAACCATGTTTTATGACTCTAGTATGTTGATCCATTTAGTGTTTCTGAGTTAGACGTTTTATGTAAAGATCAGTGACCTTTTACATTACATAACATTGATTCATATTTCACCCTTGGTGATTCGAATATCATTTTGAACAAACATAACAATCAATACAGCACTAATTAACGAGAGAGATTTATTGCATGCAGGCGAAACCCTATATAAGGGAATCAAAGATAGAAGAAATTGTGGATCCAAACATAAAAGGAGCATACCATGCAGAAGCTATGTGGAGGGTAGTGGAGGTAGCATTGTCATGTATTGAGCCCTTCTCTGCTTACCGACCAGGCATGGCTGACATCGTTCGTGAGCTAGAGGATTCTCTGATTATAGAGAACAATGCATCAGAATACATGAGGTCCATAGAGAGTACTGGATCGAATCGCTTTTCCATAGTCATGGACAGAAGGATTCCGCCACCTTCTCCTTCAGAACCCTCACCTATTTTGACACAAATGGCCCCTCCAGAGCCAAGATAGTGAATGGTTTTAGGAGTTTTTCATGAAATTGGGAATGATTATTTTAGTTGCATTGCATAAGTGATGGAAGAGAAAATGAGGATAACTTCGCAAAGCTCTTTTTGAAATTATGCACCTTCTTGTGTAATATATTTTTTCTGACCTCTAAACATTCAGGGAATATACTTCACGCTTTTATACTTGTGCAATATGGGGGTTACTTTTGCAATGTTTGCCCGTTTTGAATAAACTGACATGAAAAGCCTACCAAAATTAGTGTGGTTGCCAATTCACTAAACAAGTGGTCTTTGAGGCCTGAAAGATATTATGTACATTATTTTACGGTACATTGGCAACAGACGTTGCAACGAATCAGAAGATGTTCGTGCTGCCTCTAACGACGTGGAGAAGATTGTTTGCAGTTTGGCAAGCAAATAGAGGAGCATATCATCTTGCAAAGTGTAGGATGTGCTCAATCTAACATTTATGTTTTGATTGAGATATCAGTAAACTGGGTATATCAGATATTCAGATAGCAGGTAAGGCTCAAACTAAGGAGCCTCGTCTTGCGTTGAAATGCACTATAAAACTGCAATACAACAAACCAAAAGACAGCAGGCCCTTAGATCTGGACGTTCCACCTTGATAAGTTGAGGATGAGAGTTTTTCTTTCCCCACCAAAATAGTATAACGAATGTCTTCCCGTTCATCATCTTTACTAAAACACCGCAGCAGTAAATATTTTTCAGAGAACAGAAAACTGTTTTTCCAGTTTTAGTAATCAGAGAATGGAAAACCTTCAGTCCACCTTTCGTTTTATCTTCTTCTCCCACTTTGGGAAGAGTTTGAGAACAAGCTAGCGTTGATTAGTTCACATACAATATAACTGCACTCAAGTTTTTTAAACATCCCTGTAAACCTCCTGATTCTAAAATAAATATTTGACATTTTCATTGATCTCCAAGAAAAACTAGCACTAATTCATTGAAATTTCGATGAAAATGCAATTATCTGTAAAATAAAGAAATTGATAGTCCAAACTGGTGTCACTCACACACATGGTCAACTCTTCACTCATCTCTGAGTGGCTGGTCGTTAAAAGCGTACATCATCTAATTGTTCGATATTGACATCGAAGGCTAATAAGAAATCTTTTTCTTTTTTTCATCTTTTCAGGAATTGTAAAGACGAACCATGCAAACATTATTTAGAATGATCAATAATGTCACAGTTTGGACTCTTGGTGCGATCCAGAAGCAGCTAAGAATAAATAAAAAGATGAAAAGTTGAGCCTGAGAATCAACAAAAATAGAAAATTCAATTGTTCATTAGGGGATCATGACAAAAATGGAAAGATGATATTACCATGGTCTGTTACGCATTTAGTTTGTAGACATTATGAGGAGATTGGAAATACATGTTATGCATTTAGTGTGTATCTGTCAATTTGGTTATCAGATTTAAGTTACTTAACAACAAATTGACGGGATGAACTGAATTGGTTAAGGGAGACAAACACATGAACCAGATTGGGAGAGGCATGGATGAAATCGACTAAAAGCCTAAAGAGATGAAGAAGAAGAACCAAAAAGGTAGTTCACCCTCATTGAGCTGTATGCTACCTGAGCCAATATTACAAATTAGAATATTTAGCAGCGAACCTGAGCCTACAACTCTTGCCAAATGTTATGGTAGACCAATAGTTTGAGGTATCTAAGAAAATGGTATTACATGGTAAGCGTCATCCTACCAAAATGTAGTTTTTCTTCGTTACAGAAAAGATGATGAAAGAATGATTTCATAACTAAATGCACTGCAGTAAGCTAATTGGCACACTAAGAAGATGATGAAAGAATGCACGCAGTGAAACCCAATCACTGCATTAACTAAAGTGAATCTGACCATGAGTAATGCGGAAAAAAGACCATTACGAATGTTGGCCACACAGAGCAGTGTATGACTCAAGGGAAAGTACCTCAATAATAGGTAAACTGCAAAAAGGGTTGCACAGAGTTTATCAGACAACATGCAAGACTTAATAAAACTGACTTCAATTTTATTATTATTATTGATTATCAAGAATTGGCTTGCCTAGATTTCTAACAAAAAGTAAAAGACTGTAAGCACAGCATGCTGTGTTTTGACTTTTGAGTGTATTTCTACAAACTAGACAAATGACAGATGAAATTCTACCATTCACATAAACATAAAAATGATTGGTTACTTTAGAACTGGGTTACAATACCAAGAACTATGTTCATGTTCTTACTATAGACAAAAGGATGCTTACACATATATAGAAACAATGGCATGATCTTCTAAACATCACGAGCAAAAAGAGAAGGGTTAGCTGATGCCGTCCCCACTTGAACTTCAATAAGCTCTAGCTTCCGTTCCAAGGTATCAAGCTTCTCATTCAATGATGCCAATTTGCTCTTTGTTGTAGCCTCTTCAATAATAGGAAACACACAAGTTAGTCCAAGACCAAGAGTGTGTAAACATTAAGTAGCATTTGTATAATTCACCCAACCTGCCAAAAACAGAATACATTTCCATTTTGTCTAACAAACATTTCAAACTAAAACGAAGCACCATCAGGTGAAAATGTCAGACTTCATTCATATGGAAAAGACTCCAGCAAGCTAAATAGTTACAAGATAAACCAAAAAAGCTAGGAAGCTAAACAAAAACATGCTGCTTGAACAAGAAGATTAACGGGGCCAGAATTCTCGTTTTGGAACATCAAACTCAAACAGTTATATAATCACTGATTCACTCCCATTTCTAGTATAATATACACAAAATTGGATAAAACGAAGCCACATGTTGGCAGAACTAGTTGCAGTTTTAGCCAAGGTTCTGGTCAATATGCAATGAAAATCTCAAAATGAAGCAAGTCCTCAAAATCTCAAAATGAGAGGCACCCAAATCAGCAAATTCACAAAAGCTATGAACTTTAACGAAATCGGTCCTAAATCTCAGATGGGTGAGCGCCAAAATGAGCCAGCACCATGAAACCAACTGAACCAAGTCAAATCACTCAAATGACAAATGAGACATGCCCAAACCAGCGAAAGCCTAAAAGCAAAACTAGGATAAAGAGATGAACAAAAAGATGAATTACCGAATTGGACAAGGAAATCGAAGAGGCGGCGAACGTTGAGAGAAATGTGGGAGATGAACTCGCGGTTTTCCCAATCAGCTTGGACGGCTATTCCTACATTCACTGCGTTTGTTATGCCTCCTGCTCGAGCCATCGTTGGTCTATCGAATCACTCACACAGACACAACGCAAATCAAAGATCTACCAAACGGAACCACAACAAAATTATTAGTTTTTCATCTGCTGTAGTCTCATATAGGAAGAGCGGTTACAATAATAAATGGATTAATAATATAAAATATAAAATCTGGTATGGAGCACCGAAGTTGAGATGGCCGAGTTGGTCTAAGGCGCCAGATTAAGGTTCTGGTCCGAAAGGGCGTGGGTTCAAATCCCACTCTCAACATCCATTTTTTGAACTTTTTTTTAGTTTGCCTTGAAAGACAAGCGTCATCAACTCTTAAAACAACAGGTTAAGCAAACACCAATATAAGATGTTCATTTAGGTTGAAGATCTCGGCTGTCAATAAGTTCATTGCTTCTAAATGCAATATTCATTTGATTCATTGCTTCTAAATGGAAGATTTCGGCTGTGCCAATAACTTCTTAGTTTCTGAACATTTTATCATTGTGTTTTGTTTATTAGGCTGGTTTTTTTTCTTTCCAGTATTTGTTTTTCTTTGGCGATCTTTTTGTCTCTTTGTGTTGGTTCTTGAGTTTTTCTCTTTTCGTAATAAAATCATTTAATTATAAAATATATATATATATACTATATATATATAAGATGCTGATGTAGCAACCCACCCAAACCCCAAATCACTCAACTCATCTCATACCAACTACCTAAGAAAAGGTAAACCTGCCATCTTCACCACCAGACAATTAACAAACAACCTCAAATGTTGGCTTGACTCGTACAATTTTGAGCTAAATAACATCCTCTTACATATTATCCTTTTTTTTTTCTTTAGTTAAAATCAATAGTGGGGAGGAGGATTGAAACGTCACCCCAACACTTATCGTGCTCTTCCCTCTCGTATTCATATTGACCAAACATAAATTCAAAAGAAAAAAGAAACCACCAAAATTACTTGATGACTTAAACCGGGCATCGCTGTTCTTTTTTGTTAATTTGAAGTGTTTGTTGAGTAAAAGCAATATTATTGAGATGAGTGATGCTTCATCCAAGAACATTTTCTGCAGTAACTGCCAAACAAGGTCCCTTGTACTGGGCTAAAAGACAATTGATGTCATATTTCAACTTTAGCAGCGCCTAGACCAAGTAATCAAGCCTGCAAGTCTTTCTCCGCAGTCCAGTAAAGCATCGTAATGACATCATATTCATGCAGAAGCTGGGACTTGTAATAGGCCATTGTGCCTGAGCAGTGGCTCCGGTGAAGGCTCACGTCCTCGGAATTCCACAAATACCTAGAAACAAACCATCATAACATGTCAATCGAACATTAGGACTACATATATAACTATCTTCAGTAAGACTCGGGTCATAATACGGTTAGAGGAATACAATGAGGAATACATATACAATCGAACATTAGGACTACATATATAACTATCTTCAGTAAGACTCGGGTCATAATACGGTTAGAGAAATACAATGAGGAATAGTTTGTCTAACCTCTAGGGGTGCTTTCCCGCCTCCAAGAGCAAGGATGGTTTCTCGGAACTTGTGTCCAATTTCTTTTACAGCCTGTTGCAAGATATAAAAAAAAACATCATTGATATGCGAATGTGAGCAAATAAGCAGAGACCATGTTTGGTGTGCTTTTAAGTCCCTGACAATGAACATAATCGACCACCGTTCATTTAGCTTACTTCACTCATAGCAGTATCTTATATAAAAGCAGAAACATTTGGGAAGATATAGTAAGCATCAGACAAGTGTAAATGTTTTGCACAACTTAGACACCAAAGGGACCAGATAACCTTAAGAATTATGACCATTAAAGTACTCCAATCTGGGTACACCCTACTTCCCTTTCACTATGAGCCACAACTCACAACTTGTTTCCAATTTTCTCGATAGCAAATTTCTTAGTTCTTTCAATAATGTATTGACAATCCATTAAAGAATTATTACTCTGTTATACAATGTCAGTTGTAAGACTGTCCAGTTCTTTCCAACTTACCTTGCTATTATCCAATCCAGCATCCTCAAATGCAGAGAAAGCATCAGCAGACAAGACCTCAGCCCACTGCAAAATGGAGCAATGTTCATCCAGAAATAAAATTCCACATGAAAATGAAAATAAAATTACATGTTAAGACCACAAATTACAGAAGATAATAAATTTATTGACAAATCTCTGATCACTGAATAAACTTAAGCTGGGGAAAGACTTGACCATCATCAGAATAAGAAATACCTTGTAACTGTAGTACCCAGCTGCATATCCACCTAATATTCACAGAAAAGCAATATATTGATAAACATATCAGGTCAACTGAAGGAAGAATTTAGAATATTGCTGGGAAGTTGAAAGAAGAAAGTAAAAGCAAACCTCCAAAGATATGGCTGAAACCACAAAGGAACCTATCTTCTGGAAGTGGAGGGATCACTTGTGTCCGTTCACTAACCCTCCGATCAACATCAAAAATGGTTTCTGATCCACCAGGAATGTAATCCGTGTGCAGCTTCAGATCTACACTTGCAAATCTTATCTGCAGAATTAATATAAAATGTAGATCAATGACAAAGCCTTTCATGCATATGCATACAACTGACACCTTGGAACTACTGTAATTATACATGAAATGAATACCCAAAAAAATGTGAAAAATCATTTAAATTGTAATACACAAAAAGCAAGGAAACACTTGGATATTGTTAGATTTTATATGTGAAGTGCAGTCAAAGAAAAACGAAGTAAAAAAGTTTGGTTTGACAAAAGTTCAAAGATACAATGACAGAACAAAACTATTCAATATCTTTATATCATTGAACAGTCTATAGTTGTAATACAATCACCAAGAACATCGGATTCAAACATGTGAAAAGATTTATGTCATAAGCCTTTCAAGATACCACTACAACTGTATTCTCGAACCTTACATAACCGGAATATCCCAAGAAACAAATGATAACTCACTTCCATGTATCAAAGTTGGATAGATAACAAACGCAAAAAGCAAATTAGGAGTAAGAAAAAAAGTTAATGCCACATAGTGAACTAACCTGTCGAAGGCTTAGGGAGCCGGCACGAAAAGTCCTAGCTGCAAGAAGCTTCAAGTATACTTCTTCTGGAAGAGTCTCCCCAGTTTCATAATGTTTGGCAATGCTCATTAAAGTGTCTCTATAACAACAATTAAGGAAACAAATCACTACTAAAGTGAGATAAAACAGTGGATCGTATTGTCTCTTGGTACTGCAAGGGAGGAAAATGGGCTCTACAATTTGGCATAAACTTAAGAAAAAAGAACTCAACAAGGTACAGGCAGCCTTGGGTCAAATAAGTTCAAGTGTCTACGACCAAAAAAAAACAAGTTCAAAGTGTGACGACAGAGTAAGTCCCTATTTCATAAAATTATCCCTTCCACCCGGGCAAATCCGTATTTAAAAATCTAGAATACTTAAATGCACAATAGTGCTAAGGATTTTGGGAGACAAAAATACCTATGGTAACACCAATTTTCCATGAACTGTGAGGGCAATTCAACAGCATCCCATTCTACCCCTCGAATACCAGCAACAAGACCCTCATCTTGCTTAGTCAGCATATGCTGAAGTGCATGACCGAATTCATGGAAGACGGTCTCAACCTGCAAAAATGGTCACTAGTCTGTAACTTTGTAAGACAATAAATAGACAAAATTATGGCATCCACTATGCAATCATACAACGCCTTCTTAATTAATGAATTCTTCATGGCCAACAATAGCACAAGCCTAGGTCTTGGCCATACTTGCGCAACCAGTCACAGATCTAAACCAAGAGTTTCTTTGTTCAATTTCTTCCCAATTGAGCCTTTGTTGATTGGATACAAAATTTGGCCATCAGAAAACCCAATTGGCACTTCTTCATGCTGAAGGAATCAGGAAAGTAACGCTATCCACAGATGGATGGGTCCTCACCCATAAATCTCAATTTGAATGTGATATCCTGTCATATTTTAGTATTTTATGACTCCCAACGCATCCTTTGCATTTAGCATTGAAAAAAGATCTTAGCAATTATTGCCCATAAAACATGTGACCCAAACATATGTACAGATGCGATTAAACAGCAGATGGCATGGATGGGGCATAACCTAATTGGTAGCCACACTCACACCTCACCACTAAAAGGAGACCCCAAGTTCAGGTTCCCCCACCCTTTCCACAATTGTCATGATTCACCCCGGTAAAAGCAAAGAAGAAGATTAAGAAACTACTAAATATATAAACCTCATCTCATATGTTTGGCTACAGAAGTGGGGGTTGAGGGAAAGGAAAATAAACAGAGAAAGAAATGGAAAGCAAACCTTCCCTTTCTGAGTTTGGTTATCGCTTACTTTCCTTCTCCATTCTAACCAAGCATTCCTTGGTATGTTTTAGCTTTTGGTCATATTAATATGTTATTGCCAGTAAGCTCAAACCAATTGCATTTATATTTACCTCGCGGAAGGTCATCAAGCTGGGTTTCTCTCCCACTGGTGGCGATTGATTGCATACCATGTGTGCCACAGGCAACCTTGGAGAGGTACCATCACGTGACAACACACGGCTCCTAGCAAGAACCTCATCCATCCATGCACCTCCCCTTTTCTCAGATGGACGAGTATACGGATCGAAGTAAAAATATGCAATAGGAGCCCCAGAAGAATCTTTAACACGATAGAATCTAACATCATTGTTCCAAACCTGAAAAATTACATATGTAGTTATGTATAGGATGCTTATTATCATTAAATGATCCAATATAGAGCACAAATTAAGAAGAAATATATACCGGAGCTAAACCATCAGCTGGTTCAATATCAATTCCAAAAAGCTTGTTCGCTAGGCTAAATAGGCCCTCCATTACCTTTGGCAAGGAGAAATAGGGGCGCAATTCTTCCTGTAGAATAAAAGGGCTCTAATATAAGTCTTCCAAGTATCACTAGGGGTCTTCACTTAAACAACATGAAAGCATAGTAAAACTAAAAAGAAAGTAATCAAGTAATTCCTAAACCCAGATTCTGTCCCACTATTATATTGAACATATTTAAGGGAGAAAAACAGAATTGCAGATACTAATAACAACATGTGATGTTACACATATCATTCCAAACAGATGACTATGAGAGAACCTCGTTGATATCGAATTTGGACTCTCGGAGCCTCTCACTCCAAAAGCTAATGTCCCAGTGGTTCAAATCATCAGCTTCTGGAGCATCTTGGCTTTTGGAGAAATTCTTGAGGTCTTCCATATCTGCACCGATCAATAAATAAATCCATAACTCAGTACGTTTACAATGTAAAACATTTGCTGAAGATCGTTCCACTAAAAGTTTCAAACTGACAATTATAGGCAACCTTTTCCATTTTCCTTTTTTTATCTTTGACAAGGTAATCAAGATACATCAGACAGTGAAGAATATAATGCTATTTTTTTTAGAAACAAAAGAAAATCAAAGAAACTTAAAACAAAATTTTAAATACATCCAAACAAATTCTACTCTTCATATCCATTTATAGAAAGATTAAATCAATTAAAATTGTTAAAATTCATATACATAACTTTACATGAAGTTGGGGTGTTTTTCAATAATTTACCTTGAACTCCAGCCTTCCAAGAAGCACTTCGAAGCTTCTCTAGAAGCTCTTCCGCTTTTTCGACAGTAGCCATTTTGGTTGCCATGCTAACCTGAAACGTTGTATCTTAGTAAATCTTCATAACAAATAACATTTAAAACCAATAGACTTACCTCAGCATAGTTGTTATAATTGAGAAGCTTGGCCTTTTCCAACCTAAACTTCAAGATTGAGTCAATAATTGCAGTATTATCCAGATCTCCACTAGATGCACGAGATACATATGCACGGTATATTTCCTCACGCAAAGACCGGTTTCGAGCATGTTGCATGACAGAGAGAAAACTTGGACCATCTAATGTAATTATCCAAGGCCCATTCTCAGCAGTCGCATTTTCATGCCCCTGATGAAATGCACAGATTCAGAAAATGATACTAGGTAAGACAATAACAAAAAGAAAGAAACATAAATCACTCAGGTATTGGAATACCTTTGAAACTGCTGTTTGTGCAGCCAATCCTAGAGCAGTAGCCGGAAATCCATCAATTTCATTCTTATCGGTAATTAACTTTTCAAATTTCTTTGTGGCATCCAGAACATTCTCCCCAAATTTTTGAGAGAGTCTTTCTAGTTCCTGGAAATACAAAATATCAATATCAAGTAATGGCAAAACCAAACTAAAATGTGAAAACCATTATTACAAATCATTCGTTAAAGCACACCTGTTCAATTTTGTTAAAATTTTCTCTTTTATCATCCTCAAGCGCAACTCCACTTAGAACTGCCTCCTTTATTTGGCCTGCAAAATAATGATTAATAAGGCAAAGAGAAATGTCAGACAACAAACCTAAGCGTAGGAGGAAAATTGCACTTCACATACATAAAGTTTAGCAGGACACCTATAAGCCCTTGTAAAAATGTAAAGTGGCCTTAATCATTATGTAGCTTAGATATCAAGAATTTACAAAACATGCATTAAGATAATAATTAACACATTTTTGCATCTTTCCCAGTACTGCATCCAGTTCAAGCACCAAAAGCAAGTCTCTCTCTTTTTTTTTTGTTCGTATAAAAGAAAGCAAGATTAGGTGGTATAGGTCTATCTCCATAAAGATGACTATTTTTTATGACAGGAATAACAATAACCAAGGCCATCACTGACATTCTGCCCTGCATAAATTCTATTTCAGATGATAAAATAAAATTGGAATACTCACTTTCAACTATACGTTTCTGAGCCTCACTCAATGTCTTCCAGTCAGGAGAGTCTTGAATAGCTTTAAACGCATTGTAAATCGGCTTACTTTGCCCCAACCTAAGGTAAAACTTCACTTTCTCTGGCTGCAAAACCACCAACAAACAACTCAAATACCAAACTCGAAAACAAAAACAAACAAAAAAGCAACAAAGCTAGCTCGGATTCATGAACCCGAAAGTAATATCAACAATTTTGACTCTAGAAGTTGGCTAATGTTAAACGAGAACTCTACGAGTCCAAGTGAATTGACAATACCACCATCAATTAGAAATTTTCAAGAACTTGAAAGCTTATAAAAATAACAGAATTCTAAAAGACGCATACTTGCACTTCTTCAATAGCAGCACGAAGCTCCGACGAGTCCTTAACAGCTTTGAGGTGGTTAACCACTCCCCAAACCACAGTCAATCGGTCAACGATCTTCTCCAAAGGCACCACCAGCTTTGGCCAGGTCGGCTCCACCGTGCGCTCCAATTCCTCCAAATCCGACTCCTATGGATTCCACCATCAAATTCAATCAAATCGCACAACCAAAACGCAGAAGCTAATAAAATCATAAAAGCCTAGAAACTCAAATAGATAGAATTTTCGATAGAGCTCTTACGAGTTTCTTCAAGAGGGCTCGAATCCCAGGTCGCACGTGCGAGGCATGAACGACATCGAAGGGAGGGAAGTCAAAGTCCTGGAGGAGAGGGTTGACCGAGAGAGCTTCGTCTACGACAGCAGAGGCAGCCATTTGCGTCGCAGAGATGGAAGAAGAAGAGCAAGCTCGAGAGAATGAAGGAGATTTAGCGTTGGGTTTACGGAGAGTGAGGCAGAAGGTGAAAGACGAAGACCAGAGGGGACAGGGATGGGATTTGGGCAATCGTTTAGGGGCAAAATGGGGATAAGGAGCTCGTTTCAGGAGTGTGGGGACTGAGCGGGAGAGGCTGACCCGAGTTGCCATGAGCATGTTGAATATAAGAAGAGAAGCCAAAAGGGCTCTCTTTCGTATGTGCAAGGCTAAGGTCAAGCGATGCTTCATTTTGTTGTTATTTCTAGTTTTCTACATTGGAATTGGAGATGTGTAGCGTGGGATAACACAAATCCATGAACTTACAAATGTTATGGAGTCAAAAGTGGGGCCATCTCCTATACAATTTTTTATTAAAAAAAATAGGTTTGTCCAAGTAGACTTAGACTTGCTTGATAGAGAAATAGATAAAGAGCCAATCTATATATAAATTAATGTACCGCAAAACTTTACTACAAAAATTATCATCGGATTTTGTCAAAAAGAAAAAAAAAATCAATCATGTATTCATATTTCTTTCATTTCCCGGAGGCGAAATTATTATCAGACAATAAATTTCAAGATGATTGTCGCACGCGTAGTCACATACTTAAGCCGTTATACATTAGGCTCTTTTTTGTTCATGTATTTGATAAAGAGAGTCTTTGGAGTAGAGGAATTTCAAACTTGTATGGGAATCTATGATGCAGTAAATTTGCTGACCACATAATGGTGAAATGGTGATAATACTTTTTTTTTTTTTTTTGCCTTTTCAGTAAGGTAGGTTTATTGCATTGTAAATCCTCAAACTGATAGATTTATATACATTCATCAGGATCCGAATCAGGGTTTTCTGAATTTAAATAAACTATATCTCGATGGAGCTCCATCTTGACGTAAGAACCTTCTCCTTTCTCATTCAGAAAAATTCTGATGATGCCTGCACCATGCCTGTTCCACATATACCACATAACTACGTAAGCAACTAATCGGCCGGAGACAAGTAACTAGCGGAACGAAGCAAATGGATTTACTTTGTATCTGTTGCAATGGTAAGAGAATATAATTCTTCATTGATGCAGTTTGCATAGATGTCCATGGACACATTTTACTACATGATAGATAAAACATGCATATGAAGTTGCTTTAGTTTTAGCCCCATCTGTGTTTTAATGTGGCTAGTTATCAACTGAGATGATCATGTGTTTATTTACTTTGGGATTTAAGCTTTCAACATTCCTTCTTGTAGAAACAAAAAATGAAAGTTTAACACCTCAAAAAATTAGCTTCATCTGGGCATACATATGACAAGAACAGTATTCAGGTGATGCCATACCTAACACAACATGATTTCTTTCAGTTCTGGTATTTCATGCTTTCCTTCTCAAATCCAATTGTAGGAAATTGCTTGGCATACTCCTCAACATCATGGCGGAGCTTTGCTATTTCAGATTGAAAGTGAGGGGCAGGTAGTGCAGCCAAGAAGTCCTTCAACTTTGTTCCTGGTATACAAAAATTAAGAAAATGTAATTCCATATCAGCAGATGCAAGCACTAGGAGTGCTGACAGCCAACTATTAGACAGCACTACTTTTGTTATGATAGTAAAGATTTTAAAAACCTTTGGCCTCCCCCTTGATCTTCACTGCCAACTTCACAGCAGCATCAAAAAAATCTGCAACTTTGGCGAAATCCTCCTCAACAAATCCCCTAGAAGTAAGAGCCGGGGTTCCTGAATTTGCAGAAGAACCACAAGATAAGAAGACTAGAAATTGAAAACTTAAAGGAGGAAAAGGGGGGTGGGGGTATAAGAAGAACCAGAATGAAGAGAAGCCTTTACCCATCCTGATGCCACCAGGAACCATGGCAGACACATCTCCAGGAACAGTGTTCTTGTTGGCTGCAATGTGAACAGCTTCCAACACCTTTTCGACCCTGGAGCCGTCAATACCCTGAGATTTTAAGGTAACAGTGGTGTCAGCATGTTTTTCAAGGTAGAGAACACTATATGCTGGTATGCTACACTATACCATTACATGGAGTTAACATTTCATATGTAAGTATTTAATTGCATCCAACCCAAATTATTAGTTTCGCATTTAGATGATTACACAAGCAAATTTTAGAAACTCAGAAGCTTGTCTCTCTAAAATTCCAAAAAATAAAAGTTGTCACAGTTACCTTGTTCTTCAAATTCACCAAAACTAAATGGTTCTCAGTTCCACCAGAAACAAGTTCATAGCCCTTCTCATTCAATGACTGCATGTTTTGACAATTTAGCAATTAGAATGCTGGAAGTAAATTATAGAAATATGTACTAATAAGAGAACATCATGTCATTGAAACTTCAGAATATGAACAAAGGACATGTCTGACACTGTTCTCTCTCTCTCTATTTCTTTTTCCTTTATAAACATACATAGTTTTAGGACCAATAAAATTATACCTGTGCAAATCTTGAGCAATTACTGAGAACTTGCTCTTGATAGGCTTTGTACTCTGGAGTAGTAGCCTGCATTTTACACAAGAGTCAGAAATTTGAACGATGACATTGCAATGGAACGAGACTTTTAATGTAAAATGCTTATGATAACATCAGTAAATGTATGAAATAACTGGGTAGAGTGTCTTTCTAAAGAATAAGATTTTAATTGGCAATAAGGCCAAGGAAGTTTCTCATCATTGTTTTCTCTGTACTGCTCATAAACCATGTATATCTTAGATTCCATTGGACATTAGATCATCTAGACCTTCTGAGAATTTCCTATTTTATTAAATCTCTGAAAAGTAAATCTAATGCTTCAAGCACATATTCTGCAATTTCACTCCATTATGTCAGTCTACACGGCAACCTAAGACATATCAGTTTGTGTGTATATACTTATAAGAAATCATTTGCTACCTTATCCACCTGAGTGTTGAAACCATTTCAGTTCCAACTATAATTAGCAACCACCATTACAGGGGTGGAGAGTTGAGACTCAACTCAACATACATGACAAACACCATCTCGACACAAACAATTCCTACTACATATCACTTATTGCCATAAATAAATGAAAATGTTGCGGTTGCAGTGGAATGAACTTTTAAAACGAAAATAAAAAAGAGATGGAATTTATCCTAATCCACATGCATACCTGCTTCAATGCAACTGCCAAACCGGTAATGGTGTGGTTGTGTGGACCACCTTGAAGTCCAGGAAAGACAGCTTGATTGATTTTGTCTTCGTAGTCATACAACACCTTCAGGACAGTTCAAACATTTGGTTAAATTTTGAAACTATATTCAAATAGGGGACAGCAACAGAAAATCCCCATAAGATGAGTAACAGTACAGTTTACTAAGCAAGTCTAAAAAAATTTGGAATTGTAATCTTGAACACTGACTTCTTTCCCTTGTTTGTTAATCTCTTTTACACCCTTCCTGAAGAAAATCATGGCTCCACGCGGGCCACGAAGTGACTTGTGCGTTGTGGTGGTCACTACATCTGCATACTCAAAAGGAGATGGGATGACACCAGCTGCAACCAACCCACTGATATGTGCCATATCTGCCAACAGGATAGCTTTTTGTTTGTCGCATACCTGTCAAGTACTTAAAATGTAAATCTTCACCAAATAACATGATTATATCTTAAGCCTGTTATGTCTGGGGCTGTCTCCACCAGTAGAGAGCCCAGACATGGAATTCAATGTAAATTGGGAGATTCAGTTGAAGGAATTAGAACTTAGGGTCACTTTCTCTGATGCCATGATAAGATTTGTTGGTTTAGGTATTATCCTTAGAAGCTTAATCTGTTAGGAGGTGGGACACTATTATTATAGATCAATTGAAAGGAAATTACCTTGCGAATACGTGCATAATCATACAAACGTGCATAAGCACTAGCACCAGCAACTATCAATTTCGGCCGGAAGAGAGTAGCACTTTTCTCCAACTGCAAGTCATTGTTATTCATGTCAAATGAAGCTTCTACTGAGATAGGTATATAACATAAACATGCTGTATGACAAGCAAGACTAATTTACAATGTTACAGAATTCGTATTGGTACCCCTTTGATAAATTGTTGTGGTTTAAATAATCCAACACAGTCCTGACTTAAATGATTAGTTTTTTAGAATGTTTAAAGATGCCTTTTACTATTCCTACTAATGAACTACTAGGTTTTGATTTGTAATATGTTATTGTTTGGTCTTTATTGCTCTTCATAAATTCCTCTTGGGTGCAATAGGAGCATTCTTGCATCATGGCAACTTAACAAGTAATTTCATACATGTCTCTCAAGTATTCTACACAACTTGGTCTTTTACCTTCATTTTTTTTCATAATTTATAATGCAGCTTATTTTGCAGTACATTGACTGAAAAACACTAGACATATTCACATATCACAAAATCTCCAACCTACCTGGTCGTAGTCAATATAGCCAGTGCTCTCATCCAATCTGTATGGCATTGTCTCAAAAAATATTGAAACAGCTGATATCTTTTTGGTGTCCGTCTGCAAGTTACCAACAAAACAGATGAACAATGATCATAAATTGATATTAGTCAAAGCAGAAACCACATCATGGAAGTTTTAAGCACCTGATAACCATGAGAAAGATGACCGCCATGAGGAAGATCAAGAGCCATGATTCTATCATGAGGTTTTAACAATGCAGTGTAAACATGAAAATTAGCTGGAGACCCTGATAAAGGCTGCACGTTGACTGCGACATAAAAAGATGACAATCATGTAAGAGAAAAGCTTGTAACCTGTTAACATATATTAAAGACATTGCTAAAAATATGATTCATGAATATGATTGACAAGATTAATGCTCAATTATGTAAAAGCTTAGATTCTGTGATAATATATGGTCATACTCTAGTATACCAAGACAAATACTGACCACTATTAATTTCCTATAAAAATTTATGGTGGATGTCATCCGGAATCATGTTCTAGCTTTTTGGCAACTGGTCTGTGAATATTAAGATATGGTCCTGGTGAATGTTGAGATGAATGGTGCACATGTATGCTACTTTCACCCATCGTAACAAATAGCCCGAGGCTGCTCATGCCATAAAAACTTACCGCCCCATTTTGCTGGATCCAACCGAAAAGCTTCCAAAGCACGTTTCTGGCACAAGGTTTCTGCCATGTCAATGAACCTGAAATGGTAAAAGTTATTTGTTAGATTTCTCTTTTTCATCATTCTTCACATCAGAACTAACCATGAAGACCCAAATACAACACACAAAGAAATGGTTGGAGAAATGGTTGGAGAAATGGTTGGGAAGATATCACTTACTCATTTCCTCCATAGTATCTAGCCCCAGGATATCCCTCGCTGTATTTGTTGGTCATCACTGACCCAACTGCTTGCATCACAGAGACTGATGTAAAGTTCTCTGAGGGTATCAATTCTAGGCCCTTTAGGTAAAACAAAGAATTCAAATAAGAGATTAAGTTAAAGAACACACCATTACTTCCTAAAAATGCTACAAAAAATTTTAATCATCATATAACCTCTCAATTATGGCCTAGATGGGTTCCTAAGTCCATTTTCTCAGAAACCATATAATAAAACATTAAACTGGTATTCAGAAGAATACACATTCTTCAGTGACAAATAAGCCTCGAATTCTAACACTGTTAACTTCAACAATTACTATGTTCATCATAACAAAGCCTTGATCTTGATTATAGAATAAAAACCATACCTTCCATTGCCTGGCTTTCTCGTGCTCAATGATGTCAGCAATTTCAGGATCCACAGTCTCCAATGGAGCATTCAATTGCTTAGGCCACTGCAAAAGAATAACGCTTTATTATGTTTTAGCATTTACAACCAAAACCCACCAACAAAAACAGAGACTCAAAGCAAGGTAAAAACCAAGATTGGTAACCCCGGTATATAAGAACTTACTGTGACACCGTTCTTCTCCTTGTCATAGACAGCTTCACTGGGCAAAGATGACTGTAAATAAACACACAAAAAATGAGTAAGTGGGTAATATCATGCATTCAATTCAAGAACAGAGAAGATAAGAGAATCTATAACCATGTAATAGTGAGAGGTGGCATTGAAGAGAGGACGAATGGGCTTGTCCACAGAAGAGGAAAGCCTGCGAAGCGCCAATGCCAGTGCCATGGTTAAGTTGGGTTTGGTTGGGTGAGATTTTGGTGATATAAAGAGTGAAACTTTTAGGCTTTGTACAGTTTATGTCCTTATCCTACCACTACTACTACTACTGGGTGGGTTTGGTTGGTTATCCCAGTGTCTGTTGGAGTTGAGGTTTCATAATCAATGATATGATGACACCAAAACCATCACCATGAAAGGCCTATCCGAAGTTCTCATTTCTTAGCCACAAAGGGAGTCTCATAGATATGGCCTGATCGGTTTTGGTGTTTTCTGTGAGACAAATTTGGCCACCGAAGCTTTTGAATGGTTCGTCAGGAGGATTTTACCAACTCATGCGTCATTGTCACTGGGATTGTTAGCCCGGGTAACTATTTGTAAACGCACCCCAAAATTAGCTCACTACAACCCACACTAAATTAGTAAATTTTTTCCTTCCCCATGAATGTAACGTCCTTGAATATACACTATAGTGACTCACATGGGATGTCATATTAAGAAGCTGGAATAGCTCAGTTGGCTAGAGCGTGTGGCTGTTAACCACAAGGTCGGAGGTTCGAGCCCTCCTTCTAGCGCCTTTTTTTTTCTTCTTTTTCAAATTGTAGATAGAGGAATTTCAATTCGGGGTTCATAAAGAGAAGAAAAATCGGATGAGTTCATGATTGGCTTGTTTGGAATTGCTTTTAAAATGTCTAAAAACGATTTTGTTAAATTTGAAAAGCGCTTTTACAAAGAAACAATTGACAAGTACTTCTCAAAACAACTTCTAAGTGCTTCTAAAACTCACCCAAGACATATTTTATTTTTTTCAACTTTTTTTATATTTATAATTATTTTATTTATTTATTTCAAAAGCGTTTTTAAGTCTCCGAAAAGCAATTTCAAACATGCCCGATGTAGTATATCACTTTAGCTTGCTCTACCCAAATTCATTGTCATAAGCTTTCTTGCTAGGAGCCCAAAAAATATTGTCATAAGCTTCCTCCATTTCTTAAAAAAAAAAAATGGTGCAATTTCAAATGCTACAAAAGTACTGTTATCATAAATCAATTAATCTCCCTAAAAGTCTAAAAAACAACACAGCAGCAACCTCTCCAACTCTCCACTTGTTGCACACTTGGTCACTTGCACCTTATGAAGAGAAACCAGCAAAGAAGTAACAAAATGCGGTGAGCGTGGATCGAACACGCGACCTTCAGATCTTCAGTCTGACGCTCTCCCAACTGAGCTATCCCCGCAGATATTAACAGCATGCTTATTTGTTTACATATCTCTTTTAATATGATCAATTATAACGAGACCAAATTCTAGACTCGATCGGTGTCTGCGGTCTGCCTATGACAGTTCTGTCACCACTGTCCTCTGCTTCTTATCTCTTCCCCTACAATTTACAGAGACACGACAAGTTCCAAGTCCCCACAAGTTCAGGTGGTGGGTGTGGCTGGCGGTGGTGGATCTGTGGTTGACCCAAATCACATGCCTACGCCTAACTATTTTCTTCTAGCTCTCTTCTTATCTTGGAAAATTCTCATGGCTGTCAACAGTTCCCTTTAATCATTTTGCATCACTTTGCTTTTCCGATTTATCTACGAAACAATCATTGCAGAAGATTAACTACGAAATAATCATGCATTTCTCTCATCATCAAGAGTTGCATCCCCCTTATCGATGTGATCGAAGACTAATATATAGGTTTAGTGGTTAAAACTTAAGAGTAGACACGTAAATAGATTGAATTAGCCTACATCCATCCAAACTATAGGATTGAAAACGAAAAATATAATGTTATTCAAATAAAATTCTTGATGAAAAATTCCCTTACGAGTATAGATAAGAGCATGTACGTACCCAACATTCCAATTTGAATTCCTTCTCCCCCTATGCCGTAAACGAGCACCTAGCTTCTTAGTTTCTCCTCCTATTGGTACGTAGGAATTCAGATTTGAATTCCAATTTTAAATTTGTCCATTGAGACTATTCAATCTGCTCTCTATGAGCTTAATTTATGTGTTAAGATTGTGTCTAATGACCCTAGTGAGAAGGTTCGCAGGTTAGAATGCCCTAATCTGAATGATGGAAATGCATCTCTTGATAGGAATAATCTTGATGTAACTCTAATTATTAATGACGCATACCGTTAAGTTAAATCTTTGACTTATACACACCTAATAATCTTGATGTTTTTTCATTTTTAAAAAACTTCCTTTTGCTTAAATGCATCTCCTAAGTTTGTTTTAAGAGAGAAAATAAGATGAGATTGAAGGTTTGGTAGATAAAATAACATCACTAGCTCTTATATGTGTGCTTAAATTAAATAACCCACCAAAACAAATTATTCTAGGACAACTGGTGTGAATATGCTTTCGGGACCTGTGAGTTTTTGTCTGTGGCTCCCTGCAAGGCGCAATCATTTTCATACTCAGTATAAGGGAACGAAACTGGTGGTAAAGTGGTAAACGATAACATTGTACGTTGATCATGCTTAGTATAATTGGTACCTAGCTACATATAGTTATATAGGTAGCAACCTAGCTCCCCTCACTCACATTGCTATTGCTATTGATCAAAACCATTCCCAGCTCAACTGGCAAGCTAGAGCTGCAAACCTATATATACACACCCAGAACGGAACCTGTTTACTGATCAATAATGGAGGGGGATCTCCCTCCCCGGAGATCGACATACCTTCCCGGGTGCATGATGTCGCCGTCGTGCTTCCCGGTGCACGAAGAAATGGGATACACCCGCATGGAAAACTGCGCCGGTGAAAACAAGAGAAGCCGGAGATGGCGAAACTTTCTGAGGAGGTTGATGAGTGATAAGCGCAGAAGCAGAAGCATATATGGATCGAGCAAACCCTTGTCGTTTCAGTACGATGCGGTTAGTTATTCGCAGAACTTCGATGAGGGGTGTCACTTGTATGAAGAGCCCGGACGCCGTTCACAAGTGTTTAATAATGTCAGATGGGATAGTGATCTACATCAGGGATGTTCTGAAGAGGTACTATCTGCTAGCTAGCTTTGTAAGTATAGATTCATCAACACTATGTACGTTCAAATTTATTCAGATCTATGCAAATTTGAGTGTTGTGGTTTTCCTCCCTCCTGCTCAGTCCTTGATATATTGCCTATTTTGTTTTCCCTTCTTTAAATTGATCAGCTGGTAGTACCAGTTTGAAGGTTAACTATATATGATCGAGATTTTTAGTTCGATATTCATCTTTAAATCGTAGTTTTCGACTAGAACTTTGATTATAGGTTTTAGTTTTTTTATTATTATTGAACAAACTTATATCAAACTCATGAGTAAGATCCAAGAACCTGGGTCCGAAATCTAATTACAACAATGATCTAAATTAAGCCCAGATCCAATAGAGAATCCAAACCCATATTCTTATAAAAGATCGACACGGTGCTAGGCCTCCCGGCTGCACTGCCGCATCAAGCAAGCCAAGGCATACCAGCACCACACCACCAATCCATTCGATTAGAAGCCCAACATACTCAAACGGACTCGGAGTCCCACCACCACCATGAGCGTAGACTCGGAGCCCATGGTCGGGTCGAGATGCAACACCTCTCTTTCATTGGATCTCATGAACTCGCATCCATCATCCCCACCTCCGATGAGCGCAGAGCCCTCCGGATTCCACCACTGATCCAAAGGATTATAACCCACTAGCAACAGGAAATTTTCTCAATTTAATGAATGTGATCGAGCATGTTCACAGTTGAGTAATTTCACAAGGAAAACAAAGGTGTAGAAATGGAACTTGATAAAGAAATTGGAACATATGTAATATGGTATGTTGCCCTACTGTCGATTATCCAATGATTAATAGAAGAAGATGATGTGCTAAACCTTAACTATTTGCTTGAGATTGAAAAACACCCTTACTATTACCATAGCCATAATTTTATGCACTGTTCAGCAGTAAGATTAGGAGCAATAACTTGAAGTCTTGAAGTATATGGATGGTGACATGAGACCAGTTACCATCCATAAACTTTCGTCGACAAGTGTTAAATTAAATTATTTATTTTACTTTTATATTGTAACAAATGGGTTCAATTTCCTAATCTTGGCTAATCAACTTTCTCGCGCTTCAAAATGAGGTGTAGAAACTAAATCGGACTGCATGATTTTTATTTTTTGGGCAATAAATAAAACGAGCTTCAATTGGTGACAATGAGTGTTTTTTACTTACTTTGATATTATTCTATGATCGATCATGTTTTTTGCCGGAATATTGATGCGCGTATTAACGATCCTAGCTTACGTACTCCACATCTCGCTTAGAATGAAATGACCATTCTTAAAAAAAAAATTAAAAATAAAAACTGAACAAATCTATACTATATATTAAGAGAACACATGTTGTCAACCAAAACAAATTTTTTTACTTTAATACCCTTTAAACATTAAATAATCATATATTTATTTTAATCATTAAGGATAAAAAGGTCAAAACACAAATAATTAATAAAAAAAATAAAAACAATTCAAAAACTACCTATAACTACCCACTCTCACACTCTTAACTTCCACACCATAAAATAAATAAAAATAAAAATCTGTTCTTCGGTTTTTTTTTAAATAAATACACACACATAGTGTGTGGTTTCCTTCTAGTATCTCTTTAACTTTAGTTGATATCCTACATGATAGATTGATAGGTCATCTCTGGATTCTCTGCTGATAACATTTTGCTGGTAACAAACGTTTTATTAGACAAAATAAAACTAGACAGGGTCGAGATCAGACAACGGCCATAGCATACAACAAATCCAAGGAACAAACGGCTAAAAGACAATAGCAATACATAAAATGTAGCCAAAACCATCATTTGCTGATAACTTTAACTAATTAAATTCATCGTTAAACATATCTCAGTATCGATTACGAGTGTTATTGTCTCATTGAGCTGTTATATATACCTGTTCATCTCACCAAAAAACTGAAAAAGCACGCTTAGCTTCTATACTTGCTTGGGTCATAAGGTATGTTGTTTAGGACAAGTGGGTTAGCATTTGTCCAAAATCCTCACACTGCACACACTTCTTTGATATATAGACTGCTGCAGAGTTTCATAACCTTATTTCAGATAAAATTTTCCACCAAGAAAAAAAAAATTCAGATAACTAACTCTCATAGTATTCAGTTCAAAAACATGTGAAAGAAATATTTTACCCTCATTCTGTTGCTCTTCTGGGTGCCAATTAAGTTTGTTGGTTGGGTCGGCTTAGCTGAAGGTGGATGGGGAGATATGACTCCTCACTTGTGCTCATGGCAAAGGGAATGCAACCGTTTCTACTTTCGGGATTCAGAGCGCTTGTGCCAAAAACCTGATACAAGAAGCCTTATAATCCTGCTTCTTATTATTGTACCTTTTTCAAATTAGGTAATGAGGCCTTATAATTGCTTGAAGGATAGCGTTTTATGTTCATGTTCAAACTAATAAGATTAATTACCCTTCTTGTTAATTCCAATTTTTCTTGAAAATTGAGGTTTATTACCTTCTTGTACAGTTCCATATTTTGTTGATGAATAAAATTACCCTGTAAGGAACAGAGAAAAAAAAAATTATAAGGATTGACAGTAACACTTAGTAGGAACTAGGAAGTGTAACGAGGAATTAACCAACTATATATGTGTTTCTAGAAAGACCTTCTGATTTAAGTCTTCAATTTCATCAGTTAATATTTTTTCCTGCAAGAGATTAAATTCATATCAGACTTGTAGTATAAATATAATGCAAATGGATAGTCCCATGGGATTAATTCGGCAACATATTACATATCCAAAATTTTATAAAGAAAAGTAGGAAATAAAAGTATACAGAGAGTAATTAAAGCCTTTGAACTGACCTTTGTCAAACGAATACCCTGCAGACTCATTTCTAATTGATTCTCTAGAGCTTTTATCTCTTTGACACTCAAACCACAAAGCTGTTCTCCCATGAACTGCCTGTCACATATATCAGAATATTGGTTACCATCAGGTGTTTGATATATATTCCCAATCTAATATTTATCGATCAGTGTCAAGATTGGCCGGTGAGAACTGCAATTATCATTTGCTATCATGAAATATAAGCAGTTTGGATCAAATCCTCACTATTGTAACTTGCAACGAATTATCTGTTGTAAAGCAGCTGCTTATTGGAATATATGCTCACTAGTATATATTTTTGCAATCGATGTGTATGCATAAATGAAGGAGAAAGATGATACCGGTGGTTTTCTTGCAAGTTCTGTAGTTCCTCCCTTAAGATGTTGACTTCCCTTTGCCAAAACTAGCCAGTACGTATGATAACACATGTTAAATACAACATTTGAGAAAGGCATTAATCCCTCTGAATAAACAGAAATGAAGTTCGTTTAACAATATGTCGGAAACATGTGATCGAACCAATAACCTTCAAACCGATTTCAAAAGAAGCAAAAAACAACGGTACAAGCTATCCAACTCCCTCTGGTTGTATTTATACCATCGTAAACTTGTTAAGTCTTGTTTTTTACCAAGATCTTGCAAATACTTGGAGTATATTTAAAAAATTTAGATTAGTAAAATTTCACATGATACAAGTCTAATTTTGTTTACCAAACAAGTTTCTTGCAGCATGTGTACAATTTGGTTTAGATGAATGTTCAAAGTTCAAACATATTCTAGCAGTACTTCTTAATCAAGACAAACGAACTATCATGTAATGGAATTATGTTAGTTCAATATATTCCATCATCAGGACTATTTTGTTTTAGAAGATAACATGTAAAGTTCATATCCTTGGCAGCTGAAATATCAAAGATCGATGTTTTAACGTACTTCTTTCGAGTGGAATGCAACTAACCCTTAATCGATCTCATCTCTCCCTGGTTGGCAATGAATACTTAACATGTATGTAATTGGTGTTCCAATATGTGTGTTAGGACACAAGTTACTACATATTTCTGTGGTCTTAATTGGGAAATAGTTTGTATATAACGAACACAAGTTTTTTTCTGGGAAGACAGCCAAATGTACGTACCAAGATATCACAATCTGGTTGAAGTCGAACTAATTTAGTTACTTGATCAGTGCCAAGGAACTTGATATTGATATACTATGCTATATGTTCTCTTCATGCCTGATGGTGGCGTAGAATGTAAGATTTTCTGACTTCTAGAATATTCGAAATCTCAAAGAATTCTGATATATATTCAAGATTTAGGACAAACTTAAATCTACAGATTGACATAATTCCATTAAAGAATAGTTCGTTCGACTTGCCTAAGCAGGACTCTAGAATATTGTTCACTTCTCTTTGTTTGTGATCGATTGAAGTACAAGCTAGCAACCACCGGGAGTTGGATTTCTTTTTCACTGAAACCTTACAATACATATTTGAGTAGGGATGAGGTGTTGAAGGTCTAGAATTGTAAGACAGGTTTATTCTTTTTGTAGATTGGTAACATATAATATAAAAAGGTTTATAGATTTTCTTGCAGATCTATAAGATATTTTGTACGTACAATTAATGTCAAGGAAGATTACTAGAGATATGTTTCAATTCCATTGTTATGCAGTTGTATTCATGACTATATATACATAACTAACATAGCTGGATAAAAAAAGTGACTAACTAGTCATGCATTGAAAACCTTTAATTTTCCTTCAAAGATAGGAAATAATGAATAAGAAACGAAGATTCATCAAGAAATTAAGAACACCCTGCTTTTCACCCTTGGCTGATGTAAAGAGGTTTTAGGAGGGGAATATTTTACCCTGATATATCTACTTTAAGCTCAAATGAATTGGGGAAGAAAGAAGCATAAACACAAACAATTAATTAGTAGTGATATGCTGGAATAGTCATTGCAGAGAAAATTAATGAGTGGTAGATGGAGAAGACCTTCATTTCTGATGCTGGATTAAGAAGCTGCTGGTGTTCCTCCTTGTTTTTGTTATATCTTTCTATGACTGATTTCATGCTGGAGGAAGGACATGAAGTATTCAGATCTTGCACAGTTATGAAACAAAATGAAGAAAAACAAATGTTTCCAGAGGACTTTTGAAAAACTTGAAGCGCGCAATATTGTCGTCAAAGCCTGCAGCTAATTAAGGTAGTAATAGTATATATATATATATATATATAGTACTACTCTATCATCGATCAAAAAGGTAAATGATGTCCTTGATCGAGGCTCTATACTCGTAATTTAATAGGTAATGCATCACTATGACACTCCCTAGGGAGGCTTAGACATAGTCTAATTCTCCACCTTTTGTTATTCGGAAACCCTAATTGCTGGTTTCTAGTTATAAGGAAATTGGTTATTAAGTACAGGACGGAATCCCAACAGTGAAAATGGAACTTTTCATATTCTATTCAAGAATCAGGACCACCTAGCCTTTTAAACAATGTCTGCAAAAAGTCTTATCAAATCAACAATCGTTCCATCATCTAACCATGTTATCAAATAAAAAGAGGTTTTAATTTGTAACATTTAGATTCTTATGATGAACTGTCACTAATGATTTTCAATTTTGTTGATAGATTTTGCAAGATGATGGATCTTCATCCAACATGTGGAGTCAAACACCACTAGTTAACCAATAAAATAGCTAATCTCCAAATTGTTATAAATCCACAAACATTGGGATAAAACATTATTAAGAGAACGAACATAGGAGATATTATATATCATCAATCATATGTATATTACTATATTTTCTTCATGTTGCTGTTCTTCTTATTTGTACCTAATATTTGGAGAGTTTTCTTTTTGTACTACGAATAATTATATGATTTTATTACTGCCTTTGAGGCTTTGAATTATATTAATCACTTCAATCTATGGCACTAGCTGGGCATGATAATTATTCAAAATTATATCTTACCTTTGTGATATATATTCAAAAGACTACACAATATTGGTGTAGTCTAAGACTCTAGTTGATCATGATTATAAATACCTTTTCCAGATTTTCAAGTCTCTTCTTTTTTAATGGAAATTAAACTAGAAAATATCTAAACGAATACCTAGATATGCTTCACCCTAAAAATATTTCATACCAATTTAATTAATGGGTAATCTTTTAAACCATAATCATGCATCTATAATGTTTCTGAGATGCAACAACAACATGCATGCAAACTTAGATAGACATATGCAAACTTAGATAAACCTTAGATATAACATTTTTGATAAACCTGAGAATCTTTTCACAAACATTAATATATAATTATATATATATATGTATGTATGTATCTGTGACATTTCAGGCAGAAAATTTTCAGATACATAGCTGGTGAAAGAATCTTCAAAATATAGAAAGAATATTGAAGTATGTGATCCAAGAAGCATGTAAAAACTAGCTACAGTAACAAGAACCAAGGGATCGATATTTATATAGATCAAAGAATTATAATATTGGTCAAACCTGTTACTTGCACATTCATAGAGCTTCCCAGTGCTTGAGAAGATCACAAGTCCAACTTCTGCATCGCACAAAATCGCCAACTCTTTGGCCTTCTTAATCAAACCCTTCCTACGCTTTGAGAAAGTCACTTGCCTGCTCGTGCAATTATCGATCCTTTGAATCACAATCTTCCCCCTCCCCATATCCCTTATGCTCTTTTTGTTTCAAGCTAGGTTTCTGCAAAAAAAAAAAAAAAATTGTTGATGAATAGTGAAACTATTGTTAGCGTAAGGATTAAGAAGATAATTAAGAAGAGAAGCTCAAGAACAATTAATACTTCTTATGGTATTGATCTATCTGTGGTTTAATTGTAAGAAGCTAGCTTAATTTGTTTTAGATTTTGACCCATTTAGAGCTTTATATATAGACAAAAAGGTGGCTTAGGCCTTGGGGGTGAAAGTAAAACCCATTTTTTTAATGAGGTGATAATAATCCTTGTGATTCTAATAAATAAACTAGTATTAAGCTTGCATTAGTGGCTTGCACTATCTATAATTAAGTACTAAAGAATAAATTTAATTATACAAGGAGGCATCACGAGGTGTCTCAGCACCTTCAAACTTGCTAAAATTATGTCAATTCTTATTTTTTTGAAACTTTTTATGGACTGAAATTTTATTATTGATAAAACATAATTTTTAAAAAATGACCAATTTACAAAAGTCGAAAATCTCGATTTTTTTATTTTATTATAATTTTCCAAAGTTTTCTGACTTTAAAAAATGATAAAAATACTTCCTGAGCCCAGAAAATTCTAAATTTTTTTATGGGCATAGATTACATTTTTAATAGTGTTTGTACAAAATAATCTAATTTTTTACTATGTAATGAATATTTGATTAGGAGATGGTTTAGAGTTGTGATTTATACATAGGGCTAATGGTAGAACCATAATTCATTAATAAATGAGAACAAAATCATAATTTCTTTTATGAAGAGTAATGAACAGTGCTAAGGACTTTAGTATATAACTGCTAATATATGTGCATAACTGCTATATATACAGAACTATATATCCTTTGTTTTGTGTATGTTGTTCGTGTATCGGCTGTGTAGATTTATGACACGTGTGGATATTGTTAATGATCGATATAGTTTGAGTTAACACTCAAAACTAATCGGCTCTAAATGAAGAGAAGCAAATGTTATGTATTGTTGCAAAGCTTAAAAAGTACAATGTTACGTCAAAATGGATAATTTCCTATATATATAGTTTGTGGTAGTACAAACATAAAAATTGCAGAAACCCTAAATGAAGGGACATATTATGATAGGATTTTTGGCTTATGTGGCAGAAATAATGCAGAATAAATCACCCCACATTCATGATCTATGTGAGACTAAAAGAGTTGGGGTCTTATCTTCTTGTTCTTCTTCACGGATCAAGTCTAGCTGTAAGAGAGAATATATATATCTATCTCTGATAGAGACGAAGCACAGAAATCCTGCAGCGTGTTTACTTCAAGTACCAATCAAATGACTGACTGATTGACTGCTCACACGTGAAGAGGCTTAAGGACTAATCAAAATTATTATCCGCGAATCGAGGGTTAAACTTCGCACGCCTTTATCGAGCTCACAGCCAATGGTAAGTAAACAATCCGTACGCCCAACCTGCACTGTCACAACTCACAATTGACATTTTCTTCGCCAGAAAACGAACAGGATCACCTGAACAGGACATCTTTATCAGAGATATATAATTAAGTACATCTCGGTACTTGTAGGGATTATTTTAGAGATCACGTATGACCAGAAAAAAAGACCTAGCTTTTTAAAAATTTGTGAGGGAATAAGAAATTGACAAGCCAATTATAGAAGTAGGATAGCGAGAAAAAGAGAATACCCTAAACCCTAAAACATAATAAGAGTTTATAGGAAAATTCTCTAGTGAAGACCAAACAATGAAGACTTGTTGAAGACTTTCAAACTCAACCGTTGGATGAGGTTTTAATCAGTTTTTTAAATATTAACTAACATTTAAAATACTCATATACCGGTTGAATTTGAAAGTTTTCAACAAATCATCACTGGAGCCTCTCCCTGAGTTCATATTATTTAATTTGACTAGAAAAACTATCCTTGTTTAAAAGAAGATGCACTACTAGAAAAAAGTCTCTAAAGAGATATATATTTGTCCTATTTTTTATGCATATTTATGCATATACACACATATTTGTCTATGTTGAAAGTATTCCTAAGACAAAAATAGTTATTCATATTGCAAGTATTCATAGTCGCTGAAGATCGCCGCTCTCATGGTGGAGGAATGTGAATTCTTTTCCTTTACGGAGGCTGAAGATCGCCGCTCTCATAGTCGCATTCATCTATACTATTATAATTAGGGGTTAGCTAAGCACTAATTAATAATGATTAGGGTTTGGTGAGTGCCCCCTAAACACAAGTTCCCATTGGCCAAACCGGCAAATCATGTGAATTTGATTTGTTAGACCAATAAGATTCCATCTTTGGTTGAAAATCCTAATTATATATGGGGGAACTTGGATTAAGGAACCCCAAATCCAAGATTAGATTAGATTTAGTCTTTTTAATCACACAATTAGCCAGGTGTCAATCATCGCCAAATCATATACGCGCACAAACCAAGATCGAGAAATTAGAAAAGGTAAATTTGTGGACATTTGCAATTAGTCTATCATCCCAACAAAGGAAGATGTTGCGTTAACGAGTCACCTCACCATTTAAATAATGAGAGTATTTACCACTTTATGAGCTTGTGATGTAACAGTGAGATTATAAACTAATGGAGAGAATTGAAGCACATGAACAACTACCATAACTTTTAATTTTCTCCGCCCAATAGGAAGAAGATATGGTTTTTTCTTTTTCGGAGGAGGAGAGGTGTGTCGACCCTTTTGATGCCCTAACCCCACATGTTCTGGTTGCTGCTGCAGTTCATGTATATATTACGTACGGTGTAATTCGGAGAAGGTGTTTTTTGATTCTGTTCGATCTTACCCTGTTAGGGGACATGAGGCTAGAAAGATGCTAATAGAAAGTGTAATTGACACTTTAACTTAGCTCTTTGTTAGGATATGTTTCTCTTTGTTTTCTCCATTATATACCACTAATGATTTGCACTCTTAGGGTTGATAAGGTCAAAACGAATTGAAGCTGATTACTAGGGTAGGTTGCTGGTGTGGCACTAGCTAAAAACTCTCTAATGCTTGGGTTATTATGACAAATAGTTTCAATAGTAGTAAGAGAGTAAAGGAGTTTTGTATTATTGATAGAATGAGCTAGGAATAATTATTTAAGCACACATCAAGAATTGATATATTGTTGTCTTTGTAGTTAGTGCTATATATATAAAATGCAAAGTTTTGATCTCAGCTGACAATTTTCATATAAAATTGGACGGCAATTACAAAAAAATTATTCATCCGAATTGCATCCAGAATAAGGCATGATTTTTGAATTAAAAATAAATTTTGTCTAACTTATAACCTGTTATTCAATTAGATCGAAAAGCAACCTCAACAAATTTTCAGGCATTAAAATTAAAAGCAAGCAAGCAAGGGCCCAATGACTAGGTCCATGCCCAAGTTCCAAACCAGATAGCAAGGAAGCCTCTGTAGCTAACAAGCTAACCAACCGCCACTGCATCAAACCCACCACCGTTTCACCACAATTCTAGTCACACCACCCCTGTTGGACCACCAACAGCCAAGCTTGCCACCCAACCATACCTTGACGACATCTTAAACCAGATCTCACGCAACCGAGACCGTAAATCAAAAATCCCTCACTGTTCATCCCTAAACCAAACACTCACTGGTCTGGATGAACCCCGGCCCACAGGCCAAAATCCATGACAGTCTATAATTGGCTAAATTGGGTAGATTATAATCCAATCTAGTTGAGGTACCTAGATTGACCATAATTATAACCTCCAATTGGCCATACCTCAAGGTACCTCAGCTAGATTGGGTAAATTAGGCATACCTCAAATACTATAATCTTTGAAACTAATCTTCTTTCTCTCCTACGTTCTTCTTCTTTCTGACCTGCGGTCTTCTTCTTTCTCTCCAATTGTCCTTCCTAAAATCAAGCATTTATTCAATTTTTCGTTACAATTATACCTAATGTATAAATATTCATTAGAAATAAATTCCTATAACTAATACCATTATTCAAAAGTTTTGTTTAAGTGCATTCATTTTCAATTTTTTTATTAAAAGGTTATAACTTAATCTATCAATTTACCTACATAAAAAAAATTAGTTCTCATGAATTAATTTACTTCAAATCTAGGCACTAGGCAAGAGCTGAGCTAGATAGTTTATCCAATTTTTAAAAAGTAGGTAAATTAATGATGTAGGTAAACTAATGTAGATGAATTATTTTCATAAGAAAATAGTTTAGGTAAATTAATTTCATAAGAAAATAATATACAAGAGCATCTTTAGCAATACTAACTATTTTTAAACCAAATTTTAGCTAAAATAGCTAATTAAAAAGCTATTTTGGCTAGTTAGTTTGATAATGCGTCTACACCAATACTCTCTCTATTTTAGCTAGTATTGAATTTATATTATTTTTTAATAAATAAAAAATAATTTAAGTGTATTTAATAATTACATAAAACAACTAAAAAAGAATATTTTAAATTAACAAAAATAATAGAGAGTCTCATTTCATTCTCTATATAGAGTCATATAGCTAAAAACTAAAGTAGAGAGCTACATAGTAGATTGGTGGAGCTATTAAAATAGCTGAAAAACTAAACATACTCTTTAAAATAGCCAAAAAACTAAAATAGAGAGTATGCAAAAGATGCTCTAACTAAATTAATAATTCTTATGAAGACAAGTAAAAGAGGAGCTCAAACATATAGCAGAAACATTTGATAAAATATAAATAACATCCGACAAACCTCCTTCACTAAGCACCAAGAACACCACAACTAGTAAACCAATAGTGTTCCCATAAATGAAAATGGAAGATACACAAACCTTGGAACTCTTGTGCCAAGAAGCAAAATGATGTAAGTACAAAGAGATAGGCAACACATGAATTATTTTTCATTTTTTCTTGACATTCTTTAGCATGAGAAATGTTGATATGATAATATAGAATGAAGAATTCATAATTGGAATTAACTTAATTACCCTAACAATCAAGATGCAAAATAGAGGGGAAAATTTACGTTTTACTAAATTTAAAAATTCAATAGCTGTTGAATATTAAATATTAGGCTTAAGATTATAGTTATATTTGGTATTTTCAAAATGTGTAGGGGCTAAATCCACCAAAAAAAAATGACTAGGATTTTCAATAAAAATATAAAATTCTCAAGGAATTTTTCCAAATTTCTTCTTTTGTGAATGAGGGGAACTTGGATGAAGCTTAAGTGGTGGTATGGTGAAATGGAGAAGAGTAGCTGTGCTCCGGATAAATGGACTTTTGAGACGCTTGTTCATTTCGTTTGTGAGAAGGGTGATGTACGTGGAGTATGCTTTTGAGCTCTGGAAGGACATTTTCCAAAGGCGACGCCTTGCGGGTGTGGCACTGTTGCAGGTTGTGGTAGATGGTCTGGTTAAGGCCTCCAGGATTGAGGAGGCAAAGGAACTTGTGAAACTTGGGAACACAAATTCTTACCGCCATTATAATATGAAGTTAGCTTCTGACGAATAGTACCTTTCTTTTCCTTAGTTGTTCTCTTTTGTACGGGTAATCCTTTTGAATTTGAAGCACAAAAGAGTGAGGAAACATGGAACTATTTTTGAGTTTGATCAATTTTCACTTTTTACTTTTCTTGAAATATGCATTCTTAGTAATTTACCAGTTTTCTTTAATGGCTACACAATGTTTATCCTAGCTTTTTCATTTTACAAGTTCTTGTGGAACATAAACTTAGAATGCAGCTTATGCTAGCTTCTTCTTGCTGGTCTTGATCTACTAGAAGAACTAGAAAGACAATTTCGAAAGAGAAAGACACTTATGAAAGGAGATAAACTCACTTTTATTGAAAACTCAATTGCAATCAAAATCTATCTTTTGCACCTTCATTTACATATGCTTATATAGGCTCTCTACCACAAGGAATTTCAAGAGTCATGCATAATTACTTGATTTTAATGAAAAACTGAAAAGTAAGAAAGCCAAAGAATTCCACAGGCTTAAAATTAACGTTTATTCTAAAACTTAAAAGACTTTATTTTAGGAAAGCCAAAAGACTAGCATTTAATCCATAGGAAACCAAAAGACTTCACTTAATTTCTATCCCCATTGTGCCATGAAATTAAGTGCATGCATTCTTATCTGCATCATACAGTTCCATACAACATCGATTTCATATACTCCTGAAGTAGTGGAAGGCCTTGATTGTCATCGTAGCTATACATCAACGGAACCATTCTTGCCAGATTAAGGGAAGCCGTGGTAAATGTTGCTGAGAATGGATTAGGTGAGAGCAATTCTTTGTTCAGGTGCTTCCATTCATCTGAAATCATATTAATAGTCTTTTCTTGTGCCTCCTCAATGGAACAGCCTGGATGTTCCTCTAAATAGCACCTCACATACGACCCATCGTTTCCATCCTGATTCTCATCCTTTGCACTTCCCAAGTCGTCCCAAAGCCGAAGAATTGCCGCTGTGGAAGATATAATGGCTGGAGTTTCATTCAACAACTCCACACTCTCTTTGGTTATGTTTTGACCCAAGAGAAAGAAAATGTGGACTAGCACCACATTTACCCCAGAAGAAACAATGCCATTCTTCAAGTACTCTTCTGCCTTCGGCTGCTGCCCGGATGCGAACCATTTTGCTTCTACCAAAAATGCATTGCACAGACTCGCCCACTGCAGCAGAAAGAATAGTCTCAATTTTAAAGCTTCTTATGCAAGTAAATAACTTTCATGATAATCCAGTTAAATTTGGTACAATAGTTACAGTTACCGTCTTTTTCAAAGAGTGTAAGGGGTTCCAGCCATGTTTCTGATAGGCCTTGCAGCTTATTTCATTAGTCATATCATAAAGAGCCCTGAAACATATCTTCATGCAGTCTGGTAGGTGGTCTATAGCAGCCATTTCCCATCTGTATATATGCAACCAATTTGATTATCAATATTGAATTGGTAATAATTATAAAATTAACTCAATAATTCGATCCATTATCTCATAACTAGTGCATATGTACCTTTTGACAGCTTCTGTAAAGAGAGTGAGTTCATCAAGGGTTCCATAGACATCAAAAATGTCATCTATCAAATAGATAAACGAGATGGGCTTTGTGAGCTCAATTCTCTCCTCTGATAACTTTGGATCTGTTAGGCATGCTATGGACCAAATGTACCATTTCAGTGGTTGGTCTCTTGCAAACTTCAATTCCTTAGCCAATCCTAGCTCTTTCCACCATCTAAAATGTCAAAAATAGACCTATAACTAAACCATATATCTAATGTGTGTATCAAATTGCCAATGTCATGATGAGTCATTATCAAACTTACTTGGTGATTTGAACAATTTCATTCTGGTGCAGAGTCTGGACCATATTAAAATCTGTTTTTGCTACTTCTTTTAGCAAATTTAACCATGTATTGGTGCCTTGAGAAGTAAAAAAAAAGTTCTTGGCCATAAATGATCCCAAGCTCTTGTGATGGGGATTCCCCAATGTATTGCCAACAATTCTGGCTTGATGATGATCAAGATGTGACAAAGAGGTCTTTAGCAGTTGGCCACTAAACTGTGCAGCGTCAACAAGTGTATCTTCTCCTTCTGTACTTAGATGTGAAGCTTCATATAAACTCATCAATCCCTTGATGTCTTCACTCAAATCTTGCTTGAACATCCCGTTGCTTTCCTTGAATTTGTTAAACACATCTGTATCCAACATGTACAGAATATATATAACTGTTCATGCTTTAACAGCGGTTAAATAAATGAAATACTATCACATCGTTTAGTGAACCAAAATTTAGTTTAGTAGTACACCGAAAATTATACTTGCCATCAGGCACGAAGTACCCCTGTTGCCTCAGTAGTCGAAAGCGAAGTGCAACCTCATGAAGGTCACCATGAGCAGATATCATCATATTCATCTGCTTGTGCAGAATTTCGTCGATTTCTTGTTGAAAGTGGTAGTCAATGCCAAGCCGTTGAACAGCATCGATCATGTTCAAACCTTCGAGGGCTTCTAACTCTGCTAAATTTCTCAGTACATTCCTGAACGACTCCAACTTTTGTGAATGTTGGACAAGAATGTCATCCTGCAAGGACATTAACAGATTCAGTTAACCATATATATTTGACAAAAACCATATATACTTATAAAGTAGCTAGCTAGCATCATTCAAAGAATTAAATGTGTGTTGCATAAATCTTCCAGCATTACCATAGTTCTAGTATGTTCAGTTTTGTAGTTAATCGGCTTAAAGCAGGGAGGAGATGTTTTTGGGAATTCAGATTGAAAATTACGAACAACTCTTGCCATGCAATATATATAGGACTAATTTCATTTTAACTCTCTAAACTTTACACCCAAAATTGTTTGTGTCCTTGATTTTTCAATTTGATCACGTTATGCCCCCGTCATGTAGCTGGTTTTGGACTTGAAAAAAAAAAAGTTTTACATGCTGCCAATTCCAAATGTACTAAGTATGGCAGACAACATCATTCGATTTTGGACCAGTCTTTTACTTGTACGTCTTAATTGGTGGAATACAAGGAATCCACGAAAGAAAAATCTGTTCGTTGAAGATCTTCAATGAATTTGGACCATATATAGTTCATAATTTATGTTTCCTTTATCATTCGTGGAACTGTGGAAGAGCTTCAATAAGATTTGGGAAGATGGTTAGTCAATTTTTTGGAATAAGGAAATTGATACATCATACGAGTATGAAATACAAATAAATACTGGGGAAAAATTGACATATATAATTGAACCAATACCATTTTACAATTGGTACGTCATACGATACTTGGAATCTAACATGTATACATACACCAATTAAGTACAAATATAAAGGTTAATGGTTTCACTCAGACGATTTCGGGCCTATTTGTGACTGCTTCTGAAATGCCTAAAAACGTTTTTCAAATTTGGTAAAAACGCTTTTCAAATTTGGTAAAAGCGCTTTTATACAAGGAAACACTTGACAAATATTTCTCAAAACCACTTCCAAGTGCTTTTAAAACTCACTCAAACATATTTTATTTTATTTTTTAAAGTTTTTCTATTTATAATTAATTTTTTCAATTATTTCAAAAACGCTTTTGAGTTTCCAAAAAGCAATCCCAAACATGTCCTTCATCTATATATATAAAGCCAAAATATGAATTCTTTGTAAATATTAAAAAATGCAAGATTTACTCCTCCTAAAATATATTAGCCAATAAATAAATTTATATATACTAATAAAATAATAGTAAAATAACATAATAGTAAATACAAAAAATAATACGAGTGTCTTACACCAATGTGCTCACTTGTCTATTTTTTTTAATATTTTTTAATTTCTAATTAATTAATTAATATTTAATTTTAAAAGTAGAATAATAAAATTAATGAGCAAGTAATGTGGAAAAAATTTCTCGCATGCCCAAGCACCGTCTAAACATTGGAAGAAAAATGAAGAGGAAATTCAAGAGACCCCATATTAATTGACTATTTTCTTTAAATGACCCCAATAAAAGTCGATTAATTACTTTTTTCTTCATTTTTAACTTGCATATTGATTGCCATTGATTTTCTTTATATCACCCTCAAAAATGTCTTTTAATTACTTTTTTTTTCTTCCTTTTTAACTTACCTAGCTATTAATTGCCATTGACCTTTTTTAATGACACTTGCTAAAACTATGTTTAAGCTTCGTTTAATGCCATTTTTTTTTCAAACGCGAATTAATTGCATCTTGTTCCTCATTTTTGTCTCTTTTTGCAGTATTTCTGCAAACACTTTCTAGGCAGAGGGTTCATACAAAAATGACATCTCCCCCTCCTAAATTCACCCATGAGTTAATCCACTTCAAACTCGATTCATTGATAGGTCTACCTTTATGTAGGTAATGTTTGATCAAAGGAGTGGAGCATTTTTCATTATTTGACGGTACATTAAAAAATAAAAAAAATAAAACAAAACTAAGGTGTACGTTCTAGCATTGAATTGAAAAGATAAAATTTATGTAATTCTATGTACGAGTATTTCAGAATACTTTCTGAAGCACGAGGCCGGCCTCCAACTCTGTTTATGGGTTTTTCGGTCCGGTGGTAGTACAACTAGATTGGCTACCCAGTCGAACAATACAAAGAGAAAACCAAGATATCTAGCCAATCCATAGTTGTGCATACTTTTATTGTAAGAAAGAAATATTATTCATTCTTCATTTGATAAACCGTACCACTCTTTGGATGCATCTAGTTGATTCATGGTTACGTTTGTCCTAGACATTCGACATTTGACATTTGCTCTATGACTCACCATGTAGGAAAGAAGCTCAAATCTTACAAAACAAGTCCCATAAAAGCATGTCCACCTTTTCTTTTATCTTACAACTGATTTTGTTAAGGTCACGAGTACTGCATTGAGCTGCACCATAAGCTAAATCTGTGCTCGATAACCCAACTCGTAGCTGTCCACGAGCATAGAACAAAGGACTAACGCGTAAGCTTTATTACATATTTGGGTTAACAATTGATGAACTTTCTGATCAAATAACAAAGGAGTATCAAAGATTTCCTTATTGGTTACATAAATCCCGTTAACTGAGTCACTTCTATGCAAGATTTGGCTATCTGAGTATCTCATCATGCCAAATTATAGCTCTTTTCTTGTGAGGGCAGGTCTTCTGAATCTCTTGGATTGCTTCAAAAATACACATTTTGCAATTCTGTGTGGAAATTAGCTAGTGTACCCCAGCATTGTGCTAGTCCCTATACAATTTCATTTAGTTGGCCTCGTGTGCCTATGCGATAACCTTTGGTAATATTAGATGGGGAGTGATTTTCCCCCCCCTTTTCCCCCCCCCCCCCCCCCCCCCCCCCCTTTTTTTTTTTTTTTTTTTTTTCCCCCCCTCCTCCCCCCCCCCCCCCCCCCCCCTCCCCCCCCCCCCTCTCCCTCTCTTTTTCTTCTTTTTTCCCTTCTCTAGTGGGGGGGGGGGGGGGGGGGGAAAAAAAAAAAAAAAAAAAAAAAAAAAAAAAAAAAAAAAAAAAAAAAAAGAAAGGAAGAGGGGAAGGGGGGAGGGAAGGTATTAGATAATTCTATCGTGAATAAGTAATTCAAGTTATATATGCTCAAAAGGTCATATCAGAAAAAGAGAGAGAGGGAGACTCACCAGAGAGCATATTATGATTTTGCGCAAAACATGTTTGATAAAAAGAATAATTCTTAGGCTAGCTCCAGTAAGGGTGCTATATGGCGACCTCTAACCCTTTTAGGCACTTTGTGGTATCTAACAAGGAATTTTTAGAGGGCTAAAGGGGGAGCTAGATGGCTGGAAATAGCCGTGGGGGTGACCCCTTGATGGAGCATGAGCCATGAGGGTTATAATTTGGCCATGTATTGTTGGAGACCATCAAATTATAGTCCTTACTATTTTAATAAATAATATTATTTTGATGACTATAATTTAGTTCCGGGACCCAATTTAGCCATTCTTCCTCATAAAGGGTTGAAAATAGCCATTTTTATCTCCAATGGGGGGCTATGCCAAAACAAAAAAAAATTGAAGGGTTATATGGGTCAAGGGCTAAACTCAATTTAACCCTTATAGCACCCCATGAAAGCACTTGGGTGAGGCCCAGAGCATGTGAAATGAAGAAGAGGAGAAATAAAATTCTAGCCTACATCAATTTTAACACCAAAAGGTTGAAGACGGTTAAATTATAGTCTATAATATTTGAATGAATAGTGAATTTTGGAGGGTTAAAATTATAGCCTAGGTCAATTTTAACCCCCTCCCATATTATCCAATCATGCTCTGTCACATGTATTTTTATTAAAGAAAAAAATGTTATTAATACACCTTTTTATATTTTTAATTTATTTTTATTATATAAATAATTTATAAATTCTTTACATTGTTAATAAAAAATACATGTTTCAAAGACTAATTGGCTAATATGAGAAGGGGTGAACGAGTAGATTCACCCAGAAGGTGAACCTAAGAATTATCCGATAAAAATTGAACTCGGTTTGAATCAAATTCTAGATTATAAATGCATATAAAGAAAATGTATATATATATTTAACACACATGTCGTGCAACAAAGAGCCATGTTTCTAGTACGTAAGGATTTTAAAATAACCCTCGCCTCATTTTGATGAGGACAACATCTAAATAGTGTATGCCTATGACTCTAGTAACTACTAACTAGTAACCAGGCACTTGGCAATATGGCATGCAAGTTATTCTTGACTCTTCTAATTACCAACGTTTTCGCCGGGGCGTCCCCGGGGCGGGGGCCGGGGGGGGGCGCGGGGGGGCGGGCGTGTGGGGCGGGCGGGGGCCCCCGGGGGGGGCCCCCCGGGGGGGGGGGGGGTGGCCCCCGGGGTAGTTGGGAAGGGAGGGGGTTTGGGGGGGGGTAGGGGGGGGGGGATATTATGGAGGGAGTTTTGTAGAAGGTTTTGTCCGGGGGGCTCCCGGGGGTTGTTTTGGGTTGGGTGTTTTGGGTTTGGGGGGGGGGGCGGACCCAAATACCGGGAAAATGGTTGGGCGCTGTGATTGTCGGGGGTAGTGTAGTGATAATAGCTGTCGAGTGAAATAAAAAGTTGAAGGGTATGAGATAAGAATTTTTGTAGGGCAGAAGGGGAAGTGGGGGTTTTGTGGTGTCCCTTGTTTTTTTATTTTTTATTTTTTTTTTTTTTTTTTTTGGGTCGAAGTATAATCTCTTTTTTTGGATTTTTTGAGGTGGTGGTGGGGTGTATGGTTGGGGGGTTTTGGTTTGGGTGGTTGGGGGGTTTGTGTTTGGTTGGTTTTTGGGGTGGTGGGGGGGTGGGTGTGTGTGTGGGGGGGGGTTATGGGTTTTGGTGGGGTTTTTTGGGTTTGTGGGGGGGGTGGGTGGTGGGTGGGGGGTGGGGGGTTTTTGGGGTAGGTGTTTTGGGTTGGGTGTTTTTTTTTGTGATGGTTGTTGTTATTTTTTTTTTTTTTTTTGTGGTGGTTGGGTTTTAGTGGGGGGGGTTTTGAGGTTGTGGGTTATTGGAGGTGTTTTATTAATTTAATATTGGGGGTGTGGTTTTGGTTGGGGGTTGTGGGGTTGTGTGTTTTTGTATGGTTATTATTATTTTTTGGGGGGGTTGGGGGTGTGATTGGGGTTTTTTTTTTTTTTTTTGAGGAGGGTGGGAATGGTATTGGTAATATTTGAAATGGAAGTTGGATTTTTGTGTTAAAGAGTGGGGAGGTGGTGTGTGATAATGTTTGGTGGGTTTTTTAGAAATTTTTTATGAAGATGTAAAGAGTTTATTTTGGGTTTTATTTAATGTGTGATTATGAGATGGGGTTTATTAAGAGGGGGTTTATAGATAAGTTTTTGTTAATTTGATTGTTATATTTGTTGTTTGTTGAGATGGGGATTTTTAATGGGTAGTGGGTGTTGGGATTGGATGGAGAGTGTGTGTGGAGTGGAGGGAATTACCAATATGGCATGCAAGTTATTCTTGGCTCTTCTAATTACCATTAGGATGGATACTTCTTGGCTGGTTCAGGACTTGAAGGGGGTTTAACATAATCTTCATGGATAATAATTATAGTATGCCTAACTTGTAGTTATATGCTAGTACTTAATAATATTGGAGGAGCCTCCCCCTGTCCAAATACCTTCGTCCAAAAAAAAAATATTGGAGGTATACTATGAATATTTTAACATATCACTACTTCTCCAAAGGTTTAAATATAACAGGATGTTTTCTCTAACCAATTTTGATAATGTGGCATGCTCTGATTTTAGGAGTGAGTCTTACTCATTGTCCAATGGAAAAATTTAAGTCTTACTCATAGAAACGGAAGTCTGATTTGGTTCAGTGTATTCAAATAAAAATTTCCAACTACATGAAACCTTAACACCGACAATGTGATATCACAGTCCCATATCACAAGCAAGCAAGAATGTGATATCACAAGCAAGCAAGAATTTATATATAAGATTTGTTTCAGGGGAGGAAATAAATGCTGATTCTTTCATATTTAATGTTGCATTTTTAGTTTATAATATAAGCCAATAATTGAAGCTTCTTTATTGAAGGTCAACTCTTTAGCTGAGAAAGAGATAATCTATTTAAAGCACATTTCCCTGCAATCCTGCAGAAATGAAATGCAGTAGCACTGGATATATGATACGTAATTTGACAGAAAGAGATGGTAATATTATCATTGATCGATCTGGTGATAAGATATATCAAGTACCATATGAATCTCACACCCTATAAATTGTTGTTTAATTCCTAAAGACAGAATGTAAGTTTGAAACCAGTTTCTTCACCTTCTCTCCTTCTCTGTCTTGGTTTCTTGATCTCCAAGCATGGCCACTACTTTCAAGAACCTACAATCTCCACCCATCATCCTGATTTTCCTTTCGTTTCTTCCTTGTGCTTGTTCGATTTATTTCCAAATACCCCACTTTGAATCGAATGCAGCCTGTTCTCTATCAGGGAGATGCAGTGTCTTCTGTTGGAGCCATAGAACTTATCAACAAGGTTGCTTACTCGTGCCGCGTTGGCTGGGCAACCTATGCTGAGAGAGTGCCACTATGGGACTCCAACACTGGGAGGCTCACCGACTTCACTACCCGTTACTCTTTCATCATTGACACACAAAGCAGTAACACTTACGGCCATGGGATTGCCTTCTTTCTTGCACCTGTTGGCTTTCAAATCCCGCAAAATTCAGATTTTTATATGAACAGAGAGAGATGGATACAAAGATTGTGCTTTTACCGGTAGTAAATTGGGCTATAGACTTTGACTTTAAATTGGTGCATAAACGTCCAATGTGGCTTCTTCTGCAGTTTGAATTGGTCAAGAAATAAATAAAAAAATGTGACCATTTGAAGATTGGAGTTTGATTTGGTGTTTGTTTGTTTAGTGTGGAAGTTTCTGGGTTTGTGATTCTGCATATGATTTAGATAAGACTCATAAGAGTTGGTCTTTTTGAAGTCTCAGTCTGTTTACAAATGGAAGAGTCTCAAATAGCTCCTATATGGGGTGGAGGGTGTTGGTGGGTTTTGTTTTCATTTGCAAATTCCTGATGGTATCTGATTATTTCAACTTACTCAGCATTTTCTTTAATTTAATGATTGAGTTTTTCCATACCTTTTTTGAACACATATTGATCTATTTTACAGCTTAGTGGGTACTGACACATGAGCCAAAAAAAAAAAAAAAGCTATGGTTAATAGTTTTTTTTTTTTTTGCTAGAAGAAGCTATGGTTAATATGATACTCTATAGTGACTGCAATTTGGTGAAAGAGTTGAAAATAAATTTGATTTTTTAGCATTTTTCTTGGGTGAATGTATCACTTCCAGCTTGTTCCAGCACTAAAGCACTTTTATTTGGGACTTCAGGGGAGCTAAATGAGGCAATTTTCTCATATACTTAAATTTAAAGGGTCCATAATTTCCATAAAAGGACCGGCCCTTTTAGCAAAGCTTAAATCCCCAAAATGGTATCATATAATCACGAATCGGCCAACAAGTGTATATTACTGTACAATGGTACCTGCAAATGACATTTTCATTATAAAAGAAATTCTAGCAGCTGTACAATGGATATTCAAGTGTACATATATAACTGTCCGGCCAACAAGAAAAGTGTGTCACTCTTTGATATGTGAAAACAAGACTACTGCCTTGATTCTTTTGCCTTTTGGCCGTCGAATTGTTCGTATTGGGCCGGCTAGGATTAAGATAATCCGATTTTCTTTGAGTATTCAACTGTGACATAACGTATGTTTCTTCGAAAATAAACAATTAGGACGGCGACCGGCTTTGTTCTTGAGGTTTGGTTGAAAACATCAACGGAGTATTTTGTTCTACCAGGTCTCCTTTGATCTTTTGTTTATATATTTCTGGAACTGACTTCATCGTTACTTTTGTCTTGCTACTTTGTCTCATTCTTATATTACTTCCACAGCTGAACCTTGTCTACAGATAAGAAAACAGACTATAGTTTAATGGCAGCTGGTTGAGTTGGAGTAGAATAGAGCCATAGAGGATTAGTATATAGAAGAGAAAACTTTAGAATGAAAGTTACAAAGTCATTTTCCTCGGTTGCTCAAGTTAATTCTAACCTATTATGAACAAAGTAGCTAGCATGGCCTTAGAAATTGTTGTTTAATTCTTAAAGACAGAATGTAAGTTTGAAACCAGTTTCTTCAACTTCTCTCCTTCTCTGTCTTGGTTTCTTGATCTCCAAACATGGCCACTACTTTCAAGAACCTACAATCTCCACCCATCATCCTGATTTTCCTTTTGTTTCTTCCTTGTGCTTGTTCGATTTATTTCCAAATACCCCACTTTGAACCGAATGCAGCCAACATACTCTATCAGGGAGATGCAGTGTCTTCTGTTGGAGGCATAAAGCTGATTAACAAGTTTGCTTACACGTGCCGCGTTGGCTGGGCAACCTATGCTGAGAGAGTGCCACTATGGGACTCCAACACTGGGAGGCTCACCGACTTCACTACCCGTTACTCTTTCATCATTGACACACAAAGCAGTATCACTTACGGCCATGGGATTGCCTTCTTTCTTGCACCTGTTGGATTTCAAATCCCGCCAAATTCAGCCGGTGGATTTCTAGGTCTATTCAATACCACACCCATTGAATACTCCCCAAACCAGATTATACTAGTTGAGTTTGATTCCTATGTAAACCATGAATGGGATCCTCCATATGAGCATGTTGGGATTAACAACAACTCAATTGCTTCTGTTGTGACCACCCCCTGGAATGCTAGCATACATAGTGGGGACACTACTAATGTATGGATTGCCTACAATTCTACAACCAAAAATTTAAGTGTTCATTGGAGCTACGAAACTACATCGACTTCCACAGAGAACACGAGTCTTTGGTACCAGATTGATCTGATGAAAATTCTGCCCGAGTGGATCACAATTGGTTTTTCAGCTGCAACTGGTAGTAATGGTGAGATAAATACGCTTGTATCGTGGGAATTCAGTTCGACTTTGGATATAAAAGAAACCAGTGGAAAGCATGCAGAGAAGAGAAGGATAATAGTAGGTTCATCCGTTTCAGGCGGGGTTCTGGTAGCTGTGGTGTTTGTAGCACTAATCATGGTGTGGCGGAGATTGAAGCTAAAGAAAAGGAAATCACCAGAGACAGAAAACTTGACGTCAATGAACAAAGACCTTGAAAGAGGGGCAGGACCCAGAAGGTTCTCTTATAAAGATCTTGTTACAGCTACCAACAATTTTTCCAACGACAGAAAGTTGGGTGAAGGAGGGTTTGGTGCTGTTTACAGGGGCTACTTGACAGAAATTGATACGGTTGTCGCGGTGAAGAAAATTTCAAGTGGGTCTAGGCAGGGGAAAAAGGAGTACATAACGGAGGTGAAAGTCATTAGCAGCTTGAGACACCGAAATTTGGTGCAACTCATAGGATGGTGCCATGATGGAGGTCAGTTCCTTCTTGTTTATGAGTTCATGCCAAATGGTAGCCTTGATGCTCATCTATTTGGGAAGACTAGGCCTGTTCTAACCTGGGCTGTGAGATACAAAATATCTCTAGGGTTGGCCTCTGCATTACTTTATCTCCACGAAGAGTGGGAACAATGTGTGGTACACCGGGATGTCAAATCCAGCAACGTCATGTTAGATTCTAGCTTCAATGTCAAGCTTGGTGACTTTGGGTTGGCTCGGCTAATGGACCATGAGCTAGGTCCGCAGACAACTGGATTGGTTGGAACACTAGGTTACTTGGCTCCCGAATATATCAGCACAGGCAGGGCCAGTAAAGAGTCCGATGTTTACAGCTTTGGGGTGGTGGCCTTAGAAATTGCCACTGGCAAAAGGTCGGTGGACCATTTGGGGAAGGACTCTGATATGGGACTGGTAGAGTGGGTTTGGGACCTTTATGGGAAAGGAAACCTTCTTTTGGCAGCGGATGAGAGGCTGCATTTGGTCTATGATGAGAAACAAGTAGAGTGTTTGGTGATTGTAGGACTGTGGTGTGCCCACCCTGATCGTAGTCTGAGGCCTTCAATAAGACAAGCAATTCAAATTCTTAACTTTGAGGCAGCATTGCCAAACCTTTCATCAAAGATGCCAGTTCCAGTGTATCATGTAACTGCACCACCATTAGTCAGCTCCGGTGAACCTTTAAGTACTACTAGCCTTCAAGAAGGTCGATGAACTCCTTGAGAAATTTCAGGATCATGCTGTAAATGTTGTACAAAGGTTATCTAGTGGTCTCTGAGATGATTGTATGTTTGAATAGATTGATTACTACTAATAAATGATAATATTTCTGTTTGATATATTGCAAAAATGAAAAAGGGGAAATGTGTGAAAGTTTTATGCAGTTAGAATATAGGTAGAGTCTGATTCTGGCTTATACAAGGTAGAGTCAATGTGTCCCATGTTGAAATGGTCAGATGATTGAACTAGAGGCTTCATGCTTTGTTTCTGCTCTATTCTTAACAAGTCCTGCTCATCCTGGTGATATGAAAATCATCTTCTGCAGCTAGATTTTGATGACATTCCAGTTCATCGTATTGTCAAAATGGAATAAGATAAAAGAGATTCAGGTCACAAAAACTTGGCTATTGACCCCGCTAAGAACAGAGATGATCAACGAAATAACTCATATGAAACTATATTCAATAAATTTTCAAGGAAACAACACAGACAGGCCATTCTAATTTGGTTTAACAAAAGAAGATTTAGTGTATTTAAAATTTAAATTGTCACGACCTACTTTTGTTGAAACAAAACTGGTACAATAACTAGTAGCTTTCACATAAAATCTGCATGAAACCTTCACACACAGCTGATCATAGTCCCATATTACAAGCAAGCAAGAATATTTATATTTTTGACTCGGGGGAAGGATGAGTGCTGATTCATTCTTATATAACATTGCATCTTAAGTTTATGAACCAAAATTCAAAAATGGTGGCTTATTTTTCGACGCCCTACTGTTGAAGATCAACTCCATAGCAGATGAACAGATAATCTATTTAAAGTACAATTTCTTGCAACCATCTGAGTATCGGAGCTAGCACACTACTGAATTTGACTAGTTTTTCTTTGACCAATATTTAACTAACTATGTTGAACAATAAGGAAAAGTAGAATACGTTTAGACGTATAGTGTTACCAGTCTATGATGGTTGTCATAATTTGACAGGAGGACATATTAATTTAATCATTCAGGAGACACGTACCATAATTTCAAACTTCATATTGAACTTTCAGCATTGACACGCAACACTGAAGCACTAGAGTCTTCCTTAGATTTTCAGAGATAAACTCCCTTTCAGGGGACCTAATCAATGGCTATCACATAAGTTCTGAAACCCTTTGGCTCTACTTCTCTCCCTCTATCAGTCTCTGTTTCTTGTTCTGTCTCGGTTTCTTGATCTCCAAGCCATGGCCAACTCTTGCAAGAGTCCAGCATCTCTACCTATCCTCTTTTCCCTTCTGTTTCTTCCTTATGCTAGTTCGATCTATTTCAAACTACCCCGCTTTGAACCGAATGCAGCCAACATACTCTATCAGGGAGATGCAGCGCCTTCGATTGGAGCTATTGAACTAATTAACACGCGTAGTTTTGTTTGCCGTGTTGGCTGGGCCACCTATGCTCAAAGAGTGCCACTCTGGAACTCTGATACAGGAAAGCTCACAGACTTCACGACTCACTTCTCATTCATCATTGACACAGAAGGTAATCCTACTTATGGCCACGGAATTGCATTCTTTCTCGCTCCTGTTGGATTTCAAATCCCACCAAATTCAGCTGGTGGCTTTCTAGGCCTATTCAACAGCACAACTAGTGACTCCCCCGGTAACAAGATTGTTACGGTTGAGTTTGACTCCTTTGTAAACCCTGAATGGGATCCTCTTTATCAGCATGTGGGGATTAACAACAATTCAGTTGCTTCTTCTGTCACAACCGGTTGGAATGCTAGCTTACACAGTGGAAACACCACTGATGTATGGATTGTCTACAATGCTACAACCAAAAATCTTAGTGTCAACTGGAGCTACCAAACAACCTCGACTCCTAATGAGAACACAAGTCTTCATTACCAGATTGATCTCATGAAAATTCTGCCTGAGTGGGTCACAATTGGATTTTCAGCTGCTACTAGTCAGTTTGGGCAGAGAGATACGCTAGTTTCATGGGAGTTCAGTTCAACTTTGGATAGAAAAGAAACTAGTGGAAAGAACTGAAAGAAGAAAAAATTAGTGGTGGGATTGACAGTTTCAGGTGTTTTGATAGCTGGGATGTTCATAGCGTTGCTTGTGGTGTTGCGGAGGATGAAGAAAAAGAAAAGGAAAACTCCAGAGACAGAGAACTTGACATCAATGAATAAAGACCTTGAAAGAGGAGCAGGACCAAGACGATTCTCTTATACAGATCTAGCTACAGCTACTAACAATTTCTCTAATGAGAGGAAGTTGGGTCAAGGAGGGTTTGGTGCTGTTTACCGGGGCTATTTAGCTGATTTAGATACTGTAGTGGCAGTGAAGAAAATTTCAAGTGGGTCTAGGCAGGGAAGGAAGGAGTACATAACTGAGGTGAAGACTATAAGCAGCTTGAGACACCGAAATCTGGTGCAACTCATAGGATGGTGCCATGACGGAGGACAATTCCTACTTGTTTACGAGTTCATGCCAAATGGTAGCCTTGATGCTCACCTCTTTGGCAAGAGTAGGTCTGCTCTGTCCTGGCCTGGGAGATACAAGATATCCCTGGGGTTAGGCTCTGCATTGCTTTATCTTCATGAAGAGTGGGAGCAATGTGTTGTTCACCGGGATATTAAATCAAGCAATATCATGCTAGATTCCAGCTTTAATGTCAAGCTTGGTGACTTTGGGTTAGCTCGGCTAATGGACCATGAGCTAGGTCCCCAGACAACTGGAGTGGTTGGGACACTAGGTTACATGGCTCCAGAATATGTAAGGACAGGTAGGGCTAGTAAAGAAACGGATGTTTATAGCTTCGGGGTGGTCACCTTAGAAATTGCTACTGGAAAAAAGTCTCTGGATGTTATGGGAGAGGATTCTGAAATGGGACTCATAGAGTGGGTTTGGGACCTTTATGGAAAAGGAAAATTTCTTTTGGCAGTGGATGAGAGGCTGCATTCGGACTATAACGAGAAGCAAGTAGAGTGTATGATGATTGTAGGATTGTGGTGTACTCACCCTGATCCAAGTTTAAGGCCCTCGATAAGGCAAGCAGTTCATGTTCTGAACTTTGAGGCAGCATTGCCAAATCTTCCAGCAAATATGCCTGTTCCAATGTATCATGTACCTACACCATCAGTCAGCTCTGGTGAACCACTCATAACTACAAGTATTGAAGCAGGGCGTTGATCGAACTATGTGCACAATCACAGTTTGCAAATTTTTATACAGATCATTCTTTGAGGTCCTTTTTTTTTTTTCAAATACTTGATTGTTTGTATGCCTGAAATGCTTGAAAATTACTCATTTGATTTCATTTCTCTTTACTAGTATGACGTTATATACACCAACTAAACTATTTTCCCATCAGCATTTAAAAGTCCTTACTTCTCATCCTTTGATATGCAAAATTACTAGCTAATGCCAACGATCAAAAAACCACTAACCAAAATTTGTGATCCAAGGTTTTCACACTTACAGTGGCAAGACAAATTATGTTAGATTGACAGACATTGATTTTTTTCTTTTTTGTGGTCAAATTAACAGACATAGTGATGATAGTAAAATATAACATATATGGTTCACTCCCTAGAAAATATGACATATAATAATCCCTAGCGCAACTACTCACACTGACATTTTCTTTGGTCAATAACTACTCATTCTTGACTCATATGCAAATAAATACAAGAGCACATTTCAAATTAGGAAGATTGGTTGTAGAAAGATTTAATTTTGGAATTCTGAATCTCATAGTCCTAATAATAAAACGATTTAATATATTCTCTATTCTTACCTCAACTCCATAGCTGCTGTACAAGGTAGAGTTTCTGTACTTTGCCTCCCTTCACCTCTTCAGGCTTTGCAGCTATGCACACTTCAAAGTTCAGATTTTTCTATGAACAGAGAGAGATGGATACAAAGATTGTGCTTTTACGGGTAGTAAATTGGGCTATAAAGACTTTTACTTTAATGGGCCGGCCCAGACAGATTGTGATTCCTCCTATTGTGCATAAACATCCAATGTGGCTTCTTCTGCAGTTTGAATTGGTCAAGAAATAAAAAAATGTGACCATTTGAAGATTGGAGTTTGATTTGGGGTTTGTTTGTTTAGTGTGGAAGTTTCTGGGTTTGTGATTCTGCATATGATTTAGATAAGAGTCGGTCTTTTTGAAGTCTCAGGCTGTTTACAAATGGAAGTCTCAAATAGCTCCTATATGGGTGGAGGACTGGAGGGTGTTGGTGGGTTTTGTTTTCACTTGCAAATTCCTGATGGTATCTGATTATTTCAACTTACTCAGCATTTTCTTTAATTTAATGATTTGAGTTTTTCCATACCTTTTTTGAACACATATTGATCTATTTTACAACTTAATGGGTACTGAAACATGCATGAACCAAAACAAAAACAAAAACAAAAAACAAAAAACAAAAAAGATAAAAGAAGCTATGGTTAATAGTTTTTATTTTATTTTTGCTAGAAGAAGCTATGGTTAATATGATACTCTATAGTGACTGCAATTTGGTGAAAGAGTTGAAAAACAAATTTTATTTTTTAGCATTTTTCTTGGGTGAGTTTGTTATTCTCACTTCCAGCTTGTTCCTGCACTCCAAAACTAATAATATGGCATTTCTAAAGCACTTTTATTTGGGACTTCAAGGGAGCTAAAATAATGATGCCATTTTCTCATATACTTAAATTTAAAGGGTCCCTAATTTCCATAAAAGGCCAAAATGGTATCAAGGCAACAAGGCAACAGAGAGAGATTACTGTATATTACTGTACAATGGTACCTGCAAATGACATTTTCATTATAAAAGAAATTCTAGCAACTGTAAAATGGATATTCAAGTGTACATATATAACTGTCCAGCCAACAAGAAAAGTGTTTCACTCTTTGATATGTGAAAACAAGACTACTGCCTTGACTCTTGTTTCCTGAATCATTCTTCTCTTTTGCCTTTTGGCCATCGAATCGCTCTTATTCGGCCGGCTGGGATTAAGATAATCCGATTTCCTTAGAGTATTCAACCGTGACATAACGTACGTTTCTTCAAAAATAAGCAATTAGGACGGCGACCGGCGATGTTCTTGAGGTTTGGTTGAAAACATCAACGGAGTATTTTGTTCTGCCAGGTCTCCTTTGATCTTTTGTTTATATATTTCTGGAACTGACTTCATCGATTTTTTTGTCTCGCTACTTTGTCTCATTCTTATATTACTTCCACAGTTGAACCTTTTCTACAGATAAGAAAACAGGCTGTAGTTTAATGGTAGCTGGTTGAGTTGGAGTGGACAGAGGATTAGTATATAGAAAAGAAAACGTTAGAATGAAAGTTACGAAGTCATTTTCCTCGGTTGCTCAAGTTAATTCTAACCTATTATGAACAAAGTAGCTAGCATGGTCTTAGATAACTCAGCACCAAATACAAGACGATCAAACGTCACAGAACTCATATTCTGAATCCATATTCCCAGACAAAGATGCTGCCAAAACATTGGCCTGCACTCGACACTCAACGTAGCGTTTGCGTAAGATGTGATTAATGTGTTCATAGTAATTAGTACCAAAAAAAAATGTTAGAGATCAAGACCTATTTTCTGACTATTAGATGTAGCAGTTGATGCATTAATTAATTGTTGATCAAAGTGACGGGATCACATACAACTTATACCTTGAATGAGGATTCAGAGCGGTTTTCCCCTATTGCACTACTAGCAAATAGGGCAATAGGGACAAATTATTTGTGTTTAAGTGAAGTGTTCTTAAATGATTATTTGTGCCTAAAAGTGTTTTGTGTAAAAATAAGCACAAATAAAATGTGTCAAACCCCATTTAGGCATAAATAGGTATTTAGGAACACTTACTTAAGCACAAATAATTTATTCCTATTGCTCTATTTTCTAGTAGTGTTGTGATCTAATTTTTTTTAAGATGTATTTAATGAAATGTGTCAAAGAAGTATTTTACAATCTACGAACGCGTTTTGTGATTACAAATTCCGATATTCGCCACTGGTCACATAATGTGATTCATCTAGCATTATTCTTTTTGTCCCTGTGTAATTGGCTGCAATATGCTATTGAGTAAGAACAGTTGAGAAGAATATCCTTTGATTGAATTGACTTGGTTAATTAATAGAAAAAAAAAACCAAGTTTGGAATCAGGACAACCATATAGTTGAGCTACCTAGGCCTCTCCATCTCAATAACTAGGCATAACCTTCTTCCTTCCTTCCTTTCTGAATGCAGGCCCTGCAACAATGGCTCTTTTCAACTCAATTTCATACCTCCAAACACAAACTTTTCCCTCTCTTCTCATTAACATCTTTCTTTTCCTATTGCTCCTGCAAAATGTTGTGTCAGTTTCCTTCGAATTCACCAATTTCAATCCAAATATGAATGACTTAAAATTCGAAGGCGATGCATTCCCATCATCTGGAGTTATCCAACTCACAAAGAATCAAGTTGATGGCTCCCTCACTAGTAGCACCGGCCGAGCCTCCTATGCCCTACCGGTGCACCTTTGGGATGCCAGCACAAGGAGGCTTACTGACTTCACCACACATTTTTCATTTGTCATGAACGCCTTAAATAAAACATACTATGGGGATGGCATATCTTTCTTCATTGCACCATTTGAGTCACAAATCCCCTCCAATTCTAGTGGTGGGTTACTTGCACTAGTTAGCTCTGATTCGGCTTTCGATGCTTCCAGAAATAAATTTGTTGCTGTTGAGTTTGACAGTAATAACAATACATGGGATCCAATTGGTGATCATGTAGGAATTGATATCGATTCAATTATCTCAGTGGCTAGTGTCACATGGAAAACCACCATAAAGAATGGATCCGTAGCAAATGCATGGGTAAGTTATAACTCTACCACCCATAATTTGACTATTTTTCTAACTTATAAGAAAAATCCAATCTTCACTGGTACAGAATGTAGCCTTTCATACATAGTTGATTTGAGGAATGAGTTGCCTGAGAAAGTTAGAGTTGGTTTCTCTGCTGCTACGGGTAACTGGGTCGAAATACACAACATTCTGTCTTGGTCATTTAGTTCAACCTTGGAGATTAATGGTAATGGGGCAAGTAAAGTGAGGTTGGCAGCTGGTCTAGGCACAGGTTTCGGTCTTTTGAGTTGTGGCCTAGGTCTGTTCTGGTTCATCACTTGGAGGAAAAAGGCTGCCAAGAAAGAAGAGGATTATGACATGTCTATGGATGATGAATTCGACAAAGGAACCGGGCCACGGAGGTTCACTTACCGCGAAATAAGCCGTGCAACGAACAACTTTGCCGAAGGAGCGAAGCTCGGAGAGGGAGGCTTTGGAGGTGTCTACAAGGGTTTGTTGAATGAATCTAACACAGAAGTTGCTGTCAAGAGGGTGTCTAGAACATCAAAGCAGGGGAAAAAGGAGTACGTGGCGGAAGTGAAGATCATCAGTCGATTAAGGCACAGAAATTTGGTACAACTTATTGGTTGGTGTCATGAACAAGGTGAGCTCCTTCTTGTGTATGAGATCATGCCAAATGGGAGTCTTGATTCCTATCTGTTTGGAATGAGCTACAGTCTAAGTTGGCCGGTGAGGTACAAAATAGCAATTGGCTTGGCCTCAGCTGTTTTGTACCTTCATGAGGAATGGGAGCAATGTGTGGTGCATAGAGATATCAAATCAAGCAATGTGATGTTGGACTCAAATTTCAATGCCAAGCTTGGAGATTTTGGGCTTGCTAGGCTTGTAGACCATGAATTGGGTTCACAAACAACTGTTTTGGCAGGCACAATGGGGTATCTAGCCCCAGAGTGTGTCACTACTGGTAAGGCAAGCAAAGAATCTGATGTCTATAGTTTTGGGGTAGTTGCCCTTGAAATCAGCTGTGGAAGAAAACCAGTTGAAGCCAAAGCAGAACCAAGCAAAGTGAGGCTTGTGGAATGGGTTTGGGATCTCTATGGGAAAGGCCAAATACTTGAAGCTGTTGACAAGAGGTTGAATATGGAATATGATGAGAAAGACATCGAGTGCTTGATGGCGGTAGGGTTATGGTGTTGCCACCCTGATCCCACAGTCCGGCCCTCGATTAGGCAAGTGATCAATGTTCTCAGTTTTGAAGCTCCAATGCCAAGTCTCCCATCAAAGTTGCCTGTGCCGATGTACTTTGCTCCTCCATTGAATATGTGTAGGTTCTCCTACACAGACTTCACAGGATCATCGGTTAAGGATCGAACTCAGTGTTCTTGTACAAGTTGCTCTACATATAATTCATCATCAGCAGGATCTTCAAAAGCTCTGTTGAAGTTGAGCAAAGCTGTTGTGTAGCATGCCTCGCCTTTTTGTTTTTTTTCCTTTCTTGTCCATGATTCAAAGAGAGAATTCTTGTTCTTATTGTTTTCTTTAATAGAGAGAGTTGTACTTAATTTAGATATTTTGAAGTGTGTTCTTATGTTCTTGTTAATAGACTTTGAATTGGAATAATCAAGTTTAAGTTTACAGTAATACTAATTTCTAAAAGACTTATGTGTCGAAACATTTTTGAACTTGATTTAAATTGTCAATTTTCATCTTGAATTTGTAATTGATGAAATTGACACATTCAACTTAACGCACGCACGCACACACACTCTCATCCATCCCATTTTTAGACAATTTTGGTGTCAAACCACTAGATCAACCACATTAAATAAGGTTGGGCTTGATTCGATACCAAAACCTCAAGGGTCCATACCAATTACCGAACCGACCATAATCGGTTGCACAAATTCCATACCACATAGGCCAACTTTTCGAACACTAATATAATTCCATAAAAATACACATAATTAATACTCCCTTAGTTTTAGGCTTTTGTAAATTAATTTCTCCATTCAATTATTAAAAATAAAAAAAAAATATACTTGAAATAGCAATTATGATAATAATAATCAATGATAAACTCATTTCTTTTCTTTTTTGTTGTCGATAAAGCAGAATGGGGAAAAGTAAAGGATAGCAATTATGATAATAATAATCAATGATAAACATGTTTTTCAAGGTTTAGGTGGGGTTTTTTTTCTCATAGGAGGGCTCATTCCCACGGATTTTTAATCAAACGGGGGGGGCGGGGGAGAAGATATTTTTCTTCTATTTTGAGTTCTCTTTTGACTTTTGGTTATTTGATACTAATTAATTAATTTGAAAAATTATTATTGGAAAAAAAAAACTTTATTATCTATACATTACTACGTTGTTGCCCAAGACCATTTGGTTGTGTACAATCGCAACAATGAAAAAAAGTTTTTATCTTATTTGAAAGCCCCACCCTCACAAGCGATCTCCTTGTTTGTCGATGTTTGAAAAGACGGTATGCTCTAAGTATGGTTTGACGTGCGGCCTCCTTTCTTTCGACAGAATCGTGGAAACCCCAATGTTTATGGGAGACAACAGTTTTCAAGTCCTTGGCCATAAGAACAAAGCCTTCTACTTTTCCATGGCATTTCACATTCTCGTTCGAGATTGGAAGGTTGTCAAAACAGAGATCATTCTTTTGTGATGCTATAGCCCAACTCAGAAGTTGATCGTCTCCATAAAAACCACCTTTATGAAGAAAGCTGAAACCTGTTTTTTCTTTATTTCCATCTTGAATGGTACAACTATTAGTGTTACTGGTGGCCGCCGCTTCGTAGGTCCATATCAAGCCTTCTGTAATGAATAGAATTCGATCAAGTGGTACTCCTTTTTGAAATATGATATTATCCTGAAAGACCACTGGCTTCAGATACGCAAGTATCAATGTCAAGGCTTTGGATTTCAGATTTTCAAGCTTTGGAACCTATATAGAACACCCGCAGTATGATTGTTAGTGTTGCTGATTGACTTGTAATCTAATTATTGAACAGATCCATTTGTTAGTGTTGCAAAAAAATTAGTCAAATTGGAAATTACTCTGTTTGAAAAATTTTAATATATGTTGTTGACATACATGCAATTAATATTATTAGATATCAATTACTCAATCAATAATCTTACTCTACTGATAGTTTTATTTACCTAAACAAGCTAGAACTTTTTGTTAGTAATTAACACGAGTTGTATTACCTAAAAATACAAGTATGGAGAAGAATGTGCACCTATCACAGCCTTCCTCAGTCTAACTATCATTTCAATTTTATTTGCACACTAGTGCACTACATTAATTTGTCTGTGAATTGTACGAAGATAAATGACCGGCCAATTTAATGATTTGTGTTAAAAATAATTAAATAATATTCTCCTCTCTTTTTGGGTGAAAAAATAATATTCTCCTCATTTGATAAAATAAAAAATTAATTACAAAGTTTGAATAATATATTAAATAATATTCTTCTCCTTTGATAAAATAATAATGATGAAAGACTATGAATTGATAAAGTTAAATGACAAAAATTTAAGTCCAATTCAACCCATGAACTCAATGAAGACTAAATTTTACTTCTTGTTGCTATATCCTCTATATAAGAATTAATTCACTCAATATGTTTTCAAATTTGAAAACTGTCTAAATTAAATTCTCTAAAAGAAAAAGTATGTTTTGCACCTCAGCTGAAAATTAGAAGAAAAAAAAAAGAAGGAAATTATAACATTGACAAAAACATAATTAAAATATAAATAAAGTAAGAAACTAAAGCAATGGACCCATGCATTTGGTTTAGTTGTATAAGTCTAACATTCTTAAATAGGTTCGACTCTCATAATCATCTACCAGTTTGTTGTAAAACAAAATAAATAAATAACACAATGAGACTATGAGAGGTTGAGCAACATACGAACCTTTACTAACGTTTGCATGCAAAGGAAATACTTCAGAGATTTTTGGGTTTCGAGAGGCTGCATAGAAAAAATAGAGAACAGGTTGTCCATATTAGCATCTTTTATTTCTTCCCATTTTAGCCGTTTTATATTTTCCTTGATTTCATTGTTCAACTCTGTGTTGAGATTGTTCCTTTTCATCCACAGTTGTACTTCTATTTCTTTCAAGCTAAGCGTCTTCATTCTCTCCTCCGATTTTTCAGTTTTCATCGAGATAAATGTCTGTTTTACAGCAAACAACAAGCTTAATCAGCTCCTCACAAATACTACTAAGAGATAAGTATAAAAGATGTTTGCGTCGTTTACAGAGATTCATAATTACGAACCTGAACTTTTCCAATGAGATATAAGAATAGCACCAAACCAATGACAGAAATAAGAATTGCAAAGCAATTTTCCCACACATATGTACTTGTTTCCAAATTTGTGCCAAAGTTACTGCAAAATAAATAAATAATAAAAATAAAGGATCACAAAGTAATATTATATGTAAAGGGCTAGCAGAAGCTTGAATTCTTCAAAATTTATATAGCATGTACTTGAAAAATAAGAAAATCCTTTTAGGTGAAGGGATTACTTTTCTCCTAGGTGAGTCATTAGTTTGGTATATCTATGAATCATCATAAATGAGTTTTTAACTTGTATTGCATACAACCATACTTTGCTGATAAGCTGTGGTTTATTGGTTATTAAAAAAAAACATTGTGAAGGTCACGTGCTTGAATATTACTAATTTACTAGCATTCAGAGATAGGTGAGGTGAGGATAAAAATTGTCACTTCTCCTAAAAACAATCATAGTCTATTATTTGTAATTCTCTTTAATATTAATACAATTCTGCTACATGGAAAAAACAAAACTTAGTGCTACTCATGCTTTTAATTAAATTTACTTTAATAATAAAATTGTACTGTGTAAATTTATATTTGTAGAAACTAGAAAGTCTATCTATATGTGAATTATGATTCCATGTTGGGGCTTAAAGTAAAGAATCACTCAATATATCACTATGATATTTATGGCATTTTATTACTTATTTGATTTTGTAGAATATGGCATGATCTATTTATTGTCTAAAACAAGCTGAACTCACCGGAAATAGTAATAATAATAATAATTTTTCATTGTAAACGTTATGCAAACCTTAGATTTCGAAGGCCCCACCAAAAAGAGTAGAAAAACTTCTTTGCAAAATGTATTGATCCAGTGTTACCATTCTTAAGCGAATCAAGAAATATTCCAAAATCAAATGGTGCTGTTTCATTTGTTGGAACATCTACAAGGCAAAATTCATCAAGAGAAGCGATGAATGTCGTATTTCTTGACGTCGTGTTTTCATCGCAATAAAAAATACATCCTCTTGTACTATGCTTTTTACATGCTTGGTACCAACATGTTGTCTCTTGTTGAATAGAAAAATAATACCAGAAAGCTCCTAGTACCTATAAAAAAAATACGTGTTTTAATTTGGTTTAGTTAATGTACCCATAGATCAAATATTATAAAGAACTAACTTTCTAAATGCGTCATGTGCATGCAAAAGTCGCATTCGTGTGTGCAAAATATTTGTATCTTTATTTATGATTTATCAAAAGTTGGTTGATTTTATAAAATGAATGTTCAAATATAAAATGAGAGAAAATATAAAAAATTATAATTAATAAATAAATTTTAAAAGTTGGCGAATGGGCAAGTGGTGTAGGGTTTCCACACCATTAATTTATTTCTTGATTTTATATTTTACTGTTTTATCCTTGATATATAAAATTTTATATTTTACATTATATAAGTATGATGGGGCATTTATTGGGTTTTTTAAAATTTAATCAAACTCATGTTTTAGCTTTATATATATAGATGACACATTAAAGAAACGGAAAGAGTAATGACCTAATAAGAGAAGAGAGGAAGTTGCCATGTTTTTTTAAGGGAAGTTAATTAATTGATCAACCATTAATTAATTACGAGACAAAATAAATAAATAAAATTACAGTGAGCTGACAACATAGAAATAAAACTTACATGACTGGCAAGGAGGTACAAGAAAAAATAGAATAAACCTTTAGCCCACATTCCAGTCTTATGTTTAAACTTTTTAGACGAATGCCGTATTCTATAAACCCTTGGCAGATATTGGGCGAGAAGAAAAAAGTTTGGAATCTTTCTTTGATCCAGATATCTAGAGCTTCTAAAAGCTAATATTACCACCTGAACAAAATAAACATGAAGGGTAAAGTACATATATTAGGCCTCCACCTTTTCTTTTATTGCATTGTAATAGACTAATAGTGACATTATATGCATTCCACAATTTCGTTTTCGTTAATCTGTTTTATGGGATGTCTTGGTTTTGGTCCCATTCCTATTATTCTTCCTCTTTGATTAATAGCATGTTTAGTTTTTTAGTTATTTTAGGAGCTGCACTAGCTTCATAATTGACTTTCTATTTTAGTTTTTAGCTATATGACTCATAAATATAGAGACTGAGATGATGTTCTCTATTATTTTTGTTAATTTAAAACATTCATTTTTATTTTTTTTTGTATAATTATTAAATACACTCAAACTATTTTTTATTTATTAAAAAAATAATTAAAATTGAATACTAGATAAAATATAGAATATTGGTGCAGACGTATTTTCAAACTGATTACCCAAAATAACATTCTAGCTACTTTTGCTAAAATTTAGTTAAAAAATAATTAACATTATTAAATATGCTCTTTTACTAGTCGACCTCTCCATTACTAAATCATTAATTCAGCGAAAAAAGAAAAGTACATATAATAGGGGATCTCAACAAAATAGCTATTTTAAAGATAAATTTCTTACTTGTGGGATGGGAAGAACCGCGAGGAAGTCGATTACAATAGAGTGCCATGACAACTTCCGAGCTAATACCTTAGCAAACTTACTTTTTGATTTTCCACCGGTTTTTTCTTTTTCAATTTCTGGAAGAAAAAATTTTCTTGTTTCCCTAACACCTTCATGAATTTTATGTATACTGTGCCCTATGAAACCGATATCAGTGAGGGAGCGAAGAATAAGTACCACATTCCTCAACTTTGTGTCCATCCCAATGCACTTGTTTTTCTCATCAATTATTGGAAGGTAAAAGAACAATGGATCCACGAAGACTGCAATCACACATGAAATTGCAAGTATGACGATCGGGCTGGATTTCAAAATGACAAGAAGAAGAGGTCTTTCAGACGCTATCTTTTTCTTTTTTCCCTGTTGTGATGCTGCAACTTCCTCAGCGACTTCAGATACGGACTTGGGACTCCTGAAATTGCTATTTCTGTAAGAGAAAATCCAGTTTCTATTAAACTCCGAAATAGCTCTAGAACCCCCACAGGCCATGTGAGTTTTTTTTTTAATTACAAATATGATATGATGAGACAAGCTGAGGATTCGTATAAAGAAATTAACTAACCTCGAGAGATTTTTGGGCTCTTCCGGATCCTCCCCAGAAATCATCTTCTTTTATGAATTTTTACGGGCTCTTCCTGCAACAGCTGCTAGTAGTTGAAGGCTAGTATATATCAGAAACTATAGTTTCTTAAGCATAATTTCCAATTATTTTCTAGGAGCTGACTGACCAATGATTTTTTTTTTTTTTTTTACTAGGTGATCCAATGAAAATTAGATGGGAAATCAGCAACTGGACAATAAGGTTGTATTATCACGTGGACACGTGTCCTTGTGTGTGTCTGGAGCTAACAAAGGTTTTTATGATGCCTGTGAATCTCATCCACTTACTTGTCTAGCCTACTAAGGTCAAGCAAAAAATCTCGAGGAAATTAGTAGATACAATGTGGGGCCAAGGCCCATCAATCATGCAAATCCTGTCTTTTTGGTTCACCCATCGAAAAAAAAAAATCAACAATAATTGAAGATAGATGGGATAAGAAACTGAGAGAGATGGAGACTGGAAGAGAGTTTTTATCAGAAATTATAACATTCATTAATGAGGAGAAAGGTTACAACATTGGAATCGTTATTAATCGATTCATGAGATGCGGGTACTCAATACAAGTGAAGACAGAATGTCAGAAGAGCAAACTGGCAGTACAGTGAGCTGAGTGTTACATTCTGGGGTTGAAAGAATATTGAGCGCCCAGTGTCGTACATGAGGGTTAACATCTGAACAATTAGACCCTCCTCAGACAGATTGATCAGAAGAGTTGACAAGCCAACAGTTCGGAGAGTCAGTTCAAAATAATTGGAAGAGTAATGTCTATGGCAAACTTGAGACCTGCCTTGAGAGCAAGAAGTTCAGTGACTAGAGACTGGAAGAGAGTTGGAGAGAGTGAAAATGGAGAAGTCTTTGGGCATACAAAGATTCCTAATGTATCAACTGGCCCGTTTATTTCCCTTGATTTGCTATTTCCCCCGTTTAACTTGGCATGCTCTTCCTATCGAAAAAAACAAAAAAAAACTTGGCATGCGGTTTGTTTTGCTATTGAAGACTATTATGTCAGAGATCGATGTCCAATTGTCCATAACAATAATTACTAAAAGAAAGCGCAAAGGTGGTGAAACTACAAACATTTTGATCGAAGGAAGCAGTTAAGCAGTAAAGCCCAAAGGAGGTACGTACCATGCACTAAACAACCACATAGAGAGGTTTGGGGAAAAAAGAAAAGAAAAAAAGAAGTAACAACAACCATATATATAGAGTATTGGTCAATTTAAAACAATACAACACAACACAACACAACCTGTGTTCAAATATATAGCTAGTTGGCTTATAAAGCATCCAACAAAGGCAGTGCATGATTAGCTAAGGACGATTTGATTTCTCAGGTTTCTACAGATTCTTGTTTGTTGTTGCTGGCCAGTTCTTATCAGTATCAACTGCTGTGGGCAGTGGTTGGGCTTCATCTTCAAGGATCGGCATTAATGGACGGGCCGGGACGGAGGCACTTGGGACTAGGTGGGTAGAATCGCTACAATGAAAAAATGCTTTCATCTTATTGGAAAGGCCCCCACAAAGAGATCTCTTTCTTTGTTGATCTCTGAAACGACGAAATGCGTTTTGTATGGTTTGAATTGCCGCCTCCTTTCTTTCATCAGAATTGTGGAAAACCCAATGTTTACTGGAGGCAACAATTTTCAAGTCCTTGGCCATAAGAACAAAGCCTTCTACTTTTGCATGGCATTTCACATTCGCGTTCGAGATCGGAAGGTTACCAAAAGAGAGATCATTCTTGTGTGATGCTAAAGCCCAACTCAGAAGTTGATCGTCTCCATAAAAACTACCTTTCTCAATAACATTGACACCTATATTTCCTTTTCCATCTTGACTAGTACTGTTACTATCAGTACTACTAGTGGCCGACGCATCGTATGTCCATATCAAGCCTTCTGTAATGAATAGAATGCGATCAAGTGGTTCTCCTATGTGAAAAATGAAGCTATTATCCGGATAGACCACTGGCTTCAGATACCCGCATATCAATGTCAAGGCTTTATATTTCAGCATTTTAAGCTTTGGAACCTATATGGATCACCCATAGTATGATTGTTAGTGCTATATATTGATTGACTTGTAATCTATTTATTGATCAGATCAATTTGTTAGTGTTACAAAAAATTAGTCAAATTAGAAATTACTCGGTATGAAAAATTCTAGTGTATGTTAACATATGACATACATGCAATCATCATATTTAGGTCTCTATTACTCAATCAATAATCAATTATATTCTAGTGAAAGTTTTATTTATCTTTACAAAGACTTTTTGTTAGTTAACTCGTAAGTTGTATTACATAAAATACAAGGATATATGGAGAAGAATATGCACGTACCACAACTATCCTCAATCTAATTATCATTTCAATTTTATTTACACACTACATTTGTATGCGAACTATGCGAAGAATAGATAACCAATTTAATGTTTGTGTTTGCATTGAATTTGGGAATAGACGTCGTCTTAAATGATGCATATATAGAGAGAGTCTCGATCTAGTGAAGACTTTATAATAAGGACTTGATGAAAACTTTCAAATTAACGGTTGAATGAGAAATATGTTTAAAATATAATATTTCAAATAAACTTTAAAACACTCATTCAACCGTTAATTTAAAAGTCCTCACCAAATTTTTATTATAAGGTCATCACTAGAGACACTCTTTGCATATATAATACTAATTACAAAGTAAGACAAATTCCCAATACCCCAAACAGTAGACACATATTTCCTACTAGCCCCAACTACAATAATTTTTGCCCAACAACTTCAACAATATTTGAAAAATTCACTGTAGCGGACACTATTTCTATTGAGTACTCAATATGTATCTATTGGGAAATATGTGTCTATTATTTGGGGCTATTGAGAAAGGACCCTACAAAGTATCTATGTGGGAGCATTTAGCAGTTAAGAATTGAGATCTTCTTCTATCCTAAATACTTAAGTTTGAGAAATTTTTCCACGTAGTCAAAACAAGTTGACTTTTTCACTTGGTTTGACTGTCCAATTAGGCAATTACACGTACATAGACATGTAGTTGTGTAGACGATCGCAATAAAAAAAGAAACACATAAGCTTATAAAAATCAAACTTGGACAAATTTTCTAAAGGTATATATATAGATAGAGATCGAGTTACCTTCTTAAGCATGTCCATGCAGAGAAAATGCTTTAGAGATTTCTGGGATTTTGCTGGAAGAATATAGAATAGATTTTCTATATCCGCATCTCGTACATTTTCCCATCTTTTCTTTATACTTTCCTTGATCGCTTTCCTCATATTTCCGTTGAGACAATGTCTATCCATCCACATCTGTATATCTAAGCCGTGTAGTTTAATCCTATTTTTTCTCTCCTCCGACTTTTCAGTTTTAATCGAGAGAAATGTCTGTTTCAATTAATGTTTCATAAACAAGAAGCTTCATCGATCAGTATTTCTTATTATGGTAATGATCAGTGTGACCATTCAAATCATTACACATAATGGAGCAATAGCAAATGATTTTGAGGGAAAATAATAATAAATAAGACAGCAAAATTACCAGTAAGGTCAAATTTTTTTTTATAATTTGCACGCCCATTCAATCAATAATTTTTTTTTCCGTCTAGGTTATTTATTGTTTGACAATAAAGCTTCCGATTGTAAAGTGTAGTATGTTGTCAAACAATAATTTGTTATATATCATGGTATTGACTTGTTTTTTGCAATTTGGTTTTGATTTGACTCATATTACGACCATATACATGTTGATAGTAGGATTTCATGCTTGAAAATGTTTAATAATTGAAATTTATTGTCAGATAGTAAATCAGTTTACTGTCACTATCGGACAATGAAAAAATATGTTAATCGAATAATAAATGGAAAATATTTTACTCTGTCATGTTTGGAAGGAAAAATTCCCTTATTTGACTTTATTGATCAAAGACGCTAACTACGTGTACTTTTCCAATGGAAACCAGAGATTCATGAATTACCAACCTGTACTTTTCCAATGAGATATAAGAATAGCAACAGGCCAATGCTAGAAATAAGAATTGCGAAGCAGTTTTCCCACACATAAGTACTTGTTTCTAGATTCGTACCAAAGTTACTGCAAAATCAATAAAATTAATAAATAATAATAAAAATAAAGAATCACAAAGTAATACTATATATAAAGGGCTGGCAGAATCTTGAATTCTTCAAAATTTATATAACATGTTCTTGAAAAATAGTAAAGAGAAACTTTTTAGGTGAAGGGATCACTTCTTTCCTAAGTGAGTCATTAGTTTGGTTTATCTAAAATTAGTTAGTCATCCAAATCATCATAGATGTGTGTTGAACTTGTATTGCATACAATCGTGTTTTATTATTTGTAATTCTCTTTAACATTAATAAAATTCTGCTCCCAAAAAAAAAGAAAAAAAAAGGTTCAACCCGAATAATACGAAACGTGCTACTCATGCTTTCAATTGAATTGCCTTAATGAAGCCTAATAAAATTGTACTGTGCACTTAACCTTACTTTTTCTATTCCAATTATAGCTTGTACGTACTGTGAATGGCCTATCTTACGGCTCTAAATAGATATTTGTAGAAAGTCTATATATGTGAATTATGATTCCACGCTCGGGCAAAAAGTAGGGAATCACTCAATATATCATATTTGTTTATGATAAATTGTTTTATTACTTATTTGATTTTGTAGAATATTACATGATTTGTTTATTGTCTAAAATGTACAAGATTGAAAGCTGAATTCATCGGAAATAATAATAATAATTTCCCATTGCCAATGTATATGCAAACCTTAGATTTCGAAGGCCCCACCAAAAGGAGTAGAAAAACTTCTTTGCAAAATGCATTGATCCAGTGTTACCATTCTTAAGTGAATCAAGAAATATTCCAAAATCAAATGGCGCTGTTTCATTTGTCGGAACATTTATAAGGCAAAATTCATCAAGAGAATCGATAAATGTCTTATTTCTTGTGGTCATGTTTTCATGGCAGTAAAAATTACATCCTCTTGTACTATGCTTTTCACATGCTCGGTACCAACATGATGTCTCTTGTTGAATAGAAAAATAATACCAAAAAGCTCCTAGTACCTATAAAAAAAAAATTGTGTTAATTAATTTGGTTTAGTTAATGTACATACCCATTGATCAAATATTATAAAGAATGACACATTAAAAGAAAGGGTAATGACTTAATAAGAGAAGAGAGGACGTTGCCATGTTTTTTAAAGGCTAGGGAAGTTAATTAATTGGTCAACCATTAATTAATTACAACACAAAATAAATTGTGAAATGAAACTTACGTGACCGGCAAGGAGGTACAAGAAAAAATAGAATGATCCTTTAACCCACATTCCAGTCTTGTGTCTATAGTACTTTATAGACAAATGGCGCATTCTATAAACCCTTGGCAAATATTGAGCAAGAAGAAAAAAGTTTTGAATCTTTCTTTGATCCAGATATCTAGAGCTTCTAACAGCTACTATTACCACCTGAACAAAATAAAACATGAAGGGTTTAGACTTTAGAAGTACATATATTAGTGGAGTGATATAGCTAGGCCTCCACCTTTTCTTTTATCACATTGTAATAGGTAGTAACATTATATGCATTACTTAATTTCGTTTTCGTTAATCTCTTTAATTTTTGGAAGGTATTGGCCGGTTTTGGTCCCCTTCCTATTGTTCTTCTTTGATTAATAAAATGGAGTGATAGAGAAACTGCTAGTCCTCTCCTATCCTCGATCATTCAGCGAAAAAGTAAAGTACGTATATTAGTGGATCTCAACAAGATAGCTATTTCAATGATAAATTTCTTACTTGTGGGATGGGAAGAACAGCGAAGAAGTCGATTACAATAGAGCGCCATGACAACTTCCAAGCTACAGCCTTAGCAAACTTACAATTCTCATCTCGATTCGGTTTTCCAACCAAGTTTCTTATTTTAATTGGAAGGTCTTTTCTTGTTTCCCTGTAAACAGCTTCACGAAATTCATGTATAATGAGCACTATGAAACCGATATCAGTGAGTGATCGGAAAATAAGTGCAACATTCCTTAACTTTGTGTCCATCCCAATGCACTTCTTTTTTTCATCAATTATCGGAAGGTAAAAGAACAGTGGATCCACTAAGACTGCAATCACACATGAAGTTGTAATTATGAACCTCGGGCTTAATTTCAAAATTGCAGGATGAAGTCTTCCGTTTGAAAGGGAAGTTGCAAGAAGTCTTTCAGTCTTTTTCTTCTTTTCCGGTTGCGATGCTGAAACTTCTCCATCGACTTCAGATACGGAATTGGCAGTCCTAAAACTGCTATTTCTGTAAGAGAAGATGTTTTCTCTTGTTAGTTAATTCGTTGGCGAAAAAAAAATCCAGTTTTATACTTGTATAGAAGAAGCTGAGGATATGATGAGACAAGCTGAGGATTCGGATAAAGAAACTAACCTCGAGTGAACCTCCTGAGTACTCATCTTTTATGGACAAGTCCGGCCACACCGGAGACAGGAAGACTTGATTTTAGAATATGAGCCAGCTGCTAGCTAGATGGAGAATAAGACCTACACAAATTATTACTTACATCAGGAAAGCATGACCTAGAACTGCATGCATGTTCAGTAGTGAACTTATCAACAAGCAGCTAGAAGAGAAGAAGAATGGCCTAAACTGAATTTGGGTACGTATATATGTAGGGTTTTCTCATGCCGTTCCAATATTTGAAATATCAAAACCGGAAATTGCTAGCTAGCATGAAGTGTGGAAACAAAACGTTGTTCAGGTTCAATTTATAGGCATGCATGAAGCTCAGCAGTATTCAATAATACAATTAGGTATATATTGACCCAAAAAAGAAGAAAAGAGACTTGTGTTAGAATTTTGGGTTGTTGTCTTATTGACCAAGACTTCTCCAACAGTTTTGTCCTAATATTTTTTTTTTCCTTTGTTCCTTCATCAGCTTTGTGCTACAACTGCTAGCAATTGAGGTTGTCGATGATAATATAATAAGAGTGTCACAACCAAAATCAATTGACAATGGTTGAAAATGTTTAAACCCTTATAAATTATATTGCAAGGCTATATTTTTCTAATTAGGTATATATTTTCTTATCACACCTACGCACGTGTGACGAATTTTCAGGCCATACATGTAGCCAACTTTTATACGTAAAGCACATGTGGCCCTGAGACATTCACATATGGACTAACCCGCTCTATTATCATGATAAAGTTAATAATATAAGTGTCCCAACGAAAATCAATTGATACATTATATTGTCATATGTATAATAGTAGCTACTTCTTTAAGATATATAATCTTCAATCACAGAGTAATCAAAAGTGTACTAAAAATATTCATTTTCAATTGCACAAGCAAAGACTATAAACATATTTCTTTATGATCTCAAACACAAAGAAAGATTCTTACATGGTCCCAAAAACAAAAACACAAAGAAAGATTCTAACTCTGGATAAAAATATATGATTTAAAAGCAAAAAAGTGCAGCCCCAAGCTAATAGTGTTCAGAACTTTTCCAACTCCAATGGAGGTGCTGGAAAAAAAAAACTCAATTTTTTTTACAAGACCTTCATTTCAAGTTAAATAAGCATATTGTTTTATCTATTGTATGTCTTAATGAAGCTCGCAAAGAGGGATAAACGTCGGAAAAATTTTGAAAGTTGAAACAATTCTTCGGTACTCGCGTACGTGTTGTATGGGAGCCTTCATGTATGTCAAAACTCGTAAGTGGATCTTGTTATGTATTGCATGTCTCTAGAGATGTAAACTGGGCCGGGTTGGTTCTCTTGAGAGTCAATGCATCATAAAAAATCAGCCTTACTTCCTCACCTAGTTTTATCAAAAATATTGATGGCCACATGTCACAATCTCAATGATTTCATTTAGAAGATATTTTAGTGACCTTATTGGTTGTTACAAAACCAACATACCACAACCTATTTTCCTACGGTATGTTGACCACTTGCTCTTAACTATTATTATATATAACATATGGAGAATTCTGGATTGTACCAGAGTTTTGTTATACCAGCTGACGTGGCAAAATTTGGGCCGTTCATTTTATATTAAGTATTTTTTAATTACAAATTGACTGAAATAATTAATATTTTTGCCCTTAATTTTTTTTTTGGTCCCTCTCTTCCTCCCTCTCCCGTTGCCGACTCCTCTCTCTCTCTCTCTCTCCTCACTGTCGCCGGCAATTTCTCCCTCCTCCGATCACCAAATTACATGAGATTTGTCTCATTTTCTTCATCTCCTCGATCGCTTTCATCCTATACCCACTTCTTGTATAGAATTTTAGTATAGGAAGAGAAATTGAGAGAAAAACCCAAAATACTAACTGAAATGTTCATCGTTCCCGTTCACGTTCCCGGTCAATTCGACCTAAGCTACATATTAGGCTTTGAAGCCCTCGTCCTTGTGAGTTTAACCCCACCAGTCGTGGCTCAATATGTTGCCGGACGGCGGAAAATCGTTGGTTTGAAATTTCGACCACCAAGAGTTTCCAAGGTGAATTCGTGCCTTTCCACTTTGAATCGGACTTCATGGCAGGCATAAAAGTTGTTCCTTGCGTCGTGTTGTACATTGTGGTAAAATTTGGTGACCATCGGAAGTGGTTAATAGCGACAGCAACGGTGGTGGCCGATCGTAATGGTAGTCGGCAATAGTGAGGAGAGAGAGGGAGAGACCAAAAAATAAGGGCAAAAATGAATTTTAGTCTTATGGTGTGATAAAAACAAGGTGCAAAGCAGCCGCTCCCATAACATATACTAAAGTTCAGTGCACTGTTCATATATATTTACTCCTATACTAATTGAGTAATTGGTGATCCACTGTTTCATTGTTCATAAGCCGTGAACAGTGCGGTTCGAGCCGAGTCGTTTATGAAAATAAAAATAAAAATCAGAGTGTTTTTACGCTTTTGCCCTCGGTTCTCTCTCAAATATGATCTTTGCTCTCGCTTTTGCCCTCAGTTTGTTAGTTGGAGTTTAACCGCTACTGTTGCTTGACTGCAATGCAACGAAAAAAAGGACCAAGGTGTCAATCAGGTTATAGTGTTATACATATATACACGTACACAGAGTGTGTGTTGAGAAGAACAGTATGTTACGCCTAATTATTTTCTAGTTAATAATTGAGTATATATAACCACTTAACAAACACACTCGTGCAACGAAAAACTGCTAAGTTCTTACTATGTGACAGATGGGAATTCAGCCACCGGAAAATAGAAAATTTAAAGCTATATACCCAAATACAATCTAATTATTTTGAATATAAAAAAAGTCAATGGAATAAAATATTGATTTTTTTTTTGCCAAGTAAAATACTGAATGAGTTGAGCTCCCAACATTTAGAATTTCTCCGATATGCATGAGGAGTGTTAGTACCTTCCTCATCTACCTTTCCCACTAACTGCCACTCGCGAATTGAGAAAAAACTAAAATTATATTTCAAAGCATTAAAGTCATCATTTTGAGTGAAGTCATAATACAAGTGACAGTTAATGAATGAGAAATGTTGGAAGGAAAAGATAGATGAGGAAGATAGCTAGCATTCTTCATATCGGATGAGGTTTGCTTTTGAAGTTATAGTTTGAAAGGAAATAGCTAGCATTCTTCATCGCTTAGTAGTTTGGGGTTGGTATGGGAATATTGTGTTAGAATATGGAGTGTTGTTTCAAATTAGATTAATTAGATTATTTAATGCATTACAAGCTCTTAAATTTAGTAGCTTCTAGATTTTGTTATTTTAGGAGCGTAATAGAAAGTGTGGTTAGAGCAATTTTTTTTTTAAACTTAGGAAATCATTTAAGAAGCCTATTAGAGATCCTCTTAATAATAATTACTAAAAGAAAGCTCAAAAGAAAAAATAAGGCTAGCCTTAAGTAATTGGTGGTGAAACGTATACAAACATTTTGATCGAAGGGAGCAGGGGTACGTACCATGCACTAAACAACCATATAGAGAGCTTCGAAAAAAAAGTAGGAACAACCATATAGATTATTGGTCAATTTAAAACAATACAAGACACAAACTGTGCCACATATATAGCGCTAGTTGGCTTATAAAGCATGCAACAAAGGCAGTGCATGACTAGCTAAGGACGATTCGATTTCTCCAGTTTTTACAGATCCTTGTTTGTTATTGCTGGCCAGTTCTTATCAGCATCAACTACTGTGCGCAGTGGTGGGGCTTCATCTTCAAGGATCGGTATTAATGGATGTCTCTTTGTTTGTCGATCTTTGAAACGACGGACTGCTTTTTGTATGGTTTGACTTGCCGCCTCCTCTCTTTCCTTAGAATCGTGGAAACCCCAATGTCTATTGGAGACTACAGTTTTCAAGTCCTTGGCCATAAGAACAAAGCCTTCTACTTTTGCATGGCATTTCACATTCGCGTTAGAGATCGGAAGGTTGCCGAAAGAGAGATCATTCTTGTCTGATGTAGCCCAACCCAGAAGTTGATCGTCTCCATAAAAACCACCTTTCTGAAGAGAGAGAAAACCTGTTTTTTCTGTTCCATCTTGACTGGTACAACTATTAGAGTTACTAGTGGCCGCCGCCTCGTAGGTCCATACCAAGCCCTCTGTAATGAAGAGAATGCGATCGAGTGGTTCTCCTATTTGAAAAATGAAGCTATTATCCTGATAAACCACTGGCTTCAGATGCGCGCAGATCAATGTCAAGGCTTCATATTTCAGATTTTTAAGCTTTGGAACCTATACAGAACAGCCATAGTATGAAACTATGAATGTTAGTCTCACTCATTGACATGTATATAATCTAATTATTTATCAAATCGGAAATTACTCGGCCTGAAAAAATTCTAGTATATGTTAATTAACATGTGACATACATTCAATTACCATTTTGAGGTCTCAATTACTTAATCAATATTAACCTATTTTACTATAGTGAGGATTATATTTACCTTAACGAGCATTTTTTTACTTAGTTAACACATAAAATACAAGTATAGAGAAGAATGCACGTACCACAATCTTCCTCAATCTAACTATCATTTCAATTTTATTTGTTCACTATATTTGTGTACGAACTTTACAAAGATTAGATGACCAATTAATGATTTGTGTTTGGATTGAATTTGCAAAGAGATGTCTTTAAATGATGCATAATACTAAATACAAAGTATCTATATATGTAGGAGCATTTAGTAGTTAAGAATTAAGATTTGCTTCTATCATAAATACTAAAGTTTGAGTATTTAAAAAAAAACTAAATTTGAGAAAATTTTCCACGTAGTCAAAACAAGTTGAATTTTTCACTTGGTTTGAAGAACCAATTACACACTAACACGTAGTTACGCAGAGCATAAAACAATCGCAAAAGCTTCATGAGGAAAGAGATTGAAATACCTTCCTTAGCAGGTCCATGCAGAGAGAATGCTTTAGAGATTTCTGAGAATGCGCAGGAAGAATATAGAATAGATTTTCTATATCCGCATCTCGTATCTCTTCCCACTTATGATTTAGATTTTCCTTGATGTCTTTCCTCATATTTTTCTCGAGACCATTTCTTCCCATCCACACCTGTATATCTAAGTCTTTCAATTTAAACCTATTTATTCTCTCCTCCGCCTTTTCAGTTTTCATCGTGATAAAAGTCTGTTTCATGACAAACAAGAAGCTCCATAAGTATTTCATATTATGGTAACTATACACAATGCGTGGGCGAGTGGAAGGCGGTGCTCGTGCGTGCAAGAATCCAAGTTTTTCTTTTATATATAATGATTAGTGTGACCTTTCAAATCACCACACATAATGGAACGCCTGAATCTGAAGGCAAATGATTTTGACGAAAAATAATTTGTATTAATTAAGCAAACAAGGCTTAGGAGGTAAAATATTCAAAATTCATGAAATTTCCCTTTCGTAATTAAAATTTATAAATCTGTAATTTAATATATGGTGGATAGAATAGAAAAATAAGGTATATTGAAAAAAAAAAAATATTTGAACGTGAGAGACAAACTGCTCAAGAGTTTAACTGCAATTGTTGTTTATAGTTGCAATTTGAGGAAAAAAAAACTTATCTAAACAAAAATTTATTATAAATAAACTCAAACAAAATTAACTCTACACCTTCCAAGATAAAAAAAAAAGTAGCTCTTCCAATAAAAATAAAAAAAATACAAAAAAAAAGGAGTCAATTAACACAAGCGTAAAAGTATGTTAAGAGGCTAGTAAATAAGAAAGCAAAATTACCAACAATAAAGCTTATTGTCCTTTTAAAATAATTTGCTCATTTAATCAACAAATATTTTTTGTTTTCAATCTAGGTTACGTATTGTCCCACAATAAAGCTTCCGAGTGCAAAGTGTAGTTTATTCTCAGACAATAATTTATTCTAAAATTTTACTCTTTCATGTTTGTAAAAAAATCTCTTATTTGACTTTTTTGATCAAGGACACAAAGAAAACAGAGATTCATTAATTACCGACCTGTACTTTTCCAATGAGATATAAGAATAGCAGCAGGCCAATGATAGAAATAAGGATTGCGAAGCAGTTTTCCCATACATAAGTACTTGTTTCCAAATTTGTACCAAAGTTACTGCAAAAACAAAAAAACTAATAATAATAAAAATAAAGGATGAAAAAGTAATACTATATATAAACGGCTGGCAGAAGCTTGAGTCCTTCAAAATTTATATAACATGTACTTGAAAAATAGTAAAGAGAATCCTTTAATTAAGGTGGAGGGATTACTTCTTTCCTATGTGAGTCATTAGTTGGGTTTATCTAGGATTGGTTAGTCGGGATTACTTCTTTCCTATATAGGTCATTAGTTGGATTTATTTAAGATTTATTAGTCGTCTAAATCATCATAGATGTGTTTTTAACTTGTATTGCATACAGCCATACTTTATTATTTGTTATTCTCTTTAATATTAACACAATTAATTCTGCTCCAAGAATAAAAAAGTTCAACTAGAATAATGCGGAAAATGCTACTCATGCTTTTAATAGAATTGCCTTTAAGAATGAAGACTAATAAAATTGCCTACGTTTTCTATTCCAAATTTCCAATTGTAGCTTCTACGTACCGTGAATGATAGGTTAGCGTACATGTGTAAATAGATATTTATAGAAAGTCTATATATCTATATTATTATTATTAAGAGAAGAGAGCTTGTTTACTATAACTGATTTTTTTTTACGAATATAACCCTTGAATATTAAAAAAAAACATAAATTAACCAATAAGAACTGTTTCCATTACATCAGTTTCTCATGCATGTTGAACATCAAACTTGGAAGCTCATAGGCTTGCTGATTTTGCATTTGGTTCTAATATATATCTTGAGTGGTTCACTCATGCTTCAGATATTATACTAGATGTCCTCATTTATAGTTGTAATCATCATTATTGTTTTATAAAATTTTCTTTAAAAAAAGTAATGAGACACATGATGGTTTTTTCTTGGTGTGTGGACCCTTGCTAGTGTGAATTATGATTCCATGTTATGGCTTAAAGTAAAGAATCACTCGATATATCATATTTATTTATGACATTTTATTACTATTTGATTTTGTAGAATATGACATTATATGTTTATTGTCTAAAACGTACAAGATCAAAAACCTGAACTCGCAATAATAATAATAATAATAATAATAATTTCTCATTATTGCTAATGTATATACAAACCTTAGATTTCGTAGGCCCCACCAAAAAGAGTAGAAAAACTTCTTTGGAAAATATATTGATCCAGTGTTACCATTCTTCAGCGAATCAAGAAATATTCCAAAATTAAATGGCGCTGTTTCATTTGTCGGAACGTCTACACGGCAAAATTCATCAAGAGAACCGATGAATGTCATATTTCGTGAGGTCATATTTTCATCGCAATAAAAATTACATCCTCTTGTACTATGCTTATCACATGCTCGGTGCCAACATGATGTCTCTTGTTGAATAGAAAAATAATACCAAAAAGCTCCTAGTACCTATAAAAAAATTATATAAGTAAAAAAAAAGTTATTTTTGTTGTGTTAATTTGGTTTAGTCAATGTACTCATAGATAAACTATTATAAAGAAATTACAGTGAAAGAACAACATAGATATGAAACTTACATGACCGGCAAGAAGGTACAAGAAAAAATAGAATGAACCTTTAGCCCACATTCCAGTCTCCTGTCTAAGTTTTTTAGATGAATGACGCATCCTATGAACCCTTGGCAGATATTGGGCGAGAAGAAAAAAGTTTAGAATCTTTCTTTGATCCAGAAAACTAGAGCTTCTAACAGCTACTATTACCACCTGAACAAAATAAATATGACGGGTTAGAAGTACGTATATTAGTAGTGGAGTGATAAGCCTTCATCTTTTCTTTTATCGCATTATAATATTGACATTATATGTCTTCCTCGATTTTATTTTTGTTAATTCGTGTTTTTGGGAGGTATTGGCTTTGGTCCCCTCCTATATATTTGATTAATAAAATGGAGTGATATAGAAACTACTAGTCCTCTCCTATCCTCAATCATTCAGCGAAAAAAAAAATTATATATATATATTAGTGGATCTTAACAAGATAGCTATTTCAAAGATAAATTTCTCTTACTTGTGGGATGGGAAGAACAGCGAAGAAGTCGATTAAAATAGAGCGCCATGACAAATTCCGAGCTAATGACTTAGCGAACTCACTTCTCTCTTCTCGATTCGGTTTTCCAACCAAGTTTCTTTTTTCAGTTGGAAGATTAACCAAGTCATTTCTTGTTTTCCTAACAGCTTCACGAAATTTATGTATAATGTTCACTATGAAACCGATATCAGTGAGGGATCTGAGAATAAGTGCCACATTCCTCAACTTTGTGTCCATCCCAATGCACTTCTGTTTCTCATCAATTATTTGAAGGTAAAAGAACAATGGATCCACTAAGACTGCAATCACACATGAAATTGTTAGTATGACAGTCCGGCTTGAAAACAAAATTGCAGGAAGTCTTTGAGTCACTGTCTTTTTCTTCTTTTCCCGTTGTGATGCTGAAAGTTCTCCAATGACTTCAAATACGGAACTGGGAATCCTAAAACTGCTCTCTCTGTAAGAGAACATGTTTTTTTCTTGTTAGTTAATTCGTTGGCCAAAAGAAAAAATCGAATAGAACCCACCGTGAGTTTTTTTAAATTTTTTTTATTACAAATATGATGAGACAAGCTAGCTGATGATTCGTATAAAGAAACTAACCTCGAGTGATTTATGGGCCCTTCCGGATCCTCATGATCAGTAATCATCTTTTATGCCATTTAATGTAGGATCGAGGTATAGGATGATTTTAGACTACTTTTTATAGAGCAAACCAAATTCTTAAGAGTACCATGCAAAGTGGGCTAACAGCAACCAGAAACCTAAACATACATAATTGAAATAAACAAAGATGATATAAGTAGGTGAAGTACAACCTTCTAATCGAAAACAGTTCTTTAAGTACTAATCACACCAAAATTTGTCACAGAAAAAATCTTGTATGTGTTTTCTGGACAAGTCCACACTCGAGACAGGAAGACTTGATTTGAGAATATGAGTCAGCTGCTAGCTAGATGGAGAACAAGAGCTACACAAATATTACTTACTTTAGGAAAGCACTACCTCGAACTGCATGTTCAGTAGTGAACTTATCAACACGCTCGAAGAGAAGAAGAATGGCCTAAACTGAATTTGAGTACGTATATATGTAGGGTTTTCTCATGCAATTCCAATATTTGAAATATAAAAACCGGAAATTGCTAGCATGAAGAAGAAACTATTGTTGAACAAAACATTGTTCAGGGTCAATTTATAGACCTACATGCATGCAGCTCAACAGTATTATTCAATAATACAATTAGGTATATATTCCCCCAAAAATTAAAAACAAAGAAGAAGAGACTTGTGTTAGAACATGAGAGTTTTTTTTTATAGAGACCAAGACTTGTCCAAAGTCTTTTCTTCTTTGACAAAAAAAGAAGTCTTTTCTTAATATTAGCTTCCGTTGTTCCTTCATCAGCTACTAGTCTTCCTATTGTCCAAGAAAAAAAAACTACCAGTCTTCCTGCTACAGCTGCACAAAATTGAATAGTTTCTTACGCATAATTATTTTCTAGGTGCTAATTGACTATAACCCCCGTGAGAAACGTCGCATCCTAATGAAAATTTGATTATTTTTTACTAGGTGACTGATGGGAAATCAGCCACCGGACTATAAAAATCAGCCACGGGACTATAAAAAAAGTTATATATATTAGATGGTCCAAAGCAGCCATCCGCTACACTAAAAATAATAATTCTGATGTGAATGAGTTGGATGAGTTGGATGAGTCTAGCACTTTTTTTTTTCTTTTTCCTTTTCTATAGTATAGCTTTTGCAACAACTATGATAGGTATAGTTACGATTAACTCTTTTGTAACAAGTGAATATGAGACAGGAAAATAATATGCATATTGAGTTGGTGAACGGTGAATTGTTGATTATTTGTAAAATCAATGCCGTGAAGGTCATGAATTCGAATCTTAGTGCCATATAGAGATAAAAAAAACTATCATATACACCGGATTGGTACTCAGTATAATGTCACAATGCTCGATGAGGTATTGAATGAATTGTAACTTATATCTTGTCTTAAGAATTTAAGATCTCAAAACCTAAAAAGTTTTGAATCACCTTCAACTTGAACATGTTGATGACCTTGAGTAACAATGTGGTGAAAACCATCTCTAAGAGCTAGAGCCTTCGCAATTGTAATTGTGGAATGTCCAATTTTTTTTGGAAGAGGGCAAAATTGGATGTCCAGCATGGTCTCTGATCATAAAACCAGCTGCAGCTTGCTTGTTTTGTAAGACTGAACCAATAAAATTAACTTTAAGAGAATTAACACCAAATGGCTTCCTCTTCTTTCTTTTTTTTGAAAGAAAAATGGCTTCCTCTTGATGACATGCTGACACTGATGAGGATCATCAGGAGACTCCGGTAGTTATTAATTAGAAGCGTAAGCCATTTTTGTATCAGTCTGGGTCTCTTGGATTAATTCTAAGCTATATTTTAATTTGGAGGATGACACTTTCCTAGTTTCTTCCGCATTGGGTATAAAAAGCATTTCCAACAACTTCCATGTAAGCTATTTTTTAGTTAGTTTGAAAAAAAAAAGATAGTTTTTTGCTTCAACAAATTCTCTAAATTAACCCTTATCTATTTTAGAGAACCTGAAGAGAGATAGATTTTGGTACTCTAAATTTACCCCATACTCTAAGAGTATAGGGAATCAGGTACTATTTAATTTTGAACGATATATAAGAAATAAGTTATGCATTATGACGAAGTGGTGTTAGTTTACTGGTTAGAGCATCCACTACTTAAGATACATGTCTTGGGTTCGAGTCACCATGGAGGTATGAGTGAAATCTTTTGATCCTCTTAAAAAAAAGATATACATTAACCTGTTGGAGACAGAGCTTTACATAGAATAAAATTTCTACTTTTGAGTCGTTAAAATAGAATCTTTTTAAGAAAATTGTTGGAGTTGTTAGAAAAACAATCCCCACTTTAGATTCTTTCTAGAGCCAATTACCCATAAGGCCAATTTGGGTGACCATATTCTTCAAAAGGCCACAATAGCTTTGTTTTCCAAATAAGGTCACTCAGTAGCTTTAACTCTTTCTATCTGACATTAATTTGTTTCAAAATTACGATTCATGCCACTGACGTTTTATTGTTTTTGGACAGTAGCTTTATTGTCGTTGGACAATAGTTTTATTATTTTTGGACAATATCTTTAGTGTTCTTTGACAGTAGCTTTAGTGTGCTTTGACAATAGTTTTAAGGCATAATTGCCAAAATGCCCCCTGAACTTGGTCATAATTGTCAATTTGCACCCTGAACTTCCAATTGTGTCAATTTACCCCCTGAACTTGGTAAAAATTGTCAATTTACACCCTGAACTTCCAATTGCACCAATTTACCCCCTGAACTTGGTAAACTTGTCAATTTGCCCCCTGAACTTGGAAAAAATTGTCAATTTGCACCCCGTACGTCAATTTTAACTTTTTCCATCCAATTTATGTTAGGGATATTTTGGTCATTTTATGATATTTATTTTTAGAAAAACACAAATATACATAAAGATTATATTAAAAATGTGAATTTTTAGAGTTTAGGTGAATTCTTAAAAATTACATTAAAATGTTAAATTTTTAATTCTTTTTAATGTAATTTTTATGTATATTTGTGTTTTTAATGTAATTTTTGTGTAATTTGTGACATGTGACATTTATGTGAGGGGTGTTTTGGTCATTTTATGATATATATTTTTAGCAAAACACAAATATACATAAAAATTACACACCAATTACATTAAAAACACAAATATACATAAAAATTACATTTGTGTATATTTGTGTTTTGCTAAAAATATATATTATAAAATGACTAAAATACCCCTCACATCACATAAATGTCACATGTCACAAATTACACAAAATGTTACACAAAAATTACATTAAAAACACAAATATACATAAAAATTACATTAAAAAGAATTAAAAATCTAACCTTTTAATGTAATTTTTAAGAATTCACCTAAACTCTAAAAATTCACATTTTAATGTAATTTTTATGTATATTTGTGTTTTTAATGTAATTTTTATGTATATTTGTGTTTTAATGTAATTTTTATGTATATTTGTGTTTTTCTAAAAATATATATCATAAAATGACCAAAATACCCCTAACGTAAATTGGATGGAAAAAGTTAAAATTGACGTATGGGGTGCAAATTGACAATTTTTGCCAAATTCAGGGGGCAAATTAACAATTTTACCAAGTTCAGGGGGTAAATTGGTGCAATTGGAAGTTTAGGGTGCAAATTGACAATTTTTACCAAGTTCAGGGGGTAAATTGACGCAATTGAAAGTTCAGGGTGCAAATTGACAATTATGACCAAATTCAGGGGGCATTTTGGCAATTATGCCTAGTTTTAATGTGATTTGACAGTAGCTTTATTGTCGTTGGACAGTAGCTTTAGTGTGCTTTAACTTTAGTATTCTTTGACAATAGCTTTAGTGTGCTTGGACAGTAGATTTATTGTCGTTGGACAGTAGATTTATTGTCGTTGGACAGTAGATTTATTGTGCTTTGACAGTAGTTTTATTGTTATTTCCGTATGCAATGGCATTTTTGTAAATAATAGCAAAAAAAATGTGGTGGCATTTTTGTAAATATTGGTAATCTTATTTGGGTAAAAAATGTTTGGTAGCTTTTTGAAGCATAAGGGCAAGTCCACCCAGGACTCAAAACTCAAATCTTATACCTATTATAGCACCCCAAAATATTACTATTCATACAAATTTTAGGCCATCTCCAACCCTAGGACTCAAAATCCAAATTCTATATATTTTTTTAATCAAAATTAATTTTTTTATTTTTTATTTTTTTGTTTGGTTGCTTTTATTTAATTTTATGATTGCAATGGCCAGTAATTTTTTCAAATTTTTTTTGTTATTTTTTATATTTTTTTCGGGTTTAGAATTGATTTATATTCATTACTTTAAATAGAAGCCGTTAGATCTACTTTGAAATTCAATCTAAACCCTTCATTTAATAATATATTCGTTTTAATATTAAAATAAATTATTTAAATTTTTCATTAAACCAGGACCGTCCATTTTGAAATGGACGGATCCTGGCCGTCCATCCAAGCTGACTTTGGGTCAGCTATTGCTGGCGACAGGCTGGCGGGGCCCAGTGTCGGTTGCGCTTTTGTTGTCCACTCGCGCGTGCGCGCGTCCAGCCTCCTCTCCTCTCTGCCCTCGCGCTCCCCCTCTCCTCTCTCCCTCGCGCGTCTCGCTTCTTCTCTCTCCCTCGCCTGACGTCAGCCATGTGGGCTGTGTGGCCCTCCGAGCCAAAATAGATCCAGACTCAGAATTGGACTGAGTTTAGCTCTAGGTATAGGATTTTTCCAGCACTTGGGTCTAAAAATGAATGGGTTGGAGATGATTTTGGACCTAAAATAGGTTTTAGATCCTTGGGTTGGAGTTGCCCTAAGGTCATCCAAATTGACTTTATGGGTAATTTTTTATTCTTTCTATCCTGTCAGTATTCATATTGATCAACTTCGCCTGTTAATTTAGAAAACTAATTATGCACAGATGCATGCATGACACACGACAAGTACTTATAAGTTATAACAAACCTTTGATCAGTTTTCATGTGATCTTAATTAAAAGCGACTTTTAATTTTTAATTTTTTTTTAACTTTTAACAAACCTGACGCAAATCTATGTACGTCACAAGAGGATGCAAGCACTTAAATTATTTTTTTAATTAAAATTGAGGATGCAGAGTTTCTAGAAAGGTCAACTGTCGCACAAATTTTCTTATTTAGACAACTGTTATATATATGTTTTTTAGTTTTTTTCCGTTGCGTGGTTACTACAATGGAGCAAAAATAACCAATAAGATCACCTTTTGCAGATCTTTTGTCTTATTTAGACTAGTTATTATTTTTTTTCCTCTCTTTTTTTGATTATGTTACCAGCATAAAAATAGGAAGAAAAAAAAAGTTAAATTGACTTCAAAAAAATTGAAAATATGATCGTTATTGCATTGCAAAAAAAAAAATATTGCAGCAAACACAAGAAGAAGAAGAAAATCTTCTAGGTCAGTTAGACACGTCGCATCTCAATGACTATGAGCCTGTTTGAGAATGTTTCTGAAAGGCTTAAAAACAATTTTTAAATTTCTTAAAAACGTTTTTGTACAAACAGATTTTTGACAAGTGCTTCTCAAAATCACTTTCAAGTGATCCTAAAACTCATATATTGTCATTTTATTTTATTTTCAAATTTTTTTATATTTATAATGATTTTTTTTAAAATATTTCGAAAGCACTTTTGAGTTTCTGAAAAATATTTCTAAACAGACTCTATAAACCCCCCGACAAACGTCGCATCCCAATGAAAATTTGATTATTTTTCACCAGGTGATGACAGATAGGAAATCACTCAAATCAGCCACTGGACAATTAAAAAAGGTTCTTTTTTTTTGGTCGGAAATAAAGATGTATTATCTATTAGATGGTACAAAGAATCCACTACACTAAAAATAATAATTCCGATGTGAATGAGTTGGATGACTCTAGAACTTTTGTTTCTTTTTCCTTTTCTACAGTTTAGCTTTTGCAACAATCAGATAGAAAGAAATATAGTTTCTATTAAATGTTTTGTAACAAGTGAATATGAGACGGGAGTCACGGACTCACTAGAGAGGATAGCTAGAGAGGATCGGATAAGAAAGTGAGCGAGATCGATGGCCAAAGACCACAGAGATTCCTACTATATCAACTGGTCCGTTTATTTTCCTTGGTTGTTTACTTGAATGTTTACCATGGCATGCTCTTGGTTTTTCTATTGAACTGTTATAGAGCCTTCAGTCTCATTTTATTAGGCTGAAGGAAGGGGCGGAATTACCAAGATTTATAACCTGAGGGGGCCAATATATATATAAATTAAAAAAAAATTCCAATAATTTTTCACACTAAAAATTGTTATAAAAAATTTGAGTAAGTTTTTTCTCAACTACAAAAAACGTGGAAAAGGACACCAACTATTGGTGCCTAATAGTTCGGTGACAGCATATCATTAGTCACCAATATTCTTTGTCTTTTCCCAAAACTCATTTATTAGTCACTAATGTTTTTTTGTCACAAATGTCTTTTAGCTACCAAACTATTGGACACCAATAGTTGGTATCCATTGCTCACTTTTTTTTTGTAGTGTCAAGACTTTGACTATAGGCTATTCTTTTTTTGTTAGTTAGTCTTTAAACTCTTAAGCATGAGTTGGTGAAATTCCAAACCTAAAAGATAAATCATAACTCTAAACCCAAAATGCGCTATAAAAAATTGACCATATGTTAAATAATAATTTGTCAGTTATATCAATAACCATACCGATATATATATATATATATATCACAATTTTTTTTTCCTTATACGGCTGAATCTATATTGAATGAATTTAGTATTAAATATTTAATTATAATTATTCTTGTAAATTTCCTATTATTTTGCTATCAAGAAAATGTTTGACTTATTTGGGGAGGGAGGGGGGATTAGAGCATCTTTACCAATGCTAAATATTTTTAACCAAATTTAAGCTAAAATAGCTAAAAAGATATTTTGGCTAGCCAATTTGAAAATATGTCTACACCAATGCTTTCTACTTTAGCTAGTATTGAATTTAAATTATTTTTTAATGAATAAAAAATATATTAAACGTATTTAATAATTACACAAAACTACTAAAAATGAATGTATTAAATTAATGAAAATAATAGAGAGCCTCATCTCGCTCTCTATAATTGGGAGTCAGATAGCTAAAACCTAAAGTAGAGAGCCACTTGGGAGGCTGGTGCAGTTGCTAAAATAGATGAACAACTAAATAGGCTCTCTAAAATAGCTAAGAAGCTAAGATAGAGAGTCTGCTAAAGATGTTCTTAGTTGGGCTGCATGAATATTCATATAGGTGTATATATTATGAGTGTTTTTTTTTTGAAAGTAAGTTTAATATATCATCAACGATTACAACCGTTTAGAATGACATCCTGAATAGTTTTGGGAGCAAATACAAACCAAAAATGGTTTGAAACTAGAGCTAAGGTAAAACAAACTAAAAAGTGTACTACACCAACAATTTGTCTTAGTACAAGAGAACACAGCTCTATAACAACTAAATAAATTCTAGCAGAATCAAAAAACGTTTTCACAGCATCCCAAATATAATTACCAACAACAGGAAAATCATTGTCTTGATCTTGAGACATGTGAATTAGATCGCCATGAACTGCTTTATATGAAAACAAAAATCTGGCAAATTGATTCATACTGTCATCATAGAGTCTAGAAATCATCGAGCTGCCAAGAATTTTGTTAGTAAAAGACACGCCAAGAAAAACCAAAGTGACATAGGGCATTCCTCCAGGGTCCCAAATTGTGGTCTTTGAATTCGTGCCGCCATTCGCAACAACCCAATTGCGTAGATCCACCACCACCAGATCTACACAATCGAGTCACTCCAACCCCGACCTACCAAAACAATCTCAGTGATCCGGCAAAAAACTTTGAGATCCGATAACATAGAGAGGGATACAATGCAGACGCCGAGATCCAAAACCCCGAGCCTTAATCGAACCCCCACTCCAAGAATCACCACCCAAATCCTTCGCTCAATCAACCAGCGAATAACCATACCCTTAGCCAATATGGAAGGAAAGAAGAAGCAATAGGCCAAAGCCTACAAATGTCTCCATGAATGGAGAAGGTACAAGATCACCATCCAAGAAGGACGACCGCCCTCAAACCCTAGCAGACGCTAGGTCTTTTAAAATATATTAAATTCATTATTGCATTGAGTGTATTATGGACTAATTATATAATAAAGATAAATCAAATGTGTGTTATTAATAATTTGGGGTGTGTTAATAACAATTCTCTATATTATAGTCAATTATGTAGTTAATCAGATTGTTAAGGGGGGTTCGGATCCCGGCAGACCCTAGCTGAAGGTGATATGCTTTATCGTCCTTCATTTCTTATCTTCTTTTGCATTGAAAGCTTAAATCAAAATTTGCTCATTTTCTGGCAAAAAACAATAATTGAAGATAGAAAATAGATAAGTGTTAGGTGTACGTAATATCTAAAAAAAAATTGCAGCAAAATTCCCAATAGGGAAGCTTAGGCCCTGGTAAAGTTTTACAAAATCATTTTGTAAATATTGTATTGTAAAATGAAAATGAACAATTCTATTTAGCATTTCTAAGATTTAAATAAGTGTTCGGTGGGTGGGGGACGACTCTGGACTGAAAAGATAGTCAAACACTAAAATAAAGAAAGCCACCCATTCTCACTTTCTGGGTGAGAACCTCTGCAATTTCCCCCTATGGCCCTATGTTTTAGTTTCTTTAATGAATACTTTCACATCTCCTTGCAATCTAGTTTCCACTTCAATCTTTGGCCTTCATCTCTGGGTCGTAATCGAAAACCTCATCGGTTCTCTAAGAGCATGCTTACTAAACCGTAATGGGATTGAGAATGAATAGGAGAGAGAAGGAATGGGAGAGAGGATGAGTCATTCTCATTTCTCAGTTTACTTGTTATCCGAAATCGGAAACAATCCTGGCTTGTTATCTGAAATCGGAAACAATTCCAGGATTGATTTCAATTCATGTGTTTACTAACATGTAGGAATCGGAATCGTGATAAGATTAATTACGTAAACACCGTTACGTATAACTTAGCAATGAAATTAAAATATTTTAATTAAAAAAAATATCCATAAATAATGATATAAGTATTTCTGGATTATCAATAAATCATGAGGATAATTTCGGAATGAAAAATTGATTCACCCATGATCAGGAATCAATACCATGTCCCCCCACCGGAATGAAAATGGAGGATTGAATCCTAAAATTTTTGTGAGACCCACGCAACTCTCATTCCGCCTATGGTTAGTAAACGTCCATTTTTAAGGGGAAATGAAGTCACTCCCTATGGAGTCATTCCTATTACGGTTTAGTAAACGTGCTCTGATAGTCCTCACTATGCACATATGCAGACACTACTCCATTATCCCACTAATTCATCCATGAGCATGACCCAAGACAAGTAGATACAACAAACCTGAATTTGATCAGTTTCCATCTGATCTTTAATTAAAATTTAAAAGTACCTTTTAATTTTAAGAAGAAAAACCTGACGCAATTCTATGTACGTCATAAGAGGATGTAAGCACTTAACACATCATCAGGAGGCATTTCTATTGAGGATTAGCTGAGAAATAAAAACTAAAATATAGAAAGATAATTATTCGGTTCACCCCTTGTATTCACCTTTCATTGTAATTAATATATATTCATTTTATAATTTCATAATCTAACAATTTATATTTTAAATTATCATTTATAGATTATCTCTGCAAAAAATCAATCTAATCGAAAATTGTTCAACTGTCTAATTTTATGAAACAAATAGACTGTTCTGATACCAATTACTATTATTATGATGAGCAGTGTATTTATTTTATAGAAATGAGTGACAAAAAAAATTTCAATTTCATTGATTTTTTTTTTTGCAGATGTGATCTTTATATTATGTTATAATATATGACTTGTTGGATTATGAAAATTTTATGTAAAAATATATTAATTGCAAGGGGGTGAATTCTGGGTGAACCCAAGAATTATCCAATGTGAAATTTGTAGAAAAGGCCAACTTTTGCAAAAGTTTTCTTATTTAGACCAAGAGTAAGCTTATGGTATGTTAACATTTTTCATACATAATGAATAGAGAAAGTCTTCATTAAGGTAATTAAATAAGGTCTTCATTAGAGTAAAATAGGTCATCGTTTGACTAATGAAGTCCTAAACAATCTTTAAAAAAAATTAACCCTTAAAAATGGTAATTGTAATATTTTACCACTTGACCACATATCATGTAAATAACTATTCATTCATCTATTGTATTTTCATGTAAGTAGGGGCAAAAAAGTTCGATTTTAAAGTTATCATTTTGACAACTCATGTAATAACTACGAAAAACTTCCCGTTAAGATAAATAATGTTCTTATTAGAGTAAATTAGTAAAATATGTTTTTATTTGAATAATTAAATCGTAAAAGTAGTAATTGTTTGTATGTCTATGTATGTTATATGTTAACATATTATAGAAATTTCCTTAGAGGGCAATGCAATAAAAGTAGGGATGGGCATTTTAATCTGAAAACTTGGAAAACCGACTCGAAATGGCCGGTTTAGTCCGATTTTTATAAAAAATTTGAAGTTTTTACGGTCCGGTCTAGATATATATAAAATCTAAGTTAGTCCTAGGCCTTGAATTTCATTTGAAGTAAAACACGAACAAGTCCAAACAAGCCCAAAACTTCTCTTTTATTTTTTCCCTCTCTCTCTCTCTCTCTCTATATATATATATATCTATCTATCTTTTTTTTTTGGTCGAGAATATATCTATCTATCCATGTCTCACTGTCTCTCATCTCGTCATCTCTCTCTCCTCGACGTTTGGACCCAAAAATTTGAAAATTGGGACCGAAAATTCCTGGTCAAGGTTTCCTTCAGTACCTACAATGGCGAAGACTTATTTTGGGCCCAACCCAAAAGTTTTAGTCTGATCCTGATCCTTGCAAAATGTTTGTCAGGCTCGCCTACGCCCACTTTTAAGTAAAACGGTAAAAGTAACCAATAAGATCATCTTTTGCATATCTTTTGTGTTATTTAGACCAGTTATTATTCTTTTTTCCTATGTAACTGTATAGTATATTGATTTGTTTTTAGCTCTCCCTGTTTTTTTTTTTGCTTATGTTACCAACTTAAAAGTAGGAACAAAAAAAATTAGTTAAATTGGCTTCAAAAAGTTGAAAATGTAAAAGCTATTGCATTACAAAAGAAGTATTGCAGAAAACACAAGAAGAAAAAAATTCCGCTTGGTTATTTAAACACTTATTAAATTGATAATCGACGGTTAAATTAAGGGTAAAAACCCAATATAGTACCCAAACTATGGAGAAATGTATCTTTTGGTACCTACAAATTTTTTTTACCCAAAATGGTACCTGAACTATTGTACAATTACCCAAAATGGTACCTCCATAGTTAAGTCAGGTACCATTTTGGGTAATGGCCAATAGTTCAGGTACCATTTTGGGTAATGACTCAATAGTTCAGGTACCATTTTGGATAATTATCAATAGTTCATGTGCCATTTTGGGTTACGGAGGTACCATTTTGGGTAAATGTACAATAGTTCAGGTACCATTTTGGGTAAAAAAATTTTGTAGGTACCAAAAAGGGTTTTTCGCAATACTTTGGGTACTATATTGGGTTTTTACCCTTAAATTAAATACAATCTAATTTAAGCAAGTAGGGGTAACCACTAAACAACGTAACCATATAGTATTGTTCATTTAAAATATCTCAACGTGACACAACCCACACCAATTAATATATGAATGAGTAGGAGACGGGTCTCTATAGACACTTGACTGCTGTTGTTGGTGAGTCCAGCATTGATCCAAGTGACACTGAGCCCATTAATCCAAAGACTGCTCTTACAATTTTAGTTTGGATACAGGCCATGCAAGAGGAATTTAATGTACTTAAAAGCCCATAGAAATTCCGCCCTTACAAAAATATATATATATATAATAAGTTTTTTATGTAGCTAAATAATAATGAATAGAGTGTAGCAAAATAATTGGAACAATGTCTCACAATTTTTATAAATAGAAAAATTCATAAATTAAATATATTTAATTAATTTCATGTACTAATTCAATAGGTTTAATATAATAAAAGTATACATAAATATTATTAAGCCATAGTGGCACATTGGATAAGGTGTTACTTGGTAAATACTAAAGCTGGGTTTGAATCCCAACAAAAGCAATTTGACCATTTATTTGGTTATGTTGGACCAAAGAAGAAATAGGTATAAGGCTTGAGCCAGGTCAGCTAGATTGGGCTCGATCAACAAGGTGGGTGCCATGTGGCAGTGAGTGACCAAAAAAATAGTTTCGTCGCAAAAGTGTATTTTTACTTTTTAAAATTTTTATAAATTTGTAAATTATTTTTTATGCTTAGCGAGAAAATAATTATTTTAGCGACGAAATATATTTTGTTTTGAAAGATATTTAACGACCATTTTTTAGCCTCTCAAACTTTTTCAACGAGAAAAAAATATCAATTTCTGCGAGGAGAGAAATTGTCGCTAAAAAATAATGGCGAGAAATATAATTTTCATCGCAAAAAGGATTTTACGAGGAACTATTTATTTTCTTGCATAAACTTTTCTTGACGAGCTTTCTACAACGGACTAACGACAAAAAAAAATTTCTCGCCAAAATACTACAACGACGAAATGTCATTTTTCAGCGACAAATTTGTTCCTCGTAAATGAGGTTTTTTGTTGTAGTACCCCAAACAATTAAACATGCTATTAGTTTGCTAGCTCGGTTGTAATTTCAACCACCATTAGAGAAAAAAATATCATTAGACCAACTATGTCTCGGTTGTAATTTCTTCCTTGGACTTTAATTTCCATAGTTAAAATCTTCATTAATTTCCTCTTATACAAAAAAATTTGTTTGAAATATTATTGTCAATAGATACGAATCCAATAATATTTTGACCTACGAGGAATGCTAGCAATCTTCCCCTCCAACCTTCCATTTTCAACCTTCCTCATTCATCGCATGCCATGTGTACTCCACTACCTTTTAAAGTCAGCTAATTAATACACTTCAAAAGACAAATTTTTACATTCCCTCTATACCCTAATTTATTGTCATCTACATTAATTTTTTTTTTCTCAATTGGGACTTTCACTTTTTTTTTCTCTTCTAAATTTTTTTGATAATTAATTTTCCCTCTTTTTTCTTTTCTTTTTCTTTCATTTTATAATTTCTAATTAATATAAATTTATTATCTAACCATAAATTTGTTTATGTCGTCTATTTAATATAGGAGGAATATAGTTTTCATATGCATCTATATCATCTCAAAATTTGACATAAACAAATAGGATACTAAAATTTTTCGTGATAGTAATTTCGGATTTGGTAAGATGAAGGTGGGTCTCCTTTTACTAACTTTTTTGAGAACTGGAGATTATATTTTGATTTTGATTTTGTTATTAATTTTAATTTCAATTTTTCGGTCTTTCTTAATTATATTCAGTTGTAGTATTTTAAAATTTTAATTGATTATCTTTCTATTCAGCATTTTTTACTTTATTTTAACAATAACATGCATATTTCTCACGCATATTTTTATCATTTTCCTTTTTAGAAATTTTTTTAATAAATATGAAGAAGTCAACGTGCATTAATGACCCATCAAGAATAAAAACTGAAAAATTAAGAATTTTAATAAATACAAAACATAATAAATGAGGGTATAGAGGGAATGTGAAAATTAGTCTTTTTAAGTGTATTAATTAGCTTACTTTTATAGATAGTGGAATACACGTGACATGCGATAAATAGGGAAGGTTGGAGGGGAAGGTTGCTAGCATTCCTCTTTGACCTATTCGATCAAAATAAGATTTTTAAATTAGTGCGCAAACTTTCCAAATGGATTAGATTATTGGTAACAAATGCATATATATGTAGTATGTAGATACATAGAATAAATGTAGAGACATGCTTATGAATTAACACAGGTTCACTGTTTTGGATTCTTACATATGGATTTGGTCTCCAGGTTTGCAAATTGAGAACTCGGATTTAGGCTTCAGTGTTGGGTGGTACAAAAGGAAGAAAATCCAACCAGAATTTTGACCTACTCGCTCATCCGAATGTACATATATTGAGATTTATAAGAAGTCCAAATTTGGACATCCAAATTAGCAATATATTAATTTGTTACCATATACAGAAAAAGAATATCCAACCACAATTATTGACCTATGATCACCTGAATGTACATTCTTCTTACATGTGATTTATATAAAGGGTCCAATTAAGTATATAGAACACCCCAACAAACAGAGAGAACAAATATACAGACGGTCCATTCTTCTGTTTTGCTGTATCTGCTATTACAGCTGAAGCTAGTGTACGTTATTTGGACAAGGTAACGTATAATTTTGGGTTCTTATATGATTTATGATTTTATATTTTTATATATTGATTCATTTAAATAGTTTCAGACTGGATATTTCATTATTAGTTGGCGCTTGATATTTATTCGTTTGCTATGCATTAATAAAATTTGGGTGTTATACTTATTTTCTTCATTGTTTTTAAGTCTCTGCTTAGTATGTATATATTCACACCCAAAAGAACAAAGTCTACTATACCCATTAACCATAACAGTTCTGGGTGGTGTAATTGACGACGAGTCTATAAGATCCACAAATGTCAGCTAAATTTATTAGCATGACTAGTGCTTATATGGATGAAATCCTTAGGTACAATAAGACTGCTTCACAAATCCGACTTAAATAACAAATGGGAAACGCATGAAAACCTAATGGAATCAGAATCGAAAATGTCAAAAACAATCAAACTCCGATCGATTTGGCATTCTATACAACCTTGCTTGGATAAAAATGGACATATATACTTCACTGGGGACGGAGCTAAGATATATTTGAAGTTTGAGCCAACCATACAATACAACCTTACCTTAATTATTTAGTTAAGAAAAATATATATGAAAAAAAAAATTAAGTAGGAAATATAACGCTGAGAACAAAGTTTGGGCCTATATTAATTGGGTATGTTTTTTTTTACCCAGCATTTGTTCATTTTAGCTCGATCTAAATTTCTTTTTCTTTTTTTTGAACAATTGATCTAAATTTGTTTGTTACTGAAAATACAGTTTTACCTTCGACCCAAAAAGTTACAGTGTTACCTCTTTGTCCAAATTTACGGTTTTGGACAGTTCTAAGTCCTATATGCTGGCGTGACCAATGGAAGACAAATAGTCCATGCATCGTGCATCAGCTCTTGACACGTTGTACGACTTTAGTTTCACGGACTCGAATTTCATGTATTCCTTCCTTTTCGTGATGTTTCCCAGTAAAGCTATGTTATCTACCTAGCTATATAATAACCCTAAAACGTTCCCTGTCACCTACTTACAGATAGATGCTTGTGCAGCGCAGTGGGTTCTCTTAGTTTTCTTTAATCTTGTTTTGGCTTGAGCAGTGGGTTAGTTAACGAACTCTGCAACGGTAGTTAAATAAAGAAAGTTCTTCAAACCACGAAAGGGAAAGACTTGGAATAATATTTGTTTTAGGATGTCAAAGATTTAATAGTGCTTTTGGGTTTGGTTGTGGACGATTTGTGAAGCTATTTGGTGACCTAGATACGCAGAACAGCACATGCATGGGGTGGGATTGAGGAATTTCTTGTTGTTTAACTAACTATAAAAACGTTTTAGATTTTTTTGTTTAAGAGAATGCCTAGAAGATAGTAGAATGTTTAGCACTAATGTTAACATTACTAAGAAATGCCATTACGTGTACAATAATACAAAGAGATCGATTGCAGAAAGAGTTAAAGGAGCTAGCTAGCTAGCTAGGGTGAAAAGAAACCTAGGTAAGGCCAAAGGAGTAGTTTTAACTTTTAACTTTTAAGTAGTTAATTAAGCTAGTTAGCTCAGGAGTACTACTTGTAGTAGGTGAGGAGTAAATAGTCAAATTTAATAGAGCTTAATTAGTCAGAGTTAATCCAAGTAGCAAGGAAGGTGAGAAAATAGGATAAGAGTTTGTTTTTTTTAGTAGCAAATCTTTGTAGGGTTTCTCATTGCTTTGTACTACATAGTTTATTTGTTGATATTTTTTTATTGAGATGGTGATAGATTGTTCGATAAAATGTCTTATAGAGACCGAAGTGCTTAGATAGCTCCGACTTACTTTTTGGTTGGTAAAACCTGCTGCGATCCTCTCATGCGTCAATAATATTCCACCATAAACTCTGTGACGATCTTCTCCTGTCCTAGCTAGCTTGTTCCACCATATACGCAAGCAATGATTAAATCAAAATGCTGGGGCTTTACTCCATATATACCATACTTCCTTAATTGTCTTTCTACCATTTAGGGTATATAGATCTGCGTGTCAACTCGCAAGCTTGCGCTTGTGAAGTAGCCCTATGCTTGAGGCCACCCAATTATATCCCACTAGCAAAACCATTATTCTCGCATGCAACATTTGCACCCCGATATATATGCATTCTTTTAACTATATATTGTGATCGATCCTGGGCTCCTGGCCTAGAATTTCCATTAGAAAATAGAAGACCTTTCTATATGGGGGAGCTAGTATACGTGAAAAAGAGGCAAAAGAAAGTAGTGGTTCAAAGTAAAGTGTGTTCAGGGATCGATGTCACGGGAGGGTCTTTTGGGTGAGATCGAAATGTATGAATGTTTATGTGGCTCCCATAGTTCCATGTTCGATCTGGTTTGGAATCACATGACTAGGATAGGTGGATTTTCTATTCACACTTGTTTTTCTTGAATGTGAATAGTACTAATGTTACTCCCATTGGAAATTTCATGTTCTATAGCGCATATAGTGGGATATAATTTTAATTAGTGGATTTTGGTGCAAAAATAGTGATTTAGGTCTTTAGAAGGCGGGTAGAGAGAAAGTCTCATATTTAATGGTCACGTAAATAAGACTTTGTGAGTTTATTTTAAACCAAATTAACAAAATTGTCCTAAAAAGATAGACATAATTCATAAGAATTGATTATGGGTAAATCATAATATATATGCTAAAAAGTAGCGTCGCTCTCTCCCTTCCTCATGTTAGGCTTAAAATTTTGAGTTTAAGAACACTTTCATTTCATGGTTGTCATATTGTAAAACTTGTCAAGATGAGCATCTTTAAAATGAAATTATCAAATCCATCCCCCTTAAAAATAGACATAAGTTTTCGTGGACGTACTTGACGGTTTGCAATTTTTAAGACTCCTTACGGCTTAAAACATGTATTGATATAGCGAAACAATTTTTTTGAAAATGCTTAGTAGTTAGGTAACGTGTTTACTAAGCTAAGTCGGGAACGTGCCTAGACTATCAAGAATGTAAAAGGTTAACAGTTGAAGAGAGGATGATTAATTACCTAGTATTCCTCAACCGAGGGAAACGTAAAAGAAGAATTACGAATACACGTACACTAGCTATGAGGTTTGTGAAAACCTAAGAACGAAGAAATGTTGGGTAGCCCTCTCCAATTAGATAGATATGAAGTGCAAGAAATAGCTTTAGCAATTAAGGGTCACTTTCTAGCCTTGCATATTCCAAGTCTAGTGTGAAACTGTGTCCATGGTGTTCAAGCTATAGAATCTATAACCGTCATTTACAACTTTTGGTAATTTATTTTGTCCGAACTTTGGATATTCGCCCAAGTTAAATTCAACTATTCATGCTATTTTGGATTAATTGAATAGTGTGTTTAAAGCTGAAAGTTCAACACAGGACATAAACCTTGACTAGATCCTTAACCAATTAGGAGACTCAATTAAAGGATTCGTAGTGAATCACGTATGTTTGAAAACAATAGGTCATGCTTGAAAACTCTCTCTCTTTTTGGTCAGAATGTTGTTTGAAAACTTGATCATGTATACGTAGAATGGTTGAGGAATAGACGTCCACCTGGTATTTTTTTTACGATCGATCTCTATGTATATACGTACAATATATAATTAACAATTCCTCCCCACTTCCTAGGTCCTTTTAATGATTTGATTTAATTTACCCACTACATTATGGAGGGGGTTTGTTATTTAGGATTTTTATGGAGTGGGTAGAATAGATCAAGATCATCAAAGGGATGATGATGTTGTGGTGATCCCTAAAATACATTTTGCTTTTTCTCAATTTCCTTCCAAAATTAAGGTATATTTCTTATTCATCTAGTTTTTACCTCTAGACCTCTTACTAATAAAGACCAGGTTAATGCCACTAAATTAAGGTCGCGGATATATCACATTGTGTATGTTAAGTAATTGTTAATTAATTATTTTCAAATTAAAGTTAGGCACAACCCTATTGCCACGTTTATTTACTTGTTCCACTCTAGAAGTTCAACCTATTGAATCCCCTTATGACCAAATATATACCTATAATTATCGTCTTCAATATATTAGTCAAAAAAAAAAATATTATCGTCTTCAATACGATATGCCCTATGCCGCTTCTAAAAAATTTTGTCAAAATTTGGTATAACAGCACAAACATCTCTGAAAAACTACTCCCAAATACAAACATTTCAACCCTTTTAGTTAACAAACTAATTTTGAAAATATAGTCAAAGTTTGGCCCAAAATTGTCAAAAATTTCAGTTCACCTTCTCCTTCCCTCTCTACCCATGTCATATTTTCAGCAGGACAAAATTACCCTCTTCACTTATTACATAAAACTGTGGGAACACAAAATTCAAGCAGGTCATTACAGGGATATGTGAAACATAATAAAATAAAATGTTGAACAGAAATGTAACACCATAAAGGAAGCAGAGAACTCTGTTATATATATATGTCTGCACGTTTCAGAAGCCTTAAGGATCCAAAAAGGAATTTATTGATGATAAAAAAAGTACACATTCTGATAATATCTACTTTGTTTCTTTGCCCCCTCTTTAAGCTTTCTTTTGCCTCCAAAAATTCAAGACCCTTTACAGGGAAAAACGAGGTATAACAGACATTTTCTTTGGAAGCTTTGGCTGCTGCGATTTCAATGAAGTATCCATATACCATGCTTAATTATCTTGTTCTATTAAATGCATGTTATCTATATATATTTAGATGGATATGAAGGAGCTGTTGTGCTGAATTTGCAGGGTGGACAAAAATGGAGAAGATGAGGCAATGGGGTTGGCTTCTTGGGTCATTAGCAGCAATGCTTGTCCTGGTTTTATTCTTGGTTAGTGATGGAAATTACGACGAGACGACGAGCCCAGTAAGGTTGGTCCTCTGCTCTTCTTCTTCTCTTTGATAATTACTCTGTTTTCTCTGTTTCTGTCTTTCTCTTCTCTCATGGTGATTAATGAGGCAAAGCATGAGAAGAAAGAGAGAGATGAGGATGGAGAGAGAAAATTGTGTCTTTAATGGTGAAGGTGAAAATTTCTGTTACTTTAGCCTAGTAATAAACTAATAATCTTTAAGTTCTAACTGTTGGAAGAAGCAGAGCATTATTGAGCAGCAGAATTGGAAAATATTACTGCGGTCTTTCATGGGAAGTTAATATAGATATTTACTGCGGTCTTGCATGGGAGCAATCAATTAATTACATTTACTGATGTTAATATATTTGATTTCCCATGATCCTCGTAACAGAGAATATACATGTGTGCTCTGAAATTTATATTTTTTTGGGGTGCTTTTAATTTTCACTAGGTCTTTCAGGTCTTCATCAACATATTCTTGTTCTTATTCAAACTATCATTGCACCCATCTCTTTGTTTGTTTCTGTCTCGTGAGTCATAACTTTTAGGATTTTGTGATTCTCTCTCTCTCATGTTGTGTTATTCCATCAATTTTGCATCATAGGTTTGATTTTGCCTTTTACTTTCTTGCACTCTTCCCAGAGGTCACGGTTAGTACTAACAATTCACATGAGAACATATAGAAATTGTTAAAAAAAAAATATTTATAAACTCACAAGAAAACATGTTCATGGAGACATGGATGAGAGGACATGCATGCTTCAAAGTTGATTTATGATTTAAATTGAAAATCGAATAACATAACATAAGTGAAATTTTCCCAACTAGTAATAACTGTAATATTCAATGTTTGATTTCAGACGATCACTGAGGAGCATAATTCCTTGGCAACAACAGGGAGTCAATTTACTAACAAGGACTCCCAAGCGGGTAAATTCTTTTCCTCCTTTCAGTAATTTTTTTCCCCTATTAATTTTCTTGATATCTGCTATTATCCAAATATGTAACGTAGAAGTTAGAGCTATAACTTTTACAGTTTTGATTAGCATGGGTTGGACTATAGAAGCATCCGTACTCATATTGAACAGCTACATAATTTGTGTTTTCAGGTTGTTTTGGATAATGGCATTGTCAAAGTCGTTTTTTCTGCTCCCGGCGGCGACGTTATTGGAATACAGTACAAAGGACTTGACATACTTGAAACGAGGAATGAAGAATCTAATAGAGGGTAAGCACACAGCTCCTCTCTGGTTATTGACATTGTCTCTTAACAATTGTCATCAATCTGTTTGATGAAATGCCCCAAAAGAAGGCAATATTATCCGCCCTGATGATTTTCTTTTTCTTTTTCTCTCTTCTCAAGACTAATTGAAAGCATATACCATGCACATCTTGTTCCAATTTTATTAAGAAATCCAAGTTTTTGTGTACCACTACATGATTTGCACATTGTTTGACATGCATGAAATTTAAAACATCCTGCAGGTACTGGGATGTGGTCTGGAGCTCGAAGGCTATTTTTGACAAGTAAGCAAGTTGATCCTTTTTCTTCTCCACCTGTACTTCATTAAAAAAATCTATTTACTTAGTTTTAGCTAAAATTATGTACATGATTCATGTGCAGAATACAAGGAACAAAATTTAAGATTATTACTGCGAAACCAGACCAAGCAGAAATTTCTTTTGTCAAAACATATAATATTTCCTTTGGTAACAGCACAGTTCCCTTGAACATAGACAAAAGGTGAGGTGTTAACCCTTCTCGATCTATTAGACAAGAAAAACTACAGAGATCAGTTTAACTTAACTTAATCTATTTTTTTGCTTCAGGTACATACTGCAGCGGGGTGGTTCTGGTTTCTATGCATATGCCATATTCGAGCGCCTTGAAGGGTGGCCCGAAGTGGAGGTGGATCAAATTAGAATCGTTTACAAACTTCAACAAGCCAAGTAAGTAGACGAGCAAAAATTATTAAGTACCAACGTACCATAATGATCTTAATTTTTAGAGTTTGACACAGTGTGCGAATCTAGCTAAAGATTTCTTTGTGAAATGGAACCACTTACTTGTATTTTACGTTTTGTATTATCAATGGCCAGATTTCAGTACATGGCGTTATCGGACACCAGGCAAAGAATCATGCCAAGAGCATCAGACCGAGATCATGGTCTGAAACTTGCGTATCCAGAAGCTGTTCTTTTGACCAATCCAAGCAATCCTGACCTTAGAGGAGAGGTAGATGACAAGTACCAGTACTCAATCGAGAACATAGATAACAAAGTCCATGGATGGATTAGTACAGACCATTCGGTGGGATTCTGGATGATCACACCCAGTGACGAATTTCGTACATGCGGACCCTTTAAGCAGGATCTCACCTCCCATGTTGGTCCAACTACCCTCTCGGTAAGTACTAAGTACACCGGTCTGGCTAGCTAGCCTTGTTTCATTCTGTTCATATATGATTCAGATCCAAATCAGTAGCTAAATTTGTTATTTCTCAAATTCAAATGATACAGATGTTTGTTAGTACTCATTATGCTGGGAAGCAAGTTGGGATAAAATTCGGAGAAGGTGAGGCTTGGAAAAAGGTTTTTGGGCCTGTCTTTGTGTATCTTAATTCAGCCCCAAGCTCAACAAATAATTCCATCAGTACGCTTTGGAATGATGCTAAACAGCAGGTAATAATAATCTTAGAACATATATATCTCGTTCATGTTTAAGCAAGATTTATGTTAAAGTCTGACTAAACTTATGGCCCGGCCTAAAACTTCTTATTAGATGCTTGAAGAAGTCAAGAGCTGGCCATATAATTTCACTCAATCTGAGGACTTTCCTTCTTCCGATCAACGAGGATCAGTTTCCGGCCAATTACTAATTCATGATCGGTATGCACTCTAATGCTATAGGGTACAGTGCATTTACTCTCACATCCAATGCCATACTTGGATCTCAATAAATGTTAGATTTGAATAACAATAGTTTTTATTTTTCATTTTTATTTTTAATTAGGCACATCAATGAGAGCCTTTTCTCGGCAAGTTCTGCTTATGTGGGATTGGCTGCACCCGGAGAAGTGGGATCATGGCAAAAGGAAAACAAAGTAATTTCTTACACCATGCATTTTGGTTATTTAGAGATCTTGTTTGTTCATGTATATACCTAAAAGCATCAAAAGAAAACGGAGAAAAATTTCAATCTTTCTTTGTTACATTATATTTTCAGGGTTATCAATTTTGGAATCAAGCTGATGACGAAGGTAGATTCATTATCAAAGATGTTCGACCAGGGAACTATAGTTTGTATGCATGGGTTCCAGGCATTGTTGGGGATTACAAATATGAGGCTGATATTACAATTACTCCAGGTAATTAAGTGATCTTTTTGGCTTAACATTTCTTTTTACGAACTAATTAATAAAAACTAATAAGTAACATGTGCAGGATGTGATATCAAATTGGATAATCTTACTTACGAACCTCCAAGAAATGGTCCTACTTTGTGGGAAATTGGCATCCCTGATCGCACTGCTGCCGAATTCCATGTACCAGATCCTTATCCGACTCTTTTGAATAAATTATACCGCAATCACTCAGAAAAGTAAGTTCTCATATACCTAGACGTACAATCGGTGCATGCATTATACTAATTTAGTGTTGATCTATGAGTTAATCAAGAGTACGTACCTCTCATTCTGCTAAAACTAATTGCTTATTGTAAATGAATTTTTGCAAATAGCTTTAGGCAATACGGGTTATGGGCACGTTACGAAGAGCGATACCCTCACCGTGATCTTGTTTACACCGTTGGTGTTGATGATTACCATGATGATTGGTTCTATGCTCAAGTAACCAGGTACTTGTTTTGCCTATAATATTGCAACGTTCCCTTTACATCATTAATTTTGTATATATCCAGTTAGTGAAATTTTCTAATTAATCTTTCCCTGCAGGAATACTGGAAATGAAACGTATGTAGGAACAACGTGGCAAATTGTATTTGACCTTAATAATGTCACGAGTCCAGGAAACTATACACTCCAATTGGCATTAGCCTCAGCAAATAGTGCAGAATTGCAGGTAATGGATAATATATTGTACTCGAAAGTATGCGACCAGATTTAATCGTATTATATGTCTGACAAAATGCAGTCTTGGTCAATTAATTAGTACTAAAATTTTTGGCTAATTTTTGACATTGGCTTCTAATTAGGTTCGGATTAACAACCAGAGCGACGAACGACCTCATTTTTCAACAAAATTAATAGGAGGGGACAATGCGATAGCAAGACATGGAATTCATGGTTTGTACTGGTTGTTTAGTGTTGAGATACCAAGTCCGCTACTAAAGGAACGAAATAACACAATCTATCTTGCTCAAACGAGAGGTGGTCAAACTTTCCAAGGAGTCATGTATGACTATATCAGACTAGAAGCACCTTCATCACACACCGGCCAGTAGTGATATAGTGATATAGATGTTTCTTACACCAAATTTAGAATCTCCATTATACAGTAGTTAGGACTAAGTCATACAAAAACTAACCTCGTACATATCTTGATTTTCTTTTACAATAAAATTGGAACCAGACGAGCTAGAATCAAATTGTTCTTTGTAGTGTACGCAGACATTTATTATTGATGAATAGAAAATTTGTTGTAAGGAATTATTTCTTCTTCGAAACGTTGTACTGTACTTGTACAAGATTTTTCCTTCTAACGAAATGGGGTTTCAAAAGGCATCGCTCCTTAGAGATTTCAGTAAGTATAACAAACACTATATATAACAACCAAGCAACACACAATATCAAACACGTACTCTAGCACTCTCAACATCAAAATACCATGAAATATCGGAACAATTAATTCATAACCATAACAGCAGACCCTTATTATCATATGGTACTAGGGTTAACAACCAAGCAACACATAGAAACCAGCCCTTCACCTGAAGACCATTAACAGTCAATTGCGCGTAAACTCTGATAAGGAATATAATTGACTAAAAGCATATGAAAAAAAACAACCTCCAGCTCATTGAAAAAGCTTATTTTAGAATACTGGCCTCCTCCGATAAATACAATTCAAAATTACAATGTCCTTCGCAGACCTCCTCATTTTAAGTCGTGAAAACTGTTCAAATTTTACTTTTATTTTTAAACTAAAAAGCCAACTACCATTTAGGTTTTTCCTTTCTTTAAATATCTTCCAACATTTCAGACAATTCAAACTCCGACGTCCTTCGATCACAGGACCTCCTCTTTTTCAGTTGTAAAAACAGTTCAAATTTTATTTCGTTTTCTAAATAAATAAAAAGCCAACTACCATTCAGGTTTTTCCTTCTTTAAAATAGAAAAACGTTTACTGTAAGGGCTAGTTATATCAAAAAGCTTACAGACAACCAGTACATTTCTAATACGATCTCTGTCCACTTTTTCGTCCCCATCGAAAAACAAAAAGCCATCTGTTCTTTGTTTGCCCCTATTCGAAGTTTTCTTCGTTGCCCGGCCCCCTTTCTAATCTCCGATAGTAGAGGTATCATAGCCCTCTTGATTGGACTTTATTTTTTGCTGCTGTGGTTTTGATGAAGTTAGCTTTCCATATATCATGTAGACATGCATAATTATTGTGCTTTAAAGTACAAATGTTTTTTTTTGGACAATGCTTTACAGTACAAATGCAAGTTCTTATATGTATGAAGTGATAGTGTAAAAGTGACTGATGTTGACCAAGGTGTTACTAGCTGTGAACACGTATAAGGCTTGGATTCAGTAGATATTGCCAATTAGTTAGGAATTTTGAGCTGAAACAAAGGTCCAGAAACCATTGTAATACTCTATAAATAGGGTCATCAATTACGATTGTAGCCAAGCCATTCATTATGTACCATTCAATACAAGGAAGATTTATCTCTCTCTGTCTTCTTCTTCCTCACCCCAAATTTAATAGCATGAAATTGTACGCTGTGCTCAGTTGTTATCATTTTACATATTTCCAGGGTGGTCGGAAATGGAGAGGGTGGGTCGTCGGAGCTTGAGGCATTGGGGTTGGCTAGTTGGTACATTAGCAGCAATGCTTGTTCTAGCTGTTTTCATGGTTGGTGATGGAAAATACGAGAAGACCACCCCGAAGACCACCCTAGTAGTAAGGTTTGTCATCTGCTCTCTTTCTTCTCTTGCATAACAGCCAAATCATTTTGTCAAATTGAGAGTCTGACAACATAATTATCAATACTTATCAATACGGACCTGAACTAATTAACAAAACATTTATTAAATGTTTGATTTCAGAAAAGCACTTAGGAGGATTCCTGGAACACAATATCAGGGGATGATGAACATTCCAAAAATCACTAGTAGCTGGAGGAACATTGCTAGACCACCATATCAAGGGATCAACATGATAACAAAGAATAGTAGCCCGAGGAACACTGCTAGACCACCATATCAAGGGATCAACATGGTAACAAAGAATAGTAGCCCGAGGAACATTGCTACACCACTATATCAAGGGATCAACATGGTAACAAAGAATAGTAGCTGGAGGATGCGCGCTGGGCATACCTCTTCTGTGCGTCTTTCTCGTGGTGGTAACAGAACAACAGGGAAAGAACCGGCGACCATCGTTGCTAGAACACAATATCCGAGGGTCAACATGCTAAAGACTCGTAGCCAGGTAAACCGCATGCCCCCCTTTTCCCTTTATTTTTATTAAGTAGTATCTGACATTAACAAAACATGCATGTAACTCAGATTTTAGCTTAGACAGGTTGTCTGGCCATTAATTTGTGTCCAAGCAGTATGTCAATTTAAACTGAATATATTATATATGTGCATTATTCTGCTAATTGACATGTGAACATGGGTTTGGTCTAGAACTCTAGAAGCATCAACATTTTCATTGATTAACTGTATGGATTTTTTTTCAGGTTAAGCTGGATAATGGCTTCGTCCAACTCATTTTTTCTCGTCCCAGCGGAGACGTCGTTGGAATAAAATACAAAGGAATTGACAACTTACTTGAAAACAAAAATCTACGAAATAATAGAGGGTAAGCAGACTTGCTCCAAGTATATATGTATTTAACACACGATATCCTAAGGAAGAGAAATCTCAGAAAAAGGAGACAAGAAATAAAGATAGGTTGCCGAATACAAGAAATAAATAAAAAAAAACAAAGATTCATGAGACACACACTTCCTATATTATTTCCAAATTGATTGAGGTGTATAAACCATTATGCAGGTACTGGGATGTGGTCTGGAACAATCCGGGAGAGAATAAGATTTTCGTTGACAAGTACGTAAATCCTCATCCTCAGTCCTATAATTAGAAAACATATCTACTTGATTTTTATTATTTGCAAATCATGTACGTGTGCAGACTACAAGCAACGAGATTTAGGGTTATTACTGCAAGGGCAGACCAAGTAGAAATTTCGTTCGTCAAAACATATAATGTTTCCCAGCAGGGTGGTGCCCCTGTAGTTCCTTTGAATGTAGATAAAAGGTATGTTCATAATCCTTCTTAATTGGACAAACAAATTTTATGGAGAGTATTCAATCATTTTAGAAATATTCTCTCAATAACTATACGTTAAACTTAATTTGTTGTAGGTACATAATGCAGAGCGGTCATTCCGGGTTCTATGCGTATGCTATATTCGAGTATCTTGAAGGGTGGCCGGAAGTGAAGATGGATCAAATAAGAATGGTTTACAAGCTTCAACAAGAAAAGTAAGTAGAAAAATGGCAAACATTATTGTGTATTTGAAAATTGCTTGTAGGAAGTGAGAACTCATAATTTGCATTATTTCTAATTAATCACTGCCAGATTTCAGTATATGGCATTATCAGACACTAGGCAAACTGTCATGCCAAAAGCCAAAGACCGTAAGCATGGTCAGCAACTTGCCTATCCTGAAGCCGTTCGTCTAACCAAACCAAGCAATCCTGCCTTTAGAGGACAGGTAACCCTTTATAAATCCCTGTAGAATGGAAATCTCCTACATCATATATAAAAGTGCTACAACAATTTATATATAATATATAAGTGAGTGGTTCCCTAATAATAGCACCGGCGCTAGCCTTTTGAGATAAAACTCCCTAGCTAAGTGTGGGGACTTCAGTTTTCTAAGTTTTGAGACATACAATTGGGTTGCAGGTTGATGACAAGTATCAGTATTCAATGGAGGACAAAGATAACAAGGTCCATGGATGGATTTGTACAGACCAATCGGTGGGATTCTGGATGATCACACCCAGTGATGAATTCCGTTCCGCTGGCCCCATGAAGCAGGACCTCACATCCCATGTCGGCCCAACTATCCTCTCGGTAAGTACTATGTATCCGTCTTTGTTTCGTTTATCTCATCGATGCATAACAAGCACATCCAAATGAGCGACTAAATTAATCTTTGTCAAATTCACATGACATACAGATGTTCGTTAGTACTCATTATGCTGGGAAAAAAGCAGGGATAGAACTGAAAGAAGGTGAGACATGGAAAAAGGTTTTTGGGCCTGTCTTTGTGTATCTTAATTCCGCACCAAGATCAAAAAATTCCATCAGTACACTCTGGAATGATGCCAAGAAGCAGGTAATAATATATTAAAACATGCATTTTATCTTCTTTATAAGCACAGTTAATCTCATTCGACTTATGATCGATCCGTAAAAATTCTTATTAGATGTTTGAAGAAGGCAAAAGATGGCCATACAATTTCACTCAATCCAAAGATTTTCCTTCTTCAGATCAACGGGGATCAGTTTTCGGCAGATTACTAGTACATGATCGGTTTGTAACTCGAATACTATAGAACAGTAGTCCGGTTAGTCGCTCATCATTTATTCTGTGTCATTAAGTTTACATAAAATGACCGAATAGTTATTTTCTCAGGTACATGAATGAGAGCCTTCTTTCGTCAACTTCTGCTTATGTGGGATTAGCTGCACCCGGAGAAGTTGGATCATGGCAAAAGGAAAGCAAGGTAATTTGTTTCACCAACTCCGTTTGATCCATAACCGTTTTGTTATTCGTGTTAAACAATCAAGGCTACCTAAAAAGAGAATGCAGTGATAATTATTAACTTAATTTTTATGCTACATTTTTTTAGGGATACCAATTCTGGACTCGAGCTGACAAACAAGGTTATTTCCACATTAAAGATGTTCGACCTGGGAACTATAGTTTGTATGCATGGGTTCCAGGCGTTGTTGGGGATTACAAATATGAGGCTGATATTACAATTAAACCAGGTATTAAACTTTTCTAGTTTTCTACGCAATCTGCAATTGGATTAACATTTCAAAGACATAAACGTATTGCCACCATGAAAACTAATAAGTTACATGTCAAAAACTTCTTTTAATATATAGAATTAATAAAAACTAGTTAGCTAGCTAGTTTTCTGATTATATATTAACTGTGTGCAGGAAGTAAAATCAGATTGGCTAATCTTACTTATGAGCCTCCAAGAAATGGTCCTACCTTGTGGGAAATTGGCATCCCTGATCGAAGTGCAGCTGAGTTCTATGTACCGGATCCATATCCATCTCTCATTAACAAATTGTACAAAAACAATCACTCAAACAAGTTAGTTCTCATATTACCAACCACTTTCTTACAGTAATATATGTTTATATATACGAGCTTTTGTTTATACGCTTAAAATTATGCTTAATTTTCTATAGCAGGTTTAGACAATACGGGTTGTGGGCACGTTATGAAGAGCTATATCCTAACCATGATCTTATCTACACCATTGGTGTTAACAATTATCGTGAAGATTGGTTCTATGCTCATGTGACCAGGTACTTAATTGCTTTGCCTGCAATGTAGAAATATTGCTTTAGACATCACTATTTTTTGTATCTAGCTAGTGTAATTCTGTAATCTCGCATTGCAGGAATATTGGAAAAGACACGTATGTAGGAACCACGTGGCAAATTCGATTTCAACTTAATAATCTCATCAGTCAAGGAAATTATACACTCCAATTGGCATTGGCTTCAGCTACTTCTTCAGAATTACAGGTATTGTTAAGTTGCAGTTGAGCAAGTTCTAGACTGAATTGGACTACAATATACCAGTTGAACTGTGTTTTCTATGAAGTTTGTAAACTAAAAACTTTGGCGACTTGTGTTTGATATTGGATTCTAAATAGGTTCGATTTAACAACCGGAGTGTTGTGCGACCTCATTTTTCGACGGGGCTAATAGGAGGGGACAATGCCATTGCAAGACATGGAATTCATGGTTTGTACTGGTTCTTCAGTGTTAAGGTACCAAGTTCTCTACTACATGAAGGAAGCAACACAATCTATCTTACTCAGTCAAGAGGTGGAGCACCTTTTCGAGGAGTCATGTATGACTATATCAGACTAGAAGGACCATAATTAGACATGTACAGGCAGACCTTTTTTTTTTTTTCCCACAGCAAAGTCTATAGATCTTATATGTACAAAAATCTGCACAAAAATCTGTTGCAAATTTTGGGTCGATGGATGCTACTCCATACTTTTAGTTGAAGCTCTTACAAAATCTCACAAATACAATATTTTATTATCAAATAATGATAATCATATTGATACTAGAAAAAGTTAAAAATCATATAATATATACATTTATCTCTCGAATTTGTAAGGATTGTGATGTAATATTATTCTGATAAGAGTTTAAGGTTGAGACATGTAAACATTGTCCTTGAGAATAGATTTTGTTTTTCGGAGACAATGTCTCGGTGTAGCATGTTTGTGGCCCCCTACCGTTCAGGATGCAACGACTGTTAATTCCTGTGAGAGTACACTTGCAAACTCGGATCCTATAACAGCTTGATAACTTGGATCGGGCTCCTCTGCAGTGAGGAGGTGTGCAGTTTTCATGAAGTTTTTATAATCAAGGCCATCGAAATAATCTAATGCATGCTTTAGAATAAGCCATGTCATCTTCAAACCTCTTTATCTAATTATATTGTTTTTTTTTCTCACTATCTGAATAACTTAATTGGCCCGTGCTTTTTCCTCAAAAAAATAAAAAAAATTGGCCTATGCTTTATGCCTTAAAAGTTTTAGTATTTATAGTTTGCTGATGGAGATTTCAGAGGTTAATTAAAACAACAATTACACTAACACTTCGATCAAATATTGCAGCTATATAGCTACTTTTATGCACAATGAATACCATTATTAATTAAAACCAGTTAAACCACAATGATTTAATTTGTCACTTTAATTAATTGAAACGCCATGCATATTCTATATTCTATATATAAGGGTTAACTTATAATATGAACGTATACATAGTTGCTGGATTACTTTGAAGGCTAATATATATACCCACGATTGAGTGACAAGTTTAACAGAAAGTTAACTTTAATTTATATCCGCCACCATTTCCTGTTTAAGCTTCAGTTAAGTGCTTAAAAAAGGGCTTAACATGCTATTCTACCAATGGCCAAAAAAAAAATGCTATTCTACCCCTAAGGCAGAAGGTTTGGGATTCACTTTTGACTTTTTGAGTCAATTGGTTTGTTTAAGAGCAACTCCAATGGAGTTGTCAAATCCACGTGGAGCACCACAACGGTAACAAAAGGCAGCTGAGAGCCGCTCCAATGGAGATGCCAAATGCCACATGGATGACAATTTTGGACCGAGTTGCCAAATTTGACAACTGAAAAAGTGAATTGTCAAATTTTGTTTATCATTTCTGGGTAAGTGGGTAGAGAGAGAAACGTGAGATGAAGATGAAGCAAGAAAGAGGGCCAATGGCTCATTTAATATTTTATTTAATAAAATATTTTGATAAACTAATAAAATATAATATTTTTTAACACTTCAGTTGGAGTAGAATGATAGATAAATTGTCAATTGCCACCTCAAATGTCAAATTCAAATTTGACAAAATTTTTTGACAACTCCATTGGAGTTGCTCTAATAGGGAAAATCCCCTTTTTCATTCTAAACTTCACCGTATTCGATTTACCTCCAATATTAGTGATATGGTTATGTTGTGACTTGTGAGCATGCCCTTCTAGACGTCTTCTTAGGGGTTGTAAGTTGTAGTAATTTCTAACATATATGATAGACTTATACGACTCAAACCTAATTAAAACATGATAAAACCAAAATAACTATAATTACATCAATAAAAATGAATCTCATTTTTCTATATATATATATATGTAACATATAACTAATTGTCGTGTAACATTTTTCTCGGACTATACATTTTTAAAGTACATAGTTCTAATGCAAACCGTCATATCAGATCATATGTAGTGGAGAAAGTATCTTATCGTGTATATATTGATTACGCTAATTGGACCAGAAAAGTTTAATACCTCTGTTTTTGGACGCACTGAAATTGGACCGTTCTTATTGCATGCATGACTCAGATTGGACAGGGTGGCCCTGATGAGTCTAGGTATTGGACAGGGTGGCCCATTGAGTCTAGGTATTGGACATGGTGGCCCATTGAGGAGGATGTATCAAATTTATAGTGCTCATCTCCAATATATTTGCACTTATCCACGAACGCGATGAGATCATGAGAGGGAATGTTATGTTCTGCACAATTGAAAATATTTTCTTGCGAATTATGCTTACTAAATCTAAATATTTTTTAATGAGGACCTTATTCACCATAATGAAGACTTTTTTCATAGTTATCATCTGAGTTGTTGAAATGGTAATATGTGTTGTCAATAGTAAAATATTACATAAAATAAAACTTACATGTATAATTTTTTTTTTGAGAAGAATTGTCAATTCATTAATAGTTCAACGAGATTACAACACAACAACCCGCCCCGTGGGGCTGTCAAAAAGAGTCGTCGCCTAAGTAAACTCATCTTTTCTAACCATAAGGCCCAAAAACAGATAAGAAAGTAAACCCCGAACAAAATAAATGAGAGACACGAGATCTACTTTACCAATCTGCGACAACCTTCCTATTCGAAGGAGTCGCAGACCCCTCATCCATTGCAACAATCTTCAACTTGCGGCCGCGACTTTAGGACGATCTGCAGCAGCAACGAAACAAGTTTATCACCGGCTATCACCTTATTCTTAGCTCCAATAGGCCTCCCTTTCTTCTTTTTTGCTGGAGAGACTATAATTCTTCCATTCTTATCGGCCAAAGCAAGTTGAGGCACAATAGTGAGCTCCAATTCCTTGCTAGGTTCAGTCGACTCCACCACTCTAGCTTTCTTACCAGGTTGAATAAGCATCACCGCCGCTGGACGACGATTTCCACTTAGTTGAGTTTCATCACCCACCATCTTATCACAAAGACCTAGCTCTGAAATTGGACTAATCACCGCAGCCCCAGCCTTAGGTATAGCAGCCAAACCTTCAACAGTGAATCCCTTAACAGAAAATAATGAGCTTGGCCCCTTCTCTAAACTAGTCCCAGTCTTAAAAAGAGAAGAAACACTTGTCGACTGAACAGGGGCTTCCCTCCGAGCCTTAGCGACAGAAGACGCCAAAGGGAGTAAACTAGCCTTCTCGCCCGTAGCCTCCTTCCATCCTGCCATCCTCAGAACCACCTCCCCCGACTTTGCACCGCCACTTATGCCAGCCGACGCCACCTCATCAGTAGGGGATGGTGCTGCACTCACCGAAGAGTTTGATCACAGCCCTCCGGACCATGAAGGAAGAAACCACAAGCACGACATATCCCATGACATTTCTCATAGATAAGATTCAAATCAACGAACCTGTCGATGAGAAAATAAAAGTCCTCTTCAATCTAATCCGCCGACGGGTGTCAATGGAAACCCTAATCCGCTGAATAGCCTCCCGGCGTCGCAACGCCCCTTGATCCAAACGAATAATGCGCCCTAAGGTGCCTCCAATCGACGCAAAGCGACTCGTTACGCAGCGCAACACTCGGCCCCTTCACGGCCACCCAAACTTCTAATAGATGAAGCGGAACAACATCAATCGCCCCAAATCCATCATATTCAGCCAACACCACCATAAAGTTGTTGAAAAACCACGGTCCACCATGCAAAATCCTATCCCTCTCCTCCTTCACGCGGAACTGGAACATGAATATCCCCTCCGCCTCCTCACGAATACTCGGCCGTCGCGCAAACCCCACACACCAGCCATGGCCGTCATGAACGCCGACGGGCTAAACTCTTTCTTAGCCAAAACCCCGCCCACCAGATAAAAAGAAACATCTTGAAGAGCCGCACCTCCCAAAATTCCCAGGTTCACCGATGCCTCATCGGACAAAGCAAGAGCCGATGTCAATCTAGCGGACACCTCCTCCACCATGTTTGAGAAAAACAAACAAGGAATGGTACTAGATCAGATTGGGCGGCTAGGGCAAAGAAACCCTAGCAGAGCAAAAAGTCTCGCGTTTTTCACTTTAGAGACTTTGTTATAGTCGCTTATACAAACTTACATGTATAATAAATGTTCACATACCATAATCTTATCCACTGTAAATATAATCGCATTTTAAATATTTTTAGGTACTATATGAACTTACTCTATACATGTTTTTTTTATATAAAGAGGATCAAAAGATTTCACTCCTACCTCTATGGTGACTCGAACCCATAACCTAAATCGTAAATAGTAACTTACCCTATACATAATTATATAAATAAATATCTTCTGCTGAGAGCAAATTAATTTACACTAGCTACCTGTCCATATTCATAGGATGTACGTGTATCCAAGTGTTTAGCTCTAGAAGACTCACGCTCTAGAAGAAAGTCCATATTTCTTGTCGAATATTAGCTCACCGATCGCGTCAGCCATGCAAATAATTAAGCGCATGCAGACATAATCCTGCTTTCTATTTATACCAAAGCTTTTGCTCGAGTTTCATAAGCTTTCCTTCACCTTCTTCTTCATTGTCTACAACGAAGCATTAACAGTGAACACGTACTCGAGTGCCAATAATCAATAACAATGGTGATGACACCGGAAACAGAGCACCCTGTGGAGGCCTTTGGCTGGGCTGCTAGAGACCCATCTGGGAATCTCTCTCCGTTCAACTTCTCTAGAAGGTAATAATCAACTCAACTACGATCGGCTTTAGTTAATTGTTAGTATGTTTTCTTCTTTTTTCAACTTAATTTGTTGATTATGGTTATGTTAAAACTTAAAATTATATATACAGGGCTACAGGAGATGATGACGTGAGGTTTAAGGTGTTGTATTGTGGGATATGCCATACCGACCTTCACCACAGCAAGAATGAATGGGGTTTGACTACGTACCCTATAGTTCCTGGGTATGACCATCAAACTTAATTTGATTATATACCACATTAATTCTTATCTAGCTAGCTAACTCTAGACTACTATAGAGGCATGAATGGAAATGGAAATGGAAACGAGATGCACCCAAAAAGAGTAAATCTAGACTACTATAGAGGCATTATATTTTCTGCTACACTAATTGGAAATTGCTAGTGAACAAAATTGATGAATGATATTAAGGCTCAACATCATAACTTTGTGACGATGAATAAGATTCAGATTTTAGTAATTTGGCTAACTTTCAGGCACGAGATTGTGGGGGAAGTGACAGAAGTCGGAAGCAAGGTGACCAAAGTAAAAGTGGGAGATAGAGTTGGTTTGGGCGGCGTAGTCGGTGCATGTCATGACTGCGAAAACTGCAACAACAACCTTGAAATTTACTGCCCCAAAATGATACTTACCTATGGAGGTAACAAGTACCACGATGGAACAGTAACATATGGAGGTTACTCTGATTCAATGGTTGCCAACGAACGCTACATCATTCATTTTCCGGACAACATGCCACTTGCTGCCGGAGCACCTCTACTCTGTGCTGGGATTACAATGTATAGTTCCTTGAAGTATTTTGGACTTGCAGAGCCTGGTATGCACATTGGCATTGTTGGACTTGGTGGGCTTGGTCATGTGGGTGTGAAATTTGCCAAGGCTTTTGGGGCAAAAGTGACTGTTATTAGTACCTCCCCTAGCAAGAAAGATGAAGCTTTGAAACAATTCGGTGCTGATTCGTTCTTGGTTAGCTGCAACGACGACGAAATGCAGGTTAGTTTGCAGCACTTTGCTGATGTTTACTTATTACATTAATTATTATGAATGCATGACGTGGCTCTAATTTGGAAAATTTAGAAAACTTGCATTTTCAACATCCAAAGTTTTAAAGATATAACCACATAACCCTTTTCGAGCGGTGCTCGAACCTTTCTCAAGTAGTGCTCAAACCCCTATCGATAATGCTGAAAACCCTCTCGAGTGGTATTGAAGGGATAGAAAAAAATAATTGAGACATAAATGTGGTCAGGATTTATAATCAATCCTTTATTCTTGTCGGTCTAATCATTTGGTCATTTGGTGTACATTGAATTTCAATTGCAGGCTGCTAAGGGCACATTTGATGGCATCCTTGACACAGTCTGCTGTTCATGCCATTACTCCCTTGATTGATCTTTTAAAGTCCCATGGGAAGCTTATCATGCTGGGTGCTCCGGGCAAGCCACTTGAGCTAGATGTCTATTCTCTACTCATGGGTAAGTATAGATCAAATATCCCACAATATATAATTTAGTTTGTAATTTTGTATTAATTATTTCTTTGATACACACATAGATATATGCATTTGGCATGATCTTTTTCTCATATTTTGCCCAGAGCCAAACATGCACCTTATAAAACTGCATGTACTTGTATTCAGGAAGGAAGTTGGTGGCGAGTAGTGCAGTCGGAGGCATGAAGGAGACTCAAGAGATGATTGATTTTGCCGCAGAGCACAACATAACTGATAACTGCGGATATTGAGGTTATTCCGATGGACTATTTGAACACGGCGATGGATCGTCTTTGCTAAGAACGATGTTAGATACCGCTTTGTCGTCGACGTTGGAAACACTTTGGCTGCTACCAAGCCCGGCCTGAAGACTTTGCGCTTCCATATCAAAGACTCAAGAGTTTAATAATTTGATACATCTAGCTATGAATTATGTTTTTATGTTACTTATTTGCATAATAAAACTACTTTTACATACCACATACATTTACATATTTATTTCCAATACATTACTGAATATATGACACCTATGTGAGATTCACTTATATATATTTATGAGTAGATCATGTTGTTAAAAGAAATGTGGTCGATGATATTATTAGTAAATTTTATAAATATACGTAACATATCACATACACGTATATTGGAATTTTTGTGGTAACTATATTAAGCATTAGGATCTTCCTCTGTGTCGTCCTATTCATCTACAATATTGAATTGATATATGCATCCAATTTGAGATATTTTGTGTTTTGTTTTCTTTAATTGATCGATTTAAGAAAGGAGTTGTGTCTAGCTTGAATCCAGCGAATTTCACATTGAACAACTTTAAGGTCTCGTTTGATTCACGAAAATGAAAGGAAAGGAAATGAAATCAATTCATTTTCCTTTCCATAGGCATGAGAAATCCAAATTCTCTTTAACTTTCCTTTTCAAGTGTTTGGCAACGTTGGACAAATAATCGTAATAAATGCAGAAAAGTGGGAGAGAAAATGAATCCCTTGGGGTGTGGAGGGAACCCCTCCCCCTCCTATTTTTCTTTCCTTCACGAAACATTTTCCTTTCCCTTGGCACCCCAAACACAAGAAATGATTGAATTTCCTTTCTTTTCCTTTTTCATGGCCTAAAATCCGTAAATCAAACGAGGCTTAAGTCCTGTTTTACTTTAGTTGACTAATCGTTTCTTGCATCTAATGACTTTCGTATTGAAGTATTGAACAACTTTATATCATATTTTGCATGGTTTATTAATTGTTTGTAACTTTGTATTGTGTCCGTATATATTGACCGTAAATTTAAGAAAGTGGTTGTTGCCATGTTGAAAAGTGTTTTTAGCATGCACTAGACGTCAATAAAACATTTATAATCACTCTTCATTTTCAGATTGCACTAAACCTAAATTGGTGGATCGATGCCATTCATTCGTCTAAGTTGGGCCAAATATTTGAAAATATTTTGCTTAAAATAGATACCTCATACCTTCCACAACAATGCTTGGTACCATGTCTTCTCAATAAATGGCATCTGAATGGTCAATTCTTGCCGTCCAGATTCCAGAAGAAAGTGATCGAAAGAGCCGAGAATGGCCGGTGATGTGAAAGGTTGTTGTACCAGCTCTCATCACTTAATTTTCAACAATTTCTTCTCAGCATCTGATTAGCTTTCTCATTAACTAAAGTAACTAGTGCCCATTTATATGCCACGAAAAATTCAGAGCCTACCACGTACATCTGCATATAGAAAGTGCCAACTCGTTAGGCTACACTCTTGTCACTATGGTATATTAGCCTCGACTCATCACGGGCGAAAAGTCATATCAATGAAGCACTCGATCACAATAGCCGCAAGAAATCTTGTTTCATGATGTGCTAGCTAATTTGAGTATCAAATGAAATAGAAATGTTTTATTTGTTCGAAATCAAGACTCATTCCAAAATCAAGTTTAACAAATTCGTCTTTCCAAATTTTTGCAAGATTTTAACAAAAAAAATGAAGGCCAAATATGGAACTGCGTTTTATGAAGAAATAATTAGCATTAGGACTTACGGGAATAAGACGTTTCTCTCCAAACTTTATCACAAAGTATAAGAAATATACATATCAACAAGCAAAGATGATGTGACATATACACCGGTAATGACAGTTATTAAGGCTATTGAGTAACGGATTCAGATCCTCTCCTAATCTCTTCTCTCCTAATCTTATCCTAAATTTTTAATCTCAGCCATACATTTAATATCCAAAGGCCACCAACAAGCCATCTCAGCATTTAATAATTAAATAATATAAAATATAATATCCAAGGAAAACAGAGATGTTTTCTCCAATCCTCCGTTAACAAAGAAGGAAAAAGAAAAAAAAACCTATAGGAAAGACGACATGGAAGACAGAGATACGAGGCGATGAGTGGGATTGGTGATGTGAAGTGTAATGGTGAGTGGGATTGGCAATGTGATGATTCTATTAGACATGGGATCGTTGGGCTGCTGGCTTGGCGGATTGGAGGATCCGAGAGGCACATCGGTTTTGGTTTGGGTTTGAGTGACGGTGGAAGTAGTGGGAGGACACGTCGGAGCTGGGAATTGGTGACGCCGTCTTCTATTGATCGGAGGAGGAGGAAAGACAGAGCGCAGCGGTCAGAGGAGCGGCTTGTGAGCTTGGTGGTCTGTGAATTGACGGAGGAATTCGTGGGTGCTCATGGTCTGGACTGTGATTGAATTGCAAGTTTGAACATCTTATTGGCGTGGCTGTGATTGTGAAATTGTTGGATTTTTTTTTCCTAATTTGATCTTTGAAATTTCACTCTCTTTCCCCGATCTATTCAAGTTTTTTGTTCTTTCAATTTATTTATTTTCGGACTATGAATCGTCATCCTCCCAAAATGATGTTGTTAAGCTAAAATACAGGCATCTATCAAATGATTTTGTCAATCATTTTATTTTTCTTGTTGATTAGCGATAGTATTCTCTGCATACTGCATCCCATCTTACATATTATAAATGATGGATTGATGGAAGGCATATCTTCACCCATCATCTTATAAGGACGATCCACTGAGTCCATGGTTCAAGATTCAAGAGATTCAAAGGGAAACTGATGGGTGTTTCTTAAAAGTAGTTGCTGGTGGTTTTGTGGCTCATGTGAAGTTGTATTATAGTAGGATACTATGATAGCAAATAGTCGTTGATGGTGATTGAAATCTCCAGACAAATAGAGTCTTTGAATGAGATAATGAAGAAGAGGAGAGATAAGGAATAGCAAAAGGCAGGAACTCCAGGAAGACATGGAACGGAGTCGTCCCTTGTCTTCTACTTCTTTTTTTTGTTAACAGAAGATGGGAGAAAACAGCTCCGTTTGCCTGCTTGGATCGATAAGCCATTTTTATATTATTTAATTGTCAAATGCGCAGGTGGTTTGTTGGTGACCTTTAGATATTAAATATATGGTTGAGATTAAAAGTTTAGGATAAGATTAGGAGAGAAGAGATTAGGAGAGGATCTGGATCCTTGAGTAACCATGTTCAGGATTAGAAGCATTTATTGCTAGAGCCTAGAGATGCACCCCTCCCTTGTTTTTAATTTCATTCGCTCTCCTCATTAGATGTCATGGCAGCTTCGAGCAGATGGTCAATCAAACCAATTAGCACTGATCTGTAATGGTAGCTTGTTTGTTCAAGAAACAAGTCCACAAAGATGACATACAAAAGGAAAACTCAATCCAACTAGAGAGATTCCAACCGCCTAACACACTCAATTTGTACGGGGTGCAATTAGAACCTCATAGAAAAAACTTTCCAGACGACATACATCATCATTATAGGCACAGGCTAAAAACTAAGTTATATATATATATGGGAAAAACCTCCATATGGTACCTAGACTATCACCAAATGCAATTTTTGGTACCTGAATTTTCATAAAGAACTTGGTGGTACCTGAACTATTGTTCCGTTAGCCATTATAGTACCTACCGTTAAATATTTCGTTAAGTGCTGACGTGGCAAGGGTAGTCATTATTTTTAATAATTTTTTATATTTTTTTATATTTTTTTATATTTTTTTAAATTTTTTTTTATTTTTTAACTTTTTTATTTTTTTTAAATTTTATTTTTTAACTATTTTCTTTCATTTTTTTAATATTTTCTTAAGCTTAGTTTATACAATTATTTTTTTGGCATATTTTTATTTTATAAATACTTGTGAGTTATTTTGAATAAATTCTTAAAACGCAAAACAATTTGTGAAATTTTTATTTTACAATGAATTTGTGTAAATTATTATTGTGTTAATTATCTAGTTAAAACTTGATTTTGGTTTTATTTCTCATTTTTGTGAGTTAACTTCAAGTTTATTTTCTTAGTTAAATATTTTTTATATCTTTTTATTTTATTTTTTTAACTATATCCTTTCATTTTTTAAATATTTTCTTAAGCTTAGTTTATACAATTACTTTTTTGGTGTATTTGTATTTTATAAATATTTGTGAACTTTATATATTAAATTTACAAAATACTAGTGGTTTATTGTTAGCTCAGTGTTAACTAAGAAAATAAACTTGAAGTTAGCACACAAAAATTAGAAATAAAAAAAAAATCAAGTTTTAAATAGATAATAAATATAATAATAATTTACACAAATTCATTGTAAAATACAAAGTTCACAAATTATTTTGCGTTTTAAAAATCTATTCAAAATAACTCACAAGTATTTATAAAATAAAAATACACAAAAAACTAAGCTTAAGAAAATATTAAAAAAATGAAAGAAAATAGTTAAAAAATAAAATTTAAAAAAAATAAAAAAGTTAAAAAATAAAAAAAAATTTAAAAAAATATAAAAAAATATAAAAAAATATAAAAAATTATTAAAAATAATGACTAGGCATGCTACGTCAGCACTTAACGAAATATTTAACGGTAGGTACTATAATGGCTAACGAAACAATAGTTCAGGTACCACCAGGTTCTTTATGAAAATTCAGGTACAAAAAATTGCATTTGGTGATAGTCCAGGTACCATATGGAGGTTTTTCCCTATATATATATATGTTTGAACTTATAACACCATTTGGTGTGAGGTGAGTGTGTTTAATTTTGATAATATTTACCTTAATGGTACGTTTGAGTGAGATAATTATAAATTTTGTAAAAAAATTAAATGATGAATGTAAATTCATCAATTGAAATTTCATTCATTGTAATTTTCACTATTTAGTTCTATGTACACATAATTTAAAATTTGTAATGGACGAAGTGGTGTTAGCTTAGTGGTTAGAGCACCAACTCGCCAAGATCGAGGTCGAGGTTCGAGTCCCATGGGGGGTAGGAGTGAAATCCTTTGATCCTCTTTAAAAAAAAAAAAAAAAATTTAAAATTTGTAATAAATAAAAAAATAAAAATAGAAAAACATTATTTTGGCAATAAATAAATAAATTATAATAAATTTTTGCAGTCTAACTTATCAAACGACATAATTGACGTTTAGAAATTCAAAAACATAAATTTTATGCGAAATAAAAACTCATGCCCCATTCTTCAAAATATAAAGATGAAAGAAAAAAAATGTGCAAAGCCAATTTGATAGTCACAATTAAATAGCATTAATGCTAGAAGTGATGCGTGATACTTCTGATAATTGATAGTATTACATTTTTTCCTAATCAAATTCCATACATCAAGTGTTCATATCAGTCATGCTTCTGATACGATCATATTTGACTTATTCAAGTGTTCATATTGTATTATCTATAAAAAAAAAGTGTTCATATTGTAAAAAAATCGAAACCATACAATCGAAGCACTAACAAACCTTAGCTTGTCCCTTCTTGGCCAGGTAGCCTATGCTTTATCTGTCAGAACCATAAGGTCCAAGAACAAACCTTGTACTTTTTGGATGAATATGATTTCTCTAGAATCATCCACCAAATTTTGTGGCTTTTTTTTTTGTTCAATACCAAATTTTGTGGCTTAGGAATAAGAAAAAGCAAGGTGTTACTTTTCGTACGAATATGATTTCTCAAATATCTTTTCTTGGACAATGATTTATCTAGAATCATCCACCAAATTTTGTGGCCTTCTGTACACGGTACTTACTTTTGCTGGACAATTGTCTGGTCAGTCAACCCTAAATATGGATGCTCTCTGAGTATCTGACTTCCCCATGTGGTCATCCAATACGTCAGCCCAGCGAAGCAAAAGCCCAGCTCAATAACACCCAAAACCCTCCAACCCACTCTCCTCGAATATATATAGACCTCTTTGCCTGTGCTACGCTCAACATTTCTCTCATACTAACAATCTTAGTACCTCGTTACTCTACTAAAATGGTGGCATCTCCAGAGCAAGAACACCCCAAGAAGGCCATTGGATGGGCTGCCAGAGACACATCTGGTGTTCTCTCCCCTTTAAATTTCTCAAGAAGGTTCGATCACCCATTTCTTTGTTTTATTTTCAATCTATGATTTGTGAACCAATTTGTAGTCTAAAAATTGAACCTTTAATTTTTTTTTTTGGGCAGGGAAACTGGTGAGAAAGATGTGGCCTTTAAAGTGTTGTACTGTGGTATATGCCATTCTGACCTCCACATGGTCAAGAATGAATGGGGTTCTTCTACCTACCCTCTGGTTCCTGGGTATGTTCATATCAATATATATTTGCTTGAATCTTAAAACTTTAAGAACTTGATTTTAGTTCTGTGCATGCAATTAAAACTTTGAGAACTTGATTTTGGTTTAGTACAAGGTATATACTAAATGTCCAAAATTATAGTTTGTGTTGCTCTTGATTTCTGTATTTGTTTTGACAATTCAGTGTCGTGTGCCTCTCCATTCATTTTCAGTACTTTAAATTTCATGGGTCCTGAAGAATGTTTGGTGTCGGGGAGTTTTTGTTTTATTTTATGCGTTTGGCAATTAAAAGTCTATGCTGCTTGCTGGGTCTTCCAGCCTAAAATATTGAATTTTTACTAGAAAGGGGTTTGCTTTAAACTTTTAAAGCTAAAAGTATCATCTTCAAGCACAGACAAAGGTGAATATGCATACATATTTCAGAGCCATAAAGCTTCTAGCCATAATAATCTTCCCCCTGTTATTAGTGGAGTTGGTAATGAAAACCCATGTTAGCAAACACCTATTGAATTTGGGTTCATAGTAGAGAAACGTCCCCTGCAGGGTGATATCTTTTATTTATGCGTATCTTCAAGAGCCATAATTTTATTGCTGACTCAAAATTTAGTTGCATCTTTGGATGTAAAAGGTTTATAGTTACTGATGTCTGATGCAAGATGTAAGGCTATGAAATTTCATTGTAGCATATTGGATGACTATGGCGAGCATCGTCACTTGAAACTCCATGAAACCTTCATCATATGCACCCAATATGAATGGCACTAGCTACCACCATAATATGTGGCTTACATGCCCCATCTCTTAGTGTACCGTCTATCAACTGAACTTGTTATGTATCTGAACTGGAATTTTCTTTGGATTTCTCTAATGAATTTGAACTTAATTGTTAATGCAGGCACGAGATTGTTGGTGTAGTGACTGAGGTAGGGAGCAAAGTTCAGAACATCAAGGTTGGCAGACAAGGTAGGTGTTGGATGCATGGTGGGATCTTGCCGATCTTGTGATAGTTGTGCAGACCACCTTGAGAACTACTGCCCCAAAATGATACTCACCTATTCTGCCAAGAACTATGATGGAACCATCACATATGGAGGTTACTCTGACATCATGGTGGCCGACGAGCATTTCATTGTCCGTATTCCAGAGAACCTACCTCTTGATGGTGCTGCTCCACTCCTATGTGCCGGAATTACAACTTACAGCCCCTTGAGGCATTTTGGACTTGACAAACCCGGTATGCATGTGGGTGTTGTTGGCCTAGGTGGTTTAGGCCACGTGGCCGTGAAGTTTGCCAAGGCTCTGGGGGTTAAGGTTACAGTGATAAGTACCTCCCCTAAGAAGAAGACAGAAGCTGTTGAACATCTCCATGCTGATTCATTTTTGGTCAGCACTGACCAAAATGAGATGCAGGTGATTATGTGAATTAGTTGCCTTCATGACTTTGATTGGATTGTCGTGCTTGTGGGGCGACCCAGCTAATGTTATTTTGCTGATTTTGTAGGCCGCCATGGGCACAATGGATGGGATCATTGACACAGTTTCTGCAGTCCACCCACTTGTGCCTTTGATTGGTTTGTTGAAGACTCATGGAAAACTTGTGATGGTTGGTGCACCAGAGAAGCCTCTTGAGCTTCCAGTTTTTCCTTTGATCATGGGTAAGCAGGTCGATGACCTAATGCGCTTCTATTTCGGGGTTGAATAAAAGTAAATTGAGATGGTTTATATATTGAGAGACTATGCAGCACTGCTTAGAAGAGAATGATCACCCTGTATAACTAACTGCTTTAGAAAGTTGGCTTCATTAATCTGTTGATACTCGTATCACATTCTTATCCTTCTGGCTGTGCATGCATTTAAATTGAATCATTTTGTATTAACAACCATTTATTTTGCAATCACAGGAAGGAAGATAATAGGTGGTAGCTGTATCGGAGGGATGAAGGAGACGCAGGAGATGATTAATTTTGCAGCCAAGCACAACATAACAGCTGACATTGAAGTTATCCCAATTGATTATGTGAACACCGCCATGGACCGTCTTGTCAAAGCAGACGTCAGATACCGGTTTGTCATTGACATTGGAAACACATTGAAGGCCAGCTCCTAAACTTTGCATTGCAAGCTGATTCAGTGGTGCCATGGTGGGATGATATTAGAAATTAAGGTTATTTTTGTTGTTTCAATATTGTTGCCTACCATTTGTGTGTTGTTAAATTATGCATATGTGCATAATGCAATAGGCTGGACCTGGATTTTGAATAAAAGAAACAATCTGTTTTTTCAATGAGGAAATGTAATATTTATATCTGAGAATGAATTCTTGGCTTGCACATGGACGTAGTAAGTGTGTGTATGTATACATATATATACATGGCTTCTCTACTACGGAGATTTTTACTTTTTAAGGTGCGGAAGTTTGATTGTTGCCAGATCAGATCATTTAAACAAATCTGACGATTGAGATCAAAACTTTGCACCTTCCGCATCTGAAATTTTATATATATATATATATATATATATATATATCTCCATTCATAGATTCCAATGTTTTCCCACCAAATGTTTGTCATTTGATATTTGGCTGATACCATAACTTCCAAACTTCATTCAAGGCTCATGGGCAGTGTGTAACAAAACAAAACTGAGGCATCATATATAAGAGCATATCATACATGATAGCATCAAGTACTCTTAATTTCAAGATAACTTGAGAAAACATTTAATACTATTCAACCAAACATTTTTTTTTTGCTCGAATTTTTCTTCTCGGCCTCTGATTAACCGACCTTATATAATCATATGTCTATCTCAAGAACATTGGAATAGGCAACCGTAGCATGCCACTAATTGTACGGTGAAATCTACAATTTTGTTTTTCCTCCTCATTGACTTTTTGTGGTGTCTATGGTCCTAAATTTACACTATGTAAAAATATTTATAGCAAATCACCCTAAAGACTAGCAATTCCACATGCTAGTTACTTACTATCCTCTCCATCTCCTTCTCTCTATCTCAGTATTACATATACCAAGGTTTCGTAATATTCTTGTGTTGAAATATTAATTACGAGAGAAAATGGCGAAATCTCCAGAGGAAGAACACCCCAAGAAAGCCTGTGGATGGGCTGCAAGGGATGCATCTGGTGTTCTCTCTCCCTTCAAATTCTCAAGAAGGTTATACGTCTTCTCCATCAAACTATATAATATTGTTTAATTTGTTAATTTTTATTGCTTCATATCCATCTAGGTTTTGGTTCTTAAACAATATATCAAACTGATTTGGTTGCAGGGAAACGGGAGAGAAAGATGTGATGTTCAAAGTGTTGTACTGTGGGATATGCCATTCGGACCTTCACTCGATCAAGAATGAGTGGGGAAATGCTGTCTATCCTATGATTCCTGGGTACGTAGTCATATTGTAATTTTGTTGGAAATGAATCCTCTGCTATAAAATTCATGCTTGAATGCAAAACAATTATAAAGTTGAGAAACTGCCACAATTTGATAGGGCAAAAAACTAGAAGGTAGCTACCTAGGTAGCCACATCATTCAATGGTGAGTTTTTATTGTAAAATCATGCCCAATCTTGTTACTGCGTTTTATCTTTCTTTTTCTCTCTTCTTTCTTTGTCTCATTTCTCTTGTTCTATTTCTTGTTCAAAACAAGATATTTGTTGTTATTTTTTTGATAATCAACGGTATTTGGGTAGGAATAAACTAACAACTAACTCTAAGCGACAATGTGTTGCACTTTGATCGGAGTGTAAGTTATATATATATTTTTGGCTCAATTTCGCACAATTTAAGCTCTAAAATTAAAAGTCATGCTCTCTAAGGGACCGTTTTTGAGAGAATGCAAGAGACAAGTAAATCTGAGCCACATGTAATTAATTCAGCGGTTGAAATTAAATGCATAGACATAATCTCAACCATTTGAATTTAATACATGTGGCTCAGATTTACTTGTCTCTTACGGTCTTTTTGAAACTATCCCTCAGGTGAACAATACATTAACAATTAGAGTTCTATCCATGTAAGAAATTATTTTTTAGGAACTATAAAAGACAAATAAATCTAAATCACATGTATTAAATTCAGCCGTTAAGATTAATGTAAAGATAAAAAGAAAGTCTAGGTTGGCTTACTGCATTTGACCGTCGGGCAGCTCAATAACATGCCGATACGATGGGTGTGGGGTCCACTGTAAATTAAAGAGTATATCATTTAGAAACATGGGTAAGTCTAATATACAGAGCTGCATACTATGCAGCTCTTTTTCTGAAATGCAATTGCTGTTCAAAAAGGTAAAACTAATTATTTTGAAATGCAATTACATTTTGAAATGGTAATTGCATTTTTAGAATGACAATTGCATTTTTTGGAATAGCAATTGCATTTTTTAAATGTATAGTTTCACATTTTTAAACGGCAATTGCATTTCAAAAATGCAATTGCATTTCTTTAAAAAAGCTGCATGCTATGCAGTGATGTATATTAGAATTTTCCTAGAAACATAGGACATTTGGTTCTGTTGCTTCAATTACTTAACTTGCCACAACTACCAGAATTATGCAATTAATTACTTCAAGGAAATTGCATCTTTGGATGTAAAAGGTTTATAGTTACTGATGTCTCATGCAAGATGCCAGGCTCTGAAATTTCATTGTAGCATCTTGGATGACTATGTTGCGAGATCCTCACATGAAACTCCATGAAACCTTCATCATATGCACCCAATATGAATGGCACTAGCTACCACCATAATATGTGACTTACATGCCCCATCTCTTAGTGTACCGTCTATCAACTGAACTTGTTATGTATCTGAACTGGAATTTTCTATGCAATGCTCTAATGAATTGGAACTTAAGTGTTAATGCAGGCACGAGATTGTTGGTGTAGTGACTGAGGTAGGGAGCAAAGTTCAGAACATCAAGGTTGGAGACAAGGTAGGTGTTGGATGCATGGTGGGATCTTGCCGATCTTGTGATAGTTGTGCAGACCACCTTGAGAACTACTGCCCCAAAATGATACTCACCTATTCTGCCAAGAACTATGATGGAACCATCACATATGGAGGTTACTCTGACATCATGGTGGCCGACGAGCATTTCATTGTCCGTATTCCAGAGAACCTACCTCTTGATGGTGCTGCTCCACTCCTATGTGCCGGAATTACAACTTACAGCCCCTTGAGGCATTTTGGACTTGACAAACCCGGTATGCATGTGGGCGTTGTTGGCCTAGGTGGTTTAGGCCACGTGGCCGTGAAGTTTGCCAAGGCTCTGGGGGTTAAGGTTACAGTGATAAGTACCTCCCCTAAGAAGAAGGCGGAAGCTGTTGAACATCTACATGCTGATTCATTTTTGGTCAGCACTGACCAAAATGAGATGCAGGTGATTATGTGAATTAGTTGCATGCCTTCATGATTGTCAGTAGGGGGCAACCTAGCTAATGTTGTTTTGCTGATTTTGTAGGCCGCCATGGGCACAATGGATGGGATCATTGACACAGTTTCTGCAGTCCACCCTCTCGTGCCTTTGATTGGTTTGTTGAAGACTCATGGAAAACTTGTGATGCTTGGTGCACCTGAGAAGCCTCTTGAACTTCCAGTTTTTCCTTTGATCATGAGTAAGCAGATCGATGACCTAATGCGCTTCTATTTCGGAGTTGAATACAAGTAAATTAAGATGGTTTATATATTGAGAGAATATGCAGCACTGCTTAGAAGAGAATGATCACCCTTCTTTAACTAACTGCTTTAGACAGTTGGCTTAATTAATCTGTTGATACTCGTATCACATTCTTATCCTTGCTGTGCATGCATTTGAATTGAATAATTTTGTATTAACAACCATTTATTTGCAATTACAGGAAGGAAGATAATAGGTGGTAGCTGTATCGGAGGGATGAAGGAGACGCAGGAGATGATTAATTTTGCAGCCAAGCACAACATAACAGCTGACATTGAGGTTATCCCAATTGATTATGTGAACACCGCCATGGACCGTCTTGTCAAAGCAGACGTCAGATACCGGTTTGTCATTGACATTGGAAACACATTGAAGGCCATCTCCTAAACTTTTCATTGCAAGCTGATTTAATTAGTGGTGGGATGACATTAGAAATTATGGTTTTTTTTTTGTCTCAATATTGTTGTCTACCATATTTGTGTTGTTAAATTATGCATATATATGTGCATAGTGCAGTAGGCTGGACCTGGATTTTGAATAAAAGCAACAGTCTGGTTTTTCAATGAGGAAATGAAACATCTGTTTATCTAAAAATGAATTCTGGGTTTGCACATGGACTGTGTCACAAGAAGATTGGAAGTGTGTGTGTGTGTGTGTATATATATATATACCTAATACCTCCATTCATAGATTCCAATGTTCCCACCAAATGTTTGCCATGTGTTTTTTGGCTGATACCAAAGCTTCCTAACTTCATTCAAGGCTCATGGGCAGTGTGTACCAAAACAAAACAGAGGCATCATATATAAGAGCATATCGATATCATACATAATACTGATAATAGCATCAAGTACTCTTAATTTCCAGATAACTTGAGAAAACATGCATTTAATACCATTCAACCAAATATTTTTTTTTGCTCGAATGTTTCTTCTCGACCACTGATTAACTGACATATAATCATATGTCTATCTCAAGAAAATTGGATTAGGCAACCGTAGGCTCCGTAGCATGCCACTCAAAAATTTCGATTTGTAAGATCTCACCATTTTTTTTGTTCGGTAAGTGAAAGTTTAAACTATACCGGTGAAAAAAAAAATACTTGTTTTTTTTTTTGGACAAAAGTATTTGGGTAGGGGAGGCGAACCCTAGCTCAGGAACTTTATTGACCACCTGAAGTCCGCAGGAGCCCAACTAACATCTGGGTCCAGAGCCGAGTACCAAATTGGGAGCAGACAAGACCTGCAACGTCCCAAACCCCACACTACCACATTGTGTGGCAGGTGGCAGGACCCGCAGGCACTCACCAGTCGGGCTACTTGCGCCCAGACTCCCTTGGAAGCTGGCACCTTCGCCAGACCGCTGGGTCCCGCAAGACCCCAGTACCTTCAGCAACCTACCAACAAGGGCTTTTAAATTGGAAGAGTTGGGGATCGAACCAAGGATGGGGGTACCAACCAAGACTCTCTCCTTGCCTCTTGCCAATCCTGCCAACCCCTGTCGGCAAGCAAAAAAAAAAAAAAAAAAAAGGACTTGTTTAGTATATATAAGGTTTTAATTTGGACCTAGCCTTTTCATCCATTTGCCAATATATTTTGGCAAATATGAGGAGAATGGTGTCTTTCAACAATTGAAGCAGAAACAATGGGCAACCAATTAGCAGACAACTCTGGAGTCTGGATGATGAGCATTTGAAAAGTACAGGATTGACGCTTGTGAATGGACTAAGAAAAAGGCACGTAACATGTGTTTATTTATACCAATGAATTAACCATAACAGTAACTTCTATTCTGCATGTCTATAATCTCTTTATTAGTCTTTGAGTTAAATCTAGTCTTTGGTCACGAATATGAAAGCGATTTCATCGACCAAAATAAATGGAGAGGTAAGCTCTTACGCATAGTGGGATCAGTGTGGTATATACGTCACTGCAATGCTCTGGGAAAGTTATCTGGTCAGTCTATAAAGTATTTTATCAAATAAAAGTCGACCTTTTGGTTATTGCCTTTCCATTTGCTCACCCAGTACGTCATTCTATCCCAACGTACCAAATTACTTTCCTATATATAATGCACATCGCAATTGCCATGCACACTAAGGTCCATTTCATTCTTACTCTTATATATAAGAGAATTAATATGGTGATATCTCCAGAGCAAGAACACCCCAAGAAGGCCTTTGGATGGGCTGCCAGAGATTCATCTGGTGTTCTCTCCCCTTTCAACTTCTCAAGAAGGTCAGTGTTATTCAAAACTTTATATATCCATCTCTTCTAGCTTCTGGTCATAGTGTTTGAAGCACTGATCGATTTTTGGGTACAGGGAAACGGGAGAGAAAGACGTGAGATTCACTACTAGAAAAACGGCCTATAGCCACAACCCCATTAGGCACGGATTCACTTCCGTGGCTTATATATCATCAATAGGCACGGGCTACCGTAACAAAGTAGTAAAAACAAAGTAGCCACAACAAGCCGTGATAAAATGGGCGTTCCGTGCCCAATTTGAATAGCATAGCCACAGATGTCGTGGCAAAGTAAGGGTTGTATGAAAATAAATACTCATAACCACAAGATCTGTGGCAAAATTGGACACAATGTTATGCAATCAATATGCACGGATGTGTGTAGTCGTAGCAAATACAAAATAAACACATGATAGACACGGAGGTCTGTGGCAAAATGAACATCATAGCCACAAAACTACAAATCTGTCGCAAAATCATACTCAATATCAAAAAGTGGGTCATTCAGCTTTTTTCTTTATCATATGCGGCCAAAGTGTATTCCAATTATATTTAAAAGACTAACCAGTATTTGCCATCTCTCTCTCTTCCTCCCGTCTCTCTCTCCCTCTCCCTCACCTCTGCAAATTCCGACGCCAATCTCTGGCCGTCGGATTCCGACACCGCCACCGGAAAAAGAGAGAGAAGACAATGATGAACAGGACCCAAGAGAAACCAACACCATCCATGGCCCAGAGATGCCGCACGCGGCTTTGGAAGATCGCTGCCACCACTCGGAGTCGGAACTACCACTTTCGGCCATCGCCTTCACTAACCACCACCACCAATGGGTTCAGACCACGTCGATCATCAAAACCTTGAAGCCCCGTCACCAGGCAACGTCGGATGACCACCGTACGCGCATTTGCCGGAGCCTCGGCTCTGTCATTCTTCGATCTCTAGTCTCCGGCTATGTTCGAGCTACACCACCACTTGAGATGGAACCAGCGCTCAACGAGCCTCCAAGCCCAGAGGTTCGACCACCTAGTTTGGCCGGACGCCGACGCACGCGCTTCACGCGCCGCCTCTGGCGCGTGAACCACCTATGTACTGCCGTGCATGTCGCCGGCCTATTCTTCTCGTTCTGGTAAGACGATCTCGAGGTCTCCTTTCGCTATTCTGGATTTTAGATTCATTATTACTTTTGGGTTTTCTTTCAGATCTGAGGATGAACTAGCATTAACTGTTTTTGGCTATACAGGTTTGGGTAGCAACATGGATTCGAGTTCCAAAGGAAGGAGGCAGCTCAAGTTCATCCTTAATGCGAAGATCTCCCGATTGTCTCATCGGGTAATTCGTTATCCATTTTCTTACTTTTCTTTTGAATTGCTGGATGAGTATTTTTTGAATCCTTGTACTCATCTTTCCTCTCTTTTTTTGTACTGAATATTGTATTGGATCATTTTGCCAGGTTGCAGATTGATCGAACGTTGCACTATACTTGGGCTTGAGTTGATTAATTCATTGGCAGGTTCCAGGATTATACTTGAACTTTTTGAAAATTTTTCATTTTGTATTTTAGTAAGTGTATATTAGTACAGTTTTCAGTGTTGTATATGAGTAGTGTATTTAGTAGTTTTGTATCTTAGTAGTGTATTTTCGAGTGTACATTCATTTTTGGTTGGTATATATGGAGATAATTATGACTTTTGTATAATACGGTGGTTCTTGTCAAGGGTTTTTTTTTGTTCCAAATACCAAAATTTGCCACAGACGTCAAACTGTGGCAAATGTGATTAAGTGATTCAAACTTAATGAACGTTGTACCTCATTTGCGACGGAGTGTCTTTTTTGTGGCAACTAAACCAAAATATCAATAGAGTCAGTCCCCTCAGTCACTGAAGGGTGTCTGTGGCAAATCTTTGAAAAAATAGCCTATGGGCACTGCGAACTGTGGCTAAAGGGGTTGTGGCTATAGGCCGTTTTTCTAGTAGTGATTCAAAGTATTGTATTGCGGAATATGCCACTCGGATCTTCACATGGTCAAGAATGAATGGGGTTTAACCGGAAACGGGCCGCCTGCTACCTATCCTTTGGTTCCCGGGTATGAAATTCGTAATTAACCATGTTGATTTTCTGCCTTGTTGAGCTTAAAACACATGACTAATTAGTACGTTGGATTGTTTGAACATTTTTAAGGACTGATCAGTTTTGTTTTACACCCTCCAATTCATAATTCGTTGATATGCATACATTGTTTGTGCAACCATGCATACTAATTCAGCTTGAGATTAATAATCTTTTATATAATTAAACAAAAAATAAACTCCAAGCCATTAGTTAATTAGAATTAGATTGAAAACAAACATCAAATGTGTTTCCTCATTTGATTTTTTTTTTTGATCGCCCAATGCGCAAAGGCATGAGATTGTTGGTCAAGTAACAGAGGTAGGGAGCAAAGTACAAAAATACAAAGTTGGAGACAAGGTCGGTGTTGGATGCATGGTGGGCTCTTGTCAATCCTGTGACAGTTGTGCCAACAACCTTGAGAATTATTGCCTCAATTGGATAGGGAGCTTTGGTGCCAAGTATTATGATGGAACCACCACATATGGAGGTTATTCTGACATCATGGTCGTTGATGAGCACTTCGTTGTACGTATTCCGGACAACCTACCTCTTGATGGTGCTGCTCCTCTCCTATGTGCTGGGATTACAACTTACAGTCCCTTGAGGTATTATGGACTCGACAAACCCGGTGTGCATGTGGGTGTGGTTGGCCTTGGTGGTCTAGGCCATCTGGCTGTCAAGTTTGCCAAGGCTATGGGGGTTAAGGTCACAGTGATCAGTACCTCCCCTCATAAGAAGGAGGAAGCTGTTAAACACCTTGGTGCCGATTCATTTTTGGTCAGTAGTGACCAAGATGAGATGCAGGTGATGATTTAAATAAGTTTCACGTTTCGAATTAAGAAGTGTCAACCGGAAGAGTATATATGATCATGTCTGTTGGGTGCCCTAATTCTGTTTGGTTGATTTTATAGGCTGCTACGGGCACAATGGATGGTATCATTGACACTGTCTCCGCAAACCACCCTCTCTTGCCTTTGGTGGGTTTGTTGAAGTCTCATGGAAAACTTGTTATGGTTGGTGTACCAGCCGAGCCTCCTGAGCTTCCAGTTTTTCCTTTGCTCATGGGTAAGTGTTTATATGATCGACATAAGTAATATTTGTATGATATATCATTGTGTATTTACGACTGTTTATGTTGTGATTACAGGAAGGAAGATGGTAGCTGGTAGTGCCATTGGAGGCATGAAGGAGACCCAAGAGATGATCGTTTTTGCTGCTAAACATAACATAACAGCTGACATAGAGGTTATCCCGATCGACTACTTAAACACCGCTATGGAGCGCCTTGCGAAAACAGACGTCAAGTATCGATTTGTCATTGACATTGGAAACACTTTGATTTCTGCCTCTTAAGTTTTCCATGATTCCAAGCCAAACATCAGTAGTTCAGTACTATATATGTGGTGGACCGTCAATGACAAATGTATACGTCAATATTTCTTCACATTATGAACACAATGTGATAGTGCAGGACTGGATTCCAATGAATAAATTAAATTTCAGATCTAATTTTCTGTTCGTGTGTATTTATTTTATTAAAAGGGTTTTTATCACATATAGTACCCGAATTATTTCTCTGAATTATATATTTGATAATTTTTGTCACAAGTAGTACCCAAAGTTTTCGATTTCATCTTTTATAGTACCTAAGACCATTTTTCTCACAAATATATGCACGTAAGGGTGCGTGTTTTAAAAAAAAATGCTAAAATGAAAAAAATTTGGATACTACTTGTGACAAACATTTAAAACTTTAGGTATTGCTTATGACAAATATTGAAGTTCAGGTACTACAAGAGATGAAATCGAAACATATTTTGGGTACTCCTTGTGACAAATATTAAAGTTGAGATAACAAGTATATAATTAAGAAATAGTTCATGTACTATATGTGATAATAACTCTTATTAAATTGTTCAAAATCTTAAAAGAAAAAAGTGTTTATTGGGGTTGACAAGCGCAAAAACGCTCGTCAAATTAAATTTTCTAACTTCCTAAAAATGTGTCGTTAAATAGTATAATGGGAAGTTCAGGTCATTACCCACAAGAGATTGTTTTATTTGCTATTCTATGTCACAAAATTAATTAAACTAATACTATAACGACTCCTAGCAATTATTTAATTTACAACTTAAATAAACAACTAGAAGTTTATTTATAAAAAAATACAAATATAAATTAGAAATAAAACATATATATATACACAAAAATATACCAAAAAAATTATTCACAATTACTCAAAATAAGAAAAACACTCACAATAATTAATTTACAAATAGAATATGTTTTTGGGTTTTAAATAAATAAATGCACACCAAATACAAAACAAATACACAAATACAAAATAGCAACATATCTTAAATACACACAATAATTATTTAAGTAAATAATAATATTAAAACTTCAATTAAAATAAGAGAGAGAAGTTATCAGAGAGGGAATGGATCGAGCCCGTGCTCGAGAGAGGAGAGAAACAGAGGCTAATAGTGATGCGATGGCTTGGGTCGCCATCGGGACAAGATAGCAACGGCGGTGGTGGTTGGTGTAGCGACGCCGGCGGTTGAGAGGCTCACGGGGGCCGGGGGAGGGGGGGGGGGGAGCGATCAGAGTTTGGGAGGTATAAAGTGTTACACGTTTGCAACTTCCCCCAAAACAATAATTACAAATAGCATGGACGCCACAGAAAGGTCGTTGGAACCTTTTATTGGGGGTTCGACGTTATAAGAGGGCAGGGGGGGGGGATCAAAAATCCGCTGCGTATTCGCGAGGTGTATAAGGAGAAGTTTGTGGATGAGTGGTGGGATTATTCATAGGCTTACTATTCTCCTTATCGATAAGAAGATGTTGATGAGCCATACTATGAAATTCTTTGAAAACAAGAATACATCACTCTTATTCGAGAAGGGATACCAAGTATCCGAGTGTTTCATGAAAGTAATATATGGTCGAAAAGTAGGTTTGGCAAATGAATGAATTTATGAATGGGAACTTTTAGTGTAGAGAATAAGGAAATCTTGATTGATATATTCGTTATGATATTTAAAAGATGAGGTGTATCTTAAGATAAAAAGATAGATAAGTAATATTTGGTTGTGTTGATTTGATGTGGTAGAGAAGCGGCGTCTGGAACACAGAAAGATAATGTCATACGGAAATATTGGATTTTTTTCCATATAAGAGATTGGGGATAAAAAAGAAAAAAAAAAAAAAGAGAGGGGGGGGGGGGTGGGGGGGACCTCCCCCCTTATGGGGGGGGATCTTTTTGGGGGGTGTTTTTTTCGGGGGGGGGGGGGGTTTTTCTTTTTTTTGTGGTTTTTTATTTTTTTTTGTTTTTTTTTTTTTTTTTTTTTTTTAAGAGGATTTTTTTTGGGTGTTTTTTTGGGGGGGGGGGGGGGGGGGGGGGGGGTTTTGGGGGGGGGGTTTTTTTTTTTTTTTTTTTGTGTTTTGTGGGTTGGGGGGGGGGGTTTTTTGGGGGGGGGGGGGGGGGGGGGGTGGTGGGGGGGGGGGGGGGGGTGGGGGGGGGTTTTGGGTTTTTTTTTTGGTGGGTGGGGTTTGTTTTTTTTTTTTTGGTGTGGGTGTGGTGGGGTGGGGGGGGGGGGGGGGGTTGGGGGGGGGGGGGGGGGGGGGGGGGGGGGGGGGGGGGGGGGGGGGGGGGTGGGGGGGTGGGTGGAAGAGGAGGCCGTGGGTCTGGGTGCGCAGATGACTGGGAGCTCGGAAGGTGCGGCAGAGTGGCGAGCACGGGTTCGAGTGATCAGAGAGCTTGGGCTCTGGAATTGAGGACGCCGGATGGGTTGGTGTGGGTCGACAACGCCTTGGATCGGAGCTGCACAGCTAGGTTCATCTGGGCTCGTCGGCGCTTGAGGTGCAGCCGAGAGAAAGAGGCACGGCTCTTTGATGAGCGGCGGAGCTTGTGTGGTGGGTGGCAGTCCGAGAGAGGCACGGTGATGACCGTGGTGGTCTGGTGCTCGGTGGATGCAAGACGGCGTAAGGGACGCCGGGCTGGGCTATGGATTGGACGGAGAGCACATGTGGCTCTGTGATCGAGATTCCGGCGAGATTGAGCTTTGGGCTCGATGGGTGCAGCTGATTTGGACACCCTGAGGAGTGATGGAGGCACACGGGTGCTTGCTTGATCGATTGATTGTTGTGAACTCGTGAATTGATTGCAGGTTCTGTGATGATTATTGTTGTCTGTGATGGTTATGATTGATTGTGAATTCTGACACAGAGGGCGAAATGGGGATGAGATAGCTTTGGAATGAAGGAGGGAAAAGGAGAGAAGGCACAGCCATGGTGGCTGTACACGGTTGCTTTGAGAACAGGAGAGTGATTTGTTGTACGGGACTGAGTGATGGCAGTAAGTAACAGAGGAGGAAGACGGGGCTGAGATAGTCCTAGAGGGAAGTGAGGGTGAGAGTAGAAGGCATAGGAGAGAAGCTCCTACACACGGAGGCTTGAGAAGGGTGGCACGGGGAGGAGGAAGAAGGCCCCCGGCCAAGTAAAAATGGAGATAGATGGGTGATTTTTATAGGAGGAGAGGGTGATGGACGGCCTGGATTGGGAGCATGGGCTTGAGTTCGAACGGTGGATGCACAAACTGTCAAAAACAAAAACAAAAACAAATGTTAAAATAAATAAAAGAAAAATAAAGTAATAAAATAATAAAATTAAAATTAAAATAAGAAAAAGATTAATAATTAAAATTAAAATAAATAAAATATTGTTTATTTAATTAAAACAAACAAATATAATAATGTAAAGTAAAAGGGAATCCGAGGCCGTAATAGTGATTCGTCACTTTCGAGAATTGACATTTCATTTTTTTCTCAGAAATACACTAAAACACCCGAAATTTATTATTTTGTGTCGAAACACTTATCTAACCTACAAACTGCACAAACAAACATTAAAAACAATAAATAGCTCTCATATAGGCCTAATTCAAGTATTTAAAGACGCTTTGTGAACATATTTTACATACACATCAGGGGTCAATAAAGAGTTTATTGGGGTTTAATAAATTTTATTAGAAGTCAATAAAGTTTTTATTGAGAGTCAGTAAACGTTTCATAGGGTTTTATTGAGGGTCGATAAAGTTTTTTATTTAGGGTCGGTGAACATTTAAATGAACCGATGGGAAGAAAAAAAAACATATATGTTTGGGACCAAAAGTTAGGATTTTGTCTTGGATGCCTACCAATTTTAATACTATAATGGCTAATGGAATGACATATATACCTTCCATATAGCACAAATAGGAAACATCCCAAGAATTACAAGAGGAGTATAGGATACATGATTCTAGCAATATACGTACAAGTCACCTTTTGAGATATTGTCCATCGTGAAGTAGCTAGTGAGATTGGATATCTTTCAACAAGAATGGAGTGACCTTTATTTTACTTCTTTTTTTGCCATTAAATGAAATTTCATTTAAAACCACAAAAGTAGCAGACCTAATACAAATAGACCCAAACCCAAAATTGAAAGATATATACAATCAAAAACAAAAAAAGACCCAAACAACAAAGACCCAAATCAAAACAAAACCCTAGCTAGTAATAAGGCAAGCTGGTGACAACAATAGCAGCCACCCGTTGCGGTAGCCAAACTTGCTGCCACACCAGCTGGAAAAACTTGCTATGATGGCCAAAAACTGATCGAAAACTAATAGATCTACACTAAAGGTCTCAAAATACCCAATCCAAACAAAATCGAACCCAAACCTCTATCTCCCAACACCGATCAACAAGGAAAATCTACACCCAAAACAAACAACGAAGCTAAAGTTGTCTAAAACCAACATGGAACCTAACTGAAGTGTCGATACAAAGACCGAAGACGCTGCTATGTACACCTCCAATTTATCAAAAGCATCGGTATGCGTATGAGCGCGGCAACGAGATTTCACCTTCGGAAACCACCCAAAGACGTCGATCTAGAGAAAGGAAAGAAGAAATCCGATGAGGCATACAAAGCTCGATTCCACAATGTTGCTACCATATCACCGACGCGGTGTATGTCATGGTCAAGCTAGAGGAAGATAAGGAATGATAGGCAAATGTAAGGTGAGGAAGTCCCACATCTATAAGGGAGCTCCCCACCATAGAATATCACAAGGGACTTTGAGTCCCACATTGGAGAAATGTAAGAGGAGAGGAGATCCCTTACTTATAAAAGGGACTCCTCCCTCACCTAGAAGGACACGCTGACTTTAGCCTCTACATTGGGAGTCAAACTCTCGGTACCTCGAGTCCATCTCGGTACCAAGTACCCTCTCGGTACTAAGTATCTTACCGGTACCTCGAGTCCCTCTCGGTACCAAGTACCCTCTCGGTACTAAGTGTCTTACCGGTACCTCGAGTACCTCTCGGTACCAAGGACCCTCTCAGGACTAAGTATCTTACCGGTACCCCCCTCGGTACCGGCCAAACACTTGTAATGATTACTCACCATAGTGGAACCCCCTCACAGTGGACGTAGCCTAGGACTCGCATTGAGCCAGGTGAACCACTATAAATCTTGTCTCTATGTCCTTTGTGTGTGATTGTGGCTACCGAAGGTCTCTGACCCGTTCCTCCCGAGCCATCGGGAAATGGCAGAAACATTTGGCGCCGTCTGTGGGAAGCCGAACAAAAAGTCTTGTCGGTTCCTTCCTATTTTCAAATTATCTATCCGGAGCCCATCACCGCAAGCATGGCAGACCAAAAAAAAAATCAATCAATGGTACCGAGCCCGATCAGAGCGGCGCCAAATAAAAACATGTCGGTATCTCTTTCATCTCGGTACTTCATTTCGTTTCAAGTGCCGAGATACCAACCGGTATCTCTATCTATTACCGGTAGCAAAACAAAAAAAAAATATAAATTGAAATGGGCCCTGCCCGTACCGATGATCCCTCTCGGTAACTAAAAAAAAAAAAGGAAAGGAAACACCCTTATTGGTTTATTCTCTCGGTACAGCTCCAAAACAAAAAAAAACAAAAGAAAAAGAAACATGGGTGTGAAGAGCACGGTACCAAACCACTTTGGACACCCGTGGACTCTTTCTCCTTCTCTTCTTCCTTGCTTTCACTCACCGGCAAGAGAGAACCCTCTTGGCACTTTCAGCTCCTCTTCCCACCGATCCTCTCACCCACCGAAGCAATCAAGCTTTTGAGTCCACGAGAGGTGCAACGGTACAGATTTGGTCGCCCACCACCGACGAGCCAAGCTCGGGTAGTCACAGCTCCTACCGACGCATCGCTCGCCGGTACCACTTGGCCTCCCACCACCGACGAGCTCCTCAAGGGCAACCATCACCGGTATGGGTTGCAAGTCACCGACAACTCAGTTTCTTCCTTACCGGTGACTTGGGGGACTGGAATGGGGGACTTCGGTGATGGCATGGATTTGTACAGGGAACAAATTAAAAAACAAAATCTTGCATCTCCTTGCCGGTACCACTACACCATCAATCAAGCTTCGAAGCTTCACGTCTTACCGACGAGCTTGCTTGCCTTGTGAAGCTACTCGGTACCTAAAGAAAAAAAAAAGGAGAGGAAAGGAAGCCTCTGTGTCCGGTACCTGACGATGAAGCTGCAACCTGCAAGTCTGCAACTCGGTTCTTCTCAGCAAAAGCTCTCAACAATGCTGACATGGCATGGCTTTAATTAAAGAGAATAGCTTATGCCGCTTGCTTTGGTGGAGGTTGAAAAGTCAACATTATAATTACAATTTTGCAATCACATTGCACATGCCTACCGAGCTCTCTGATGCACATTCACATATGACAATTGCTTGCTTTGAAAAGCAAAGTTACAATTGCAATTATACCATTAGGCAACTTCGACACGGATGTAGTTCTAATTGCCTAGAAGATGATTCATATAACGATAGCTTACACCGTTATTTGCTACTTCTAGAATATATGATGATATGGCGGTCCACATATAATCCTAGCAATAAAACCCTAGCATGCTTACTATGTTCGCAACCACAATAAACAAACTAGCAATTTATCGATGACAAAGCAATGAATCAAACAAACATTTAATATCCGAAAAATTATAAATCAAAGCCAAGAGTAATAGGGCTAAACCCTAAATTATTACACAAAATAATAAAACAAGGTTTAAAACAAATATTTACACAATAACAATTACCCAAAATTATTCACACAATATTCAAATGCAGAAATTAAAATTAAACTTAAACAAATATAATAAACAAACGAGTTTGGGTAAGTGTTACTGTTGTGTCTATGAAAATAGACACTTGTCGTCAGGTCTGGGTGGACGACTCAACCATGTGCTCAGAAACTAAACACTGTCTGGCAGGCGCAGGTGGCAGACTCAGCTTTTCGGAACAGGTATCGGACTTTGGATGTGGCGGGTGCCCATTTCAGTTGGGCTTTGGATTTTTGGGAAGCCTAAATTGGGTTGGGCTTGCATGGGTGTCCAAATCAATTGGACATGAAGGCTGGCATGGGCCAGGTGCTGTTGAGGAGCCCACATCAGACTGGGCTTGAGCTTTGGGCTTGGGCAAAGGCCCAATCTTATTTTTTTTTCTTCTTTTTTTTTCTTTTCTGGTTCATTTCTTCTCTGGCCCGTACTCTTCTGTTTCTTTCTTCCTTCATTTCTCGCATTTCTCCAGAGCAGGAGAGAGAGAACTTGGAGACGCGCCGGGTTGTGCGGCGACGAAACGGCGCCGGTGGTTAGGTTATGTGCTTCACGGTGAGCAAAGGATCGACAGCGGCATGAGAAATCGGCGCTGGTAAGAGAAACCGGCGGTGCTTGGTGGTTGGGCAAACTCTCGGTGAGCTTGCGGTGATGAGGCAGGGAAACCCACGGCTGGGCTTTGATTGGGCTTCACGGTGAAGCCGGGATGCTTCGTCAGTGGACAGAGACGCACGGTTGCGCTCTGTGTGAAGGAGAGGCACGGCAAAGGTGAGCTTTGCGGCGATGGTTTCTGTGAAGTGGTGCTGCAATTGAATGGAATTTGCAGGTTCTGTGATTGCAGGTGGGTTGCCATGGCTGTGTTGATCTGATGGTGAGTTGATGGATGTGAATGAAGATTGCAGTGGCTGGTGTGATTGAGATGAGTGAGGTTGGAATTGATGGGTGATTGTGGTTGGAGTTGAAGAAGGTCAATTTGGTGTGGTGATGAATTGAAGGAATTGGCAGAGGGATGTTCACGGTGATGGTGGTGGTTCTGTGATGAAGGCAGAGTAGCTATGGTGAGGTGATGATGATTTGAAATTGGCAGTAGCACGGGTTGGTGGATTGATGGCTTGAATTGAAGGATTGGTTTGTGTATGTTAATTGCAGGATTCCAGCCTTATGAAGGAAAGAAAGGTGATGGAGTGGTCAAGGAGAGATGGTGCTGTCGGGATCCAAGGCTGGAATGGCAAGGATCCGATGAGGTTGTTGGCACGGTGGTGGCCGGCAGAGATGAAAGTCATGGCTGGTGACTTTGGCGATCGACAACCTGCAGAAATTGTCAAAAAGCAAGAAAAGCCAAAGGCTTTTGTGAAGAAAACAAAATACGAACAATAATTAAATAAAGAAAATAAAATAAAATAAATTAAAAAGATATAAGTAAATAAAAATATGGGAAAATAAAGTAGTGGTTTAAACTGTGTTTCGCCACCGCATGCGGTGGTTGCGCCTCCATATGTGGTGCTTCGCCGATAATTTATCGGGATTCGAAACGGTTTTCGAAATCTTCGTACAATGTCTAATCTCCACTTCTGAATGACGACCGGTGTCATCATTTCGTTTGAAAAGTCACGGTTGACTTTTCGGAATTGCGCTGAAAACCTCCAAAACGCACTTTTTTGTGCAAATTAACATTTTTCGCATATTTTCCCTGTACACACAAAAACGCACATTAAACATACTAATATGCTCTCGGAAAAGCTCAATCCAAGTGATTAAAGACGCTCTAAGTGCATATTTACGCACTTATCACTTCGGTACCACGAAGTGACTGCACCTGCAGTTATCTCACAATATTGGTACCTCGAACTCTCTCGGTACCTCTGAAATGCATACATGCAGCAGCTCCTTACAAGATAAGTCTCCTTATCTATATTTAATTATTTTACATGGTTTAGCAACACCCTTAAATGCTAAGAGTCTATACTCTTTTATGCACTACTATGTGCCATAAATAAATCGGTACTCAGCCGTGCCTTGATATATTGTTATTGCCATGCATTGGTCATGACTATGGACATTGATTAATTATTTGCATGAGTCTTTTGAGTAACTTGTTGCCTCGGTATATGCCTCGATATGTTACTCGGTATGTGCCCCTACATGTTGCCTCGATATGTGCCTCGATACGTCCCTCGGTATATGCCCATATGTATAAACGATTACAATTATTTGCACTCATACTCATGCATATTAATACTTTGTCCATATCTGTCCGCACCCATCTGGCAATGCTGATCACTCAGCTCGGTAGCAATCTTACAGTCAGCCTACCGGTACCACGGCAGAACCCCTCGGTACCTAATTGCTCGGTACCCTTGTACCTATGAGCACTATACTTGCATGATGATATCTGTGTGTAACAGGGAAGCTTGTTGCTAGAGTCCGATTAGATGGTGTACAGATATGCTTCGGCCACAAACAACTCCAGGCTAGACATGTGAGGCAACAGTAAGCCCTCACATGCCTTCGGTCCCTGAACCGGCTTGTAGTAAGTCCAGACACACATGCCCATGGCAAAGCCTCCGGCAGCTCGTATACGGCCTTACTTGCTCTTGTTCCATCTAACTCGCGACCTCGAACAACTCTTCCTTACTTATGCATGGATACAGGGACCAGCTCCCTATGTTCACACATGCTTCACGAGCATTGCCTTGAACAATTCATAAACTATTTACTTTATCCTTTGACAGGTTCAGCAGCTCTTGCTCGGTACCTCGAAACTCCATGCTCGGTACCTACCCGCTCGGTACCCCGGTACCTGTTACTCAGTCTCGGTACTTGACATCCTGCTCGGTACCTCCTCGGATCACCCCTCAGTACCTCTCGGTACCTCCTTGGTCAGTACCCTTGCCGGTACCCCCATGCCTGGCGTCCAGCTTGACCATTATTTGGATTAAGTCCTCAGTCAAGAACCCTCCATGGAGAAGAAGACTCCTTAACTAAGGACTTGGGGGGCTTCTGTTGCTACCATATCACCGACGCGGTGTATGTCATGGTCAAGCTAGAGGAAGACAAGGAATGATAGGCAAATGTAAGGTGAGGAAGTCCCACATCTATAAGGGAGCTCCCCACCATATAATATCACAAGGGACTTTGAGTCCCACATTGGAGAAATGTAAGAGGAGAGGAGATCCCTTACTTATAAAAGGGACTCCTCCCTCACCTAGAAGGACACGCTGACTTTAGCCTCTACATTGGGAGTCAAACTCTCGGTACCTCGAGTCCATCTCGGTACCAAGTACCCTCTCGGTACTAAGTATCTTACCGGTACCTCGAGTCCCTCTCGGTACCAAGTACCCTCTCGGTACTAAGTGTCTTACCGGTACCTCGAGTACCTCTCGGTACCAAGGACCCTCTCAGGACTAAGTATCTTACCGGTACCCCCCTCGGTACCGGCCAAACACTTGTAATGATTACTCACCATAGTGGAACCCCCTCACAGTGGACGTAGCCTAGGACTCGCATTGAGCCAGGTGACCCACTATAAATCTTGTCTCTATGTCCTTTGTGTGTGATTGTGGCTACCGAAGGTCTCTGACCCGTTCCTCCCGAGCCATCGGGAAATGGCAGAAACACACAACGTCAAGAATATTGTAGATCCATAAAAGATCTTGGAGAGAGGAAGAGAAGAGAACTGAAACAAAGAAAAAGAAAACGGATACCGCCGCTGGAGAGACGAACGACGCCGTTAAGAGGAGGACAAAGTCGTCAGGAAGGAGAGAAGAGTCTAGAGAGAAGAAGGACCCTCTCTCTCTACCCTCTCCCATTTTTTCACTTATAATGACTTTTGCCTTCATTTTACTTATATATAGAATTGGAATACCCACATACAATTAATATTGTACTAGGATAAGTAACTGTTCCCTTCCTAAGTGATAAAGGACTTTTCACACACCAATTAAGGTGCATAAAGAGAACTTATGAATTACTCTACAAATGTGAGTATGATTGAAGATAGTATATGAAGTAGGGATCGAACCCGCAAGGGATTGGGATAAAGCTGCAACTACAATGACTCAAAACAACTAAAAACGACATAACTGACCAGTCAGGAAAACCTGACCAGTGGACGACTCTAGACTATTCCAAATGACTTGAAATTTTGACACAACTAACTAGACACGTAAAACTAGCTACTGAAAAAAATTTAGATTTTTCTGAATTGATTTGATATATTTAACACTAAATGAAAAACAGACTACGAAAACTGACGAAAATAATAAAAACTGGAATTAGCAAGGTTTTGTAAATCAATGAGAATGAGAAGCTAGGGTTTCGAAATCCACCACTAAACAATCATATATTAATGTTATGAACTCAGATTAACAAGTATTGAATCCCCATGGATGACTATGCCCACGAAAGGTCCTCGGTCGGGATGCACTCTCGTATTGATTCTCTCTTATTTAGTATGTTAAGCATTTGGTCATCTGTCTTAACTTATTCCCTAACATGCAGTCTAGCTTGGTCACGCTAAGATTTAACACATCAAAGATCATTACGTTCTAAGAGAATATGAACATAGCAAGAACCCTAGGATATGGTTCGTATCCTAAGTACCTATCCTTGAAACGATTTCATACAAATACCGCAGCACTTGTCGCACCACAAATTAAACACATAATGATACGGGTCGTCATGCATGTGCTTATGGCTGGTCGATCCTAATACATGCTCCTAAGGTCGCGAATCAAAGAAACATATAGAAGAATAAAGGGTTTACAAACAATGAAATCATTATCATCCGGGAAACAAAACTTATATAAATCCAAAATCAAAACATCAAAGTAATCATGTTCAGGGCTTCAATCTAGCCCTAACTACAAGAAGTTTAGCTACTCATAATGTTACGAGAAATCTCAAATGAATACATGAAGATGGAAAAACCAAAATCCCAAAAAAGAATTCTGGAATCGATGAAACCGTCCGGACGGTAGATACCGGCGTCCGAACGTCTGGAGGTAGTTTTGTATTCTCTCTTGCTCTCGGCTGCTCACGAGTTTCTAGAGGCAAAAAGGTCCTCATCTGATGCGACTAGGGTTCCTTATATATGATTCCTCAACCCTAGCCACTTCCTTAATGGTCGTGGACTTCATTTAAACTAAGGAAAGGCCCAATGGATTAAAATATAAACGCTTCGGTCTTCCTTGTCCATCAAGATTTCCTTAAGTGATTAGAATTCCTTCTTTTATTACGATTTAAGCTAACTTCTCCATCTTTGCTTCCAAAACCTACAAAATACGATAAATCAAATAAATAACTAAGATAAATGGGGAATATAACCAAAATACTATAATATTAAACACAATAAAATGTCACATAAATGCTCATATCACTAAGTTTATAACCAAATTGGAATCTGATTTGAGAGCTAGTTTAGCTAAATCCAGTTCTCCTACTAGGAAAAAGAAAACAAAAGGTAAGTAGTTTCTAACCCAAATTAAGTTTGTTTAAATAAAACTAGCAATCTCTCACATTGATATACATGTATTGTGAAAAACTGTTATTATAGGGAGTAAAGAGGGAGATAAAAGTGGATGATGAGTATTTTTGTTTATTTATTTAATTAAAAATAATTTTTTGATTTGTCACAATTGTCCTTCATAATTAATAAGTTTTCTAAGTTTGTTAATCTTATAGGGTCATATACATCAAAATTTTCAGTTTTGATGGGCAATATCTCTTCTCTAAAATAATAGTATAAATAACATGTACCATATCAACAATTGGAACTATTTATATTTCCATGCATTTGTAAAAAGAATAAACACATGGGAATATATATATACAATCAGTCTCTTTCACATGCACACGTCCGCACGTAAAGTAAAATGCGAACGTATGCATCCGGCCAATTGACAACATAACTCAATCATCGGAACCGTTCATCATTTAGATTTATTTTCAAGAATTATCTTTGCAAAAAATCAACCGAATTGGAGATTGTTTGGCCATCTGTTCATTGTATAGTTTACACACAAATATAGTCCGTCAGATAAAGTTGAAACGATGAATGTGGTAATCAAATGGCTAAATAATTTTCAATTTGAATTTTTTTTTATCAAAATGATCCTTGAATGATGACCTAAAATATAGATGATTTTGATCATTAGTTTGCACTCGCAATGAGAATGTTTGCATTTTACTTTATGTGTGAATGTGCGCATCAACGCATGTGAAAATGACTGTATATAAAATAATTAATTAATCCATGCATATCGTTCATTCAAACCATTTAAAACAATCAACGAGACGAAAAATAATTTAATTACATGCACCATTACATATAGAAATTAAGATAAGAAGAGGTATTTTTTATTAAGCTCTGATTGGATTTTGATTCTATTAACTATAGGTACATAAAATAATGCAATAAATGTTAGGTAGGTATACATATATGTATATAAGTCTAGTCTTCTTCAGTAAGAATTAATTAAAAATATTTGTGCTTAGATATTGATCATTTGATAAAATATTAGAGACAAATATAGACCGTTGTATAAAATTATAAATATGTTTTTAAATATTATTTTTCCGGAATGCATATTGAACAAAATTGATGGATGTAAGCGCTTACGCACTGTATGGAGTCAAGACGCCAGTGTACCTTCGGTGGAAAGTTCTATGGTTAGCCAAGAAATTATTTGATTAATTTTTTTGGCTTTTCCAATTTGCTCACCCAGTACGTCGCTTTAGGATTACTCTAATATTCTATTCCGTAGAATCTCCGTCTAAGAAACAAGCTAGAAAAGCTGATAGGGCTGGCTAAGCCTAGCTAGTAGCTAATACCAATACAAAATAGACACCCAAGCTTTTTTACTTCCACTTAATTTGGATTATTATTGTTTCCCATCTTAATATTATTTTTCGTTAATTAGGGGTTGATTAGATTATGGATCACCTTTTCGCTCAATTAAAAGATGGCAATCATCTTCATCCAGATCACCTGCAAATATAATTAAATTTCATTAAATTCCAGCCATTATTATTGCCCATCATTCCTATACTGTATAAGCACTATTCCTTGAACTAAATATTTTCCTCACCGCATACGTCACCCCATCCCAAAACTAACATCTCTCCCCCCATATCTTCTTGTATATATAGCATTTAACTCCATTGAAGGTAGCACTCAAACTTCCAAACTCACATTTACTCTTCTAACCAAAACTATTAATTAACAATCTGTAACAAAGAAAATGGCAGAGCAAGAACACCCCCAGAAGGCACTTGGATGGGCTGCAAGAGATTCGTCTGGTGTTCTCTCCCCCTTCAATTTCTCCAGAAGGTACATTGTCATATCTTCGTCCTTGTCAGATTACAACCCCAGTTTTTGTTTTTCTTTTATTTTCTCAAATTGAAGTTATTTGGTTGCAGGGAAACCGGAGAGAAAGACGTGACGTTCAAAGTGTTATACTGTGGGATTTGCCATTCGGACCTTCACATGGTCAAGAACGAATGGGGCTTCTCTACCTATCCTTTGGTTCCCGGGTACGTACTACTTTTTTTCAAGAACATGCTTTAGTTTAACTAGAAAATTAAAGGTCTTACCCCTTTAATGCTTGGATTATGATACCCCCCATTAGTAAATCCATTGAAAACATAATTGGGGCAATGCATGCAGGCATGAGATTGTTGGTGAAGTGACAGAAGTAGGGAGCAATGTACAAAAATACAAAGTTGGAGACAAGGTTGGTGTTGGATGCATGGTGGGAGCTTGTCGATCTTGTGATAGTTGTACAGACCACCTTGAAAACTACTGTCCCAAACAAATACTCACGTATGGTGCCAAGTACTATGACGGAACCACCACCTATGGCGGTTACTCTGACATCATGGTGGCGGATGAACACTTCATAGTCCGTATCCCCGAGAACCTACCTCTTGATGCTGCTGCTCCTCTCCTATGTGCCGGGATCACAACCTACAGCCCCTTGAGGTATTTTGGACTTGACAAGCCGGGTATGCATGTCGGTGTGGTTGGCCTAGGTGGCTTAGGCCATGTCGCGGTGAAGTTTGCCAAGGCTATGGGGGTTAAGGTTACAGTGATCAGTACCTCCCCTAATAAGAAGGAGGAATCTGTTAATCACCTTGGAGCTGATTCGTTTTTGGTCAGTCGTGACCAAGATCAGATGCAGGTAATTATTCGAACAAGTTACCTTTATGAGGTTAAAGTGGATTAAACAATGAACAAGTTACTTACTGTACTTTGTTTCATTGATTAATATGTAGGCTGCCATTGGTACCATGGATGGTATCATTGACACAGTTTCTGCACAACATCCTCTCCTGCCTTTGATTGGTTTGTTGAAGTCTCATGGAAAGCTTGTTATGGTTGGTGCACCAGAGAAGCCTCTTGAGCTTCCAGTTTTTCCTTTACTCATGGGTAAGTATGTAACTACGAGAAGTTGGCTTTACGTTGATATTTATTGATGTGGTTGGTTAACATAGAGTTTATTTGTACTTAACAGGAAGGAAGATTTTAGCTGGTAGTAACATCGGAGGTATGAAGGAGACACAAGAGATGATTGATTTTGCAGCCAAGCACAACATAACAGCTGAAATCGAGGTTGTCCCGATCGACTACTTGAACACCGCTATGGAGCGCCTTGTCAAAGCAGACGTCAGATACCGTTTTGTCATTGACATTGGAAACACATTGAAGGCTAGCTCTTAAATTATCCAGACCGAGACAATGAAGGAACAAGAACAGATATCGATCGAGTCTGATATGGTGTCTTAATCTATCGTTTTTTTCTACAAAGCAATTTTTGTTGTTTATCATGGTCATTGTTTTCCTTTCATCTCTTCAATCTTCATCACATTATGAGTAGAATATATATAATGTGATGGATTTGAAATAATTGAATACATGAATAATGTTACTGGAACACAGAGAAAATTAGAGAAGGCAAACATTGCCTTCTGTTGTAATGATGTATTGCTATATCATCACTTCATCCAATCTATTTGTTTCTAATTCCTACTGCTAATGCAAATTCATCAAAAACCAAAGAACAACTGAAAACTAACATTGGTATAAACACACATGGAGTTATTTGCAATCATGGCTGACTCTAACTGTAGAAGCTGAATTCTCCTCTATCACAAAGTCAGGAAGTAAAAGTCAAGAGACCCAGTTTTGGAGGACCCAAGAACAACTACCAGACGTACCATATGAACTCCCACTCGAACCATCGATAGGGGCCTGGTTGAGACATTCTAAAACCAAATACCTCCGCTTTTGCAGCTTTATTGAGAAGGTTATTGCCTCAAGAATCACAGGAACCTGCACACAGACAAAATTATGAATGACAACTCAAATTTACATAAGAAGCAAAACAGAATAAACACTCAAAATTCCTTGCTGTGCCAATTTGAAATTATTTTAACTGTGACCAATTTTTTTAGACATGTGGTAAGTTGGTAACAAATTAAGAATACAATCAAGCCTGTATTGCATTAACTAGGTAGCAGAACTAGTGGCATAACAGAAATGGGTAATAGAACAGATGGCCTCTAATGATGACCGAGTGAATGGGGCGGTCATGTAGTTGCATGTTAATTTGCAAATTTATATCAAGTAGCCAAGTACAGAAGATAACTTCATGCTACATAAAAGCAGAGGCGGGGGAACTTAATTCAATTAGTGCTAGATTTAATTGGGTGAAGTACACTTTTACACTACCTGTGTACTAATTTGTGATACTTTCTGCACATTGAGAAGGCCAACCATGTCCTGGTAACCAGTAAGGAGAGTCGACAATTCCTTGTCCTCATCAGAATCAATGGTTCATTAAAAGTATCTTTTTATCCAGTACACCAAAATTTATACTGTGCTATTGATAAAAACTCTTATATTAACTATAGATACGTACATAAAATAATGCAATGAATGTTAGATAGACATACATATGTTGAATGGTCCCTTCTAGATGGAAGAACCACATGGCTAGGTTAGGTGTAATTATTTAATTAATATGGAGCAGCAAGTAAAAGTCTGAAGGTGGTAGATTTTTTCTACGGTGAAAAGCAGGAGGAAATTTCCTTTGGGTTGTTAAGGGTTGTTAAAGAGAGCCCTTGTGGAAAAACAAGAGTCATCTCTTCTCTTGTTTTTGACTAATGCGTCTGCATGCATTTAATATGCACGTTGTGTGCAAGCTGCAGCTATAGCTATATATATATATATATATATATATACGTAAGGGGAATGCTAAGCTCAAAGCTAGCCCGCTGACATCTGTCCACAAAATATTTTAATTAAATTTTTTTCTTCTTTTTCTCTGTTTTGCCCCCCTTCTCTTTCTTCTTCCTCTTCTCCTTTTTTCGACAACAACCTCTCTCTCTCTCTCTCTCTCTCTCTCTCTCTCTCTCTCTCTCTCTCTCTCTCTCTCTCTCTCTCTCTCTCTCTCTCTCTCTCTCTCTCTCTCTCTCTCTCCTCATACCAATCCAAATCGTGCATGCTCTTATAGTAATTTTGGGGAGCTCCAGGGGAGCGTGAGGTCGACGCGGAGGCCATGAGGACGTAATTGGAGGCGAGGAGCGAGAGATGAGAGGAGGTGCGGCGGAGGGCGAGGGAGGTGAGTTTGGAGAAGACGAAGCGGGAGTCTGAGTCGGTGGGGTAGCCGGTTTGGACGGGCTTGAGGTAGAGAAATGAGCGGCGGTCCGGTGGAGACTAGGGTTTTTTCGAGGGAGGTGTTGGAGGACCATATGAGGGAGATGGGGTGAGATAGGGGGACGGTCAGAGGTGGTTGTGGAGGAGCTGGAGGATGATTAATGGTGGTGGAGAGAGAGAGAGAGTTTCTGTCGAAAAATAGAGGAAGAAGAAAGAGAAAAGGGCAAAACAGAGAAGAAAAAAAAAACAAATATGTAATTAAAATATTTTGTGGACAGGTATCGGCGGGGTGGCTAACTCAAACGCACCCTGCGTTTGAGCTTAGCATTCCCCATGTATGTAACGTGCATGCACAAGAGAGGAGAAAATATAGAGAGATTGAGAGAGAGCTGCTGCAGAGGGCCGAGAGAGAGATAGCACAAGAAATGCAATTGTAATCACTACAAGTAGAGAGTGTGTGTGAGGGAGCAAACAAAGTGTGAGAGTGTGTTTCCTTCAAGTGTGTTGTACTTGAAGTTGTTAACTCTTGGTGTACTCATTATTTGTATAGTGGAAGTTTTTTGTTGTTGCTGCCCCGTGGACGTAGGCACCTTGCCGAACCACGTTAATTCTCGGTGTTTTCTATCTCTCTTATTTCTCATATATTTTGTTAGTGGTTTTGAGTTAATTATTTCATTCGATATCTGCGCAATTTCCTAACAACATACATACATAAGTCTTCTTCAGTAAGAAATAATTAAGAATATTTGCGCTTTAAAAAAAGTACGGACATCGTTAGTTCGACAATCACGTAATATATTTCAATAATAGTAATTATTTATTTTTTTAATTTCTCTTTAATAATTAATTCTGTAACATTTAGACATTTTGAAAACATTTTGGTCATGTGATATAATATTAGAGACAATTATAGATCGTAGTATAAAACTATTAATATGTTTTTAAATATTATTTTTCGGGAATGCATATTTAACAAAATTGATGGATGTAAGCTCTTGCGCACTCTATCGAGTGGACTCGGATCCTCTCCTCACTAAGAGGAGAGGATTTTGCCTCACCAAGCAATCTCAGCCCTCCATTTCGAATTGGAGAGCCAAGATTGTTTACACTTTTGGGGTGGGGTATAAGGTTTGGGAAAAGTGCAAGAAATCTGGGCCCTCCATTTCAAAATGGATGGCTGAGATTACTTGGTGGGGAAATAAGAGATCCTCTTGGTGAGGTGAGGATCTCATTCCCTATCGAGTCAAGACGCCAGTGTAACTTCGGTGGAAAGTTCTCTGGTTAGCCCAGGAAATTATTTGATTAATTGGAACCCTTTTTTGACTTTGCATTTTGGCATTTTGCTCACACATTACGTCAGTCTAGCAACCTAGCCAATCATTTCTCTCTAGTCTTTCCATACTATATATATAATGCATACTGCAACTGTTTCCATCACAATCTCTCATAGATCACTCTCATACTTATAACTAGTGAGTAGGTCGACTCTCATTACCAGCTTATACTTGAGAGAGAGAAAATGGCCAAAGCTCCAGAGCACGAACACCCCAAGAAAGCCTTTGGATGGGCAGCCAGAGATTCATCGGGCCTTCTATCTCCCTTCAGTTTCTCAAGAAGGTTAGTTAGTATTTATTATTCCGGCCATCTTCTGCATCCTTTATATTCTTTAATTCGTATATATATATATATATATATATATATATAAGCTAGCTAGGTCAAACGCTCTATGTATATGCATTCTGGGTTTATGTTTTTCTGGGTATAGTTCCTTCTCTCAAGAATTTCAGCAGAAGTATACTGATTTGGTTACAGGGAAACGGGAGAGAAGGACGTGACATTCAAAGTATTATACTGTGGGATTTGTCATTCGGATCTTTCGTTGGTCAAGAATGAATGGGAGTCTAATCAATGGGCTTCTACATATCCAATGGTTCCCGGGTGAGTAGTGTGATCCTACATGATTTTCCATGCTTATTTGCTTTGCTTCACGAATATAATATTTATATTGCGGATGAAGAAATGGTTTCTTGACCTATATAGGGAAAATTCTAATATACATCACTGCATAGCATGCGGTTTTTTTAAAAAAATGCAATTGCATTTTTGAAATGGAATTGCCGTTTAAAAATGTGAAACTATACATTTAAAAAATGCAATTGTCATTCCAAAAAATGGCAATTGCATTTCAAAATAATTAGTTTTACCTTTTTGAACAACAATTGCATTTAAAAAAAGAGCTGCATAGTATGCAGCTTTGTATATTAGACTTACCCAAAATATATAACGGGATTAGGTGTACCTTCTTGGATGAATATAATAGGGTTTAGGAAACCTCTCTCTCTCTCTCTCCCCAATGAATCCGTGGTACATGTGTGGGTGAGTTCAGGGGTAGAGCCATGAATATGATTTTAGATTAGAGGGGCCATATAAATTATAAGTCATCCTTATGGAACATTTAAGAGCATATTTAGCAGACTATATATCTTAATTTCTTAGCTATTTTACAGAGCATGGTTAGTTTTTCAGCTATTTTAGCAGTTGCACTAACTTCTTAAGTGACTCTCTATTTTAGTTTTTACCTATATGACTTCTAAATATAGATAGTGAGATGAGGCTTTTTATTATTTTTGTTAATTTAAAATATTTCTTTTTAGATGTTTTGTGTAATTATTAAATACACTTAACCTATTTTTTATTCATTAAAAAAATAATTTAAATTCAATACTAGTTAAAGTATAAAACATTAGTACAAACATATTTTCAAACTGGCTAACCAAAATAGCTTTTTAGCTACTTTAGCTAAAATTTAGTTAAAAAATAGTTACTATTGATAAAGATGCTCTAATATAGTAAAGAAAATTTGATGCGGGAATACGGGATTACACATAACCAACCTTGAAAATGATTTATTATTAAAATGTAAAGAATTAATTCAGGAAAGTATTATTATAAAAGATTACGCGGCATATAACTTATAAGTTATATCATAAAGGAAGCAATATCTTTACAAACTAAAGAAATAAAAAGAAAAAGCACCAAAGCTTTTAGGCATTGTGTTTGTGATTATCAAAAGAGTAAAATGAGGATTAGTGTTTGACAGAGTCTTGATTACGCAAAACAAATTAAGAAGAATAGAGAATTTTAATACTTACGTAAAGTTACTTTTTATTCTTTTATTGTAGTTGTGGAGCCTAATAATTGTGTATTCAAATTTAAAAGTCAGTGTGCGGGCCAAATAAGCAGACGAGTATAAAGTTCTTCCTAATTACTATGAGTCAGTTAAAGCCATATAAATGTTGTTTCAAAGAAACCTAACCCTAGTGTAGCTCCGCCACTAGGTGAGTTCTGCTTCTCGGTGTGATTATCATATATTTCTTTTTTATTTCTAGTAACTTACTAATTAAGAAAATGTGGATATAATTGGCAATGCAGGCATGAGATTGTTGGTGAAGTGACGGAGGTAGGAAGCAAAGTACAAAAATTCAAAGTTGGAAACAAAGTCGGTGTTGGATGCATGGTGGGCTCCTGCCAATCTTGTGATAGTTGTTCCAACAGCCTCGAGAATTACTGCCCTACATGGATAACAACCTATGGTGCCAAGTACCACGATGGAACCACCACTTATGGAGGTTACTCTGACATCATGGTAGCTGATGAGCATTTCGTAGTTCGTATTCCAGACAACCTTCCTCTTGATGGTGCTGCCCCTCTCCTATGTGCCGGGATTACAACTTATAGTCCCTTGAGATATTTCGGACTTGACAAACCCGGTATGCATGTCGGTGTGGTTGGCCTAGGCGGCTTAGGTCACATTGCCGTGAAGTTTGCAAAAGCCATGGGAGTCAAGGTTACAGTGATCAGTACATCCCCTAATAAGAAGGAGGAAGCTATTCAACACCTTGGTGCCGATTCTTTTTTGGTCAGTCGCGACCAAGATCAAATGCAGGTGCTATAAATGATATTATTTTGAACACACTTTGTTGATGACTTCTATTAAGTAGTGGAATTTCTTTTTAGTGATGGAGATCGACCTGACATAGTACTTGGTTTGTTGATTGTGTAGGCTGCCATGGGCACAATGGATGGTATCATTGACACGGTGTCTGCAACCCACCCTCTCCTGCCATTCATTGGTTTGTTGAAGTCTCAGGGAAAGCTCGTAATGGTTGGTGCACCAGACAAGCCTCCTGAGCTTCCAGTTTTTCCCTTGCTCATGGGTAAGTATATATATTACGTGTATGTCATATATGCATATAAAATCACTTCCGAAAATATGCGTGAATTGACATTTTTTTTTAACAACCGCTGTGCACTTACAGGAAGGAAGTTAATAGCTGGAAGTTGCAATGGGAGCATGAAGGAGACACAAGAGATGATTGATTTTGCGGGCAAAAACAACATAACAGCCGACATCGAGGTTATCCCAATTGATTATTTGAACACTGCCATGGAACGCCTTGCCAAAGCAGATGTCAGATATCGATTTGTCATTGACATTGGAAACACATTGAGGTCTTCTTAAGTTTTGTATCGCAAACTGCATCAAGGCCGAGGTGATAGCACAGTTTGCAATTGAATTCGATTTCGCAGTCTCATTGTTGTTTTATTTGGGCTTGACAAACCCGGGATGCATGTGGGTGTGTTTGGCCTAGGTGATCTAGGTCATGTACTCATGTGGCCGTAAAGTTTGCCAAGTCTATGGGGCTTAAGGTTACGGTGATTAGTAACTCCCCTAATAAGAAAGAAGAAGCTCTCCCTAATAAGAAAGAAGAAGCTCTGAAACGTCTAGGAGCTGATTCATTTTTGGTCAGCCGGGATCAACGTAAAATGCAGGTGGGTTACTTGAACTACAAGTTATCTTGATGTTGAATTCAATAAGTAGATTTTTACCCATGTTTGGTGGATAATGTTGTTTTGTTGATTTTTTTAGGCTTCCATGGGCACACTGGATGGTATCATTGACACTGTTTCGGCAGCTCATCCTCTCTTCCCTTTGATCCGTTTGCTGAAGACGGATGGGAAGCTTGTCATTGTTGGAGCACCAGAGAAGGCTCCTCAGCTTCCAGTTTTTCCTCTGCTAATGGGTAGTCTTATAAACTGAATTAACTCACTAAATTAAGAAACACGAAAGTACTTAATTGAAGAAAGAAGATGAGTACTATTGATCCCATTTTATGACTCTGTGACAACTGACAGGTCTATTTCACACGTACAGGAAGGAAGGTGGTAGCTGGTAGTAAAATTGGAGGTACGAAAGAGACGCAAGAGATGATTGACTATGCAGCCCAGCACAACATAACAGCCGACGTCGAAGTTGTCCCAATTGATTATCTGAACACTGCCATACTAGCATAAGTCTCATAGCATACAGATTTTTTTCCGTATCTTTTGCTTTAAATGATACAAATAAAGGTATTTAAAACTTATTAGATACGGTGCAGCCACGGAATAAAAAATGGTGTTCTCTATAGCAGGCTCTACTAACCAAAAGCCACGCTTTTAACTTCAGTATCTCCGTTTTTTATTTTATTTTAAATACTGCATTAGTTTTTAACTTTTTTTTCTTTCTCTCTCCTCATTTACTTTTATTTTCTATTTGCATATTTATCAAAATACAAAAATACTGTTATTTTTTATTTAATTCAAAATTCGTTTATTTTTTATTTAATACAAATTTCGTTCTTTTTTTTTGGTTTGATCGCCGCCGGTTTTGGGGAGCTCCGCCGTCTCTCTCTCTCCCTCCTCTCTTTTATTTCCACCATGATCAGAACTTCTTCTCTAGTGGTTATACCAACCTAAACACGTACTAGTTGTGCCTAAATGTCCATTAGTCTCTCTTCTTGGATTCGATCACCTTCAGAGTTTCCTCATCTTCATCCTATGGATCAAGTTCACCGCTTCCTTTAATGAGATCTGCACGCATACGTGAGGTTGAAGCTTGATTAGCCATACTATAGATGTCATGGAACTTATTCCAAGTTAATCATCCCTCTTTCGTTTTTTCTCATGGGAGCTCTTGTGACCCCTCAATGCTTTACCTCTTTCAAACAACTTATAGCACGTATGACACTTATGAATTAATCTCTCTGGCTTTCTCTATAATCCTCCACCTTTGGTCTTGCGCAAGTGGATCTTGATTTGGTTTTTCTTTGGGATAAATCGAGTCCTTGTACGTTCTTCTTAGTGTATTTGCATATTCTAGCTTTCACCTTAAGTACTTCATTCTTACGCCTAGCTCTCCTCTGCTTGTGCCCAGTTGCCCTTGCTCTGAGTCTTGAGTTTGCAATTAAGTCTTAAGATAATCATCAAGTCATGCAAGCCACACAAAAGAAGTCTGAAGAGTTAAGAGTTAGGGTTTAGGGTATTTTGAAACAAATTGATGTTTATCTTTTTGTTTTTGTTACAAATGTGATAATTATCTTTAATTATTTACCATGAAAAAATGTGATGAATATAATAATTATAATAATAAATCAAAATTGCAGAAAAAAGGACGTTTATCAATTGATTCATATTTATAACTATATTATAATTACTTTTTAATTTTTAATTATTTATGATAAATAGTGGATACATATTATAGTATCTATAGCGTTTAAAGATATGTATTAGATAGCGTAATATATTTATTTTTACACTTATATATAGACTTTCGTATCCAGTGTGACTTTAAAATTGTTATAAATAATTTTACCTTTTATTTTGTTATGGTTTTCCGTATCCTTAGATCAAACGATACACAACAAGAAAAAAAAGTGTCATTTGTTATACTAATGGATACCGTTACTAAAATGTGCCTAATATAGGGGTGGCTTTTGGGCAATATGCTAGTAGTGGAGAGCGCCTTTTGAAAGGAGACGTCAGATATCGGTTTGTTGTCGACGTTGGAAACACATTGAAGTCTACCACTTAAATTTGGAAATCTAGCTTGATTTCCTAACCAGTCTCAATTTAATTTTGTTGGTTGTTTGCTTATATTTCTCTGCTGCTATTTGGAGTCATTTTTCCTCTATTTTTGAGTTGGTAGTGCTTCCTTCTTCAATAATGGGTGTTTTTCTTATGGGTCTTCACAATGGACGTAGTCCCCAACTTAAGGAGCTTTGGTTGATTTGTTTCACGTCGTTTTATGGTTTATTTGGCATGCCAGAAACAAAATCAGATTTGATGGCAGGACCTTCTCTATTGCTGCGGTTTGTCGTCTTATCTCGGGTCATATTCGTGCAACTAGTCGGCTTGCTTCAGGTCCAATGAATAATACAATTCAGGATCTTTGTATCTTGAAGAGCTTCGGTGCTAGTTGCAGGTTGAGGCGTGCCCCTCAAGTGGTTCAAGTTCTTTGGCATCCTCCATCAATTGGTTGGGTCAAGATCAATTCAGATGGGGCTTGGAAGCACGAGGAGGGTGTTGGAGGTTATGGTGCAGTCTTTCGTGATTTTAGGGGTCACTTTCTTGGGGCTTTTGCTGCTAAAATTGATATCCCTAGTTCAATTGCAGCAGAGGTCATGGCAATTATCATTGCAATTGAGCTTGCTTGGGTTCGTGATTGGAAACATATATGGCTAGAAGTTGACTCTTCTCTTGTGCTTGATTGCATTCGATGTCCTGCACTGGTGCCTTGGCAGCTCAAAGTTCGTTGGTTCAATTCATTGTCTCAGATTTCTCATATGACTTTTCGATCCACTCATATTTTCAGAGAGGGAAATAAAGTTGCTGATGCTTTGATAAATCATGGTACATCTTTAACTGAATTGGTACGGTGGGATGAGCCTCCCCAGTTTATTTTTTCGCATTGTAATGACGACATATTGGGTCTTCCTCATTTTCGTTTTCGCTAGAGTTGTTCTTTGATGTTTGTTAGTCTCGGGAGGTTTCGGTTTGGTCCCCCTCTCTTGTTCTTATTCTATTTTCAATTAAATTAATTTCTGGCAAAAAAAAAAGTATCCATGCATGTATCTTAAATAAATTAACTAGCTAGTAGAATGTCACGTATGGGGCAAAACCTTCTCAAAGTGGCAAACCTAAGAGCTAACCTCTATTTTTTTTCATTTTGGAAATATACCAAAAAACATTAAATAGCAGATCCCCTGGGTATCAAAAACAAACAAGAGTTATCAAAGGCTAACAACGCGGCAGAACAATTAAAGGAGAAAAATGTTTTTTTTTTGGCCAAGAAAGGAGAAAAATGATTAAGGGCATTGCTTGATTAGTTTTATATGGAAATGTATAAAATATAGAAGTTGCTAAAGGGTGTTAAAGAGAGAAAATGTGGATTTAGTACTTGGCTTTCATGCTTTGCACAAGCAAAAATGAATTGGTCAGCTACACAAAATAGGTAGTTAATTATATAAGGTCATGGTTTCGTAACAAGAAAATTTAATAGTGTGAGAAAAAATTAATACGTGAATAAGTGAAAATTCTGACTCTTGTGAACAAATAACTAATTTTGTTTTAACACACTAAACTTTTAGAAAGTTACTATTCTATGCATTATCATCAAAATCCTTTGATTTGGTATAAATTAGTAAACTCTCCTTCAGTATTGGTCTAGAACTAGCCTTGGCTCCACTTTCATTTATACTAATGAATTTCATGCTTGCTCTTTTCTTTCGAAAGAGAAATCACCGTAAATCACGTTGATTAGTAATTAAAAAAGTATTAACAACAACTAATAGATAATTATCATCGTAACTAGACGCCACAATTTCATTGACTCTAGAAACACCCTATAAAACAAAGACCGAAAGGAAAGGGCATAAGATCGAACCTCCATCACTTTATGTCACCAAGGGGTTTTAACCTTATAATTAACTATATATGCATCTTATTCTTTTGCTCTACTTATAAACAAACACAGACGAGATTCATTTGGGTTCTTCTACAAGATTTGACTATATTTCGATCAATTGACACCGTTTACCTCTGGAATTTTCTTCGATCTTTTGAGTTTTGAGTTGATTGCCAATGATGTGTCTCGGCTGTGTCGATAACACTACAGTTGTGCTGGCTACGTACACACATTGTGAACACCACTAGTTTCGGCCACGAAATAGAAACAGATCGATTTGTCCTATCCCTATCTCATAATAATTCAAGAAACATGCAGAAGGAGTCGTGTGGTTAATTAAAGCACGTTTTAGACAGTGTGCTCTCATACGTGCATGAATCCATGGATAAGCTAGCACATTTTTGTCCAATCCCATAAACTTGTTATAGAGGTTTACGACATTGTTCTGAAGAGATCAATATTTGGAAAAGAAAAAAAATTACATCTAATTTTCTAAAGAATTGTTCGATTGATGGACCAGCAAAGAGAAAAAAGGTTAACATATATGTGTTTCATTAACTGGAACTACTGGGATCATCTTCTACGACGTGAGATCGAGAAATTAATTCAAACTCGGAACTAAATAATTAGTAGAAATAATTTTGTTTCCTTGCTACAACTACGATGGTTAATTATGTTTATGAGACATTTTACGTGCTAATATTCAATAGTGTATTGGACAAATTGTTGTTTTATAAGTGATCATCACAGGATAATATCATCTTTTATAAGAGTAAAAAATAATTAATTTATCTGAAATAATTAACCGTTCAGAAAATTATATATTAGCAAAAATATAAATTGTCTCTTGTCTAGTCAACATCGTACGTACGTACTCTCCTAAGTTCTATACCATACGTAAGAAAGACCGTCTCTGACTTTCCAGTACCAAATAAACTTTTCTTTTTGGACAACAATACCAAATAAACTGCCAGCTCACCAAATTCTCTGTCTATATATAGGATCCACCTCTCCAAAGATTTGCAATCCACCTACGAAATCTCTCTCTATCTATCAAACTTGATCTCAGTACGTACTGTATTAAGGTCCCATATCAGTTTTAGCTATTAGTTGTACGTTTCAGAACTTATACCAAGGAAAATGGCTACCTCAAGAAAAATAAAGCAGAGGGAAGTCTCTCCTGGGCAAGAACACCCTAAGGAAGCATTTGGATGGGCTGCAAGAGATTCATCAGGTGTTCTCTCTCCCTTCAAATTCTCAAGAAGGTACTCATTTGATTAAGTTATTTGTTCATTGTTTGTAACCAATAGAGTTAGTTCATCACTAATTAATCTAGCTAATTCATTTCTAATATCTCAGTATGTTATTTTATTATCTTCTCCGAAATTGAATTGATTTGCAAATTGGTTGCAGGGAAACCGGAGAGAAAGACGTGAGATTCAAAGTGTTATACTGTGGGATATGCCATTCGGATATTCACATGGCAAAGAATGATTGGAGCACTACTACCTATCCGATAGTTCCTGGGTATGTACGTATGTTCATACGGGGATATGCGTAGTTAATTGTATTAGTTTAATTAGAAATGTATATCTTTTTAACGTACTAGGGCTGTGCAGGCATGAACTTGTTGGTGTAGTGACGGAAATAGGGTGCAAAGTGACAAAATTCAAAGTTGGAGACAGGGTTGGTGTTGGTTACATGGTGGGATCTGACCGTAGTTGTGATAATTGTGTCCACGACCTAGAGAATTACTGTCCCAATCTGATAGAAACCTTCAATTCCAAGTACTATGACGGAACCATGACATATGGAGGTTACTCGAACAACATGGTGGCCGACGAGCACTTCATAGTTCATATCCCTGACAACTTACCTCTTGATGGTGTTGCTCCTCTCCTATGTGCTGGGATTACAACTTACAGCCCCTTGAGATATTATGGACTTGACAAACCTGGTATGCATCTCGGTGTGAATGGCCTAGGCGGTTTAGGTCACATGGCCGTGAAATTTGCCAAGGCTTTGGGGCTTAAGGTTACAGTGATTAGTACCTCCCCTAATAAGAAGAAGACTGCTATATATTGAAGATCTCCATGCTGATGCATTTTTGCTCAGCACTGACCAAGATCAGATGCAGGTAATAGTTATTCGATGAACAAAATGCGCGCCTTCCTGATTTTAAGTCGAATGTTATATGCATGTGTACGTAGGGTGACCTTTAATTTTTATGACATTGTAGGCTGCCGTGGGCACGTACAATGGATGGTATCATCGACACAGTTCCTGCGGTCCGCCCTCTAGAGCCTTTGATTAATTTGTTGAAGACTAATGGGAAGGTTGTGACCGTTGGTATAGCGGCAAAGCCACTCGATCTTTCGGTTTTGCCTTTGGACCTCGGTAAGCGTTTAACTACGTGCAGAAAGTTAATCGGCTTTACACTGCTGGGATTTAATTTTCATTAGTGGATATATACTAATTATGAGTTTGCAATTACAGGAAGGAAGATGGTAGCTGGTAGTGGCTTTGGAGGTATGAAGGAGACACAAGAGGTGATTGATTTTGCTGCTGAACATAACATAACAGCTGACATTGAGGTTATCCCGATTGATTACCTGAACACGGCCATGGAACGCGTTGTCAACAAAGATGTCAGGTTTCGATTTGTCATCGACATTGAGAACACATTGAAGTCCTCCTGTTAAATTTTGTTCATCCAGATCGATCAATGGGATGATACATAAATAATTAATTGACTTCTGCAAGATGGCGTCTCTATGTTCGATCACATGCATTTCCTATGTGATAGGATGGAGTAATTGAATAAATGGAATGATTTGTTTATTAATTTAAGAATAAATTTCAGTTGTATTGTTTATAGGGAGATTGATTTTCTTAATTATATTATTGTACATCTTTTAACTCGTGAAAAATGTAATAAAGCGACATTTGTAGAAGCATTTTTTAAATGTTGATGTGATTATTTATTATTTATTTTAAGTAATGCTTGTTAACATATTTTAAGAGTATCTCTAACAGACTAGTTATTTTGTTAAAAAGTAAAAAATTAGCTATTTTTGGCATAGTTTTTCACTCCAACAGAGTAACTAAATGAAAGTCAAATTTAGTTTTTGTTAAAATTTGTAGTTGTATTTAGCTACATGGGAGAAATAAAATAACTAAATCCTAAATTAACTTACTATTTAGCTACCCTGCCGGAGCCAAAGTAAAAAAGTAGCTAGCTATATTACACTTTTAGTAAAATAAGTTTTATTGTTGAAGATGCTCAGTATGCAAAGTCTTTTGCATTTAGTAAAAACGTTTGTATCTTAAAAAAGTGCGGACACCCCACTAAAAATATAAAATTTAATGATCAAAGTCACTTATCTTATAGGTCAATCTTAAAGAATGATTCATACGAAATTTTAGTCAAATTGAAAATTTAACTATTTTCTTACGACCTTTTGTATCATTTTAGTTTTACTTAACAGTTTGTATTAGTATGTATTAATCTGTTCACGTGGCCTAAGTTGGTGTGGTTGGCCTAGGCGGCTTAGGCCACGTCACGGTGAAGTTTGCCAAGGCTATGGGGGTTAAGGTTACGGTGATCAGTACCTCCCCTAATAAGAAGGGGGAAGCTGTTAATCACCTCGGAGCTGATTCGGTTTTGGTCAGTCGTGACCAAGATCAGGTGGAGGTAATTATTCGAACAAGTTATCTTTATGAGGTTGAAGTGGATTAAACAATGAACAAGTTACTTACTGTTTGTTTCATTGATTAATATGTAGGCTGCCATTGGTACCATGGATGGGATCATTGACACAGTTTCTGCACAGCATCCTCTCTTGCCTTTGATTGGTTTGTTGAAGTCTCATGGAAAGCTTGTTATGGTTGGTGCACCAGAGAAGCCTCTTGAACTTCCAGTTTTTCCTTTACTCATGGGTAATTAAGTATGTAACTACGAGAAGTTGGCTTTACCTTTTCATTTTTTGATACGGTTGGATAACGGAGTTTATTTTTGTACCTAACAGGAAGGAAGATGGTAGCTGGAAGTGGTATTGGAGGTATGAAAGAGACACAGGAGATAATTGATTTTGCAGCCAAGCACAACATAACAGCTGACATCGAGGTTATCCCGATCGACTACTTGAACACTGATATGGAGCGCGTTGTGAAAGCAGACGTCAGATACCGTTTTGTCATTGACATTGGAAACACATTGAATGCTAGCTCTTAAATTACCCAGACCGAGACAATGAAGGAACAAGAATAGATATTGAGTCTGATATGTTGTCTTAATTAATCTGTGTTGTTTTTTCTACAAAGCATTTTTTGTTGTTTACTATGTTCATTTTTTTTTCCTTTATCTCTTCAATCTTCATCACATTATGAGTAGAATATATATATAATGTGATGGATTGGAAATAAATGCATACATGCATAATGTTACTGGAACACAGAGAAAATTAGAGAAGGCAAACATTACCTTCTGTACGTTGTAATGTTTTTTTTCCTTTTATCTCTTCAATCTTCATCATTTCATCCATTCAATTTGTTTTTAAGTCCTATTGCCAATGCAAATTCATCAAAAACCAAAGAACAACTGAAAACTAACACTGGTACAAACACACATGGAGTTAATTGCAATCATGCATGGCTGACTGACCAACATTAGATGCAGATGATTAATTATTTAAACTATCGATCTACCTTGATGACTTTTGTATTTCCTCATAGACATGGCATCACAGACTAGGCTAGGGTTTCTTTTATGAAATAGGAATTGAAACCAGAGAGAGAATTGGTGGAGAAGATGAGCTCCAGTTTCTGTTATTTCTCATTATGATTAACGATACAAAGAGATTAGCTATTTATACCAACATGAAATTAAGACTAAACTGATTACAAGCTAATTAACACACTGAACTCAAGGAGCTAAGATACGCAGCTAAGAAACAGATGTAGCCAGCAAGCATAGACCACGTGGCTTTATTCTTCTCGAAACTTCTTCAACAGACTTAATTGAAGCAACGACCTGTAGCATATAACTAAACGGCTCTAACACCCTCCCTCAACCTCAGCTAGGGTAGAGAGCTTGAGGTTGACATAATGAGACAGAAACAGAGGCGAAGGTAGGCCCTTTATCAAAATATCAGTTGTCTGCTCTGTGGTTGGTACATACTGAAGATGCAAATCATTACGTTGCACTCGTTCTCGAACAAAATGGAAGTCATTATCCAAGTGCTTAATCCGAGAATGAAAAACTGGATTAGAGGCTAGGGCCAAAGCTGAAAGATTATCACAGTTGAGGAGAGGAGCACTTGGAACCTGAATCTTCAAATCACACAAGAGATGACGCACCCAGCTTATCTCTGCAGCGGTGTTGGCTAAGCTTCGGTATTCAGACTCTGTAGAGCTTCGTGAAACACTTCCTTGCTTCTTGGACTGCCAAGAGACTGGGCACATGCCAAGATACACAACAAATCCAGTAGTAGAGCGTCTTTGGATGACCTCTCCAGCCCAGTCAGCGTCACAATAGGCTTTGATGTGCACAGAATTGGGCACTGCTCCAGTGGAACAATAGGACAGACCTTTATGAATAGAACCTTGCAAGTATCTGAGTATTCTCTTTACTGCTACAAAATGTGCATCTGTAGGAGCAGACATGAATTGACATACGGTGTTAACAGCATAGGCAATGTCTGGTCTTGTGAAGGTCAAGTACTGTAAGGCTCCTACAATACTTCTATAGAAAGTTGGATCAGAGAGAGGAACACCTTGGTCTTTTGTCATTTGACTGTGAGGTAAGCAAGGAGAATTACATGCCCTTATCGTGTCCATTCATGTCTTAATCAGCAAGTCTTTAGCATATTTGGTTTGACACAAGAACAAACCCTTCACAGATCTTTCATATCAAAGACCAAGCTGAGTTCAGAAATAACTTCATGAATTCCTTTAGTATCGGAGCCAGTGATAACAATATCATCAACGTACAATAACAAAGCTACCATACCATTATCAGAATGTTTCACAAACAGACTAGGATCAGAATGGGAAGGAGAAAATCCTAGACTTGGCAAGAAATTTGTAAATTTCTGATTCCATGCTCGTGGAGTCTGCTTGAGACCATAGAGAGATTTCTTGAGGTAACAAACATAATCAGGGTGCTCAAGATCGACAAACCCTTGAGGTTGAGCCATGTACACCTCCTCTTTAAGATCTCCATGCAGGAAAGCATTCTTGACATCTAACTGTTTTAACTCTCAATTGTGCATTGCTGCAAGAGCCAAGATTACCCTCATAGTACTGTGTCTGACCACAGGGCTAAAGGTTTCGTCATAGTCTAAACCTTTGGATTGACTAAAACCTTGTGCCACAAGCCTAGCTTTGTACCGGGAGAGAGTACCATCAGGATTTTTCTTGACCTTATAGATCCACTTGCTCCCTACGATATTTCTGTCAAGAGGGCAGGGAACAAGAGTCCAAGTTCCTTGTTTATGAAGAGCATCAATTTCTTCCAGCATTACTTGATCCCATTCGGGTTTACCAGTGGCACTTTTGAAAGATTGAGGCTCAACAATATCTGAAATGTCTGACACAACCGTAAATCCACTAAAAAATGGATACTCATCATATAGTTTTTGTTGAGCAACAACAGAAAAACAATAAAAATCCTCAAAAGTTTTCGGCTTTACAACCCCATTCTTGGCTCGAGTCAACATAGAGTGATCATTGTAGTTTTGTTCCACAATAAAACCAAGTTCAGGTGGAAGACTGTCATCTGAGTTGATATTACCTCCAAATTGAACAACATTTAACTCAGTAGCATTTAAACCTTGTAACGTTGAGCCATTCATATGCTGGGAAACTGCTTGCATCACCAGAAGTAGCTTGACCACAGGGAAGATCCATTGTCAACACACCTGTTTCTCTTACATTAGTTTCTATTACATCAGAAGACTCAGGAGGAACACTAGCAGCAATAGTATCAGTCTCATTTGTCTCACAAGTAGAACTATTGAGAAGCGTATTAAGACCATTATCAGACTGCTCCATACTATCCTCCCTACTTGAACTTCTTGAATTATCATTACGTCCTGCACTTCCAGTAGACAAAGACCTATCTACTCCATCATGATTAATACCAGTAGTATTTGCAGTAGACATACCATCATTACTGTTGCCATCATCATTATCCTCATCATCATTACCCTCCCCCCCAGCCAACGTAGGGAGAGACGCACGAGGAGGAACAGAAGAGGAGGGAAAATAAGTCACTGGATCAACAGGAGAGGAGAGGGAACCAAAAGAAGTAGTCAAAAAGGGAAAGGTGGATTCATCATGAACGACATGCCGAGACATCCACAATTTATTCTGACCAAGACTATAGCAAAATACTCCCTTATACCCCAAGGCATAGCCCGAGAACACACACTGAGTTGTCCGTGATTCTAACTTGTCATGATTATAAGGCCTGAGGAAAGGATAGCAAGCTAACCCGAACACTTTTAAAGAAGAGACATCTGGAATTTTGTGAAAAAGAGACTCATACGGAGAAGACATCGCCAAGGTTTTACTAGGCATTCTGTTAATCAGATAGCAAGCATGGGCGACACTATGAAACCAAAAATGCTTAGGGAGACCAGCAGTAGTTAGTAAAGAAATAGAGGTCTCCACTAGATGCCTATTCTTCCTCTCAGCAATGCCATTTTGCTGAGGAGTATAAGGGCATGTTATCTGATGCAACACACCCTTTGTGTCCAGAAAATTAGCAAAAGCTTTGCTATTATACTCACCCCCACCATCTGTTTGAAGAATCTTTATAGAAGCACTGAACTGAGTGTGAACAAATGTATAGAATTTCACAAAAGTAGCCAGAACATCAGATTTATTAACCAAAGGAAAGATCCATACAAATCTGGTGAAGTCATCTATAAAAGTAACATAGTACCTATGCCCTTCGATGGAAATACAAGAGGCTGGTCCCCATACATCAGAGTGAACTTTATTAAAAGCTACAGAGGAACGAGACAAAGACTCTCTAAATGGTAACCTATGCATCTTGCCGTCGAGACAGAATTTGCATAATGAACTAGAGGGATCACCAGAAGTCTTTATTTGAGAACTTGACACCATTCTTGTAACAATAGATGGTGTTGGATGGCCTAAGCGCTGGTGCCAAACAGAATATGGTGCAGATGTTCTCACCAAGGCAGCATGAGAAGTCCTTGGAAGAGACGCTATTGAAGGAGATTTGAAAAGGAACAAACCAGCATTACTGCTCTCTCCTCGATACAGAATCAGGTTTGTGACTTTGTCCTGCACAACAATGTTGCTTTCATCAAGAATGATGAAACAATTGTTATCTCTACAAAGTTTTGTAAAGGATAACAAATTCATAGTGAGATGAGGAACGTGGAGGACATCATGAAGTTTTAAGAAATGATTAGCAGGCTTTATATAACTAGATCCTGTATGAGCAATGTTTAAACCCATGCCATTACCAATTGTTATTTTGGCATCAGACGAGAATGGTTGAACAAGAGAAAGGTTGCACAGATCTGAAGTCATATGATGAGTAGCACCAGAGTCTCCAATCCAGATTTCAGTTGATTCTGTATTTCCATTAGTACTCCCATTAGGCTGCTGATAGGTGGAAGAGGAAGCACCATTACTTAAGTGGAAACCACCAGGAAAATTAGAAGAGGATTGATGCATACTAGTATTATAGGTTCCAGTATTCTGATCAGAAAGAGCAGTGAGTGAAGGAGGTGGTTCGGATCCTTGAAATGCAAAGTTAGTTCTGTGTGAGCAGTTCAGTGCTACATGTCCCTTTACGCCACAAATCTGGCAGGTTGGTATACTGGCACTTGATTGACCAGAGGCCTCCTCTGACCTATAGTGACAATTGGCTGCAGTATGCCCTTTCTTTGAACATATCTGGCATTCAGGTATAGGACCAAGGTCACTTGATCTGATCTGAGACAAATGAGACTATTGAGGCTTATAGTTTGGATTCTGGAACAAGTATTAGCAAAATGACCATGCTTTCCACAGATGTGACATGCATGAATTTTGAAACATGAATCGACAGTATGTCCACGTTTCCCACAAGCTTGGCATTCAATGCCATTAGGAGTATAGTTTCCACCACTACCTTTTCCATCAGGCTTAGCATTCCAGTGCCTAGAATTATAATTTCTAGAACCAAACTTAGAGCCATCTCCACGAGCAGTCATAGCAGTCATATGAGTAGGAAGAGAAAAGCTCCCCTCAATGCGTCGTTCAGCAGCAAGTAACTGAGATGGCAAATCACGAAGTGTAATTTGGTTTTCTCTTCCTTCAATGACAGTTCTGACGGTTGAAAATTCATCTGGCAATCCATTGAGTATAACAATGATTAAGTCTTCATCTGGTATAGTCACTCCAACAGAGGTGAGCTGGTCTCGAGCATTCTTAACTCGTTGCAAGAATTTCTCAACAGACTCACATCCTTTTCTCATTGTCTGAAGTTCAGTCTTAAGTTGCATGATATTTACTCTCGAAGCACCTGAGAAGCGCTCCTGAAGTGCCAGCCAAGCTTGTCTAGCAGTCTTGCTTCCAATGATAACATCTACATTGTCTTCATCCAATGTGGCCATTAGTAGACTCAGCAATGCCATATCAGTTTGTTTCCATGTTTTGTAAGCAGTTGTTTGCTCATTAGTAACACCTCCTTCAAGATCAAGTGCATAACGAGGTGGAGACACCTCTGAGCCATCAAAATGACCAAAGAGACCATTGCCAAACAATGTCGCTTGGAATTGAAAACTCCATTTGATGAAGTTTCGTTCACCAAGTCTCATAGTGATGACACTTAGTAAAGAATGCGCATCAGAGTGCGTGAGAGCTGAGTTTGTGATCGTCATGAGGGATGTCAAAGAAATCTAAGCACATAAGCACCTCTAAAATAGATCAGTACACCAATTCTTCAATAGTCCAACAACATTCAGCAATCAGAGAGAAGAGGATACGAGTAACTTAGACACACGCTAAGTTGCATGCTATGAATTCAACACAGAAACTCAACACATCAAATCTAGACTCTTCACACGATCTGCAACTCTACAATATAGTTTGTGCTCGAGATTTACTCATACAACTCCTCAGATCTTTGCTCAATTTTACTCAACAATCACTCTACTCAAGAATAAAGCTCAGAATTTACACATACTCTGCTACGAACTAAGAAATATGACATAGAACAGGTTCAGAATTACAACCTGAGAAGAATCAGAGCTCCGATTTCAGAGACGAAGAGTCACGACACCTCGAATCGAAGAAGAGAGAAAAGGATGCAAATCACAATCACCGCCTCACCATGAGAATTGTAACAGATGCGTGAGCAAGAGCTACAGGTCCAGGATCAGTGATGCTCTGACACCATCATAGACATGGCATCACAGACTAGGCTAGGGTTTCTTTTATGAAATAGGATTTGAAACCAGAGAGAGAATTGGTGGAGAAGATGAGCTCCAGTTTCTATTATTTCTCATTATGATTAACGATACAAAGAGATTAGCTATTTATACCAACATGAAATTAAGACTAAAATGATTACAAGCTAATTAACACACTGAACTCAAGGAGCTAAGATACGCAGCTAAGAAACAGCTGTAGCCAGCAAGCATAGACCACGTGGCTTTATTCTTCTCGAAACTTCTTCAACAGACTTAATTGAAGCAACGACCTGTAGCATATAACTAAACGGCTCTAACATTTCCCTGGGCCTGTTCTCTTTTGACGCAGCGAGCAAACGTAATAGGATGATGATAAAAGAACAACACCGTGGGATGTATGATGAGCACAAAAAATTAAGAAATTGGTAACCGTTCCTTGCGGATTCGTTGATTGTTAAAAACAATACCGAATTTCACAGATCCTAAACCTCTTATTCAGTCTAAGAATACCCAAGTAGTTTACCACACGAACTCGTTGATTCTCTAAATGAGAATATCTGTGATTGTTGTGGGCGTCTATACTTCGTTGATTCCTGATGGAATACCAAGTTGATAGAACAAGCAAGAATGAGAACTCTTTCTCAGACTACACACAATTTTCATTAATCAAATTCAACTCCCCTAATACAATAGCTAACAACCCATAATACAGGCAACACACGTACAACACCAAAGAAGAGATAAGAGCTTCTACTGCTCACTTAGGTCCCTCCACAAACAAAGAAAACAGATCGAAAACAATCAAAAGGAGGGAAACATGTTTCTCACATTAAAAAAAACAACTAGATTTTCACTACTTTTCCTAACGCACTCACAAGCCTCATTATTCAATATGGAGGCATGATTTAACTCCACCACCACCTGAAGATGAGGACCTTAATTATTGACCAATACTAAACACTCCAACAGCACACGTGAAACGGTGAAAGCCACACCAGAAAAGCACTCCACCGACACCCAAAAAACTGAAAAAGTATAAAACACGTGACTTTCGTCTGGACGGATACCCGGTGTCCGGACGCCTGTGGCTATGAACAATATCGATCAGTAGCTTGTAGCGATGCGCGCTGCATCATCTTTCATTCTTTCCAGGTCTTGCTGGTCCTTACTGAAGTATCCTTCCGTCCCAAAAAAATCAAAGCTAGCTAGCGATTAGCGAACGTTTTTAAGTTGCTTGGTAGATTTCGTCAAATTTGGCTTGTCACGGATTTTACACGTTTTGTCTATGTTTCATGAGACACAATAATTCTGTGGATAAGCGTCCTATCGCATCTCATAATTCAAGAAAGAGAAGGAGTTGTCTGGTTAATTAAAACACTTTTTGGAATGGTGTGCGAGTGTGCTCTCATACAGTCATACATGCATGAATCCATGGATAAGCTAGCACATTTTTGTCCAATCCCATGATCCCATCTCATAAACTTTTTATAGATGTTTACGACTTTGTTCTCATGTATTTTTGGAGCACGTACTCTCAATAATTGGAAGAGAAAAAAATTACATCTGATTTTCTAAAGAATTGTTAGATTGATGAACCAGCAAAGAGGAAAAAGGTTAACATAATTTTTTGGGAAGAGATCGAGAAATTAATTCAAACTCAGAACTAAATAATTTGTATAGATAAATGTGTTTTATTACTATAATTACGAGAGGTGATTATATTTATGAGACATTTTACGTGTTAATATTTAGTAGTGTATTTGATAAATTGTTATTTTATAAGCGATCATCGCAGGATATTATCATCTTTTATAAGAGTAAAAAATAATTAATTTATCTGAATTAATCAATCGTTGGGAAAATTTATCTATAATTCTATATCATACGAATGAAATACCATCTTTGACTTTCCATTCATTGACCCAGTACCAAATAAACTTCGATCTCGATCACTAAATTCTCTGTCTATATATATGATTTTTTTTTGGGATAGATGTCTTATGTCTATATATAGGATTTACCTCTCTAAAGATTTGTCACACTTCCAGGAAGGAAGGTGGTAGGGCCTGGTAGTAAAATTGGAGGTATAAAAGAGACGCATGCAAGAGATGATTGACTATGCAGCCAAGCACAACATAGCAGCCACGTCGAAGGAAATGTATAAAATATCTGAACACTGCCATAGAACGCCTTTTGAAAGGAGATAGATGTATAAATTAATGCGTAAATAAATGAAAATTCTGACTCTCGTGAACAAGTAACTAATTTTGTTTTGACACACTAAACTTTTAAAAAGTTATTATTCTATGCATTATCATCAAAATTCTTTTTTTTTTTTTTTTTGGTTAAAAAAAGTTTAGGTGAGAGCTTGGTTACGCTACACCACCATCGCCAAGGCAAGCAGCCGCAACCTAGGCCGGAAGGACCGGCGATGTGACACGTACCTGTCACACTACCCCCAGGTATGGATTTCCGCAGGAGACTTATAGATCGCGAGCCAAACGAAGCATGTTGGTAGCGGGGATCGAACCTGTGTAAATTAGTAAAATTTCCTTCATTGGTCTAGAACTAGCCTTGGCTCCACTTTCATTTATAAAACAAAGACCGAAAGGAAAGGGCATAAGAACCTCCATGGCTCCATCACTTTATGTCACCAAGGGGTTTTAATTAACTATGCATCGATCTTATTCGTTTGCTCTACTTCTAAACAAACACAGACAAGATTCATTTGGGTTCTTCTACAAAATTTGACTATATTTCAATTTGCACCATTTACCTCTGGAATTTTCTTCGATCTTTTGAGTGTTTTTTTTTCCCGATCTTTTGAGTTGATTGCCGATGATGTGTCTCAGCTGTGTCGGTAACACTACAGCTATCTGTGCGGCCACGCCCCACCTTCAGTTAGGACCATTCACTTTTAACCTCCTAGCCTACGTACACATTGTAAACACCACTAGTTTTGGCCACGAAATAGAAACAGATCGACTTGTCCTATCCCATCTCATAATTCAAGAAAGAGAAGGAGTATTATTAGATCAAAAAAAAGAAAGAGAAGGAGTAGGCAGGCTAATTAAAACACGTTGTAGATAGTGTGCTCTCATACATGCATGAATCCATGGATAAGCTAGCACATTTTCGTCCAATATTTGGAAAAGAAAAAAAAATACATCTAATCTTCTAAAGAATTGTTACATTGATGGCCCAGCATAGAGAAAAAAGGATAACATATATGTGTTTCATTAACTGCAACTACGTGGATCATCTTCAACGACGTGAGATGGACAAATTAATTCAAACTCGGAACTAAATAATTTGTAGAGATAAATGTGTTTCTTTGCTACAACTACGTATGAGGGTTAATTATGTTTATGATCGAGACATTCTATGTGTTAATATTCAGTAGTGTATTTGATAAATTGTTATTTTATACGTGATCATCGCAGGATATTATCATAAAAAACAAGAGTAAAAAAATAATTAATTTATCTGAATTAATCAACCGTTGGGAAAATTGTCTCTTGTCGGGTCGACAACGTATGTACGTACTATCCTAAGTTCTATATCATACGTAAGAAATACCATCTTTTCTTACCGGTACCAAATAAACTTTTCTTTTTTTATTACAATACCAAATAAACTTCCATCTCGCCAAACTCTGTCTATATATAGGATGCACCTTCTCTAAAAATTTGCACTCCACTACGAAATCTCTATCTATCAAACTTGATCTCAGTACGTACTGTATTAAGGTCCCGTATATCAGTTTTCGCTATTAGTTGTACACTTGTACGTACGTTTCAGAACTTATACCAAGGAAAATGGCTACCTCAATAAAAATAAAGCAGAGGGAAGTCTCTCCTGGGCAAGAACACCCTAAGGAAGCATTTGGATGGGCTGCAAGCGATTCATCGGGTGTTCTCTCTCCCTTCAAATTCTCAAGAAGGTACTCATTTGATTAAGTTAATTATTTGTTCATATATTGTTTTTAACCAATAGATTTAGTTCATCATTAATTAATCTAGCTAATTCATTTCCAATATCTCAGAAGTTATTTTATTTTCTTCTCCGAATTGAACTGATTTGCAAATTGGTTGCAGGGAAACCGGAGAGAAAGACGTGAGATTCAAAGTGTTATACTGTGGGATATGCCATTCGGATATTCACATGGCCAAGAATGATTGGAGCGCTACTACCTATCCTATAGTACCTGGGTACGTATGTATGTTCATACGGGGACATGCGTAATTAATTGTATTAGTTTAAATTAGGAAAGTATATCTTTATAATGTACTTGGACTGTGCAGGCATGAACTTGTTGGTGTAGTGACGGAAGTAGGGTGCAAGGTGAAAAATTTCAAAGTTGGAGACAGGGTTGGTGTTGGTTGCATGGTGGGATCTGACCGAACTTGTGATAATTGTGTCCACCACCTAGAGAATTACTGTCCCAATCTGATACAAACCTACAGTTCCAAGAACTATGACGGAACCATGACATATGGAGGTTACTCGAACAACATGGTGGCCGATGAGCACTTCGTAGTTCGTATCCCAGACAACTTACCTCTTGACGGTGTTGCTCCCCTCCTATGTGCTGGGATTACAACTTACAGCCCCTTGCGATATTATGGACTTGACAAACCTGGTATGCATCTCGGTGTGAATGGCCTAGGCGGTTTAGGTCATGTGGCCGTGAAATTTGCGAAGGCTTTGGGGCTTAAGGTTACAGTGATTAGTACCTCCCCTAATAAGAAGACGACAGCTATTGAACATCTCCATGCTGATGCATTTTTGATCAGCACTGACCAAGATCAGATGCAGGTAATAATTATTCAATGAACAAAATGCGCACCTTCCTGATTTTAAGTCGAATGTTATATGCATGTGTACGTAGGGTGACCTTTTTATGACATTGTAGGCTGCCGTGGGCACAATGGATGGTATCATCGACACAGTTCCTGCAGTCCGCCCTTTAGAGCCTTTGATTAATTTGTTGAAGACAAATGGGAAGGTTGTGACGGTTGGTATAGCGGCAAAGCCACTCGAATTTCCGGTTTTAACTTTGGACCTCGGTAAGCATGTAACTACGTGCAGACAGTTAATCAGTTTTACACTACTGGGCACTAATTTTCATTAGTGGATACATACTTATGAGTTTGCAATTACAGGAAGGAAGATGGTAGCTGGAAGTGCCATTGGAGGTATGAAGGAGACACAAGAGATGATTGATTTTGCTGCTGAACATAACATAACTGCTGACATTGAGGTTATCCCGATTGATTACCTGAACACGGCCATGGAACGAGTTGTCAAGAAAGATGTCAGGTTTCGATTTGTCATCGACATTGAGAACACATTGAAGTCCTCCTGTTAAATTTTGTTCATCCAGATCGATCAATGAGATGATACATAAATAATTGACTTCTGCAAGATGGAGTTCTCTATCTTCACGTTTCCCATGTGAAAGGATGGAGTAATTGAATAAATGGAATGATTTGTGTATTAATTTAAGAATAAATTTAATTATGATTTGTGTATAACCTCATAATTAAATTTAATTATGAGGTTATGGACGAACGGAATGTTTTGCTTATGTCTTTTACTAATTTGGGCTGGGGAATTACTGGGGCTGTTTTTGAGTCTTGTCCCCCCGGGGTCCCCCGGGCCCGGGTGGGCGCCTAACAAAAAATAAAAAAAATTTAAGGTGGGTAAACAATTATATTGAGTAAAAATATAAGAAAAAAATAAGAAGAAAGGAAAAGATTAATAAATAACTACAAATAAAAATATAAATAAATATAAATAAAATGAAAAAAAAAAAAAAAAAAAATTTACCATAAAAAAAAAAAAAAAAAAAACATTATGCCACTTTTATAATATTAAATGAATTTTCATTTTCTACCAAAAAAGAAGAAGAATAAATTTCAGTTGTATTGTATATAGTTGGGGGGGGAGGATTGATTTTCTTTATTATATTAGAGCATAGGAAGGGATCTCCAGGTGAAGATGGAGAGGTAAACACAAATTTTTTTAAAATGGGGAGGTTAAAATTAAAAAAAATAAAGAAGGGGTAAAAATTAAAAATAAAGTTATTTTTCTTTGTTAAAATGCGTGTTAAAAAGTTAAATATATAAATGAAAAAAATTGAATATAAATTAATATTATAAAAGTTAAATATAGCTAGTACTTTTTTGACTTCTACTCCAGCAGTTCTACCTATATGCAAGTTATATTCAAAAAAATAACTTTGAAAATGAAAAAAAATAGCCGTTAGACCATTTAACTTTTAGTTATTTTCTCTCATCTTTAGTTAAATATAAGTAGAGATTTGGGTAAAAGTTAAATTTGACTTTCATTTGGGTATTCTGCTGAAATGCTAAATTGTCTTAAAATTAGTCAAATTTTAAATTTATTTTGAAATGCGTAATCTATTGGAGATGCCCTTATTGTACCTCTTTAATTTAACTCGTGTAATATGTAATAAAGTGACATTTCCGGAAGCACTCTTTCAATGTTGACGTGATTTGTTATTTATTATTATTTGTTTTAAGTAATGCTCGTTAACATCTTATAACTATGCAAAGTCTCTCTTGTAGTCCTGTAAGAACGTTTCTATCTTAAAAAAGTGTGGATACCCTCACTAAAAATACAAAATTTAATGATCAAAGTCACCTATCTTATAGGTCAATCTTAAAAAATGCTTTATGCAAAATTTTAGTCAAACCAAAAATCATTTAACTATTTTCTTACAATCTTTTTTATCATTTCAATTTTATTTAACGGTATGTATTTGTATGTACTATTTTAACATGTTAGATGACCAAATAGTTTCAACATGGCTGAATATTTGTAGAGTTAATTATCGAAGAATAATCTAAAAGATAAACAATTTCGTTTATGGAAATCTATTGTCCATGGCAAGACTAACAAGTAACTCTATTTGGGGCCATAGAGACTGATGTCAGTTAGAATCAATGTTCTAAAAGGCGCTAGGCGCTAGGCGCTAGGCGGGCGATGACCCGCAGCCTAGAGCCTAGACAGCCTAGGCGAGGACTAGGCGTGGACTAGGCGATTTTTTTTTTTAATATTTAATTAATAAAAATATAAGTAAAATAGATTTTAATATTTAAAAATAGTCAAATGTGAATAATTAGCAGATTTGAAAATTAACCAACCTTATGATTTTTTTCTCAAATCAGTTTTGTGTATTATTTTTCTCATTACCTTACATGATTTTTTTAAAATGGGTATAATTGACTTTTTAGTCCCTTTTTGACCCCAAAAAAAAATCTTATTAAATGTGAAGTCTCACCTAGGGGTCGTCATGGGCCGGGCTAGGGCCGGCCCGGCCCTAAATTTTAGGGTTAGGGCTGGGCTTGGTCAAAGTCAACAATTATTAGGGCCGGGTAGGGCCGGGCTTAGGCTTCAATATTCAAGCCTCAGCCCGCCCTTAAGCCCAAGCCCTTGAGGGCTTGTAGGGTCGGGCTAGGGCCAGCCCTTTAGGACCGGGCCGGAAAGGCTTTTTTTTTTTTTTTCCTTCTCCTTCTTCCTCACCCCGCTCTCTCCGCCCAGTAGCCAATATCCTCCCTCTTCTCTTCTTTCTTCTTTCTCCGCCTCCTCCTCCAAGATCTTCACTCTTCTCTTTCTTTCTCTGCCTCCTCCTCTAAGATCCTCCCTATTGTCTTTCTTTCTCCGCCTTCTCCTCCAATTTTGATTTTGATTTTGATTTCAAGAGGATTAGAGGATTAGAGGAGGATCGGTGAATGATTGCATGGCTGAAGGATCAGTGGTTGACTGGAAAAGGAGAAGAGAGAACAGAGGAAAGTAGAACACGGGGAAAAGAGAGGAGAAAAAAAAATAAAGAGAGGAAAGAAGGGAGAAAGAGGGTGTGCACGTGGTGTGAGGAAAGGAAAGAAGAAAAGGGAGAAGAAAAAGAGGGGAAAGGAAAGAGAAAAAGAAAAGACAAGGAGAAAAGACAAGAAGAAAAGACAGGAAGTAGATAAAAAATATTACAATAGGGCTTTTAGGGTCGGGCTTAAAATGGGCGGGCCGGGCTAGGCGGGGTCGGGCTCATTAGGGTAGGGCCGGAGGGCCGGGCCGGGCTTCGAAGCTTAGCCTATACCCTACCCTACCCTACACGGGGCTGGGCCGTTAGGGCCTGTCTTTTAGGGTCGGGCCGGGCGGGCTTCATTAGGGCCTTAGGGCCTAGGGTAAAATGATGAGGCCTAGTCTCACCGTCCCATCCCCATTCCCCAGTCTCCACCCCACTTGTCTAACTCTCTCTTCTTTCAATTAAGAACCCATCAACCCAGAGAAGTCTCTCTCTCTCTTCCTTCAATTAAGCAAACCCTTAGCTCTCCTTCATTTCTTCAGCAATCATCACGGCAAGAGGTTTGTAGAGAGATCGAGCTTGAGATTGAGTGAGGGCTGAGTTTTGTGATTTGGACCAAGTATTGGGCCATGGCTCGACTGCAGGAGAGAGTGGTTGCAGAGAGTAGATCGGTGAGCTGGAATAACATGGGTGCCATGAAATTGAGGTGAGCTGTAATTGTTGATTGTGATGGAGTTGTGGGTGTGAACGAGATGATTGCAGATTGTGGAAGAAGCTACCATGGTGAGAGCTGCAGTTGAGGATTGAGCTGTTGTGATGTGGTGATATTGATAATGAGTTGTGCTTGTGAGTTGTGGGTTGTGATTGTGAGCTTGAGAGTTGAGAGAGTCAGAGAAGAGATTGAGAGATGAGAGAGTCAGAGATTGAGACTTGAGAGAAGAGATCGATTTGATCTGGTTTAAAAAAAAAAAAAAAAAAAAGCCTGACCGCCTAGGCCCCGAACTCTGCCCAGACAGCCAAGGCGTCGCCCAAACAGCCTAGGCGACTGTTCGCCTACCTCAAACGCCTATGGCAAAAGCCAGGCAATTTTTCATGGCCTATAGCCTAGGCGAGCCTAGGCGACGCCTTTTAGAACACTGGTTAGAATTAAAGATGATTCAGTACATCCTTGAGGATCTAAATACAAATTATGCCTCTTGGCCGGTAGGTTTGTGTTCTTTGTTGGGCAGCTGTTATGTCAAAACAGATAGAATAGCCAGATGTGCACTCTCTGTTATTCGGCGAAAGCTTGGATACATGTATTTTATAGAGACCCCTGCTATTATTGTGAGGTTTTCTCTATATGCTTCATTTGTATTGGAGTTTAGGATTTATGTCCCCCCCTTGTATTCGTTGTTATCAATAATTATGATTTGAGGACGGCCGACACCTTCATCTTTATCTTCAAAAAATACAAAAAGGACACAAATAAGTAATCACTTTATTCAGTCCCCATAATTATTTGCGAGAATTCTTGTATACTCCTAGGAGCATATGATCCCGGAGGCGCGTTCAGACGTGAGCAAATTCGAAGAGGGAGAGGGAGAGAGAGGGAGAGGGAGAGAGACGCAGCAAGGAAGGAGAGTCCAGATCGCTGCTGCCAACATCGTGGTTCACCGCTGCCAACATCGAGCTTGCCGTGTTCACCGCTGCCAACATCGAGCCGCCGTGTTCCGATCTACACCATCGCATTACCTCATCGTCGTCCGACGCTGGGAAGTGGTCCAATGCGCCTCCGCCTAGATCCGGAACTGTTGTGTGCTTCGCGGAGCTCCGAGCTTCGTTTCGCCGAACAACAACCATATTTGGAATCGGGGGACTCCGATCTACTGTTCTCCATCGATCCGACAACCAACCGATGCCGGATCGCCTTCCACGCGCCGCACGCACTGCCCGCTCCGGCGGGAGCATATGCTCCTAGGAGCACAGAAGACTCTTCGAATTATTTGAGACAAACAGTAATCAATAGTGGGAGAATTAAACAACTGAACTGAAATCAGTCATCACTTTATTTGTCCTTGTAGTAGATTTTTCTAGTAGTGTGTGTAGTAGTTGATATGCACAATTTTCCAGGATCAAACTTCCTTACAAAAGAAGGGTGCGGTTGTATTGTACCTTGATTTTATTGTACCCCGGACGGTGTTATGGTCAACTCGTTAGTTCTGACTTTTTGACTCTTCATTCCCCCAACGTTTTTCAGCGCGTGGTATTACCCTCTCTCTCTCTCAATACCTGAAAAACTCATCTCTATCTCTGCAAACGACTAGTGCTTTAGCAGGCTCGAGTCCTCGACAACTTTGGTGGGTAACGGGTCCATGAATCTGGTTGATCTGTTAACGGTTGACCGAGTTGAATGGTAACTCCCGGGAATGGTGGCTCTACAGGTTCTATTATGTCTTCAGAACAACACCACCATAGGAGCAGCAACGAGAGTTTTCCGACGTGGTTTTGGGATGTGACGAGGGGTGTGAGTGTGGGAGAAGTTAGAGATTACGTAAGCTCGTCGTTTTTAGAGAATTCTGGGCTTCATTGAATTGATGATCAGTTCATGATCTTCTTCTTTTAATTTTCTCTCAATATATTGGTCCTTGTTTCTCTCTGGGTTGAATTAGTTTTCTAATTTTTGTTAACATGTGGTGGGTTTTTTTTCCGATCAACAATATGTGGTGGGTTTAATTGAAAAGGTTCATTCAAATGAATCACTATAGTACTTCAAATCTCATCAAAAAATAAAATAGAAGAAATCAAGAAAATGAGAGAGACAAGGCTCGATTCATCAAAGCGTCAGCTTGAAGAAGAAAATGAGGGAGACAAGGCTGGAGAGAGAGTGAGAAACAAGGTTGAAGAGAGAGAGAAAACAAGTCAATAGTTAAACCAACTAACGGTGTTAGTCTATTATTTTAATTTAAATAATAACAAAATTGAAATCAACGGCTGTGAGTTAGCCACATCACATGGTACAATAAAATTCTGGTGCAATCCAGAATTCCCCACAAAAGAAACCCTATAAGTCTGATACCAATCTTTTTTCTTCTCTTTTTCAATTGTCCTCGTTGGGAGCAGTTCAAAACACGACCTAGTATAATAACTTTTTGTCCAATTATTACCTACCCAACTTAAATTGTTTCAACTTGTCCGATCATTACCAGAAATAAGACGCACACTATGTAGCTAAATTTCTAATTTATGTACACTTAATTCTTTACTGCATAAGAGAAATTTTGTTTTTTTTTCTAGCTTTAATCACTAATTGATACTTTATCATTTTGCTTTAATCATCTTTACATTTATGCCCCTATCTTATTTGTTGTTTTTCTTTTTCTTTATTCAATAAAATGTAAATTTTTAGCTATAAAAAAAATATAATTTGTTTCAACTTTTTAAAAAAATGAAGACATATACAACATACATATAAGACGTAAATAAAACATACATGTAAGACGTATATAAAGCATTTGAACAATGAGAGTCATGTTCACTTACTCAATAAATTTTTTACTCAATTATATTTGACTGTCATTAAATTAAAATAAAAATGTAAAGAACAATTAATCAAATGAATTCATAATTTCATAAAAGAAAAATTGTGATGAAATCATGAAAGAGAAGAAGTTGAAAGTCAAACTAACAGAGCGGAGAAGAAAAACGAAACGGTGTTAAGACTAGGTGGACCTAGTGCCAATTGCTTAGTGCCAAACGGTGTTAACACAGTCAACAACAAAAGCTCTTTTACCATTGTGGTGACTGGTGAGTCACCATAATCTCTTGGACTTTCCAATTTGCTCACCCAGTGCGTCACCATAATTAATTTCTTGGACTTTCTAATTTGCTCACCCAGTATGTCACCATAATTTCTTGAACTAAATATTTTCCAAACCCATTCGTCACCCCATCCCAAAACCAAAATCTTTCCACCCATATCTTCTACTATATATACCATTTAACTCCATTGAATGTAGCACTCAAACTTCCAAACTCACATTTACTCTTCGAACCAAAACTATCAATTAGGAATCTGTGACAAAGAAAATGGTGATGTCTACAGAGCAAGAACACCCCCAGAAGGCATTTGGATGGGCTGCAAGAGATTTGTCTGGTGTTCTCTCTCCCTTCAATTTCTCCAGAAGGTACATTGTCATATCTTCGTCCTTGTCAGATATTACAGAACCAGTTTTTGTTTTTCTTTAATTTTTTCTAATTGAAGTTATTTTGTTGCAGGGAAACCGGAGAGAAAGACGTCACGTTCAAAGTGTTATACTGTGGGATTTGCCATTCCGACCTTCACATGGTCAAGAACGAATGGGGCTTCTCTACCTATCCTCTGGTTCCCGGGTACGTACTACTTTTCTTCAAGAACATGCTTTAGTTTAACTAGAAAAGGTGTTACCCCTTTAATGCTTGGATTATGATACGTACCCCATTAATTAGTTAATCCATTGTAAACATATATAATTGGGGCAATGCATGCAGGCATGAGATTGTTGGTGAAGTGACAGAAGTAGGAAGCAATGTACAAAAATACAAAGTTGGAGACAAGGTCGGTGTTGGATGTATGGTGGGAGCTTGTCGATCTTGTGATAGTTGTGCCGACCACCTTGAAAACTACTGTCCCAAACTAGTACTCACTTACGGTGCCAAGTACTATGACGGAACCACCACCTATGGTGGTTACTCTGACATCATGGTGGCGGATGAACACTTCATAGTCCGTATCCCAGACAACCTACCTCTTGATGCTGCTGCTCCTCTCCTATGTGCCGGGATCACAACCTACAGCCCCTTGAGGTATTTTGGACTTGACAAGCCGGGTATGCATGTCGGTGTTGTTGGCCTAGGTGGCTTAGGCCACGTCGCGGTGAAGTTTGCCAAGGCTATGGGGGTTAAGGTTACGGTGATCAGTACCTCCCCTAATAAGAAGGAAGAAGCTGTTAATCACCTTGGAGCTGATTCGTTTTTGGTCAGTCGTGACCAAGATCAGATGCAGGTAATTATTCGAACAAGTTACCTTTATGAGGTTGAAGTGGATTAAACGATGAACAAGTTACCTTTATGAGGTTGAAGTGGATTAAACAATGAACAAGTTACTTACTGTTTGTTTCATTGATTAATATGTAGGCTGCCATTGGTACCATGGATGGGATCATTGACACAGTTTCTGCACAACATCCTCTCCTGCCTTTGATTGGTTTGTTGAAGTCTCATGGAAAGCTTATTATGGTTGGTGGACCAGAGAAGCCCCTTGAGCTTCCAGTTTTTCCTTTACTCATGGGTAAGCATGTAACTAGGAGAAGTTGGCTTCACCTTTTCATTTTTTGATATGCATGGTTGGTTAACAGAGTTTATTTTTGTACCTAACAGGAAGGAAGATGGTAGCTGGAAGTGGTATTGGAGGTATGAAGGAGACACAGGAGATGATTGATTTTGCAGCCAAGCACAACATAACAGCTGACATCGAGGTTATCCCGATCGACTACGTGAACACCGCCATGGAGCGCCTTGTGAAAGCAGACGTCAGATACCGTTTTGTCATTGACATTGGAAACACATTGAATGCTAGCTCTTAAATTACCCAGACCGAGACAATGAAGGAACAAGAATAGCTATTGAGTCTGATATGTTGTCTTAATTAATCTGTGTTGTTTTTTCTACAAAGCAATTTTTGTTGTTTACTATGTTCATTTTTTTTCCTTTATCTCTTCAATCTTCATCACATTATGAGTAGAATATATATAATGTGATGGATTTGAAATAAATGCATACATGCATAATGTTACTGGAACACAGAGAAAATTAGAGAAAGCAAACATTGCCTTCTGTTGTAATGTTTTTTTTCCTTTAATCTCTTCAATTTTCATCACTTCATCTATTCAATTTGTTTCTAACTCCTATTGCTAATGCAAATTCATCAAAAACCAAAGAACAACTGAAAACTAACACTGCATGGAGTTGTTTGCAATCATGCATGGCTGACTGACTGACTCTAACTCTAGAAGCTGAATTCTCCTCTATAACAAAGTCAGGAACTAAAAGTCAAGAGACCCAGTTTTGGAGGACCCAGAACAACTACCAGAAGTGCCATATGAACTCCCACTTGAACCATCGATAGGGGCAAGGTTGAGACATTCTAAAACCAATTCGCTTTTGCAGCTTTATTGAGAAGGTTGTTGCCTCAAGAATCACAGGAACCTGCACACACAGACAAAATTATGAATGACAACTAAAGTACATAAGAAGCAAAACAGAATAAACACTAAATATTCCTTGCTGTGCCAATTTGAAGTTTTCTCAGGAACCTGCACACACAGACAAAATTATGAATGACAACTAAAGTACATAAGAAGCAAAACAGAATAAACACTAAATATTCCTTGCTGTGCCAATTTGAAGTTTTCTCAACTGGACCAATTTTTTTAGACATGTGGTAAGTTGGTAACAAATTAACAATATATACAATTAATCAATCCTGTATTGCATTAACTAGTTAGAAGAACTAGTCGCATGACAGAAATGGGTAATAGAACAGATGGGGCTCTAAGGATGCCTGAGTGAATGGGGCGGTCATGTAGTTGCATGTTTGCAAATCTATATCAAGTAGCCAAGTACAGAAGATAACTTCATGCAACATAGAAGCGGATACGGGGAACTTAATTCAATTAATGTCAGATTTGGGTGAAGTACACTTTTACACTACCTGGTGTGTTAATTTGTGCTACTTTCTACACATTGAGAAGGCCGACCATGTTCTGGTAACCAGTAAGAAGAGTTGCAAAAATAAGAACATGTGATTTTGGCCCAAAAATCATGTGTTTTTCAATTAACAGAACTCAAAAATTTCGAATAGTTTATTTTTACTTATTGACAAACCCGAGATGCATATAGGTGCGGTTGGCCTAGGTGGTCTACGTCATGTGGCCGTAAAGTTTGCCAATTAAGTCTATGGGGCTTAAGGTTATGGTGATTAGTAACTCCCCTAATAAGAAAGAAGAAGCTCTAAAACGTCTAGGAGCTGATTCATTTTTGGTCAGCCGGGATCAACGTGAAATGAAGGTGGGTTACTTGAACTACAAGTTATCTTGATATCGAATTCAATAAGTAGATTTTTACCCATGTTTGGTGGATAATGTTGTTTTGTTGATTTTTTTAGGTTTCCATGGGCACACTGGATGGCATCATTGACACTGTTTCAGCAGCTCATCCTCTCTTCCCTTTGATCCATTTGCTGAAGACGGATGGGAAGCTTGTCATAGTTGGCGCACCAGAGAAGGCTCTTGAGCTTCCAGTTTTTCTCATGCTAATATATGGGTAGTCTTATAAACTGAATTAACTCACTAAATTAAGAAACACATAAGTACTTAATTGAAGAAAGAAGATGAGTACTATTGATCACATTTATGATTGTGTGACAAAGGTTTATTTCACACTACTTACAGGAAGGAAGGTGGTAGCTGGAAGTAAAATTGGAGGTATGAAAGAGACGCAAAAGATGATTGACTATGCAGCCAAGCACAACATAACAGCCGACGTCGAAGTTGTCCCAATTGATTTTCTGAACACTGCCATAGAACGCCTTTTGAAAGGAGACGTCAGATACCGGTTTGTTGTCGACGTTGGAAACACATTGAAGTCTACCACTTAAATTTGGAAATCTCGCTTGATTTCCTAGCCAGTCTCAATTTAATTCTGTTGGTTGTTTGCTTATATTTCTTGGTGGATATTGTGATAGTATCCATGCATGTATCTTGAATAAATTAACTAGTAGGATACTATGATGTTATTACGTATGGGGGAAAACCTTCTCAACGTTGCAAACCTAAGAGTTAACCTCTAGATCTATTTTTTCATTTTTGAAATATACCAAAAACATTAAACAGTAGATCCCCTGGGTATCAAAAACAAACAATAGTTATCAAAGGCTAACAACGCGACAGAACAATTAAGGGTTCTTGACTCATAAGAACATAATTGGGCAAATATTTACCATCAAGGACAAGCCAAAAACGCGCTGCCCTACCGGTCCATTAATTGGCCAATTTACGTTTTTGAATTATACATTTCACAAAAATTACGAAACTGCCACTGACAAATTTTATTGACCTCAATAATTTTTTTTTAAGGAATTTATATTTTCCGCGGTAGGAGGGAAAGAACAAAAGAGCATCACTTTTGTGTATTTTATTGACCTCAATAAAATTTTATTGAGGTCAATAAAATTTTATAAGATCAGCGAAATTTAGTTTATAGGTCTCAATCAGCAAAGAACAAAGTAGCATCACCTTTGTGTATTTTATTGAGGTCAATAAACTATTTTATTGAAGTCGATAATGATAACACCAGTGCAGCAACAATGTTGTATCGGTCCCGATTTTATTGATCTCAATAACCAAAATTATTGACATCAATAAAAATAAAATTATTGACATCAATAAAAAAAAATTATTGAGGTCAATAAAATTTTAACTTTGGAAGTTTTTATTTTCGGGAATCGCTCTCTCTCTCCTCAAACCCGTGCAGGTTACTCTCTCTCTTCCCGTCACTGTAGCAGCCGACTTTGTCGGCTGATTTCTCCTCAATCTAGCCACCTCAAGGCTTGAAACTTGTCCCAAAATCTTCATCTCTTCGAGCCCATCAATCCTATACTAATTTCTTCCATCGATTTTTAGTGTTGAAGGAGAAATCTAGGAGATAAAAAGTCTGTTTTCGCACAGAAATGTTCTTCCTTGCCGGCGTCGTTTCAGGCTGAGTTAGGGGGAACCCTTACTAGGTTTTGTAGCCCTCTTCACCACGAACCCAACACCACCAATCAACCTCAAGGCGTCGCCGGATGACTCCGGATCGAGAGGTCGAAATTCATGACCACGATCTCAAATCTCAGACCGAAGGGCAAAAATGTCACAAACAATTACTATTTAATATTTTTGTCCTTACTGGGAGTGAAAGAGACCCAACTGAAACTTGGTGGGAATTATTTAAAATCTATCAAACTTGAAGGGAAATATGTAGTGTAAATGAGGACCTATTGGTTATTTACCTAACAATTAAAGGAGAAAAATAATTTTTTTTTGGCCAAGAAAGGAGAAAAATGATTAAGGGCATTGCTTAATTAGTCGTATATGGAAACGTATAAAATATAGAAGTTGCTAAAGGGTGTCAACACTCTCTCGCACCGCACAAGCAAAATCGAATTTGTCAGCTATACAAAATAGGTAGTTATAGGAGGTTATGGTTTCGTTGCACGAAAATTTAATAGTGTGAGGGAAAATTAATGAGTTTGTGAACAGGTAACTAATTTCGTTTTGGCACAATAAATATTTAAAAAGTTACTATCTATGCATATCATCAAAATCCTTAGATTTTCGTAACCAAAAAAAAAATCCTTAGATTTGGTGTAAATTAGTACACTCTCCTTCAATATTGTCCACTTTCATTTATACTAATTTCATGCTCGCTCTTTTCTTTTGAAAGAGAAATCACCATGAGTCACGCTCAGTCACAATTCAAAAAGTATTAACAACAACTAATAGACGCCACAATTTCGTTGATCGGTAGTGATTTCTTGTATCGATGATGTTTTTGTTTGTGAAGTTTTGGTTCCCCTCTCTTTTTTCTTTTTTTCTTTTCTATTGAATTAGCCTCGTTTTTTTGAGGTTCCATAAAAAAAAAATTAAATATAAACCTTGTATAATAAATCGACATAGAGCTGAAATGGTCTAGTGGAAATGTAATTTGACTTTGTCTCTAAGTGAAAATGTTCGAATGATAACAGAAGTCTAGATTTCTTTTAGATGATTAGGTTTATATTTTTTTTGGATTTTTATTTAATCTATAATTAATATTAGCAGATCAGTCAAATTCCTACTTTGACCAATTTTGTGATTTTTTATTAGTGCTAATTGATTGATTCTAATATTAATTTTAATCAAATTATAAACATATAGCTTTAATATTTTGTTCTGAATCCGTGAACACCCTATAAAACAACGAAGAGCCTTGGGTGCCCCCAAGTAGATATGTCCCTAATTCACTGTACACACGTGTTCTTTGATCTGAGCCGTTCATTGCTACTACTTTAATGCAAACCGTTCATTTGTGCTTACCTTTCATTTCCAGTCAACGTTCATTGCTACGTTAGTCTTGGATCCAAAAAAGTTGGGTTGACGGGTAAATGCACGAGAAGGAGTTTGGGATCTATCAGAGATCTGATGCAACACAAGGAGGAACATAGGATGATTTCACAATCGAGGAGTCAAGGGACTACGGATCTGGATCCGATTCCGATGAAAGGGGTAAATGGGTTGCCGGGCTTGATTTGCAGTCGGAAGATGAGAGTGGTGAGGATGATGCGAGGGTGTTGCAAGCGGTGTTGGGCGAAGCAAAGGCTGTAGATGATGGACCCATGGCTGAAATTGGTGGAGGTAAGTGAGGTTTGAGCGGATTCGATATGAATTTGCGTCGGTGGCTGTCATTGAAGGCATGGCTGGGCTGAATAGGTTCCGAAAGCCATTAATGGTGGTTTGGATGTGAGCACCGAGTGGTGGCGAGTGGTGGTGATGCTTCTGATGTGTGATTTGGAATTGCACAATAGACTTGGTGTGATGATCAATTGCAGGTGTGGATTTGGGCTTGAGCAATTAGAGACTTTGATTGATTGTTTTGTTGTTGAATTGAGGTTAATTGTGACTGTTGTGTGAGGTACTGGTGGTCTGGGTTTGAAGCAAGGAGACGCGGCAGTGTCGTTGCCTCGTTGGGATCGCCGGCGGAGGTGGAAGTTTTCTGGGTCCTTGCAGATTTCGGCGGTCGATGGGTGCAGAGAGAAAAGCTCAACGGTGCTAGGCTTGATGGGGATGAATTGATCTTGGTCTTCTTGGGAACTAAATGTGGTGGATTTAGTGATTGATGCTGCCGTGAGGGGAGGAAGCCTCAAAGATCCGGCGAAACCGGGTCGAGGGAGACCAAAGGTCGCCGCAATGGAGTCGAAGGGGTTCACGCTATTTTTGGAAACTTTCCGAAAATGGCAACTGTTATTTATCACATACCCCAAAATTGAAACACAACTTCCACAAGCCATAACTAACTCGTACGATCTCGGATTATCGCATTCTATGCATCAACGAACTCCTATCGAAGTGCTCTACCATTTTCATGAAGAAAAATATCTGAGAAAATGTACGAATAAAAAGTCAACTTTTGGATGTGATCATTTTTTAGAGAAATGTCTATGTTAAAAAAATTAGGCATTTTTATCCGCATTTCGGTTTCAATCGACCTACTCAACCTCATGAATCTAAATAAACCTAAACCCTAAATATATACCTTCAAACACACATAAATATTGAGGAAAATTAAATTGTCCAGAACAACCGTTGGATGTGATCATTGCAGAGATAAATGTCTATGTTAAAAAAATTAGGTATTTTCCTCCGCATTTCGGTTTCGATCGACGTAGTCAACCTCATGGATCTAAATAACCCTAAACCCTAAATATATACCTTAAACAAATATAAAAATGGAGGAAAATTAAATTGTCCATAACAACCGTTGGATGTGATCAATGTAGAGATAAATGTCTATGTTAAAAAAATTAGCTATTTTTTTCCGCATTTTGTTTTCGATCGACGTAGTCAACCTCATGGATCTAAATAAACATAAACCCTAAATATATACCTTCAAAACACATAAAAATGGAGGAAAATTAAATTAGCAAGAACAACCGTTGGATGTGATCACTGCAGAGATAAATGTCTATGTTAAAATAATTAGGTATTTTGGTCCGCATTTCGGTTTCGATCGACGTGGTCAACCTCATGGATATAAATAAACCTAAACCCTAAATATATACCTTAAAAAAATATAAAAATGGAGGAAAATTAAATTGTCCAGAAAAACCGTTGGATGTGATCATTACACAGATAAATGTCTATGTTAAAACAATTAGCTATTTTTGTCCGCATTTCGGTTTCGAATGACGTAGTCAACCTCATGGATCTAAATAAACCTAAACCCTAAATATATACCTTAAACAAATATAAAATGGAGGAAAATTAAATTGTCTAGAAAAACCGTTGGATGTGATCATTGCAGAGATAAATGTCTATGTTAAAAAAATTAGGTATTTTCGTCCGCATTTCGGTTTCGATCGACGTGGTGAACCTCATGGATATAAATAAACCTAAACCCTAAATATATACCTTAAAAAAATATAAAATGGAGGAAAATTAAATTTTCCAGAACAACCGTTGGATGTGATCAATACAGAGATAAATGTCTATGTTAAAAAAAATTAGCTATTTTTGTCCGCATTTAGGTTTCGAATGACATAGTTAACCTCATGGATCTAAATAAACCTAAACCCTAAATATATACCTTCAAAACACATAAAAATGGAAGAAAACTAAATTGGCCAGAACAACCGTTGGATGTGATCATTACAGAGATAAAAGTCTATATTAAAAAAATTAACTATTTTTATCCGCATTTCGGTTTCGATCGACGTAGTCAACCTCATGGATCTAAATAAACATAAACCCTAAATATATACCTTAAACAAATATAAAATGGAGGAAAATTAAATTGTCCAGAAAAACCGTTGGATGTGATCATTGCAGAGATAAATGTCGATGTTAAAAAAATTAGCTATTTTCGTCCGCATTTCGGTTTCGATCGACATAGTCAACCTCATGGATCTAAATAACCCTAAACCCTAAATATATACCTTAAACAAATATAAAAATGGAGGAAAATTTAATTGGCCAGAACAACCGTTGGATGTGATCATTGCAGAGATAAATGTCTATGTTAAAAAAATTAGGTATTTTCGTCCGCATTTCGGTTTCGATCGACGTAGTCAACCTCATGGATCTAAATAAACATAAACCCTAAATATATACCTTCAAAACACATAAAAATGGAGGAAAATTAAATTGGCTAGAACAACCGTTGGATGTGATAATTGCAGAGATAAATGTCTATGTTAAAAAAATTAGGTATTTTCGTCCGCATTTCGCTTTCGATCGACGTGGTCAACCTCATGGATATAAATAAACGTAAACCGTAAATATATACCTTAAAAAAATATAAAAATGGAGGAAAATTAAATTGTCCAGAACAACCGTTGGATGTGATCATTACAGAGATAAATGTCTATGTTAAAAAAATTAGCTATTTTTGTCCGCATTTTGTTTTCGATCGGCGTAGTCAACCTCATGGATCTAAATAAACATAAACCCTAAATATATACCTTCAAAACACATAAAAATGAAGGAAAAATAAATTGGCAAGAACAACCGTTGGATATGATCATTGCAGAGATAAATGTCTATGTTAAAAAAATTAGGTATTTTGGTCCGCATTTCGGTTTCGATCGACGTAATCAACCTCATGGATATAAATAAACCTAAACCCTAAATATATACCTTAAAAAAATATAAAAATGGAGGAAAATTAAATTGTCCAGAAAAACCGTTGGATGTGATCATTACACAGATAAATGTCTATGTTAAAACAATTAGTTATTTTTGTCCGCATTTCGGTTTTGAATGACGTAGTCAACCTCATGGATCTAAATAAACCTAAACCCTAAATATATACCTTAAACAAATATAAAATGGAGGAAAATTAAATTGTCTAGAAAAACCGTTGGATGTGATCATTACAGAGATAAATGTCTATGTTAAAAAAATTAGCTATTTTCGTCCGCATTTCGGATTCGATCGACGTGGTCAACCTCATGGATCTAAATAACCCTAAACCCTAAATATATACCTTAAACAAATATAAAATGGAGGGAAATTAAATTGTCCAGAAAAACCGTTGGATGTGATCATTGCAGAGATAAATGTCTATGTTAAAAAAATTATCTATTTTCGTCCGCATTTCGGATTCGATCGACGTGGTCAACCTCATGGATCTAAATAACCCTAAACCCTAAATATATACCTTAAACAAATATAAAAATGGAGGAAACTTAAATTGTCCAGAACAACCGTTGGATGTGATCAATGTAGAGATTAATGTCTATGTTAAAAAAATTAGCTATTTTCGTCCGCATTTCGGATTCGATCGACGTGGTCAACCTCATGGATCTACATAACCCTAAACCCTAAATATATACCTTAAACAAATATAAAAATGGAGGAAACTTAAATTGTCCAGAACAACCGTTGGATGTGATCAATGTAGAGATTAATGTCTATTTTAAAAAAAAATTCGCTATTTTTGTCCGCATTTCGGTTTCGATCGACGTAGTCAACCTCATGGATCTAAATAAACCTAAACCCTAAATATATACCTTAAAAAAATATAAAATGGACGAAAATTAAATTGTCCAGAAAAACCGTTGGATGTGATCATTGCAGAGATAAATGTCTATGTTAAAAAAATTAGCTATTTTCGTCCGCATTTCGGTTTCGATCGACATAGTCAACCTTATGGATCTAAATAACCCTAAACCCTAAATATATACCTTAAACAAATATAAAAATGGAGGAAAATTAAATTGTCCATAACAACCGTTGGATGGGATCAATGTAGAGATAAATGTCTATGTTATAAAAATTAGCTATTTTTGTCCGCATTTTGTTTTCGATCGACGTAGTCAACCTCATGGATCTAAATAAACATAAACCCTAAATATATACCTTCAAAACACATAAAAATGGAGGAAAATTAAATTGGCCAGAACAACCGTTGGATGTGATCATTGCAGAGATAAATGTCTATGTTAAAAAAATTAGGTATTTTCATCCGCATTTCGGTTTCGATCGACGTAGTCAACCTCATGGATATAAATAAACCTAAACCCTAAATATATACCTTAAAAAAATATAAAATGAAGGAAAATTAAATTGTCCAGAACAACCGTTGGATGTGATCATTGCAGAGTTAAATGTCTATGTTAAAAAAATTAGCTATTTTTGTCCGCATCTCGGTTTTGATCGACGTAGTCAACCTCATGGATCTAAATAAACCTAAACCCTAAATATATACCTTAAAAAAATATAAAATGAAGGAAAATTAAATTGTCCAAAGCAACCGTTGGATGTGATCATTGCAGAGATAAATGTCTATGTTAAAAATTTAGCTATTTTCGTCCGCATCTCGGTTTCGATCGACGTAGTCAACCTCATGGATCTAAATAAACCTAAACCCTATATATATACCTTCAAAACACATAAAGACGGAGGAAAATTAAATTGGCCAGAACAACCGTTGGATGTCATCATTGCACAGATAAATGTCTATGTTAAAAAAATTAGGTATTTTCATCCGCATTTCGGTTTCGATCGACGTAGTCAACCTCATGGATCTAAATAAACCTAAACCCTAAATATATACCTTAAAAAAATATAAAATGGAGGAAAATTAAATTGTCTAGAACAACCGTTGGATGTGATCATTGCAAAGACATATTACTATTCTAAAAAATACAAGGTTAACGCTGAATCTTTCGTTCTTCATTTTCGATTTTTCAAGGCGCACAAAATCCCTACATGCTTACTAGTGCGGTCTAACTTGTTTGTTGTTTACACATAAAAGTATATCTTTGAAAACCAACAAGGTGGTTGTAAAATTAATTCGCCAATCCGACCGTTGAATGTGATCATTGTAGGGTATGATGTTCTTAATTGTAAATAAAATTAGCCATTTTCGTCTTCAAGAGAGCCTCGATCCACGTGATAAACAACATTTGCGTTGTAAAAACTCAAAATTTCATAATTAAATTATTTAATTTTATTAAGTGTTGGATTATATTTTTTCTTGTGGAGTGTATCTGCGTGTATTGAAATTTTCAGGGGCGGAGCCAGGAATGATAGGCAGGGGGCACAAAACAATAGTCGAAATATTCGGGTGTTCGGATTTGAGAGAGAGAGAGAGAGAGAAGAGGTGCAGAAAATAGAAGAATAAATAGAGTTCATACCCCTTCAAAGTCACCAAAAATCTAATCAATCACCAAGAAAGTGAAGAAATCTTCCAAAACTAAGGTTTCACACAAAAGAACCAACGATTTGGGGCCAAATTTGGGTGGAGGGTTAGAAGAATTTAAAAAAAAATAGGAAAGAGAGTGGTGAGAGAAAAGAGAAAGACACAACCACGTGAGGAGGGAGAGAGAAAGAAAAAAGAGTCAGTAAAAAAAATTAAAAAATAAATAGTAAAGTCGAAAGAATAAAAAATAGAAGTGTTCTTTGGCCGGAGGAGAAGTCACGGACATAATTAATTATATATCTATATATACACTAATTTTTTTGTTTAAAAAAAATTCGAGGGGGGGGCACGTGCCACCCCTCGTCCCAACGTGGCTCCGCCCCTGGAAAATTTTTGTAATGTATATTAACTCGAATCATTTTTTTTGTAGGCATTGCAAGGTTGACTTTTTATTCGTACATTTTCTCGGATATTTTTCTTCATGAAAATGGTAGAGCACTTCGATACGAGTTCGTTGATGCATAGAATGCGAGAATCCGAGATCGTACGAGTTAGTTATGGCTTGTGGAAGTTGTGTTTCAATTTTGGGGTATGTGATAAATAACAGTTGCCATTTTCGGAAAGTTTCCAAAAATAGCGAGAACCCCTTCGACTCCATTGCGGCGACCTTTGGTCTCCCTCGACCCGGTTTCGCCGGATCTTTGAGGCTTCCTCCCCTCACGGCAGCATCAATCACTCAATCCACCACATTTAGTTCCCAAGAAGACCAAGATCAATTCATCACCATCAAGCCTAGCACCGCTGAGCTTTTCTCTCTGCACCCATCGACCGCCGAAATCTGCAAGGACCCAGAAAACTTCCACCTCCGCCGGCGATCCCAACGGGGCAACGACACTGCCGCGTCTCCTTGCTTCAAACCCAGACCACCAGTACCTCACACAACAGTCACAATTAACCTCAATTCAACAACAACACAATCAATCAAAGTCTCTAATTGCTCAAGCCCAAATCCACACCTGCAATTGATCATCACACCAAGTCTATTGTGCAATTCCAAATCACACATCAGAAGCATCACCACCACTCGCCACCACTCGGTGCTCACATCCAAACCACCATTGATGGCTTTCGGAACCTATTCAGCCCAGCCATGCCTTCAATCACGGCCACCGACGCAAATTCATATCGAATCCGCTCAAACCTCACTTACCTCCACCAATTTAAGCCATGGGTCCATCATCTACGGCCTTTGCTTCGCCAAAGCACCGCCTGCGGCACCCTCGCATCATCCTCACCACTCTCATCTTCCGACCGCAAATCAAGCCCGCAACCCATTTACCCCTTTCATCGGAATCGGATCCGCATCCGTAGTCCCTTGACTCCTCGATTGTGAAATCATCCTATGTTCCTCCTTGTGTTGCATCAGATCTCTGATAGATCCCAAACTCCTTCTCGTGCATTTACCCGTCAACCCAACTTTTTTGGATCCAAGACTAACGTAGCAATGAACGTTGACTGGAAATGAAAGGTAAGCACAAATGAACGGTTTGCATTAAAGTAGTAGCAATGAACGGCTCAGATCAAAGAACACGTGTGTACAGTGAATTAGGGACATATCTACTTGGGGGCACCCAAGACTCTTCGATAAAACAAAGACCGAAAGGAAAGGGCATAAGAACCTCTGGAATTAACTATGCTCTACGTCATCTTATTCTTATGCTCTACGTCTAAACAAACGAAGACAAGATTCATTTGGGTTCTTCTACAAGATTTGACTATATTTTAATTGGCACCGTTACCTCTGGACTTTTCTTCGATCTTTTGAGTTGATTGCCGATGATGTGCTGTGTCGGTAAATGCTAGCTACATGTCCAAACACTCCGAGGCCACGCCCCACCTTAAGGTAGGACCATTCACTTTTAACCTCCTAGCCTACGTACACATTGTGAACACCACTAGTTTCGGCCGCGAAATAGAAACAGATTTCCATTATTAGCTCACCCATTACGTCAGTTCCAACCCAGATCCCTCTCTGTTTCTCAATATATATACCACTTCGCAATTGCTACACCCTCGTCAGTCTTATTTTTCAGGCTCTCACTCTGTTTATTAAGCTCTCGCACTACAACAATAATGGTCATTTCCGACCATCCTTTTCCGACAATTCTCTATTTTCGTCGGCAAAAGTCTTATTTACGACCAAAATAAATGATTTGTCGGAATACAATTATTTAAATGTATTTCTTTTCCGACGAACACATTTCTGTCGGCAAAACAATATTTAGTTGTCGGAAACACTCTTTTATTTGGCGGGAAATATACGCGCTAATATTTTTTCCGACAATACATGCTGCGTCGGTAATTCTTGCTTTATTTCCGACCATAATTGGTATTTGTCGGAACCAAATATATTTTTTCCAACAACGATGGGGCTCGTCGGTAGTACTTGGTTTATTTCCGACTAAGATAAGTGTTCGTCGGAAATAAATACATATTTACGACAATATTGGGTCTAGTCGGTAGTACTTGGCTTATTTCCGACGACAATAAGTGCTTGTCGAAAATAAATATATATTTCCGACAATTATTGGGTCTCATCGGTAGTTATTAGTTTATTTCCGACGATTTTAAGTGTTTGTCGAAAAAATGTATTTATTTTCGACCATATTGTGTCTCGTCGGTATTACCTGGTTTGTTGCCGACGAGGATTAGTATTTGTCGGAACTTGATTTTGTTACAACAAGATATTGATATGGTCAGAAAAAAAATAGTATGTAAGACAAATGCTACTTTTTTATTATTGTACTTTCTTTAATTTTGGTATGTAATTTTTTTCAATTATTGCTCTTATTGATCTTTTTATTATAATTTAATATTATCATCTCAGTTTATATTTAATTAATTAAGCTAGTTAAATTTAATTAGCTTGAGCTCCTCCAAGAATTAATTGACAATTTGGGATATGCATAAGGATATATAGATAAAGATGGAAAGGTCATAAGAAATGGACAATGTAAATAGACTAAATGAATATAGAGAGTCTTAATTATAAGATTATAATTGACTATAAAGTCTTATATCTTTTTTTTACACTAAACGATTTATTTTGACTATAAAGGCTAAATGGAAAAAAATGTAGTAGAAGCTGGGTGTGAATTTTTTTTTGTAGTGAAAGCTGGGAGAAAAAATAAATTATACTAGAAGTTGGGCACAAATTTTTTTTATAGTGTGAAAGCTTGGTGGAAAAATAAATTGTAGTAGAAGTGAAAACAATTGTAGTGGAAAAAAAATTGTAGTTATTTTTTTTTGTCAAGAATTGTAGTAGAAGTTAGGTGCGAAAAAAAATTAAGTGAAAGTTAGGTGAAAAAAAAAATTGTAGTAGAAGAGGAAAAAAATTGTAGTAGAAGTACAAAAAAAGTTTTGCAGTGAAAACAGAAAAAAATTATGTCACGCACTAATTTAAATATACCGTACATATGTCGCATTAATCATAAACAGTCTGATAAGTTGTTGATAAGGTTCTTATTTAAAATTTAAGGTAGTAAGCCTTGCTCTCACTATAATACTATATAATGTTCACAGTTACACTACATTCTTGTTAGCATTTAGTTTTTATCAATTTCATTCCATTATCATCTCCATAGCACTAGCTTGTTTGAACTAACTTTTTGTGAAATGGTATTTTACATTTATCTTCTCTTTTTTTTTGAATTTGTATGAAGTAAGCTATTTGTAATAGTTACTTTTCCAAAATCTTGTTTCTTTCGTTTCGTGATTCTTGTGTTGAGGTATTATTGTTAATGGTGGGAAAACAAAAAAATTGTGTGCAAATCCTTATAACAAGACTAGATTGGGCCAAGTGACATATATTTCATTATTTTGCCTTGATGAGCGGATTATGGCAAAAAAATTGTGTTCATACCAACCTACTAGGATCGTTTTTTCTCTAAGGCCGGTTTATTTGACTTTTATTTTTTTATTTTTCCACATTGTTGCCGGTTGTAGATTTTTCTTGAACCAATTGATATAGGGAAAGAACAATTGATAGCTATATTATATAGGAAAATTCTAATATGCAGTGCATAGCATGTAGTTTTTTTAAAAAAAAATGCAATTGCCGATCAAAATATGTAAACTAGACATTTCAAAAATGCAATTGCCATTTCAAATTATATGATTGTCATTCAAAAAATGTAATTGTCGTTTCAAAATGTAATTATATATCAATTTTACTTTTTCAAATGACAATTGCATTTCAAAAATGCAATTACATTTAAAAAAAATACGCTGCATAGTATGCAACATTGTATATTAGACAAATCTTATTATATATCCCGGTTTTAATAACATTTTTTCATGGCACTTTTGTCAAAACACCATAAAATGTAGTACGCTTTCAAATGAAAACGTCATGAAAACATTTGTGCTAAAAGTTTATCCATACTTTATGACATTTATCAAACATCATTAATTTTTTATAAATTTAATGGGATTTTATTACCGCCGTATTCATTATGGTACTTTGTCCAAACGTCATTGATAATGATATTTGTGAAAACGCCATAATCTTGAATTGGGTCGTGGCGTTTAGAAATGCCCTTAAATGCCTTTGCCCAATTTTTTTAAGCAGCCCGCCCAATAACTTTTCATTTGGCGCCCAACCCACTTACCTAGCTTATTCTCTGAATTTTCTCTTCTATTTTTGCCGATCTCATTTTTTGCCATCTCTTCTCGCTCTCTGATGTGGGTGTTGTGCTGAATAGATAGAGGGGAAGAGACAGAAGAAAAGAAGAGATGAGGAGAGGGAAAGAGAGCATCGGAGGAAGAAGATGAAGGGAAACCCGATGCGGAGAAGATCTATATTGTGGTGGAGAGGCTGTGTTTTGGAGGCGCAGAGAGAGCTTAGCCATGACTGAATCAATCGATGTCATCTCCCTCCATATGGAGAAGATCTATCTCGGTGGAAAGGTTTTCCCTTTACTCAAGATTCGATTTTTCATTTCTTCTTCCTCTCGATCAGAGAGCTTAGCGCGCCATGGCTATGTTAGAATGTAATATTTGCAAATTGAATTTTTATTGCTTGCTTGGTTCTATTGCCTTAATGCTTTGAAATTCCATCTCTTAAAACCTATATCTGTAGTAGTGCACAGAGGTAGCTTTTCCAAACTTTTTAGTATCACTTTGAAGATAACAATTTTCTGGGTAAAAGTATTACTATCGAGTCTTTGCAGCAGTTAGTTTGTTCAGTTTTTTAGTATGCTAATTTTCTTTTGATCAGTTGACAAGTTGATGACAGGAAAAGCTGCCCATTGTGTTCGCTTTCCGGGTGATTGGTATGCATGGTCCTTGCACTAAGTTCTTTTGATTATGTTTTCCTTGGAAGATTGGCCATTTGGTTTTTGATAAAAACTATCACATGTAACAACTCTTTTATTGTTAAATGATCGGAAGAATCCTAAATCATTTGAAGAAGCTTGTGTTTTTCTTTTTCTGGGGCTTACGAACCTTGAAATCAGGCTCCTGATAGTTTGATATTAATTTTTTGATTGATAGTTGTTTACATGTGACATTATATAATTGATTATAAGCAATTCTGTATGGCCAACTTGTTTCTTTTCTTATTCTTGATCATTATTCTTAAGTGAGATTGAATTATTTTCGTATCTACTTAGGTTCCATGTTTTTGGTATTGGACAGCGGTTAGTGAGATTCAGTGTTCTGATTCAAGTGAAGACAGGAACAAAAGTTTGGGTATGCTGCTTTTCACATGATTGCACCTTATCTGTAATAATTACTTTCAGTGTAATGTTACTATTTCTTCTTAAAAATTAGTCACTATACATGACATGATTTTAGTTTGGCATTTGACAAAGTGTTTTGGTCTTTCTGCTGATGAAGAATTAGAACGTATTTCTGCTATATATGCTGAAAATGAGAGCTTATTTTGTGTCCGTACTGGACTATAGGCACTTCGTTTCCGAATGGAATGAAGTCCTGTTCTTCCTTTTACTGCAAGACACTGTCTACTTATTGACTGTAGGTCCTCAAAACAGAACAGTAGTATGCTCGCTCCACTAATATAATTTTTCATTCATACCAATTGACGCAAGATGTGTAGAAAAATTTGGGGAAAATAGTTCCTGTTTTAAATATGAAAGAACACCAATCGGCACAAGTGTATACCGTAGCGGAAGATAAAATTTGAAAGAATATAGAGCCCCGTCCAGGATTTGCAGTAAGATGAGTCTTCTTGTTCAATTATATGAATGTTTAAATAACGTATCATCAAAGTTAGTAAACAACATTTCATTTGAAATCCATCTATTTATTTGTTTGTGCTTAAAAAAGTTATAGTGATACATTCATAATTCGATACAAATGAGTATGGTTCTTGTGAGCATATTCTATTAGACTGTTATAGTATGCTACACTCCTATAAATTATCAAGCTGTTAATCAGTAAACTTATTTATCAAATCCTTTTTTATATTTCTTACATTGCTGAGAATTTAGTTTTTCTTTGTGAAAGGGAAGCCCAGGTCAGCCTCACAATTTGGGAAGGAACTCTTCTATATGTGGATGGCTGGATGCTGCTGGAGAGAGTTAGGTTTCCTTTAGATGGTGTTGACTGTAATAAAATTGGTGTAAACTTTGAGGCTTTTAATGGCCGGCCAAACGTTTGCTCTTCACTATTTTAGAGCTGCTTGCTTAATCAGTTATGAAATTTCTGGGAGGTTAGTATATCTTGCATTCTTGCATAATCACATGATGAAGACAATTAAGGAGTGTATCTATAATAATGGGTATATGAAGAGCCAAGCAATTTTCTCACGAAACAAGCTTTGTACTCTCTTTTTTTTTGGTCTTCCTCTTGGCTTAGCTGTTTGTCAATAGATATATGCATGCACCCATGAGGGATGCACATTGAGTCATTGACAATTATTGAATATTGGTTATTACTTTGTTAATTTGATGTGTAATATGTTGGAAGTACATGTATTGATTTTCTGAATTAGTCAAATTTTTCAATATTTTTATTAAAAGTAAAACAAATTCTGTGGCATTTGAAAAACATTAATTATTGAATGTATTTCAATGGCATTTGAAAAACGTCATTGAATGTATTTCCATGGCGTTTTTGAAAAACTTCATTGAATGTATTTCCATTGCGTTTTTGAAACGTCATTAAACATATTACATGGTGTTTTGTATTTGGAATTGGTATAAAAAAAAATTTAATGAAATCTTGGCAACACATTATTTCTGAGTTTACAAATTACAATTCTTTTAGTGTATCTATAGCAATAGAGTTTGATACTTCAAAACCAAACAACCTAGTATTTAACAACTCAGCATTTTGGGACAAGAATTCACATAAACATAATCTTTCAGAAGCTCTATCTCCCAAGGAGAAATCCGCTTTGGCCTTTGTAATGTAGCATGTTCATCCCATTGAACCTACAAGCATGCAAAATAAGTACATGGTGGAAAACATATTAATTAGCATTCCAAAAAACTCAATATAGTAACCTGCAGAGATCGCCATTTAGATTTGGGCCACTGAGGAGATAAATTGCAAACCCCTACTATCACACCAGTGATGAATCTGACAAGTTAAATTATATAAAAATTAGATTTAATTTTCAAAATTGATAAAAATAACAAAAAAAAAGACCGAAAGTAAATAACATACTTTTTTTTCCTGTGATTGTAAGTATTCTTTCAAAATTGGCATTCCAAAATGCATTCCAAAAAAAAACTTATTGTTGATGGCTTCAAGATATTTGTTTAAACTAACAATAAATTCGCTTGTCCTGAAAATATAAAATAAATGCAAAAATTATATAATTTGTGGTAAATATATAACTCATAAAATAAAAACAAAATGAAATCATTTATCACCTGGGCTTATTTATTCTAGGCTTGTAAATCACAACTAGAAGACTTGAGGTCTTAAGTGCTACAGAAGCAGCTGCAAGTACCCCAAAATACATGTTTTGACTAGATATCCCTATGGGAGGGACATAAGTCTCTCGATGAGCTAGACGCCGAAACCCAACCCCTGATTTTCCATTACCACCCCTATAAACATGTAAACATGTAATTATTAATAATAATTGTTTATCACATGACACATATACTTTAATAATAACAGTAAATCATTTTAAATACTACATATGCCAATACCTCACAAATATTATTGCATCATGAGCAATCAAACTTTTAGAAGAGACAAAAGTGTTCCATCCATTGGTAAGTAAATGTCTCAGCGGAGTACCTAATGCTCAAAATTAAAGAGAAACTTAACTCCAAATATCACTATGGATGTGCTAGAGGAACTAAACATAATTTAATTACTTCCATGAAAATCAATTTCACCATTCAATTGCAAAGAAAGTTATTCATGACACACCTTTAAAGATATGCGTGAATGAATAGTCAAACCCATGGAGATCTTTCGCAACCAATTCTTGAGGGCTATTTGCTTCATGCTTGTCATAATGAAAAAAAAACTAACAATGAATGATTAAAAAAAATAATTATACCAGCTGTAACATAGTTAAAACAAAAATGAGAGTGTATACCAAAGGAGGAAAGCATGTAGTGGCATCCTTTCGAGGAATTGTGCACCCCCCACGGGTGTTTACATCAGAGGGTGTCAAAACTTTTATGAATGAAGAAGTATGCTCCAATACGCATGTGTCATGATTTGGATCAGGATTTGTAGATTCAATTTGCTGTAAGTACAAGACAAAAAGAAAAATGAATGGGGAAAAGCAACAAAATTTATAGACTATCCTCTTAGAGTTGGAAAATGATACTTGTGTAGTTCTCATATTTAAGATTACACTCAATTATTTTAACTTATTTTAACATTTGTATCAAGAACAAAATAAAAAGTTCACACAATTCTAGTAAAAATCTAGTCATGTTCTTATCATTAACAAATGAAAATTATATTTCTTACATCTGATATTGGGTCCAATGTGATCCGAGCATAAGGATCATCTGTTTTTTGCTCTACCTGTAAGTTAACCAAATTTTGAAAATTACTATCGCCAAATGATTAAAACTTATTAATGACAACTTTAATTAGCTCTAATATATAATGGGTTCATATATAATACCAGTAATTGAATATTAGCCACACGACAAAGGATTTGTGAAGGTAAATTATCCCAACAAGGAAATTGCTGATTCAAATCTTCATTTACTAAAGCTGCCAACTACAAGTATTAAACAATTTTCAGAAACACATAAAAAGAATATTAATACAAAAATACAAGAGAAATAGATTTCAATAAAAAATGCAACAGTGTAGAAACTCAAAAAGACAAAAGTGAATTTAAAGGATTAAAGGAGTGTACATATTCCATATGACCCTGAGGAAAGTAGATGACTCTCTCTCCAATAGAAGGAAAATAGGCAAAAGGTCCTGCACACAACTTCCATAGCTCCGTATGAACAACACCTTCAAAACCTATAATACAAAACACATATCATTTATAAACAACTACGTACCGATTACATTTTGAGTAGAAGAGTTTCTATCACATTTTGAATACAATTTAAACAACTACGTACCAATTACATTGATCAGCACCAAACAATTTTTATTGGTCCTATGTTATTTTTTTGTTATAATCTATTTAAACTTAATAAAAAAAATGACACATATATCTAATTGTCTTAAAGGCATATCCAACTCTCATATATATATATATATATATATATTTCGAGTCTAATTACATATGTAACTAAGTGTTGACTGGGCTTCAAATTACCAAATACTTGTTGCTACTTCTATTGACGAATTAGTCGTCCGCAATTGTACACATTTCCCGACGAGTAGTACGTCAACAAATGTGAACATTTAAAAAACTGTAAACACTTATACCGACGTATAGTTCGTCGGGAAATGATTTTACCGACGAAACCTTTGTTGGTAATGGTGTTTGAGAAATTTTTTTATAACTTGATAAATTATTCGTCGAAAAAGTTTTTACCGACGTATGATTCGTCGGCAAATGTGCAATTGTTTTTAAAAAAGGTTTGGTCATTTTGATCTGATTGTAATCATGCTCAGTATCAAGATCTGCATTCATGCACAGTGTTTGGGTTTTGCTATTTTGCCAATTTGAGAGTGTTAAATCTATAATATAAGGGAGAATGATTTATGAAACAAATCCTATCATAATCATAAATTTATTTTCTATTCTTGATGAGAGACTGATGATGGCGATGGAGAGACTGGGCTGGGCTCACGGCAAAGCTCGACGGCAGCGGAGAGAGGAGAGATATCTGAAATTCCGGTTGCACGGAATAGTCCCAATAAACGGTAGTCGTCCTAAACACTAATCGGAGAGCATACACAACTTTGAACAAATTAAAAGTTTAATCTCTCCGCAACCTAACAACCTAGGTTCAAACAATTGCACAAGCAATTCACAATTGACAACAAATATATATGCAACAAGCACAATCAATTGTACAACCTAGAATCCCAAAGTGAGCATCATCAATAGCTCACCACGGACTATATCTATCAATGTATGAACAAGCACACAATATGCTAATCAATTAAGCACAATAGCATATAAATAAGCAATCATACAATATGCTAATTAATTAAGCATAATACAATAGATACACAAACACACAAACAACACACGATATGGTCACCCGGAAACCTCTACCTCTAGAGGGAAAACCGGAGGGGAGCCGTACCCCACGCTCTTGTGTAACACTATGAAAAACGCCAATTGGCAAACACATACAAGGGGGAATCACAATCCCAAACTCTACACTATCAACCCTATGACTAGTGGCAGCTCTAACCTTGTGTAGCCTCCAAATGCTTCTTCAAGTGCTCCCACCTCAAGCCGCTCCAATTGAAAGAACTCCACCACGTGAATCCTCCAACCGCAAGCAACACCAACAATACAAATGATATGTGTATGTGAATGAATACAATGAATTCAATTCGTTTGACTCAAGCAAGTAAACAAGGAACACTTGCTAGAATCAAAACAAATCGAATTGACAAACCTTGAATATGATTCAAGGGTTGATTTAGTTATTCACAAGGAACAATAACTAAATCAACAACATCAAAGATGTGAGGAGCCTATAACATGGATCTAGGGTCACTCAACTATACCAGAAAACTCTCTCAAGACGTTTTTAGACAGTATGGAAGAGTAGAAAGAGTTAGACATAAAAGAAACCGAAGGAATCTATTTATAGAAAACAAAACAGACGCTCGGGCGATCGATCGCACTGTTCATGCGATCGATCGTCACTGTTCATGAACAGTGGTACTGTTCATGAATAGTGGTACTGTAGCAACGGACAAATTTTTGAATCGCAACGGGCAGATTCTCCAACGGTACTATTGACGATCGATCGCACGATTCCAGGCGATCGATCGCACTGTTCATATGAACAGTAACACTGTAGCACATGAACAGTAACACTGTAGCAAAAACAGAAAAATATCTTAAAAATAAATGTTTGCTTAACCAAATGAAATTTAATTAATTTCTAGCAAACCTAAGATATTTGTGCTACTATTTAAGCATAAACAAAATGTATGAAATGCATATGCATGATTCATACCTTGAGATGCTTGAACGAAACCTTCGATGAACAAAAATCGAAGTCCGGAGAAAAGACCGGATAAGAAAGGCGTCTTCACGAACCATCTCGAGCAAGAACAACCTAAGCCACTATTCCTAATCTCTTAAACAACCTAGCATTGAATACAATAAAATGCTAATACAAGGGAAGAGGTTTTGTCAAATAGGAAATAGCCAATAGCAAATATTTTGCCCTTACAATCTCCTCCTTTGGCATTTCCTAGACAAAACCTCAAATGAAATACAACTCAAATAACCTATGCTATAATAAGGTATCTTCAATATCGACAAGACATTCCTGCAATGATCAACACTAAAGCACAAGATACCGTGAAGCATGTATGGTATAACAATTGAGTTATAAACAATATGGCATAATAAATATTCTCCATTTAAACAATTAAATCTCCCCTTAAGCATGTAATTTTCCCCTTAACAATATAATTCTCCTCCTTTCAATATATCTCCTCCTTTTTGTCTAGAAAGGCCAAAGGAGGGAGAAAACAAAGTCGTATAAATAACATGTTATGAACAACATAAACATGATACATAATGGAAACCAATTGAAAACAATTGATAGCATACGACATAAATGAGAGACTTTGAAATAATAATCCATAAGGATACAAAGTCTCCTCCTCAAATGAATACCAACAAGTAAACATCATGCAATGAGAAACAATAATCATTAAGCATAGATGAATAAAGCTTAGTCTATCATATGCAAGTTATGCAAGTCATAACAAGATATAAAATAAAAGGTCCAAGACATAAGCAACTTGAGGCAATTCTAAGGAGTCTCCTCCTAAACGAGGTAGGGGTGTACTAACTATGAGTACAAAATGGGAGTGTACCTACCAAGAGTACATGTAGAGAATAACCATAACAATACAATACAAGTTGTAAATCAATCAAAGATTAACAACTACATGATCTTCCTAGAGACAAAAATAAGGAAGATAAACAATAAAATCCTTAAAAACATGCAAGACTTCCCAAAACATATGAAGGGAAGGACACCAAATAAACACATAGTGTAGGTGTGTGCAAAGGATTTTAACATCTATTTGCTCAAAATACGGCTCATTGGATAACCAACTCGGACAAGACCTAGACTTCATGGAAGAACTAGTGAGCATGAGCAAATAAATGGTCATTCCATATTGGAATAAAATAGGACAATCATATATATGATAAGTCCTAAAAGGGATGCAAGACACCAAATTGAAAATACCAATTTGAAATACTTTTAGCAAAAATGGCTTGGCAAGCGGAAGACTAAGAAACTATATCAAATAGTTTTTCAAAAGATAAGCCAATAATACCAAAGAAATATACCAAATGAAAGACAAAGTCAAGCATTTCATCCCAAATAAAAACATCAAATGGATTTATAACAAAAGAAGCTCATAGAGTTCTAGACAAACAAAAACACCATTTGAAGGAGGCACAAAACCAACAAGTTAACCAAAACTCACTATGGAGTATAAAAGGGTTTTGTGGTGCTATTGCAACTATACCTCAATATATAGGAGACATAAAGACAAGATTGCTACACATTAAAAGCAATTTGTGCATTAAAGCATTGGTCTCCACCCAAAAATCTTAATTTGCAACTTAGATAAAATATCTAAAATATGAGCAATAAGAAGCAAATCAAGATACCCAAAACTCATTTAAAAACAACTAGAATAACTAGTTCAAGAACCAACAATTTTGACACCAAAATTGAAATCAAAATTGAAATGAGTTAAAATGGGATTTATAACCTTTACAAAACAACCTCAACAACATAAAATACTCAAAAGTATGAAGAGGCAAGAGGAAATAAAGCTTTAAAAGCAATTTAGGTCGATAAAATTGCAAGCAGCAGAGAGGCGATCGATCGCAAAACAGGGTGTGATCGATCGTGAAGAATCGAAAAAATAAACTGCTCTCTGCCATCTGTGCGATCGATCGCCCGATAGGGTGCGATCGATCGCACGTTCCAGTAGCTAAAAACCTTAAACGCGATCGATCGCATATCAAGGGCGATCGATCGTCAAAGAAGAAAAAGCATAACCAAAAACAACGTGCGATCGATCGCCAAACAGGGTGCGATCGATCGCAATACTTTCTGACCTTAAGAAATAAAGACTCATCAACAAGTCAAAAGCATACCTTTTTCTCCAAACACCAAGGAAATAAAGCAAGCAAGGCAAGCAAATAAAAAGGCATACAAGTCAGAAAACAAACCAATCAATTCATCAACGAATTGAGGGACAAACAATTGATGATTAAATCATCAAACACAAAATGATTAAGTCTCCTCCTTAATCTATGAAATGTCCTACAAGACTTCAATGTGTGAAGTCTAGGACAATAGGAGACTCAATCATGGTCATTGACCAACACTTTCTTGACCCAAACCATCTTGTTTGAGACAAGGGGAGGAGATGAGGAACCACTAAGGGTTTGAGGTATGACCACCCTAGAGAGTTTGACAACTTCACTCAAAAGATATTGCATTTGATCCTTAAGTGAAGTGTCATGTGAAGGTGTGTGAATATAGGCTTTCCTAGGTTTACCCTTCACATTTTTAAGGCCTTTAAAGACACAAGTCTTCTTAGGTGCATTGCACTTAGGCCTAACATGACCAATTTTGCCACAATTATGACAAGTAGGAATAAATTTGTTTTTGGTCCTAATTAACTCTCTAACAATGGGAGGTGAGCTAGGAGACTTAAGAGTTTTCCTATAGATATTGCACCTTGGTTTGATATGACCAATCTTACCACAATGGTGACATGTAGGCACAAAACTCTTAGGCTTTAGAGACTCAATTAAAATGGGGGTTGAGTCTAAAGCCACAACATCAATGGTCTTAGAAGAAGAAGAAGAGATAGAGCTCTTTTCCACAAAACCAATGTCACTCTTGACATCAAGAGATAAAACATTGTCAATCTTGGCTTGACATATGGTCAAATCAAGTACCTCTTTCTTATACTTATCAACACTCTCTTTAAGTTCATTATTTTCAAGAGATAGAGTGTTGATATGAGAATCCTTATTAAGGACCTCACTTTTAAGCTCTAGATTTTCCTTATTAAGGAATTGACATTTTTCTTCTAGCTCCATAATACTCAAACACAAAGATTTAAATTTATTAACATCTTGAGCATTACCATTAAATAAACCCTCAATATTGGCTTCAAGTTCATCTTCACCAATATCCTCATCACTATCTACATTTGAACAAATGTCCAAATGACATGGACTTGAAGAGTCCTCCCTCGCAATTAAACCTACAATAGGTACATCCTCATGATCCGAGGAAGAACAACTCTCATTGGAATCGCTCCAAGAGTTACATGCGGTTTCTACCTTATTAGTACATTCGGTCAAATCGTGACCATAACCACCGCATGTTAAACAATGAGGACCACGCTTCCTAGATAATGAGAATTTTCTACGACTTTGTAAAAACCTCTCATACTCGTCATTTAAATACGACAAAGAGGAACAATCTCTAATTGTCATGACGCACAAAGAAACGACTAAACCGTGATCGACTCTATTTGCCTTAAGAGAAGGCTCTGATACCAATTGAAATTCCGGTTGCACGGAATAGTCCCAATAAACGGTAGTCGTCCTAAACACTAATCGGAGAGCATACACAACTTTGAACAAATTAAAAGTTTAATCTCTCCGCAACCTAACAACCTAGGTTCAAACAATTGCACAAGCAATTCACAATTGACAACAAATATATATGCAACAAGCACAATCAATTGTACAACCTAGAATCCCAAAGTGAGCATCATCAATAGCTCACCACGGACTATATCTATCAATGTATGAACAAGCACACAATATGCTAATCAATTAAGCACAATAGCATATAAATAAGCAATCATACAATATGCTAATTAATTAAGCATAATACAATAGATACACAAACACACAAACAACACACGATATGGTCACCCGGAAACCTCTACCTCTAGAGGGAAAACCGGAGGGGAGCCGTACCCCACGCTCTTGTGTAACACTATGAAAAACGCCAATTGGCAAACACATACAAGGGGGAATCACAATCCCAAACTCTACACTATCAACCCTATGACTAGTGGCAGCTCTAACCTTGTGTAGCCTCCAAATGCTTCTTCAAGTGCTCCCACCTCAAGCCGCTCCAATTGAAAGAACTCCACCACGTGAATCCTCCAACCGCAAGCAACACCAACAATACAAATGATATGTGTATGTGAATGAATACAATGAATTCAATTCGTTTGACTCAAGCAAGTAAACAAGGAACACTTGCTAGAATCAAAACAAATCGAATTGACAAACCTTGAATATGATTCAAGGGTTGATTTAGTTATTCACAAGGAACAATAACTAAATCAACAACATCAAAGATGTGAGGAGCCTATAACATGGATCTAGGGTCACTCAACTATACCAGAAAACTCTCTCAAGACGTTTTTAGACAGTATGGAAGAGTAGAAAGAGTTAGACATAAAAGAAACCGAAGGAATCTATTTATAGAAAACAAAACAGACGTTCATGCGATCGATCGCACTGTTCATGCGATCGATCGTCACTGTTCATGAACAGTGGTACTGTTCATGAATAGTGGTACTGTAGCAACGGACAGATTTTTGAATCGCAACGGGCAGATTCTCCAACGGTACTATTGACGATCGATCGCACGATTCCAGGCGATCGATCGCACTGTTCATATGAACAGTAACACTGTAGCACATGAACAGTAACACTGTAGCAAAAACAGAAAAATATCTTAAAAATAAATGTTTGCTTAACCAAATGAAATTTAATTAATTTCTAGCAAACCTAAGATATTTGTGCTACTATTTAAGCATAAACAAAATGTATGAAATGCATATGCATGATTCATACCTTGAGATGCTTGAACGAAACCTTCGATGAACAAAAATCGAAGTCCGGAGAAAAGACCGGATAAGAAAGGCGTCTTCACGAACCATCTCGAGCAAGAACAACCTAAGCCACTATTCCTAATCTCTTAAACAACCTAGCATTGAATACAATAAAATGCTAATACAAGGGAAGAGGTTTTGTCAAATAGGAAATAGCCAATAGCAAATATTTTGCCCTTACAATATCGATAGAGAGAGAGGGACGAGAAGAGAGAGAAGATCTGGGCGTGATTGCTGGGCACGAACAGAACAGAACAGAAGAGAGCAGTGGCGGAACCAGGATGTTCCAGTTGGGGGGGCCGAAATTTTTTTTTACTATCACAATATACATGAAGAAAAAAAAACAGAAGCACAACTTATGAGTTTTAGACCGTTAGATTATCCTTACAGCTACGAAAAAGTGACCGAATGACATTTTCCACAAAATAAATTTTAGGTTTCCTTTTTAATTATTTTCTCCGAGAACGGTTAAGGGAGAAGGCTTGCCACTATAAATTTTCTTCCCTTTCCTTCCCATCCGCCCCATGCGTTGATTTTCTCTATGTGGTCAGTATTGAGTTTGGCTCTGTTTGTTACTTTGTTGTTTCAGGAGGTGGAAGTTAAAAATTAAAAAGTGAGCGGGCCAAATTTATATTACTACTAAAATCATATTAGTATATTAGCTAGTTTGAGGGTTGGTTGATTTGAGAGAGAGGAAGTCAAAAATTTAAAAGTGAGGGGGCCAAATTTATACTAGTAAAATTCTATTGGTCTACTTTGGGGAGAGGAAGTCAAAAATTTAAAAGTGAGGGGGCCAAATTGATATTACTACTAAAATGCTATTGGTCTAGTTTGAGGGAAAGGAAGTTAAAAATAAAAAGTGAGGGGGCCAAATTGATATTACTCCTAAAATCCTATTGGTCTAAAATATTATAGTCCTAAAATCCTATTGGTCTAAAAAATTGTTGGGGGGGGGGGGGCCATGGCCTCCTTTTGCCTTCAAGTGGTTCCGCCACTGGAAGAGAGTGAGATGGAGACGATGGGGCAGCCGGGGTGGGGAAGAGAAGAGGAGGCAAAAAAAAAACAGAGAAATATTTGTATGCAGATAACGGAATGAGATGGCCGGGCGTGAGTGGAGGAACAGATGTCCACATATTAGTGGAGTGACAGGAAAGGAAACAGGAAATTTGAGACAGAAGATTTGAAGCCAACTAGCCGACTAATCGACTGCATCTGTATTAATTAAGAGAACAACCTTTAATGTTAAATTTTCCGAAAATCCACCACATGCCCTTGGTTGATCAAATTGGTTTAATTGAAAAAATAATATTCTCAATGGTGATCAAGAAAATTGGCTGTATGGATTTAATTCAGTTATTAGAAAAGATAGGCCAAGAAACCACCCGTTCCGTTCACAAGAGATAGGCTATTAGGCTACAAGACAAGAATAAAAGAAAAAAATTGCCCACGTTCAGGCAAAGAAAAAAAAACTAAAATACTGAAGAATGAAACATCATCCACTAAATTCAGGCAGTAATAGACTTACTTATATCGGTTAAAATTCAAAACATAATTAAAATAAAAATGATGCATGTAGTGGGCATGAAACACATTATGCATGTCAAAAAAATTATGCTATGAAACACATTATGCATCGAAAATCGTCCTCCAAATTCTATTGCAAACATGAATATATATATATATGCTATAGCTCACACTTTTTCAAACTAATATTTCATAAGCTTGTATATAATTAACTCAATAAGAAAAGAGTGATGTATTTCAAAATTCAACTATAAAAATAATTTATTAACAAATTGGACTTAAAATATAAATGAATCCTCTCAAAATTTATTTATTTATTCGTTAATTAACGAAAAAACATTATGTATGTTGAAACAAAAAAATATCATGCATCTATTGTCCAAAAAAAATATTATGCATCTATTTAGTATTTAATCTTATTAGAGCATCTCCAACAGTATGAAGTGAAATTTGATCTAAAATAGCTAGAAATTGGAGATATGGCTACTTGTTTTAGAATTCTGCTCCAACAAGGCTAGCAATTATAGCTAATTTATAATATATTTTTTTTTAGAAAATTACACGTTGACAATTTAGGAGAGAGAAAGACAGAAAAATATTTAGCTATTCATTATTCACTAGCTAAATATAGCTAGCCTTTTAACAAAAAGTTAAATATAACTTTATTTTGGCTACTCTGTTGGAGCTGAATTTTATTCAAAATCTAGTTAAATATTGCTAAAAGTTTATTTTAGCTACTCTGTTGGATATGCTCTTATTATCTACACAAAACAAGAAAAAAAACTTAAATTATTGTATTAGTACCTGACATATTTAGAATTATCACTGTTTTTCTTCACGGGAATCACGACTTCAATACTCCACACTACATTCCCTCATGGGTAGCAACTTGCATCAAAGCATTTCAAATACTATGGTTGAAACCTATATGTAGCTCTAGACTAAGGGCTAGTTTGGTACAGCTTCGCTTTTAAAAAAAACAGCTTTTTCGTATAATCTAATGTCTTAAAATGTTTGGTAAATTATTAAAAAGCAACTTTAATTAAAAATTACGGGTCAGTGGAAGCAGCTTTTAGAAGCAACCCAAATGTTACTTCTAAAAGCTGCTTTAATTCACAGTTGATTTTTTTAAAAGCGACTTTTTTTATAAGTCACAGCAATCCCAAACTAGCCCTAACTCCTGTGCGGAGAGAGAGAAGAAATTATATAAAAAGAATAATGGGCTTGTTGAATGGAGACACACGCATAACTCAAGCATCGGAGATGCTCTTATAGGGAGTTTTTTTTTTCCTTTAATTGGAATCAGATGCAATGATGATTGCTAATGTAATTTAATAAAATATATTATTCTCTAAAAATAAAAAACAAGAAGGAAAAATGTTTGAAATATACTATTCTTACAAAGGAACTAATAGTACAATATATATATATTCCCACTTGTTATTAATTAATTCCTACTTGAATTTGGCTGTTGATAAAGAGGTCTTTCTCTCTTTCTTTTTTTTATTAAGTTTTTAAATCTTTTATGACTCATACAACAAATCTTTCACTCCCTTCAACTTTATGTTAGCTGTAATGTGAAGATGAGTTTTGAAAAATTGCGTATATATACGATTTGTATTTGATTTGGTCTTATTAATTTACATCTCATCCCATATTTATTTATTTACTTGGTCAATTATCTCCATATTTATTTTTGAAAAGTAAGACTTCAACATTTTGTGACCAGAATTCCTTCGATATAAAACCAAAAACCCTAGGGAGATAAATATAAAGTTACTCAATTTGATAAAAAAATAATTATAGTCGATGCATGCACGATTTATTTTTCCAAGATTCCATTTGACTAATTAAACGAGAAAAATTTCAGTGAGGGTCTTATAATAATTTTCCATCAGACGAGGCTTCACGTGAGATATCGATATAGATGAATTTTGGTGAATTTCCATTGGCTCACCCCGGCATCACTATGTCCCTCTTTCATTTCTTTTCTCTGGCACCTTTCTTTTCTCTTACCCACTAGTACCTATTTTTTCCGCTTTTCTCTCACGGTGCATGAGGCACTGACTACTCTCTCTCTCTCTTATATATATTTTTTTTTCTTCTCATCGTGTTTCTGTATCATTCCGCTCTTTTCTATGATCTTCTTGTTCAATTAAGATACTAGGGCAATATCGCCAACATAGAATGCAAACCAGATTCGCAGTAAACTGAATCCAAAAGAAGATTAGAATTAGGACAACCACATTGAATCGAAGACCAAAAATCTTCCTATATTTTGTGATTACAGAGGATGGCTCTGTGGTACTGTGTATTCTTCTTGCTGAAGACGAGCCTCAAGTAGGAGTTAACCGAATTAAATGGCTGTTAGGTGAGTTGCCGAGTTGGCATACGATGACAGATACTAGAAATTAAATGGGAGACAGGAAAGGAGAGAGAAGTTGGGGACAGCACATTTGAACACAATCATTAACTATATATAGTTAGCATCGTTATACATTACTGCCAAATGTTTATAATCATGCATTCATGCCCATGAACTTCCAAATTCCTTTTGCACAGATGACTAGCTAGCTAGCTAGCTACCTCCTATAATTGCCGTCCAAATCCAATTAGCTTCTACTTTTCCCCCACCTATTTCATCCAACAAAAACAACACCCTGCTTTCATTTTCTTAATCGGTGAGATTAGTAAAACATAATAATAATAATAATAAAAATTATATTGTTGATCATACAGAAAAATAAAAACACAACAAATGTAAATGCATAAAACGTATCAATGGTAACTTGATTACCTTATACACATGACTTGAGTTCAAATTTTGATTATTCTCTTACTCAGAGAGTCAGAGTATGAATTATAAAAATAAAAAAAACGTACTAACATTTATTTCAAAAGTACAGAAAATAGAGGGCTCTACTTTGCCTTTTCACATGTGGTTTGCTTTGAACTTTCATGAGGCCGAGCTCCCACTTGTGTTAGGAAATGTTAGAAAGTTCATAAAATTTCTTAAACGCCAATCATTTGTTTAACAAACTCAGTGTACTAACCATAATGCATTATGAGTTGTCCAAACTCCAAAAATAGGAAAGATTCATGAGGCACCACGACTTGGTTAGATGGGAGTTATTAAAGTAATAACTATAGTTAATTAATCAATTAACAAGAACCTGACTTAGGCTGGATTCAATTGCCACCGACTCTTTTTTTATAGATTCATAATAAAGCCAAAGTACCAAACTCAATTCAAAATATAAATTTCTTAACTCACCCTTCAGTTCCCAACATACTCAACAGATGGTGGATAGCTTGCTTGATCTCGGTGATCTCAACCTGCAATTTTTCAACATGAGATTCCAGAGATAAAAGCTCATTTATGCATGGTTGAGAACGTCGATTCTGAAACCACAATTGAATTCCCAAAGTTGACAATCCTATCGTCTCTCTTAGCAAATCTCTCTGGACCCTACTTGGTTTAGAAATCTCCTGAAATGATTTTTCCATTTCTGAAATTTGCCACTTGATTCGGTGTTCTTTTTGTGGATCTTCATATGCCCCAGAGCTTGAAGTGTTCATAGTTGCGGCCTCGAATCTTTGCCTTTTTTGTGGACGATCGCCAAATTCTTGATCAGAAACACAAATCTTCAAGCTCTTCTCCTTATCATCCTGCATAAGTTCTTCATAATCTTGTAATATGGATTGAAATTTAGATTTTTCACGATGAAATTCAGACATAAGGAAATAATTTGTAGACAGAAAAATGAAGAACTGATGGCTGTGAATGAAGAAGAAAAATTGTGCACTTTTGCGAATATAAGGTAGTATTATTACTTATGCACATGACAAACAAATTAAAAGTCGTGCCATGCTTGTCGTTCGGAATGATGTTCCACAGACAAGTTTAATATGTTGTAGATAAAATAATTTCCTTGATAAACACAAAGGAATCTGTCCAAACCCACACAACATATATTTATTTCTCAAAACTACAACCGCACAACACCTATCAACCACAACACCTATATTTATATATATAAGTTTTTTATTCCTCAAAACCAACAATGCAACCACACAACGTATATTTATATCGATGCAACTTGTCTGCCCGTAGGGGTATGTTATGCCTAACCTTTTTTAGGGCGTGTAATTCACGCAGCCGTTAACTTTTTGCCTTCGGTTAGTGGTCTTCTGTTATGGTTGGGCTTGTCAACCAAAAAAAAACGAGAGTTAAAATTGAAGAAGGCCATGATTGTGATGACGATGACAATTGCCACAATAAATTTGGGATTGTTTGTCTTCCTTTCTCTACTGCAACGAAAGACCGAAAGGAATCAAATTCAAAATGGGAATTGATGGATAATGGATTTGATTATGATGGTGAGAATAGCACGGCTTGATTGGATAAATTGGAAACAAAATACAAATTGGATTGACTAGAAGTGAAGGATTTGGATTAATTGGAATAAAAATAAAAATTGGATAGAGAATAGCCGGCTTTAGATTGCAGTCGTCTAGGTCGGGAAAAATGGGAATGAAGAACAAGGCTTAGGTTCGCCAGTATCGCGGAGATCGAGGAGAGAATCTGTAAGCTCACCTTGAATTTGAATGGAAATCTGGAAGGAGGATTGTTGTTGTTTTTGTGCTTAAGTTCAATTATGTTGTTTAATGTTCTTGTATGGTATCTGATCTGGGTATTAGATCTGGAAACATGAAGACCAATTAAGACCAACAGATGTAGAAGAAGGGGGCTTAGCTCCTCTAAAGTTTATTTTTGGGAGCCGTTTAACATTGTTCCATCCTTCTACTGAAGCAACGGCTGAGATTTAATCCAATAAACTTTTAATCCTCCTAATGGCTGAGATGTAAGAGCGTGACCTACACGCATATACAGTGATGTAGGGATAGATTCTTTGATATATTGTTTTTTGGGGACAATTTCTTCGATATTTATATATACATATATAATTTCTTTATTCTTTTTTTTCGATGTGAATTTCTTTATTCTTTAGAACCAGCGATGCAATACATTCTCTATATATTATAAGAAAACGAAAAAGAAGAGGAAGTGCTAGAAATAAGACTCGATTCTTGTGAAAAAAAAAGAAAAGAGAAAAGTATCAGCCATTAGCAGAGCTAGAGGGAACGGAAGACGAGAAAGCATTACGGACACGGCTTCTTGGATTCCACACCAAGAATTCTGGGTTGAGTCGTCAATAATACAACCAGTAGTCATTTTGCTAGCTTCAAGAAAGGTAATAATAAAATTTGAGTATTATTATTAAAACACTCTTATCTTCTATTCGCATACCTTTGTTATTTTTTTATTTTTTAATTCAACTTAATTTAATAAATTGTCTTTACTACCCTCCTAAATCCCCAACAATCCTACAGAAAACTCACAGCTCTTGTGAATCTGGAGACAGACAATTGTTTAATTCTGGGTTTGTTTCTCATGAAAACCACTGCAAGAAAATTTCTTTGCTTTCAGTCAATTTGTGATCAATATATAACATCAATTAGATATGTTAAGAACAAGAAAATTAACCGAAAAGGATATCAAACAAAACCAATCCATACAAAACCATCCAGCAAACTATAAACCAAAAAAGGCAAAAAAAAGAATCAAATTCTTCAACTCCAGTAAGAACAAAGCAAAATCAGAACGGAAAAAGTATACCCAATTACAAATACAACCAATAATTAAGACCAACAAAATTTTTTATTTACTGAGTCTGTTTTAAGGAAAGAAAGCATTGAGTTCCTTTGCTTGCAGCGCGTCTAAAATGGATCCAATTCTAACTCCAATTTGGACGTTGACTGACATTAGAAAAGTAAGGTTTAAGTAACGTCTTAGATTGAATGTACTCTCCATGACAGCAATGAACAGTTCAGATTCTTCCACGAGTGTTTACACTCCTGTCATGAATGTCCACCTCGTGGACAGAAGACTTTCCGGTTAGATATATCTATCGACGAAAAAGGGCTGAACTAAAATAATATAAAATTTAAATAGGTATATAAATAGAGAATATAGTTGTGTTAATAACATCCTAAAAATTTTGTCCGTAAATTTAAACTGTTTAATTACTTTTTTTCTTAATTGTTTTTTTTGTTTTATTGCCTTCATGCTTTGGTACTTTTTATTACTTCATTCATTCTTGTATTAATTATTTTCATGTACATTATAATTACAAGAAAAAATAACCTTACAAGTAATATATATCATAAACTATGTTGAACTCATAAATAGTTTAATAAAAACAAGATACTAAAACAAATATATTAGTAAACTATGCTGAATATTAGTAAACTTTCCGGGTACGTAGATATATCTATCGACAAAAAAGGGTTGAACTAAAATAATATAAAATTCAAATAGGTGTGTGAATAGAGAATATAGTTGTGTTAATAACATCCTAAAATTTTTGTTTGATAAATTTAAACTGTTTAATTACTTTTTTTCTTAATTGTTTTTTTTTTGTTTTATTTCCTTCATGCTTTGGTACTTTTGATTACTTCATTAATTATTGTATTTATTACTTTCATGTACATTATAATTACAAGAAAAAATAACATTACAAGTAATATATATCATAAACTATGTTAAACTCATAAATAGTATAATAAAAATAAGATACTAAAACAAAAATATTAGTAAACTATGCTGAATTCTATCGAATCAAATTAAATTTACAGAATATGCCAGTTGATAAATCATGGATCCAGTTAAGACGATCATCACCAGAATATTTTGCCGGAGTCGAAGAATTCATTAAATTTGCAACTAGGCATATTTATTACAGCGATGGAAAAATGTGTTGCCCATGTACTAAATGCAAAAATAGGCCGACTGAAAGACAATTTCCATTAGAAGTTCATCATCATCTACTATACGTAGGTATTGATAAGAACTATACCTTTTGGTATAAACATGGGGAGAAGGAAGATAATGATTGTCCAGAGAGTGGCGATGGTGATATTGATAATGCTGATAATGAGGCAACTCGTTTTGATCAATGTGATGACATGCAAGAACTCGTAGAAGAAGGTTATCAACAAGATCCGAATGAAGATGCCAAGAAATTCTACAAACTCTTAGAAGAAGCAGAAGAACCCTTATACCCAGGTTGTGAGAACTATTCCAACTTGTCATTTGTCGTCAACTTGATGCATATCAAGTCGACCGGTAATATGAACAACAAGGGATTCGACATGTTATTAACATTGTTGAAAAACACGTTTCCCATGTGTGAAAGGCTACCAACGTCCAACTATCGGGCAAAGAAAATTGTTAAGGAGCTCGGTCTTCATTATGAAAGGATTGATGCATGCAAGAATGATTGTATAATTTATTACAAGGAGCATGCAAATGCAACTGCATGTCCTAGATGCAAAGTTTCACGATGGAAGAAGAAAAATATTCCCTGGAAGGTTTTAAGGTATTTTCCAATCATACCAAGACTACAAAGACTTTTTATGTCATCCAAGACAGCTCTAGATATGAAGTGGTATTCTAAAGATCGTGTAAAAGATGGTGTTTTAAGACATCCAGCAGATGCAGAGGCTTGGAAAAATTTTGATCAACAACACGTGTCATTTGCAAATGAGCATCGAAATGTACGACTTGGTTTGGCAACTGATGGATTCAACCCTTTCGGAAATTTGAGTGTTAGCCATAGTACTTGGCCAGTTTTCCTATTTCCCTACAACCTTCCTCCATGGATGTGCATGAAAGAGCCGTATATTTTTATGTCCTTACTCATTCCAGGACCGAAAGGCCCTGGAAAAGCCATTGATGTTTACCTTAGGCCTTTGATCGATGAGTTACATACTTTATGGGAAGATGGTGTGGAAACATATGACATTTCTACAAGAGAAAATTTTCAAATGAGAGCTGCTGTCATGTGGACAATCAATGATTTTCCAGCATATGGGTACATGTCAGGTTGGTCTACACAGGGAAAATTGGCATGTCCTTGTTGTGCTTCAGAGACTTCAAATCGTAGATTACGACATGGCAAAAAAACTTGTTATATGAGACATCGTAGATTTTTACCATTAAATCACCCATGGCGTAAAAACAAAAAAAAATTTGACAATACATATGAGAAAAAAGAGGCACCAAGGAGACCATCTGGTGAGGAGGTCGTAAATGAACTTCAAAGTTTGGAGAAGATACCACATGGAAAGAAAGAGAAAAAGAAAAAAATTCCTGGATTTGGGAAGACCCACAACTGGAACAAGCATAGCATTTTTTTTCAGTTGCCTTACTGGAAAACACTTTTGTTGCGCCATAACTTGGATGTGATGCACATTGAGAAAAATATTTTCGACAATGTGATTGGTACAATGATGAACATTGATGGTAAAACAAAAGACTCTTTGAAAGCTCGTCTTGATCTCAAAGCTATGGGCATCAGAAAAAAATATTGGCCTAAAATGGTGAATGATAAACTAGTTTATGATCCAGCGCCTTTTGCATTATCAAATGAGGATATTAGAGCAATTTGCCAATGGTTACTTAAATTGAAAGTTCCAGATGGATATTGTGCAAATTTATCACGTTGGGTGAATGCTGGGGAAAGCAGTATATCTGGCATGAAAAGTCATGATTGCCATGTCTTTTTGGAGACATTACTTCCATTGGTGGTGCGTGAGTTGATGCCCAAACATCCATGTGAAGCATTGATTGAGCTTTCTTACTTTTTCAAAGGATTATGTGCAAAAACACTGAGAGTATCAGACTTGGAGCTTCTTGAACATCAAATTGCAGTTACTTTATGCAAGTTGGAACAGATATTCCCCCCTGCCTTTTTTGACATCATGGTTCATTTATCTATTCATCTAGCTGATGAAGCAAAGATTGCTGGTCCAGTACAATATAGATGGATGTACCCCATTGAAAGGTAATATATTTTCACATATTCAACTTAACTAGTTATAATTTTACTTTTTATTTACTTATTGCCAACTATGAAACTAATTGCAATCCTTAATAAATAGGTATTTGCACAAATTAAACAGCTATGTTGGTAACAAGGCTCGTCCTGAAGGTTCAATTGCAGAAGGATATTTGGCAAGCGAATGTGTAACATTTTGTTCTCGCTATTTAAATGAAGTTGAAACCAAATTTAATCGAGAGGAAAGGAATTATGATGGAGGGGCACACATACGGCCAGACAAATCGCATTTATCCGTTTTCTCACTTCCGGGTAAAACTATTGGGAAAGGTGTTCTATCAATAATGACTGAAAGCCAACATCATGCAGCTGCCCATTATGTCTTAACAAATTGTGATGAGTGCTTGCCATTTATTGAGTAAGAAATATTTTTTTTTACAACTTAATAAAATGTTAACAGCCTTATTATGTTGCTTTTACGTGTGTAATGACTAGTTAATCATAATAACTGTTATATGTAGTGAACACAAGACTATTCTTCGCTTGCAATACGATGGTGATAATAATCGTGTCGAAGAGGAGCATAAGATTCATTTTGTGACATGGTTTTCCAATGAGGTAATTTTTTTTAACAAAAAATAACAATTAATGGCTAACAAACAAAATTATCTTAAACATATTTGTATCTTAATTGCAGATCCAACAATTATATTCTACTGATGGAAATGTGAGCACTCAGTTACTTTCTTTGGCAAATGGCCCGGGCCGACAAGCTGTCTATTTTCAAAGATACAACATTCATGGCTTTCGATTCCATACACAATCCATTAACGCAACTAGTTCAACGCAAAACAGCGGAGTTATGGTTAAAAGTGAAAACCAAATTGGCAGTGTGGCTTGGTATGGAACTATTAAGGATGTTGTTGAGCTTTGGTATACCGGAGGGAATAAAGTAGTTTTGTTCAATTGTAACTGGTACGACACATCATCAAAAGGAAAGGGTTATAAAGAGGATTGCTATGGGATAGTAAGTATCAATACCAAAGCCAAGCTAAATACCCAAGAGCCATTTGTCCTAGCATTCCAAGCAACTCAAGTGTATTATGTTGAAGAAATCAGAAACAGTATATGGAGTGTCGTGGTGGAAACAAAACCACGAAACGTATTCGATGTGTTAACCCAAGGTGAACCATTTCAAGATGATGAATCTCAAGCAAGACATACATGAGAAAGAAATGGGAAGAATGAATTTATATGCTTTTATGACCCGTTTAATTTTTTGCATAACAAAACTATTTTCATTTCAATATGAATAATGTTGTTAATAATGAAATGCATTTGATAATCATGAAAACATTATGAAGTCGTTACATAAAACAACACAACATATTCGACGTGACCTGCATTTGATATGTTGTCATACCAGTTCATGTACATAGCACAAGTTGATTCCATGACAAACCACTAGAACCACATAAAATGCCGATGATTATATTAGAAGTGCAAAATTTTATTATTAATGGAGACTACTTTGTAGGACAAGTTTTGCATTTCCATGCATTATTTTATTTTTAATGGCAACCAATTAACAAGGTGAAAAAGTTACTATGTGAATTATTCCATAAATATCAACATAGTGTCTTCAGTCAATGTCAAAACCTGTTTGTTCTTTGGAAGGATACAAACTGCTTTTTCATGTTACAAAATACATATTCAGGTTTTCCTGCAAACATTAAACTTTAGGATAACATATGAATGCTAGTTTTCAAATTTTTAAAATAAATTATATAATTCAATCAACTATTTAGTTTTTACAACTAACCATAAAAAACAAAAGCATGGTAACGACGTTAGTGTCTCGTTCTGGATTAGCACATATATTTCTTAAGAGCATATGCAGCAGTAGGCAAAGAAAAATAGGCAAAAACCAAGCATTAGGCTTGAAGGCAGATAGGTCCCATCTCTATTGCCTTTGCCTTCAAAAAATTTATGCAGCAGTTGAAGGCAAAAGAAATAGGCAATATATTAGTTTAATAGTTAAAAATATTTTTTTGTTTACAATTGTGTGCAGCAACATAAAAAATAAATTAAAAAACTGGCACTAAACATAAAAATATTAAAAAATTGATAGCAAACCCACTAGCTTGTGGGCCTTGATGTTTTGGTCGAGCAATTAGGAAGGCAATTTTTGCCCAACGATTTGGTCGAGCAAGTGGGTCCCGTGCCTTTGCCTGCAACTATTCAATACTGCTGCATGCTGCTTTTTTCTCAAAATGAACCAATAGGCAGCCTATGCCCTTGGATTTGCCTACTGCTGCATATGCTCTAATACCTTTCTGGTACTATAGCAATATAGCATTATAGATGTTAAATATTCCTTATTTGGTTTGTGCGTGTTTTAGCATCCAACATTTCTGAAATAATTTTGTATTATTAACCTAAGGTAAATTAGTAAAAGTGATACATTAGTATACATTTTTGGGATCTAATTGATTTTTTTCGATCCGAGAATTTCCATTGAAAATTATTATAAGTGAATGATTATGGGAACCCAACATATCAATAGTAAACTAGGCCTCGCCGATTCCTTCTTGGCCTGGTGGCTTTGCTCTATATGTAAAGACCATCATATGGTCTAAGGATCGACTGGCATCACCGACAAAAGTAGTAAATTAGGCCTCAAAATGTCAAAGTTGAAAGAATATGCCAATTCCATCTATACTTTTTATTAATCCTTTAACCAAAAGAACGAAATTTCTGAACCTAAATAATTGGTCGCTCTTTGTTTAACTGGAAATCAATTATTAGCGCAATAAAAAAAAGTTATTGAATTATTAGTACTATATATAATTATGTAAAATTAGAAGAATAATTAGTACTATATTATTTCTATCACTCAATCATAAATCACTTACCGAACCCCCCTAACTTATGAGAAATAAATTCTTATTTCCCCCAAGTGTTGATCTGTTGCATGGGTTGGGTATCTAGATTATATGGAAATGACTTTGAGCTGACTCCCCTCATTACCCCGTTGGATATTTATATTTAGATTATAAGGAAGTGGGAATATATATGGAAGTGGGAATGGAGTGGGCACTAAGAAAAGAATTGGCATTCAGAACCAGAAAAGAATTTAATTGCAATAAAATAACTAACGAAAATTTAATCCTTGAATGTGTCTATAGATCACTAGTGTGAATTTCGGTCTAGCTAAAACGTCTCACTTCATCAATCTACATTCCCACCATACACATTTTCAATTCCTATAAAAAAAATAATTTAATATTTTAATCAATATAGCAATTTAGGAGTTAATCATTCTTTAACCCAAATCATTTGTCCGTTTGTGATTGTTAAAATATTCTTGTATACTTCCAATATTCTCTTAGATTTTGTTTTTATAACAAAAACAACATCCCCATTTCTGTAATGGTTGTTGCCACCGGAGTATAATGAGCACAACACAACATTGCTTTTTGTAACCTAGTATCATATTCACCTTGGGTTAAACACAACCAGGTGACATCTTAGCCCTTCATTTAATCCGGTCGTCCATCAGTTGTTAGTCAATGATAGTCAACGTTTGCCCGTGAATTTAGCTGGGAGAGTGGGGGAAGAGGTAAAAAAAAATGAGATGGGTAGATTCATAACGAATGAGGGATGTGGGGAGTGAAAAGCCGCAATTGGAACTCGTCTGCGAAGAAAGAGGAAATAGAATCTGTCGAGGACTACGATTCCACTGAAATCCTCAACGCTAGGACTGCGATTCCGCTCATTGTCTACTCCACAAGCGCTTTAAGGTCCGTCTCTCCCACTCTATTAATCGAATTCGAATTGAATTCTTGTATGGAATCGATACTTGTCAGCATTATTGAGGTTCATGATTGATTGTTTGGTTTGGTTGCTGAAAAATCCCAAGAAAGTGAGTGAATAGAAATCTGAACTTTCGCCAAAACGATCTACCATCTTATTAAATGTGATTCGAAACCCAGACAATCTGGTAGTCACTTAACATTCAGTTTCAATTACAAGTTTTGTTGGTCTCCATTAGTTTGTCAGTTTTCGAATGGGCATTTCATGGTGTTTTCCTGTGTTTGGGTTATTGCTGTTATCTGATATTGTCAATGGTTGTAGCTTTTGTTAGTGTATCAATTAATCAGATGTAAATATTCTATGTTTGAATTTATGAATTGGATGATTACGGTGTTCGGATTGCAGCTTTTTTGTCCACTCGTTGGATTTTGAAGGTTTGTTTACTGCAATTGGTCTTTTGGTATTGTTTCCTACTTTCCTTTGAACATGGAGCTATGTTCAAAATTTATATGGGCATATGAATCCTCTTTGAGTTCTGGAATAAGTACCAAAATCTTACATAAAATAGGCATTTTTATGAGTGAGTAGAGGCAAAAATTTATCATGCCGCAAGCCAGCTATTCTACAAGGTTCTTTGCTTCTGGTGCATGCTGCTATTTCTGCTCTTATACTTGTTGATGGTTACAATTTTTTCTGCTTGGCAATTAATTAGGTGCTTTCATATAGGACTATGAATACATGTTTTGTTGTTTTGTTTTGCAGGTGTAAGCATAGAATTAAGATATGTTTTATCCACACTATGGACATGATTAAGGAAAAGATGGAGTACTCGAGGTGAGGCTGATCTATAGGCACAGGGGATGACGAGATCCTAATCCCAATTTAGTCAATGGAGGAAGACTGAAAAAACGAACGAGATGAAGGATACTGCTCATATCATTGCGAGTAGTTTGGTAGTATTTTGGAAGAACTATTTAAATAGTAGCTCTTTTTATATTTGAATTGTATGTATATATATATATATATATATATATATGAAGGGCCATGTAGTATATGAATCTCTTTTGTATTTAATGACTAGTGTTGTTTATATTATAAAGGATTTTTTTAATATTTCAAATCTTGACTAATAAATATGAATTATAATTAAATTCATTAAAAAAACAAATGAAATTTTGAGCTAATAATGAACATAGTTTTTCATTGCTTATTATTAGCTAATACATGACAAAGTACCAAAACCTCTAATAGTTTTACATTGCTCATTATTAATATATTACTAGTTTTTCATTTATTTGTTTTTCAATTTGATTTCTCCTTTCTTTTGCTCACATCAATTTTGTTGCTACTTTTAAATCTTATATACAATATTGCATATATATTATTTATCTCTACTAATTAACATATCAATTTATTTCTAATATTAATGATTCAAAATTAGCTATGCAAACAAAAAAAGTAAAAATACCTCGAATTTTTTACAAAATTTCACTAATTGTCACAAATGACCACAACATTCCACAAATTGATACGAAATTCCACGAAATGCTACTAAAATTAACCAAATAATACTAAATGGTTGAATTATGCAATAAATAAACCTCTGTCATATTAACGAAAATGCATTTTTAAGTTTTTAGGAAGTTAAAGGGTTAAGAGTTTGCCAATGAATTACCTGATATGTTCATGGACATTTATTTTAACAAAACAATATATTATTTTCAATATTGGCCAATTCATGGACATTCCACCATTTCGCATTTTTAAGTTTTTATGGAGTTAAGGAGTTAGGGGTTTAATTAGTTCAAAATGGTATTTGTTTTTTTTAATGGATTTAATTATAATTAATATTTATTAGTCAAGATGATGAGTTGAACAAAAAATTGAAATAAATTGTCAAGACATGGTAAAACATAGTAAAACGTGAGAAAATGTGGTAAACCATGGCAAAACGTGGTATTTCGTGGGATTTTCGTGGTACTTTGTAGAAGTTTATGAAATTTTGGGATATTTGTATACTTTTTTTTGTTCTAGCTTACTTTGGATCATTAATATATTAAAAATAAATTTATATTCAAATTTTTGTGAAAATTAATTGCAAATCGTAGTAAAACATGGTAAAATATAGTAATATGTGGTAAAACGTGGCAAAATGTAGTAAAATGTGGTATTTCGTGATATTTTTGTGCTATTTCGTGGTATTTGTGGAAGTTTATGAAATTTTGGGATATTTGCACACCTTTTTTTTTTTGTTATAGCTTACTTTGGATCATTAATATATTAAAAATAAATTGATATTTGTGGCAAATCGTGGTAAAACGTGGTGAAATATGGTAAAACGTGGCAAAACTTGGTATTTCGTGAGATTTTTGTGGTATTTTGTGGAAGTTTATGAAATTTTGGGATATTTGTACACCTTTTTTTTTGTTATAGCATACTTTAAATCATTAACTAGAATCATCCACACGCCCGATGGGTGTGAGAGTGGAGGTGGTTATTTGGAGAATGTGGGTGGTTAAGGTTGTATTTTTTTTTCCTGTTATTTGTGATTTAACTTTTTTATCCTTTCCGATTAATGTGGTATGCTAAGTAATTTAATATATGAAGGGTATTTGTGTAAAAAATTCTGTAATGGTTGACAACACCTCTTCTTTTAAAATATAGTATAGATATATTAAAAATAAATTGATATTCAAATTGGTGGAGGTAAATTACACGCAATACTTTTCGAAAAGACTTATAAGTTTTAACAAAATTCATGGTATATTACTAATATATTATTAGTCTTTATTGCCTATTACTAATGACAAAGTACACAGGCCTCTAATATATTACTAGTTTATTTTTAAATTTGATTTATCAATTTTTTGATTGTATCAATTTTGAAATGAACTTGTAACTCTTTTTACACAAGTATTGGATGCTATTTATCTTCACCTATTCAAATTTCAATTTTTTTTCATATATTAATGATACAAAGTCAGCTATAATAAGGGGAAAAAGTGTACAAATAACACTAATTGTACATGAAATACCACTAATTATACACGAAATACCACAAAATTTCACAAAAGTATTGCAAAATATCACGATTTCCCACTTTTTTGGACGCTTTACCACATTTTACCGTATTTTCCCATTTTTTCTACGAAATTGATCTAAATGTAACTAAATTTGATAAAATATTGTGAAATGGTGGAATTTTACAATGGATGACCATCGAAAAATTATTGAAAACATATTTTTAATCCTCTAGGGAGTTCATGAGAGCATCTCCAACAGATTACCTATTTTAACATAATGCTAAAATTTTGGCAATTTTAAGGTAAAATTTAGCTCCAGCAGATTACCCAAAAAAAAGTTAAATTTAACTTTTGTTAAATTCTATACCTATATTTAACTAGATAGGAGAGAGAAAATGGGTAAAAGTTAAATACTCCAACGTGTATATTTTTCAGTTTCAACGTTATTTTTTTGAATCTAACTTACATATAGCTATAACTGCTGGAGCATAAATCAAAAAAGTAGTAGCTATATTTAACTTTTAGCTAATTTAACTAAAAATAATAGCTTTTACTACTGGAGATGCTCTGAGTCAAGGTTTAGCCAATAAATGTTCCATCTTATTCATGATCATTTAATTTGACATAAAAAAGTATATTATTTTTTATTTTTACGTTCAAGTCCATAGATCTTTATTCCAATTTTAAATTGACTGATAAATATGAATTACAATTAAAATAAAATAAAACTTTGAGCTAATAATTAATGAGCATAGTTTGTTTTTGCGGTTATTACTAATATATTTTTAGTTTTTATTGCCTATTACTAATAACAAAGTACACAAGCCTCTAATATATGACTAGTTTTTTTATAATTTGATTACTCATTTGTTTGGTCGTATGAATTTTGTTGAAACGTGTAAGTTTTTTATACAATTATTGCATGTTAATTATCTCCACTTATTAGAATTTCAATTTTTTTTTAATATATTAATGATTCAAAGTTAGCTATAATAATAATAAGAGAAAAAGTACAAACACCACGAATTTTACATCAAATACTACTAATTATACACAAAATACCACGAATTTTCACAAAATTTAACAAAATATCACGATTTTCACGATTTTCCACGTTTTCCCATATTTTTCACCATTTTTTCACGTTTTCCCACATATTTAGTAATAAAAATTATACTCCCTAACATTATTACCTCAAAATGGCATTCATTTTAAAATTTTTAATAGATTTAGTTTTAATTTATATTTATTCGTCAAGATGATGAGTTCAATAAAAATTTGAAATAAAATTTATAGTCAATTAATAATTAAATTATGGATTACACGTCCATAAACTTGCAAACATTTAAAATATTTTTTTTTAGTTTAATTAAACTCTCATCGATCATCCATGTCAATTACAATGACTTTAATACTTGCTGCACCAAAATGCTAGAAACTACTCTTTCACAACTCTTGCTCGTAAGTATAACAAAAATATATTTTTTAACTACTCAAGGGAGTACATATTTTTCGTATGCTATTGAAAAAAATATATTTGGGTGTGTTATTAACAATCACCTATAAAAATTGTATCATATGACAAATATATATATATAAGAAAAAAAATTTGAACGGAGTCTTGCAATCATTGGTTTTTTTTTAATGTACGATAAAAATATATCAAAAGGAAAAATTCAAAATATATGACAAAGTATACAAACCTCCCATAGTTTTTTCGCTGTTTATTAATAATATATTACTAATTTTTATTTTTTTAATAGGATTTCTCCTTCTCTTGCACATATTAAATTTTTTGAAACTTGTAAACCTTTTATACAAGTATTGCATTTTAATTATTATCATCAATTTCAATATCAATTCATTTTTTATATTAATGATTCAAAGTTAGCTATATAACATAAGAAAAAGTGTACATACACGAAATTTGACTAATTTATCACAAATTTTTATGAAATACCACAAAATTTTATGAAATATTACAAAATTTTATGAAATACCCCGAATTTCTACGAATTATCACAAATTTTTACGAAATACCACAATACTGCAAAAGGTTATCAAAAATTGCAAAATGAATGAATGAGACCCCCCCCCCCCAATTAATTTTGGTAATTCAAATTAATTAAATAGAAGGCTATAAATAGCTCGGAGAGTTAATGTTCACAAATTAATTTAATTACTCTAAGCGTTTCATAGTTTTTCATTGCTTATGACTAATATATTACTATTTTTTAAAATTTGATTTATCTTTCTCCTTGCTTGTATGCTTTTTATTAAAATTTGTAAATATTTTATATAAATATTGCATGTTATTTATCTTCATAATTTTGAAAATCAATGTGTTTTTAATATTAGTGATTCAACTTTGACAATATGACATTATCAATCTGCTACAGTGAAGACTGAGGAAGGATGATTGAGGTCAGAAATGGTTTGTGTTTGTCTGCCAAGTTTCAACTTGTGATTGTAATGAACTTGTAATTATATGACTATTTTTTTTTTGTCAAACTAATTATATGACTGATTGTTCCGGAAAAAAAAGGACTAGCCCAAAAACTGAAGGAATGAGAAAGAGAAATAATGGCTAACACGTGCCATGGTAATTTTTTTTTTTTTTTCACTATACACATGCATATGCTGGTCTTCATTGCTGACTGATGGAACGTGCATAGCACATGCCTGGTGGAAGTCTCCCAAGGTGAATGCAAGACACTCCGTACCTTACATCTATATCAAGAGTTCAAAATCAATCCATTATTACAAACACACCAATAACTTAATATTTTAATCAATATAGCAATATTGGGACCAAAATCATTTGTCCGTTTGTGCTTATTAAAATATTCTTGATCCTTCCAATATTCTCTTAGATTTTGTTTCTATATCAAAAACATCCCCCATTTCTCCCCCAATTTCTGGAATGTTTGTTGCCACCGGGGTATAATGAGCCTAACACAACATTACAACATTGCTTTTTGTAACCTAATAGCATAAATACATTATCATACATCTCTCTTCTTACACCTATATGAAGAGTTCAAAATCAATCCATTATTACAAACACACCAAGCCGCACAGCAGTGCTTAAAAACATTAAGAGTTCATGTTCTTCAAAAACAGTACACATTCCAGCAATTAGAACTTGAGGTATTTACAGTTCATGTTTAAAGTTTCGACAATTTCATTTCTCAATTTGGTTGATTTACATCCATTATAATTTAAGTGTTTCAGTTTTCAGCATTAATTGTTTACAAACTAGATCACACTGTTTACAACTTCCTTTAGAAACCATAACTTAAAAATTCCAAGTTCAAATAAGTTATTAATGTGCCATCCTTTTTTATACTGAACTACTGCTTGTATCACGGTCTATAATTTTGTGATTTCTGTCTATTGTGATTATAGTCATGGCACGGAAGGGAAACTCTGAGAAAAAACCATGGGGAGCTTCACAACAAAATGTCAATCAACCACCAAAAGAACATGGTATTATCTAAGCCTAAATATTCTACTAAATTATTTTTTTCTCTGTTTGTTAATTGGTTTCATAGTTTAATTCTTTCGTGCTTTCTTGGTACTGTTACAATAGTTGTGGCGAAAAAACGAAACTATCAAAAAATGGCAGCAAGCAGTTCAAATCCTACACCACCCCAAGAGAATAACCAACAAAATCCGGAAGAGCTGTGTTCTGCCAATGAACTGTCAAGCGAACATGGTAATATCTACTTATCTAGATATAAATACTATACCGTAAACATCGTGTTCTCCCTATTAATTGCTAATTTATTCAATAGTGCAAGGTCCTTCCAAAAAGAAAGGGAGAGGGGCAGCAGTAGGTGACCAGGGACATGGCATGGAAGCAGAAATTTATCAAAATAGGTATGTTGACCGTGCTAAATAATTATTTTATTACTTGGTTACATTGATGTTGCTTCAGAGACCATCATATCTATTACCATAAATACCTTGTTTATATGGAGAAAAAAGGTACTACCATACCCTATAAGTTTCCCAGCCATCGAATGATACTTTGTTTGACATTATTTACCCTTACTATGATTACTTTGCCTGACCTTTTTTCTTACACATAAGTATTTACCCTATTACATAGATTTAGACAAGGAACTGAAAAATCTAGACAAGTAAGATTAGGGAGTGCAACATTAAATGCTTGTTCAATTGCCCGGAATATAATTATATAAAAACGTAGATAAGTATTATCAAAAAGAGACAACAATTTGAACAGAGGTGCATACCTTTAACATACTGAGCTCTTTTAGCCAACTTCAATGACAACTTAAGTACATGATGAGGTTATGTAAGTTACAGATACAGGTAATATGCAACAAATCTGAAATCAAATCAAGTTTGTAGGTTATTTTTGTAACTTTCGAATCTATCATTATCATCTATGCAACAAGCCAAATAATTATTTCCTAGGGTTTTGGCTGCATTTCATACACAAACAAACAAAACTACCCGAATTATGAAATGCATCAAAATCATTCACAAAACCAATACAAGCTCATTCCACTGTACACTTCAAAATTAGACTAATTTGATAATATAACCAGAACGAATCCCCCTTTCAGTACATATCACTTGGGGACGAGAAATATTACCGAAGAACAAGTTTAAGCTCACTGTAGCTACTACAGAACAATTTTAAGCTTCTAACAGGAGTAGAATGAATTATGCACCAAACATTTTTAAAATAAAAGACTTTGTGTTCCCATCTTTTTAACCCAATAAAAGCTTCAACTGAAAGATTTAATTTGAATAATAGGTAAATCCATACAGATAATGGTAAAAAACTCAGCCACAGGATAACGACCAGTTGTGATTTTTCATAACTACATTTACAGTGCACACAAAACTTTGAAACCTGCAAAGAAAAAAACAGTTGCTAAGAAATACTTCCATTAATCAATGCATTTTTCTAAACAAAGTGAGGTATTTTCTTGATTTAATCATCAATCTAATTTCCAATATTATTTATTATTAAAAAGAAAGAAATAAGGAATGTCATATATGTTAGCCGGAGAGACAGTACAAAAAGGAGAAACAGATACTTAATTGAAATATATTACCATTATGGTAACCAACCATATCCTGAACCATACTAAATTGAAGACAGTAAAATAAAAAGGAGAAACAGATACTAAAAAAGTTAGTTGACACAAAACCAAAAATGCGAATAGAGAGAAAAGGGTGAAACAGATACTAAAAATGCTAGTAGAGTCAAAACCTGATATTCTCTGGGCGCTGGTAATAAGTTCTTTTACAAACTTGTATACAAGAAAAATTGTGAACTTCAGAGTCGGAAAAGATCACAACAAAAGAGAACTCTGAAATGCTAGTAGACTGAGACTACAAATCGAGTAGGGAGCAATTCGATTTGTCAAATGGTAATTTACAGACTTGATATTGCTTTAATCTCCCTCCCATAGGTACCCAACAGGATCCAATTACCGATATATAATCAAGGAAATCTTGGGATTCTATCACACACTCAATAAGCACAAGCTAAGCTATTCACATAAACAAAATTTTCAGACTATACTAAGCAAAAATAAACCGAGAACCGTAAACAAATTAATAAGCTATAACACGAACCTCGCCAGGCTCAGCACAACGAACGGGTTTGGGATCCTGCAAGTCACAGTGCAATGTCACATCTTCAGCCTTACAAACCTTGACTTTTTCCTTCGGTAGCCAAATAGAACTTATCCTCAAATTGCAATAGAAGCTCCTACGATCCCTAACCAAGATAACACCAACGGGAAAAGCAGATTTGCTTTGATATAATGAATTTAAAGTCTGGATTTGATTTTTCAATATATGGAGAATTTTTTCTCCAAGATCTGAACACCCGTGCTGTCAATATAGTGTGACGAGAGTTCTCGAAGAGATGAAAATGAGGTGTGCTGCGGATCGATGCAGTTCACGATGCCTGCAATATTCGCAGGCGTTGTTCCTTGCACGAATTTTTTTTTTGGTACCGTATCATCGTTTTAATTTGATATTGGATTTTTTTGTATAATATAGAATCTCAACTTTCGCAGGAGTTGATATGGATTTCTGTTTTTTTATATTATGGTTAATATGGATTTCTGTAATTTTTATATTTAATATTTGACATTACATTTTTAGGATCATAACTACCAAAGCAGTGCGAAGTATTGGTCCTCTATTTAAGTCCGAGCTCAAGGGTCCATTCATTACTTGGAGTGAATATCCAGCCAATCATTTGGATTTACTATATAAGCGTTGGATCAATTTCAATTTCAAATTCTCATGCCCAGAAGAACAGGTCAGAGCTGCATTCAATCTCCATGTTAAAAGACGCTACAATGACTGGATGAGTGAGATACGAAACAGTGTATTTAAAATTCATCACACTGCTGCTGCTCGATATGCAAACCACCCATCATTTTTGAACCCTGAAATATGGATACAAATGGTTGATAAGTGGTTGAAGGATGAGTGGCAGGTAATCAATCTATCTACAAATAATATATATTTAAATTATTTTTTTATTGTATGTGTAACAAATACTATGTTGTGGATGAAATTTGTAGAAAGAAAGCAAGAAAAATGCCATAAATCGTGGAAAGTCGACAATTGTGCACACAACTGGTTCAGTTCCTATGGCGAAGTATATGAAGGAGGAGGTATATCATGAAATTATTAATTCAATTTGTTAATACCATCACCAAATTATTTATTGCGAAATATGACTTGAAGATCATGATTAGGTTTGTTCTATTCATTACATTTTATTTACATGAACTTATGAATTTATATGCTTTAATTTGTAGGTTTTTGGTTTCTTTTGCTTTAGTTTGAATGTACTAAGAAAGTCATTATCTATGTAACTTGATCAATGATTGGATGTTAAGAAGATATATATTGTATTATATTATATTATATTATAAACCTCCTACTGTTTCTTAGTTTTATTGTTTGTCATATTTTTCCAATGTCTAGTTTCTCATATCTACTTTTGATACAGGTTGATAGGATCGGGGTTGAACCTAGCCCAATAGAAATGTTTAAAAAATTTCACATTTCCAAAACCAAGGAAGGAAATGAGGAACATTGGCCCAATGAGTCAACTAAATACTTCTATGTATGTTTTCTATTTTTGCATCTACTTTATATATTTTTCTTAACATGATATTAGGTTTTCATGTATGTTTATATTTTTATTGAAGGAAATTATGGTAGACCAAAAAGCAGGAGATCAAATATTAGGTGATAAAGGAGAGGATCTTTCTGATTGGGATATATATAAAGAGGTGATAGGAAACCCTAAACGAGGCTTAGGTGCTTCGATGAAAGCACCTGGAGATGACTATCCCTCAACTAGTCAAAATTGCAACAAGTCTAGATGCTTGGATCGTGATAATGAATTTAAACAATTGAAAGATGAGGTTGCTGAATTGAAACAAACCATGCAATTATTGTTGCAAAAACATTCATCACCAACAGTACGTATGATTTTTTTTATGGTATATTATTTTGCTTAATTATGCTAAACATTTTACACTGTTGAATTACCCTAATTTATTTTTTTAATAGGGTGATACTGCAGCAACAAATTCCGATGAAGTTTCAAAAAACTTATCTGCCCGCGAAGATTAAGAGACAATGGAAAAGAGATCAAAGTTTAGTTTCTTTTATGTTTTTGGTTGTTTGTTTTCAACATTCGGGTTGTAACTTAAGTTAAACTACTACTTCTCTTTCAGTATTTTCCAGTTTGTTCTCAACATTAGCTGGTTGTAACTTAAGTTGTTTGTTTTCTTGTTTTCGTTTGGCATGGTTTGATTTGAATTTTAATGAACTTCCACTTTGTTATATTTGTTATCTATTTTACTTATATTTTTTTTGTTAATCTATTATACATATCTTGTTATTTTAAGCTCTTATGATAAATAATTTATATATTTTGTTATCTAATTTATGTCATTGTCCAACCAATTTTGAATTTAATTAGGCTAATGACTTTTGCCTTTATGTTCATTGCAACATGGTAAATATCATACCAAGATAAAATTACAAAATATATACTTAAATATATTATTTTTGGCAATTTCCGACAAACCATATATGGTCAGAAATATAGATATTGCCAAGTAATATTTTACTTTAGAATATGCAAACATTAGAAAAAACAATTATGCCCAATATATAATTGAAATATAACGATGATGAGAATTTTCGACAAACACATATCGTCGGAAATGTTAAATATCTCCGACGCACATTTCCGACTATAATTTTTGTTGGAATACCCCAAATGTGAAAAAGCATTCAAAAAACATTTCCGATAACCTCCGACAATATGTTATTGTCGGAAATGGGTGTCACTTGTTCCGACGGAGTTATATGGTCGGAAATTGGTTCACTCAATCCGACGGTCTCATCCACTTCCGACAATATGTTATTGTCGAAAATGAGTGCAACTCTTTCCGACGGTACGTGTAGTCGGAAATAAGTTTACACGTTCCGACGAGCCGTCGGAAATACTGTATTCCCGACGACACTTTTTCCGACAACTTCCGACAATGTGGTATCGTCGGAATAAACCAATTCCGACCACAAAACACAAATTCCGACCAAATGGGACTGTCGGAAATGACCATTATTGTTGTAGTGTCGTACTAACACTACTGTAACTTATCAGAGATATCAAGAAAATGGTGGCGTCTCCAGAGCAAGAACACCCCAGGAAGGCATTTGGATGGGCTGCCAGAGATACATCTGGTGTCCTCTCTCCTTTCAAATTTTCAAGAAGGTAAGTATGCTATTACATGTTTTGTCTTCTCCAAATTGCCATGATCAATTTCTTGTTAATTCAATGAAATCTTGGGTTCTTAAGAACATTGAACGTACTGACTTGATTGCAGGGGAACCGGAGAGAAAGACGTGACGTTCAAAGTGTTATACTGCGGAATATGCCATTCGGACCTTCACATGGTCAAGAATGAATATATGGGGCATCTCTAACTATCCTCTTGTTCCTGGGTAAAGGGCTCGTTAATTTGACACCGCTTCTTAAGAAACACTTTGCACGTACTAAAGAGGGTTTCAATCTGCCGCTCGCAGTAGTGTTTCGATTAGTAGTGCTTTAGATTGGAAACAGTTTGTTATTTGCTTTGTGATTTTCATATGTAACTTGGCCAATCCTGTCTTTTTATTTGGGCGTTTCAGGCATGAGATTGTGGGTGAAGTAACAGAAGTGGGGAGCAAAGTCCATAAATTCAAAGTTGGAGACAAAGTCGGTGTTGGGTGCTTGGTGGGCTCATGCAAATCTTGTGACAGCTGTGCCAACCATCTTGAGAATTACTGCCCCAAATCAATACAGACTTACGGCGCAAAGTACTCCGACGGAACCACCACGTACGGCGGTTACTCTGACGTCATGGTGGCGGATGAGCATTTCGTCATCCGTATTCCGGACAACCTACCTCTTGATGGTGCAGCTCCTCTCCTATGTGCCGGTATTACAACTTACAGTCCCTTGCGATACTTCGGACTCGACAAACCCGGCATGCATGTGGGCGTGGTTGGCCTAGGTGGTTTAGGCCACGTTGCGGTGAAGTTTGCCAAGGCTTTGGGGGTTAAGGTAACAGCGATTAGTACCTCTCCTAATAAGAAGGACGAAGCTGTTAAACACCTCGGTGCTGATTCGTTCTTGGTCAGTCGTGACCCAGATCAGATGCAGGTGATTACTTAAACAAATTAGAAATTTCTTCCAAGTGTATGATTAGGTGCCAAGTGCTAATTAACTGTTTCGAATTTAGAGTCAGTTTATTCTTGTCTTATATTTTGCTCCCTAGAAAATTTATGATGCATGTGAAGCTCTTTTATGACTTGCTTATTGATTGATGCCTTGAAAAATTCGACCGGGAAAGTTGATAGGCTCACCGGCCTTGGAATCGCCCTTGGTTTAGTTATGTGTGACATGGAGTGGCCTGATTTTGTTCCATGGAATTTGTAGGCTGCCATGGGGACATTGGATGGTATCATCGACACGGTTTCTGCAGTCCACCCTCTCCCGCCTTTGATAAGTTTGTTGAAGGTTGATGGAAAGCTTGTTATGGTTGGGGCACCAGAGAAGCCTCTTGAGCTCCCAGTTTTTTCTTTGATCATGGGTAAGCAGATCAATGAGCTAATGCACTTCTATTTCATGGGTTAGCCTTTATCCTTGTGATTCCGCATTTCAATTAATTTGTGCATTAACAATTGTATATATTTGGATCACAGGAAGGAAGATTTTAGCTGGTAGTAACATCGGAGGTATCAAGGAGACACAAGAGATGATTGATTTTGCAGCCAAGCACAACATCACGGCCGACATCGAGGTTATCCCGATTGATTATTTGAACACAGCCATGGAACGTCTTGCCAAAGGAGATGTTAGATACCGGTTTGTCATCGACATCGGAAACACATTAACGTCGGCCACTTAAATTTGCATTCCAAAACTGAATCGAGGCCACAATGGGAATTAATTTGTGCTTGATTTTGTAGTCTCAGCTCTATATGTAGTCTGTTTTGTTCACATTATGGAGAAAAATGTGCTACCATGGGTTTTGAATAAATGAAAAAACTGGAATGATATATGGTTTCGCATAACAATACTTTTTGTACTGTCAGAGTAGTTCAATTCCTCGTTACATTGACGCTAAGAAAATAGTTAAATACCAAAAATAAAATAAATAATCTCCAAGAAAAACATCATAATAATGACACCGCAACCCGTCTGCTCTCTCCCACTAGCAACCACCTCACTCACCTTTTAATCAACTTTAGCCATCACCAAGAAAGCTTCCTCCATGAATGACCCCTCACCAAGAATGGGTAGCTCTACCATGAAGAGAGTGACGAAGGACTTTTCACACACCAATTAAGGTACATAAAAAGAACTTATGAATTACCCTACAAATGTGAGTATGATCGAAGATAGTATATGAAGTAGGGATAGAACCCGCAAGGGATTGTGATAAAGCTGCAATTACAACGACTCAAAACAACTAAAAACAGAACTGACCAATCAGGAAAACCTGACTAGTTGACGACTCTAGACTATTCCAAATGACTTGAAATTTTGACACAACGAACTAGACACACAAAACTAAATACTGACAAAGTTTTAGAATGTTCTGAATTGATTTGGTATTTTTAACAACTAAGGGAAAACATACAATAAAAACTGACGAAAATGGTAAAAACTGGAATTGGCAAAGTTTTGTAAACCAATGAGATGGAGAAGCTAGGGTTTCGAAATCCACCACTAAACAATCATATATCAATATCATGAATTCAGATTAACAAGTATTGAATCCCCATGAATGACTATGCTCACGAAAGGTCCTTGGTATATGGATGCACTCTTGCATTCATTCTCTCTTACTTAGTATGTTAAGCATTTGGTATGAATGTCATAACCTATTCTCTAACATGCAGTCCTGCTTGGTATATGCTCAGATTTAACACATCAAAGATCATTAAGTTCTAAGAGAATATGAACATAGCTAGAATCCTAGAACATGGTATGTATCCTAAGTATCCTAGAAACAATTCCATACAAGCATCGCAACACTTGTCGCACCACAAATAAAACATATGATGATACTGGTCGTCACGCACATGCTTATGGCTGGTCGATCCTAATACATGTTTCTAAGGTGGTCAATCAAAGAAACATATAGAAGAATAAAGGGTTTACGAACAATGAAATCATTATCATCCGGGAAACAAAACTTATATAAATCCGAATATCAAAACATCAAAATAATCATGTCTAGGGCTTCAATCTAGCCCTAACTACAAGAAGTTCAGCTACTCATGACGTAAAACGAAAACCCAAAAGAATACATAAGGTGAAAGAAACCAAAAACCCCAAAAAGAGTTCTGGAATTGGCGAATCCGTCCGGACGGCGGGTACCGGCGTCCGATCGTCTGGGCGAAGTTTGTATTCTCTCTTGCTCTCGGCTGTCACAAGTTTCTTGAGGCAAAAGTCTTCATCTGTTGCGACTAGGGTTCCTTTTATATGATTTCTCAACCCTAGACATTTTCTCAATGGTCGTGGACTTCTTAACTTCCAAGGAAAAGCCCAATGGATTAAAATATGAACGCTTCGGTCTTCCTTGTCCATCAAGGTTTCCTCAAGTGATTAAAATTCCTTCTTTTTATCATGGTTTAAGCTAACTTCTTCATATTTGCTTCCAAAACCTACAAAATACGAGAAACTAAATAAATAACTAAGAAAAATAGGAAATATAACCAAAATACTATGATATTAAACACAATAAAACGTCACATAAATGCTCCTATCAGAGAGAAAGCTCCACCGACTTTTAATAAGCTTGCCCGCTCTTTAATCCAACAAGGGTGAAGTAACCGGTTCTCTATCGGATCTATCGCTTTGTAATTTGGTAGTAGAAGGGTGGTTGTCTATTAAGGGAAAAATGTTGATTATGAAATCCCCTCACCTTTGAGCATCTGGGTTGTTTCTCATAAAAAGGCTTGATGAATTGGTGAGTGAGGTGATTGCTGGTGGGAGAGGGTAGACAGGTTGCAAGTGGAAAGGGACAGAGGGCAAACCTGGAAACTCAAAGGCAAAAGTATAAGGTCCCATATATCAGTTTTCCCTATTAGTTGTACGTTTCAGAACTTAACCCAAGGAAAATGGCAACCTCAAGAAAAATAAAGCAGAGGCCAGGGGAAGTCTCTCCAGGGAAAGAACACCCTATGAAAGCATTTGGATGGGCTGCAAGAGATTCATCTGGTGTTCTCTCTCCCTTCAAATTCTCAAGAAGGTTCTCATTTGATTAGGTTATTTGTTCATTGTTTTTAACCAATAAAGTTAGTTCATCACTAATTAATCTAGCTAATTCATTTCCAATATCTCAGTAAGTTATTTTATTTTCTTCTCCGAAATTGAACTGATTTGCAAATTGGTTGCAGGGAAACCAGAGACAAAGACGTGAGGTTCAAAGTGTTATACTGTGGGATATGCCATTCGGATATTCATATGGCCAAGAATGATTGGAGCAATACTACCTATCCGATAGTACCTGGGTACGTACGTATGTTCATACGGGGACATGCGTAGTTAATTGTATTAGTTTAATTAGGAAAGTTATCTTTTTAACGTACTTGGGCTGTGCAGGCATGAACTTGTTGGTGTAGTGACGGAAGTAGGGTGCAAAGTGACAAAATTCAAAGTTGGAGACAGGGTTGGTGTTGGTTTCATGGTGGGATCTGACCGAACTTGTGATAATTGTGTCCACCACCTAGAGAATTACTGTCCCAATCTGATACAAACCTTCAATTCCAAGTACTATGATGGAACCATGACATATGGAGGTTACTCGAACAACATGGTGACCGACGAGCACTTCATAGTTCGTATCCCAGACAACTTACCTCTTGATGGTGTTGCTCCTCTCCTATGTGCTGGGATTACAACTTACAGCCCCTTGAGATATTATGGACTTGACAAACCTGGTATGCATCTCGGTGTGAATGGCCTAGGCGGTTTAGGTCACATGGCCGTGAAATTTGCCAAGGCTTTGGGGCTTAAGGTTACAGTGATTAGTACCTCCCCTAATAAGAAGAAGGCTGCTATTGAAGATCTCCATGCTGATGCATTTTTGCTCAGCACGGACCAAGATCAGATGCAGGTAATTATTCGATGAACAAAATGCGCCCCTATCCTGATTTTAAGTTGAATGTTATATGCATGTGTATGTAGGGTGACCTTAAATTTTTATGACATTGTAGGCTGCCGTGGGCACAATGGATGGTATCATCGACACAGTTCCTGCGGTCCGCCCTCTAGAGCCTTTGATTAATTTGTTGAAGACTAATGGGAAGGTTGTGACGGTTGGTATAGCGGCAAAGCCACTCGATCTTCCGGTTTTGCCTTTGGACAGTGGTAAGCATGTAACTACGTGCAGAAAGTTAATCTGTTTCACACTGCTGGGCAGTAATTTTCATTAGTGGCATGGATACATCATACATATAAAATTATGAGTTTGCAATTACAGGAAGGAAGATGGTAGCTGGTAGTGCCATTGGAGGTATGAAGGAGACACAAGAGGTGATTGATTTTGCTGCTGAACATAACATAACAGCTGACATTGAGGTTATCCCGATTGATTACCTGAACACGGCCATGGAACGAGTTGTCAAGAAAGATGTCAGGTTTCGATTTGTCATCGACATTGAGAACACATTGAAGTCCTCCTGTTAAATTTTATTCATCCAGATTGATCAATGGGCATATGGGCTGGGATTGTACATAAATAATTGACTTCTGCAAGATGGAGTTCTCTATCTTCATATTTCCCATGTGAAAGGATGGAGTAATTGAATAAATGGAATGATTTGTTTATTAATTTAAGAATAAATTTCTGTTGTATTGTTTATAGGGAGATTGCTTTTCTTAATTATATTACTGTACCTCTTTTAATTCGTGTAAAATGTAATAGAGCGACATTTGTAGAAGCACTCTTTCAATGTTGACGTGATTTTTTATTTATTATTATTTATTTTAAGTAATGCTTGTTAACATTTTATAAGTATGCAAAGTCTCTCGTGCATTCTTGTAAGAACGTTTGTATCTTTAAAAAGTGCGGACACCCTGACTAAAAATACAAAATTTAATTATCAAAGTCACCTATCTTATAATTATAAGTCAATCTTAAAAATGATTCATGCAAAATTTTAGTTAAATCGAAAATCATTTAACTATTTTTTTACGATCTTTTGTATCATTTCAGTTTTACTTAAGGGTCTATATTAATTGTATGTACTATTTTAACATTTTCGATGACCAAATAGTTTCAACATGGCTGAATTTTTGTAGAGTTAATTATCGAAAAGTAATCTAAAAGAGAAAAAGTTTCGTTTATGAAAATCTATTGTGTAGTAGTTTTTTTGTTTTTTATCAAAGACGGTAACCTTTATTCAATAATCAAAAGTTACACAGAGAATGAATGCAGCTTCTAAACTCTAAAGGAGAAGCTCCAATTCAAGTAAATAAACGTCTAGAAGTACAAGCAAAACAAGTACAATCATGAGCCAAAACGTACATTAGCTTCACGGAAAACATGTAAAAATTGAGAGTTAGGAAGCTATGAAAGTAATGAGACTATATCGTCATACACACGCCCGTCGAACGTCGTATGGGGAACGAGATCTCTAGTAGCTGAAACCAACATGTAAGATGGAGTCGGAGATAGTCTATGGTCCACAACAAAAGAGCAAGCTAATCGACCCGCCATAGCTTCAGCCAACTCTGGTGAAGCAACATTATATAGAGGGGTACATAAACCACCCACAATAGAACCTGCATGATCACGCAGTAGATATGCACTATTTTCCGGGTTCAAACTTCCTTACAAAAGAAGCCCTATATAAGTATGATATATACGTGCAAACAGATCTCATACAACATAGATATAAGTCTGATACCAATTGTTTTTCTTTTCTTTTTCAATTGTCCTCGTTGGGAGCATGAATATGCCCATGCAATCCACACTTAAAATACAACCTAGATATACAACAACTTTTTATTACCTAGTCAACTTAAATTGTTTCAACTTGTTAATTAGGTCATTACCAGAAATAGGACGCACACTATGTAGCTAAATTTCTAATTTATGTACACTTAATTCTTTACTACATAAGAGAAAATTTGGTTTTTGTTTTTTATAGATTTGATCACCAATTGGTACTAGCTTTATCATTATGTTTTATGTTGAGAGGCTTTGGTTTCCTGTCCGGTGTCCCCTCTCTTATTTGTTGTTTTTCTTTTTCTTCATTCAATAAAATGTAAATTTTTAACTATAAGAAAATAGTTTGTTTCAACTTTTAAAAAAAAATGAAGACATATACAACATGCATATATATATATTCTAAACTTTTATTACAAATTTCCTTTTTACAAAGCATACATGTAAGACGTATACAAAATATAAATATAAGATGTATACAAAGTATTTGAACAAGAAAAATATTCTCATCGAAACTCATTTGGATGAACTCTATCCAAAACTCATACAATTTTTGTTTATTACACTATATTTTGGGTTTTTATCACATATAGTATCTGAACTATTTCTCAATTATATTTTTGGTACCTGAACTTTAATTTTTGTCACAAGTAGTACCTAAAGTTTCAATTTTTGCCACAAATAGTACCAAAGTTTTTTATTTCATCTCTTTTAGTACCGAAGACCGATTTTTGTGATATTATATGCACATGCTAAAAAAAAGGCTAAAATAGATAGTACTTGTGATAAAAATTAAAAACTTTATGAAATTCCGGTTGCACGGAATAGTCCCAATAAACGGTAGTCGTTCTACAACACTAAACGGAGAGTATACACAACTTTGAACAAATTAAAAGTTACTCTCCACAACCTAGGTTCTAGCTATTGCACAAGCAATACACAATTGAATACCAATTCGATATGCAACAATCACATTCAATTGTACAACTTAGAATCCCAAAGTGAGCATCATCAATAGCTCACCACGGACTATATCTAACAATGTATGATCAAGCATGCAACATGTTAATCAATTAAGCACAATAGCATATAGATAAGCAATCACACAATCAACACACAATATGGTCACCCGGAAACCTCTACCACTAGAGGGAAAACCGGAGGGGAGCCGTACCCCACGCTCTTGTGTAACACTATGAAAAACGCCAATTGGCAAACACGTACAAGGGGGAACTCCGTCCCAAACTCTACACTATCAACCCTATGACTAGTGGCAGCTCTAACCTTGTGTAGCCTCCAAATGCTTCTTCAAGTGCTCCCACCTCAAGCCAATCCGATTGAACGAACTTCACCACGTGAATCCTCCAACCGCAAGCATCACCAACAATGCAAATGATATGTGTGTGTATGAATGAACAATGAATTCAATTCGATTAACACAAGCAATTCACAAGGAACAATTGCTTGAATCAACCAAATCGAATTATAAAGCCTTGAAAATGATTCAAGGGTTGATTTAGTTATTCACAAGGAACAATAACCAAATCAACAAACATCAAGGATGTGAGGAGCCTATAGCATGGGACTAGGGTCACTCAACAAACATAACAACTCTCAATAAACAGTTTTCGCACAAAGGATTGAGAAACAAAAGAGTTGAACCGAAATGAGTCGTCCAAAGTTCTATTTATAATGAGAACTGGACATTTATGCGATCGATCGCCCGAAGTATGCGATCGATCGCTTAGCACAAAATCAGCACAAAAATGTACTGTGCGATCGATCGCGGGCAATCGGGCGATCGATCGCTTAGTGCAAAAATAACGACCCGAGGCTTCTGTAAGTGTAAAACCTCATATGCGATCGATCGCCTATTGGTGACGATCGATCGCCCAAAAAGTTGCAACGGAAATATTCCGCACTCGAATCAAATGCAACGGCCATATTTGCTGATGTGGCGCGATCGATCGCATGAGAAGTGACGATCGATCGCCCAGTGTAAAATCAGCAAAAACATAAAGGAAAGCTAATCAAAATAATTCTAAGTGAAGATCTAGCAATCCTAACAATATAAACTCAAGTGTATGAAACAATGCTTTCAACATTTGAGTGAAAGCATTATAGCTAAGCACACGAAACTTGTGTGAATTAAACAACACAAGTGTGGCAATCAAGCAAACCTAGATAAACCTAGGACACCAAGGAAAACTCAATACGAATAAGTGCATTTGCATATGCATGAGTCATACCTTGAGGAGCTTGAAACGAAACCTTCGATGACCAATGATCGAAGTCCGGAGAAAAGACCGGATAAGAAAGGCGTCTTCACGAACCATCTCGAGCAAGAACAACCTAAGCCACTATTCCTAATCCCTTAAACAACCTAGCATTGAATACAATAAAATGCTAATACAAGGGAAGAGGTTTTGTTAAATAGGAAATAGCCAATAGCAAATATTTTGCCCTTACACTTTAGGTACTACTTGTGACAAAAAATGAAATTCATGTACCATTTAGGATGAACTCGAAGAGTTCGGGTACTGGTTGTGATTAAAAGTGAAGTTCAGGTACTATGTATATAATTGAGATAAAGTTCAGGTACCATTTGTGATAAAAACTCTTATATTTTCATAATTCAATCATTCATATTTTAAATCACCATCTAAAAATTATCTAAGCAAAAAATTTAATCAAATTGGGGGTCATTTGATCATCCAACTATATCAAACAAATGAACGGTTGTAATCAGAATGTTAACTTTTACCAAAACTGTCCATTTGTTTGATATAATTGGATGATCAAACGATCTCTAATTTGATTAAAATTTTGCATAGATGATCTTTAGAGAGTGATTTAAAATATGAATGGTTAGATTATTAAAATACGAAGCCGAATATATGCAAAAATGAATAGTTTGGACGGGCTCATCCAAACTCATTTGGATGAGAGTATTTTTCTTTGAACTGAGAGTCATGTTCACTTACTCAATAATTTTTTTACTCAATTATACTCATATGTTCTTGAATTTAAATTTAAAATAGAGAATAATTAAGCAGAATTCATAATTTTATGAAAAAAGAATGTGATGAAATCATGAAAGAGAAGAAGTTGAAAGTCAATCTGACATAGCAGAGAAGAAACAAAAAACGAAACGGTGTTAAGTAATTGATCCCAATTACAAGAATAAAAAATTGCTCATAAGGCCATTTTGGGTGGCCTTATTCTTCAAAAGGCCACAGTAGCTTTGTTTCCTAAATAAGGTCACTCAATAGCTTTAACCATTTCTATCTGACATTAAAAAAATTCAAAATTATGATTCATGCCACTGACGTTTTATTATTTTTGGACAGTAGTTTTATTGTCGTTGGACAGTAGTTTATTGTTTTTGGAAAGTAGATTTAGTGTGCTTTAGCTTTAGTGTTCTTTGACAGTAGCTTTAGTGTGCTTTGACTAGGGCTGCCACTTAAATAGGAAATTCCAATTCCATCCGATTCCGAACCGAAAGTTTCCAAACTTTTTCCGATCCGAATGTAATCCGATTCCGAAAATTTCCGATCCGAAAATTCCGAAGTAAATTGGATTGGAATTGGAATGGATTGAAAATTTCCGAAATTTTCCGATCCGAAAGTTTCCGAAAATTGCTGAACTCGTTCCAATCCGAATATTCCGAAATTTCAGTATTTTACTAATTTATTTATATATTTATTCATTTGTCGAATATACATATATATAATTATATACTAAAGTGTATTTTTTTCAATACTATTAATCTATTACTGTTATTTATGCCCTTATATTTATTATTTAGAGTTCTCAAATGGCAACTACTACTAAAACAAGATCTAGGGTTACAACTTTTTACATAGTATGTGGAGCTCGACCGTTGGAGCATGTGGTTGTGAAGAACACAAAAATTGGATTCCAGAAAGAGCGGTTAGGGTAAAATTAGTGGAAAAGATATTTTGGTAAATGATAATAAATAAGGGTTGACTGAGGTTGAAACAATGGCGAATAAGGCCAATTATTTCACACGGTACCTATTACTATGTGATAAATAAATGGGCGAAGTCAAATCTACCGTTAGACATTTTCGATTCATCGGATCAAATCACGTCCCAACATGTCAACTATTGTTGTCTACTATATTCATTGGTTATAAATAAATGTATACCTTTGAAAAACTAAATCACTGAGGAAAATGAAATTTAGCAAACTGACTGTTGGATGTGATTATTAAGATATTTGAGGTTTATGGTTAAAAATTTGGCTACTTTCGTCTTCATTTCTACCTCAATCCACATGGTCAACCACAATTGTAAATAGTAATAAATAAGGGTTGACCACATTGACTGAGTCCGAAACGACGACAAATGAAGACAATTATGTCATGGATTACTTTGGAAAAGTTTTAAAATTACGTTTTAATTTGGAATTCCGAAGATTCCAAAAAAATATCAATTCCGAAAACATCCAAAAAATTCCGAATATCCGAAAATTCCGAAAGTTCTGATCCAATCCGATCCAAATTTTTTGGAATTGGAATTGGAAAAATATATTCAGTTCCGAAAACTTTTGGATTGGAATTGGAACACTCATATCCGATCCGATCCATCCAAGTGGCAGGCCTAGCTTTGACAGTAGCTTTATTGTCGTTGGACAGTAGCTTTATTGTCGTTGAACAGTAGTTTTAGTGTGTTTTAGCTTTAGTGTTCTTTGACAGTAGCTTTATTGTCGTTAGACAGTAGCTTTATTGTTGTTTCCGTATGCATTAGTATTTTTGTAAATAATATCAAAAAAAAATGCGGTGGCATTTTTGTAAATATTGATACGGTGGTATTTTTGTAAATATTGGTGGTCTTATTTAGGTAAAAAATATTTGGTGGCTTTTTGAAGCATAAGGCCACCCAAAATGGCACTATGGGTAATTGGCCCTTAAAAAGTTAAAAGAACTTTTGATCCCAATTAAAAAGTAAAAGTGATTATATTCTTGTTAATTAGGTTTAGGTTAATGCTATTTTTTTTTTGGACAATTTAGGTTAATGCTATTTAAAGTCCGGAAAAGACTAGGACCTAATAACAGGCCGTATAGTCGAGAAATTTTTGCAAGGGACGGTCAGTCCACGTTAGATCTGTGACGACCACTTAGCTTCTGACACGTGACTTGTAGGAAAAAAAAGCCGTTAGGCTATGTTTGCTTCTCCCCCTTTCTCTCTCTCTCTCTCTCTCTCTCTCTCTCTCTCTCTCTCCTCTTTGCCCAGTTCAATAACCACGAACGATTTGCTTCTCCGCCTTCTCTTCTTCTTTACTTCCTCTCTCTCTCTCTAATTATCTTGATGGAGGGATGCAGCTTGTTTGAATCATCACTAGCACAAACGAAAGAGAGAAAATTGCTTGAATAATCTTAATCCATCAAGATAAAGACCAGAAATTTCCAAACAACTAATGATCGAAAAGAAAAATCTATTGTTTTAAAGTATAAGGTAAACCATATTTTCGTTGTTTTAAAGGTTGGATGAATTAATGGGGAGGTTGTTTTAGGTTTTCGTTGTGCTTTCGTTTCTGGGTCTGATTTATTTTGTGGGATTCATTTCAATTCTGGGTTTTCGTTTTGCTTTGGTGTGTGATGAAGATTGCATCTTGGATTTGTTATTCGAAGAGATAGTTTTCTTTGATTTGTTTATTGGAACTAGAAGACGGGTGAAGCGGTGGTCTGGGTGCCAAAGGTTGTAGAGAAGCGGCGGCGTGTGTGGTTGTGCGGCGGCTGGGCACGAGCTCGATTGGAGGTGGTGCTGGGAGAGAGAGGCAGAAGAAAAGGGGGATGAAGCAAACAGAGCCTTCTGGAAAATTTTCTATTAACCACGTGACATTCTACAATTGGACTGTCACAAATCCTATGTGAATTGACGGTCTCTTGGAAAAATTTCTCCTTATAGTCAACAATGAAAGCTCTTTTACTATTGTGGTGACTGGTGACTGGTGACCGGTGGCTGGTGAAGTCACCATAATCTCTTGGACTTTCCAATTTGAGCTTAGCACTCCCCTTGAACTAAATATTTTCGTCACCCCATTCGTCACCCCATCCCAAAACCAAAATCTTTCCACCCATATCTTCTTCTAAATATAGCATTTAACTCCCTTGAAGGTAGCACTCAAACGTCCAAACTCACATTTACTCTTCCAACCAAAACTATCAATTAAGAATCTGTAACAAAGAAATTGGTGATGTCTACAGAGCAACAACACACCCAGAAGGCATTTGGATGGGCTGCAAGAGATTCGTCTGGTGTTCTCTCTCCCTTCAATTTCTCCAGAAGGTACATCGTCATATCTTCTCCTTGTCAGATTACAGCACCAGTTTTTGTTTTTCTTTTATTTTCTCAAACTGAAGTAATTATGTGGTTGCAGGGAAACAGGAGATAAAGACGTCAGGTTTAAAGTGTTATACTGTGGGATTTGCCATTCGGACCTCCACATGGTCAAGAACGAATGGGGCTTCTCTAGCTATCCTTTAATTCCCGGGTACGTACTACTTTTTTTCATAATTGGGGCAATACATGCCCTTTTGTGCTTGGATTATGATACCCTATTAATTAGTTAATCCATTGTAAACATAACTGGGGCAATACATGCAGGCATGAGATTGTTGGTGTAGTGACAGAAATAGGGAGCAATGTACAAAAATACAAAGTTGGAGACAAGGTCGGTGTTGGAGGCATGGTGGGAGCTTGTCGATCTTGTGATAGTTGTACCGATCACCTTGAAAACTACTGTCCCAAAGTAGTACTCACTTACGGTGGCAAGTACTATGACGGAACCACCACCTATGGTGGTTACTCTGACATCATGGTGGCGGATGAACACTTCATAGTCCGTATCCCAGACAACCTACCTCTTGATGCTGCTGCTCCTCTCCTATGTGCCGGGATCACAACCTATAGCCCCTTGAGGTATTTTGGACTTGACAAGCCGGGTATGCATGTCGGTGTTGTTGGCCTAGGTGGCTTAGGCCACGTCGCGGTGAAGTTTGCCAAGGCTATGGGGGTTAAGGTTACGGTGATCAGTACCTCCCCTAATAAGAAGGAGGAAGCTGTTAATCACCTTGGAGCTGATTCTTTTTTGGTCAGTCGTGACCAAGATCAGATGCAGGTAAGTATTCGAACAAGTTACCTTTATGAGGTTGAAGTGGATTAAAGTCATTAAACGATGAACAAGTTACCTTTATGAGGTTGAAGTGGATTAAACGATGAACAAGTTACCTTTATGAGGTTGAAGTGGATTAAATGATGAACAAGTTACCTCTATGAGGTTGAAGTGGATTAAACGATGAACAAGTTACCTTTATGAGGTTGAAGTGGATTAAACAATGAACAAGTTACTTACTGTTTGTTTGATTGATTGATATGTAGGCTGCCATTGGTACCATGGATGGGATCATTGACACAGTTTCTGCACAACATCCTCTCCCGCCTTTGATTGGTTTGTTGAAGTCTCATGGAAAGCTTGTTATGGTTGGTGCACCAGAGAAGCCTCTTGAGATTCCAGTTTTTCCTTTACTCTCGGGTAAGTACGTAACTCGGAGAAGTTGGCTTTACCTTTTCATTTTTTGATATGGTTGGTTAACAGAGTTTATTTTTGTACTTAACAGGAAGGAAGATGGTAGCTGGAAGTGGTAGTGGAGGTTTGAAGGAGACACAGGAGATGATTGATTTTGCAGCCAAGCACAACATAACAGCTGACATCGAGGTTATCCCGATCGACTACTTGAACACCGCCATGGAGCGCCTTGTTAAAGGAGACGTCAGATACCGTTTTGTCATTGACATTGGAAACACATTGAAGGCCAGCTCTTGAATTACCCAGACCGAGACAATGAAGGAACAAGAACAGATATCGAGTCTGATATGGTGTCTTAATCTGTGTTGTTTTTTTTTCTACAAAGCTATTTTTGTTGTTACTATGTTCTTCTTTTTTTCCTTTCATCTCTTCAATCTTCATCACATTATGAGTAGAACATGTATAATGTGATGGATTTGAAATAAATGAATACATGAATAATGTTACTGGAACACAGAGAAAATTAGGGAAGGCAAACATTGCCTTCTGTTGTAACGTTGTATTGCTATATCATCATCACTTCATCCATTCTATTTGTTGTAATGTTGTATTGCTAATGCAAATTCATCAAAAACCAAAGAACAACTGAAAACTAACATTGGTACAAACACACATGGGAGTTATTTGCAATCATGACCGACTCTAACTCTAGAAGCTGAATTCTCCTCTATCACAGTCGGGAACTAAAAGTCAAGAGACCCAGTTTTGGAGGACCCAGAACAACTACTAGAAGTACCATATGAACTCCCACTTGAACCATCGATAGGGGCCTGGTTGAGACATTCTAAAACCAAATACCTCCGCTTTTGCAGCTTTATTGAGAAGGTTGTTGCCTCAAGAATCACAGGAACCTGCACACACAAACAAAATTATGAATGACAACTAAACTTAAGTACATAAGAAGCAAAACAAAATAAATCAAAATTCCTTGCTGTGCCAATTTGAAGTTTTCTCAACTGGACCAATTTTTTAAGACATGTAAGTTGGTAACAAATTAACAATACAATCAAGCCTGTATTGCATCAACTAGGTAGCAGAACTAATGGCATAACAGAAATGGGTAATAGAACAGATGGGGCTCTAAGGATGACTGAGTGAATGGCGCGGTCATGTAGTTGCATGTTTGCAAATTTATATCAAGTAGCCAAGTACAGAACATAACTTCATGCTTCATAAAAGCAGAGACTCCCCAACTTAATTCAATTAGTGTTATATTTGAGTGAAGTACACTTTTACACTACCTGTGTGTTAATTTGTGCTACTTTCTGCACATTGAGAAGGCCAACCATGTCCTGGTAACCAGTAAGGAGAGTTGCCAATTCCTTGTTCTCATCTGAATAAATGGTTCATTATAAGTACGTATTAGCAGAAAAAAAAAATGTACATATTATATATATATATATATATATATATCTCACAGCGAAAAGAATCAATGTGAAAGCTGATACAAACCTGGAATTGCTTTAACTGACAGCAAGGTGTCCGCCATGTGCTGCCATCTTATAGAGGAGGAGGGTGAAAGAAGAGTAGGAGGAAATGTCACGACTGCAACAGCATTTGAAGATCTTAGCATGCCTTTAAGAGATCTAAGAAAGGAAAGCATGTCCCATTCCTGCCAGTAATATATTATATTGATTTGAGTACGGAAAAGGCATACAATTCACCAAAACTGTAAAGCAGTTGAAATAAGAGGCAGCTGTAAAGCAGAGAAACATAATAAGAATTTAAGAGCAAATAAAGATCGCAACTGACCATGTTGGAATATCCACACTGTGGAGCACAGAATGATTGAATGGCAATACGACCAACACAAGAAATGTTGCCGTCACTTCTGTAGATTAGCCAAGATGAAAAACATGATAAAATATATAGGGAAAACAAAAAAAAACAAAAAAAGACCATAAGAACATGGCTGCCTAAAGTTCTTCTTAAGCATGCAAAAGTTTCACTACCTCATTACCTGCGTACTAAAAGGGTCTTATGAGAACTCTTGAAGACTCAAATTCAAATATGAAGAAATATTAGACAAGAACCACTAGAAAACATAATTTATAAAGAGCTAAAGAAAGGACAACATCTAGCAGCAAAACTATTTGTTAAGATCAAGAGCATTATAAGCATAGTTTTGAGACTAAGTGATGGTTTAAATGTACCAAATGTTAGTCTTTATAATGAACAAAAGAAGCTAGCTTGACATTTAGAAAAACCAATGGATATGCATGTATCTTCACTAACCAAACATGAAATGTGTAAAATTTTAGGCAGGTAAGAAATAAGACTAGACTACTATACCTTGGAAACTGTGATAAAAAAGTGGCACACCGGTCATGTAGTGTAACAAGATTTGGAGAATCTTGAATGCTAGCACAATCTATACGCTTGCCGGTTAGAAACTGCCTCTCCAAGGACTTCCGCAAGTCAAAGTTGTTGCAGAACTCATTTTTGCCATCTGCACAACAATATTATAACAAAATTGCTCTTGAAATCTAAATGAGATATGCGCCAATGGGAAATATCATACAGAAAACGAAATAAGAAAAAACTCACTTTGACTATCAAAATTCTGCTGATTTTCACCAAAATACTTCTTATATTGCCAAGCTATCCTTAACCCTTTCTCCTGGAAATTTTGGTAAACAAAGTATTAGATGTATTATTGTTCACCATATACACCAAATTACTGAACAACCTGAAGAAGAGGACAACCTGATCAGGGTCTCGATGACTAGACTTATCATCTTTGGGTACTGCAGGACTAGGCAAAGTACCAAGAAACTGTCTTGGGTCCTTGGCTGGGCTTGCATAGAGTAGGGGTTGGTTGTGAACCAGGCCTTGAGACATGAAATTCCTAAGCAAAAGCATATGATGAGGTGCTTCTGCATCTTCCATCACCATGACTAGGCTTCCTAGAGAAAACCCACCACCTAAAATTTCTGCAAATTAAAGACAATCGAATGAAACTGCTATAAAGATTATACAAAAATATACAATAAAATAATAATAACATTTACAATTTTAATCACTCCTGCTCATTCTAAGTAATTCCAATAATTTATTAGTGATAGAAGATTACTGTCAAGGTCTGGAATCCCTGACGAAATAAACATTGTGCCATTGGGACCATGCTTGAGTCCTGGGATTTGAGGTGAGTTTGCACCCAAAAAGTTGCGAGAGAAGCTACTTGTTCGCGTCTTGGTCGCAGCCATGGCAGCAAAAACACTCTCCGAACTCTCAATCAGAGCACCCCAAACAACTGGCAATGAAGACTGCAGCTCTTTTCTGATTACTAGATGCCTGCAGCCACGATTTGCAGGAGACAAAATTTCAAAACCCAACAAAATTTGTAATTTCCCTCATCCAATAAGTAACAGCTAAACCAGAAAAACTATCGATTTCAAAACCACATACAGAACATTTTTCAATAAGAAGGCTGCTCACTTAAACTTTTAATAAGTCACAACATTGACCCTATTCCGGCCTTATGCTTTGAATTCCAACCAAATGTGTTTTATACAAGTATTCCTACTACCAATATAATGTACTTCTATTATAGCTTGCAAGAATTCCAATGTTGAAATACAAGTTCTTTTCATCGAACACTTGGTGTGCATTGTAACCTCAACCAATTTCAGACAGAACCAGCCAAGATTATGTTATAGATAATCAATTTTTTTTTACAAGAATCGGAATAAATATACATACATACATATATATATATATATATACATATATAAACAAAGAGACCTCTGCTGAACTGAGCCAACTGCAAGCAATTAGGCATAGATAAGCCAACTGTAAAACACACGCCCAAAATCATACTCTTGGTTTCTTCATCCTTATTCAACTTTTGCTACGGCTTGAACTAACCTGAAACAGTTGACTGTGCTAGTAGCGTTAAGAGTGTCACCAAGCCTCTCTCTGTGTTCAGTGCTCCTTGATTCTCGTCGTCGTTTTCCCAAATAAAACAGCCAGAAACACACAACCTATTGTCAAAAAACAAAGACTCAATGGGCTGTTGTTGACATTTTGCAACTGAGCCCGTGTTTCTCAGGCCCAAATCTAAATGACATTTTTCTACCGACCTGCAATTTTGCGACGAAGATTTAATTGGTTCAATAGTATTTTTATTTTTTATTTATTTTTTAAAAAAAGCCGCACTTTTGCAGTGCGTCATTTTTTTTTGGGCAAGTGAAATGATAATATATTATATGAAGGGAAATATTACAAAGGACCCGAAAGTCAAATATTCTCGTTTTAAGTTCAATTTAAACCAGACTCGTCAACTTCTCATTTGGTTATATTACATGATTTACATCTACTGTCTACACCTTCACAAACACAACCCAAAACAAACTCAAATCAAACTTGCATACGTTTTTTTGGGAAAATTATTGACATCTTGAAAATCTACTATCAAATAACTAAAGGTCAAATTCAAGCCAGACCGATTAACTTTCCATTTTATTTCAGCACACCTAATTTTACATTTGTCCTAAAGTAATTGGTTTTGAAAAGTAGGAGAAAATTAAGAAAGCCTCTCGGCTCCCATATATATGTCAATTAACGTCAGCGCTGACAATTATTACAGCCATTGTTCCAAAAAAAAAAATTAGTACAAGCCATCAAACAAAGACTTACCATCCCATAACCCCCCCCCCCCCCCATATATATAGTGTGTGCCAACACCAATCACCCTGATCAATTCGAACAACATCTTCCTTGAATTGAAGCTTTCACTTTGATCTCTCTCACTCTCTCTCGCATAACACACACATATACACAAAAAATACAGAGAGAAAATGTCTAAAGCATCATCAGCTCAAGAAGAAGCAGTGAATTCTTATGGATGGGCTGCTAGAGATTCCTCAGGAATTCTCTCCCCCTACCACTTCACTAGGAGGTACTTCCTCTTTATTTCTCTTTTTGGCTTCTTGTTTTCCTCAAGATCTTACCTAGGTAGATCTAGTTTTTCAACTTAGAAGTTGTTATTTTCTTATTTTTCAAGGGCTAACGGCAATAATGATATCACCATCAAGATACAATACTGTGGAATTTGCCACGGAGACATTCACCTCGTAAAGAACAATTTATGGCCAACTATCTATCCCGCTGTCCCTGGGTAAATTTTCGTTTCAACGAAAGTTGATTTGGTTTGTTTTTTACTGTTCGTAAACATGTGTCAAATGAAAGTTCTTAAAAGTTCATTAAGTTGAGGACAATATCAAACAGGTTCCAACCACTAATAGCTAATGACATACATAAAATAGATTTTGTATGGTCATTTTTGTAGGCATGAAATTGTTGGGCAAGTGACTAAGGTTGGGATCAATGTCAAAAAATTCAAAGTTGGAGATGTAGCCGGAGTTGGGTGCATGGTGGGTTCATGTGGCTCCTGCGAAAACTGCAACCAGGACTTGGAAAATTACTGCCCCAAAATGTTATGGACCTTCAATGGACACTTTGAAGATGGAACAAGAACCTTTGGTGGATATTCAGATAAGTTCGTTGTGGAAGAGCACTTTGCCGTCCGAATCCCAAATGACTTTCCATTAGCGGGTGCAGCTCCGCTATTGTGTGCTGGGATTACTGTGTATAGCCCCCTGAAATATTTCGGACTAGTCTCCGAGCACGGTAGCAGGAAGCATTTGGGTGTGGTTGGGCTTGGGGGAGTAGGTCATATGGCCGTGAAGTTTGCTAAAGCTTTCGGAGCAAAGGTCACCGTGATTAGTTCCTCTCCAAGTAAGAAAAAAGAAGCAATCGACCGGCTTGGTGCGGACTCTTTTGTGATCAGTCATGATCAGGAGCAATTGGAGGTAAATTTTTGTTTTGGTCTAATGCAATCGGAAGTATTTAATTAAGTGCTAAGTTTCTTTTTTTAAAAAAAAATTATAGCACATTCATCCCTCTTTTTCTATACTACGTACTCGTTAGCATTGTACGATATATACTAGATTTTGAGAACAATGTGAACATAAAATTGAAAAACCGAAATTTTTTTTTGGGTCAAATAAAAACCGAAATGTGATGGTTGAGATGAATATTTTCATGTTTTTAGGCTGCCATGGGCACCATGGATGGTATCGTTGACACTGTTTCTACTCCTCACTCTCTCCTGCCTTTGATTGGCTTGCTGAAGACTAGTGGAAAACTAATTTTGGTGGGTGCTCCAGTGACGCCTCCAGAGCTTCCAGTCTTCCCTTTAATTATGGGTAAATTAATTTTCCCCCTTCTTTTTATAACCAAAGTTTTTAAAAGGCTGAATACTAATTAACACTCTTATTTTCTTTTTTAATGGAATAATAGGGAGGAAAGTTATTGCTGGTAGTACAATTGGGGGAATAAAAGAGACACAAGAGATGATAGATTTTGCAGTAAAGCACAAGATCACAGCAGATGTCGAAGTTATTCCAATGGATTATGTGAACACTGCTCTTGAACGACTTGAGAAGGGTGACAATGTTAGGTATCGATTTGTCATTGATGTGGCAAACACCTTGTCATTGACGTCGCAAACACCTTGAATTCTCCTTATGGAATTTGAACATAAATTTTCATTCATGTAAACACCATTTGTATGTACGTACGTACGTAAGTCTTGTTTTGTAATAAGCTGATTTGTATGCATACGGACGTCTTGTTTTGTAATAATCTGAAGAGACATGAAACTGAAATTTGAATTAAGGAATCATGTTAATTAAGAGCTTTGTTGAGTATTGTCCACATGTGTATGTGCAAGTAGAGTATCTTGATTAAGGCATCCACATATGATTAAGACATCCACATTTTATGCTTTAATAAAACTAACGATCACTTGTTTACGGGGTGCACCTTCAATGTTCCAAACATAGAGTGTTTGGGCAGAAGGGACAAATGCAAGGGGGGTGGGGTGGGGTAGATGATGAAGGGTGAGGATTGTGTCATGTGTTCCAAGCATGGCATGCTTAGACCATGGCAGAATTTCCCTTGTTTACGAGATAAACTATTTTAAGAATGAGAAATGGGTAGTGTGTGGACAAGAGCATTGATGCCATGTTAAGCAGTGGACAAGAGCATGGCATACGTTTCAATTCTAATTTAGTAATTTGCATAATATCAATTTGTCCCTTACCTTAACAATCGCTTTATGTGTAAAATTTTATCCAAAAAGCATCTGAGTGCATTTAGTAGTAGACTATAAACTTGTATGTTATAATTAATTTCGTCATTCTTTAAATACGAGACTTGTTTAACTCTTCAATGTATTCAAGTTTGTAGTTCACATGCAATATAGACTTTTCTCTTCTGCCAAATTCCTCGTAGAGACTCTTCTTCTCATCATATCTTATCTCGCTTGGGAAATAAGTAATTAATGGTTTCAAAAAGTAAAGACTAAAGAGAATGCATGGAGACGACTGCTCTATATGCATGCACCTTGCTTCTACGTCATTGCAGACGACTCTAAAACATTTAGCTTTCCCAAGCGACTCTAAGATCGACGTCATCATTGTCTATATTTAATTATTTATGTCCATCAATTCTTGCATGGTACTCCAAACCATATGCTATATATAGATCGATATAGTTTGATCGATCAATATCTCTCTCATTACAACTATTTCACTTTCAGTGATTGTCTAGATACACATTGAATTTTGAAGATGTCTGAAGCAATTATATCATCTGCAGAAGAAGGGCAGCTGGCTGTGAATGCCTATGGATGGGCTGCTCGAGATTCCTCAGGAATTCTCTCTCCCTTCCATTTCACCAGGAGGTACGTATTAACATATAATCTCGATCTTCTTCTTTTTATAGCTAGGCTTCTTTAATTCTCGCATTGTTGCTTGGTTTATAATTTTCATAATTAATTTGCAGGACTACTGGTAGTAATGATATCAGCATTAAGATACTCTACTGTGGCATTTGCCACTCAGACCTTCACCTTGTTAAGGATGAAGTTGGAATGACCATTTATCCCATCGTCCCAGGGTATGTACCCAATTCTATTATATCGATAATATAAACATAAAACACTAGTGGTAATTCGTTCATTCAAACACGACCACACTCAGAACCATATTTATTTCTGATAGATAAGATACAAGTGTAATATCTATATATTTTCATCATGATTTTGTAGACATGAGATTGTTGGCGAAGTGACCAAGGTCGGGAGCAACGTCACGAAATTCAAGGTAGGAGACATAGCCGGAGTGGGGTGCATGGTGGGTTCATGTGGTTCGTGCGATAACTGCACACAAGACTTGGAAAATTACTGCCCCAAAATGATATGGACCTACAACAAACACTACCACGACGGATCGAGAACTTTCGGTGGATACTCCAACAAACTAGTAGTCGAGGAGCATTTCGCAGTCCGAATCCCAGATAACTTGCCATTAGAAGGTGTTGCACCTATGCTATGTGCTGGGATTACGGTGTACAGCCCTATGAAACACTTTGGACTATTTGAGCATGGTAAGCACTTGGGTGTGGTAGGTCTTGGTGGCCTCGGTCATATGGCTGTCAAGTTTGCCAAGGCTGTGGGAGCGAAAGTGACTGTGATAAGTACCTCCCCCAATAAGAAGAAGGAAGCAATGGAACAACTTGGTGTTGATGATTTTCTGATCAGTCGCGACCAAGAGCAATTGCAGGTAGATAAAGTTCTACGTACATGTTTTGTTGTCTGACTGACTGTTTGTTAAGAAAGAAATTTTCCATTACTAACGTACTTACATGCATGTAAATATAGGCTGCCGTGGGTACAATGGATGGTATCATCGACACAGTTTCAGCCCCTCATTCTCTGTTGCCATTGATTGACTTGTTGAAGACGGACGGAAAGCTCATTGTGGTGGGTGCTCCGCTCCAACCACCTGAGCTACCATTGTTTCCTTTAATCATGGGTAAGCTAGTTAATTTAATTTTCTTTTGTTTGGATATATTAAATTCATTATTACTCTATATATATATAGAAAAGATTCAATGTGATTTAACTGTGATGTATATTTAACAGGGAGGAAGCTAATTGCTGGTAGTGCAATTGGGGGAATGAAAGAGACTCAAGAGATGATAGATTTTGCAGCAAAGCATAATATCACAGCAGACATTGAAGTCATTCCAATGGAATATGTTAACACTGCTCTTGAACGAGTTGGCAGGAATGATGTTAAGTACCGCTTTGTCATTGACGTCGCAAACACCTTGAATTCTCCATATTGATTGAAAAAAACTTGAGTTCCGGCTGGCCTTTTCTGACCAATTCACCGTTAGGTCTTGTTTGGTAGTAAGTTAAGTGATGTAGAATTTGAAATAAGGACTCCTGTTAAGATCGAGTTATGCTTACAAATGTTCATGCGGACGTGACTAACGTGACGCATGAGTGTTAATGTACGAATGTATTGAGTGTTTGATCAATAGCCAGGAACTAAATTTATAAAGAGGTAAAGAAAGGACAACATCTAATAGCAATCCTATTTGTTAAGATCAAGGGCATTATAAGCATAGTTTTTAGACTAAATAACGGTTTAAATGTACCAAATGTTAGTCTTTATAATGAACAAAAGAAGCAAGCTTGACATTGAGAAAAACAAATGGATATGCATGATCTTCACTAACCAAACATGAAATGTGTATACTTTTAGGCAGGTAAGAAACAAGACTAGACTACTATACCTTGGAAACTTTGATAAAAAAAAGTGGCACACCGGTCATGCATCGTAACAAGATTTGGAGAATCTTGAATGCTAGCACAATCTATACGCTTGCTTGTTAGAAACTGCCTCTCCAAGGGCTTCCACAAGTCAAAGTTGTTGCAGAACTCATGCTTGCCATTTGAACAACAAATATTATAACAAAATTGCTCTTGAAATTTAAACGAGATACGCGCCAATGACAGATATAATTGAGAAAACAAAATAAGAAAAAATTCACTTTGAGTGTCAAATTCTGCTGATTTTCACCAAAATACTTCTTATATTGCCAAGCTATCGTTCACCCTTTCTCCTGGAAATTTTGGTAAACAAAGTATTACCAAAATTTGAAAACCTAACAAAATTTATAATTACCCTCATCGAATGACATAAGTAACAGCTAAACGAGAAAAATTGTCCAGTTCAAAACCAAATATAGTCCATTTTTCAATAAGAATCCTGAACACTTGCTGTGTTGCTGGTTTTGGTTCTTGGGCTGGTGTGATTTCCTTGCCATTTTTCTTGGATTGTGGGCATGGGCTCTGTCCTTGGGCCGTGACTGGGCTGCTGATTGTTCAGGTTTTTATTTATTTTGTTATTAGTAGGGGTGGGCACAAAACCCGAAAATCCCGAACCCGAACCGGTCCCGAACCGTCCCGAGGCGGGACGGGCCGGGATTGATTTTCAAATTTTACTGTTTCGTCCCGTCCCGAAACAAACGGGACGGGATCGGGTTTATGTTTTTAAAATCCCGATAGGCCCGGCCCGTCCCGAAAGTACTATTTATTTCTGTTTTTTTTAAAGCCCATAGGTTTGGCCCAAACTCTCTCTTCTCTATCTCTGTTTTTTTCATGGACTGAAATTCTCTTCTCTATCTCAAACAGCCAAATTCTCTTCTCTCTCTATCCCTCTCTCTTCCGTCTTCTTCTTCCCCGTCTCAATTCTCACTTCTCTCGTTTTTTCTTCCCTCTCTTCCGTCTCTTCTTCTTCTTCTTGTCTCTCTCTCTCTCTCTCTCGTCTCTCTCTCTCGACAAGCCCAGCCCCGAGACCAACTCAAACTCGGATCCGCCGTCGTCCTCAACTCCTCTTTATCTCTCATAGTCGCCGGCGTCCCATATCTCTCTTCCTCAAACTCGTGCTCGAGCCGCACCGCAAGCCCGGACCCACCCCCCGAACACCCACCTCATGTCGCCACTCACGCCGCAGCTCGGGTGTAGGAAGACGGCGGCACGGTGAAGCCGTGATTGGTGCGTACTGCAGAGAGTAGTTGGGTTTGGGTTGTGCATGTGGATTGATTGAAGTGTAATTTTGTGTGTGTTTGCAGAGACAATTCGCAGGATTGCAGGAATTGTGAAAAAATGGGCTTTAATCCTGATCCCGTTCCGTCCCGTCCCGGTCCCGATCGGGTTCGGGATGGTCGGGATCACTTTTGAAAATCACCAATCCCGTCCCGTCCCGTCCCGAACCTAAATTTCGGGATAGGGATCGGGATCACCTCTATCCCGGCCCGTCCCGGCCCGTGCCCACCCCTAGTTATTAGTTGTAGCATTGAACTAAGGGATAATTATAACTTTAGTCCCTGAACTATAACTCGTTCGACACTTTCGTCCCTGAAGTTTGAAATATATCACTTTCGTCCCTGAACTTCAACACCAACCATCACTTTCGTCCCTGACCGGAACAAAATGGTGCAAAATCTATGCCAAAATGTTCACAAGGATGAGAGGAGTAACTTTTATAACTGGGGCTAAGCTCGATTCGGCCTAGAATTGGTCGAATTTAGCCCGAAAGCTTATGGTGGCCGGAATTTTAATCGTAAAATTCTCCGCCGTCCCGCGACGGTTTGAGGTGTGGTTGGTGGCGTTGAACTCGCCTCAAAGAGGGCTTCAAAGCCCAATAGGTGTTGTACTCCGATTTGGCCGGAATCGGAGGTGTATTCGATGAAAACCCTCGGCAGGGACGAAAGTGATATAGAATGTTAAAGTTCAGGGACTAAAGTGATATATTTCAAACTTCAGGGATGAAAGTGTCGAATGGATCATAGTTCAAGGACTAAATGTGATTTTTTCCCTTGAACTAATAATAAGTCCATACCCATGTTTGGTAGGACAGGTTGGGATTTGTTCCCGGATGCACACATTGTATGCTTTATTTGGCCTAGTGCGGTTGCTAGTCGTCGTCAAATGAACACAACATTCTAATGAAACAAAATTTCAATTGTTTTTATTTCGGACGGTAATATAGTGAGATCACTGGTTTATCTATTTTATTGCTCTTCGTGAGTTTTATTTTTCCGGTATGTCACCGTTGTTGTAAAGCAAATAGAGTAGCCAATTGTGCACTCTTTCCTAATTGGTGCATGTTAAAAAATACATAGATTTGACCAAAATGATATGGTAATTGAGCAATATAATTTGGTAATTGATCAGTGATGTGTATATGATATATAGTCCAGTTGGACTAGGCAGTGGTCATCCCCGCTCACAATCCGGGTTCGAATCCCCCTCTCTTCACAATTTCGAACTTTGGAGCCATATATCCCCCTCCCCTTAAAAAAAAAAAAAAATATATATATATATATATAACATAACACATATGATTAAAAAATCTACATCTTAATCATTAGTCTTTAATAAAGCCAACAATCATTTTCCACGAGATAAAATATTTGAAATAGGAGAAGTGGGTAGTGTGTGGGACAAGAGCAATGATGCCATGTTAAGCAATGGACAAGAGCACGATGCACTTTCAATACTAATTTGCATAATATCAATATTGTCTTTTAGCCTAACAATTACTTTATACGTGAGATTTTATCCAGAAAGACATCTCGGTGCAATTAGTAGTAGACGTAACAATTTTGTCATTCTTTAAATACGAGACTTTTCTCATTCTTCAACGTAACTTTTTTTTTTTTTTTTTTTTTTTTTAGAAATCACAAAATAAAAAATATGGGTTCTTTAAAGTACCATGTAATCTTACTGAATTGCTCATTTCAAGCTACAAATCTTAGTTCCACAGAAGCTACACAAAACCCTAACTTCTCATAACTGAAAATTGCAGCAAATAAAGCTCACAATTCACAAAGGTGAGTCCTTGGAGCTCTGCACTTGCTCAGAAGACCACGCGAAACTGTGGGGCGTCGGAGCCACTTGCGGAGAGGATCTCCCAGCGGCAGGGCTCGAGCTCTTCCGACACGGGGCAGTAGCCGGCGAGAGTGACCTTATCTGCAGAAGCGGCGACCGACCCGAATTCGAAGACGGTGACATTGGCGGGTCGAGGAACCTCAACGGCGCCGTTCATGCCCGGAACCTCCACGGGTTTCGGATCCGGGTTGGATTTGGCTTCGGGTTTGGACTCGCTGCCTTTCCACCAGGAGAGAATACCCATGGCTGAAGACTCGTGAATAAGTAACTTAACTTATACATCTTCAATAAGTACATGATTTCTTTTGGTAATGAGTAATTAAAGAAAAGTCTTAGCCATCAAGCAGAAAGAGACTTTTCCGCGTAGACTCTTCTTCTCATCATATAATCATATTTCCTCGAGGTTTCAAAATTTGAAGTCAAGAAACAACGGCTCTAGCTATATGCATGCACCTGGCATCTACGTCGTTGCAGACGACTCTAAAATATTTATAGCTTTACCAAGCGACTCTAAGATCGACGTCATCATCATCTATATATATGACCATCAAGTCTTGCAAGTTACTCCAAACCACATGTTAGACATAGATCGATACAGTCCGATATCTCTCTCATTACAACTATTTCACTTTCACAGATTGTCTAGCTACACATTGAATTTTGAAAATGTCTGAAGCAATTAAATCATCTGCAGAAGAAGGGCAGGCTGTGACTGCCTATGGATGGGCTGCTCGAGATTCCTCAGGAATTCTCTCTCCCTTCCATTTCACCAGGAGGTACGTATTTACATATGATCTCGATCTTCTTCTTCTTCTTCTTCTTTTTATAGCTACGCTTCTTCAATTCTCGCATCGTTGCTTGGTTTTTAATTTTAAGCAATTAATTTAATTGCAGGACTACTGGTAGTAATGATATCAGCATTAAGATACTCTACTGTGGCATTTGCCACTCAGACCTTCACTTTGTTAAGAATGAAGTTGGAGCGACCATTTATCCCATCGTCCCAGGGTATGTACGCAATTCTATTGTATATATCGATTATATAAACTCTAGTAGTAATTCATTCATTCATTCAAACACGACCACACTCTGATAGATAAGATACAAGTGTGATATCTATATATTTTCATCATGATTTTGTAGACATGAGATTGTCGGCGAAGTGACCAAGGTCGGGAGCAACGTCACGAAATTCAAGGTAGGAGACATAGCCGGAGTGGGGAGCATGGTGGGTTCATGTGGTTCGTGCGATAACTGCACACAAGACTTGGAAAATTACTGCCCCAAAACAATATGGACTATCAACCACCAATACCATGACGGATCGAGAGTTTTCGGTGGATTCTCCGACAAACTAGTAGTCGAGGAGCATTTCGCAGTCCGAATCCCAGATAACTTGCCATTAGAGTGTGTTGCACCCCTGCTATGTGGTGGGATTACGGTGTACAGCCCTATGAGACACTTTGGACTATTTGAGCATGGTAAGCACTTGGGTGTGGTAGGTCTTGGTGGCCTCGGTCATATGGCTGTCAAGTTTGCCAAGGCTGTGGGAGCAAAAGTGACTGTGATAAGTACCTCCCCCAATAAGAAGAAGGAAGCAATGGAACAACTTGGTGTTGACAATTTTCTGATCAGTCGCGACCAAGAGCAATTACAGGTTAAGAAAGAAATTTTGTTGTCAGATTTTGTTAAGAAAGAAATTTTCCTTTGCTTACGTACTTACATATATAAATACAACACATGCATGTAAATATAGGCTGCCGTGGGTACAATGGACGGTATCATCGACACAGTTTCAGCCCCTCATTCTCTGTCGCCATTGATTGACTTGTTGAAGACGGACGGAAAGCTCATTGTGGTGGGTGTTCCGCTCCAACCACCTGAGCTACCATTGTTTCCTTTAATCATGGGTAAGCTAGTTACTTTAATTTTCTTTTGTTTGGATTAAATTCATTATTACTTTATATATATATATATATATATATATATATATATATATATATATATATATATCCCCTTCCACGCGCACGTCGCACGAAAAATAAAATGCGAACATCCTCATTGCGAGTGCAAACTAATGATCAAAACCGTCATATTTTAGGTCATCCTTCAAGGATCATTTTGATAAAAAAAATCAATTTGGAAATTATTTAGCCATTTGATTACCACATTCATCGTTTCAACCTTATCGACGGACTGCATTTGTCTATAAACTATATAATGATCGATGACCAAACAATCTCCAATTCGGCTGATTTTTTGCAAGAATAATTTTTGAAAATAAATCTAAACGATAAACGGTTCGATGATTGAGTTATGTTGTCAATTATCCGTATGAGGATGTTCGCATTTTATTTTTCGTGCGGACGCGCATGTGAGGGGGTATATATATATATATATATATAAGAGAGAGAGAGAGGAGAGAGAGAGAGAGAGAGAGAGAGAGAGAGAGAGAGAGAGAGAGAGAGAGAGAGAGAGAGAGAGAGAGAGAGAGAGAGAGAGAGAGAGAGAGAGAGAGAGAGAGAGAGAGAGAGAGAGAGAGAGAGAGAAAAAAAATTCAATTTGATATAACTGTGATGTATATATATTTAACAGGGAGGAAGCTAATTGCTGGTAGTGGAGTTGGGGGAATGAAAGAGACTCAAGAGATGATAGATTTTGCAGCAAAGCATAATGTCACAGCTGACATTGAAGTCATTCCAATGGAATATGTTAACACTGCTCTTGAACGAGTTGGCAAGAATGATGTTAAGTACCGCTTTGTTATTGACGTCGCAAACACCTTGAATTCTCCATACTGACCGATAAAAACTTGAGTTACGTTCCGGCCTTCTCATGCCGGCCAATTCACTGGACGTAGGTCTTGTTTGGTACGTAGTAAGTTAAGTGATGTAGAATTTGAAATAAGGACTCTTGTTAAGATCGAGTTATGCTTACAAATGTTCATGCGGATGTGAGTGACATGACGCGTGAGTGTTAATGTACGAATGTATTGAGTGTTTGATCAATAGCCAAGAACTTGCTTATTAAGATGCTTAAATTAATGAGACGTTGTTTATTTATGAAAGTGAAAATGATTTTCATTTCCTATATAAATTGTTACATACATGTCAATATTAATCTTGGAAATAAATTAAAATTTTCATGCATGTAATAATCATCTTAATTTGAACTAAATTTATATATTTTATATCTGATCTTTTCTTGCTGAGAAAAAATCAAGAAACATTTCTATGACATTTAATCATAAACCTAGGTCTTCTAAACCTTTTGCATCGATCTATATTCTCTTCACGTTAACATTTCTATAACTTTTAGTCATATTATATATGATTCTCAATTTCTCATCTTTACACCTGTTGCAGCTTTTCTCTGTGAATTTTCTGTAGTTTCTCACTACTCTCTCTTTCTCCACAAGTTGGCCACTTGGGCTTGAGTTTACAATCATATATGGGCCTAGAATTTTTAGTTCATTCCGGGTTTACTCAAATGGCCTGTTAATAATGACCCAACTATTTTCGGTGTTTTTCGCTGGTTTAAATCACTTGGTCCTCCCTGATTTGGTCGGATTCCAATTTGGTCCCCTGTCTTACTAATATGAGTTCTTTTGGTCGTTTATCTTTTAAAATTCTCAAGAAACAAACTGTTACCAAATGTCATCAAGTTGGGCACCGGAGTCCATATGAGATACCACTCAAAAAAATTTCATCAAGTTGTAGTGAAAAATCTCATGTGAATGTGCAAGTTCTATTCAAGTCGGGCACACTATGAAGCTAAAAGGAAAAAACCTAAGAAAGAGGTCATACACGTCAAATTCAAGTACAAACCATATTCTTCATAATGTGACCAAGATCGGATATATGTGGAAGCATGGTGACGAATAAAGCAAACCGATAAAAAGATTCATTCTCTTCATAAAAAATAGGAGGTAGAACCAATAAAGATTTCTTTTTCGATTCATCCCTGGAGTTGAATACCTCATTCAAGTAATTGGTTACGCTGAGACCCAAATGTATGGGAATTAGTCGGGGACCAAAACTTAACTTAACCTTAAAAATAAATATTCTTAATCTTCAGAGTTAAATTCCCCAACAAACATACAATCTAAATCTTTATAGACAAATCATGAGTACAGATTCCTCTCAACAAGTTTTATTTTAGATATTGTTGCTTTTGTTATATTGAGTGACTTGAATCAAATTGAGGTGCATGTGAAAATCACAACCCAAACATCAATCAGTAAATGATCGAGTAGGTAATGAATTAATCAGATGAGTATTTACTGATAAGCGTTGAGGGAATTCACCATGCATGCATGTCAGAATGTGAAATGCTTATGATGCAGAGAGTTAGAGTACTTATGAATAGAATAACTTAAAATGTGTCTTTTTTTGTAATTTTAATTATTCCTCAGAATATGATCACTTACAGAGCTAAGCAGGGAAGCTGCTTAAATGCATGGCTTTGTGGCACTAGCAGTGTAGCAGTAGCAAAAGTGAAGAAAGCTAAAGAGGTCAAACCTTTGAAAGTCGTGACTCAGTAATATAGATTAGAGAAGGGAGAGCGACGTCACGTTGGAGATAAACATAGAAAATGACGAGAAAACCCTCGTCCAATGGTCCATGCATGGAGTCGCAGAGAGAGAAGTGTGCTTGCAGCAGAGTGAGAGAAAGCACGCTTGATCAGCTTCTTCAGCTTCGGCCAGTCAGCCGTACTCTTGGATGTCTAAGTTTGTCGAGAGGGCTGCGGACTACTGTGGTGCAGAGTATTATTGCAGATGATAGCAGCTGCATGCTATTAGTTGCATATGGACATCAACAGAGAAAGGACAAAACCATCTCTCCTAGCTTGGTTTAGTAATGCTAACATTAATATATTTCTCTTTCTCTTTTTTATGTAGTTAATATAAAAATTAAATTAGGAAAATAGCTGGTATGATGCTTGGTGACTTAATTGGCAGTTACGAATGAAGTGGGGTGATTGTCTTAATTTGCTTGATTTCTCAAATGTGTTGCCGTTCTTCCTATATATATCTATTGTGAGGCAACCAAGTTGCAGATTCTTTAGCAAATTATGGTACTATCGTTGGCAAATCATGGTACTATCGCAGATTCTTTAAATGTGAACCATCCAAAAAGTTCAAAACCATAATTTTCTGAATACTCCGGAAGCTAGTAACCTTATAGAATGGAAATTACCAATCTTCCATGCAATCATTATTCTTAATTATGTGCCGCTTCTTTCTTTTTATCATTTTAGGTCTAAATTGACCCCTTGTTGTCCTACATGAGTTCAGAGCAAAACAATTTGGTTTTTGGACAAAACCGACTGAAATAAACATTATTTTATGTTCGGTTTAGTTTCTCCTATTTCAAGTACGAAAACCGAACTGAATTGACTCTAAGAAAGAGATGAAGGATTCAATGATTTGAGAAAGAAATTGAGGAATCAGGGAAACAATAAAGAATGTATAAACTAAAACTGATTTAGTTCAAATCAGTTTTGGATCGGTTCTGGAATGACCCAAATCAAAACTGAACCAAACTTATTTGATTTTTTTTAGCTTCGATCAGTTTTTTTTTTGGTTCGGTTTCTAACTCGGTTTTTTTTTTTTAAGTTCGATTTTCAACTCAATTTTTTTTTCGGTTTCGATTTCCTCAGCCCATGCCCCTAGTGATTATGTTCCTTGCTGGCCACATTCTTTCCATCTGAAGCTTATGAGAGTATTTACAGTTTGTCTGACTAAGCTTTCAATAAGTAGCTCTCATTTTTGGAATGCCAATTTTGGCCTTAGTAGTTATTGGACTTATTAATGTTTGTGATTTTGTTGCCTTCTTTTCGGACCAATAAAAAACTATGGCTTTCCTTAAGAAAAAAAATATATTATTACTATTGTAAATAGTGATAGGTAAAAGAATTTTTAGTAATCGAAAACGCTCATAAAGAACGTAATTAACGCTTCTGTATCTGTATAATTAAAGTTCTATAAAAGTGTGTGTTCTGTCAGATGCTTCCAAATTTCACTCGTGCATCGTGATAAACGCCTAGACGGATAGATTCCCTTTAAAAAGAAATTAAATCTTTATTTAGTTTTTTTTTTAAACCATCCATAATGATCATATTGAACCCCAATATCTTCTTAGATTAATGATGACATGCATTCAAGATCAAACTTTCCGACATTCTTGAAGCTTTGAATGTGATGAAAAAAAATTAATAATGAAAGGCCTTATTATGAACATATATATGATGGGAGTGGTAAGTGGTTAGAGATGAGATGGATGGGAAGCAAGACCCGTGAGATAAGCAAGAGCTAGCTAGAGAGATCGATGTAACGTGCGTACGTTTGGTAATTGGTTGCATATATTATGTTGTTGTTGTATGGGGCTTGGTTTACGTTTCTGGTTTGGTGTACTCTCACGGGAATCCGGCCACCTCTATCACGTGTATCTCTCTCTTCTCTTCTCTCTCTCTCTCTCTCTCTCTCTCTCTCTCTCTCTCTCTCTCTCTCTCTCTCTCTAACTGTTCTACAACACTGAGCTAGCTGTATGTTTTAGCACAAGACTAGTAAGTTTTACGGCGCTCCACGTTTCTCCTCCACCACCTTATTACTGTTTATGCATATTTCCTTTCCTAACGTCTTTGGTCGGTAGTGCCTCTCTGTCTAAAACATGACTTCTTCGATCAGGTAGGTGTATATATCGATCTTGTCAACTGCATTTGCATATATGCCAGAGTGCCAGCGATGATGTATTAAGGATGGGGAAGAAGGAGGGGGAATATTGGAGTTGGAAAAAATTGATGCCAATAATCATAGAACAAAAAAGTTCAAGAATTACTTGCTCATTGTCATGCAAACCTTTTAATTACCTTGCATGAATACTAGGTGATATTTTAGTAGTTGGAGAAAATTTTCTATTGGAACAATGTAGGTTTTGGCATTCATATATATAAGTCCGGGAATTGTTACAATCTATTCATTTCTGGTGTGTAGTGCAACACAATTATATATATTTGACCATTAAACTGTTACATTAGGTGAATTTACAGCGACACACTATTTAAACACACACCCGTTGAATTGCGGGCTTCGATTTTGCTTTATATGAAGACAAAATGAAAAAATTACAACTGCAAGAAATGAAAGGAAAAAATAATTAGGACATTAAGAAAGGATTGGACTAATATATATATTTTTTTTAGAATAAAAAAAAATTGGACTAATAATTTTGAAATAAGCTTTGTCATTTTATAATACTAATTATTCTAACTTTTATGCTTTAGTGAAATTACAAGAGTCGTGATCAGAAATGGACTAGGTTTTGATAATTAGGGGCTTTTCTTTCAATATTTACATTGGATTAGACATGTCTAATTTAAATTGGATTCAATCGATCGTTTTTATTATTTTGGTTTAGATTTTTCGATCACTCCTTAATTAGCAGCTCCTATCATCTATCATTTTATTGTATTTTTCACATTTTTGTTTTTGTTTTGTTTTATTGTGGGGCATATTCATATAATTCTTGTATTCCATGTAATCGATATATGAGAAATGTTTCTTTATATTCACATCAATCTGAGCACGTCATGAGTCATGTAACATGACAAGTAAAAATAAAATTGTCCTCGAGAGTTGGGGTAGTACGTACCCTAGCTCGGAACACAGAATCAGATTCCTCCAGACCTCCCGTACTTCGCAGCTAGCATGCTCATGAATTAAGCTGAAAGAAAACCTCACCTTCCTTCGATCCCTTTCCTCCGGACCCCCACAAACCTTCCCTCGGTCACTTTCAGAGTTTCAGTCTTAGATCTCCGCGATCCAAATCAAACCCTACAATCAACCAGACATATTAACAGACCAAAACAAACCAATAAGACAAATTAGAAAGAAAAATATATATATTTACGATAGCGACCGTTAAGGCTTGGAGGCGGGAAGTAAGGTAAAAGAACGAAATTTGCTGTTTTATTGGTCTTCGAAAAACTAAAAACGTACTTGTTTCTCTGCATCCACATCTCTGACGACTCGATCATATAATCTCTCTCTACTACTCTACCCGGCCTCCAAGCCTAAACCCTCAAAGCCCTAGCTTAGGTAGCTAGCTTCTATGTTTTAGATACGATAAGGGTTCCCAGACAGTTTTATTAATTAGTTAGGGAATATTGATGAACTGGGTTTGGGTTGTCTGCTCATAATTGGCTAATTAGTAGCATAATTGAAGCCTATATATATAGCTACGCAGTTGGGCACCCGCACTCTTTATTTTTGGTAATTTGGTACAAAGCTACTTAAGCTAGTAGATAATGGGAGAGGAATATGGAGGCCGGGAAAAGCTAATTACTAATTAGAGAGAGCAAAAGGAGATTTTGGGTACGTTTTTGTTGTAAAAAGCTGGTTTCAAAAGGGACATTACATGGGAAGAAAGAGACAAAGCTTGTTGTGAGTCGCAGTGACAGACTCCCAGTACTGTTACTGTAACTGTTGCCTCACTCACTGACTCAACCTTCACCCCCCTAATACAATACTCGATGCCGCTAGCTGAGTACTAGCTAGTTACTCTCTCTCTCTCTCTCTCTTCCTCTTCCTCTTCCTCTTCGTCTCTCTCTCTCTGTCTCTCTGTGTACCCTGGCCTGTCTGTGTTTCTGTCATTGCTCGCTTGCTGCCATGTTATAGCTTTCACTTATAGCCTATATTCTATCATATCACATATATCCAAGCTAGCCTTTCATTTCCTGCACCAGTACTGTACTATTGCTCACACATTCATGTATCGTCATCTTTCACTTTGTACATAATTACCACATTCCATCACATCCATCAAATTATCAAGGCCCTTTTCATTTCTTTCTTATGAATTAATTAGTTTCTAAGAGAAGAAAATTACTCAACCCAAAACCTTAGCTAGTCAGCTAGTGTTGATTTTCAAGAAACGTATTAACAAACCCAAAACTTGTACTTGCGAAAAAAAATGGTAACAATGAATTTATATCAAAACTAACAACCAAATATTTCCCCATGCTAATAATATGGGTACTGCCTCCTCACCTTACTTGGAAAAAAAAAAACAGAAACAAGTGGGCGGATAGGATAATCGTAACCCGATATCTCTCTCAAAATTAGAGCAATCAACCATTAAACTTCATATTCGACCAAAAAATTAAACTTCATAACTTGAATTTTAAAAAAATGAGTACCGAACCATTAATTAATGTGTATTTAGCTAACAATCAATCTCGTCTACACGTACTTATTACCATCCAAAATTTTTTGATGACGTTTTAAACATGGGCTGCATTAAATTTAACTGATCGATTTTAATTTTTCGCTGTGATGGGACGCTATACTATGTTATATATATATAAAAATCAATACCTCATCACATTTTCCATCTCCAACCATCTAAGAACTAATTCTATCCGATTGTTTTCTTGTTGTTGTTGTGGATCCCTTTATTCTGCCAGCTGCTGATCGTTTTCAGATCATCTAGTTACCTCTTGTCTCTACTCGATCACTCTCTCTCTCTCTCTCTGTCCTCTAGCTCTCTCCACACCCCCACCATATATATATACAGAAACCGACTTCTTTTTTTCTGGTGACACTCTCTCTCTCTCTCTCTCTCTCTCTCTCTCTCTCTCTCTCTCTCTCTCTCATCATGCTTCCTCTCATATATGCTTAGCTAGCTTTATCATGTCTCATCTCAGATCTCACTTCCAAAACCCATCTTTAATAACATTCATATATATTCTTTTCTCTAATTAAAAAAAAAACCCAGCTTTCAATTTCCCCACTTTGATGAAGATCACAAGCACCCATCAACACCATGCATGAAGCCATTGAATTTCACTACCATATCTTTGCCTCTCCAAAAGGAAACTCAAGCTAATTAATTTTGTGATACTTTCTCTTTCTTCGATCACCTCCAGGTTTGCTTTGCACACCCATTTTGGTTCTCCCACAAATGATGTCCTCAGACAACACGCCGGAGAAAAAGCCGGCAGACGACACCCACCAAGGAGGAGGAGGATCAAGCAGCAACCGCAAAACGACGTCGTCCAAGGCCCCGCCAGAGCAAGCCCTGAAGTGCCCGAGATGCGATTCCCCCAACACCAAATTCTGCTACTACAATAACTACAGCCTAACGCAGCCCCGACATTTCTGCAAGACCTGCAGACGTTACTGGACCAAAGGCGGAGCCTTACGCAACGTCCCCATCGGCGGCGGCTGCCGGAAAAACAAGAGAGTAAGATCGTCTTCGTCCAGACTCTCCTGCAGCCTCGACTCGAAAGACTCCGGCGACTCGGCCTCCGACCACATGGGTCTCAAGTTCTTCCACGGCATTTCGCCCGCCATGGATTTTCAGCTCGGCGGCCTCTCCTTGCCTAGACTCAACCACCACCCTTCTTCGTCTTCAGCAGTAGTAACCGCTCTTTACAATAACAACAACAACAACAACAACAACAACAACAACAACAACAGCCAGTTCTCTCCATACGGCGACGTTTCGGTTCCGTCTTCTGGGTTAACTCTTGATCCGTCAGGTAGTGGTGCAGCTGGGACTAATTCCTTCATGGGTTTTAACTATCCTCTCACTTTGGGCAGTGGAAGTGGCGGTGGTGGCGGCGGTGTTGGGTTTCATCAGAACAACATGAACAGTTCCATGAGTGTTCATAGCACTCTTGCTTCTTCTATTGAGTCCCTTAGTTCTATCAACCAAGACCTTCACTGGAAACTACAGCAGCAGAGGCTGTCCATGTTGTTCGGTACAACTATTGGCGGAGATAACCAGACACAACCGTCTCAGAAAGATATGCAGATGAATGATCTCGAGAAAACTCAGACAGCGCCCATTTTGTTTCAGAATCTCGAGATTTCGAAACCGAAAGAGTCTGCTGGAGGAGGGGATACGGCTGCAACGGAGTGGTTCTTTGGGAACTCTTACGCCCCGCCACCGCCGGTGACACCTACTCCGACCAACAGTGGCGGCAACGGAGTAGGAGGGAACGACAACAATGCAAGCAACTGGAATAATCATGGAGTGGTTCAGGCGTGGAGTGATTTGCAGCAATACAATGCCTTGCCCTAGAGGACTAGCATCAAGAGAGGTAGCTAAACACAATTTAAAAAAGCATGATCATGATGATCATGATGAAGAAAATGGGGAAATTATATTTATTGGTTTTGAGAAAGATACCCATTTTGGCATATGTTAATTTGTGTTTCGGTTTTTTTCTTGGGTTGATATGAAATTGTAAAAGCTAATTAACTAGTCTCTTAACGACAATTCAAAAAAAAGGAAATTAGTGTACTACTTTTGCCCTAAATTCATGTTTATATTGTTGTTGAACATCTGATAATTAACTTTGTGGGTTACCCAAGTTGAATTGGAATATTATTTGTGTTGCTAGGCAAATGGCAATGATGCCAGTACTTAAATTAACACTGCTCTAGCCAGCATTGAAATTATTTAATTTCACTACTTTTTATTAAGGCCAGGTATCTTCCTAAACCCTTTTCTGTTCTTCTCAAATCCTCCCCCTTTGGGATCTGTGATTGATTTTTGGACTGTTAAATTAATGGCATATCTTTGATTTGTTTTATGTTGAGTCGGTGTGTGTGTGTGTATATATCTACAACCCTCACTATATCCTATATATAAACTTAGAAGTGTGTCTTTTTCAAGGAACTGAGCCTAATCAGCCACTGAATCAATGTCAATCTAAACAGACACCACAGTAGGCCAGACAGTAGCAGCTTAACTAGCCCTGCAATGTAGAGCTAGGCTAGCCTTGCCTAGCTGTCACTTCCTCTCCCTCTTTGATAATAATTAGTGCCAGTGTGGTGTGATTTTGGTGCTGTCTGGAAAAGTGGTGGTTTGAAAGTTTTATTCAATGAAAGACTGTCAAAATTTGAATCAATGAGAAGAGAGAGAGAGAGAGAGAGCTTTAGGGTTGGGTTTTTTGGTGTAGCAACAAAATGTTGTGGGTGTGTTTAATTAGCTTTTTGGAGTCTTGGGTAGTGAGCCCTCTTTCTTCTTCTTGCTCATTGCTACTAATTGCTACTGCTGCATATGAGTACTGTCACTGAACACTACTGATCAGCAAAGCTTTTGATTGCTTCTTTCCATTGATGCATTGCTCTAACTTTATTCTTTAATTTACCTACCTATTTCTGTGAAAAATAGTTATTAGTTTTAAGTGTTATAGTCACTTTCCATCAATAAAATCTCCATCTCTCTCTTTGATCAGATACAGCTACTTCGACTTCATTGCTTGTACGTACTACAGTACTCGACTGTAATAAGGGTAATTCTATTTGTCTTCTTACCTTTTCTTTGGGGTAGCTACATATTAAGGAAGAGAGGAGTTATAAATCTATCCCTTCGGTAAGAAAATTACCAACTTTTGGTTCTTAGCCGGCCACTTTAGAAGCTCTACTTCAACATTAATTCCATAGGATTCTATGGAGACTAAATACATATAGGGCATTGCATGAGTTGAGTCGACACCACCAACTTCCTGTGCCTGACATGTTGTATATATAGGTCCCCCATCTTTATAAACATGCATGTTGCTGCTTTTTCATATATATATATATATATATATATATATAATGGTTCTCAGGTAAGGAAATCTTTATTTTTTTAAGTTAAAAGAGTTTTGATCTCAGCCGTCAGATCAAAACAAACGTGAGACTTAATTGTCAGATATGTTTTAAATGATTTGCTCTGACGGTTGAGATCAAAACTCTTAACTTAAAAAAGTAATTAACTCTTTATCAGAGAAGACATATATATATGTCATGGATCTCTTATACACACACATGCGTTCAGTAAAGCTATAAACAGCTTCAAAAGCTATAAACAGCTTCAAAAGCCTAGCAATCGTTTAATTACGTATATAGAGTTATAGACATACCAAAATGTTACTATGCTACGAAAACATTACACTGTCATGCTTCAAAATTGTCAGTTGTTAAATTCGATAAAAAAAAAGATATAACCGTTGAAAAACACAAGTATGTGATGTTCCGAAACAAAATATCATTACATTTATCAATTAAGAGCCCGAGTTCGATCGCAATAAGAGCAAATGTAAGCGATTGTGGATCTCATGCAACTACGAAGTTTGTCAAGGTCTGCATTGTGGATGTCCGCATCTGATCGACTTCCTACGTATATATACAGAAATAATAGGGGAGCAATTAAGATGATCATTATACTAGCTCTAAAACTTTAATTAATATGTTAAATAATAAGAATAAACAGTGTATATCAAAACAAAAATGCACTATCCATTTAAAAATTTCACATATATATATATATAATATTTTTCTCCACTACATAGGACTTAGTATTTTTAAAGTATATAGTTCTAATGTCAGCCGTTAGATCTGTTTAAATGATCTGATCTAATGGTTTACATTAGAACTATGTACTTTAAAAGTGAATAGTTCTATGTAGTGAAGAAAACCTTATAAGAAAGCCTATATATATATATATGTTATAATTCTCCTCTTGGTTTTGGCATGATCATCTACTTTACATGCACCATGCATATATATATGCAAGGAAATATTGTTTATCAATTGATAGTGCATATCCTTTTCTTAGTTAATTTGTTTCTAGGGAGAAAGACAGATCGAGATAGATAGATGAGTGAACAGTACTGTGGCTCAGAAACGGAAGACTGGAGGAAGTCATTCATGGCGTGATTAACGTGAAGGACTGAGTGGAAGAGACACCACCTTTTGTTTCGACCTAGAAATGGTGCATGTCATTGTTTCAACTGTCGTTTTACAACAAGTTACAATAAGGCTAAGCTAAGGTGCAAGAACCTCATGACTAGCTACTAGTTGATGAGAATCTATCCCATGCTCATCATCATCACCTACCTTATCCTACATCCCCAGCTATATATACTCCATGCTGATCAATCGAGTCTGTAAACCATGTATACAATCAATCAATCAGAGAGAGAGAGAGAGAGAGAGAGAGAGAGAGAGAGAGAGGAGCACGAATGTAATGTTTAACTGCACGCACGTTATTTCTCTAAAGAGTATCATTACATGGATCACTAAAGTTTTTTTGTTATAATAGATTTACCTCTTTTAGGCTTGATGGTTTTGACTGGAAAATAAAAGGTACTTGTCTTCCTCTTTTCCCTCTTGCCTAATCCTACGAATTTGGACAAGTTAAACATTTCTTAGCGTTCATGACATTACACATTCTACCGACATAAGAAAGTGTCTCTTAACCATACATTCTCATCTCATATAATACACACACACCAACCGGAGTACCCGGCGGACGAATGGATCGATTTTTTGTCAATAACCGATTTGATGGTGTCGATTTCGGTCTCTGAATCAGTTCGGCATATGGTTTGGACCAAAAACCTGTCCGAATTAACCAACCCGAGTTCAACCCCAACACATTGTGCTCCCCTAAAATACATTACTCAAATATTAATTTGAGAATGAAATCGACAAACATACCGCTGTACATAACCAAATATTGTCCTTGAATCAAATTTATTACATTAATTGTTGTAATAATAAAAAATCTTTACATTAATGACTCAATTACTTGTGGTCAAACCCATATATGAATCTTTAGATCGATCGTTGAAAAAAAATATAATGATTCAATTACTTGCAAATTATATTTGATGATCATTCTTCTAAAAAAGAAAAATATATGATAATCATATCGTTGTTGAAAAAAATATATGATGATTCAATTACTTGCAAACATATATGATGATCATATATAATTTTTTGCAGGTAAAAGATTATTAAAAACCGGTTAACGAAAAAAAAAAAAGAATAAAAAGATAGGACACTTGACGGAAGTTAATTTGAAATGTGAAAATTGGCAAATTTAGGAAAAGTTTGTGTGTTCTTGGATAAAATTGATAAGTTAATGTGTAAATTGACAATAGAGAAAAAAATTAAGAGGTATTTCGGCTATTAAATCCTTTTTTTTTTGGTATGACGGCTAGCTAGCTAGGGTTCTATATATGGTGTGAACAATGGTCAAGCTAGCTAGCAAAGGAGATTCCTCTGCTCTATAAGTGAAACTCCCACAGATAGTGTGGTATTCAAGCTATCAAATGCGTCATCCTTCAAACATATATATATATATATATATATATATATATATAACGTTCGCTTCTCGATCAGCAAGAGATTTTTGTTATCTAGTGTCTGTGTGTGATGATCTGTTGGACAATGGAGATGAACAGTACTGATCGATGGAGTCACTGACCCACGCACCACACCTTCCCGGCCTTTTAAAACGAGAAAATCGCCTTCAAGATCGTCACCCTTTCTGGCATTTTCTAGGGTTTCGGAAAACAACACTACTCCTCTGGGCTCTGGCTCATATATATATATATATATATATATATATATATATATATATATATACCCTCCACCCTGCTGCAAGCTAGCCACCCTCATCATATCATATACGGCTTCTTCTTCAAGACAGGTTCGTTTCAGTTCAACATATATCACGGAAAAATATTGTACAGCTAGCTAGCTTTGATTGCATTATCCAAATCAAGGTGCAAGCTAGTGCCCAAGGACAAAAAATATAATAAAAATTACCTGTGTCGTTTCACTCAAATGTAAATTATTAATTATGGTTAAACAAAATATGTGGCAATAACCGTGGAAGGTTTTCGAGTTTTTATCCAAGGAGCTCAGTATCCATCTGTTCTATAAAATAATACACCATACGACCAGTAAAGACATACGTTTGTTCGAGACTGTGAGGTGGATTCATGGTGTAATTTGACTCATTGTTTTGGACATATGGTATCAGTTATCGTTATCTTTCCCTTTTGAGAGAAAGCAATAATTCCTCTCTGAAAAAATTAATTTACCTTTTAGCAATTTACTCTATGTGCCGAGGACAATGATTTGGTACCCAACATTAACTTTCTCAAACCTGTGTCACATAGAATGAGATACTGTATTTGGGGACTCATATATATATATAGGCATTAGGCCACACACTTAGAAAAGAATTGGAAAAAGGAGACTGGGAAAAAGGCTGTCTTTTTTTTTTTCAAACTTGGAATTTGAAGAGACATTAATTATTTTGGTTGGCTTAGCTGAACTGCCTGAATCCAGTTTTGCCAAACAGTTCTACAGCCAAGGAGGATTTCGGGTGTACAATGAAGGCTATTATTCTCAATCAAATTTATAAATGTTCAAGTCATTGACTTGTTTAATTAATAGTTTCATGTGTTGTTGTTCTTTGTTGACGTATAAATTTAAGATGTTTGTTAAAATATTTGAATGAGGTTTAGCTAGCTAGGTTTCCCGGGGCAAAAGTGTTGAGGGAGTGAACACACAAACTAAGGTTAAAATATTCGATAGATTGTTTGCAACAAGATGAAGGCAATGCATTGGACAAATTGCTTCAAAAAGACTAAAGCAATCTTAACTAGACAAGCAAAGAAACGGATTTGACATTTAGGACTCTTTCAAAAAGAAAAACTCTTTTCGTCATTGTTCTATCAATGTCAAATAAAATTGCAAAGAAACGAAGTGGGGATATGAATCATTCTTTGTAGATAAAACATTAGGAGACAGGCAGTACTTGTACATCTTTTCGTCATGTACAGTAAATAAGTGCTTAAACTCAATCAATGAGTTAAAAGCAACTGAATTCTTTCAGTACACTTTATTTATTTATTTCAACACTATTCACAAATATGAGTAGCTGGTACGGCTGTAAGTGCATGTTGCTAATCCCATTAAATATTATGTATGCGCAGGTTTGGCTAAGCAGCAAATGACAGTACATGGCCGGTGGCTCAAATCAATAGATGCTACGTACCAATAAGAGCTGCTCTCTGGTTCACCACAACACAGAGGCTCGTAGCTGACAAACTGGGTTTGAGCCTGCCCCCTAAAGTGGTTGCAAGGTAGCAACAAAAGCCGAATGGTGCTTAAATTATTGAACCTAGGCCTAAAACAAGAAGATGGTAACCCTACATTATTGCAGATTGTTCACTAGGGATTTTCTAAATCCCACATTGAAATCCCTATTAACACACTAATGGATTATAAGTGCATGTACACGAATTTAAAGTTATCAATGCCTTTGCCGTAGCTATTAAACTGTGTACTTTTATTGAGCTTTGTTAATTTCAAATGAATCAAATCCAAACAGAACTCGGACATTTATCACTAGTACAGTTGAACTAAAATGCAGACAAGCATAGCCCTGGAGCTCCACTTGAGGCATTGGGACTCCATATTTTCTCAAAAGGTTTCAGTGACTCATCAATTCGCAGAACTTAAACTCTGTTGCCCTCAAAACATGTATCAGTAAAGGATAAAAATACATCAGAAAAAAAAAAACAAAGCAGTGGAGAAAGAAAACAACAGAAAGGTATCATGAAAAGAATGAAAGAAATTTCATAAGCAATGAATGAATTTTTGATAGTACAGTAAGAAATACATAGTGAAAACAGAATGCACAAGGAATCATATGTGTGTATATGTAACTTGTACATAACTACATATTAATAAAAAGGAAATGTACAGTACTATCATGACCAGATTTTCTTCTTAGTATCCCTCTCCTTAACTTGAACCTGATCTCTGTTAATCCTCTTGTGAATCAAGGGACCTTGAGTAGCAGTAACTGGCTTTACTAGTCTTGTAATTCTTGCAATCTTAGGTGGGTCTGATTTCCTAGCTTTGTTATCGTATAAAGAAGTTGATAACCTGTGAATGTTCTCCGTCTCACCGCTTTTAAACTCTCTTTTCCTTCTTTTCTCATGGAGCGAATCGTTTCCTCTCAGCAACGTAGACCCTTGACTCATCCGACGGTTTAGTGAGTTTGAAGTCCTTAAGATACAAGGGTCAACATCACTCATTATTTCATCTCTTATGCGAGTCTTTCCTTCATGAGGAGTCACCCTTACCACATCAGCAAAAACTTGAGTACACTGCAACTGGTTCTCTTGCCCCCTCAACTTGTCTTCAAGTAACTGCTTCTCTTGCTCCCTCAACTTGTCTTCAAGTACCTGCTTCTCTTGCACCACCCTCAACTTGTCTTCAAGTAACTGTTTCTCTTGCTCCCTCAACTTTTCTTCAAGTTCCTTAATCTAACATGTCAAATAAATATTAGCTACTGTTTTAAAGGATTTGTAAATAAAATATAGAGGATTTGCATTCTGTTTTTAGTACACATTAATAAATAAATAAAAAAAGAAGGAAGGAGCCAAAAGGACAAGAGATTTGAAATGTTTTTGTTTGATAGAGGCAAAAGTATTATGAGAATCGAGTCTCATAAAATGTGGAAGTTCTAAAATGTTAATTGTAAATCGCAATTTAGAAACCCCAAACACTAAGGATGCTGATGAATTTTGCATAATGAGGAGGCATCTTTTATCATGGGAAAGAAGTATTGTCCATAAGGGGAAAATCTGAAACCAGCCAATATTAGACGACTATCATATAAATGATATATAATTCATCTTAGCAAATTATCTCCAATGGAAATAAGAACAAAAATGGAATTGGGGGGGGGGGGGGGGGGGGGGGGGGGGTATACCTTCTGGTGAAGTGAGGAAGGGTCTGATTTTCGTTCCTCCTCTTTCAATTTTATCTCCAGCTCTTTCACCTACAGAAAATAAAGAAAACAAAAATAATATACCTAGAAATTTGTCATCAATATAAAACTACATGTACAAGGAATGCCTCTTCTCTTTAACAACCTTATGCTGAAGAGTGGTAGAAAGAAACTCAGATTCTTGCATTTGCTCCTTCAGCTTGTTTTCAAGATCCTTGACCTGCTTAAAACAAAATTACATAGAATAATAGTTAACCTTTTAGTTTTTCAGCATATCAAGTGGATGTAACTTGTAAGTTCTAGAAACAAATAAAAATTATCTCAGGCTTATACTAGAAAAATGAAATTTAAATAAAAATCCAACGGGTTAAAGTTTGGCACAGTAACCTTTTGTCGCAAAGTTGCAGATTCTGACTCTGACTTATGTTGTTGTCTGAGATCAGCCTCCAACTCTTCAACCTTCATCAGATAGAGTTCCTGTCAGCATTAATAACAGAGAAGCAAAGAATTCAAAAAAGTTCAGGTGGAGAGCAACCTTTTGTTTGAGACTACTGCAGGTTTCTTCCTTCCCCCTTAATCTATCCGAAAGTTGTGAAACTTGCTTCTCTAATTGGCTGTGCAAGGCTGTCTTCAACTCAAACTTCCCTTCAAGTTCTTTGATCTTTTCTTGTTGGGTTTTGTACATTTGGTCTTTTCCTTTGTTCTTGCTCTCCAGATTTTGTAAACTCTCTTCTAGTTTCCTCAGGGATTCATCTTTATTTCTTGCTTCCTGCCTTGCTCTTTCAAGCTGTTTTAATGGAAATAAAAATGTTCAATAAATAAATTATCGTTGTAATAAGTAACAAAAAACATAGGAAAAAAATTATGAAATATTAAACTGAAAATCAATATACCAACCATGAGTTTTGTTTTCTGAAGCTCACTTGTGTCCACTTGCTTCTTAACAGGACCCAACTCAATTCCTCGAACCCGTGTTGCAAAATTTAGAGAACTCATAGTCTCACCCAAATCTTGGTCGGAAGGGCTTATTTGCACAAACATCAAAGTTTTAGAGTCACCTCCTGAAACACATGTACATAACAAGATTTGGTCAGAGTAACAACTAGCAGACTTTAATCTTCCTTTCGAGCTTAGTTGGATGATTTAATTGATCTGATCGATTAGTACACAAGTACTAACCCAAGCCTCAAGATTTTACTACGTACTGAACAAAAAAAACAAGACACATGCCAGGATAACTTTATTTTACCTAATGAATCTTGAAGTAAATGTGTCAACTTAGAGTTCCTGAAACCAAGCAACAGAAACAGTTACAAAAAGAAAAAAAAAGAATATGAAGATTGGTGGAGGAATGATCTAAATTCGTACAACAGATAAAGCAAACCTGTATGGAATGTGACCACTTTTATTTGCGAGAGCAGATATCACATCTCCGAGAGCTGAAAGGGATCTATTGATATTTTGAGCTTCCTTTAGTCGTTCTCCTTGTACATCAGTTTTTGCAAGCCTTTCACTGCCTGCCAAATCCACTAACCACAGCTTGCTCTTGGTGCACTCGCCATTTATCAAGTTCTTCGCTTTTACCATTATGCAAAGCAAGCTGATAAAATGAGTTAAACATTTACTACGGTTGGTAATAATAAAGAACATGGAAAATGAAAAAAAGAAAACTCATATACTATAAAGGAATTTGAAGACATCAAAAGGGTGCAGTACCAATGAGAGCGGCTGCTATGCTCATTAACATTATTACTTCCTACAGCTCTAGCATTGCTTCCAGCTTGCAGTACCCTCCACACTTCCCTAATACTTTCAACTTTGGCTTCTACTATGCCTGGAACATGATGATACCCTTCAGGAGCCTGTTTTATCTCCAACCTAGCATACATAAACATTTTTGTAAGCTTATGTTGCTAGATAAAACACAAAACACATAGTTTGATTATCCTTTTGCTTTTGAGCAATCGTATCTTACTTCTTTGATGACTGTGGAGATGTATCTAACAAGTCCCTAATTTGCTCATTATAAACTTCAAGTACGCTAACGGATATGTTGTATGTAAACATTTCCCTTCTTTCATTTGCAATTTCAAACAACTGCTCAAGCGTCCTATAATTGACTCCCCTATTCTTCTCAGTGCCCTCCATTGTGAATGTCTTTCCTGTCCCTGTTTGCCCATAAGCAAATATGCAAACATTGTAACCGTCTAGAACTGAAATCACCATTGGAGAAGCATCCACAAAAATATCAGCTGCCAAGACAAAAGTAAAAAAACTCTGGCTCAATACAGACTTCCCCAACTTAGATGCTGTTAAGGTGGCAATAATATATATATATATACATATAAAAGCATACCTTGATCATCTTTCGGTGTGTAAACTCGATCAAATTTGAAGGACTTTTTAGTGGAGCCACCTGTTAGGAAGCCAAGACATCCATCCTTTGCTGCCTCAAAGTCTACAACTGCTTTACACCCAGTTGTTATCTCCTCCTTACTTAATGGGCGGCAGCGGCAAAAAACCCTAATATTCCCTGGCAATTTTAAAGCACATACAAAATTCATAATTTAAACTAGTCCAAATAATTGTATTAAACATCACTGCATTACTAAGCAGAAAAGAGACACATACCTTTGGCCTCCTGAACCTCATTAAAGAGCTTCTTTCTTTTAGCTTGCTCTTCATTGTACTTCACTTTAAGATCTTCACACTCCGCAACTATACAAACATTATGTGAGTCCATATAACCATAACTCAACTTGCACCTAACTTTGAAAACCAAAAAACAATGAAGTGTAACTCTAGCATACCTAATCCTTGAACTGCAGAAATCATGTTATTCAATTCGGGAATTGAATCAGCACATTCATGTGCTTCACGAGAAAGATGCAGATGCTCCTTTTGCATCAGCTGCAAAGGAAATCAATCACAGCAATCTATGGTAAGAACATTAATCTCAGGATATATTATGACTTAATGCCTTGAATTAATGTCCAATACAATACCTTAATTTTCAATTGTAAATCATTGACTGCTGCTGCCCAGTACTTCTTGTCATGCTCGTACCTGCTAGAAAGATTCCTTATATCTTCAGCTTGTTTCTGCATGGCTTGATCTAATGAGGAAATGCAATAATGTTAGAAAGTCCAATAATAAGTGTGAAATCTAGGATAAATTTTAGTTCAACTGAAAATGTTTGTGGTATTAATTCACAGTTTTACTCTTTCATCTAATGTTCACCTAAGGATGAAAACTACAATCTTTTACGACCCTTTTCTTTCATTTTGTGGCAGAAAATACTCAAAATAGTTGGGTCAGCTCTTCCTACTTGCGACTTTCAAAAATGGGACAACAAGTAATATATTTGTCATTTCTTGAGTTGAACTCACTGGTAGCCATGTATAGCTAAACACTGAACATAACAAAATTTAGACTTTCAAAGATTCCCATGTATAGCTAATCACTAAACCTAACAAGTAATGTTCAATTTTCATAATCTTTCAATTGGCTAGCTAAAAGATTCGCAATTGATTTGATCTGGAGGACACTAGAAACCACTATCTATAAAATGTGGAAGCTTACACAAACATACCTTGAGATAGTGTCTTAAATGCTGTGTTGTCTAGTTCCATCCTGACCTTGTCCAGCTGTTCATTTGCTGCGGTCAAGGACATCCATGCCTCATAGCATTCTTTTGCCTTAAGTTCACACCAAGTATTAAGCTCTTGTATCTTCTTCTCATATTTAGCAGTAGACTTCTTTTGCATTTGTTTCTTCTGTAAACGCAAAAGTTTAAAGTTGCCAAATAAGAAACAATCATCAAGCTTTAAATATGTAAAAGTCTTTAACCTTTAAGTAAGTGTCCCTAACCTGAGCTGAAGAAACTTCTATTTCAGCATCACAATTGTTGCATTTTAGATGTTCCACTAGCTTTCCTGAAACTGTAATCAAACGAAACCCAACACTAGGCTCAAAATTCTGATATAAATATACTCAAATGCCCCCTAACTTAGAAAAACCATTCACGCAAATGAAATGTACAAGAGTACCTGAATCACTTGGTGGTCTCCTAATGCCAATACCACTAACTAGTGGGCTTCCATTAACCCCTTCAAATCTTATTACAACTACTCCATCCTCCTTCACTGAGACCCTTGAATCAACCAATTGCAAGGGCTTATTGGCCCCAACAATAGCAAAGATATCAAAGTCTGATAGGACCTGCCAAAAAAGCAAGAAGACAATTTCAAAGTGTCAGTCCCAGGTTTTACCAATTTCACCTAAACATAAGGAATGAAGAAAAAGACAAATGTTTTTCGCTTAATTGACTTGCCTTCTCTTCCTGGATGAATACATTAAATACCCTCATTCCTTTAGGCCCATTTGTGTTTATGATTTCAGTGAAATGAATATCAATATAGTAGTCTCCAGGAGGAAGATAATTGAACCGGTAGCAGAAATTCCCTACTCGGGCCGATTGATAGATGTGTGGATAATCCCCACCATCATTTATATCTTCATTGGTTCGTAAAACATTCCCTCCCACAAAATAACTGTCACCCAGAAATGTCACACCAGAGTCTGATTCATATAAAGCCTCAGTTCCAGCATTCACAAACATCACATATTCACCTGCTGCAATACCATCCATCACAATTAAATTCCCCAATTACTTCAAAAACACTTGATCTACTATTTCATCTATAAATCAGCACTTTGGCACTAAACTACCACCAATTAACAGTTCGACATTTACTACTCACACATCAAGCATTTACACATTAACAACATTTTAACAGTGTAGACCATTACATTTCAACTAACATCATAAAAGACATATAATTCTGCTATTAAAGGTCAAGCCTTTGATATATTGATAAAGTGATTACCAAGAATTAGGGCTCATTCCATTTTTTTTTTCTTTTTACCATCAATCAAATTCCCCTAAAATTTCCTGATGGAAATGCGCATACATGCCCAAATCGCTGAAAAGCCCTAATATTTAGTACTTGGAAAAATCAAATAAACAGAAAGATAATCCAATCTACTGGGAAAGGTAAGACCCAGTGACCCAGATCTGATTTCTAAATGCTTTGCTTGCAATTTGAGTCAGAAGCCAAAGAAAACCATCCAATTCAAGAAAATAAGAACGAGGGCAGAGATAGGAACTTACATGTGGAGTTGGGCCTTGTTAATCCAGTAGGGATTAGTCTCGAACCCGAATCGCAAAGCATGGAATCCACCAAAGACTCATCGTCCTCGTCCAAGGAACAATCTTTGAGATCTGGGTTTGAGTGTTGAACGTGCTCGGAATCAAGAAGCGTTTCTTGGAAAGCGGGGTCGAATTGGGTCTCTTCCATGGGAACTGGGAAAATCTTGTTTGTTACGGAGAGCGGGAAAAAGAGCGTTTCCTTGCAGCAAAGAAAGTGTTTTGGGGTTGGGATGAAGAAGAAGAAGAGGAATTTGATGGAATTCAATGGTTTTGAGATTTTGGGTTTCGAATTTGAATTTCGTTACCGTTGGAAATGATGTGTGTACCGTTATAGGCTTTTACAAAGCGTCCGTAAAAGGAAGGACGGATTATAGTATGTTTTTTTTCAAATATGGAATGGGGTTTGGAATTGGCTGGCCATCCATGGATGAATTATTCTTGTTACTTTAACAAGGGAGAGGGAAGTTACGAGGGTACAAACAGTTGGGAAGTTACTGGCTTCTGGTTGTTAGTATGATATTCTCCTTCTGAGTTGCGAAGCTAGGTCCAAAGTGCTTCGAATAATGTAAGGATTCGAGGTTTAAGCTTGTTGTGTTATGTTTATAAGGATCCATGATACTGCGACGTGCTTCAAGTGGATGTCATGGGTGTGTATGTCAAATTTTAATCTCTAAAAACAATGGTGCTTAAAACATTTGACTCTATAAGATATTTCCATATAATGCTGTGTAAATAGTGCCACTCTTTGGATTTCGCAAAGAGTTTTTGAAACTTTTGAGATGGTTCTAAGATACAGTCTTGTGAGATTTCGTAACCATCTAGATGTATAGGTCCATTAATATTTGACTTGTGAGATTTCAATCATTTCATAACCTTTTACACCATAACCCAGCCACAAGTAAGCTCCATGTCAGTCTAGTGGATTAAGTCCACATATGTGTTAGCTGCATAGCATTGCATGAAAAGATGGACGTACTAAAGAACCAACGTAGTTGCTGCAACCGAAGAACCACAAAGATGAAAGAGATTATCTTCTTCCTTCCTTTCTTCAAATTCAGATTTGGAATCAAATCTCCCCCCTTCCCTCGATAATCGTTTTGGGAACCAAAGTCGACCTGCAACACGGTAAACCGACTTACCGGTATCGGTTACGGTTGCTGTATTTTCTAAACCGATGACTTTCGGTTCGGTCTCGGTTCCGGTAAAAAAAACTTGGTAACCGTACCAAAGCCACCCCTAATATTGTGTATGCTACTATGTCACCAAGCATAAGTAACGTTCGGTAGGAAGGCCCACATGACATGGTCATGTATGATTTGCCACATGTTAGTATTATATATTATAGAAGAGTTGGTAAAGGAAACTCAATAATTTCCTTAGCCTTCGCTTGGTTTGCGGAATTGCGGCATTGAGAAAGGAAACTCAATCATTTATTGTGTTTGGAATGCAAAAGGAAATTAAATACTTTCCTAAATGAAAGGAAAATAAAGGGGAAATTGGAATGCAAGAGAATCATTTGTCCTACTTACTTTCCTACATCTATTGCACTAATTTAACATTAATTACATTACTTTTATTACTAAATTAACAATTTATGAAATTATAAATATTAGCTTTATTTCATATATTATTATTTATTAATTCATTTCCTTAGTGTTGCCAAATACTTGAAAGGAAAACTAATGAGAATTTTAGTTTCCTCTTTCTATGGAAAGAGAAAGGAATTGATTTCATTTCCTTTCCGTGAACCAAACGAGGCCTAAATGAATTTCATTCCTATCAAGGGTAGATACAATTTAGGAATATGCATAACTTTTTTGACCAATGGAAAAAGGAAGATGCTTAGAATGACAAAAAAAACTTTTCCCAAGATGAGAATATATTTCAGACAAAATAAAAAAAAGATGGAAATATTTTGCCCATTACATGTATGGAAATTTTCAAGTGAGCTATGCGAGATCCATTGCGTTGTCGTTTTATAACTCAAGGATGAAAGTACAAAACACAACGGGCTTAGAAATGAAAAAAAAATAAAAAATTCTTAAGGTGGAAATATTTTTTTTCAGACCAAAGACATGAATTTTTTTTTGCCCATTACATGTATGGAAATTTTCAAGTGAGCTATGTGACATCCATTGCATTTGTCGTTACAAAATCTGTTGCAAAACCTGTTATGCGATACATTGTAAATGAGGGTTTCGATCCTAGTAACTTTTGGTCATGATTTTTGCACTACGCGATCTATCACATTTTGCCCACAATCGATCTCAGAGTACAAATTTGTACTGATTTTGTATAGTGCAATCGATCACAACTTATCAGGCAATCACAAAGTTAATTTCTAGTTTTCTATAAATAGAATTTAGGATGTTTCTTTCGATTAGAACTTTTTTTCTATAGTTGAAAATTATTTTTGAGAGAGTTCTTTGATGTTTGAGTGAGTCTAGTTTCATGTATATTATCCCACTCCATTAGTCTTCATATACAATCCTTGCTAAACACTTTAATTTGCATATGGTTGTTTGTTTAATTTATATTATAAGATTTAAGAGATTCTATTGGAGTAGCGACGATCCGATTTATGAAGTCTCACTTTCTGCAGATGGGTTAGGGGAGCAATCGATGGGCTAGGGAATCGATTGTGAGTTTTGACTTTTGAGTGAATCAACGTGCTTGGGAATTCTTATTTTTATGCTGCATCTTTTACATTTTTTTTTTTGAGAATTTTTACATCTTTTGTTGTTGACCAATGTTGTTGACTAACTGAAGACCTACTAACAGTCACTGACGTCCGCGTGTATCTCACGCACTCAATTGGACTATAGCATATAGCAGTAATAGCACCCATGACTTCGCACTTCGAAAGTTCGAATTTCTAATTTCTGAGATCAAAGGCTCTATTTTTATTTTCAGTATTTAGGGTTTTTAATTTTTAATTTCTTTAAAGGTAGGTACTTTATTTTAGAAAAATGAAGTTATTGCTCCAAATATGTTTCCATCATTGTATTAATGATCTGTTTAATTCCTTAATCTCTGTTATTCCAAATTCGAGGTTGATTTTCCCTTGAAATTTGATGCGGGGATTAATTCCATTGTGGTGATTTTGTTTCACAGGTATGTTTGTGTTGGAGGTGAAGATTAGGGTCTGGTAGTGCAAGTTTTCAGTGACCCAGGATTTCTAGTGGGATTTCCAATCAGGTAAGTATTCACCTTTGATAAATTTGATTCTAACTTGTTTTCTGGGTTACTGTTATGTGTAAAGATTTTAACTTTTGTTTGGTTAATTTGTGATGGAATCATTGTTGATTATAGGGTGGTAGGTTTTGTTTTTCAAGAGGTGTTTCACTTCTACAAAGTGAAATTGTTTCCCCTCTATTTTGTGGTTTCTTTGTTTGTGATTAATGCATTAAGCTGAATTGTTGATGGGCGTTGTCAAACTTTGTGTTCTAAACTAGTTTATGAGCATTGGCCAATAGAAGGAAAAACATAGTGGCAGCAGAACACTTTAAGCAATCACTTCTCTTGTCTAGATGTTGGAGTTTCTGTGTGAAATTCTCCTTACCAGTGTCAAACCATGAGATGTCTGTATCTACAATTCAGAATGATAATTTAAGCAGAACATCAAATTTTACCAGGAATATACACCCACAAATGAAAAAAAAACCTTGAAAAATAATTTAACCACCTTGATTCTGTTTCACATGGATTTATATGAGCAATTGGTTTAACCCGTCTAGAGCCAAAGTGTTTCAGGGTTTGTTTTATGGATTCACAGTATGTTGCTACCAATATTCATTGCAAAATTTTAACATTTGATAGCTACCTAAATTTAATTTTATAGCTTTTATACGCTGAAAGTCTTTTGCCAAGGTAGTAAATCATAAATTGTTTGCGAGTCTGTGGTTCAACAATTTACTTTCTGCTAACAAAAATGACTGTATACAGTATTTATATTCTATTCTTTGTCGTCCAATAGCCTACTTTTGTTCTTTGTTTTGCCTATCAGATTTTTCTCTCTGCCATCAGTAATGGATACTCAAAGTCAAATTGAGCTTGCAAGGCAGAACAATATGCTTCCTCCACAAGCTGGAACATTTCAAGATCGTGAAGATCTCATCCAATATGTTCGTGATTTTGGTGCTAGTCAAGGATATGTGGTGACCATCAAGAAGTCCCGGAAAGACAGGAGAGTCATCCTTGGTTGTGATAGGGGAGGTGTTTATCGTAACAGGCGTAAAATTGATGAAAGCAAACGCAAAAGGAAGGCAAATTCACGCCTTATAAACTGTCCCTTTGAAGCCATTGGGAAAAAGGAGGATGATTTATGGGTACTCACAATAAAGAATGGGGAGCACAACCATGAAGCATTAAAGGACATGTCAGAGCATCCTTATAGTCGTCGATTTACTGAGGAAGAGGTCAGGCAAATCAAGCAAATGACTGAAGCTGGTGTAAAACCACGTCAAGTTCTTAAGGCTCTCAAGCAAATTAATCCTGAACTGCAGTCAACACCAAGGCATTTGTATAACCTCAAAGCAAAGATCCGTCAAGGAACTCTATCAGGTTCCACTTTTTTCTGAGATTTTAAAATTTTAGTTCATTAGGTTCCAAGTTGCTAGAAAGCAGAATCTTTTTCATTACAGTCTCTTTGTTGTTATTGGAGTATTAATTTGGACTATTCATTAGGTTCTTCATGCATACTTAGTAGTGGGGGTTGATGTGGACTTCTTTGAATAATTATATTTTTTCATGATAAAGGGGTGCTTTTTTATGCTGCTCATTGGAATCTCAAATGTCAAGCACAAGGGCTATAGCTTAGTTAGGTATAGCACCTTGTTTACACACGTGCCAATGTTTTTTAGATTTCTTATGTGGGATCTAAATTTTTAGTTCGAATGGCAAAGATCCTGTAAGTGGGAGTTGTAATGACACTCTATAATCTAAAGATTAGGTCGCTACAGTGGTGTCTGGTCTTAGCTTAAGATGTGCAAAATGTGCAGACCTTTAAAATGTTAGCAGACATGTGCATACATGGGTTGATTTCTAGGCTTGAAAACAAGCCCGGTAGTGCCAACAATTTGTATAGGTTTCAAATACAAAATTCGGCAAAGTAACTTTTTGCTTTCCGGAAACAATAGATAGAAAAATTCAGAATTTTTTTTATAGTAATTAATAACTTAAAATTCATATTCTCAATTCATTTCTTGCAGAGAAAAGTTTCAAGACATGGAGACCTGACAGGTCTGCTCTGGTTAATACAAGTAATGCTCCCAGTGGGGGGTCATTAATGCAAAGTTACCAGCCGGTAAGGGTTGATATTAAAGGGTGGTTGAAACTATGGCTGCCTGCTTTCTTGTACTTCATTTCTACTTCTACTCTTTTTCTTTCTGCTTTTTATTAAATCAGTTGGGTATTGCAAATTTATGTTAGATTTAATTGTAGCTGAAGGTTCCTAATTTCATTGGAGGAAAATTTGTTGATTCGCAAGGGTGTTCAATCATTGACGTAGTAAATCCTGTAAGCTCACGAAATTCAATTGGTTATCATCTTATTCTTTTTGATAAATGTGTGTATTGGTGTTATTAATGATTATATACTTGATTTCTATTTAGGCAACACAAGAGACTGTTTCTCATGTTCCTTTAACTACCTATGAAGAGTTCAAAGCTGCAGTTAGTTCAGCCAAGCAAGCTTTTCCTTCATGGAAAAACACACCTATTACTACTCGTCAAAGAATCCTGTTTAAGCTTCAAGAGCTCATCCGCAGAGATATTGTTAGTAATTGGAATCTTATAAGTTCACATGGTATTCTGTCTTGAGCTTATGAATTTTAATGTTGAAAATACAAATTTCTATTTTCAGGATAAACTTGCCATGAATATCACCTTAGAGCAGGGTAAGACGTTGAAGGGTGCTGAGAGTGATGTGCTCCATGGTATAGGTCAGTCTTTGCATGTGCATTATCGTAGTTCCTGTTCTGTTATGATGGGTGTTACCAATAAGTGGGTTACATGCCTTTTTTTTTTTTTTACTTTAGAGGTGGTCGAACATGCTTGTGGGATGGGAACTCTACAGATGGGGGAGTTTGTTCCTAATGCATCTTTTGGTATTGATACATACTGCATTAGAGAACCACTTGGTGTTTGTGCCGGGATATGCCCCTTCGACTTTCCATCAATTATTCCCTTATGGGTATGTCTGCAATACCTCTCGGTTCTTTTCGTTGGTTTGTTTTTTATTTGAATCTAGTGTAGGAGTGATTGACATTTTCATATAATTTTGCCTCCTCTAAAGTCCATGATGAGGTGCTTACTTTCTCATGCATTCCATCATTTCTTCAAACTACAGTAGACAAATTTTTAGTTTATGCTGAGATGATTATCCTTAGTTTCTCTTGGTAGTTTTTTTTTGTTTTGTTTTTCTTTGGGTGCATTTTAGTCTTTGAAGTTATGGTAAGTTTCATTGTTAATCATACAGGTTTGTTAGTTAACATTCTCTTACTTGCATAGTTTGTGAAAAATATGATATGAGTTTCGTCCTCAGTATTTCCATTATTTTGCAGATGTTCCCAGTTGCAGTTACATGTGGCAATACATTTGTTCTTAAGCCATGTGAAAAAAATCCAGGTGACTTTTAATCCCTCACCATGTGCTTGTTCTCAGTTTGATGTTTTTTTTTTTCTGCTTTTTTAAAATAATCAATTTGCAGTTTGAGCATATACAACCTTTTTTGGATTGAGCTGAATATATATTTGAGACCGGGACATTTTTGTTTTTACTAGGATTGCATGTTTACTGTTATATGTGATGAAAGTATGTGTGCGGTGCTGTTTTAAGTAATATTTTTAGCTATTTGTTTGATAATGCTTTAAGCAATATTTTGGAGGCCAGTAAACAGAATAATTGCTTTCTTGCTAATGGATCTACTGCCTCTGTCTGGCTAAGACATTTTAGTTTGAAGCAAAGCTTATACTAACAAGTGATATCCAATAAAAATTACACCCCTATTGCTTTTCTTATTTTTCATATGAATCAGAGTTGTTCATAGCGAGTCATGTATACAGAAGTTTCCAGCTACTAGAACATCTAGTTAAAACCAAAAAATAAAATGCGGAGGGAATGCTTCTTCAGTGACGTTTTGTAACATGTAGTCATTACATGGATTTGGACCTATGTATACAGCAGAGTCTTGATACAAATACATCTACTTAATGAATATAAAATGGTCGAAAAGGCTAATGAGTTGGGATTTGTGTATAAGATGAACATTTGCGAATTGTGATCATACTGTAAATTTGAAGATTTTTACATATGTGTGTGCATATGGTCATACACTTGATCAATGCAACTGTTTCTGCCTTTGTTTTAGGTGGAAAGCCCATCATTAGTTTTATGTAGAAAGCCTTCACTTAAAAAAGGGTGGTAAAGTTGGGGTGTGGTGAGAGGATAGGTTTAAATCTTCCCTACAAAAAAGAAACAGAAAAAAAAAAGAATCAAGAGGTGATGTGCTTCTTGTGCGTATGTCATTCAGATGTGTTTTACTGATATTCATCGGTGATAATGTAAGTTGTGCATGTTACAACTTGCAGCATGCTGATTTAGTTTCTTTGTTTGTCTTAGAAATGCAAGTTATGTTCTCATTTTCTTTTCTCCCCAATATTGAAACTTGCAATGGCGGATTTTATTTTTGAAGGAGTTTCGATGATACTTGCGGCGCTTGCAAAGGAGGCTGGTTTGCCCGATGGTGTGTTAAATATTGTTCATGGCACTCACGTAAGTTTTGTTTACCAGGATCGCCTTATCCTCTGTCCCTCTTATGAATATTTTCCCAAGTTCTAGCAATCCGCCATTTAATGAATTGGAAAACCAGGTTGTTAATCAATCCATTACATTTTCAATGAATTTATCACTGACGTTTTCCTCTCAAATCAATCTGAGCAGGACATTGTTAATTATATCTGTGATGATGATGATATAAAGGCTGTTTCACTTGTTGGCTCGAGTACAGTAAGTTAACTTTCTGTCCAATGCTTATGATTATTGATATACCCATAGTAACAATGACTTTAAGTTCAGATGCACTACATACTCAACATACTACATAACCTTGTTCTTTTGTATGTGATGTTTATGAGCTGAAGAGATGCATTAGTATCCCCACTGTTTCTATGTATAGTAGTTACTAGTTGGTGCCACATACCCAAAAAAAAAAAAAAAAAATTCTGCAAGAGAATAACAGTAAGGACATGGATTCTCTGCTTGGATCCATCCTAGCCGTTTATCAGAAATCCAAGGGATATGAATCCATTTTTCTTTTGCTTACACACCCTTGGGTTTGTTATGGCCAAGATTAAAATCCAAGCACATTTAAGCATAAAAATTCCAAGCAGAGGATCTATGTCGTAACAGAAAATGGGGAAAGGAAGCAATAGGATCACTGTTGGAATTATGATAATTAAATCCAGAAACATTGGTCCAAGAACAATTATTAAACTTGTTTGTATATATTCTGCACAACTAATCACAAGACTCTTAAATAAGTTACATATATTGGAGTTACAACATCCCTATTATCCTAGCCATTGATTAAAACATCCCATTAAATACTTAAAGCTCTCATGATACTGATGATAATCATATAACTCATATACTTATTTTAAGAGAACTAAAGAGGATAACTGGTAGACCAGTCAGGCTTTAGTAATTTTTTGGATGCTTCTGTTTCCGTACTTTCATGGTATGACCTTCAATCGCGATGATTAATTGAAGAGCTTTTGAATCCAAGCAACTTTGATTAGTATTTTTATGCTGAAATGGCGAAGTATTACATGTCCCTGTAGCTTAGTCATTTAGATCTTGATTTCAGTTTTTTCCTCTGATAGGTTGTCATGTGTTTAGCTTTAGCCCTTCAATGTGATGATAGTGTATAATTGGGCTAGTCTTATGTTTAAATCTCCCTCTCTTTTTCCCATACTGTGAAGGCTGGAATGCACATACATGTGAAGGCAGTTGCTAGGGGAAAGCGTGTTCAGGTGAACAGTAGCTCTTCGTCTCTCACCAACCTACCCACACACTCACAGCCACATTTCTTTTGAGTTCAAACTGTGGTTGAGATTTGAGAACCTGATATCCACATAAATTTACTTTCTAACGGGTGATTCTCTCAAATCCTTAAGTCCAATATAGGAGGAAAAAATCATGCAATCATCATGCCTGATGCTAGCATGGATGCAACCTTGAATGCTCTGGTTACGGCTGGTTTTGGTGCTGCAGGACAGAGGTGTATGGCTCTCAATACAGCTGTTTTTGTTGGAGGCTCAATGACATGGTAATTCTTTTCATTTATTCAATGCTTTAATATTTGTATAAACCACATCAGATAATAGCTGTTGGATGCATATAGTCATCTTTGGGGTTGAATGTTACAGGAGCATGTACTGCTCAACTTAGTTGTGTCTTAATTCTCAGCTGCTTGAGTTTGGCGACAAATTCGAGAAACTTTGTCAATTGCAACTTATAGTCATTGTTAGTCAGTCTTTATCTATTTGCAATGTAGGTTAGTTTGCATCTAACAGTTGGATCTAATTTTATATTTACATTTTATTCATCTAATGTTTAATTTTATATTTACGTTATATTCATCTAATGTTGTGTTTGATGCTCTTATTTGTTGTTTAGCAAATAAAAAGGTTCTTTTAAACTGTCATACGTGTCTCTGTAGATAATTAACTTCTCATTTTGTGCCACATGACTCCACATACATCCTTCTTGTAATTTTTCTTTTTAAAACAAGCGATACTTGTCCATTTATTGCACTGAAAGTAGTGTGATCTGCTGGCTTTCCACTTTGGCTGTTGGGCTTTCCATATTAGTAAACACTTCAATAAATATCTACCAAGTCTGCTCATAGCTTAGGGTAAATTGGAAAGAGAGAGTAGCCCGATCAAGACTAGACCAATTCTGGAATCTGGGCATTATAGGGTTAAAATTAATTTTTTCTTTTAGTTTTTATGGTAAATTTTACTCTTCTTTGTGACATATGTAAGCAACAAAATTGTAACTAGATATTATCATAAATTCAGCAATATTTTATTGAAGCGGTGGAAGCTAGTTTTAATCAAGTTGGGTCATCTGTTTGTATTCTCAGGGAGCATGAACTAGTGGAACGTGCCAAAGCCCTGAAAGTCAATGTGGGAACAGATCCCAGTGCAGACCTTGGTCCAGTTATTACCAATGAGGTGAATAAAATCTTCTGCATATTCTGCTTGTTAATCTGCTTTATTAAAAATGAACTACATTGTAAAGGTGAATTTTTCTGTATCATAACCAGTGGGTGAATTGACTGAAAATACCATTTTACATTGCTTTCTCACTTCACAAATTTCAAACTGGTTGATGCTAGCTTTTGGTTTGTAGTGGGTTGTTCTTTTTTGATGTAGGTTATTTAGGGGATGGTGGCACTGGTGGCGAATATGAGAGTTGTTGATTTTGGTGCTTTGCAGTACTAGCTTCTAATTTGGGTTGTGTGGTGAGAGAGGAATAAAAGAATTTGCAAAGATAGGTTGTAGTTTTTTGGGACAATTAAATATCTGACATCCTAGTCAGCACCTTTGTCTAAGCACTTTAGCGATGTTCCGTTCAGTGTCAAACACCTTATTTGGGCTTGAGTTCAGAACTGAGGGTGAATTTGCGTATTTTGTGCTTTTAGTTGGTCATGCATAGGTGTTAAACTTGTCCATATGGTTTTGTAATTATGTCATTTTATCTATAAAATTTGTTTATGTGTGAAAATAAGCATGAAATTTTCTCGTGGAAAGTGTGTTGTATTACTCATTTAAATGATATGCATAATGTGATCATTATTTGTTTTTGACATGCTTGCTAAATTACAGGTGAAGGATTGCATATGCAGATTAGTTCAGAGCAGTGTTGAAAGTGGTGCTAGACTTCTTCTTGATGGGAGAAATGTTATGGTACTTTTGTTCTCATCTTAGTTTAGCATTTAACAATTCTTGCTATATGTAGTGTTCTTTATATCAAATTCCGAGGAACTAATTTTCGTGAACTTTGGTAACTTGGGAGCTTGCTTTGTAGAAACATTCTCTTAATTTCTGAACTTTACTATGCAGGTTCGAGGTTACGAGAATGGAAATTTTGTTGGTCCTACTATCTTATGTGATGTTACAACCAATATGGATTGTTTTAAGGTATTTTCTATCATGTTCTTTATTCTTTTTTGCTTTCAGAATGAATGGATTTGGGTAATTATGAATTTATGATTCTCAGTCGAAGAAGAGTTGAATCAAAGACATTGGCATATTCTTGACAGCACTGTATCTTCTGTTGAGCAGGAAGAAATTTTTGGACCGGTTCTTCTGTGCATGCAGGTATTGTTTACTCTCTGTGTGTGTGGGTGGCTTTATGTGCTTTTAATGCTTGGGAGAGTGAGTTTGTGGTGCAAGTTGATTGGTTACCAAACTTTGTGTTGTTTGACCACCAACAGGCTGCCAGCCTAGAAGAAGCGATCACAATTATAAACAGAAACAGGTACCTGTTTTACTCTTTTGGTTTGAGGCTGTCCTATAAATGCTGTGTCGTAGTGTGTTCTAAACTCAGTTCAAGGCATTGCAGTTTTTCTGTTTTCAAACATTCTATTGAAATCGGGAAATAAGACATTTTCTAATCATTTGTTTCCAGATGCAACTTATGAGAAAAGTGGCATTGTTTTTCCTTTTTGGAATTCTCGCAACTTATTGAAACAGGCCTTTTCTCTTAGAGTATAGCACTCTTACAATATTTAGGTGATTTTCTCTTATCTCATCTTACTATTCCTTAGGTGTGGTAATGGAGCTTCCATTTTCACAACATCTGGCATTGCTGCAAGGAAGTTCCAGAATGAAGTTGAGGCTGGGCTGGTAAGCCAACCCTTTCTTCTATCTTGTAGGTTCAAACGTTTCATGGCACGATACTTAATGAGGGGACGTTTTTCCTTTCCTTTGAGTCCCGGCCACCCCTTTGTGGTCAATTGAGGCAATAATCATGAGTCTGTTACCCTGCTACAGTTTAATATTGCTATGAGTTTTGTACAAAACTTGATGCCAACACACATCTGGTTTACTAATCCACATCAATAAATATAGAGGAAACCATTGATTAGAGGGGGATGGGAATTTTCGAAGATTTTGTGCTGATTGAGTGCAAAGAATTCATCAAGTACTGTGTGGTATCCTCATGGGAATGGGAGAAAACTTGACAGCCAAACAAACTCATTTTATGCTCTGTGATTTGCATGTTGTTAACTGACACGAATTTGGCATGTCTCAGGTCGGGATCAATGTCCCAGTTCCAGTTCCGTTGCCATTGTCCTCATTTAACGGATCTAAGGCATCTTTTGGCAGTGATCTGAATTTTTCCGGTATAACCTCTCTCTCTCTCTCTCTCTCATACATTTTGAGGATGGTTGAACCACTTCTATAACTGCAGTTACCTGATTTTAAATGTAGGTAAGGCAGGTGTTCAATTTTACACCCAGATCAAAGCGGTTGCACAACAGTGGAAGGATTTACCTAGCTTAGATTCATCGTTAGCCGTGCGTCCATCATCTGAGACAAATATGACAACCAGAGGTGTCTCTTCTTCTTTGCCTTCAACATCCGAGAGAGATTCACCTAGCCAAAGAGTGTCAGGAGCCACGAACTCAGAATCTGAGAGTGATTCACCTAGCGATTCACCAAGTTGTGGAGCTCCATTGTCCCTCCCTTCCACATCTGAGGCAGCTCTTCCAAACCAAGGAGCCTCATCTATGTCTCCAACAGCGTATAGGGATTTTTCTAGTCAGGGACTGTCCCTTGTCATGCCAGCAACATCCGAGAGAGATCTATCCAGTGTAAATATGTCGCTAGCTATGCCTCGAGCAACAGAAAGAGATACACCAAAACAAGGTTTGACATTGGCATCTTCCCAGTCCTCAGAGAGAATATATATGCCTCAAACGTCTCATTGGATGGAAACCTCAAGACCGACATCTCAAAGAACTGAAAATATTCCACCAGGTTCTGAGAGGAATCTTGCGTCAACATCTAAGAGGAATGACAGGAATGGCAACACGTCACTGGCATCTCAAAGGACCGATACTTCTATGCCATTGACTTCCAAGAGCATCTATGTGCCTGCCTCCCACGACAATATGGCTTCAATATCACTCCGAACTGACAGTAGGACCGCAACATCTCCTAGGACGGATCCCACACTACCTCCAAACTCCGAGAGGGCATACATGCTGGGAGCATCTCACCTGAATGACAATATGGGTCAAACATTTCAAAGGCCTGACACCACCATGTTTTCAACATCTGAGAGGCTATACACGCCCGCAAAATCTCAACAGCATGACCATATGGGTTCAACATCTCGGAGAACTGATATTCCTATGCATTCAACTTCGGAGCGGATGTTCATGTCCACAGCATCTCAAAGGAATGAGGAGTTGGTTGTGGCTTCTCAACCGGCCTCTGAGAGATTATATTTGTCTTCATTAGTTCTGAGAAATGCTGGTATGCCAACTCCAACATCTGAGAGATTATATTCTCCTAGTGCACCTCAGAAGATGTTCCCCCAAAACTCAATAGTTTCGATGGATGAATTTCCGACCCAAGGAGCATCACATACTTTACCTGCATCTCAGAGGATATAGATAGAACCAAGTGAATCTTATTCTTTCATCTTTTAGGAATCGGTAGGAGAAAATCTTACAGTAATGCAAAGTTAACTTCTGTTTTCTTCCATTGTCCGTTACTTTTTCCTCTTGGAAATGATGAGAGTGCATGCACCGGTGGAGGAAAAACACAGCGAGTGCATGCACTCAAATCCGAATTTACCTACATCGTATTTACCAGGTTCAAGAGAGCTTTCATTGGGAAAGAAAACAAGGTTTAGAGATCATAATCAGTGCTGCACACAAGGCATCTCTTGTGATGCTAATGCTAGACACATAACAATTGTTCACCAACTTATAGTTTCAATATCTGGTTAGAAATAAACCAGGTCCATCGTCAACCCAGGTGTGCAGACTTGTGAAAAACTGGCATCATTCGTCTGAATGAGATTTAGTGAATAGATTTAGTAAATAGCTTTTTAAGTTGAGTTAGGTAAACATGTAACGCAGTTTAATAATCTGGAAACACTTATATCTGCAAAAAAAATAATTGTAGGAAATGAAATGAGGATTATGGTAATCAAATTACGCTAAATTTTATTCGAATTGATTTTTACCCAACTCTAGAAAAAGACTGAAATTTGCATATCTCTTGGTGAGAAAATGACTCTCTGGTTTGCTACCCTCCTTTATCAGTGTGAGGATTTGAAGGCATGCTTAGTGCGATTTCACCGACATTAACAAACTATGACAACCACACTTTATCGGAGGTATTCTTAGTGCGATTTCACTCACTTTAATACATTGCTTAGTTACAAACCACAAGGCCTCGCTACAGAATTTGGCGAGAAATTACACTTTTCCCTAACTTACTAATTTTTTTAACTACTGCAAGTGACCTAGGTTGGGAACTCCTTTACCCATGTTCGATTCACGAAGCTGTCAAAGTGGCCAGACATTGTGCTGCAATGCACAGTTAGAGCATTTCACATGCTCCGTATGAATTAGTTTTGGGTCTCGAAAGCCTTTGGAATACCCTGACTATGGTAAAAAAAAAACTTGCTAATTTTTTTAATAATTATTTATAATCCTTCGCGTCTCGTTTCCATTTCTCCCCGCCCGCCAGTTCCGTTAAAACGCTCAACCCGGAACGTCCCCCGTCCCCCCGCCCCCCCGTTCCTTAATCGGGTCAAACAGCCAGTTAACGTTTTCAAACGGCAGGCAAAGTTTAGTAAATATGCCCTTCCTCGATCACTGTTCCTGCGAGGTCGTGTTGTAAGGTGGTTGCCCTTTAAGAACCTGTTTTCCGGCGCTCCTATAAGCAGAGGTCGGGTTGCCACCCTTTCCTCGAATGTGTAATAATGCCCCCTCCACCGTAGAACACCGCGATCGAGCAGGGGACCCCAGACGGTACCCATGGTAAAGCAACCTTGGGAACAACGGGGGCGGTCCTTGCAAAACCAACCAAAACATCCAGAGGGGGGTTGCGCTCCGCGTCCCCCGCCGGGTCGTTCCTTCGGCGGTGCCTAGAGGTTGGTTCCTTTTTCAATCCTCTTTTCTCTCGTAGGATAAAACAGCCCAATCAGACCCTAAGTTCAAATTGTCTACCCCGGGGGGGCTGCAAGTCACAACAATTCCAACAAAAGAGTGTCAGTGCGAGCTAATACATACCCTTGCCTAGTTAACAGCCCCTTACACCCGTCAATATATCGTTCGTAGTCAAAGGAGGTAAAAAACGACCGTTTTTCGAAGGTGGGGGGTTTTCAATATATATAGGGGTTAGTAAATGTGGTCAGAGAGGAGAACCAATATTTTCTCAAAAATAAGATTTGCCTTCACCAAATTCTCTTACGGAGATTGAACGGGAAATAAAACAAAAAATGAAGCCCCTTCTTTGAAGAAATGAAATTTAATAATTAAGTCATCCAAAATAAGCATTGCAAATTATTGGCAACATACAAAAAGAGGCGTTCTCGTTCTGAAATTCTGAGATCTATCTTGGGTTCGGGGCCTCTGGGCTGGGTTTGAATTCCTTGTAGGTTTCTTTGTTTTTGATTTTTGGATCTCTTTGGGTATTATTTGTTATTGTGGGTTTTAGAGTTGAAGGTGAGGGGATATATGTATGTGAATATAATGAAGTAGGAAGGTGAGAGGTTTTTCTATATTGTAAGATTTTTACAAAATGAAGCAAATAGATGTTATATTCGATAGTGATTACTTTATCTTTTATATTGTGAAATTACTTATCAAATAAGAAGTCCTTAGTTTGTAAAAAAAAAAAAAAATTTAAATTTTGGATTAGAAAAAAAGTAATGTAAAAAATAAGGAAGAGGGTGGGAAAGTTCTAATACGTATCTCCTAAATACTACGTAGGTGGTTATAATAATGAAAAATTGGTCGAATTCGTTTTGGAACTTACTTTATAAAAATTTTCTTGGTGTCTGAAGTTCTTTATCATAGTATATTATGTGATTATTAAAGTCTTAATTTTACTAAAGAATGATAACATTAGGGGTGTCTGCTATATAAAGTATAAGTGATCAATATTTATAATCTTTGAAGTAGGTATAGTTGTTGTCTTTTTGTCATATATTTTCAAAAAGATAAGAGGGGTGGGTGTAGAAGAAGGGAAGTTTTAAATGAGAAAAAAAAAGATAAAGGAATTTTAAAAATATTACTTGGTTTTCTTGGAATTTGAATATCTGGAGATAAGGTGAATGGGTGAAATTTGAAAGGAGTGTAGAAGTAGGAAGTTCTTGACAAAATTGAGTGATAAGGTGATCAGGGAGAAAAATGTTAAAGTGGTGTTCGTGAGGAGATTCTAAATTTTTAGGTTTTTGTAGCTGGGTGATCGTATAACGTGTTTAAGGAAACGTAAATAAAAAGAATAGTAGAAATATCGAATAAGATAATTTATTAATGATGAAGGTATATATAGAGGAATACAGATAATGTATTGATGTAGGAAATATTATATATTCTAGAAGGATAACCTATACTAAGAGTCCTAGTTTGACAAGGCACACAATAATGTTTTCCTTCAACATTATTTAGTATATATCGGTAATAAAAGACTCTTGCTCATTCCTTTCAAAACTATAGTGAACTTGCAAACAGAAAATGCAATGCGCAAATATCATCTCAGTGACAACAATTCACCCTAGAAAGCTCCGAGTTAGGAACTCACACTCACAATTCTCAGTTGCTCAGAGACAAACCCACCATCCTCGGAGCAACTTTGAAGACTATGATGTAAAGCTTCCTCTGCCTTCCCATGTCAAATCCATAACGAGCACTTCAAACCCATTTGTGAAACACTGCCACAAGCTTCGCCAGTCTTCTTCTTATCGCCACAGTCATGGTTCAGTTCTCGTTGTGGGTGCTACACCTATCAGGTTTCACTCTCTTTCCCACTTCAATTTATCTGGGTTCTTCGTAAGAATCAGTTACCTTGCCCAAAACTCATATGGGCATCTGTCATTATTCTTATCCTGTTTAATTTCTGAGAAAATGGAGGATCCAAGGTTGAAATGTGTTGGCTTTTTCGTTATTAGGTTCTGAAAATTCAAAAATTTGTAACGAAATGCTCAATTTTATCATGTACAATGTCCCTTTGGTTTGTATAAGTAATAGTTGATAGAAATTCTATTGGGTCATTGCCCATGGATGGAAGTTTCAATTTTTAAAGCTATAATCTGCTCTTATTTGTTTGTGTTTCCTGCTTTCAAAATATCCAGCCTCACTTTGATTTTGTTCTTTGTTAACCTGTGAAGATAAATGAAAATGTGGCCCCTTTATATGCAAAATGTGGTGATGAAGTTTTTACTTTCAGGGAAATATGCGGGTTTCAGAAGTCATTGCAAGACAAAACTGTTATAATAGATTGTTTGCTTCTACCTGATAACTCTGAGGTCCCTGAATGGATTGATGATTTATCTTTTCGGATTGTGCATGTGAGCTCTGTGGTTATGAAAAAACTTTCGGGGATGCAATCAACCGAGTCTATTGAAGCAATTGCTCTAATGAGAATTCCTACGAGTTTTTCAGATATAGATGCTGATCAAAAGGAAGCAAACTGTAAGACTTGGTTCCCATCTCCACATCGAGTTCTAGTTCTTGATGGTATCCAGGTAATTCTCACTGACCTGACATTATGTCCTGTCACTTTATAATGTATTGTAATCATCCACATTTGCGTGGAACGATGGCGCCAGGTTCCTTTTCCCGAATGTATTGCACTGCCGAAAAAGTTGTGACATGGCTACTGATTAAGTCTTATGTCTTGAAAAGGTTTCCTAGTGTCAAAGAAATACTCAGAAAGTTATGGAATTTTGTAAGAGTTTTCCCTGCTTTGGAACGTAAAAGTTCCAGAATATTGAAAAGGATTTAAGATTGATTTTACTCTGGAAACTAAAATGTCCCCCAGAAATTAAGTAGTTTGGTCTCCGGATGGAAGGTCCCTATTGGTTTGGCATCTTCACTAATTTCCTTTATGTTATTGTACAATGAAAACCTAGCATCATGTTTGTGTTTGGCTTTGTAATGAAATCCAAGCATTTGGTAACAGTCATTCTGCTGGTGTGGAAACATGATTTTTAATTATCAGTCATTCTGCGAGTTAAATTACTTGATGAGAATATAGTAATAGTAAGTTTCAGTTCCACCACCACCCCCCCTCCCAGGCTCCTACTAGATTTATTTTTATATTTTAATCATATAAGTTTGCTGTTTAAATTCTTAACGCTGCTTAATCTGATGGTTGTAATTTCAGGCTTTTGATTTCAGGAACTTTATGGACTTTCTTATAAATGATTAATAAAAGGTGATTCACTGCAGGATCCGGGCAATCTTGGTACACTGCTCAGATCAGCTACGGCTTTTGGATGGGTAAGGAATAAGTTGCAAATCTCAGATTCTCTGTCTCGCAATTGTTATTCCTTTATTTAAAAGTTCTTATGTTCTTGCTTTCTCTAACCTTTCATATGTATTTGCTTATTTGCATGGTATTCTTAATAAGAACCTCTTCTTCCATTTCTTCCAAGCATTTACATATATTGTAACCATCATCACTCGTCAAAGTGACTGAACTTGGCTTTGTTTTTCCAACCTCGCTCTCAACTAATAGTCTAATACTTAGTTAGCCCTTGCTCATTGGTGTTCCCAGTCATTAGCATAGACAGAATTCATTCAATTAAATTGGGAAGGATTGTGGTAGGTTCATTGACCAATGTAGATTTTTTGAGACAAAGACTTTTAGCTTGTTTAACTAGATTCAATGACTAAACAGCTGGAGTAATGATGATGTTTCCTTTTATGATGCCATCTTGTAATCTTCTGTACTTTGATAGTTGCATCCTAACTTGTGATCTAAAAGAGTTATTCTGGGGCCAACTTTTCAACAGAATGGTGCTTTTCTACTTCCCGGGTGCTGTGATCCATTCAATGAAAAAGCACTCCGAGCCAGCCGAGGAGCCTCGTTCCAGCTCCCTATTGTTTCTGGTACTTGGAATCATCTTAAATCCCTCAAAAGTGAATTCCAAATAAAGATGCTAGCTGGCCATCCAGAGACTGATAAGAAATCGAAGCCGCTTCACCTCTCTCAAACGCTTGCAGATTCTTTTGCAAATGTGCCGCTGAGCTTGGTTTTGGGGAGTGAAGGAAGTGGTCTGTCTGAGAAATCTCGACAGCAATGTGAGCTTGTAAGCATTCCAATGGCAGGAGAGTTTGAGTCGCTTAATGTTTCAGTTGCGGGTGGGATCTTCTTGTATATGTTACAACCTAATAACCATAAATGCTTCTAATTCTTGATCTCCTTTCAAAAATGAAAAGTGATTCTTCGTTCTTGTGGTTTTTAGTTAACTCTGAGTTATATTGTCTAGAACCGTAAACCTAAAATCCATAAATTCATTCTTCTTTCTTACGTGAACGAGAAAGGTGGCCTCTTAGGACATTTACCTCGAGTTTGTCAATTTTGCACTAGGGTGCATTTTACATGGTACCTCATTATTCAAAGTAACAAAACGAACAAATTATCAATTTTTCTAATCTCGTGTTTTAGTAAGATTTATTTTTGTAAGTAGGATCGAAACTGTTTAATTCTAATCGACATGTTAACGAAAACCGGTCTCAGGTCACATCTAAAATCTTGTGATTCTTTTGCATCGAGGATGGGTTGAAATTTTCTGATTAGGATACCCTGTAAAAAGTACATTGTACTTGGCGCAAAATAAAAGTAACCAAAAATAATTCTTAAAAGCATTTTTGGAAAAATATGGACGAGAAAAAAAAAAAGACAAACTTTAATTGGGTCGACGGACTGAGTTGACAGTTAAAATCTTTGATTTTAGAAATCCATCTGCAACGTCCAAAGTCGAAAATCGAAGCTTGGAGTAGGAGAGCTTGACAGTCCACACAGCCCGAATCAGCAAATGAGTGTAGGCAAGCCATCGCCGGCACCGCCATCGTCGACGATGTTCTCCTTACGAGGATCTCTCATAACTCTCGCCGTCTTCACCTTGCTTTCCTTGGCCTACTTCTCCCTCAATTTCTCCGTCTCCTCTCCGGCCACTGCAACAGTGGACGTCGCGGTGAACAAGGCGGTGAAGGAGGAGCCGAATCACTCACCGGAGGCTGAGAAGAAGGAGGAGCTTTCGGATATTTACCACTCGCCGGAGGTGTTCCGGTTGAATTACGCCGAAATGGAGAGGAAATTCAAGGTGTATATATACCCCGACGGTGATCCAAACACGTTTTACCAGACGCCGAGGAAGCTCACTGGCAAGTACTCAAGCGAGGGCTATTTCTTCCAGAATATCAGAGAAGGTCGATTTCGTACGGAGGATCCGGATCAGGCTCACCTCTTCTTCATCCCAATCTCCTGCCACAAGATGCGAGGAAAGGTATAGACTTCATCTGACCTCTTCTAAAGTTTCTTGCTTGTTGTGTTGTTAGGCACTGTTTGGTACCGGAGGAAAAATTTGAGCTGCTGGTGATTGTTTTTCATTTGTTCATTGCTGTGGATCCGATTGCAACGTTTCTTTCGGTTCTACTTTTTGAAATTCGTTGCTGATTTCGTTAGTTTTAGTAGTCTTTTATGTACTAATGCATTGAAGAACTTGCAGTTTTCTCACTGTGAGCTACTAAGTTTGCTTGACCTCAAATGGGAATGCAATGCCTTAATGCAGCATACAGTAGATGCTGATAAATTGTTTCTGAAATGCTGTGTGATTGGATCTGATTGTCATGGATTTTGGTTTACAATGATTGTGCAGGGTACGTCGTATGAGAATATGACCATAATTGCCCAGAACTATGTGGAGAGCTTGATAGCCAAGTATCCCTACTGGAACAGGACTTTGGGTGCAGATCATTTCTTTGTGACTTGTCATGATGTTGGTGTGAGGGCAACTGAAGGACTTCCTCTTCTTGTGAAGAATTCTATTCGAGTTGTGTGCTCCCCTAGCTATGATGTTGGCTTTATTCCACATAAAGATGTTGCTCTTCCTCAAGTACTGCAACCATTTGCTCTTCCAGCTGGAGGAAACGATGTGGAGAACAGGTAATATTGAAGGCTATGAGTGTAACACACACACACACACACAAACACACAGATGTATACATGTATATTTGTATTCACTTATTGACGTATACATGCACTATGTTTCCATACGTCACTCTTATGATGTATAATTGGTATGATACACATTATAAGTTAAAACATAGGCCCATGTGGAATATAATTATGTGTTTACTGCAATTGAATCAAGCATACTAGTGTAAGTTCATTGCTGAAAATTAAGAGGAGGCGTGTTTTGCAGGACAACACTTGGTTTCTGGGCCGGTCATCGGAACTCAAAGATTAGAGTTATACTGGCACGAGTATGGGAGAATGACACAGAGCTTTACATCTTGAACAACAGAATAAATAGGGCTGAAGGGAACTTGTTATATCAAAAGAAGTTTTATACTACCAAGTTCTGCATATGCCCCGGTGGTTCCCAGGTCAACAGTGCTCGCCCTACTGACTCGATCCATTATGGCTGTATTCCTGGTATGAGTTCAGATCTTGATGCAAAATTTAATGAGTTATGCAATGGTCTAATTTTTCATCCTTGCTGGAATGGTAATTGTCAAACCATACGACTATATTGTTTTGGAATTTTTTTTAAAAAGGAAGAGATATATGTGATAGATACTTTTTTCCATGCTATGGAAATCAGAAAGATTATCTTGACCTGAGGAATCTTTTCCAATTATGAGAATATGATTTTTTTTTCCCACTTGTTTCTTATGGTTAGAATCTTCTGCTCAGATACTGATTAGTCTGATTGTATGTTTCATCAATCTCTTTCTATCTCCAACTTTTTTCTTTCTTACTTTTTTGAACAGATAAGTCAGCCTCTCTACAATTTTCCCCTTAACTAGTAAATAAGATATTGTCTAATGGTTGTCATTTTTATTTCATGGGTGCATACCTGAAATCTATGTACACTGTAGTGCCACTCAAGTAATTATCGTTGTTTTGCTTATGTAATGGGTGTATGCCTCAAGTCTATGTTTTCTGTATATCCAATCTAACGATCAGTGTTTTTCCCAAGAAAATGGTTTTGAGGTGCAGTTGCACCTTTTCTATTAGGACTTTACACATTGACATAAACTTGAGGGGAATCTTGGTGGATTTTTTTATCTGATTTTGTTCTTTTTATCTTGAGATTTAATGTGCAGTACTAAAATTCCTTGTGTTGTTTACATCTATTTGGTTTGATTTCTTGCAGTAATATTATCAAATTACTATGACCTGCCGTTCAATGACATTCTTGACTGGCGAAAATTTTCTGTCGTACTTACGGAGAAGGATGTGTATCAGCTTAAACAAATACTTAAGGCTATACCCTATTCAGAGTTTCTAACACTGCACAGAAACTTGGTGAAGGTACTATCATTTGCAATTGGAAATTTTACGTTGTTCATACTTCAATTTTTATGCAATACGATCTGTTCCCACTATATATTGTGCGTCTGTGTGTTTGAATCTTTATAAACACTTGCTTTTCAGCGTTATTGTACAGTTATACCAAAAGTAGAAAATGGTAGGAGCAAATTGTAATCAAGAATTTCTTTCTATGGGTTGATTTTTAACAGGTCCAGAAGCACTTCCAGTGGAATTCACCTCCCATCAAATATGATGCATTCCACATGGTCATGTATGATCTTTGGTTGCGCCACCATGTTATCAAATACTGATGTTGCCGGTTAGCTTTTTGTACACTTTCTGGCTTGCAAATCAAAGGCTTGTAAATCATCAGATACAGTAGTGTCATCCTTCATGACTGAGGGAGTAAAGGTACAGGTAACCAAAAGATTTATCATTCATTCGTTCTTTATATTGGGAAAATTCCCTCTTTTGTAGCCTGTTATCATTTTGTAGTTCCTTGTTGTAAAAGAGAAACAAGAGGAATATTCTTTGCTATTGGACTAGGTATTACCACTATTTGCATCTAGAATTGCAGTTGGGATAAAGCAATTAGGCTCGGACAAATTGCATCTTTTGGATGACTTGACCAAACGGAAGACTGATTTATAATGACAGATAAATTATCTTGACAACATATATTATGATTTCTGAACAAGAAACTTTGAGTTATCACTAGTGAAAGATGGAGCATATGTTATTTATTCCTGCCCTTTATTCATTACTTGCTGAAGGGAAAGAATCCAAATCAAAAATAGAATCGAAGAACAAATTAACAAAATCAGATTAATAGCTCCAATTGGCCTACCACATTAGTTGTGGTGGAAGCTAGTAGTTAGCTGTTTAGTGTAGTCTAGGAACTGGTGTTGGCCATCATCAGAGCACAAGTTAAGCAAGGACTACATTTGGTGTACCGGACAGAAATGTATCCAATTTTCAAAAGTGATCAATAAGGTATTTGAACTTTCAAAAACACATCATCGGAATACTTCCATATATTTTTCGTTACTTGATCGTTGCTTATGAGGGTATATTAGTCATTTAACATATTTCAACTTTCAAAAGTGATCAATAAGGTACCTGAACTTCCAAAAACACATAATCAGGATACATTTGTCAATTTTTCTTCATAACTCAGATAAATTAGATCACGTCTGGCCCATGTGAGATATTTTTCAAGGATTTTATGATATTTTCTCACTTTTTTTTGTTTTTGCTTATATTATCTTTTTTTCTCTCTTTTTCTCTTCGACGCCCATCGAGCTGAGAGTTTGAATCTAATGCCACCAAACTATTTTTTCATGTATGGAAGATGCACCGTTTAAAATATAATGTATGAATGATATAATTTTTGAATTAGTCAATACTTCAATTCATATTAATTAAAGTAATCAAAGTAATATCCTCTAAAAAAATAGCACATACCTTCCCAAAAAAAAATCAAAGTCTACTTAATTATTGATTATAGGAAGAAGATAAGTATGAAGTTTTAAAGGAAAAATTTAGAAAGAGAATAATTAATTGTATTGTTAATTTTGGAGGGAAAATATAAAGTGAGAAGATAGAAGAGACATGTGCTGGAAAATTCGAAAAACTAGAAATTCAATATAAAAAAACGATTCAAAATTTTTTAGTTATGTCAATTGAAAAACCTTTAAAAAAATATGTTTTATCAATGGTGAAGTTTTGAGAAATTTTTTTATTTTTTTGCCGAAACCATGGTTTTTAACCCAAAACTGTGGGTTATAACACTCGATTTTTGGGCCAAAATCGCATGTTCATATTTTCACACCAAAATCTTTCCAAACTCAAATCATGATGTTTAAGGACTTCTCAAGTTGACAGAATGCAAAAATATCAACTCATTTATTTTTTACTATTTTTCAAAGTCTAAAAACTAAAAAGTTCATAAAAAATAAACGATTTGAAATTTTCGAGTAAACTCAGTTTGAACACTTTTTAAAAATTATGTCTTACTAGTAGTGAACTTTTGGCACGGGCAAAGTTAAAGAAAAAAGGAGTTGACAAGGTTTGGGAGCAAGTCGTGTCACCTCCAACCGTGCCAAATCGTTCCAACTCCTTTTTCTCTTTAACTTTGTTCGTGAAAAAACTTCACCAATATATAAAAAATAACTTTTAAAGCCTTTCCAAGTAACTTTGCTCGAAAAGCTCGAGTCGTTTGTGAGTTATGATTTTTCAAAGTCGGAAAACTTAAAAATTCATAACTCCAAAATGATTCGGCTTTTTCGAGCAAAGTCAATTGACATGCCTTTTAAAAATCATGTTTTACTAATGATGAAATTTTGACATTGGTAAAGTTGACAGAAAATGTGCAGTGCACAATCACCAAAAACTGTGGACTATATAGCACACATTTATTTTTGCTAAAATCACATGATCTTATTTCTCAACAAAATCTTTCCACCCTCAAATCATGATTTTTAAGCACTTCTCAAACTCACGGAATGCAAAAATTTAGACATTTTTTTTTTACAATTTTTCAAAGTCGGAATACAAGAAAATTTGTTTAAAAAAATGATTGATATTTTATAATTCCATCAATTGAAACACCCTCTAAAAATTAAGCTTTTACCAATTGTGAGATAATAGCACAGATAAATTTCAACAAAAAGTGGTGTTGTCGTGTTGACAAGGTTTATTTGTTCAAATTGTAATTAAAAAATATTTTCTGAACCACATGTAGCGATGAGCTGTTCGTCGCTATAAGTGTTGCTAATTTTTTTTATTTTAATTTGACCAAATAAAAAGGAAACACTTCCGCTGCTTGTCAAGCCTTACGTTGAATTTCATTAAGATTCCAAATTATTTTTTAACACTTGCGCAGACCGACCTCCAGAATTTCAAACATGCATTTTTTTTAGAAGGCAAATTTGAAGAAAAAATTGTGTTGGCAAAGTTTATTTGTTAAAATTACAATGAAAATAGTGTTTGTTTTGAACAACTTGTTACAACGAACTATTCATCGCTCCAAGTATTCTTTAATTTTAATTTGATGAAATAAAAAAGAAGCATGCACTTCCGGGGCTTTTAGAAATTATGACTTTCTTTCTTAAATGAAAATCATGTTATCCATTTTGTTTTCGAAAGATATGATAGATATAAATTTAGAATTCTACGTCATTAGGTTAAGGGAAGACCAAGACATTGAGAAGTTGAGTCCAAAGTCTGGTGTTAGTGTATGTACAAGCATATATGAGCCTGCGATGTGCATTTTTTCTAGTAATCCAATTTTGTCAATAAACTTGTGCATCTCCCTTCCATGAACTCTAAGATTCCTTCCGTGCCAATCCAGAGTTATTCAAACTATATACGTAATTACGTAGTACATCGCATTGAGACAACAGACAACACTATCCGACTACAAAATACACTGTTAAAGGATGAGAAATTCAAAATAAAATCATATTATATATTAAGGCCCCCCGGCCGACACCAAAATATGGCCAAAGTATTTTGACAATGATAGCTCTAGGCTTGTTCATTTCATGACAGAAGCAGATTTTTGAATTGCCTCCCAACATGGTAGACTCATTGGTTATGTGCTACTAGATTTTATAAACTTTTATAATTTATATAGTGCTAGCTCCCGATTAGATTTGCATTGATTTTGTAACACCACACAATAAGGTTTTTGTTTTCTGTACTTCATCTGACGTTTCAATCTTGGGAGACGAATGATATTACGGGGAGAGAATTCGAACCTAGCTAGAACCTGTTCCAAAGTGTTTAACATTACCAACACACACTGACACACGTATTTCAAATAACCTAGTTAATTATTTGATTGAACAGAATATATATATATATAAGCTTTGCTTTGCTTTTTCTCAATCTATTGGTTGTATTTTTGTTGTTCTCTCTGTTCCAAAGTGTTTAACATTACCAACACACACGTATTTCAAATAACCTAGTTAATTATTTGATTGTACAGAATATATATATATATAAGCTTTGCTTTGCTTTTTCTCAATCTATTAGTCCCACCGTCTAAGCACCAAACCAATAAATTATAAAAACATGATCAAATTATATAAGCAAGTGTTTTGTATTTTTTTTTCCTGAACTCTTTATACAAAAAGAGAGAGCACGCATCAGTTGAATGTGATGGGTCAGGGTTAGGGTTTCGTTTTTTGTCTTATGCCAGCTGAGATATAACGAAGCAAAAGTATCTATTCGATGAAAGAATTGAAGAGAATGAAGTTGTTCACCAAAAAACAAAAAAGATGTAAATTGAAGCATCTGAAAACCAGTAGAGAAGTTGTGAGAAACGACAGATCGTCGCAGAGAGAAGAAGGATGGATCGGAGCTGGATATATGCATGATTATCCACTTTTATGCCTCTCGTTGTCAATATATATGAATGAGATGTGTGCCAAATCTGAATAGTTCCAAAGAAAGCAATCAAAGCATGAATGAAGACCGACACTATTGAAACACAAAACGACAGTAATAACGAATTATTAACATCCATCGAGATCATTGAAAATCTTGCGGCCAATTAGTGACTAGTGAGTACGTAGTAGTTAGGCACAAACAGGAGCAAGCTCGATCTGGTCCATAGTTTTTTCTGATCGGGTCCATAGTTTTTCTTCTTCTTTTTTACTTTTTTTTTTCGTATACATTACGTACGTACAACACCATTTTCTTATTTTATTAAAAGAAGTTGCCAAATACCAACATAGCTAGTAGTAACAATTCATATAAACATTTTAATTAGTATGAAAGAACATTATAATAGAAACTGAGTTATTGTATGAGAAATGTTAGCAACGTACTCTTTCTATATATACCAACTTTATGCTCAAACTTTCTTCTAATTTCATGATCCGAACCCTTGCTTCATTCTCTAGATCATCGTTGAAAGATCATCTCTGCGAAAGATTGACTAAAGTAGAAGTTCTTTGGCCATTAAAATCTATCAAACAAATTGACGATTTTGATGTTTATTTCTTGTTGTAATTCTTTGCAATCTTCCGTTTTTCGGATTGAATGTCTTTGTCTATGTTATTATGTGGACATAGCTAGGCTTGGTCGAACTGCACTAATAAATCTTGTGTACGTTCTATATTTCCTTGTTCTTCCATCTTTTTGTTATTGTTGTCATCATTTTCGGTTTACGGTGATCTTTCCCTATCGTTATGGTTTATTGCTGTATTTGGCGCTCTTCTATCAGTACGTAATTCAAATGGAGGAGCAACATCTTCTCCTTTTCCATTTAGGTTAACCCTAAAGACTAATAGTATATATTAATAGAGTAAGAACTTAATTCCAAAAACAAATGTGAGTTTGAACAAAAAAATTACTTAGTTGTAATGATACAGACAGCTCATTACTTTCAGACCTGCATTGTTTTCATTGTTTTATTATGTAATGAGCTAGAATTTCAGAATTATATGTACAAATATATAAGAAATATCGAAGGTATAAATTTACCATTGCCTTATTGTTGTAGTGCCCATCTTGTCCACATATTTCATATACACGTACATATAATTTCCATCGGCCTGTAAATATAATATTGCCCTATAAATCCAGAAGGAAGAATATACTGAGAAAAATACAGAAGTAAAATCTTAAGTGGGTTTACTTAGTTTAGGAGGAAAATTATGGTTACAAGGGCCGGTGCAAAAAGAGACAAAAACCATACTTGTTAGTATCTGCCTATAAACACCGGCTTGTTGATGCTCTTTTTAATTAATTTTGTCCTTTAATTGTACAAGAGTTTCTAGTCTAATTTCTAACCGAATACACTTCAGTGGAAACAAGCATTTTCTAAGTTCTAACCATATATAGAGCTAGAGACATCTTCATAGGACTCCTACCCTCCAACTCTAATTCCTTATTTCATTTCCCCATTCCATCTCTTGCATTTTAGGTTAGTACTATAAACTCACAAACATTCTTGTGCTAGGCGATCAGTGTATTAATTTGTTTACGTTTTGAGAATCAAAATATATGAACCTCAAGGCCATATGATTGAGTAGATGATTTATGAATGTTTTACAAAACGCAAAACCATGCATGCAATTAATAATGTAATAAATTAACAACAGCTTTGATCATCTGTTGTAGGAATATTGTAGCTATAGCTCAAAAAATAAGATTTAATTTTGGCTTGAAGTAGTTGCAAAAAATATCCTCGGCTGTATTTTGTACTGTTTATATGCTGAAAGATTCTTTCCCTCAAGGTCTTTGAAGAAGAGCATCAAGATGAAGTCCTGTGAGGCTCTCACCACGTTTGCGATCATTATATATAATTAGTAAGCTTTCGAAACAATGGAAGCTAAGCTAGTGTGAAAACTGAAAAGAAAAGGGCTTGTATATATATTAATACAATTTACAGAGCTTGAAATATATAGTACTATAAGACTACTTGTTGGGGTAACAAATATAAAATCAAATGTATAATTAATGGATTGATAAATTCACATGTTCATCAGTTCATGGACGATATATAACTCTGCAAATTTCAGAAACAACAACATTAAGTCATGAGAAAAACAAATAATTAACAGAAGTCTTCAATGGCTTACTTTGAGTCTCTTTTTTTCCCTGATCAATGTATGAAGTAAAATGTTTTGATGGTCCAAAACACAAGGAAAAGAAAAAGAACAAATTCTTTTTTTGAGGCAACTAAAAATTCTAGTTTGTTCAACTTTTGTTGTTTGTTAGAGATTCTCTCCCCCATAAAGGATTTCCCCCAACTATTCCGGAAGGTAAACCGAAAAGACTAATATTTTTTCGCAAAACGGATTATCGCTGGCCACTACCCTTTTTATAATAAGTGAAATATATCGAAGTTATGAAACTACGGCAAAAAAGTACAATATATGGCAAGACTCATAAATGATAATGTTGATTTGTAAGGGTGAATGTTTGAATCGAATTGATGAACCCAATTGATTGAATTTAATTAGCGCATGTAATCTACCAACTACTTTAATTGGTAAATTGATTAAAATTTCTCCACATTTACCGACTACTTTTAAGTAAAAGATGTCAATAGTTAAATTTTATTTAATAAGATCCAAAAGGTAACATAATTTCAGAAAAAAAATCTAATGGTAAGATGATATTAACGGAACCTATTCCATTTGTCAGATCCCTTGATGGATTCTGACTAAAGTCTAATCCAAGTCTTATCAAAACTACTAACGGAAATGCTCAAACAGAAATTAGTTGTCTAACAATTTAGGTGAACTTACCATAGTTGATATTTCCTTATAAAAATATGAAATCTTATCCAACAGATTACATTGAACTGGACTACATGCAGTGAAAAGAGTAAAAAATAAATAAAACAGGTAATTTCTCATAAATGCGTAAATATTCCGAATATGGAAACGTTCTGTATTCTTCTTGGCCACGTAGGGTGCCCTGTTTCTGAACTATATAAACTTGTTTCTTGTCCCATTCTTTACAATGCTCAAAGGTCACACCCTTCTCCTCCTCCTCTGTCTCCACATAGATTCCATTAGCTATGGCGGTCTCTGGGACATTCATTCGACCAAATCAATACTTCTCTCCATGCCTGAATACCCCAAGTCCAAGACTAAACCATAGTTGCAGAAAACAGGTTTGATACTACTCACATGTTCATGTGTTCCTTTCTGTTTTCCTGTTCTTGCAAATGGGCTCCATGATCTCCATTTCTTTGTGCTGTTGTAAAAACCAAGGAGATGGATGCTTCTCATTTTCCTTGCCTTCCTCTTATTCGGGTTTCTGTTAGATTCTGGAATTGCTTATTCTGATGTGGGGTTGTGTACAGAAACTGTGTTACTGATGCTTCAATGACTGTTTTGATTCTCTGTGGCAGTTCTGCTTGAAGGCTTCTGCTGGTAACTCGGACGGTGAGGAGCACAAATTGACAAGAAAAGAGAAAGACGGAGGATGGAAGATCGAGTACACTGCCGAAAAGCCAGCCACGCCATTGCTGGACACAATCAATTACCCAGCTCACATGAAGAATCTATCAACACAGGTAGGTATATAGGCAACAGTTTTCGTTTCGTAGTTTCATGACTCAATGTTGTCGTAATTATTGAACCATTTTTGTTCAGGATCTCGAACAACTAGCAGCAGAGCTCAGAATGGATATTGTTCACAGTGTTTCACAGACAGGTGGGCATCTCAGTTCTAGCTTGGGTGTGGTGGAGCTATCAGTGGCACTACATCACGTGTTCAGCACCCCTGACGATAAAATCATATGGGATGTTGGTCATCAGGTACAAGAAACATTATTTTCTACTGTTTCTATTTAGAATAATGCATCACTAGACATTTAATTGTAGTTATTACTCAATAGGTTCTGAAAGGAAAAATATATACCTTCTTGTTTTGCAGGCATATCCTCATAAAATTCTTACAGGAAGGAGGTCCAAGATGCACACAATGAGGAAAACTTCAGGTCTTGCAGGATTTCCCAAGAGAGATGAGAGCGTTCATGATGCTTTTGGTGCCGGGCACAGCTCTACAAGCATATCTGCTGGTTTAGGTACCTTTAGTTCTTATATCAACCACCATTTCAAACTTGAACATGATTTATCTCCATTATAAAGAGATGAATACTTTTCTAATGCCATCCAACTTTTCCCAAAAATTATTGGCAGGCATGGCAGTTGCAAGAGACCTACTTGGGAAGAACAACAATATCATTTCAGTGATTGGAGATGGAGCCATGACAGCAGGACAAGCATACGAAGCCATGAACAATGCAGGATACCTTGACGCTAACCTGATTGTCATACTGAATGACAACAAGCAAGTCTCTTTACCCACCGCCACTCTTGATGGCCCTGCAACGCCGGTTGGAGCCCTCAGCAGCGCTCTAACCAAACTCCAAGCAAGCACACAGTTTCGTAAACTTCGAGAAGCTGCAAAAGTAAACCTTTATGCTTGCACATAATAATTCCTTTCGAGTATGTCCTGTTAATCTTATTTTATGAACTGACTATGAAAATATCTTTCAAAGAGCATTACGAAGCAAATTGGAGGACACACACATGAAGTAGCAGCAAAAGTAGATGAGTATGCAAGAGGAATGATTAGTGCTTCTGGTTCCACTCTCTTTGAGGAGCTTGGGTTGTATTATATAGGTCCAGTAGATGGGCACAACGTAGCAGATTTAGTCAACATTCTCCAGAGGGTGAAAGCCATGCCTGCCCCTGGGCCAGTTCTGATCCACATCATGACAGAGAAGGGAAAGGGCTATCCACCAGCTGAGGCAGCAGCGGATAGAATGCATGGTGAGGCTTGAAATTTATGATCCCACACTCATTCTATGAATTCTCATGGTGATCCTTAAATAATACTTAATACCTTGTACTTCAGGGGTTGTCAAGTTTGACCCAAGCACTGGCAAGCAATTTAAGACCAAATCCCCTACACTTTCATACACTCAGTACTTTGCTGAATCTCTGATAAAGGAAGCCGAAACGGATGAGAAAATTGTAGCCATCCACGCAGCAATGGGTGGTGGAACTGGTCTCAATTATTTCCAGAAGAGGTTTCCAGATCGTTGCTTCGATGTGGGGATTGCTGAGCAACATGCTGTTACATTTGCAGCTGGTTTAGCTGCAGAAGGTCTCAAGCCATTTTGTGCTATCTACTCCACATTCCTGCAACGAGGATATGATCAGGTGAGGCTCATAGACTTGAATAGGCAGTTGTCTCTTGCATTTTAAACCTATTTTTTATACCAAATTTTTTTTTTTAGTGAAGCAGAGGCCTAAGCCTGCTTGATATCACACTACTGACTTGCAATGGGTGTATAGGTGGTTCATGATGTAGATCTTCAAAAACTACCTGTCCGCTTTGCAATGGATCGAGCTGGCTTGGTTGGTGCAGATGGCCCCACCCACTGTGGAGCATTTGATATCACATACATGGCTTGCTTGCCTAACATGGTGGTTATGGCTCCGTCTGATGAAGCTGAACTGATGCACATGGTTGCCACAGCAGCGGTTATAGATGATAGACCAAGCTGCTTCAGGTTTCCAAGAGGCAATGGTGTTGGAGCAGTTCTTCCTGCCCATAACAAAGGAAACCCAATTGAGGTTAGTATAAATAAAATTCAAAATTTTAAGTGAAGGATACATAACGGATAGCTTAATTGGATATTTCTTCAATTCATGATTGAATAGATTGGTAAAGGAAGAATACTAATGGAAGGAAGTAGAGTTGCGATTTTGGGATATGGTTCTATAGTTCAGCAATGTGTGGGAGCAGCAAACATGTTGAAAACCAGGAACATATCTGTGACAGTCGCAGATGCACGATTTTGCAAACCTTTGGATACAGAGCTAATCAAACAATTGGCCAAGGAGCATGAAATCCTTATTACAGTGGAAGAAGGTTCAATTGGTGGTTTTGGATCTCATGTATCACACTACCTAAGTTTAAGTGGTATTCTAGATGGACCACTCAAGGTAAACTTCATCATAACTATTAACACATAGTTGACATTTCTTCTTTCCGAGTTATTTTCTCTTCGTTTGCCCTAAAATTTGGGATCTCTTTCTCTGCAGTTGAGAGCCATGGTGCTTCCTGATAGATACATTGATCATGGAGCACCCCAGGATCAACTTGAAGAAGCTGGCCTCTCCTCAAGGCAGATCTCAGCAACAGTATTATCTCTCTTAGGCAGGCCGAAAGAAGCTCTTCAGTTCAAGTGAGTACGAGATTGGACTCAACATTGTTGCCATGATAGCTGTATATATCATGTACATCATCAGAGGCTATCTGGTTTAAGGAGAAGATGCGAAACCCCAACTACAGATAGCTTACTTGGGGTGCTCATATGTTTTGGTTCAAGACCCCCGGAATCGTATTTCTTGAGATCTCTATTACAACACAGGATCGCTTATTTAGGGATCAGATATCAGTGCATAGTTAGTGCTTATCTGTGTTACAAATTGTATTACAATAAAGAACACAGCAGGAAATTTGAAACAACCCATACAGAAGATTGCACTTGTAGAGAACAATCACTCATGTATCCTACTAGCTAATCAATCGATTTCTTTTATTTGAATCCTTAAAAGTCATTTAGTGGGTGCAACACAGAAATGCTTTCCAGAAGTCTTCTTTGCATAAGTATAATCAATCGGCAATTTCTCAACATTAAACAGATTTCTACATAGGTTCTCACCTGTCGATGGTGAAGCCCTGGAAAAATTGGCCTACAGATTGCAATGTAACTGTTGGTTGTATTAATAGAAAAGAATCATTTAGTAAAATAGACAAGCTCGATCAGCTGAGCCAGCCAGTTTATGGGCATACATGCAGAAAGAAAATTAGACTAAAAATGGATAAAATATGCATAGGACTGTAACAAGAAAGACATCTACAAATTATAAATTGTGTCATCAATACTATCTGCAGAAACACATACAAACTTTTCTTGAAGTATCTACCTGACAGAAACTTTGCAACTAAATTTGTTTTTTGTTTTTTGTTTTTAATAAATATGATGAAAAAAATAAGAGCAGTCAAATTTGATATTAGGTTAGCTACTTCATCTAGAAAACACAAGGCAATTTGCTATTTAATTAAGTACCTTCCAGGCTTCCCTACCAAGACCCTTGAAGATCAATAATTTGGCAGAAGATCCCAACACAGGTCAGCATAAAGTATGATTAATTACAGCCAATCAAACAGTTGGTGACTTCAAACAGCAGCCAAGATCAACAACATTGCCTCTACTCCAAACAGCAAACAGTTGGACCTACAATTGATATCTAGACATCACAATTGGGGGTCACCAATAGTCTCCACAGGAACAACACCCATCCTTAAAATGATGGAATCTCTTGGCGTCCCGAGCAATAATTTCTCTCCCAATAACTTTGGTGACAAATTTTATCCAGGAATGACAGTCCCCACAAACTTTAAGATTCTTGAATATCCTGATAGTGGTATTCTTATTACCACTCATCAGTAGAGCAAAGGAAATGGCCAACTTCTCGCTGTGATAGTACAAAGACCTCTTCTTCTTCTCCTCATCCAAGTCTTGTAACACAAATCTTGTATCAGGAACATAACCCAATATTTGCACCTCCTCAATCAATGTCTCTAAGGTTTCATTTATCTCTCTAGATCTTGGATGGGACAAATCTCCAGCCATGAAAGTATGAACCTCCCTATCCACATCAACCCAACTCATTGCCGCATTCTTCTTAAATTTCATCTCCCTCATTGTGCTTTTCATGTCAATAACTTGACTCCAATTACCAGTTGAAGCATAAAGATTCGTCAACAGGACATGAGATCCTCCATCCCCTGGAGCGAGTTCAAGCACTTTATTTAGAGCTCTTTCTGCCATCTCAACCTGTCCATGAAGTTTACATGCACTTAGCAGTGCCCTCCATAATACTACATCTGGATTTTTGACTTCTTTTATCAACATTTCGGCATCTTCAAGTCTCCCAGCGCGCCCCAGCAAATCAACCATACAAGCATAGTGATCTCTTGTCAACTCAATATTGTGGCTATTACTAATGGTAGCGAAAATTTGACAGCCTTGTTGAACCAATCCTGAATTGTTGCAAGCCAAGAGAACACTCAAAATTGTTACGTCATTTGGTTCAAGTCCCAAGTCTTTCATCCCATTAAAAAGTTGAAGTGCTTCATTTCCAAATCCATTCTGGGCATAACTATATATCATTGAGTTCATGGATACCAAATCAATTTCAATCAAGGCATCAAAAACTGACCTTGCCATCTCGGCATTTCCACATTTCCCATACAAGTTAATGAGAGCCGCACCGGCATATATGTGTTTATCCAATCCAAATTTTGTGACCATGGCATGAATTTGCTTTCCTTCATCAATCAAAGCAAGGCTTGAGCATGCCTGAAGAACACTAGATAAAGTGAAAGAATTTGGAACTATTGAATCACGAATCATTTTTCTGAACTTTGTCAAAGCTAACTCCTCTCTACCATTTCGAACAAGAGCCACGATTAGAGATGTCCAAGTTACCAGGTTTGGATGCTGAAACCTTTTGAAAATCCTTAGAGAATCATCAATCAAGCCACATCTAGCGTACATTGTTAGGAGTGAAGTCTGTGAAGCCACAGCGGCTTCAGAACCAGATTTGATAACAAGGCCATGAACCAACTTACCATTACTTAAATCCTCCAAATTCCCACAAGTGATCAAAATGCTAGCAAAAGTATACTCATTAGCCTTAATTCCTTGGTTGATCATGTTCCCGAAAACCTCTAGAGCTTCACCATCATCACCATGCTGAGAGTATCCAACAATCAATGCCGTAAACAAAACAACATCTTTGTCCCCAACACGATTCGATACCAATCGAGCATCCTTCATTCTACCGAACTTTGCATACATATCAACAAGAGCACTACCAACAAACACATTTGACACCTCCAGACCCAAAACCACTGACAACCCATGAGCTCTCCGCCCTTCATATACAAGACCCAGAGCCGAAAAAGCCTTGAAAACACTTGAAAATGTGTACTCATCCGGGAAAACTCCATAAAAGACCATCTTCTCATACAACCCAATAGCTTCCTTACTCTTCTTGTGGCTAATATAGGAAGAAATCATTGCATTCCAGATGACTATATGTCTGTCAGGCAACTCATCGAACAGCTTGCGGGCATAGTTAATGCTGCCACATTTCAAACACGAATCGACGAGCTTATTACCTACATTGAGGTGTATATAACCGGATTTGATCATATGGGTCTGGACTATTCCCACGTCTCTTAAGGACCTTGTCTGTGTACATTGTTGGATCAGAGAAGAGTAAAACTGTGAGGCCTCTGTGAGGCTTGTGTTACGAGCAAGAGATGTCAAGGACTTGAGGTGGTTGAGTTGGCTTAGACTGGGTACAATCAATTCTATGGTTGCGAGCAAATTGAAATGCTTGGGCAAGCCAACGGCCATATTGATCGAACACTAAAACTACCAGTCACTAATTTAAGTCTTGAGCTCACGTCCGAAATGGTAGGGCAATATCAACCTTCCTTCCCTACATGGTGTTTTTTTTTAGTTTCTAATGCAAGTCATGCACAAAAAATTCTTAGTTGACGTACCATTTTTCCTAACCGTCGTACTCCTGCCCCTCCCAATTTTCTTACGCCCCGCCGTAATCATCCTTGCTTGCCTCAGGGGTGTGGGAGATTGCACTTAATCTTTTGCCGTTGTTTTTGCCCCTTCTCCTTCCCTTTTTTTCCCCCTCTCTCTCTCTTCATCGTTCGGGGTTTCCTTTCCCTGTATTCTTTCTTTTGGTTTTGTTGTTCATGTTTGAGTTTTGGTTTGTTGGTTTCTTGCTTTGCTTTTGTTTAGGTTTGTTTTGGGTTTTCTTGTTTTAGGTTGGTTTCTTTTCTTTCCGTGTTGTTGTAATCTGTTCGTTCCCGGGTTGGTTTGTTGTTTCGGTTGGTTTATCGGTATTGTTGGGTTTTCGTCGGTGGGGAAGGGTTCTCGCGTTGTTGGGCCCTTTCATATCGAATTTCGTTCTGGTTGTCTCTTCCTTCTTTTGTTATTTCTAATAAGAAAGACTCTGGGTCGTCGCGACCTTCTCGGAATTCGCTTCTAGCGTTCTTTTCTTTCCAACAAATTTGTGGGTTTACCGTTCGGCTCAAACTCGATTAGGGTTTGTTGATTTTATAGGAATTTGCCCCTTGTAGTTTTATTTGGCGGTTTGATTCGTTAGCTCCTTTGTTTTGTGCCGTGTAAACTGTGGGAGAGTTAAGCAGGTTGCAACAAGTTGTACTGAATATAACTTTATATCTTATCTCAAGTACTAACCTCCAAGTTAGTCAAGTTCTAATTTTGCGGTGTATACAGTCCTTAATCAAGTGTACTTATATATGCAACATATTTCAATACCGCCTTCGCTGCTTATCTTCGCCCCCTGTTTGTTTTGTTTATTTCCCCATCGTCGATCAACTAGGCCATTTTGTGTTTTACTCTAAAACATTCCTTTGTCCCGCCTCCTTACACCGTTTGTTAACCATGTTTATTTGGTGGATTGGTAACAATAATTACTATTGCATGAGACAAAATTAAAAATGAAAGCTAAAACAAAACCGGTGCTTTCCTGCCCTTGGTGTGTTTACCTGGTTAGCTTCTTTCTTTTTGGTTAAAGTTGTTACGAATTATTTAAGCGCTATAGTTTTTTTTCATATATATAGTACTTTAACTATGCATCTAATATCCTTGTACCTTCTACTCGATCAAGCAATACTTTTCTCAAATCTAGAAGCATATCCCATGTTCTCCGTTATTGTTTATCGTCGATTGTCCCCTTTGAAATCTTCGCGTTGTTTGTTCGGTTTTGTCGTTTGGTTGTCTTTATTATAGTTATATACACTATGTCTGGATCCTAATTGTAGCTGTACTTTTTATTAAATAATTGAACGTTTGTTTTCTTTTCTTTGTGGAAGTATTAATCATCAATGAAAATTAATGAACAATGCCAAAAGCAAGGTTTTATGGTTGCGTCGTAATTGCTAATAATGCATTGGTCCTTCTATATATTCGGCAGCTTTGATTTTAATACCATCGCCTATATGTTGTTTATAGGTTGGTCAATCTAACAAATTGTTAGCTTCAGTTTATGTCAAAATATAAAGTTCAATATGACTATTACTTTACTATGCGTTGGAATGAGAAATAGAGAAGCAGATGATCAACTCTGGAATTGAGAACTACTTTGGTGACTTTAAGGCCAAACTTGAAAAAGCAAAAGCATAGCATGTTGTTGATGCTTTTGTAATCTTGCAACTTACTAATGGTGATGTTTGTGTGTTAATTATTTTTGGTTTCTAACCTATAGAGAATATTCAAAACCATTGACAATGTGTTTTTTTCTTTTCAAAACCACACAAACATCTACGTATGTACAAGAAAAACTAATTAAAAAATCAACATCAAACCTATTCTCTTCATTCTCTTTGGTTCAAATTATAAATCCATTTCTTTGGTTATAAGTAATGCATGATAATGTGAGAGTAGGTTCAATAATGGATGATTTCCTTTTCAAATGCAGTACTATGATAGGGAACCTTCCTGTTTGTTATTCGCTTCCATATTCTTTGATGCGGCTTACTTTAGTCTCAAATTATGGTCATATGTATAAATACTAAAAACGATTTAACAACTATAATATATTTTGTAGTTATGTCGACCAAGAGCAGGACCACGAGAAAAAAAAGAGTCTTACAAAGTTTACAAGATGAAGGCACAGATGCATCGAGACAACACAATAAGCGAGTGAGGAGTAAGAAGCTAAATCTTGAGATGATGGAAAATGAAGGTTTGTATACTTCTGCAAGCTCATTTAATGACAATGATAATACAATAGATGATTATATGCATTACTCAGTATTTAATTAATTTTTTTTAACATTATAGACGCTAAAATTTGTTGTCAAATTCTTATTAACGTTTACATACTTATAGACTTACTCAATACTTATTCAAATTTTGTTCTCATTGATGTTTGTTCAATTTAACATGCAATGTAGTTGGAAGTTCATCTTCGTTTGGTCAGGCATTGTATCAAAAGAGCAAACAAGGTTCTAATGTTCTATATATCATATTTGACCTCTTCTATTTAGCAAAAATATACATATAAATTATCTCATACGTAAAAATTTCAATTGCGGAGTGATTGTGGATATGAAGTTTTGGTGATAACATATTCGAATGCAATCATTGTGGTGCAATTTTTGGTTGAAAGAAGCGAATAAACAGGACTCTAAAAAGCGCCCATTATCTATACGGTTGTTGTCAACAAGGACAAATAAAACTCAACCATCAAGCCAACACCGAGGGCGTCCGTATTGGGCGGCACATCAAGGCGGGGCGCGCCACATCCAAGCCCGACGTCTAGACTCTCAATAAGCAGCCGGGCGTGCATAACGAGCAAGTGAACAAGCCAAACAAAACAGAGTCCGAAAAAAAAAAAAACAAGATACAAAAAGAAACCTTACTACAGGGATTTCTTGTTGCTTTTTTCTCCTTTTTTCTGACGGTCCACTTTTAAGTTGAATTTTATTTCTTTAATCTTTGTTTTGAAATGGTTTTGTCTTATTGTAGTTTGGTGCGGTGCAAAAAAAATAATCCCCAATAAAGTTTTCGTTTCACCTGTGTTTTGTTTTTTTTGTTAGTTAGTTATTTTTGGGTTTTTTTTTGTGTTTGGGTTTGTGTGTTGTTGTTTGTATTCCTTTTCGCACGGTTCGAAACACTCAAAAAGAACTCAGGCAGGTGGGGTTTGTTCATGGTAGTTTCCCTCAAACATCTTCTTTGTTTTCAATGGAATATTGTTATTATATTTGTTGTGGAATTTTAGGTTGGGTTTGTGTAGTAAGGGGGTTTCAAAGGGTTTTTATGTCAAAGGTTTTCTCTTTATATGGAAGTTGTTGTTTTCTTGATATTTTCGTTTGGCGGGGTTTGAATAGGGGTTAGAATTTTACTGTTGTATAGTTCGTGTTGTCTTTATTGATTGTTTTCTGGTTGAGGCAATGTTTCCCTTGGTGAAATGTTTTCACGTTTGTGAATTTGGGTAGTACATAAAATTTAAGGAAAGGGTAAATTTGTGGTGTTTAATTGGATGACTTTCTTTTTGAGGAGAATGATATTTTATTGTTCCCACCTCTGGTTTGCGTTTTGTTCTTTTTCATCTACTTTTATTTTTAATTGTGGTATCGTTTTGGTGTATTCGAAAGTTGGTTCATATTTCTTCGGTCGGATTGGGTATGTCGGTTAATTGTTGCCATTATTGGTCCAGTTTTAGGTTGTGAAAAAAAAACTTATAAGGTACACTATTATCTTCAATATTATTCCCACTCGTTGTTTGCCGGTGGTTGTATTGAACCTTATTAATTCAAGTTAAAGTGGAGATAATAAATTTTGTGTCATTGACATATTAGTTTACTTTCTTTAATTAAAATGAAATAGTTTCAATTTACCTTTTGATTGGTTGTGATGTAAGAAAAGAAAACAAGATTAAGAAGGAGGTTGTTATTGGATACCAAGGTAATGGTGGTGGTGAATTTTCTGGCAAATTTTGAATTTGCTTTCATTCTTGGTTTGTTTTTTTGGCAATTGATAGTTATATAAGCCTTCAAACTTAAATTTGATTCTCATAGTCTTAATTTTTGTTGCTTTTGATGTACTTTGTTCTCAATTGGAAATTTAGTAGTAAGTATTTGTGTAAGATTCAAATTTGGTCAAGAAAAATGTGGTGATGCCCTTGATTGCTTTTTTGTCTATGGGTGAATTATATATGGACTGAATTGTACTGTCGTCTGTGCACAATATGAAGGGATTTATGGGAATGGAGAGAAAGTTGAAAAATATTAAGCCTATTGTATATCGACTGAATTTAGATTTTTAAGGTTCATCGATATTAATGGTTTTGTTCATTTTAGTTTACAGCAGTTTAGTTGTCTAAACTGAAATCCTTATAAATTTGTACAATTCAGTTGGGATTGGAGTGATTGTGTGTTTTTTGTTTTCATCTTCAATCACATGTATTATAAATTTTTAATAGTAGGACTTGCAATTTGGTATCAAAATTTAAACGGAGGTAGCACATGTCTATATGTATTACAAACAAATTTTACATTAAAACATGAATGTGTATGGACCTTACTTTAATGTTAAAATGTATATTCAATTGTTTCAATGTTTTGCGGTTTTTTTTATTAGTTTAAAGTTAATGTGGTTTGTGTTTAATTAATAAAGCGCGGGCCTGTTTTCTAGTTTCTAATGAAGACAGCAACTGGTCCATGACTCTAGTTGACCCGTGCAAACCCCGGTAAGAAATCCCCCAAAGAGCGAGGTCTGGCCCAATCAACCCAATGTGGGACATCGAAGGAAACAATATCAAGCCCAAATCGAAGCCCACCAAACCCACCACCACTTGGCCATGATCAAAACCCTAATTGAATAGACCTTAGTCAACATGGCCACCGGTGAAAGGCCACCACCACCACGGCACCACTCAAGTAAACTTGTGATTCAGCTTCATCAAGATCCGTAAATGCTCATAAAGTCGGCAACAAATCAATCGGGGACTACAATGAGCTTAAACCCCCCCCCCCCCCCCCATTAATCAACATGAGCAGCTCTACCTCTGCAACTAAGCCTAAGAAGCAGCTTCACATAGCTTTGTTCCCATGGCTTGCAACAAATGATATCTAACCATTTTAATACGTATACGCTTATGCAATAGTACCTATAAGATTAATTAGTACTCTGAAATCTTATCTACAAATAAGGCGTGTGTATATATGTGTATATATATATATATGAAACAAAAGTTTCCAATCAAATTCTATGACAAATGTTGACGAACACAGTAATTGATTCAATGTTGAAGGTATGAAAAAACTTCTTGTAGGAAAATATATGGCCATGAAATATGTAATAATTAATGTACTAATAATTAAATTTTTGATTAATTATATGTCACTCGGGGTCTAGACACTACGTCCACCCGTTGTATTGTTTTTCTTGTAATAATATTATTATGAGGGTCTAAAAAAAAGCGTAAATTAAGCACACAAAGAAAAGAAAAGTAAGGGGGATTTTTAATTTTTTACTCTCAAAAAAATCATTACTTTCTTCTGCTTTTCAGGAAAACTACATTTGGCTTATGATGGAATAACTCACATTCACATATATGACAAAAGAATTAGGAATGAGAGCTAAAATGATCTTTCAGTTTGACCACAAAAACCTATTGAGACTAGTAGGCGGCTGTGGGAACAACTCTCACGGAGTCACGGCTCTTTCTGGAACTCTACTATTAGGAGGGTTCTTCCATAACCACGGCTCTTTATAATGGCTTAGTGGTAAGAAAGAAAGAATCAAATTCGCTTTCCAACCAATCTTGGCCATCGAATTGGAAATCGAGGGTCAATATTGATTGGTGAGAAAAGATGAGGACCGGTTCCCAGTCCCAGACAACCACAATTGCATTTATCTTTTGAATATAGGCCACTAGCTTGACTTTATTTTTATTTTTATGACCAGTATTATAAAATGGTTCAGGTGTTTCTGTGTAGATACTTATCAGTCTTGCCGGCCACCACCGAATTTTTAATCAGATACGTAATTAATTAATTAATTATCATGTTTTAAACAGATACGTAATTAACTAATTATCATGTTTTGTGCGCCTACAAAAGGCAATGAGAGACTATGAAGAGCTCAAACCCCCAACTCATCAAACATGAGCTCTGTCAGCTCTACCGCTGAGCGTAAGAAGCAGCTTCACATAGCTTTGTTTGATTGTTTCCATGGCTTGCCTTTGGTCACATAATCCCATTTCTTGAGGTTGCCAAGCACATAGCTCGCAGAGGCCACAAGGTTTCCTTCATTTCCACACCGAGAAATATCCAACGCCTCCCGAAAATCCCACAAACCCTAACTCCTTTGATCACTCTAGTCCAAATCCCACTGCCCCGCGTCGAAAACCTCCCAGAAAATGCAGAGGCCACCATGGACGTTCCTCACGATATAATCCCATATCTCAAAATAGCTCATGATGGACTCGAACAAGGTATTTCTGAGTTCTTGCAAGCACACACTCCGGATTGGATCATTCACGACTTTGCCCCTTACTGGTTGCCTCCAATAGCTACTAAGCTCGGCATCTCAACAGCCCATTTCAGTATTTTCAACTCGTCCTCTCTATGTTTCTTTGGGTCAACATCAGCGGATCGAAAGTCTAGGTATGCTCCTAGAACACAGCCTGAAGAATTCACTGTCCCTCCCGAGTGGGTACCCTTTCCGTCCAAACTCGTCTTCAGGCCTTTCGAGGCTAAGGGAATACTGGATGGCCCCATAAAACCAAATGCCTCTGGCGTGACTGATTGGTTTCGTATTGAATCTACTGTCCAAGGTTGTCAAGTCTACTTGATTCGAAGTTGTAGAGAGATCGAGGGTGAGTGGCTCGATTTGCTTCAAGACCTTCACCAAAAACCTGTAGTGCTTCCGACAGGCTTATTGCCACCGTCGGTACCAACAAGTGATGAAGACCAAGAAGATGGCAATTGGTCTAGAATTGCTGGGTGGTTGGACAAACAAGAGAGAGGGAAAGTAGTTTATGTTGCACTTGGAAGTGAGCTAAATTTGAGCCAACAAGAGTTCAATGAGTTGGCTCTTGGATTAGAGCTATGTGGGCTGCCCTTCTTTTGGGTGCTAAGAAAACCGAGTTATGGGTCTGGGGATGGTGACTCGGTTATTCTACCAGATGGGTTCGAGGACCGAACCAAAGATCGTGGACTTATTTGGACGACTTGGGCTCCTCAGCCCAAAATTTTGGCCCACAAATCTGTCGGCGGTTTCTTGACTCATTGTGGTTGGAGTTCCCTCATTGAAGCACTCCAATACCGGCGTCCTCTAATCATGCTGCCATTTTTGTATGATCAAGGGCTAATTGCTAGGTTTTGGGACAAGAAGATTGGGATTGAGGTACCGAGAGACGAAGAGAGTGGAACGTTTACAAGGAACGAGTTGGCGAAGTCACTGAATTTGGTTGTGGTGGATGAGGAGGGGAAGCCATACAGGGATGGAGCTAAAGAATATAGTGAGTTATTTGGAGACAAGGAACTCCATGAGAGATACATGGACGAATGCGTGGAGTATTTGGAAACGCATGTGCATCATCAAGTTTGAATGCTACTTGTTTGGTAGGAATTAAGAGATTGGTTCATTTTCAGGCTTAATTAATTGGTTAGCCTGTGCCTTCAGTTTTCATCAAGTTCACATTTCACAATGAAAATCAAGCAGCATTTTGGCATTAATTTTGGATTTATGAAAAATAAAGAATTAGGTTCATGTTGTTTAACGTACTTCATGCCTGCAATGCTATACGTTGAGTTCATGGCTTGCTACAACATTAACTATTTATAGTTAGTCTCTTGTTTACTATTCCTTATAAGAAGATATTTTTAGATGGGAAATGTTATGGGGCTTTGCCTTGATGACATATGTCATGTCATAAAAATTATGACATCATCATTATTAGCTAAATCATAATTTACCTCTATTTGAGTCTTCATACCAACCCACTTTTTGTTTTGTAGAGAAATAGAAACTATTTTCATTCACAATTGTATACTTAGTTCTCTTTGTATTATTACTTTATTAGATTTGAATTCGGGAGTCGGGACCTCATTCACAATTGCATGTGGAGAAAAATACTATATATTGAGCCAACTTGATTTTCATAATATGTTATATGTCATGTCATCCAAATTATGATTTTGTAAGTTGAGTTGCACACATCATCATATTTACCTCTATTTGAGTCGTCAACTCACTTTCTTTTTTTCTTTTTGCAGAGAAATAGAAACCATTTTTATTCACAATTGCATAATTAGTTCTCTTTGTATTATTGGATTTGAACATGGAACCTTATTCATAATTGCATGTGGCGAAAAATACTATTGAGCCAACTTGGTTTTCGTAATTTTTTTTAGTTAGGTCCCAACTTGGTGCATACTTAGGTCACAATATAAAGAGAAAGTTTTGTTAAAATCATAATTAGTTTCTTCTTTTATTTACTTTTCAAACAATACATATTTAATTTTTTTTGTAATCAGAAAGATGAATTTTATTAAGCACCAAGAAATATTACATCAATAATGGGTACAAACCTCACTCCCCTTACATCAATGAATATTTGAGGGCAGTCGGAACCCTTCTAACAAAGTCTATCATCAATTAGAATTGCTTCTAACCATGGGGGGCTAATTAGTTTATACTTTTATCTGCATTTCAAACAGTACATATTAATTTGATTACAATACATGTTTTCTTCTTTTTAAAAGAGTATTTAATTACTATAATTAGTTAAGAAAAATGTTATTGCTCTCAATTAAGTGCACGTGCATTCACACAATTTTCAAAGGGGGCCATTTTATTGCTCTCAACTAATTTAAGTCTTGAGCTCACGTCCGAAATGGTAGGGCAAGATCAACCTTCCTTCCCTCCATGTCCTAATCTATTCAAACCGAAACTCGACCAATTAATAATCGTGTCGAAGAATACAAAACAAAGTATCAAACGAGTTACTATACTCGATTGTCAGACTCGACTGTCAATTTTGATATATATGACTCGATAATATGACTCAAAATCTTCATAAAATAAGACGTTAAATTTATACAATAAAAAATAGGTCAACTCGCAAATAACTAGCATAACCCTTAAATGGTCACAATTCACGAAAATATGAGTGTTTATATAGCTACATGGTGTTTTTTCTGTTTCTAATGTACGTCATGCACACCGTCCAAAAAAAATGTAAGTGTTGCACAAAAATTTCTTATTTCTTAGTTAACTCACCCTTTCTGATGAAGACAGCAACAAGTCCACGACTCTAGCTGACCCATGTAAGAAATCCCCAACTTCAAGCAACCTAAGAGAGAGGTCTTGCCTAATCAACCCAATGTGGGACATCTAAAGGAAACAATCTCAAGCCCAAATCGAAGCCCACCGAACCCACCACCACTCAAGTAAACTTGCGATTCAGCTTCATCAAGATCCGTAAATGCTCAGAAAGTCGGCAACAAATCAATCGGGGAAGCTCTGTACATATGTTACAAATGACGATCAAAATTGATACAATTGATTAATGCTTAGTTTTAAAGGTAGACAGATGTCAACAAATTAGTTTGAAAATTGAGTTGCACCAGCATAGATGTATTTGAATACGGAAAAAACTTGGGTCCTAACCAAATTAGACCTATGTGTCCAAATTCTTATTTGCAAATATTTGGCAGTTTAGTTTCAAGATCTAAACCATTCTACTTTTAAATCAACATCTAAAGATCATATTTACAAAAATTTAACGTAAATGGAAATCGTTTATTCATGTAGTTGTATCAAACAATTAGACGGTTACTCATGATAATGTTAATTTTTACCAAAATTGTCTATTTATTTTATATAGTTGGATGAGTTAACAATCTTTAATTTGAATTATTTTTTGTAGACATGATCTTTAAAGATCAATTTAAAAAATAAATGGTTTAGATTATGGAACTAGACTGCTGAATATATATATATATATGTATATAAGAGAAAATTTGAACACACGTATCCGACCTAGTTTGGACTAATTTTTTTTTTCTTTAAATACATCTCCCAAAAATATGTCCATAAAAATTCAAAAACTTAAAAAGACATATTGGCTGGCATATTCTTTCAAGGACAGATTCATTTTTCACGAACAATGAGCCATTTGGCCAATTTTACCAATTAAGTTGAGAACTTGAGATATAGCTTGGTGCATGTCCTTATATTTTTGGCTTTATTTATATGTCTCATTCTCTAAGAACAATGAAAAGTTCTTTATACGAGCTCATCTCATGCTAGTACAGTGTAAGAGGTACTTAACGTTTCGATTATAACTAAGAGTTATTTTTGTACGCGTAAATAACTTCAATTCTGGAAAAAGACTGTTACAGAGAATATAATGATGCCGTACCCAGCAAGTAAACAGCCTATTCATGAATCAGACAAGTAATAAAGTGGTGGCCACAATTTCAAATTGAAAAGTCATTAGCCATGCATATGGTGATGCATAATTTGCACCATATCTTATTTGAAAGGTCTGGATCCAGTGATGGAACAACATACTTCGTTTGGAATTACAAGAATGTTGTCAACTAGTATTGAAAACAACTTGAACCTGCGCAACATTAATTTTTATGTACCATTTGTTTCCACAAAATACATACGAGTTAGTTATCGAAAAAAGAATTACAAATCAACGTACTGATTTTTGTAGAATAATCCAAGGGATCGATAAATTCATATATCCCATGACTCTCTGAGACTTTGTTACAACTGTTATATGTAAGTTGATTAATTAGGAGTATAATATGTGACATTTACAATGTTAATTCATATATTATCTTGATTAAATTTTTATTTATTTATTTTTCCATGTTTTATAGGATTTGAAAGCAGAGTAGATGAATTGGCTTAATTAATTCGTGGTTAAAAAGAGAAATACCAATGACTTGTAGAAGCCTTGACGAACAAAGAAGACTGGAATTCTATCTCTTACAGTTTTCCTTTGAGTTTAAGAGTTCAACACTTGAAAGAAAGCGTCTAGTTAGGGTTAAGAGATCAATATAAAAGAAACTCTATTTCTTACGGAAAGGGACTTTTGCCTCTTGTGAACTTTGAGAGATATTTTCTTCTTTATGTTTTCTTTCATGTTTTCGTACCTAGCTATGTTTGGCTAGATTTTCAGTAGTTAGGGCTATATTGAAGCTCTAGACATGATTATTTGATGTTAATTATGATTGTTAGGATTTAATTAATCTTTGTTTTCCGAATGATAACTTTTATATTATTCGTAAACTATAATTCTTCTATATGTTTCTTTGATTCACGACCTTACGTGCATGTATTAGGATTGATTGGTCATAAGCATATGTATGACTACCCATACCAACATGTGTTCAATTTATGGTACGACAAACATTGTGAGTGCTAGCTTGTATGAAATCATTTCTAGGATGCTTAGGATACATACCATATTCTAAGAATTGTTATGTTCCATATTCTCTTCAAGCTTAATAATCTCTATTGTGTTAACTTGAGCATATACTAACCTACATTCTTCCTCATAATTAACTGTTTTCAACCCTTCAATAAAACTCTGTTTTTATTGAAAAAAAAAAACAAACATTGTGAGTGCTTGTTTGAAAAAAAAAGTGTTTTTACAGAAGAGGGAGACAGCGCACTTCTGTCGAACGAAGAGGAGAAGAGGAAGAAGCGAAAGGAGCAGCAGGGGCGAAAAAGAGAAAGAAAAAAAAATTAATTAAAGTATTTGTTTCTCTTTTTAGGGACACCAATCAGGGTAGTGGCTGACTCTAACCCCTACATCTGTTATATGTAATTATTACGTGTTGTAGCTACATTGCAGAGATGGGAAGAATGGTTGATCTGGCCAAGACTGGAAAGGACATATTTGGCTCTCCCACCTGGCCACCTACACCACTCATTCGCCTTTACCTTGTCGTCCACTCGTCCCTTAAGATCATAGAGCCCCTACAAAAGGCAACGAGAGGCCACGATGAGCTCAAACCGCTCCCCATTAATCAACATGAGCAGCTCTACCTCTGCAACTAAGCCCAAGAAGCAGCTTCACATAGCTTTGTTCCCATGGCTTGCCTTTGGTCACATAATCCCATTTCTTGAGGTTGCCAAGCACATAGCTCGCAGAGGCCACAAGGTTTCCTTCATTTCCACACCGAGAAATATCCAACGCCTCCCGAAAATCCCACAAACCCTAACCCCTTTGATCACTCTAGTCCAAATCCCACTGCCCCAAGTCGAAAAACTCCCCGAAAACGCAGAGGCCACCATGGACGTCCCCCACGACGTAATCCCATACCTCAAAGTAGCTCATGATGGACTCGAACAAGGTATTTCTGAATTTCTTCAAACACACGCTCCGGATTGGATCATTCACGACTTTGCCCCTCACTGGTTGCCACCAATAGCCACTAGACTCGGTGTCTCAACAGCCCATTTCAGTGTTTTCAACGCGTCCTTTCTATGTTTCCTTGGACCATCATCACCGGATCTAATGTCTCGCTATGCGCTTAGAACAAAGCCCGAAGAATTCACTGTCCATCCCGAATGGATTCCCTTTCCATCCAAATTTTTTTTAAGGTATTTCGAGGCTAAGAGACTGTTGGATGGTCAAATGAAACCAAATGCTTCTGGCGTGGCGGATTGGTTTCGTATGGAATCTACTGTCCAAGGTTGTCAAGTCTACTTCATTCGAAGTTGTAGAGAGATCGAGGGCGAGTGGCTAGATTTGCTTCAAGATCTTCACCGGAAACCCATCGTGATTCCCACGGGCTTATTGCCAACGTCGGTGCCAAGAAGTGATGAAGACCGACAGGACAGCAATTGGTCTAGAATTGCCGAGTGGTTGGACGAACAAAAGAAAGGGCAAGTAGTTTATGTTGCACTTGGGAGTGAGCTTAATTTGAGCCAACAAGAGTTCAATGAGTTGGCTCTTGGATTAGAGCTATGTGGGCTGCCTTTCTTTTGGGTGCTAAGAAAACCGAGTTATGGGTCTGGGGATGGTGACTCGGTTATTCTACCAGATGGGTTTGGGGATGGTGACTCGGTTATTCTACCAGATGGGTTTGAGGACCGAACTAAAGATCGTGGGCTTATTTGGACGACTTGGGCTCCTCAGCCCAAAATTTTGGCCCACGAATCCGTCGGGGGTTTCTTGACTCATTGTGGTTGGAGTTCACTTATTGAAGCACTCCAATATGGGTGTCCTATAATCATGCTACCGTTTTTGTATGATCAAGGGCTAATTGCTAGGTTTTGGGACAAGAAGGTGGGGATTGAGGTACCGAGAGACGAAGAGAGTGGATCGTTTACGAGGAACGAGTTGGCGAAGTCGCTGAATTTGGTTGTGGTGGATGAGGAGGGGAAGCCATACAGGGATGGAGCTAAAGAATATAGTGATGAGTTATTTGGAGACAAAGCCCTCCATGATAGATACATGGACAAATGCGTGGAGTATTTGGAAACGCATGCACTGAGGTTTAATTGAATGGTATTGGTTTAATTGGAACAGCCTCTACTTTGTGTGTGCGTGTGTTTTTTTTTTGTTCTTGGTCCAATCCTCGTACTTTGCTTGTCATTTCCTCTATTTCTAGAGAATCTTACTTCAGTTTGAGTTCAGATCTCTGCTTCTTACAATCTTACCTACACCGGGAAAAAGAGAAAGAAAGATATATATATATGTGTGTGTGTGTGTGTGTGTGTCGTTGAAAAGTCTGAATCAATGAAAAACAAATCAAAGGTTTAGGGTTTAGGAGTGGATTAAGTTGGAGGCGAAAATTCTATGTTACTAAGTAGGACCTCCATGACAGATATATGGACAAGTACGCGGAGTACTTGGAAATGAATCTGCATCATTAGGCTTGAGTGCTACTGGTTTGATTGGAATTAAGAGAAGCTAGGCTTAAATGGTTTACCAGTGTTCTAATTGGTTTTAGCATTATTGAATTTAGGCAAAGTTTTGAATAAGCTAGCTAGGTTCATATTATTGTTTAATTAACATGCTTCATGCAATGCAAGCCTATATATTCAGTTAATTTGCTACAACATTAATTACTATTACTGTTAGTATAATTGTTTACTGTTAATATTTCTAATTTTAATTCAACTAACAGTCAGAGAAGAATAGGGGATAGTTTCACCAACCTTTCCTTTGCGAACTATTGATTTGGCCATCTTATTCTATTTTTCCATCAGCTTCTGCAATCGATCAATAATGGACAGTATATTCAACTACCTTTCGGTCTTAGCAAGGCTTGGATAAGACCTCTACAAACTTTTTCGGTCTAATTAAGTATGACTTTTGTTGAAGAGTGAAGAATCTCATATTAAAAAAGTGATAAAAACATATAATTTATAAGTGGGTGACTTAATTACTTCTAATTCACCGAAATATTTTGTGATTAAACTCAACACTTAATATATAATTAAATTAAGATAATATTGGAACAGTAGTGGCCTACGAGCTACGTTTAGAAAATAATTGAAAGTCTAGATAATAATATTATTACACACACATACTTCAATGAGTAAAGTACAAATGAATTGTTAAGCTATTTGGTTCAATGTATTACATACACCAAAAAACTTAAACTGGTTGCCGCAAATCCCAGTAGATGATTGTGGAAGACATCAAATGGCTCTCATCCTCCTTTGAATAAATCTCTTTCACTCACATCCAACGCGAAGCTAACTTCACTGCTGATAGCTTGACAAAGCTCGGTCACACCTTATGTTCCAGTCAAATTTGGAATCGTTGTCTGCCTCTCTCGGTTCTTAATGCTTTCAACTTTGATATTTTTAGTTCGAGATGCCTTAGGGGCTTATCCTTGTAGTTTGTTTTAGTTTTTTCGTATAAAAAAAAAATCCTAGTAGATGATGACATGCAAGGGTCACTTACGGTCGGGCCTCGTGATACACCAATTTTGAGTTTTTTTTCTTCACACTTATAAAAAAAAATTGTGAAGTCAGATCATTAACCAAGTTATTGGTTCATCAGGTTGTTGGGGCTATGTGGTACTTTTTTGCTGTTCCACGAGAAGCAGCTTATTGGGAATATGCTTGTCAAAGTAAAAAAGAATGTCAGCCTAGTAGTTTTGATTCTGAAAACAATGAGTTCAGAAATATCACGCTTTTAAATGACTTGTGTCCTATAAATCCACAAAATGCAATGCTTTTTTTATTTCGGTATATTTCTTGATGCTCATCATCAATCTGGTATGTTGGGGTCAACAAACTTCCCGCAAAAATTATTCAACGCTTTGGTGGGGTTTGCGAAATTTGAAGTTTGCACATATTTTTATATATAACACATTTTAATCAGCTTTACTAATTGAGGTTTACACCTTTGTGATTTTTTTTTTCCAGTTTGTTTTCGTCTGTTTAAAATGTTTTGGTCCAGTTCATACCCATTTCTTAGGTTTTGTAATGTTTCTTTTGTTTATTGAAAGTTGTTTGATGTTTGCCAAAAAAAAAAGAGAAGGAAAGTACAACTTGTATTTTACTTGTGGCGCAAAAAATCTCCTTCGGTAAGCATCGAAGGTGACCTGCAACCCACCAAGTAGTGAGGGCTGGGATCTCCCTCTCTAGTATGTGGCAATCAAGGGTCGCCTGATCTGTGGTCTTGGGTTTAAGTAGGGCTTGCACCAGTCCAAGCCCGTCAAACCACGTTTGGGAACCACTTGTTGTTCTACTCGATCAGTATATTGCTCGTCATTCTTCATGCTCCCACATTAATTATCAAGGAATAAAATAGCAAATGGTCACTCAACTTTCGTTTGTTTGACACTTTCACTCACTTTTGAAAGAAAAAAAATTGCTTTAGTTACTCAAATTATACACCGTCTTACACTTTGGTCATTTTGTTAATTATTTCATGAAATATTATTTTTTCCTTTCTTTCACCCCCCCCCGCGTAGGCCCTTCCCGACCCGGGGGACCACAAGCCCCCGCCACGGCCGCGGTGTGCCCCCGGCTGGTCCCTACCTCACGGCGCCAGGCGACGCCCGCCCGGGGGCCGGTCCGTGTCGGGCCCCCCCGGGAGCGTTCGCCCCCCTTGGGTTCCCCTTTTTCCCCCCCACCCGCCAACCGCCCCCCCCCCCCCGAACCCGGCTCCACCCCCCCCCCTTCGGACAAGCCGAAACAAACTCCACCCCAAAAGCGCCGAGGCCTCCCAGGGTTCGAACCTCTCCTCCTTCAGGGCGTCCCGGCCCACAGGGCGGGCCCCACTTCGTGGTCGAACCCCCAAACACCGCACGCCCGAAGGCCCCACCCGGTCCCCCCCCCCGCGGCCGCCTCGAAGGGCCGCGGTCGATTCACCCCACCCGACCGCATTAAGGCACGGCGCGTCGAATCCCGGCGTCCCCCCCCGGTGGCCGAGGCCGCCGGCAGGGCCTGACGCCGCAATACAGGGAGGTGCCGAACACCCACGGGGGGCCTCTTTCCCCCCCCTTCAGTCCACAGAGGTACGGGGCACGGGCCCCCCCCCTGTCCCATCGGGGCCCCACCTCGTCCGGAGGTGTTGGCAAAGGCCCGGTTTCCTGCCAAGCAACGAAGGTACCGAGAGAAGAAAATCAAAGGGCGACGGCGAAACCCTATTACCAACCAACCACCCTCGACGCTAGAAAGCCAAGCACCGAGACACCAAAACGACAAAATCCAGAATCAAAAAAAAAAAAAAAGAACAAAAAAGTCCCGAAAAGGTTTAAAACAAAAAAAAAGGAAAAAAATTACACACCCAACAGGGGTCGGGGGATCGAGCCCCGTGTCGAGCGTCGAACCGGAAGAACACCCCAAAGGGGGGGCAAGGCCCGGTCGCCCGGCTCGACCACGGAGAGACCGCGCCACGTTGCCTTACCCCCACGGCCCGACCTCCGGTCCCACCCCCCTTCCCCCACAAAGTAAAAAAAAAAAAAAAAAAAAAAAATAAAGGCGCCCAGTAAAAAAAAAAAAGGAACACCGGGACCCCCCGGAAAAAAAAAGCCAAACAACCACCCCCCTAATGGAACCGGTCCGGGGAAGGAGAAAAAGGGGGGTGGCAACCCCAGGGGGCTCAAGTGAAACACCCCAATACAAAGAAAAAAGAGGGAAAGAGGTAGACCAAGGAGTAGAAGAGGAGAATTCACCCCCATAACGGCGGAGAAGGCACAAACCCCTTTAACGGAGGGGGAGGGCCCCTAAAGAGCCAGGGAGGGGTACCATTTATCTTTAGGGGTCAGTACAGGGCGACTAACCGACTCGTAGGGCTCCCTCAGAAGATAATCTGCACGCCCGCGATCTCGACTCGGTAGGGATCCCTCGAGTATCCCCCCGGCCGCGTCGAAGCCCCGCATACCCGACGGTACGTAAGACCGGGGGTGTCCGACCCAAGCTCTCCCCCGCTCTCATGGACGCTCCGACCGAGTACGGGTGTGACCGCCCAGTCCGCACGGCGGCACACGTGCGTCCGCGCCTAGGCGCGCCATCCTCGATGCGCACATCGAGGTAGTGGACCAGAGAATATTCCTCGTGTCAGGGGATGTCCCCCACGCCAGGGAAGCTTGTCTCCGACCTCACCTCATATATAAGGAGTCATCACTCCTTATTCAGGTACGTTCTCTCCGAATCCCAAACTCTCTGCTCTTAGACCCACCGGTACTAACTTGAGCGTCGGAGGGCCTTCGGTCGGTACACACCGACCTCCCTGACCAATCCTGTGCTTCGTACCCAAGTGCGACGCTACCGGGCAGTTGGGAAACGGCAGAAACAATATATATACCCTATTTTGAAATTAATTTTATTCCTTCAAGCCTAAAATGTCAAGAACAGATAGTAGTGTGAAAAAGATGAGTGAGTTAATGAGAATCACGTAGCGATTTTTAATGGAGAAATAAACGGAGTGACCAAAGTGTAAGACATGATAGTTAAGTGACCAAAATAAAAATTCTCAAAACTGAGTGACTAAAATGTCAAACTGGCGAAAGCTGAGTGATCATTCGTGATTTATTTTTCCAAAAAGTGAGTTTCAACTTATGGTTTGTTCTACATTAGGTTCTCTTATTAACCTTTCTAGGTTATTTCTTGCTCTTGTTATTGTTCATGATGCCTTTGCTTATGATTGTAATTCTTCCTAAGATTTGCAATACAAAATTCTCTTTCTTTCAAAAAAAAGACATGATTGTTAAGATAAACAAACAAAGGGATCCTTTACTACGCGGAAGACCAAGTATATTGATATTAAATGTGTATACATATGATATAGTTCTTATATATTGGATTGTTCAGTTCTTTTTAGGGTTTTTAATTATCACAAATGATACCTGAAGTTTACCGTCGTTATATACATGGTACCAGATTTTTATTTTTTATCACAACTAGTACAAGAATTATTCGAATTCATCCTAAATAGTACTCGACCTTCAATTCTTGTCACAAGTAGTACCCAAATTTTTTTATTTTATCATCTTTTTTTGGGAACACACTCCCTCACGCGCATATATTTGCTGGAGAGACCACAAAAAGTCAGCCTTAGGTACCACAAGAGATGAAATCAAAAGTTTTGGGTACAGGTTGTGACAAAAATTGAAATTCAAGTACCAAATATATAATTAAAAAATAATTCATGTACTGTATGTGATAAAAACTCAAATATTAACTAGACTTTGTTCAATAATTTATCTTATATTTTATAGATGTCAGATCTTAAGGATATGAACATGCGTGCACTGGAAGTAATCTCTCAACACCTTAAACCAGTAAACTATGCCGAGGACACCTATATTATTCGAGAAGGAGAGCCTACCATGGACGTACGTACATAACAAGCAATGGAAGTAATGGTTGCTCAGACACTAGGTCCCTTGGCAAAGGTGATGTTTATGGAGAAAAACTTCTAGATTGGGCATTCAAATTTGAGTACGTACTTCCTTCCTCAGTTGCCCATTTCACCTAGAATTGTCAAGTCCCAGACAAAAGTTGAAGCATTCATTATCAGGGCCAACGACTTGAAGCATGCATGTTGTCTCTAAACTTTGGTGGCATTTTAAAGAGAAGCTCCCTCCTCAGTCGGAGGAGGTACGTCGTCTCTGGGCAACTTCTTGCATACAAGCAGCTTGGCGCGGGTACCAATCAAGGGCTTTGAAGAAAGAAAAAAACATCTGGTGGAGGGGACAATTTCGGACCACATAGTTACTTGTCTTGAAGTAGTATGATGTTTCCAGATCGAGAAGGGGATAATTTTGGACCCATATAGTTACTTGTCATAGTTTTACTAAAATCAGACTTTTCTTTCAACGTACAAAAACATTAATTCTTGACTCAATTTGTGACGATTTCTCAAGGCATACATGTGGACAAATTATATTAGATGACATAGAGTAGTGTAACGATTTTTCAAACCATACACGTTGGTGTAACACGTTTTAATATCATGATAAAGTAATCTGATCGACTATCACAACCAATTAAAACCAATTGGCAATGATAACGTAATTGATCACTCTAATACTGCATAAATGATTTCTTGGTAAGGATGCGAAAAATCTCCATCGGGTAGGGTAACCATTGGGTATTCGACCCTAATAGGGAGAAATTCGGGGCAAATCGGGTAACGGGGACGGGGATCCCCAATATTCGATTTCTCAAACCGGGGATGGTATTGTGATCTCCATCCCCATCCCCACCCAATAGTAATTATTATTTTTAAATAAAATTATATATTATGTTAATTTATATATTTTACTATTTAATTAACTATTTTTTTTAGAATTAATATGTAGATAACTTTTTTTATTGTTTTTTTTTGTTACAAGAAGTTTATGGGAGAACAGGGATCAAACTGAGGTTGGTTTGCCTACCAAATAAGGAATTGCTAATAGCGGGAATTGAACTGAAATTCAATTAATATGTAGATTACTATAGAACATAACACTATTAATATATTTGACGAAGGGGGGTGGGCTGGGGGGTAGAGCCCCCCCCCCCACCCGGGGGTGGGGGGTGGGGTCCCCCGGGGGGGGGTGGGTAATTTTTTTTTTTTTAAAAAAAAAAAAAAAAAAAAAAAAAAAAAAAAAACACTATTAATATATTTGAAAGTCAAACTCTTTAATATCTTATGATGTTTTAATTGTAATTACATATTTTTAAACCTCAATTATTCTATAATAATTATAGTTAAAGTAAATTAGCAAAACATGTTAATGGAGATTCGAGCCGGGTACAGGGACTTAATCCCCAACTAGTACGAGGACGGGGAATCTCCAATATACTATAACGGGGATTGGGTTGGGGATGGGGGTAGAGAATGATTTTGGAGACGGGGATGGTATTTTGATCCCCAGCCCCTACCCTCTCCATTACCATCCCTATTTCTTGGTGATTTACTAATGGATTGTATGAACTAATTAGTCACCGGTTTTTAGATCACTACCTTGGATTAGGGTGAGAAGGATTTCCATATTTGCAATTGTTCTTTTTTCTTATAAGAATGACACATGAGGCATAATTTTTTTTTTATCCCCACCCCTACCCACTCGATACTACCCCACACATTTTATGATGCTAATGAGAATTGAACATATGACCTCCATTATTCTAAGTAACCAATATGCTACAGCTCATCGGTACGATAATTCTTTGATCTTATTGAGAACGTATTGAGAACTTTATGGGTAACACAGGTTCAGTCCGATAAATTAGTTCATAAAAAACAATATGTATAGAAGATCAATTCATGTTGAGAGAATGATGCTTAATAAGGGTGATCGATTTATGACCATGGTTTGTTAGGCATAATTTTCCAAACTGGCCAAAGGCATAAGTACGTACGTATGTTATGTTTCTCAATGAGCTGTATATCGATACTTTCGTTATTGAATTATACTAATGACTATTTATTATTAATTATAACCCGTTGTATATCGGTAGTAGCTAGTACAATTGTATTACAATACAGCTGTAACTAGTATATATTGTCTCTTTGTGTGAAGAATAATATCATCTCGATATTCTTGAATATTAATTCAGATAATGATGGAATCAGTATTCCTGAATAATAATTTTGGTAATGATATATGGAATCAATTATATAGCGAATTCTAGTTCTAACGAATTCTGGTCCGGTCTGCCTTTCTTAAGGGTTTGGAAAGTCCGGTCTGCCTTTCTTCTTGGTAATGATGGAATCAAGTCATCAACTATGTATGTGAGTGCGTGTTCTTTTGTAAAGTTATAGTAAAAAAATGCACCTATAATATGTTTACCGATCACGTTCTTTCCTGCTCAGATCACATGGCTGCCTGGAAATATAAATAATTATAGATGATAATGTTGTTTAAGATTTCCTTTAAGAGTGCTTGTGTCACCTTGTTTGACCACATCTGGGAACAATCAATAATCTTGCAAAACATAAATGAGCTGTATACAAAAGTTATCATATATCCCAAATAATGATGCATCGCATGTAAAAATAAGCATTGCTAAATCTTGAAAGAAAGATGAACTAGTACTTAATTTATTTAATTATGAACTACCACAGTAACAAGTTCGATCAACAATATTATTTTCACTCATATTGTTCGTTCGATCTACTTCATTTGTTACGATGAAATAAAGTTCCATGCATGATTATACATACACAGAAGCACAAGGGTCTTAACCATGCATTACTATTACTACGTCGACGTGCCTTCATATCGAACGACGTCGTTGGTGTGTGGTAAGGTAGTCCAAGAATTTATCCACGTACACTTGCTGCCTCTTCCTGTCTCCGAACAACGGCATCAACTCCTTGGCCTTGTCCCTGTAAACCCTCCCCTCCTCCTTCTCTATCACCATCCTCAGCGACTCCGCCACCGCCTCACTCGTAAACGACCCGTCACGCTCGTCCCTCGGCAGCTCATACCCGACCTTCTTCTCCCCGAAAAACCTCGCATTCAGTCCCTGATCGTTCGACATGGGCAATAACACCAGCGGTCTCCCAAAAGTCAACACCTCCACCACCGAGCTCCAACCCGAGTGACTCAGAAACACACCCACCGAGTCGTGCACCAGTATCTTCAGCTGTGGGGCCCAACTCCTGCACACCACTCCCCGCCCTTCATTTCGCTCCTCGAAACCCTCCGGCAACTTTACCGCATCCGAGCCCTGTTTCGTTTTCAGCACCCAGAAGAAAGGCAGACCGGACTTTTCCAAACCCAGGGCTATTTCCGTCACTTCTTCTTGACTCGGCATCGCTTCTGTTCCGAAAGCCACGTACACCACCGTCTTCTTACTCTGCCGGTCCAACCATTCCTTTATTGACGGCCACGTGTCCTTGTCGTCGTCGTTAGGCGTAGTGGAAAGAAGACCGATCGGTAGGACTGGTTTCCCATGTATAACTTCTAGAAGGCTCAACCATTCCGGTTCGAACTCCGCACAGCTTCTCACGGCAATCACGTCGCAGCCTCGCACCGACTCTATGAACCGATAAATGTCTGAAACATTGATTTCGTCTCCGGTGATTCGCTTGTAAAGCCGAAGCACCTCGAAAAGCCGAAGCGCAACAGTAGTGGGGAAAGGGACCCACTTTGGCGAGACTGTGTAATCCTCCGGTAACTTACGATCGTCTGGAGGTGCTTCCGGCGAGGTGGTCCCGAGGAAACTAATGAAGGCCGCGATAAAAATGCCGAAGAAGGCGGTTGGGATTCCGAGATTTCGGGCTATTTTCGGTAGCCAGTAAGGCGCGAAATCGAAGAGAAGCCAATCCGGGTTTGAAGATTTCAAAAATTGGGTAATGGGTTCTTCTAGAGAATCGAATGCTATCTTGAGATGCGCGACCTCGTCTTCGGGTAAGTCGGAGGTGGCCTCGGCACCTTCTGGAAGGTTCGGATTCTCCGGCAACGGAAGCTTCACGAAGGTGATTAGGGTGGAGAGATTTGGCGGCACAGAAGGGAGGCGGTCGATGTTTCTTGGGGTGGAAATGTATGATATTTTGTGGCCTTTTCCGGCGAGCAGCTTGGCGAGTTCGAGGTATGGGATCATGTGGCCAAAGGCTAGCCATGGGAACATGGCTATGTGAAGCTTGTCGTCTTTGTTGAGCATGGTTGGGTGGACTGTGACGGACTCCATGACTTTCTTCTTTTAGAGCTTCTTCTTCTTGGCTAAGAAAGCCCTTTACATTGCTTGAATTAAATAGAGGGTACTGGGAGTTTTTTAATAGATTGCCATCGCTACCAATCTTTCGAAATCTTCATATTCTAAGCTCTGATTAATTAAATACAACTCCAATGTGACACTAAAGAAGTAAAGATGGTAAGTGATTGCTTCGCTGTTTCCACGTACACGATAGTTGCGCGCAGTATAGAATAATAGGGTTTCTCTATATTTATGGGATGCTCATTTAGTCATTTTAGTGTTTAGGGTTTTATTTGGGAGAGCATTTTTGCTCACCCCCCTTAGTTAAGGGTGAGCCTCACCTCCCCTCTACATGCTTGTCATCTGTCCATCAGTTAACAATCCTAAGTGTGGTTAAGTTAGGGAAGATTTTATCATTGCTTAGAAATTACCCTAGCCGCCAAGGCTACAACGCGCCTCACGCGCAAGGCAAAAATCCCCAAGCTCTTCCTCTTCCCGGCCGTGAGTCTTGCCGTGCTCCGGCCGGGAGGACTTTCTGGCTATGGCTGATGATGCGTGCCAATGGTGCGTCATCGACGGGGTGATGGTGGCTACTCGATTCGGGGGAAATCCGGGTGGGTTTCTATCATGGTTTTCACCCAGATTCCCTACCCCAGTTTTGACGGGGCTTGCCGGCGACCCTAGGTGCGGCTATGGGATGCTACGTTCTTCGGCGGCGATTGGCAAAGCTGGCGGAGTCGGTGATTCCATATGGGGTTGGATTCCAGACGACGTCGCTGATGGGGGTGAGCTTCCGGTCTCGGCTTCGACCGTGCGGCCCAGTCTTGGTAGCTGGGTGTTTATGGACACCCATTTCTCGGTGGCTTTCATCTCCTTTTCCTTGCTATTGCGACTTGTTTGTGTGTTTATTTACTTTTATTGTTCTCGGATAATACGCCTAGGCTGGTTTGATTGTTACTGTCATGCCGTGGGAACAGACCAGTTGGTGTGGGTCTGGGTTGACGGTGGCGGTCCGGCGGTGGTCATCTTGTCGACTCGAGGCGGGATTATTTGGTACGGTTATAACATGGGTACGGACCGGTTGGTGTGTGTACGTGCCAAAGAGGGAGGTCCGGCGGTGGTAATACTGTCGACCCGGGTTTGGACTGTTAGTTACGGTCTAGCTATGGATGCGAGCCAGTTGGTGTGGGTCTGTGTCGAAGGTGGAGGTCCGGTGGTGGTAATACTACGGGTACAAATCAGTTGGGGTGGGTCTGTACCAAAGGTGGCAATCCGATGGTGGTAATACTATCGGTGAGCTGGTGTTGGATTGTGTGTCGGAGTGGCTCTGTGATGCGCGGCTTGTCTGCCGTTGGGTTCTTTTTTTACTATAGCTTTGGTTCTTTTAATAAAGCTTACTGTCGTGGGTTTATGCTTCTTGGGTTTTGTTTTGGCTATGGCATCATTTCCGCTTTGTGTGTCATCGGAATTTGGCATACAACTATTAAATGGATGTTACCCCCAAGTGTGAAAATGAAAAGTACGGTCATCAAACCTTACTTTAATGTTTGTCTTTTGTTAGGTGATAGTTTTCCTAGTTTAATAAATTGTGTTGGGCATAGTGGTTCTTCACCGGTGTTTAAGCATGATATTGCACTTAGCTTTCATCTTAGTTTAATAAGTGGGGCTAGCTTTAGGCAAGCTACTTGTTACCTGTATAAGCTTCATGAGACCTCTTGTTTTTTCTTGTACTATTTATCGTTACGTGTGCTTAAGCTGAGTGGGTTGTGTCTCGATTGGTTCTCTTTGGATATCTTGTTTGCTTCTAGGAGGAGATGGAGTTTCTGTTTCCTAAAATGGAAGCTTCCTCCTAGTGGCAAAATGAAATGTGTCGACGGAATTTTCGTTCGGCAACATAGGCGGAAGGTAATCTTATTTGATTTATTATCCCACTCCGGTGGTTTTAGCCTTCTTATAAGTTGCCATTATATTCAGGCTATTGAGGATGCTATTTGTGCACTTCTAGCGATTTGGTGCTTGTTAGAGTACTTCGTTGTAATTGGGACTACTGATTTTATATCGGATTGTTCTCATTGTAATATGGGGTTTAGGCTTTACGTCCCCCCCCCTTGTATTCTACTTGTTTCATTAATGGATGGCTTTTGAGGGTGGCCGGTGCTCCTCCTACTCAAAAAAAAAAGTGTGGTTAAGTTATTAATTAAATGTTTAATTTATTAATTAAATAAACCCTTCTCTCTCTGCACCTCTCTTTCTCTCTCTGCACCACTTCTCTACTCTCTCTCTCTCTCTCTCTCTGCAGCAGTCTCATTGTCCCAATTCCAATTACTTACTCCGCTCCTCTGCTATGGAAACCAACCCAGCGCCCAGCCAATTCATCACGCTGCCGGTCCTCTTCTTCACCCAGCAATGCCTAATAGCAGCCTGTGCTCAATCTGCAACACCACAGCTCTCTCTGCCTCAACAACCGCCATCGTGCCCCTAATTTGCCCTGACAACGTAAGCTACTAATCAAGAGGCGCGACTGGACGGAGGAGCTGATGGTGGCGCTGGAAGAGGACTGGCGGCTGCTATGTGAGCTGGGCATGGTTGGATTGTCGTTGGCCGAAGAGAGAGATTGGGTGTGCTGGGGGAGAGAGAGAGAGAGAGAGAGAGAGAGAGAGAGAGAGAGAGAGAGAGAGAGAGAGAGAGAGAGAGAAATTGGATGGAGAAACCGAGTTGGAGATGGGAAGAAGAAAGAGAAGTAAGTAATTGGAATTGGGACAATGGGACTGCTACAGAGAGAGAGTAGAGAACGAGAGCAAGCGAGAGAAAGAGTGGTGCAGAGAGAGAAGAGTTTATTTAATTAATAAATTAAACATTTAATTAATGACTTAACCAGACATGGTTAGGATTGTTAACTGATGGACAGATGACAAGCATGTAGAGGGGAGGTGAGGTGAGGCTCACCCTTAATCAAATGACTGGGTTTTATGTCTCATGGAAATAGTGATCGATATCATCAACTGATATGATCAAAAAATCTGGGCATAGGCCATAGGCAGTTCAGATCATATACCTTGTAAGAAATGAAGCAATTCAGAAACTTCTTGGTAAAAACTCCGGGCATAGGCATATCATATTATATACTTAGTTTTATTGACCAAGGCTGCAGAATCTGATTATATAATTGGGCAGATCAAGAAATCTAAGTATATAATTGAGACCTATTTCAACAAGGGAAATTCTCTAGTGAGGACCAAACAATGAGGACTTGTTGAGGACTTTCAAACTCAACCGTTGGATGAGCTTTTAATGAGTTTTTTAAATATCAACTAACATTTAAAATACTCATCTACCGATTGAGTTTGAAAGTTCTCAACAAGTCCTCATTGTTTGGTCCTCATTGTTTGGTCCTCACTAGGGCCTCTCTTATCTCAACAATACAGAAATCTCGGAATACAGTTGAGGACGAAAAAGGAATTTGTTATGGCAGCCGTTGCTGACGCCGTTGAGAGTGCACATTGGCTCTGGTACATTAATTCTAGACGCTCCATGAGATCTTAAACCTGAACATGTACGGGGCGAGGCTTGTCCAGCCACCGATCTGGATTGGTTGTAGAACGTCACTACTAGAAATATGGGTTATAGCCACCTCCTTCGTTCAGTCCCTATAGGCCTTTAGCTTCCAAAATATTGTCCGACGTTAATTTTACCGAAGAGTCTTGTGTGCCCCCAGGTGCACATGTCCCTAATTCACTGTACAAGCGTATAGGCACATCTCAGCCGTTGGGAGGACTGATGGTTCATTGCCAAGATTTGAGCCATTGATCGTTTCCACAGGCTTCGGCCTCTGCTTTGTCCTCGCCAGCCAGTACTTCAGTCTCTTCACGAGCTCCACTGTTCCGGTCGTCGCTCCTTACTCGCAGTCGAATTCGATATGGGGCGAAACCCGGAGTTCAACAACCCGGACGGAAATCACATTGGAATCGATGTTGTTGTGGTCGGCTGGCTGGGTTGCTGCGCGACCTAGGCGACGGCGGGCTGTGCAGACAGAGGATCCAAGAGAAAGGGATGTCGACTGGTTTCTTACTTTATGGAGTGCCCATCTTTCTTTCTTTTTCTTTCTTTTCCTCTCTTCCAGCCCATCCTCCTTCTTTCTCTCTCCCGTGTTTTGCTTCTGGCCTCATTTCACTTCACCTTTCTTTGTTTCATTCTTCTCTTCCCATCTTGTTCTTTTCCAAAACAGAGAGAGAGAGAGAGAGAGAGAGAGAGAGAGAGAGAGAGAGATGGAGGCACTGGTGAGGAGCACCGCCTACGCAGGGTGAGGTGAGAAGACTGAAATCGCGCACGGGAGAGAGAGAGGAAGAACAAGAGAGACCAAAAAAAAAAGTATGCGTGAGATGCACGCGCTAATTTTTTTTTGGGGACATCTCCACCTAGGGGCACACAAGATTCTTCGTAATTTTACAGACTATTGATAAATATGATAGTTTTTAGCCACCAAAACTTCTATCCGTGGCTCTTGGGTTCAATTCTGTCCTCCGTCCAATCTGACAATAAACAGTACCGAACTACCGACTGTTTCTGGATATATTATTATAACATCATTTGTCTGTGGCCAATGGGTACTGAATTTTTAATAAAAATATTGCAGCCAAGCCAGGCTTTAATCAAGCTGAACCATACAAGGCTTGTATATCAAACCCAGTAGAGAAGAAAAATAATACTCCTTCAAATACATTACAACAGATTAATATACTTCATCAGATACATTACATCATCCTAAAATCTCTATCCTACAAAGTACAACCTAAGCTATGCATTTCCATCTGATGGTTAAATGTCTACTAATACATTTTAAAAAAAAATTACTCTTATCATTCAATCGTTACCCTTTTATCTGAAAAATGACAAAAATTGAAAAGAAAAATTCCACTAAAAGGTCAAGGAGGATTAGTGTAGCAGTCTGCAATAATGCAATTTACCAAATAAAAACTAAGATTAGATGGCCGAGCCTTACCAAGTGGTTGAAGAAAATTCCTGAAACCTGAAACCAATGACAGGCAGTTACTGAACAATGCACAAGACAATGAAATGAATGGCTTAAGCCTTTCAATAGAAGTGTAATGGTATTTGCCAAAAAAAAAAATAGAAGTGTAATGGTGTTTAGTGCTCATTAATTTCAGATTTAGTAAACTATGGAATTCAATTCATTTGCAAAGAAGATAATGCCCAAAAATGTTTTATAGAAAGAAACCTTAAATAGGGAACCAAGCAAGCCAGCATTGAGAACTTCTGAAATATATTTAGCTAGAAGTCGTTGTTGGGTCGAGCACAGTAAAGAACTTCACCTGGCTTCTAAACATTGCAAAAGTTAGCCATTATTGGAAGAAAAAAAAATTGAAGAATCCACACAACAAAAAATTTGCGTCCAAAAGAGAAAATTAAGAATCCAAGTAAGAATCTGCAGCTAGGATACCTTTTGGATATATGGCCTGCTCTCTGCGCTAATACTTTCTAGACAGGACGGATGAAAAATAGCTTATTTAATAAGGACTCAATACAATAGAAGCCATGCAGAACAGTAACTTCAATAAAATAGAAGTTTACAGTCATCAGTGCAAATGATATACAGTCCAAAAAACAAAAACATGCCCCAAAATAAGAGATCAAGAAAGAAAAACTAACCGGTGATAAGCACTTTTGGCTTTCAGGGCTGGATGCTGCGTTATCCAAAATAGCTTGAAGAGTTGCAAACTCACTTGAATCTATTTTATGTACAGCTGCTTCTAACAAAGACAACCTATGTTAATCAATCAAAAATAAAGTAGCTTTAGATATCTGATGTGGACATATTTCATTTGATTCAGATAGTGACATCAAAGTTCACCACGAAAGAATAATTAGTTTAACAAGTTTACTTTACTGCATACATAAATGATTATCAAGTTACTGAATTTAGGACACAATCTTGCATGAAAAAGTTATATGTGGCAGATATATATATATATAGGGATACTATTTGACATTCATCTATTTTTGAACCTTGGGGGGGAGGGGACTATAAAAGAGCGTTCATAAAGTTCAATACCAACCACAATAATTAACAGTTTAACACAGATGCTGCGTTATTAAGTCACCAAATTGGAATCTAGCATTAGACAGTTTCTGTCAAATGACTGCACTGAAGTTGATAATCAATTAACTAACTAAAAATAGAAAACTAAATTCATTAAGAGAAATACGAATTTACAGAGCAGTGGATAACGAATCCACTAGACTTAAAAATTTACAGCCAAAAAACCAACCAACTAACCCAAGAAAAAGACACATCTACCAACCAAAAACTCTAAGAATATGTTCCGCCGGCCTTCCTGCAATTTTTTCACTATAACAAATTCAAGGAATTAGAGACAGCAACTAGAAAGACAAAATAACTCATAGCCAATTGTCATCAAGTAGTTTAAGGTAAATTTGCACCTAATCTCTAATTTCCTAGGTTACACAAATCGGACCAAAACTAATATCAGATATATATACACACAACAGTATTGCACGACTAGGCAGCTTCCCAATGAAAGGGTGGCTAACATAAGCTGTGGAAATGGAATAGGGAAATAATTAGGAATTGAAAATTTTAAGGAATTCGAGCGTCGCAATCGAAAGAGGACTCCTTAAATTTAAGAAATTACCCAACAGTTATAAGCTTTATTTACAACTTCCACTACCAAATTAAACCCAATACCCATAACTGAACAAGACATAGCCTCTGCCCATATAATCAAAGTAAAACGTACCTTAAACTTAATAGCTTATTTCCATTATCAAATTGAACCCAATAAGCCACTTGAACTCATAAGCTCAGTAGCACTATACCAAGATTGAAGACAAAAAATTATTGCTAGAGTATCTAGAATCAAAATTATATCCAAAAGTAATATGCTTTCGGCTTGTTTCTTACCTCCACCTCCTCAAACCTCAACACATCAATAATAATTAACTGCAAATTATGGAACTCTAAATTAGAACCCAGTAGAGTGGTTAGGTCCTTACCCTTTCAATATAAGTTACACAAGTAGAACTCCCGAGACCTCGATCAACAGAGCAAACCATAAAATCTTCGGATTTAGGCAAATCGTCGAGGCCTCTTTCCATTTCTGGTGGTGGTGTCGAGCGGCGGAGACCGAAAGATGGTGAACCGAAACAGCAGAAGTTCAAGAGCCTGCAAATAAATGATAAACTATCCATCTCTCTCTCTCTAACTTTACAAATAATAGGGACGGACAAGAGGTATTTTTGTGTAATAAAAAACCAAATGGTGCAGGTTTTTCTCTCTCCTACACTAGGAGAGGCTCCGTCCCATTTTCTCTCGCACAAGTACCAAATTGCCACCGCATGGGGTGGCTATGCTCTACAAGCCAAGAAGAAGCCTAAACACGTGAAAATCTTTGAGAAGCTACCTTTCTTACTTAATGCTTGCGCTAAGGCAATGCAACTTGACCCATTTTATTATATAACCTTCGAAGAAACAAAGAAAACAACTTAATTAACCCATTGATAATTAAGAACGTTTACAGAGAAAGCTAAGAGAATATGAGTTGATTAATTACTGAGAGAAAAGCGAGGACGGCCAATGATGCATGGGTTTTAACCATGCATTACTATTACTACATGCCTAAATGTCGAACGACGTCGTTGGTGTGTTGTAAGGTAGTCCAAGAATTTATCCACGTACACTTGCTGCCTCTTCCTGTCTCCGAACAACGGCTTCAACTCCTTGGCCTTGTTCCTGTAAACCCTCCCCTCCTCCTTCTCTATCACCATCCTCAGCGACTCCGCCACCGCCTTACTCGTAAACGACCCGTCACGCTCGTCCCTCGGCAGCTCATACCCGACCTTTCTTCTCCCCGAAAAACCTCGCATTCAGTCCCTGATCGTTCGACATGGGCAATAACACCAGCGGTCTCCCAAAAGTCAACGCCTCCACCACCGAGCTCCAACCCGAGTGACTCAGAAACACACCCACCGAGTCATGCGCCAGTATCTTCAGCTGTGGGGCCCAACTCCTGCACACCACTCCCCGCCCTTCATTTCGCTCCTCGAAACCCTCCGGCAACTTTACCGCATCCGAGCCCTGTTTCGTTTTCAGCACCCAGAAGAAAGGCAGACCGGACTTTTCCAAACCCAGGGCTATTTCCGTCACTTCTTCTTGACTCGGCATCGCTTCCGTTCCGAAAGCCACGTACACCACCGTCTTCTTACTCTGCCGGTCCAACCATTCCTTTATTGACGGCCACGTGTCCTTGTCGTCGTCGTTAGGCGTAGTGGAAAGAAGACCGATCGGTAGGACCGGTTTCCCATGTATAACTTCTAGAAGGCTCAACCATTCCGGTTCGAACTCCGCACAGCTTCTCACAGCAATCACGTCGCAGCCTCGCGCGGACTCTATGAACCGATAAACGTCCGAAACATTGGTTTCGTCTCCGGTGATTCGCTTGTAAAGCCGAAGCACCTCGAAAAGCCGAGGCGCAACAGTGGTGGGGAAAGGGACCCACTTTGGCGAGACTGTGTAATCCTCCGGTAACTTACGATCGTCTGGAGGTGCTTCCGACGAGGTGGTCCCGAGGTAAGTACCGCTGGCGGCGATAAAAATGCTGAAGAAGGCGGTTGGGATTCCGAGATTTCGGGCTATTTCCGGTAGCCAGTAAGGCGCGAAATCGAAGAGAAGCCAATCCGGGTTTGAAGATTTCAAAAATTGGGTAATGGGTTCATCTAGAGAATCGAATGCTATCTTGAGATGCGCGGCCTCGTCTTCGGGTAAGTCGGAGGTGGCCTCGGCACCTTCTGGAAGGTTCGGATTCTCCGGCAACGGAAGCTTTACGAAGGTGATTAGGGTGGAGAGATTTGGCGGCACAGACGGGAGGCGGTCGATGTTTCTTGGGGTGGAAATGTATGAGATTTTGTGGCCTTTTCCGGCAATCAGCTTGGCGAGTTCGAGGTATGGGATCATCACTGGCGGACCCAGGTAGAGACGAGTGGGGGCTTCAGCCCCCCCTGATTTTATTTCTCTATGTATTTTATTACGTTGAATGGGTGCTAATAATTACTAAATGACAAAGTTTTAGGCTATAATTACTCTATTAGCCCCCACTAATTTGGGATTTTAAGCTTCCGCCCCCACAATTCCATTATCCCACATCCTCTTAGCCTATTACTCACTACCAGCCCACTGCCCAAAAAACAAATCGCCCCCGGTGGGGGACAAGTTTGGGTCCGCCAGTGGGGATCATGTGGCCAAAGGCTAGCCATGGGAACATGGCTATGTGAAGCTTATCGTCTTTGTTGAGCATGGTTGGGTGGACTGTGGCGGACTCCATGACTTTCTTCTTTCAGAGCTTCTTCGTTTTGGCTAAGAAAGCCATTTACATTGCTTGAATTAAATAGAGGGTACTGGTAGTTTCTTAATATATTGCCATCCCTACTGATCTTATTGAAATCTTCATATTCTGATTAATTAATATAACTCCGATGTGACACTAAAGATGACTTGATATATATTGTGAGTGATTACTGTTTCCACGTACACGGTAATTGCAGTATAGAATAATAGGGTTTCTCAATCATTTTACTATTTTAGTGTTTAGGGTTTTAATTACTACCCATAAATTGGGAAAGTCTCAAACTTCCTTTCTTTTTTTTGGTTACAAAGGTCCAAAGTGGGTTACCACTCCGAGACCGGGAGCAATTGAGGTATGGCCTCTCCCCAAGGGATGTTTTTCACAAGTTGGGGTTCGAACCCAAGAACCTCCTATTACCAGGAGTATCACCGTAGCATTCGCCCTACTTGCAGCCTAGCATACTTTCACTAGACCAAACCCATCGGGTCTCAAACTTCCTTTTAAGAAAGGAAAAACCCTCAATTAATAAATTGTACTCAATATTGGATGGCTTAATTAACAGAAATTTGTAAATGCATTTTTTAGACCAGCGACATGGCGCTGACAATGCAAAAGATCAGCCGTATATTTCATTGCTTCTATTGATCTTTTTTTTTTTTTTCTTTTTCCAAATATAATCCTAATTATATCGGGCTCCTCCTCTCTCCAGTTTAATTCTCTCATTTGTCTTTTGCTGGGCTTATTGGGGGCAAGCTCTTGGTTTATTCAATTGTTTGTGCAATTGGAGGCGAGCTCTTGTTTTATTTAATTGATCAAGTTTCAATTCAACATGCAAGTGCACGGTAATTATACATTTGTTAGATAATACTATGATTATTTATTGCTAATATTGACTCAAGACGATTAATCTATTGAAATTCTATGAAATTAATACTAATTTAATCAATTTGCGAATTTATTTTCAGGTTTTACAAATTTTTTTGTCTATAATGATTATTGAATTCTTATTGACCGCGAATTCAAGATTTGATTGATTAAACTCATTTGTTCTTTTCTCTCTCTCTCTTTCTTTTTAGTGGGACTAATATTGTTTGAATTAGATTAGTTGTTTACTTTATGTTATTGATTAGTGGTTGAGTGACAGTTTGCTCTTTACTTTAGTAATGGTAAAAGTTATAAATGGTCCTTGTGGTTTGGGGTGATGTTCAACATTAACCTTGTGGTTTCAAAATGTTTAATGTAACCCTTGTGGTTTGCAAAATTAATCAATATTTGTCCATATGCTAATTTCGGCAAAAAATTCAACAATTAAAATTCATGTGCATGTGATTCATAAGGATAAATTTATCATTTTAATTAGAAAACAATTTTTCCAAGTGTTTCTTATTTAATTTAATTTTTGATACTATTTTAATTAATGAAAATTTTGCTATAAATAACATTTTGGACTAATATTGATCATTATTACAAACCACAAGGGTGATATTAAACATTTTGAAACCCCAAGGTTAATGTTGAACATCACATCAAACCACAAGGACCATTTGTAACATTTACCCTTTTCTTTTTGAACAATTAGTAATGATACCTTTAGTTGTATTGTCGGTGATGCTATAAACCAAAATACCAAATAACCAATGCCTTTAAAATATGAGACGGAGTTATGGTTAATTACTTAATTATGTTATTTAGTTTTGTCCATTTTAAAAAAAATAATCCGGATCCGTCACTGACATAGACCATAGGCAGATCATATCATATACTTTAGTAAGAAATGAAGAAATCCAGAAATTTCTTAGTAAAAAATCTGGACATAGGTAGAGCAGATTATATATCTGGTAAAAATTTATTGACCAAGGCTGCAGAATCTAATATATAATTGGGAATACAATTGAGGGCGAAAAAGAAATTTTCTATAGCGGTCGTTACTGATACCGTTGTGGGTGCACATCGACTCTGGTACATTTCAGGCGCTCCCCTCATTACATCTTAATCATCAATTATTGTTTTTGCTGCCACTCTTGGTCGACAATATTCATGTGCAGCAGGGGGCATGCACAAAGCACATGTGATATATGGCCTCCTTACACAAAAACCTGAACATGTACTGGGGCTTGTCCAGCCACCGAGCTGGAGGTTGTAGTACGTGATTAGGCCAAAAAAAAATTCATTTCAAAAAATTGGTATGTGTATATATAGTTATATACTATGTGTTTCTCGTCTGCAATTTGAACCAAGTACATTGTTTTTGTTCTTCTACAGAAAAAATGGGTAAGAACAAGAATACTCATGAGAGTATTACTGAAACTGTCAAATGAAAGTGAAATTGACCCAAATGACATTTAAAAGACAGGGAGGGAGGACGATGCACATGATGTAGATTATACAGGATCTACATATATGGAGGCTTTGAAAAATTATACTTCTACAAGCTAAATGGATAAATGTACTTATTTAGACGCTAATGCAATATGTATAATTTAAGTGGTATGGAGCTGCTTCTAGTGCAGTTCTCATGTTTGTTGTTTTAGAATTAAATTGTGTTTTTCCTATTTGATTAATAAATCGAGATATTGTGGCCATTTCAGTCATTATACACATTTATAATATAGTTTATCAAACACTTCAATTATACAATACGTACATTGCTAGTTAGGAGAGTGCAAAAGAGGACGAGTTGCGACACTAATCTCTGAACTGCGGTTTAGATAAGCCATATATATTGGTTCAATTGTATTTATATCTGTTTGAATTAACCATTTATGATATTATTCCATAACTTCCGTAAAAATATATATATATATATATCTATCGTGTAAGAAAAAAAAAGTTCATCGCCGCCTCGCCGGTTCCTTCCTGGCCTGGTGACCTATGCTCTATTTGTAAAGATCATTAGGTCCAAGGTTCGACAGGCATCACCAACAACATCAAGAACAAAAGTCTAGCATACATCCCAAGAAATAAATTATCTGATGATGAGTTTCCACTTTCCACACTAGTCTGCTCAAAACTAGACAGTAGACACACAACAAGAGTGGAAAACAGGGGGGGCTGGAATGTACCTGCACAAACTTGTACCAGGCAACAGAGTTAAGGTCAGCAGTTAGTTTGAGTCAACATATGATATTTTGGACTTTCTGAATATTTCAACTTTCGTGAGGCTCTTTCGGTCTTTCCACTTGTAACATGCAATAACTCCATCATTCATTCATCCCCTCTCTCTCTCTCTCTCTCTCTCTCTCTCTCTCTCTCTCTCTCTCTCTCTCTCTCTCTCTCTCTCTCTCTCTATATCGCCAAACCCAAAGACGGGTAATTGCCAAACATAATATGAATTTACCACCATCCATCTAGTTCCACTCCTCACCCATTTTGCTTAAGCTATTGAGTTCTTCAATTTGTCCATGCCCCACCGATGACCAGTGGGAATCTAGGATCAAAAATGGGGGGGTAATTTGTTTTGGGTTATTGTTTTTTTGTCGTGAGGCAAAAAAAATTTTTAAGTCATTGAGCAAACCTCAAAAAATTCTTAAGGAATTGAACAATTAAATGATCTTGATGAGAGGATGAAGGATGAAGAAGTGAGTTCTCTTAATTATGAGCTAATAACTTGTGATCATAATCAAAATGACTTAATTAGTGAATATAAATTAATTAACAGGTGTAATGGGGGTTTGAGAGGTGGAGGAGTGGAGGTATAGGTGTGTGGGAGTGAGGAAGAGAAAGATTGAGAAAGTATATAAAATCTCTTTTTTTTTGGGCTATTACACTTATAACCTTATAGCAATTAATAAATGACAAAATTGTTGGGGAGTATGGGAAGAAATGATTAAAACTATCAAATATCATACTAATCTTTCATCTTCTATTTATTTTTGGGGGTGTTATCCTATAGCAATTAATAAATCAAACTAATTTTTTTTCTGGGGGGGGGGGGGGCTATTACACTAATATCCTACCCTAATTAATAAATTACAAAACTTGGGGTAGAGATTAGGAGGACTACCCTAATTAATAAATTAAAAACTTGGGGTAGAGATTAGGAGGACGGGAAAGAATGAGGGATAGAGATCAAACAATTTTTTTTCGGGGGGGCTATGGGGGTATTACACTAATAGCCCTACCCTAATTAATAAATTACAAAATTTGGGGTAGAGATTAGGAGGACGGGAAAGAATGAGGGATAGAGATCAAACAATTTTTTTTTTGGGGGGTATGACACTAATAGCCCTACCCTAATTAATAAATTACAAAAGTTGGGGGTAGAGATTAGGAGAACGGGAAAGAATGAGGGATAAGATCAAACCAATTTTTTTTTTTGGGGGGGCTATTACACTAATAGCCCTACTCTAATTAATAAATTACAAAATTTGGGGGGGCTTTAGCCATGCACCCCCAACTGCATTCGCCCTGGATGACCCGATTTCCATGAAGATCGAAGATTTAAACAAAAATAAAACTTTGTGCATATGGATTATTTCAAGGATCTAGGAGTGGCTTTCAAGAGCTATCTAAAAATTATTTCTAGAAAAACCCCTCCTAATCATAGAAGGCATCTAATTGTATTGTCTCCATCGAAGCGAGGAGTGGAAATCAACTTCAATAATTCAAAGCTCTCTCTTCTGCTAATCATCCTAGCCTTGCACCATGTTCGATTGATAACAAACCTCTGCAACTCGTAAGTGTTTGAAGGAAAAACGATTGGTAGGTTCAAATCTCACATACCCAACTACCAAACGATTCCCAAGTTTATTCTTTAGGACTACAAAAATTGGTTGATATAGTTTTAGGCTTTTTTGTATAATTAAAGATGATTTAATCTCCATAACCAGAAAATAGAAAAAAGAAGAAGATTTGATTTCAAATTAACCGAAGTTATATGGAGAGAGAGAGAGAGAGAGAGAGAGAGAGAGAGAGAGAGAGAGAGAGAGAGGCGTGAGGTACTTGAGGTTGATGAAGATATGTGAGAAAAAGTCTAAAAAACCCTTTTTAACTATCAGACCAATTTGTTTAAAAATCTAGTCAAACCGTCAAGGACCAAACATCCGTCAGTTTGGTTATTCCAATTAAATAATGTCCAAAATCAAATCAATGGCTGAGATAGTGCCATGTCATCAGGTACATATTTGTTTTGGTACATTCCAGAATCTGTCGGAAAACAGATTGAAATCAATACATATTATTATTAAAGTGACCGAATTAACCATGCATGCATTACTATTACCGTATTACGTGGCTTCAAATCGAACGACGTCGTTGGTGTGCGGTAAGGTAATCCAAGAACTTATCCACGTACACTTGTTGCCTCTTCCTGTCTCCAAACAACGGCTTCAGTTCCTTTGCCTTGTCTCTGTAAACCCTCCCCCCTTCCTTCTCTATCACCATCCTCAGCGACTCCGCCACCGCCTCACTAGTAAACGACCCATCTTGCTCGTCCCTCGGCAACTCATACCCGACCTTCTTCTCCCCGAAAAGCCTCGCGTTCAATCCTTGATCATTCGACATGGGCAGCAACACCAGCGGCCTCCCAAAACTCAACGCCTCCACCACCGAGCTCCAACCCGAGTGACTCAGAAACACACCCACCGAGTCGTGCGCCAGTATCTTCAGCTGTGGGGCCCAACTCCTGCACACCACTCCCCGCCCTTTATTTCGCTCCTCGAAACCCTCCGGCAACTTTACCTCATCCGAGCTCTGTTTCGTTCTCAGCACCCAGAAGAAGGGCAAACCGGACTTCTCCAAACCCAGTGCTATTTCCGTCACTTCTTCTTGACTCGGCATCGCTTCCGTTCCGAAAGCCACATACACCACCGTGTTTTTACTCTGCCGGTCCAACCAGTCCTTTATGGAGCGCCACATGCCATTTTCATCGTCGTCTTGAGGCGTAGTGGAAAGTAGACCGACCGGTAGGACCGGTTTCCCATGTATAACTTCTAGAAGGCTCAACCATTCCGGTTCGAACTCCGCACAGCTTCTCACAGCAATCACGTCGCAGCCACGCAACGTTTCAATGAACCGATACAAGTCCGAGACGTTCTTTTCGTCTCCGGTTATTCGTTTATAGAGCCGAAGCACCTCGAATAACCGCCACGCCACAGTGGTCGGAAATGGGACCCACTTGGGCGAGACTATGTAATCCTCCGGTAACTTACGGTCGTCAGGAGGTACTTCCGGCGAGGTGGGCCCGAGGTAGGCCAGGACGGCTGCGATCACAATGCTGTAGAAGGCGGTTGGGATCCCGAGATTTCGGGCTATTTCCGGTAGCCAGTAAGGCACCAAATCGAAGAGAAGCCAATCCAGTTTTGAAGACGTGAGGAATTGGGCGATGGGATCGTACAGAGAGTCGTATGCTATCTTGAGATGCGCGACCTCTTCTTCGGGTAAGTCGGCGGTGGCCTCCGCACCTTCTGGAAGGTTCGGATTCTCGGGCAACGGAATCTTCACGAAGGTGATTAGGGTGGAGAGATTTGGCGGGAGAGGCGGGAGGCGGTCGATGTTTCTTGGGGTGGAGATGAATGAAATTTTGTGACCTTTTCCGGCTATCAGCTTGGCGAGTTCAAGGTATGGGATCATATGGCCGAAGGCTAGCCATGGGAACACGGCTATGTGAAGCTTATCGTCTTTGTTGTTGGGCATGGTTGGGTGGACAGTGATGGACTCCATGAACTTCTTGTTCTTAATGTGAAGAAAACCGGCCAGTTCGCTAGCTTGGGTTGAATAGTGGGTATTGTGCACTCTTTTATAGACTACGATCACAACTAATCTTGACACTAAACCTCAATTTTAATTTGGAGGTTGAAATAATGTGCTGGGATAGAAAATGAAAGCTAATTATAGACTTCATGCAATTGTTAGTGAACTTAACTCTTCGTCTTCAGTTTTAACAGTTCCTATGAACATAATGATATGTCCAAACTAGATTCAAAATTAAGCGCCAAGATCTGATCATAGTGCTCTCTTAAAAGGGATGTGTCAGCTATATATGATTGGGATTTCACAGTTAAGAGACATTAATAGTGGTGGGTTGAACTTCGGACATTGTGCCATTTTTTTTGTTTTTGTTTTTTTTTGTTTTCGGCTGGATAGACCATATATATGCCATTACTGGTGGAAATAATTACTTAGCCACTTAGGCCTTGGATACCTTGCATATTTTTCTTAATTTTCCTTCGGTCATTCAGTCTCATTTTGAGACTCTTGCAAAAAATGGGAATCTCCAACCCCAAAAATAAAAAACTCCAAGTCTTGTAATTATAGGGGTACTGCTTTAGTACTCGAGGTAGAGATGTTTGGGGTGGAGTGGGTGCATTTGCAGGGGTTGCAATGGTGGGATCACTCATCTTACGATGGTAGTGCCCTAGTGACAGCTCAATTAATTAGGTCTGGTCTTGGTTTTGGTTTGAGAATCTGAGACTAGAGCTGAGAAGTGAGAACCAAATAATTGGAGATACCTAACATTCTTTCTATGTTCTTGTGGCAGTTGATTGCCAAACAATCTAATATCTACGACCAATGACTAAAAAATCAATATTTTCGGCGATATTGGATGTCCGATATTAAATCTGCATTCCGACCAAAATTTTCCAATATTTCAGTGGGTATGGTGGCTGCTAGAGTCGAATCGCGAGGTGGTTTTGAGAAAAGAGGGAGCATAGAGAGATCGGTGAGGGAAATATCGATATGGCATGATTTCTCGGATGAAATGAATCTAATATCATCGATATTTTCCTGAAGTTTCATTTCATTTCAAACATTTTCCGATATCGATATTTCCTCGAAATTTCCGTCGAAAATTTCCATTTTTTGGACCATTGAAATTTTTTCAAAACTCTAAATTTTGGTCATTGTCTACGACTTACAAAACTGACTGATGATTAGCCGCCATTCCCACTGCCATATTGGCAGTTTCTAGTTGAAGAGAAGAAATCTTGTCAAATATATCTTAAAACAAAACAAATATTAAAAATTAGAATAAACTCCCTGCCACATTTAATTTTTTAATTAAAATTTGAGTCAAATTTTTTTTCGTCGTTTCATTCTTTTGAATAGTTGCTAACTAAGCTAATTTTAGCTCTGCACATTTTTACTTACCTTAAATATCTTTGACCTAATTTCATATGTTCAAAACCATTGACTTTTTGGTATTTATGATAAACGTTATATTCTCTCTAATTTTTAGCTCCATTTATGATATTGTCAGGTCTTTTATTTTGTATTTTAATCATAATTTTGAATTTTCAGATTTCTCATAACTTTTGAGGAAGAATATAGAATTATAATCTATTCAAAAATAACCAGTGGCCAACGACAACCCATTTTGTAAAGTCAATGAATTTAATATTAGCCTAAATCTAGTAATCTAAAAGTCAATGAATTATATTCTATAAAATACAAAATATAAATTGTAGGGATGTTTATCTAAATATTCCAAATTTGTATTCTAGGCTAGCCATGGGAACATGGCTATGTGAAGCTTATCGTCTTTGATTGAGTAGGGTTTCTTTCTCTTGGAAGTGCTTTGGTATCTATTGGTGATTTAGTGCTCCCCATGATCATCAATAAAATTGTCGTCCTTAGTTACGTAAATAGAAAAACTAATCTCTATACTACACAAATATGACCGTCAATTAACTAAAAACGGTCGTAAACCCTGCACAAATAATAGGGTTGCGTAAATTTATGCATGGGTCGTAAAACCCTAAACACTAATATGAGCATTTGAACGATCTATCATTTCAGTATAATAAAATTAAAATAAATAAAAAAACCGCCTAGGCGGCCGATTAATTCCCGCCTAGGCTCTAATCCCCACCTGACCCCAGACCACCTCTTCTTCTCTTCTTTTTTCTTCTTCTTCTCTCCCGCTCCCACCTGACCACAGACGATAGATCTGAGTTTTTTTTTTCTTCCAGCGCCGCTCGGTCCACCTAGGCCCGCCCAAACGCGCCTAGGGCTGCCTAATCGCCGATTTTTGGCCGCCTAAACCCCTGCCGATTATCTAGGCTGATTGGCCATTAATATGGGTAGAAAACCACCGACTAGCGCATAGGCGTCGCCTAGGCCGAATTTTAGAACACTGCTTATATATATGACATCAAATTTGTTGACATTTTGATAACTTGAGTCCCCTTTTTGTGTGTTTTTAGTTTTATTAGAGGTGTGTAACAACCCAATTCTTATGTTTTATTAAGGAAATTGAAAGTAGGGTCATCTACAAATTTATTACAAGTTTGTAAACAGGCACAAATTTATGGGTGGAAGTTTAAGTATTATAGCTTTTCTGCCTAGTCAACTAATTCAATTATAAACTGCACCAATGGGTTTATTATTTGACGATGTGGTTATAAGATTTGTAGTATACATCTTAAGGAAACTCTCAGAGTTGGAATAACTGAATATCATATTTCTATAGTTAGTTATGATTTTTACAAGATACATAGAGCACAAGAAGAAATGGAATGGTGCTTGTGATGGAAGCATGACCCAACATTGATCTCATTCTTCTATTAACTGATCCTAGTCTCTCCACACGTAAGGATAATTTTGAAAATCCTTATTAATTATTGTTTAAGTGACGACTTGCTATCAAGTAGATTAATCAAGTAACATTAAGAACTAACCAAAGTAAGGTTAGCTAAATCATTAGTCTATATAAACACATGACCTCCACCACATTTCTTAAACTCCACACAGATAAAAACTCCCTTAGTTAAAATATAAACACAAAAAATTCTCCCCCACTTCCCCCCTCCCCATAAAAAAAAATCCCTAAAAAAAAAAAAAAAAAAAATTTTGTAAAATGCTGCTCAAGCGTCTCAATGGAAGCTGTTAATTCCAACCTCTATGATCACTCAATTCATGTAAGTACAGAATACATCCTTATAGTCTTTTGTCTTTAAGATTTATCAAAGTACACAAGCAAGAAGGAAATGGAAAATGATAATTTTTATAGAAAGTATTTTTGTTTTTGGAATTAATCCCGAACATTTGGTAGTTAAAATTTGTTCATTTTCTATCTGAACTTCTTCATGAAACTTGTGTAAAGTTGTGTTTCTATCTCTATTAAATTTCACGTACCAACGTAAAACGTTGTAATCTATATTTTTAGACAGCATATCTGGAAAATATAAATTTATAATAAGTGTCTACTCATCATTTCTGAGCCATATGGCTTAATTAAGCTCATAAATGAACTTAATTTGGGGACAGTGATTGTTTTGTATACAAGTACAAGGAATTTCAAGCTAGGCTAAAATGGATGAAACATACAATATGGACTGATCTTATATTGGTGCAGGGTGTGATTTACTAAGTGAAACACAACACAGTAAATTAACTTTTAATTGATAGAAAAGTGGACCATTGAGAATAAATAAAAATCTAATTGTTGGTTTTATTTTTGTTTGTGAAAAAATGGAAGTTGGGGGGTTAAAAAAAAAAACTCCAATTTTGTCTTTTAAGATTAAAATAAAATTAGAGTTTTTATCTACAAAGTACAAACTTTTTTTTTTTTTAATGTTACTTTTTTGGTTTTAGATAAGCACTATTGGCCGGTTCAATTGTATATATTTATATCCGTTGTATTAACCATTTATGATATTATACCATAACTTCGGTAAAACAAATTAAAAGTATTTATCTTGTAAAAAAGAGTTGTATGCAAAAGTTTGGCAAACATCCCGAGAATAAATTATCTCATGATGGGATTCATTGCATTTGCACACTAGTGTGCTCTCAAGTCACAACTAGACACACAACAAGAGTGCATGATGTGCAAAAAACAAAAACACATAACAAGAAGAGTGGAAAACTGTTTGAAATCAATACATATTATTACAAAACTGACCGAATTAAGTGAAATTTCTAAGTGCATGACCGAATTACGTGAAGTTTCAAAGTGCAAGCATGCATGGGTTTTAACCATGCATATATTACTATTACATATATGTGCCTTCATATCGAACGCCCTCGTTGGTGTGTGGTAAGGTAGTCCAAGAAATAAATTATCTCATGATGAACTTAATTGTGTTTCCACACACACAACAAGAGTGGAAAACACTCAAAACATATTGAAATCAATACATATTATTATAAAAATGACCGAATTAAGTGAAACTTCAAAGTGCAAGCATGCATTGATGCATGACCGATGATGCATTACTATTACTAGCTACGTGCCTTCATATCGAACGACGTCGTTGGTGTGTGGTAAGGTAGTCCAACAACTTATCCACGGACACTTGCTGCCTCTTCCTGTCTCCAAACAAAGGTTTCAACTCCTTGGCCTTCTCCCTGTAAACCCTCCCCTCCTCCTTCTCTATCACCATCCTCAGCGACTCCGCCACCGCCTCACTCGTAAACGACCCGTCACGCTCGTCCCTCGGCAGCTCATACCCGACCTTCTTCTCCCCGAAAAGCCTCGCATTCAGTCCTTGATCGTTGGACATGGGCAATAACACCAGCGGTCTCCCAAAAGTCAACGCCTCAACCACCGAGCTCCAACCCGAGTGACTCAGAAACACACCTACCGAGTCATGCGCCAGTATCTTCAGTTGTGGGGCCCAACTCCTGCACACCACTCCCCGCCCTTCATTTCGCTCCTCGAAACCCTCCGGCAACTTTACCGCATCCGAGCCCTGTTTCGTTCTCAGCACCCAGAAGAAAGGCAGGCCGGATTTTTCCAAACCCAGAGCTATTTCCGTCACTTCTTCTTGACTCGGCATCGCTTCCGTTCCGAAAGCCACGTACACCACCGTGTTTTTACACTGCCGGTCCAACCAGTCCTTTATGGACCGCCACATGACATTTTCATCGTCGTCTTGAGGCGTAGGAGGAAGTAGACCAACCGGTAGGACCGGTTTTCTGTTTATAACTTCTAGAAGTGCCAACCATTCCGGTTCGAACTCCGCACTGCTTCTCACAACTATCAAGTCGCAGCCTCGAAGAACTTCCATGAACCGATGTAGGACCGAGACGTTCTTTTCGTCTCCGGATATTTGGTTATAGAGCCGAAGCACCTCGAACAACCTCCACGCCACAGTGGTCGGAAATGGGACCCACTTGGGCCGGACTGTGTAATCCTCCGGTAACTTACGGTCGTCAGGAGGTACTTCCGGCGAGGTGGGCCCGAGGTAGGCCAGGATGGCGGCCAACACAATGCTGTAGAAGGCGGTAGGGATCCCGAGATTTCGGGCTATTTCCGGTAGCCAGTAAGGCGCAAAATCGAAGAGAACCCAGTCCGGTTTTGAAGACGTGAGGAATTGGGCGATGGGTTGGTGGAGAGAGTCGTACGCTATCTTGAGATGCGGACCCTCGTCTTCGGGTAAGTCGGAGGTGGCCTCGGCACCTTCTGGAAGGTTCGCATTCTGGGGCAACGGAATCTTCACAAAGGTGATTAGGGTGGAGAGATTTGGCGGGAGAGGAGGGAGGCGGTCGATGTTTCGTGGGGTGGAGATGAATGAGATTTTGTGGCCTTTTCCGGCGATCAGCTTTGCGAGTTCGAGGTATGGGATCATGTGGCCGAAGGCTAGCCATGGGAACATGGCTATGTGAAGCTTATGGTCTTTGTTGTTGGGCATGGTTGGGTGGACAGTGATGGACTCCATGACCTTAATTCTTGTTCTTAATGTGAAGAAAACCAGGTCGCTAGCTTGGGTTAAATAGTGTGGTGGATACTGTGCACGCTTTTATGGACTACGATCACTACTAATCTTGGGGCGCGGTTGTGATTGTACCTAAACTGTTGTGTACCACCTATGGCGGTTTAGTCAGCATGGTTAATCTTGGGTTTTATTAATTGACAGAGGTTTAATTCAAACTCATGCTATCTGCTATTGATCATGGACACTGAACAACTCAAACAAAACTCTATTATATATGCACATGGTTCCTTCTCGAGTACAACGGAAGGATTTGATCTTGATTCTTGAATGCAAGTGACAAGTCCAAAATACCCTCGTGTTTTACCAGAGCCTATTGTTTTTATAATTGGTCATACTGTCAACAACGGACTCGGATCCTCTCGGTGAGGAGAGGATCTCATTCCGTCGACAACTGGCCTCCGTCTGTTTGGTTTCTAAAATTAATTATTAATTAATTGTTCATAATAAGAACGGCTAGAATTTTGCCACAACAATGCCACGTAGGCACTGCGGACGCAAAGGGACCAGTGGGGGCACGGCCCCCTCAAATTTTAAATTTTATATATTAGATAGGCTAGTAAAGTAGTAATTTGTAGTATGTTTTAATATTCTACTACTTTGACCCCCAATATCTGCATATATTATTGTCGAAAAATATATGTATGGCAGTAGCCAATACTTAACACTAGCCCCACATCCCCACATTGATTATACACAAAATACCTCTATTAAGGCATCTCCAACCATCCTTTATAAAACCCATACCTATACCTATACCTAAAAAATCTCATCTCCATCCAACAAAACTCATACCAAAATGGGTTCCTACTTAGAAGCTACCAAAATTGGAGGAAAAATGGGCAATTACCCAGTGCGTGGGGCAGGCGGGCAGTCGGGGAGAGAGGAGGGCATTCGCGTGGCAGGCGGTTGAAGATGTACTAAACGACAAAAACGGCAAGTTGGGCGGTGAGGACATGGGGGGGGTTGGGGTCTTCAATAGGAGATGATTTGGGGATTGAAATGAATGGTCCAGAATAATTGTACCATTTTTATTGGGAAATAACTCAAAAATATAAGAAAAAAATACAAAAAATAATTGTACCTTCAAAATAGCATCTTACTATAATCTAGGGAAAAAAATTAATTACTATTTAATTTAAAAATATTATATATGATATATAAATTCATGTTGTTGTTAAACAATTATATAAAATGAATAAAATATTAAATGGGTATAAGTTTTGACTCACCCTTGTTGGAGATGAAAAACTCAAATGGAATCTTATGAGTTTGGGTGAGTCAAAATTTGAGTATGGATATGGATTTTGGAAAGGGTTGTTGGAGATGCCCTTAGTCCATTGAGATTTGCCAAAAATACAAAATGCCCGTTGTGGATGCTGCACTCTGCTAGTCTCCTCCACTGGCCTCTAGTGTGGAGGTGTTTCAAAGTTCGTTTTGCTACTTTGCTCCTCTTTCTTTTGTTGTCTTGTAGAGTTGCAAATCAATTAGCAATTCTTTTTCTTTTGCAGTATAATCTTGTTTTAATATTCTTTTTGTTCATGTTTTGCATCCTCTTTTTGCTGTAATATTTGATTTTTTTTTATACCTGGAACTATTTCTATTGGTTTTTAAATTTACTTCTTGTTGTTGATTAGATCACTCGTTTTCTTTAGTTCCAATGTTATTTATATTAATTAAAATAAAATTAAAAATACAGTTATTGTAGATTTGTATGTAGTTAAATTTTTTTGTGCCCCCAGTGATATTTATTCCTGCGTCCGCCACTGCCGTAGGGTGGTACATTACGATTCCGGTACGTTTAATTTGGAGGTTCAAATAATGTTGAAATCATGCGGGGGAAGCTAATTATGGAGTTGATGCAAGTGTTAGTCAGTTTTAAATTCCAAAGCACTCGAAAGTGTCAGGATCTGATTCTGGTGCTCTCTGAAAAGGGGACAGCTAGGATTGTGATTTCACCCGAAAAAATATGACAGACAATTAATAGAGGACTTTGGATATTGTGCCTTTTTTTTTGTTTTTGGCTGGATAGACCATATGCCATTATTGGTGGCAATAATGATTTGGCCTGAGAAATTTGTAGGATTAATCCTTGGATTGTCCTTAATCCTTATAATTCCGTATACGAAAGTTCTAGAGTACTCCCAAGTACTCAAACTCCCTCATTTTGCACCTTTGGATTAGTTGACTTCTCCTTAATCCCACAAACGCAAAAACCCATCCCTAATTGTGGAGCGTTGGATCCGGGAGTTTTGATACTCCCAAGTATTGTAGACAATTTCGTCCTGCTTTAATGTTTTAGAGCTTAAATTTTGAGTTTGAGAGTTAATTGTTTTCTTAAATGTGGGATTGTGGAGATATATAAAGTCCGTCTGCATGCACTTGCTATATCTGCATTTATAAATGCAGCAAATTCCATAACAGTTTTTCAATGTTTTTGTGGCAGTTGCTTGCCTAACAGTCTAACATCTAACACTACAAAACTGACTGATGGTTAGAGCGAGACACAAAAATTAAAGATCACAACTTTCTCTGCACTAATTCTCAACTAACATAAGCGGGAATTTCTAAATATTGAAGAAATGGAACACATGGCAACTTGGTGTGGGCATAAGGATTAAAGGGAGCTGCAGAAGTGCAGATAAGATAAATTCGGACACATACACAGATGCTGAAGTACAAAGCTGTTGCAATTTTCCCCGCAACAATTATGAAGGGGAGTGAAAATGGCACTCCCCAATTTACAAACCACACTCCTTTTACATTTTGTAATATTTTCTCAATCTTTCTGTTATTTGAATTCTCAAATGCACCATCTCCAAATGCCTTTGAATTTTCCAGAAAACCATCTATGAAACATCTACTGCACTTGAGCACCTTATTTGCTGTTCTGATCCGAAAAAAAAAATATAAAAAAATACCTTTTCTTTCAGCCTCTAGTTTGTTGTGATATATCCCCACACACATCTTCACCAAGATTAGAAAGCCATGAATGTTTGACAAATTTTAAAACATAACTCCATGGTTTGCAACCCAGCTAGAAATTCCAGGAATATTGATTCGTGGAACAAATCGGTTAACATAGTTAAAGCCCAGTTCCCAAATTCAAGAAAGGTCATTTTTTCTTCGCCTATTCCCGAATCTAACCTCATCTGCTCATCCTCACCTTATCCTCCCTATCTGTCTTTCAAAACCCAAAAACACAAACACTGAAAGCATTGCTTCACATGCTCTCATCAAGTCCCATCTCCCTCATGAGAACCTGAGAAATAAATCATTGGGGATGAGGGTGATGGGAGTTGATTTATTGAATTTACAATGATTTATTTTGGTCAATGAAGTTGATTATGTGAGGTTATCGGGTAGAACCAGAAATTTGAATCTCTAATTGATTACGCAAGGAAGATTCTAATAGGCTATAATGGCTGCTATTGTGAAGCAGCTTCAACTAACCTATGAACCCCAGAAACCACCTGAGACCCATATACAAAACTCATAGATGTCTCCTTTGTTCTTTCAGAAACGAAACCAGTTCAAAAGGGGTAAAATATGGAAGTTTTAATGAAAATAAATAATTAAATATATAAAAACTCGGAGGGAGTGTGGTTTGTAAGTTGAGGAGTGCCAATTTCACTTTCCATTATTAAAGCAACTGTCAATGTCAAACTGGGCCTAAGATTTTTTTTCTGATAGGAAAACTGGGCCTGAGTTGATATGACCATTTATCACATTGCTCCGACAGATATGACCATTATAAAAGCTTGTCAATAATGCTTTTGAGTGATTGATCCTGAACTACATGAAAGTGACGGTGAAACACATGAACTCATGGACATGGACATATATGTATTGTTTTGCAACTAAGTATGAGAAGTGATTTTGGTCTCAAGTATTGTTTTGCAATTAAGTATATAACACGCCTAAAGTGTGACTAAAAGAAAAAAAGCATCTGATGCATCTTCTTGCAGCTACAAATTCCCATCTGGCTTCTCATTTGATTCATGTCCATAAGTTATTAATTGAAAATCTAGATAAACTTGGACAACGTAAAAGAGTAAAGAGTGAGCCAACCAACGTCAACACATCCTTTTATTTGCCTTGCCATAATCGGCTAGCGGGAGTGAGTATAGAGAGTAAGAGAGTATAGAGAGCGAGAAAGAAGCGACAGTGAACCCTTTCTTGCACCCTTGTGTGCAAAGATCTTTAAGCACAGGAAGAAATTTGCTTGATAGGATCAAGTAATGGGAGAGAGCGAATGAAGGAGTGACCATTTTCATAATTTTTTACTAAAATTATTCACCTCATTAAAAAGTGTTCATAGATTCTTAAACCTACAACTGTTAAAAAGTTTCATTACTCTTATCAAACTATCATGCACCAAGCATGGGTTAGTATACATAGTGAACAAGCTTTTTACAACTTGTGTAACACATGATTAAGAGCATAAGAACAAAGACGTTGGGAGTGTATTGGCAGTTCAGATACTGACACGTTATTTACTTGTTAGGGAGGCCCAGCCTATTTTGGGGAAGTCAGCCTATTTTCGTCAGAATCATGCTTCGATGAAGCATCTCCACCCATCAATTCCTGGAATCCTTCGACTTTCACTGGTCGGGCCCTAAGAACACCGGCGTTCCTGCACACATGAGAGTTCTAGAGTTTCAGTGAACCATTATTCACACGGAGGTTCAGGAACTTTATTTCTTCCATCAGATTTTCCTTACTGTGTTTGCATTTGTGCAATTTGTGAAGAAGTCAACTGTCTAAATTGATTCCCTGACTGAGTAGGGACATTCTGCATTGTAGGATTCGACATTGCAGGAATTTGCTGCTGCCTGAACTGCATTTGTGGAGGTCTGCTATTGAAACTGTTGAGGGCATTACTATCTACGGGTAACTCTGATGGGGCTTCAATCTTGACCTGGACCATTGGTCTGTCCTGTACCATGTCCATACCCGTGCGAGGAGTAGATGGTTGACGTCTTCGCATTCTTTCTATCTGCTGCTGTTGCTGAAATGGCACATTTTTGGATTGGGCAAGTTGCTGCATTTGCTGTATCTGCTGCATTTGCTGCATCTGTGGATGCATTTGTCTTGATATCTATAGATTCACCAGACAAGGTAATAAAAGAAGCATTATTAATGATGGCATACTAATTATATTGTGCAAAAGTCAGCTTTTGGAAACTACGAAGCGCCTAAGACTCCACAAATGACCCCAACAACTATCCATGGATATACAAAAATTACTATCAAAATGTAATCAATTAAAAAGGAAACAATTGAAAGTATAAATACTTGTTGGGGTAGTCGAATAGGATTCTGGTGCTGTGGCTGCAACTGTGACTGCATTCCATGAATTTGCTGCTGACTTTGTTGGTGGAAATTCCTGGAGCCATCCTTGATTTGATCCGCTAGAGGGCCAAAATTACTTGTGATGAGAAAAAAAAGGAAGAGATGAGTAAGTAATGGATACTTAGAAACTTCCATTATATTAGATCTTCCTAATTAGAAAAGAACTCACTTACACACTACAATGTTTATGGAATTGAAAGGTATACAATTGGAAGTCAAAACCTAATATCCAAGGGTAATCTCTGTGAGGATCATCGACAAGCACATTCTTAATTTGGCCTTCCATTAGCCATTCACAGTGCTTACAAAATTTAAGGACAGCCTGTAAGATAATTTAGTTTAGTTGAATTCAATCTCCTAGACGTTAGTTCCAAGTATTTTAATAATTTAATCCAACAGATGACTTTCAGCAGCAAACTTTTGAAAGAGTTCATAATGAGGAAATAAAACACCCTCTTGGAAACCTTACTCTAACGCGAAGCAGTAAATGAGTAATCTTGGCCCCAAAAGCCAAATGAGCAAAATGGGACAACCAATAGTACATAACACTATCCCACATCAGCTAGCAAATGTTCATGTAATCAGCAATTCAAAGGCCATGCAACAATAGTTTATATGGAAACTGAAATCAGCTAAGATCAAATTCAAAATTAATCAAGTACAATCATAGATAATCAACTATTAACTTACCTATATCCCACTGTTTGAAGGAACATCTTCAATAGTTCAATTGCTGAACACTGCTTTCTGTAACTATCAGTAATAACTTTCAAGCTGCCACCCAGTTTACGTATATGACAGCTTAGCAACTGAGAGAAAACTTCAATTGGAACTTCTGAGGAACCTTCAAACCCCACATTTGCCAGCATCCGGGATATTACCTTTTGAGATAACTGTGCCGCTTGCTCTTGGCTAAGACAGCTTTTGTTCCCTGCAGAACCATTCTTTCCACGATGTAAACTTCCTCCTTGTTCCATGCTAAGGTATTCAGGTCTGATACCAAGCCTCTCAAGCATCACAGGACTCCTAGTCATAACCTGAGGCAATGTATCAAGAACCCCATAAAATTCAACTTTTTGGTCGTCTTGCACTCTATTCATTGGTGGAAGTGCACTATCAGGAACACTGTTGAACGTAAACATTGTTTCTGGGAAAAAAGATGAGTCATGATCAATTGAGTTACTACCATCTAAAACAGAATGTGGATTCATGTGTGATGCATTTTCTACGACGGGGTTTCCATATCCCACATACTGATCTTCTTTGAATGCTAAACACCTTTTCTTGTGCTTCACAGCAAGCTTAAAATAAGCAGACATCTCCTCTGGAGTACGTTTCTCTGATTCTCGGTCTGCTGATGACAACCTATACGGTTTGCTAACTCTATGTCTCTCAATAAACTGACTATACCAAGTTTCAGGCAGCTCTTCATTTTTAAATCTCGGTGGCTTATTATCAACTTCAGATTCTCCATATCTCGATCCAAAACCGAAAGCTGCTTTAGATTGAATCTGCATGCACAAACATTAAATAAAAATTATATAGCAACTCTCCCCAGTTTTTATGCTTAAGTTTCCTCCCACGGTTTCCCTGATTTCGATTCATAAAGCAATTAACTAGTTTGAATTCCACATTTGATTCCTAATGGCATTCGAAAACATGCTCACATAATGCCAAAAAAAAATGCTTAAATGTGCCTAATGAAATAAACCAATTTCAGATTACTCACACTCAATACTCACACTCAATCGCAAAAGCAAACCTACGAAAGCTAGAAAGACCATACCTTGGAGGCGTGGTCACGCTGTTGAACTTGAACTCCTTCTGGGGAAGAACTGTCTAGGCTGAAGTAAACGTCATCGGCGTGCAACTGCAAATCTGCAACGAGAACAACTCTTAGCAATCAGAAACCATGAGAGGAGAGAGAGAGAGAGAGAGAGAGAGGAGGGACTCACAGCTGGGATTGAGCTTGGAAACGGCGAGCGAAGAGGAGGAATTGGAATTGGAATCGGGGCGGAGGAAGAGGGAGACGCAGGCCTTGTCGAAGAGGAGAGCTCGGGCCCGGAGCTGGAGTTGGATCTGAGCCCTAGATTTGGAGTCGTCGACTCGCATGAAGGATTCCCACGTGGAAGGTGAGGTAAGGAAGTGGACGAAGTTGGCGTAGTTGGAGTCGCCGAGCCAATTGCGCCAGACGTTGCAGGACTCGAGCTTGCAGGCGAGCTCGTAGCCACGACCGTCGTCGCCCAGTAGAGCCATTTTAGGGGGAAGGACAACAACGACTGAGACTATCCACAAACTACTCTATTTCTGGCTTTCGGCCTTCTTCTTCTTCTTTCTTTCTTTTTTATTATTTAGGAAAAATTTACATTTTCTAAGCAAACTATGAGTTTCGAACCCCTATACTCAAAGTGGAAAAGGAGGGGTTCCCCTACCAACTAAATGAACCACACTAAAAAATAGAAAAGTAACTGGGCCTAAAGCACCAAACGATATATAAGTCCAGAATCGGCCCAAGTCCGGCCCAAGCTCATAAGCCGAAGGTAGAACACTAACCACCACCACCAATAGCCTTCAGCCGCCGTCACAAACGGAGCCGCCGTCTGCATTGTTGAAATCGTAAAATCCCTTCCCATAACTAGGAAGAGCCTATATATCAAGCTTTTTTGAAGTTCCTAGCTGCTACTTAAAATTTTGCGAAGGAAAAAAGAAGCATAAATAGATAACTCTACTCATGGTGAAAAATATATGCTTTGAAATATTGGATACATATGTAATAGACACAGTACTGACCCTGAAGCAGACATCTCTATGACTATTAGAAGAAGCAGACACAACTAATTAAAATAGGATTGTTATATGAGATTTTTCAAGGATATGGGGCCGAACTTTGGACTTACAGTAGAACTTCGATAATTTAATACCAATACATTAGTAACTTCAGTTAAATAAATAAAAAATTTGGCCAGTCCCGCCATTTGTTTTTACCAAACGCTGTTAAAAGTGTTTTTGATAGTCCAAAAGCACTTTACAAATTTTAGAAACAACTACAAACGGAGTCTTTAATGGCTCTCTATTTTGGTTTATAGCTCATTAAATTTAGAGAGCGAGAGTTGGTTCTTTATTATTTTTGCAAAATTTAAAACCTTTATTTTAGTTGTTTTGCGTAAATTTTAAATACAAATTTATTATTTTTTATTCATCTTAAATGAGTTTGTATTATTTTTAAAAATTAAAAATAATATAAATTCAAAATATATTTTAAAATTGGCTAGCCAGAGTAGCTAAAAGGCAAATGACCTTTTAATTACTTTGGCTGAAGCTAGTCTTGCTAAAGATTAAACAATAGACAAGCGTGACCCATGTAGCCACTATAATTGGCAAGCACTTATATTGTTTTCCACTTAACCACCTCAATCACTAGGTCTAAGGATTTGAAAATGTTCCTCGATCAATTAGTAGTAATTAAGTTAATCATCAATTTTTATATACCTTGTAACTTATTTTGTTACTTTTCTGATATAAGACTTATCCATTCTTCGACACGCCCCTTAAGCGCCACATCACACCATTGGGTCGTGTGAGCAACCAATTCTCATATTGAAAACGGATGGTACTAACTACTAAGAGAACCAACTTAGAGTAACTTGAGCTAATTCATCTTTTTGAAACTCAATTAACTATATATTATTCTTTTAATATTTTCATTTTTGCGAGCGTGCACATCTTTTTTGTAATTAAGCTTAACTTAAGGAACCAACTTCGAGTCTAGTAGATGTGGTCGGAATAAATATATAGCTCATTCTAATAGTTAACCAGACGTAGCCCAAAGTGGCCAACTACTAACTGATCGTCAACAAAAAGATATGAAATCATGCCTTTATTCAAACCCCTTAACTAACCCACCTCGTAATCATCCCTAAACATTCCATTGATCTCTCTTCATGCCTTAGCTCCAAGAGTAGTGAACTTAAAAAAGACCTTTCTTGATCGATCACATCGTTTTCTTTCCGAGTTGGTGTCCCACTTTGAGTTTGGAGCACCAAAACCAGTCACAAACTAGCAAGTGAAAGTTGAAGTCATAAGAGTCATATATATATAAATTTGTTTCACTTACTCTGTGCTTGGCTTATAAAAATCCGATATATATGTCTTGTAACGAATCAACTTTGAAGTCGACGTCAAGAGAATTCAGTTAAACGCACTTGTCTAACTGAAGTGACATCAACCAGTGACTTGGTGAGGTTGGTGGGTTCTGGGTTATGGGGAATAATATAAAACTTGCCAAAAGTCACCATTAACGGGTTTAGTTCACCCACTGAACCATAATGCTTCTGCACTAGCTTTACCGTTTCTATCTGGTTATTTATTTGCTAGCTTACGATGGTGACAACTTCGATCTTCTGGATATGGATTAACTAATTTGGTTGCACTATTATCTTTGCCTTGTTGTATATATTTATGAGACGGAAAGTTATGCGCTACATTAGCTACATTAGTGTACTAATACATCAACTTGAGTAATTCGATATAGATGTAAATTAGCTAGTTTGATATATAGGTAGACTAGTTGAGTTTGTCTACCTCTATATCGAACTAGTTTATCTCAATATCAAACTAGTCTATTTGATATATCGGTACATTAATGTATCGTAGACGAATTCTTATGAGACTAGCTCTCACTTTTGTTTCATTAATTTTCATTTCAATTAGTAGAGTGCAGTTTGGTTTACTATGATAATTACGTACAGATTGGTTTGCAAAGTAAACGAATCGATCTATTTCTTGTTGGTGATCGTTAGATAATGAAGTTGGACGTTATTAGTTTACAACATGTGTATGATATCATGAGGGCAATTCTAAAGTGGACGTCTCGCTTGATATATGAGCACATCAAAATAATAAGCAAGCATACTGTCTATGACAATTTTCATATATCCGCTATGAAAATGTGTACTAATATAATTATATTAAGATTGATACGATTCAAATAAGTAACGACTATAATGACAATTTTTTTCGTAATTTCATATGTCTATGCATGTTCATTTAGATTAATTATAACAATTCGTATTTGGTAATTCATGTTCTCAAGTCATTTTTTGTGGTGCGTCACAATCTATAATGGTAGACATTTTGTGTTGTGTCAACTCTTTTAACTTATTGCGTCAAAAACTCAAATACAAATATAAAATATTTACTATATCGATGGAAAACACAATATGACACGATCCACCAAACTCGTTTACTTACAAACTTATTACAAGTTTACGTACTTAAAATTCAAACATAAAATATGATAACTAAATTACCCGAATTATCATGTTAAAATAGTCGTTAACGGGTCAATTTTTGAACAACATTCACTTATTGACAATAGTTTGACACAAAACACGATTATCTTAAACTCAAACCCACTAGCTTCGTGATGAAAATAATCACTTCCAAGCATCACCTACGCCCCCATAACTTGTGTGAGTAAAAACTAAGTTGATACTGGATCTACGTACGTACTCATCGCATACACATAATCTAATCCCTCTTCTAATTTTGTTGTTAGGCTGAACCACTTTCAGATGGAGCATGGAGAACCCAGCTACTTTTTAGTTTCCCAAACCAAACCACTACATGATCTGTTTCTCACTTTTAATCCACATGTAAAATATCAATTGCTTCAATTCGATCTCTATAAGCAGCTCTCTTGTCAAAGCCTTTCTCTTGTCGGATTATTGATAGTGTTCATAATGATCATTAAAACCACCTCATGCTATTGAATTTCATGCGCTAGCTCTATCATAATTTGATACAACATGATTAAGTTCTCTTTTCTGCTCATACAGTCTTATTGTGATGTGGTCGAAATTTGAACCACTAGTGATGATCTAAAAAGAAGGCTCAGGACAAAAGAGTTTAATTTTGTCCACCTCCTAACCCTGCATGCATGGTACATCATTAGTTTCATTACAATTATCCTGTCTCTGAGGTTAAGGGTTGAATTAAACACTAGACTATTGAACTTTTGGTTATCATAGAATAACAAAGAACTCTAGCTAGCCTCCCAATTGCAAAAGAAAAACTCAAACTCTAGCCGTCGCATCCTCTCTATCTTTCTTAATTGCTTTCTATCCAGTGGTGTCTATTTGCATTGTTGGACGAGCCACCTTTCTAGGTTTCTTCTATTTTTCTTTCTTTCGTCTATCTCTAAAGTTTTTTTTTCTTTTTCGAATTTGTGGTTCGTAGAGGTGCTCTCTATTCTTCTATAGCAGTACCAGTTATCTTTGACGCACTTGTTGAGAGGCTAGCATCAGATTCTTGGAGGTGGGATGGGGGTTATGGTGACATAGTTATTTCTGAAAAGTTACCGGAAATATAATTTTTTCATTTTTCGTCATCTTTCCGAATCTTCATGATAAGCATGAGTATTTTCTTCAAAACTTAATCCGTGTGATCTTGACGTTTAAAAGTCACGGTTAATTTTTGTTTTTGTTTTCTCATAAATGCATCAAAATCCCACTTTAACTCACGAATATGACATAAAAGCATAAAAATACACATTAAATGTGACAAACGACTTTCGGATAAGTTTAATTCTCGTAATTAGGAGTACAATTAATTTACACGTTAAATATATATATACAAATAAGATATGTTCTCATAGGTCGGCTAGATGATTTGAGGATATTTTCCATCATCTCACATTGTGAGCTAAGGTGTAAAATTTTTAGCCACATACTTATATATATTTACTAAAAAGATTAGGAACTTTTATTAGTGGTACAAGCATTCAATAAGATGAAGCTTAATTTAGATAGCTACTTATACGGTTATACAATAACCTAATGTTGTTGAAATAATCAAGCCTATGTATCTATGAAATGTGATTCGGCTCATGTGCCTTAACATTTCGTTGTTTAAGCGCTTAGCAACTTAGGGATAACTCAAGTGGTGACGGAAAATGAAAATACAGGATTACATGATTAGGATTAAACGAGGTCAGGAATTTAATATATACTCTAATGTAACCCAAAAAAAAAAAAACTTAGATGGTTTGATATTAATTTTGAATTCTACTGGCTAAACTTTAACCATACAGAAAATTCTTATATTTAAGTATACTACACAATTCAGATTAAAAATCAAGTTCAGAACCAGTTGAGAATCCATTTCTAGCAAAGAACATAATGTTTTGTTGTTTGTAGCTTTGAATTTTATAATGCATACCTGACAAATTACTAGTTACTCTTTTCAACTAATACGCAAGTACTACTTGTCCAGTTAATTAATTATTGTTTGGATGAGCTTCACACCTTTGATTCAGAGATTAACAACTAATTATTCATATATAGCTTTGGCCTCATTTTTGTTTTATCTTCATAGGTTTTTTTCATGCACGGCTATCCGTACAGAGATGCAATATGCCTATTCGCAGCTATATATGTATTTTGTAAAAAGAAAAAAGTGTGCATATTTTTATTTAGATAATAAGTCATACACTCATACTCCTTTTCGTAGTATTCAATTATTCACCACTATTTTTCGTAGTGTTTACCCTTTTCTTTTTATGGAGATGGGTGAGAGAATATCAAACCGACACAATGTGTATGTGAGAATGTTCTTATTTAAATTTCTTTCTCAATTTACAATCAAATGCATTTGATCGATCAAGTCAAAATTAAATACTGAACATAACACACTTACCATAGCAATCCTACAACATAACATACTGAACCAAACCAAATAGCTTAAAGTTCTAAACAAAATAAATACCTGCCAAACATAACACCTCACCTAATATAGCAACCAATATTAATTTATTAGTTATGAGAATTAATTTGCATAAAAAGATGGAAATTATCTTGGAGCATGTGAGAAGCAAATTAGATTCCCTAGTATGCTTGTAAAAAGCCCACAACCTTCGTGCCTTGCTTAGAAATGTTCTGAATACAAGTTATTCCATGATCAATAGGAAAGTCATCCTAAAGTTTTGAATATGGTATCCATGGGAGGAGCTATTCTTGGTAGCTTTGCACTATTGTGTTCTCTAATTTTGTGGTATTTCATTTTGTCAGGGTGCTTATAGAATCTAATTTTGTGCCTAGTGCGCGTTGGTCTATCTGGATTTTGTTTCACTTTCTCGTTAAAGAAACAATTACAGCTTTGATTGACTTTAATTTTTACGTTAATTGTTATTTCAAGGTTTTTGAGATGTCGAATACTATTTTTCCGGAGCCCGCATAAAAATGGATAAGAATTATTAAAAAGAAAAAGAAATAGGAAACATAATTTGCCCTGAAAATCCAAGCCCCTCCAGCCATCACGGCAAAAATCACGCGCGCAAAAAGCAACGGGCTAGATTCCATCCTTGTCGACACATTGAATTGTAATCTGAATGTTTTTGGTAGCATATCCAAACAGAACCGCTGGTGTATAAATATAGCATATATATTCCAATCATGTATAAGCTGGGAGAATTGGCTTCCTCTGGTCCTCCAAGAATAACCACCTCCCAAAGATATACCATTTTTAAACTCATCCTCTTCCTCTCTCAATTTCCCCTGAGCCTTGTTTCTTCTGTTTCTTCCTCCCTACACCAGCTAATGTAGTGGTGTTTGTTTCCTTTTGTTTTGGTGAGAGGCTCTTCTTCTTCTGGGTTTAGAGGGTCCCGGTCTTTGACCATTTTGGATTCCACAGATTGTTATTTGGGAAACCCAGGCAGCCTAAACCATGGCGGTGGAAGGTAATGTCCCTCTCGTTTTCATTTTCTCTCATTCATAGGTGTTTCATATTTGTCCCCTGTTCGAGTCTTTTGCTGAGAAAACAGAGGAAGATGAAAAGGGTATTCGAATTTCAACTTTTTTGTTGCATTTGATCCGAAATGAGATTAAGCATGCATTTGTTATTGGTTTTACAGAGTCGGTGAGCGAAACGAAAGGAAACCAAGAAATGGAAATGGAAATAGAATCCCAGGATGAACTGAAGAAGGCAGAGACGTTCGAGGAGGAGGAGCCTTCACCGAGGGGTGTATTGGAAGTCCCGGGTACGGACTCAGACTGTAGCAGCAGCTGTGCGTCGTCTTCTTGTTCCGAAAGAGCAGCAATTGGGCAGCAGCGGACGCTCATCCGAGACATAAGCAATGGCTTGCAATGGAATAAGGGGAAGGAGATGTTTGATGCCTTGAAGAAGAAGTCAGCGAGGAGATTCTCGACAATTCCCTTGCTGGGGACTAGCTATGAATTGTCCAGGAGAAACTTGAGGAGGAGATTGGCCAGGATTTGGAGCGCCGATGATGGTGAGGAAGACGAAGCTGATTGTGAAGGGTATCTGGCTATGAAGCCCTCCTGGAGGAACTTTGATTATGCAGAGCTTGCTGCTGCTACTGGCAATTTCAAGCCTGGTGAGCAAAGAATCAAACTTTTTTTCTTTTTCTTTTGGTGTTGTTCATTTCAAAGTCAAATTAAAATTGAGCTTTTAGGTCCAGCCACCATTAAGCTGAGGTCTTTTTCAGGCGAACTTTCTGACTAAATTTTGTTTCAACGAACCAAACATGAAAGCAATTGTGGGGCCTGGCTGCTTGGCCTCTATACTAGTCCATTAGATTCAGCTGCTAGTTGTCTATGCAGATAACATAAGTGGGTTGCTATTGATATTGACTTTGATTTTTGTTGGACCCAATGTTGAACTGTTCCAATTTCTGCATCTTTTGACCACTGTTTTGACAGCCACTTCTTTTACTGCCTTTATTAGTCAAATATTTTTTTACTGCAGTTAGAGGTGAAACTTTGATTTGAAAACTTTCTTTCAACCTTGAATATGGTTTTCCATACATGTATGAGTATGACAAGCTACAGTCAAATACCCAATCCCAACTTCTTCATAGCATGTTGGATTTTCATGTCTTGGTATTTTGGTTGATTTATTGTGTTGTGATTGCATAATGCTTGGCAGAAAACTTAATTGGGAAAGGTGGGCAAGCAGAAGTTTACAAGGGGTTCTTAAACAATGGTCAAGTTGTAGCAGTAAAGAGGCTAATGAAGAAAGAAAAAGAGACTGAAAACGAGGACAGAGTTGGTGATTTCCTAGCAGAGCTTGGGGTTATTGCCCACATTAGCCACCCGAATGCTGCTAAATTGCTTGGGTTTGGCATCGATGGTGGTTTGCACCTAGTCCTCCAATTTTCACCATATGGCAGCTTAGCTTCTCTTCTATTTGGTGCTTTACTTGTCTCCTCTCTCTTTCAGTTGTTTATTTCTTACATAATAACTGTTTGGCATAAAGAGAAAACACAAAAATAATTATTTAGCTGATGAAAGATGTTCTGCTTCTCAGGTTCAGAAGAAACTATGGAATGGAAAATAAGGTTTAAGGTAGCAGTTGGTGTAGCAGAAGGGTTACAATATCTCCATCATGATTGCCACAGGCGCATCATTCATAGAGACATCAAGGCCTCCAATATATTACTGTCCGAAGATTATGATGCTCAGGTAGTTTTCTTGTAATTCAAGTATGGACTTACATATATTCATATCCATGGATGTAAAAAGAGTTCATGATCTAATTCACTGTCACAAGCAGATATCTGATTTCGGACTAGCAAAATGGCTGCCGGAAAAATGGACTCATCATGTTGTTTTCCCTATTGAAGGCACGTTCGGGTTAGTAAGCAGACTCAATTACTTGTTTGTTATATTAATTTGCTTGTTTTCCTATGCATCTCTTAGAAATGTTTGGTGCTTATGGATCTCCAAACTGTGTTTACAGATATTTGTCTCCAGAGTATTTTATGCACGGAATCGTCGATGAGAAGACTGATGTATTTGCGTATGGAGTTTTATTACTGGAGATCATAACAGGTCGTCGTGCAGTTGATAACACTCAGCAAAGCCTTGTGATATGGGTATGATTATACTTCCCCAAAACTTAATATGTTTTCTAGGGTGTTCCAATAATGAGTATGGTGAACACAAGTAGTAAGGAAATCCCAAGTTTCCAACAATAAAAAAATCGACAATTTTTCTAACCATAAAGTCTGGTTGACTATATATGAGTTCAGGCTGCAGGGCTTTGTATTATAAAGTTTTGTCATAAATTCAGTTAAGCACTTAAGCTGGGTGTGTTCTTTGAAAGATGAGTGACCAGTATTGTGTTTCCACAGGCAAAACCACTTCTTGATGCGTGCAATGTCAAGGAACTAGCAGATCCTCGATTAGAAGATAACTTTGATCTGGTAGAGATGAAAAAAACCATGTTGGCAGCCACAATGTGTATTCGTCATCAATCCACCAAGCGTCCATACATGAATCGGGTATGAAATCTGTTTTCTGTTTTTGGGTTACTTTGTTTTTTGAAACCAAATACAAACCTGCAAGTTTGACAGAGGATGCAACTTTGTGATGTGTGTAGGTGGTGAATGTACTCAAGGGTGAGGATGTAGTTGGAGATCAGTTGAGACAGAAGTCTACACAAGTGCGATCACTGGTTTTGGATGCTTGTGATTTGGAAGATTATACTTGTTCTAACTATCTCAGCGACCTAAATCGCCACCGGCAACTAGTTATGGATCAGTAGAACTTGGTTTTGAAACTTCTTCGCATTGTTCTTCTCCTGCAGCCTCTTGTTGTTGTTACTAGTCTGTGTGAAAGTTTTGAATTGGTATTAACCTCTTTGCCCCCCTATGGGTTAAGTTTAAAGTTCACCGGCTTGCATCTTTCTTCTTCAGGCTCCCAAAAATTGCAGCAGTTGTTTGCTATGTAAGGTTAGGGAACACTAGACAAGTGGCATTTTCCATGTCACGGTACAGTTTGGTTTGTTGTAATACAGTTTGGTTTGTCATGTTGTCGACCATGAGCCAGAAAATGTACATTTCAATACGGCTCGGACAGACAAACGATCTTAATTCATACTCGGACAACATGACATTGCCGAGATATGTAGCAATCAAATTACTGTTAAATAGACATGGAGTACCACATGATAGTTATATTTTACTCTGCATCGTCTTCAAGAACTGTGAATTGTGTTCATTCTTTTCCTTCTACGGTACTAATATATACCGATACATTAAGTAGATTAGTTCAATCTAGAGTTAGACTAATTCGATACATAAACAAATTAATTCAAGATCAAGCCAACCTAGTCTACTGATGCATGAAGCTAGTCTGCCTCTATATCGAACTATTCTACTTGATGTATTGGTACATTAATGTATCGTATAACTTTCTAAAGTGATCTATGAAATGAAATGTTCTCAAGGACCTATCAGAAAAAAACTTCAGAAAATTATGGACAAAATGAATAAAATACAACTACGAGGCCCTGACAAGCAATAGTTTCCATCTCTCTACTGCTACTGTAGTTTCTCTTTGTCAATCCCAATCTTCTTTGTTGACGTCAACAAAACAACGACCCGGATTCATTTGGATAACAATAAATATGTCACTGCTTTGATCACAACCGTCAAACCCTTCCAGACTGAGAAAATGGCACCAGAGGTGGTGCTGCAGGTGTCGCTTCTCATCCTGACTCTGGCAATGTTCTTCGCCGTACACAAACTCTCCAAACAAGCCCTAACCAAGCTCCGCACCAACAACCGAGCCACACTCCAAGCCACCCGCCACTTCGTGCTCGGATCCCAGCTCCTGACCCGAGCCCGATCCACAGCGCACAAGACGCAGTCCCAGTCCCACGCAAAAAACGCTCTAAACGAGGCGGAGAAGGCGCTGTCTCTGTCGCCGAGAGACCCGGGCCCGCATATCCTCAAAGCCCTAGCGCTGGATCTTTTGGGGCACAGGACCTCCGCGCTGCGATCGCTGGACGCGGCTCTATCGCCGCCGTGCGTGAAGTCACTCGCGGAGAGGGAGCGTGGGGAGGCTTTGGTCAAGAGAGCGGAGCTGAAGCTCGCGCTGAACAGGAGGCGCCGGGTCGACTCGGCACTCGAGGACCTGGACGAAGCGGTCAGGCTGAGCAGGGGTGAGGCCGACACGACGGCGTTTTGTTTGCTGGGTCAGTGTTACGAGTGGAAGGGGATGACGGACGAAGCTAGAGAGTCGTTCGAGCGGGCATTGACGATGGATTCCGGGTCACTTTTGGCCCATCAAGGCTTGGATCGGTTACGGCTAAATCAGAGCCCAAGCCCATGATCTTGGACCCGACTAAATAATAAGAGTCATGAACTCAGGACTCATTTTGGTCTTCATATTTTTGGCTTCGGAATCATTTCTCACAATTGTTGGGTTTAACAAGAGAGTGTTATAGGGTTGAGCATTCGTTGGATCGTTTTAGTGTTCGGGAGTGTGGTTTTTTTATTGGGATTGTTTAAGGGAAACGTAAATGACAAGAGAATAGTAGAGAATACTCAGAATAGGATCAACTTTATTAATGAATAAGGGCCTCTATATATAGAGGAATACAAGATACAATCTGTATTGATGTAGGAAATATCTAATCCATATTCTAGAAGGATAACCTATACTAAGAGTCCTAGTTTGACAAGGCACACAATAATATTTTCCTTCAACACTCCCCCTTGTGCCGGTCACAACTAGGTGATGCTTTTCCATGTTGTCTCGTTAAAAACCTTGCCAAGTAACAATAAAACCCAGTGGGAAAAAATAAACTTGGTCGAAGGGAAAAAGAGTACAACGCACCCTTCACATTTGAAAATGACATGTATGTGTCGGACTCCCCTCAAGTCTGCACCTCCCCCGATTCTTACAATCATGGGAGCTCGGATAACTTAAGCATACCAATGCTTTTAACATGTTTTTCAAACGTGGACTTAGGCAAAGACTTAGTAAATAAATCTGCCACATTCTCCTCGGAACTAACTTGGTTCACTTGAATCTTGAGGAGAGCTTGTTGTTGCTGATTATAAAAGAACTTAGGTGATATATGCTTGGTATTGTCCCCTTTAATGAAACCTTGCTTCATCCGCTCGATGCAAGCAAGCATTGTCCTCATAAATGCATGTAGGTTCCTCGGTGGTTGACTTCAAACCACTAGTTCCTCGAATATGTGCAATAACAGACCTTAACCATACACATTCACGAACGGCTTCATGTAGAGCAATTATCTCTGCATGATTCGAGGAAGTAGCAACTAAAGTTTGCTTGGTGGACCTCCAAGATATTGCCGTGTTACCCATGGTAAAGACATAACCAGTTTGGGAACGGCCTTTGTGCGGGTCGGAGAGGTACCCGGCATCAGCAAAACCAACCAAAACATCACAAGGATTTTCGGTGTAGGGAGTAAAAAATTTCTGTCCGAGGGTCGACCGGTCGACCGTCGTACCTCGACCGGTCGATCGTCGTCGGCAGTACCAAATGCAGCCAGTTTTTCATACCTGGCTTTCTCTCTGTAGGGATAAAATAAGCCCAAATCAATTGTACCTTTAAGGTAACGAAATATTGTCTTTATGCCACTCCAATGGCGTTGCGTGGGCGCAGAGCTAAATCTAGCCAACAAGTTCACAGCAAAAGAGATGTCAGGTCTAGTGCATTGGGCTAAGTACAATAATGCGCCTATTGCACTCAGATATGGCACTTCGGCCCCTAGAATTTCTTCGTCATCATCCTTTGGACGAAATGGATCCTTCTTTGGATCTAGGGTCCGACCGATCATGGGAGTGCTAACCGGATGTACTTTGTCCATGTTAAATCTTCTTAACATCTTGTGGACATATGCAGATTGGTGGATCAATACTCCACTTTTTCGGTGCTCTAGCTCAAGGCCTAGGCAAAACCGAGTTTTCCCAAGATCTTTCATCTCAAATTCGGATTTCAAATATGCAGCAGTATCTCTCAGTTCTTCGAGAGTGCCAATTAAATTCATGTCATCAACATAGACAGCAATAATTGCAAATCCGGAACTTGTTCTCTTAATAAACACGCATGGGCATAAATCATTATTTATATATCCCTTCCCAATCAAGTAGTCACTTAGACGGTTATACCACATCCGTCCGGATTGTTTTAATCCATAAAGTGAACGTTTTAATCTTATCGAAAACGCACTCCGTGGTTTAGAGTCACTTGACTTGGGTAATTGAAGTCCATCAGGCACCTTCATATATATCTCTGAATCTAGATCCCCATAGAGATATGCTGTAACCACATCCATGAGCTGCATGTCAAGTTTTTCGGAAACTACCAAACTGACAAGGTAGCGGAACGTAATAACGTCCATTACGGGAGAATATGTCTCCTCGTAGTCAATTCCAGGGCGTTGTGAGAAACCTTGCGCCACGAGGCGAGCCTTATACCTTAAGACTTCATTCTTCTCATTACGCTTTCTAACAAAGACCCATTTATGTCCTACAGGCTTTACACTTGGCGGTGTTAACACTACGGGCCCAAATACCTGTCTCTTTGTTAGTGAATCTAGTTCAGCCTGGATTGCTTCTTTCCATTTAGGCCAATCGGCTCTTTGTTGACATTCTTCAACAGAGCGTGGTTCGATGTCATCATGCTCTATAATCTCTTGAGCAACAGAATATGCAAATACATCATCAATGATAATGGAATTTCTTTCCAACGTCTCAAGCATGCATGCATAATTCATTGAGATTTCTTTGTTCTCTGAAATTGATTCAATCATTGAGGCGTCCCCCAATATTGATTCATGGACATAACTATAATCAGAGATAATCTCATGAGACGGGTTTCCGGTATTGATGATGAATGGATTAGGCTGTGCCAAACTCGCTTTCTTCCTTGGGCGAGAATCCATCGAACCAAGTGGTCTCCCCCTCTTCCTTTGGGGAACCACGGCCTCAACTACTCCTCCACTAGGGGTAGTTGCGACGCCATTAATGGCGCCATGTCCCGTTGTAGGGATTTCCAACCTTGCAGGCACGTTTGCAGCTGGTATGTGTGATCTCGTCACTTTAGCAATATCAGAAAACGCATCAGGCATCGAATCTGCTACGTTCTGAAGATTGAGAATTCTCTGCACCTCATTATCACACTGTGCAGTTCGGGGATCAAGATGAGACAGAGTGGGGACAGACCACGACAATTCCTGTCGTTCCTGTTGAACATGCTTGTTCTTATCTCCCCCTAACGACGGGAAGACTGTCTCATCAAAGTGACAATCCGCAAATCTAGCGGTAAAGAGATCGCCTGTCAAGGGTTCCAAATAGCGGACAATTGTTGGAGATTCATAACCAACATAGACACCTAAACGTCTCTGAGGACCCATTTTGGTGCGCTGTGGAGGCGCAATTGGCACATAAACCGCACAACCAAAGATGCGTAGATGTGAGACATCCGGCTCATATCCAGTTACCAACTGGTACGCAGAAAAAGGTTGGGTAGTAGTGGGTCTGAAACGAATAAGTAAAGCTGCATGCAATATTGCATAACCCCAAGCAGATAATGGGAGATTGGTGCGCATAACCAATGCCCGAGCGACCATTTGAAGTCTCTTAATGGTGGCTTCTGCGAGACCATTTTGTGTATGCACATGGGGTACGGGATGCTCAACATCAATCCCAACAGACATGCAATAATCATCAAAAGTTTGTGATGTAAACTCCCCAGCATTGTCAAGACGAATTGACTTAATAGGATGATCAGGGTGGTGAGCCCTTAAGCGTATAATTTGTGCTAGGAGCTTTGCATAAGCAGCATTGCGAGTGGACAATAAAGCGACATGTGACCAGCGTGTCGAGGCATCCACCAAAACCATAAAATATCTGAAAGGTCCGCAATATGGATGGATGGGTCCACAAATATCTCCTTGGATACGATGTAAGAATGGAATATTTTCTTTTGTGTCCTTAGCATAGGATGGTCTCGATCCTAATTTGCTTAAGGAACAGGCTTTGCAAAACGAGCCTTTGGCCATAAAGACAGAAGCATAGGAGGAATCCCGTTCAATATCGGACCGTGAAAATTTTCTCACGTCAGGGGGGTTCGACCGGTCGACAAGGGTACTTCGATCGGTCGACACAGATGGTAATGATTCCAGTAGCATGTTCGACCGGTCGATATATGGACTTCGACCGGTCGATGTATGCATCGACGATTCCAGTAGGTGGTTCGACCGGTCGACAAGAGTAGTTCGACCGGTCGACTGGCGTCGGACAGCGGCATTTTTGTACTTGCTCATAGCTGTCTCATCTCCTTGAATCAACTTTTGATTCATGCTTCGATTAGCTCGATAAAAGGGATGTCCGTGTGAGGTTTTCAATATACGGATCATCATATCACGACCTGGATGTCCCAAGCGGTCGTGCCAAAGCCTATATGTGTCGGAATCCAAGAGATCATCTCTAAAAACATGGTTGGATTCAAGAATACGAATAGTGGTTAAATATAACCCACTAGAACGACACATAAGTCTCTCTAAGATGCGCTTTCTTCCGCATTCATTAGAAGTAATACATAAGTATTCGTTTCCATTCTCACAATGAGTTTCCATGTGATAACCGTTGGCTCGAATGTCTTTAAAACTTAGGAGAGTGCGATTAGCTCGAGGAGCATAAAGTGCTTCGGTAACTTTGAGCACTGTGCCATTGGGCAACATAAATTGGGCATTGCCTCGCCCATTGATCAATGGTGATGACCCAGTCATCGTAGTCACAGAAGAGTTATAAGGAACTAACTCAATAAACAATTGCCGGTGGCGAAGTATTGTGTGGGTAGTCCCACAATCAGCAAGGCATTCAATCTCTCCAGGAAACATACCTACAAACATAGGGTATGATAATAAATATATGTCCATGACATAACAAAACATTTCGAAAATAGCTTGCAATTCTTTGAAGGAAATTCGAAATTTATTGATAATCTTGCCAACGATTACATCGAGGTCTTGTCCAGAAAACTCTAATCCAAAATAACTATGACAAATGTAAATTAAAATGAGGCATCAAAAGCCTTTACATAATAAACTTGGAAATAAAACAATTGCAATTTAATCGAAGTCTGGAACTTCTAAAGTCTTCTCATTGCTTTGGTCGACTTTGAAATCTGCAATTGTGAGATTGACATCTTTCTCATCTCCGGTATCTTCTCCATAATGAGCTTCTTGCTCTCTGGATTCACGGTACGTCTTGTAATCCGCAGCCAATTTGTTGCTTGCCTTGCATTGTCTAAACCAATGATCATGTGATCCACATCGGTGACATTGCTCGTTGGCACCACCTGCCTCATTGTTGCGTCTAACGACTTGTGCCCTTGGAGGATGATTCTGTGTACGGTTGTACACCTTATTGTTGCGCCATCCATGGCCGACGTTGGCATGGCCACCACGGCCCATGCCATATCCTCCAATCCCTCTTCCACGTGGTACATAGTTCCCACGATTTGGTGCAACGTTGTTGCGGTTACCTTCCTTATTTGGACGATTATATGGACCGGTGCGTCCATTAGCATTACCCTTAGCATTAGGGTTTCGTCCTCTCTTGGCCAATTTTCCATAATGTGTTTCTGGAACTCTCTTTGTTCCGACAGGCCGCGAGTTATTGTTCAACATGATCGTGTCATGCTTCTCAGCTACTTGCAGAAGATTAATTAGCTGATTGAACGTAGTAATCCGCTTGGCATTATACTCCATCCTATATTGCTTTGAGAGGATGAGTGCCGATGCGGGGAAGGTAGAGAGGGTCTTCTCTATCAAGTCTGCTTCGGTAAGAGTCACCTTACAAAATTGAAGCATAGCCCCGTAGACGTAGCATCTCAGAATTAAATTCTGCTACGGTTTTGAAGTCAAGAAAGCGAATATCATTCCATTTGACTTTCAAATCAGGAAGTAGTGTATCCTGGATGTTTCCGAATCTTCCATGAAGAGCTGTCCATAATTCATATGGATCCTTAACTTGCATATATTCCCATCTTAGGGAAGGGGCCATATGGCGCCTTAGAAACATCAGTGCTTGGGCTTGGGCAGACGCAGGTGGAGCTTTCGTGTTCGCATCTGGAGCACGAATTGTGGAAATAAGTTCTTTTCCAATGAATGTAGTTTCAACATCCGTCACCCATCGGTGATACTCGGTTCCATTTGGATCAAGGATGTCGAATTCGAGCTTTTGCGTTTCAGGCATCCTGAAATAGACAAATAAGAAGATACATTAGTTTCGCAGTCATAAAAGACATCCACGAACACTAAATAAAATTTCCAAGTATTTTTCGGATTAGAACAAGACCAAGATGGATATGACCATAGCTTAAACCGTTCGATAGCTCCACGCAGGCATGACCGGATAAGAAAAGGAATGTCGGTGGAGCAAAGCTCTCTCAATACCACTGATTCCAATCCCTCACCTAAATCACACCTACGTAGGTGAGTCTAGTAATGAATAAGCCATGACCAAAAATTGGTCGAATTCGATGCCTTTGTGAACTTTCTTTATCACAAAGATTTTCTTGGATGCTCATGAAATTACTTTATCATAGCATATATTATGAATCCCCACGATTCATTAAAGCTCTTTAACTTTTACTAAAGAATGATAACATTAGGGGTGCTCATGACTTACATATATCGCAAGCGATATAAAGCTCGATCACTCCCCTAATACTTCTCATAATCTTTCGAAGTAGGTATAGCTTGTTGTCTTTTTACTCATATATTTTCACCAAGAAAGTCCCACGCCATAAGAGGGGTCGGGATGTAGAAGAAGGGAAGTTTTTAAATCCCCGAGAAAAGCACAACCGCATCAAAAGCAGGAACTTTTAGAAAATACTTACTTGGTTTTCTTGATCGGAGAAGAGTCTTGAATTCTTGAATTCTTGATTTTCGGTGGCACTATTCACGAGGTACTATTCACGAGCTACTGTTCACGGTGGTACTGTTCACGGCGTTACTATTCACGAAAAACTGTTTTTGGATTTTTGGTTTTGTAGCTAGGGTTAGGGCTCGTGCTGATAACGTGTTTAAGGGAAACGTAAATGACAAGAGAATAGTAGAGAATACTCAGAATAGGATCAACTTTATTAATGAATAAGGGCCTCTATATATAGAGGAATACAAGATACAATCTGTATTGATGTAGGAAATATCTAATCCATATTCTAGAAGGATAACCTATACTAAGAGTCCTAGTTTGACAAGGCACACAATAATATTTTCCTTCAACAGGGATGATATTATTTCTTCGTTTTTAATGAATTGTATAGAATAGGATTTTCGTGTATTTTCTTCATAATGGAGTTTTGGTATTTATAATCACATTGTTTTCTTTCATTTTCTATAAAACAGTAAGCATGATGACCTACCTCTATTTGTGTTCCTGTGTTACAAAAATGGAACGAGTTGTGGTTTGCTGAAACTTTGGAGGTGAATATGGATCTGGTGGTGCAAGCGAGGTTGAGGTGTATCCGTGTATGGATCATAGACATCAATTGAATTAGAAAAGGGCTTGTTTTTTTTTCCTATGTGCTGTTTTGGAGTTAATATATATATATTCCCTCCACTTATATGAAGTTTATACTAAAAAGAGTAGCTCTTCTCGTGACATACCCAATATAGAAGAAAAACTAGCAAAGTGAGGGGATATATAGGCTACATCATTTGGTTCACGATAAATATGTCGAATAATCTAGATATAATTAGGGCAGAGATTAACAAGGCACAATCACTCTCGATATCAATATATTGCAGACAACCCTTGGTATATAACAAGTACGTAGACCTGCTCTACCGTACCGGCTTCCGCCTCCATGCTAGTGCTGATAATGCGTAAGGAAAAGGGCGTGCAATTGCAGCTGGGCACTCCCCCTCCTCATCCCCCTCTATAGCACCAATCTAAATTATATGCACTTAGAAAGTCTATATATGCACTTATTATTGATTTCTAATATCCATGGAATCTGATATATGATACGTTTTTATTGATTTCAGAAATTCATTAGCTAGCTTTATATGATTGACTTCTGTATAATTGTTCTTTGACTTGTTGGAGTAGTTTAATTGGTTGCATTTCCCTTTGATGCCAATTATCTTTAAACACAACACATAACAACCTCTTCTGTTTTTTTTTCCTAGCTAGCCAAAAGTAGGACAGTGATTCTATTAGTTAAGAAGAGGGAACATATACATCATTACCGATTAAATCATACATGATATATACTAGTTACATACACTGATACACCTGTAGTGGGAAAATTCTACAGTACAGTCAGTACTGTGATAGCATACGATTGAAAACGCTCAGAGAAGTTACAGATCGAAGCTGTTACTACTCTACTTCTAAAAAAACTGGATGCAGATTAACTGTCTCTGGTGCTGCGAGCGCTAACTGCATTTAACTTCTTGCCACTTGATCATGGAGGATGGTGCCCTCGAGCAGGTGGATCAGTTCAAATCCAACAACTAAAAATGTTATGTTGCCATGGAACTGCTCCGTCACCAGCAGTATTAATTTGAACCTGATCTCCCTCTCGACGATTTTCTTGCTTGTACAGGAAGATTGTATGCACTTCTTCATGCTCCTTCCTTCAGATCATCTTGACAATGCTTTATCTTCGAAAAATAAAATGAAATGGAAACGGTGAAATAGATTGAAACAAAACCAAATCAAGCTTTAGTCATGAATCTTCTTTAAGACTGGACTTCTTCAAAAACAGAAGAAAAAAAAACCAGCAATTTTTTTCTTCTTTTCCTCCATTGCCAATGGTCAACAGTATATAGCTGGATATATAGTCAAAAGACCAAAAAAAAATAACCTAAGCTGGAATTATAATAAATTTTGCAACTTGAGTAGGATAGAAATAGCAAATGACTGAAATAAATATCCATTCTAATACCCGAGTTCAATGAAAAGCACAACCTATCTAATATTTTGAAGAGAATAATACTCTTGTCTGACCCAGGTTGGATCTCTGTGTCCGAACTCGCTCATTGGTATACATTCGGAAGTGTAATTCCATGATTTGAACATTTAATCTTGTAAAGCAACTTTTATAGATCAATTATGCAAAAAATATTCAAATTAGGAGATCATTAACTCATCTAATTATATCAAACAAACATACGGTTTTGGCAAGCTAACATTCTCATGACGAACCGTTCATTGGTTTGATGCAATTGTATGAACAAACGATCTTTGTTTACTTTGATTTTTTACATATTTGATCTAAAAAGATTGTTTTACAAGATCAACAGTTCAAATCATGAAACTACACTTCGAATGTATACCAATAAGAGAGAGTTCAGATACAGAGATCTAATCTAGGTCGGACATGCAAGAGTATTTTCCTTCTAAAGAAAATGAATTGATATTTTGTGTACATAGCAACTTAATAGGAATTGCTTTAAATTTGTAGATCTGAAATTAGGATTAGCGGACAATAGGAATTGCTATCTAAAATGCAAAACAAAGGAGATTAGAAAATTGATGTTGATATACCTCTGGTAAATCATTGATTCGATATTCTGATGTATTAGAATTGGACGTCAAATATCCAAAACTAACATCTTTCTCTTCACCTTCACCTTCACCTTCACCTTCAGACACTTCAGAGACCTCCCCATTTTCTCTGGAAAAAAAATAAATTCAAAACCATCTAAAGAAACTTGACTAGCTTTTATTAACTTTGCAAAACTGGTTCAGTTTCGAGTGATTTATAGATGAGATGGAGAACTCTAGAAGAGGCCGGTTTTGCAAAAACAACTGGCTTGAATCTGTGTGCCATGTGCTTTATCAAATAGGTTTTATCTAGTATGTGGTTACTTTATTTATGAAACGGAGGGTTCTGGAAAGATGGTTTCAGAAAATAACAGACTTGAATATATGTCATTTTAGCAAGTTAATCTTATCTTGTAGGGGATTCTAGAACGCCGATTATGGAAAAATAAACGACGTGAAAATACATGTGCTATGTGTTTTATCAACTTCGTCGATCTTATCTAGCTAGCTAGTATGTCGTAACTTTATTTATGAAATGAAGGGTTCTTGAAAGACGGTTTTGAAAAACAACATGATTGGATATACGTGGTTTTAACAAGTTAATCTTATCGAGTAGTGAGTTCTACAACGTTGTTATGGAAAAAAAAATAAAGTGCGTGAAAATCCATGTGCAATGTGCTTTATCAATTTTGTCTTAGAGCATCTCTAACAATGATACTCATTTTAAAAGTTAAAATACCTAAAAAAATTAAATTTAGCTAGTAATTTAACAATTTCACTCCAACAACATTATTAATTTATTAGTCATATAATAAATTTCATCAAATAATAGATTTATGGAAATATATGTGGATTTAACAAATTAATCTTATTAGTGGGTTCTAGGAGGCCATTTATAGAAATATAACGGGCTTGAATCCATGTGCGATAGCTTTTATCAAATTGATCCTATCTAGTTTGTGGTTTATGAAATGGAGACGATTTGGGAAAACAACAGGCTTGAATATATGTGGTTTTAACAAATTAATCTTATTCATTGTCCAAGAAAAAAAAATTAATTTTATTCCTATCGAAAAAAAAAATTAATCTTATCTAGTAGTGGGTAGTGGGTTCTCGAATGCGGATTATGTAAATATAAAGGGCGTGAAAATCCATGTGCAATGTGCTATATCAAATCGGTCTGATCTAGTTAGTCTGTGGTAACTTTTATTTATGAAAGACTGTTCTGGAAATGAAGATGGTTTTGGAAAACAACATGCTTGAATATATGTGGTTTTAACAAATTAATCTTATCTAGTAGTGTATACTATAAGGCCATTTATGAAAAAATACCAGGCTAGAATCCATGTGCGATGCGTTTTATCAAATCAATATTATCTAGTCTGTACGTGGTAATTTTATTTATGAAATGGAGGGTTCCAAAAAGCCAATTTTGGAAAACAACGATTTTATTTTTACTTTACAACAATTGGTATACGACTTCAAGAGTCGAACTCATGATCTCCCACTTACAAATGAGAGATTTTTGCCACTAGACCCTAGTTTTTTGCCTCTGCTTTTGGAAAAATTAAGAGGCATCAATCTCTATAGAAGGTTAATTTAGAGAAAATAACGATGCTTGAATATGTATTAGCAATATGATTTTGATATATTGATCTTATCTACTACGATATTACTTTTTTATGAATGATAATGAGGTTCTGGGAGGCTCATTTGGAAACATAATGGGGGTTGAATCTGTGTGCGAGATATGGTTTTCAAATTAATTAATGCTTTCAAATTTAGGTTTCTCTACCATTTAGTTTTGTCTAGTGCTTTGTATTTTTCCATTGTTTCGGTTACCAATGAAACCGAGGATTCTATAAGGCATGTCTTGGAAAAATATTGATCACAAATCTGTGTCCCGGGTGTGGCAATGCATGGACTTCTCTTTGGATACTTTGGGCTAGTGTGTTTCACTATTAGAGAGGGGTATTAAGACTAACATTTATTTTTCCTGAAAAATCCAGCATAAAAATGAATCTTTTCTGTTTGATAAAATTTATTATTTTCAACATTTTTTCCTTTACTTCGTCAACAAACTTCAATTTAATAAAGGCTATTATTTTTTAGAAAGTGTTCAAGGAAAGGAAATGAAAAAAAAAATCAATTCATTTCTCTTTCCATAGGCATAAAAACCTAAATAAGATTCTACTACACATTATTTGGTAATAATGGGAAAGCAATTAAAAAATAAATATTAGTTGAGCCAAAATGTGTATTTATAATTGTCAATAGAAATAATTTATTCATAAAATGGTGTAATAAATACTGAATGTGTGTAATTAATGTTGGAAAATTAGAAGGGAAACTAATTCATAAGGAGGATGGAGGGATTCAATTTCCCACCTCTTTTCCTTTCTAGAATGAATTATTTTCCCTTCCTTACATTTACCAAACATGGGAAAGGTAGCACTAATTTCTTATTCCCAATCCTCAAATCCGTGAAACAAACAAGACTTAAGTACGTATGACAGTGATTCTATGAAGAAGGAATTAAGATGTACACGATTATAGATTAAATGATGATATACACTAGGTCATATATACATTGACGAATTCCTTTTTTGGCAATATAAATCTGGTGAAACAATGAAACATTACAATTCGTAAAGGATAGCATATACAATTGAAAAAAAAAAACTCAAAGTTACAGAAGCTGTTACTTCTCTACTTCTTGAAAATCATGTGCATATTAACCGTCTCCGATGCTGCGAGCGCTAAACTGCATTTAACTTCTTGCCACTTGATCATGGAGGATGGTGCTCTCGAGCAGGTGGATTAATTTAACTTCACAGAGCGTATGATCCTAGTTTGGCCACATTTGTCATTGCTGGGGTTTCGCTTATCTTCATCCCACCCCCATGAGAAAAAAATGTATACGAAACTCCTCCTAGGTTGGAAATTGTCCCCAACTGCTAAAAGACAACAATCTGATATATGAAGAAAATGAATTGTTATTGTGTGCACATAGCAACTTAATTTAGGTTGTAAAAAATATATTGATCTGAAATTATGTTTATAGGAAAGGAGTTGATATCGAAAATGTAAAATAGAGGTTACGTTGAGTCGACAAATTGATGTTAATACATACCTCTGGTAAATCATTGATCCGATGTTTTAGAATTGTTCATCAAACTCAAAACTAATATCATATTTCTCTACACCTTCGCATTTAGATACTTCAGAGACCTTTACCACTTTCTCTACCAAAAACTCTTGATCTGGATATATGACTAATCAGTCTCGAGTGGTTTTATATATAGATGGGACGGAGGGTTCTAGAAAGCTGGTTTTGGAAAACAACGGGCTTGAATCTGTGTGCGATGTGTTTTATAAAATCGATCTTATATGGGCCATTGATAACGTGATATATGAAAGGGTAAAAACCCAATATAGTACCCAAACTATTGCGAAAAACCTTTTTTGGTACCTACAAATTTTTTTTTACCCAAAATGGTACCTGAACTATTGTACATTTACCCAAAATTGTACCTCCGTAACCCAAAATGGTACTTGAACTATTGATAATTACCCAAAATGGTACCTGAACTAATTGAGTCATTACCCAAAATGGTACCTGAACTATTGGCCATTACCCAAAATGGTACCTCACTTAACTACAGAGGTACCATTTTGGGTAATTGTACAATAGTTCAGGTACCATTTTGGGTAAAAAAAATTTGTAGGTACCAAAAAATACATTTCTCCATAGTTTGGGTACTATATTGGGTTTTTACCCTATATGAAATGGAGGGTCTAGAAAGTTGGTTTTTTTAAACAAAGGGCGTGATATGGTTTTTTAAAACCGGTTCTAAATAAAATTGAACTTATCTAGACCGTTGGTAACTTTATTTATGAAATGGAGGGTTCTAGAAAGCCGGTTTTTGAAAACAACTAGCATGGATTTAACATATTAATCTCTACAGGGTTCTAGATCGAAGGCCGATTTTGAAAAACAACAAGCGGATGTGTCTGCAATATGATTTTGACAAACAGATTTTATCTAACAAGGCTAGTGGTAATTGTCATAAAGGAATAAAGGTGAAATTACAATAATAACTCACACATTGGGGGCACGTAGGAAAGAGTCACTTTAGAGCAACGTCACATTTTTTGTTGACAAGGACAGAGCTAGAAATTTTGAATGGAGCGGGCTAAAATTTTTGTTCTAATAAATTATGAGTTTGTTGGGCTAAACTTATTATAATTAGAGTGAATTAATTACTGAATTTGACTGAAAATGAGAATTTTGTATCATGTTAAAAAACGGTACTCATAATCTCAAGCAGTCTGCCATGACAATTTGTGTTAATAGATTGATCTCATCTATATTAACGAATAGCTTTCTTTGGTATTTAAAAATGAAATGAGCATTTAGACCATTGTGTTGAGTGCATGCATGATCTGAGAATTTAGAAGTAAAAGTGCAGTTCATCAATATTTAGTAAATAGGGTATATGTTATGGAACAATTTTCATGTTCAATAAGGAGCCAATCTGAATGTTGATCATATGTTAAGTTTCACCTTGAGAGTATGATGCTTTAGTAAGTGTTATTTTCATGATCAAATACCCAATCTAAATCATTTGTAAGGCACACTTTTCTTATACCAGCCGATCGATTGTATGTTAATTGTGAACTGTGGTTTTATAAATGTTCAACTCTTGTAAAATCATGTCAAAACAACGCACACAATCTCGGATAATTTACAAAAACTTAATCTAATTAAATTGAGATAATGGAGGAAACTTATGATGATGCTCATTTTAGAAGCTTGGAGCCTACAACCCAGCATTGTAAATCTGCTCAGGCCAGCTTGATGCTTGTCTCCCCTCATCAAGCTGAGGAGCGGTGTTAGGAATGTGATATTTAAGTTGTTAATAGAGTTGGTTAGATGGTAATTAGCTTGCCAGGTGTTTCTATATTGTTGGTTCTGTTACAGATGGCTTAGGACTGTATATAACTATATATATATACTCTCAGACCTCTCTTTGTATCAGTTCTGATTAATTCAATACACACAATTTTTGTTTCTTTCTCAATTTTCTCTGCTTCCTCAGTACGCTAACAACTTAATGTTAAGAGAAATAGAATTTGTTTTTCTTCTTGTTGCTAAATATATTCATTTTACTCCACATTACAATATAAATGGTAAAAAGGCCGATCCGTTTTTATATACAAATTAGCTAGTTTTGACCGAAAATTTAATTTTGACTTCTATATATTTTCAGTCAAAACTTATGTGATCATATCATACTTATTACGTACAACATTGAAAACTGTCCGTCATCCCAAAATAGAAATCTGTCAATTGTTGTATATTAAAGGACTAATTGCATGCACAATTAAGTTGTAATATATACAAACCGAAATTGATTAAAAAGAAGCATAAGATATGTAAGAACCTTAACATGACGAACAAAGAGGATCATTTCGATCTCGTTGGAGCTACCAAATTCCTCAAGAAAATCTTTCGTCTTAGGAAACTATTTCCACGGCTAATTGAAGGTGGACAATGGCATAATGCTCCCGTCCCAAATAACAGATAGTTTTAATACTTGTCATTCTTTAAATTTGGAGCTTTCAAAGAAAACTTTGACTTCAACTAACCTTTGGAACTGAAATAATGCAGATTGGTTTGGAGCATTGAATTGAATGTCTGCCCTTCACAAGCCATATCTTATGTCCCACGGATTATACTAACGTAGCTTATGAATGAAATAGCCCACACAGATTGATCTCTGTTCTTCTTTTTTGGCAAAGCCCGACAGTAAGAGGGAAATCTATTAAAAAAATAAAAGATTACAATCTCCTGGGTACGTAGACCTGATCCTAAAGAGAAACCAAAAATTAGCAAAATCTATAGTTTGGAAGACCCAAGCTATCCCTAGCACAATGAGAACGTGCAAATGGAGGTATTGAATTCAACCAAACCAAACCAGTCAAGGACGAGCCATAATTTGCTAGAGAGTCGGCTACCTTATTCCTTTCACGGAAGATTGATCTCATCTAGAATGTAGTAATTTTTATAGAATGATTTTTAAAGTTTTTATTTTTTAACCAATAAGGTATACGTAAATACTTTATTCACAAATCACAACAAAGACAAATACAAAAAATATAAGTACAGGATAGTTCAAAATTGGCACATGCACAACCTAATACAAAATCGCATTCCTACAAGTTAGGTGTATTATCTGCTTACTTACACACGAAAAAACCAACTTATAACCAAAAAGGAATATAAGTGGGAAAAAGTTTTCACTTCTTCTCAAAGAATAATTGGGTTGAATCAACGTGAGAAATGATTTTATTACATTGGTCTTATCAAGGCTAGGCAACAATGAGAGTGCGCTCATTACTAGAGTATGCATATTGTTCACAACTTAAACCAGTTAGGTCTAACTCGGCTAATTTCTGAATATCACATTGTGCTCGACAATTTAGACCTCACATCCATCGCTCGAGTCAAATTTGAATGATCTGTATTTTCCGAGCTTGAGGTTGAAAAATGCTCGCAGCAACTTCGCAAAATTCTTGTTAATTCTGTATCTAGGGGGACAAGGGATAAAACCAACTCGAGACAATGGGAGCTTGAAAAGATAGATAAACCAGAAGAAAATTTCTTAAAAAGTAGACGGATACGCGCCATTCAAAGTTCCCCACCTTAAATACAAAATCCAGCTTCCTTCCTACTCTATCCATAACTTTAGCCTCCAAACAAAAAACCTCCTTGCCTTGATTTCCTAGTCCTAGTCCTAATTATAAGGTCAAGGGGTGGATTGGAGTGAGGGTCAGATGTTGGTCAGCCGGATAATGTTAGCGGCTAAAATAACATTATGGGTGAAACAAAACGGCAACCTTTTTAGTCCCCCTATGAATGATGGGTTTGGTACTGAGGCCAGATAAAGAACTCAGGTGGCTGCTGCTGCTGCTGCTGCTGTGGGCATCATCGCCATAGTCATCGGAGTTGTTGCAATGTTAGGGTGCGATCCTGCTGAAGAATCCGAAGTAGTGCCATAGTAGTTATATGGTTGGAACTGTTGGAGAAGGTTGTGGTGATAAAGTGCTGCAGCATGATCATATGGAATTCCACATGGGATGGTTTGAATTGGTTGCGGCATGGAATTAGCGAAATTGATGTTGTTGCTGTTGCTGCCACTGCTGCATTGAGAATTCTGCTGCAGCTGATCATGGTTGGTTACAGATGGTTTCTGCTCTTCCGATTCAAGAGAGATCTTTAAGCGCTTCGCTGAACCACCAACAGGAAGAGAACTCTTGCCAATAGCTTCAACATCATATCGATTCATCTCAAAATTTGTTACTGCATTGATACCCCTAAACTTTATGGCCGCTATGTCGTATGCCTCTGCTGCTTCCTCTTCAGTGGCTGCCACCAATTATGAAATGTCATCAAACAATCTAAATGTGCATTTGATGCTTCTCTTGTAAAAGAAAGAATCATTGAAGTTGAAAAACACTGCAGCCCATTATCTGAAGTCAGAATCTTTACCAAATGTCCCTAGGTAGAGGTCTTTGTTCCCAGCAACACGGCCTATTCTTGCTTGCCAACGCCCTTGTTGATGATGCCTGCAAGAACAAATTACGTAGCAAATGATTACACCCTGCTTAAGAAGCTGCAACGTAAAACACCAAGCACAATCTTGAAAACGAATGATCGGCAAATCATTTGAACAAAGAGGAACCAACCTTGTTACACCTCGGTACATAGAAGCTCCCCTTGAAAAACCACTACTTTTCCTGTAAGTGAAAAATTGGGGAAACCGGCTTAATTCACCGCACAACAGACTAATAGATATTTCAGAAACAAGAGGCTAGGGTTGAGCAAACCTTCTGAGGGAAGCAATGAATTCTTGCTTGGTTACCAGTTTCATGTCTTCCAGCTCTTTGCTGTAAGTTGAAACCTGAGAACATGAAAACAATCAGCCAACTTCTTGACCTTCATTACAAGGGGATATTAAATTGGTCTAGAAGCTCAAAACATTAATCTTTGCTATGTATTACAGGAAAGTTGGTAGTTGCAGTAGGACCCCAGTATTTCAGAGCAGCCAAATCATAAGCCCTAGCTGCCTTATCTTCCATGTCATACCCCCCTGAAAATTAGAGAAGCTTTCATTATAAATCTTTCTGTTAATGAGCAACTATGTGAGCACTAAACTTTTATTGTACCAAATAAAAACCAAATTTCTTGTCTTACCCAAGTAAACTGTAGAACAGGATCAGTTGTTGAATGACAGCAAGATTTCCACAATCCCACATTTTATGCAAAAGGTAAAACAAAGATTACAACATCAGCTATGGTAGTCAATTTTTTCTGCCGAGTACAGCAGTCACTTGGTATAATAACAATTAAACTAAGAAACAAAAATAACCATGTGATTTGAATGTGATAGTTAAACAAAATTTTAATATGGTCTAATGGTCCCCAGTTTACCCTGTACCCATTTTTCAATTTCCAACTGCTGGGATATCTTTAAGACTAACAAATTTTGTACAAGGTACAAGCTTCCAATATAACTCAACCTTTTGTCAGACATCAAATTGTTTTCCCTCCAAATTTCCTTCATCACTGCACATGAGATTCTGAGGTTCATGTGTGTGGACCAGAATCTAGCAGCTAGCAAACTTTACCAGGCTACAGTCCAGCACAGTCACTATCTAACAAGTGTAGGAGACAATAAAGGGAAGCTGTATGTATATTTTTATGAAGAAAAAAAAATTAAGTGGGTGCTTTGGTCAAACCCAAGACTTGTTCAGAGATGAAAGCAAAAGCAAAAGTTAAAGGCAAGTTTAACACAACACATATCAGACCAATGTTCAGACTTTCGCTCATCGAGGTCTGCAAATTCAGGGTGTGGTGTCAATCTTGTCAATTCACAAACCAGTACTAACAACTGGAGAGGCCGATTGACCGAAAGACCAGACAACAAAGCAATGCAAATTTTAAACCAATATGAATATAATGGCAAAACGGCGGCCCATCTGATCAGATCAGTTTGATTGAAAGCAAATAAAGATAAGAGAGAAAGAAAGCTCAGAACAGAAAATATCAAGTACCATTTTGTACAATTAGATACCATCAATCAATCATACGAGACTAATGAAAAAGTATGAAAAATTTGAAAACAGGGTCCCCCTACAAAACCTATAAGCGCCACCATAATTAATGGCTTTGCCTGCGAAATTGCATGCAAGCTTCTTTTCAGTGCTACAGTCTCTCAATGCATTATGTATATCATTTGTAATATTATGTGTCATAATAAAATCTAATAATTTATCCTATGAATGAATAAATGATTAATGCAAATTTGAGAGAGGACCTTGACGTCCCTTCCTGGCCTGACCCTCTCTTCTACAGCTGTTATCCCACAGATGCGCTTCATATCTACCCGTCCAACGATGTCTGTACCAAGCAATACAAATTCATATTTTACAGTCAGAAACTCAGAGAGTTTTGTACTATGCATGAATATGACCTTGTATGCATGAATATGGTCCTGGATGAAATATCAGACTGATGCGTTCACTCTTGAATTAATCTCAGAAATTTTAGTCAAGCGAGGGATAGAAAGGACCCATACCTAGATTTTCATTAAAGCTCATTAAAGTCCTTTATTCTTAGTATTATTCCACCCAGATGCATTCATTTCTCATATTATTTTACCAAGAACAGAGAGCCATTAATTAGAGACCCAAAAATGAACTATGAACATTAAAACAGGTGGAAACCCAAAAGAGGAAGATTAATTACCTAGTGACTCCTCTGTAAATTGAAGTCCTCTGCCCAAAAGTATCAGAGATTTTCTTAGAGCTATCACTGTCCACCGGAACAATGGCCTTTTCACGATTAGAGCTCTGAGTATTAGTGACCCCAAGAGACAAAGCATTGTTTGTATTTGTAGCAGCACAACTAGAGAAGCCCAACTCGTTCCCAATCGACTCAACAGAGTGACCGGTGAACTCGGCGCAAGCGAGCTGATTCCGGGCCATCGACGCCGAGTCCTCCACTTCCGAGCCCGAGTTCGCCGAAAAGGCTTGAAACCCAGTAATCGCCTTGAGATCCTGGTGCTGATGCTGGTGATGGTCACCGAAGTAGGTCGAGCCCTGGTCGTAGATTTGGGTCAGCGACGAGTCCTGGGTCTCTGTTTGGCTGTCGGAGTAGCGCACCATCGAGTCGCCGAGAAAGTCCTCGAGCTTCGGAATCGGTTGGTGGTTCTGGGTTTGTGGGTCGATGAAGCTTGCGAGTGAATCGGAGTGGGTCTGTTTGGTTTGGTCTTCTTCGCCGTCTGTGTAAAACACTTCGGATTTTGGGTTCGTCCAGCCTGAAAAAAAAAAAACAAAACAAAAACAAACCAAAATGAAAAAAAGGGCTCTGATTCTTAGTTTCTTACGCACATGCAGTTGAGCAATTAATTTTCTCAATCAAAACAGAATTTTCTTGTATTTATCAGGAAGCTGGAGAAGGTTTTATCTTCTACTGACCCAGTAAAACTTTGTGTCGGCGATTAAATTTTCTGGGCTAACCAAACAGAGCACAAAGAACCAAACAGTAGTGAAAAACTTAGAGAAGAGACCCATCACCATTACCGTTAGCATAGAAGTTATCGAGGAAGTAATGAGGAGAAGCAACAGTAGCAGCAGAGGTATCATAAGCCTGCGCGAACGGAGACTCGGACTCCGAGGAGGACCTGAGCATTTCCATGGGCGACATTAAAGAGAAGGATAGCCAATTAGTCGCCGGAGCCATTTGTGTGTCAGCCTTTAAATTCAAACCAAAAATGGGCGTTTCGTCTTCGACCCCCTCGTTTGCTTTCGTCACCTTGCAATAAATCTGAAGCACAAAGCAAAGCATGCACTGGTTCAACCCCATTGAAGAAATTAAATTTTCCCCAGGAAACAAACACAAAAAGCAAGTAAAAAACAAACAACCACTTGAGGGTGAAACCAACTCGGAAATTAATTAAATTTTTTTTTTCATTTCTGTCTCTACTCACCCAAAAACTGAAACTGACTCGACGGTTACAGAGATCGAGCTTAGCCAGTAGTCTGCAATCTCATCTGGGTTTTACGATAATCACGAAGCTAAAGGTAAGGTATAGCTGGGCCTTTAAGTTTGCACAGAACGCGACTGATCAAAGTACTGCGAGAAGGTCCTAGTTGCGCAATGCATGCAGACCCGTTTGGGTTTTTAGCTAGAGAGCTCAACTTCAAGTGGGTTTTTTGGGAGGGAGAGAAAGATAAGAGAGAAGATGATGGGTTATAAGTTATAACAAGAGAGAGAGAGAGAGAGATAGGTTTAGAGCTTTAAATAATAATTAAGACTTTTGGGTGTTGGGGGAAAGAAAAATGGTCTGAAACAAGGTTGCGAAAGATCCGGGCTGGAGGAAATAGGAGAATTTGTTAGGGTTTGTTTGTTTGTTTCGGCTCTCTCTTCTGTAACTTTTATTTTTTTTAACCAAACTGGCCTTAGCAATCTTATCACTCCTTCAAACACTTGTCTTACATGCAGCTTTAACATACTAGTCTATGTATCTCACTCAGATCTGGTCCACCTGGATATATTTGACCCACCTCCCAAATTTCAAATTCTTCATACTGCTCATTATTTCTTCCACTTTTTTATTAAAAATTACATAATGAATTAACGAGAAATTTGTACAGTACATTGAATGCATGTATACGAGTTTTATATAATCGTAGACAGTAGACTAACTTCATGCAATACCGAACTAGTATACCACCACTTTCTTCTATTCTATGATCACAATTCACAACATAAAGGTGGTAAACGACTATGTGCATTTCAGGAATATACAGGGACTCATGGTCAAATATTCATTAGTAGTTGTACGTATAATTGAGGAAATTATGGAGACTTTGGGATTAGTTTCATATATCGTAATTGTAATCATCGTTGATTAATATAAATTTGTTTTCTAAACAAAAGTGAGGCTTTTTTTGTTGTTCTCTGAGTTCCCTAATCTTTCACAAAAGATCAATATCTTGTGATTATAATCATCGTTGATTAATATAAATTTCTTTCAAAAAAATAATAGAGCAAAGTCCACAACTCCTAAACTGCACATAAATGTCAATTCTGAAATTGGCCAAAAAAAAATGTAGGATGACATTCATTTCAAAGACAAGGGAAAGATTGGCAAAACAAAAATGTAAGGTACACCCAAAGTGGGACTTTGGTATTTCGCTAAAGTAACGTACGGAGAAGACACTAAATTTTACTAGATAATTATTAAAAAGTTTTTTATTCACCGAAGTGTATATTCATCTGAGCGATCCAACGGCTGACATGCGAGGGTGGGTGTTCCAACTATTTGCATGCAAGGGGGTGTATGTCGGTATGTGGTTGGATTAAGAGTTGACCAATCCAACGGCTGAGACCACTCAATAATCAAGATATAGACTTGGGTGGTTAGAATAATTTAGGTTAATTACAGTGCATCTTCAATTGGTCAAAGCAACAATGAAGTGTCAACAGTGCTGGCCGGTATCCTGTAAATATATATAGCCGATTAAGAACTTTTCTGCTGCGATGAAAAGTGACAAACTAGAAAAGGAATAAAGCAAATACTCAGTTTTGGGGCTAGAAGTGCGAGACAAGTGACCAAAAAATCCGGGAAACAATGAGGCCGATCATCAGGGTTTGCTTCCTCTCTGTGAATTTGATCCAACTATCAAAGGTCCCCCATCTTTTAAGGTCAGTGATTTACTGATTTTGGCATATACTAGACTAGCAAAACACTAGCCAGTAAATCTCTCAAGAAGCTGTTATTTTATTTTTACTAGTCGATTTTATAGGGTTTTATTTTTTTACTAGTGTCTGGGAATAGTGGCCATAAGAAGTGGGGTTTTGTCTGTAGAGGGACAACAGTTTCGGATTTTATGCGCACGGGATTGATACTTGATAGTAACTCAAGGTAAAATCACTCAAATCACGCTTAAACTATATAATTGTATATGGCTTATATATTTTAAACATCTTGTCTGCCAAAAAAAAATTTATACTGCTTTTTTGAGGTGTTTTGTAGCCAACATAAATAGAAAATTTGATCACAAATCTATAATGTTATGACTTATGATCATAAATGGAGAATGTTATGATCATGGTCAAATTAGGTCTTTCGTTTTTGTAGTTTGGTCTGAATTTGATTTAAGTCATATCTATATTTTCAAACTGCGTTGACTATACACATATAATTTACTAATCATTTCCATTTAAACCACTCGGCATAGTTTTGAAAAACTTGTACAACAATTGAGCAAACATATGATGTATCACTTTTGAAAGGTGTGCACCGTGTCCTAAATACATGGAACTAGATCTCCCCATTATATTCACATACTTTACGTGTTTATTCCATCAAACAAGTTAGTGAAATTAAATTATTGGACTTGAATTGAAATAGCTAGTTAGGGTGTTTACATCCATAATCTACATTTTGATCGAGTAGAGTCAAGTAGGGTTTGGATTTGATCAAGATATTATTAGCGAATGAAGTCCCTAAACCCTTTACATGGCATTGTTGGTAGCGACCAAATTACTGTTTTGGTCAAGATTTAGGCTACCTAGCTATAATCTTAATTCAGCTGGCTAGTAGTTTTAACTCTTAATTAATTCATTAAGATTCTTCTACAAGAGTACAAGACTATTGCCCTCTACGGGGGTAAAGTAATTTGGAGTTTGGACTGGTCATTAACCAATCTTCGCATGAAAAATACAAGACGTAGAGTTTTGACCTACGCAAGCAAAGTAGCAAAGTAGGTTTTGACGCTTCTGTTAGACTATTTGAACCAAATTAATGTGGAATATATTTGTAAGTAATTAAAATAGGGCACACTTATTAGAGACCTCGTTATTCTTTGCATGAGAGTATGAGACGTGGCCTCTCGTTGTGTGTGTGTGTGTGTGTGTGTGTGTGTGTGTGTGTGTGTGTGTGTGTGTGTGGGGGAGAGAGAGAGAGAGAGAGAGAGAGAGAGAGAGAGAGAGAGAGAGAGAGAGAGAGAGACGTCTAGGGCTTTTCTTTCGTTGTCATCAGCGGAAGAGACTCGAGAGTCAGAGACCGCTGGTTTTGGCTGCTTTCAAGCAATCATAACACTGCATGCAACTCCATCGCTCAAGTGCAACTTCTCAGTTTCTATATATATATAATACTTGCTACTTTGCTAGGCGACGATTTTGCAACAATAGGGGTTTCTAATTATTTTGGCAAGAATAGGGGTTTCTAATTAGATTGCCACAAAAAAAAAATTAGGGTTTCAATGCGAGAAGGAACAGCAACATATATACTGCAAAGAAAGATGATGGTCTTCAACGCCGTGGGTATCATGTCAATTAATTGACGCAGTCAATATTGAGCTTGGAGTAACCTTCAACTTGAGGTCTTGAGGTCAGCCATACTAACTCTAACATATATATTTTACCCTTTAAGAGTTGAAGGTTGAAGTCCTACATGATGATGTGTGTGTGTGTGTATATATATATATATATAGTAACGATGTTTAGCCTTTTAGGCAACTCCAGTCTCCTTATATAGTTCACATTGATGTGTCTAAATGCACGTTTAGGACATGCGACGAGTGATCGTTGTAATAATATACAGTGTGCTCATAATTAAAATGATATATGTGATTATAAAACATGTATAATTCAATCGTGTAATTAAAGTAACTATAAATTATTGTAATCCGTCATATATGATATATGTGCACATTCAAATATCCAATTGCGATACGAGGTTGTACATGACAAGTTAGAAGGATTTTCTTGCTCTCTTTTTTTGGTGAGAAGGATTTTCTTGCTTTGCGACTACACTAGTTTTGAAACTGACATATCATGTGTCACAGAAATTATTGTTTTCTTTAATTCTTTTCATAAGATTTTTAATATTTAATAACATTATATATATAAATTATATATATGAATACATTAAAAAATATATATGTACAAAATACAATTATTGTACGTGGCTTGACAATTTGATTACTAAACGTTGGTGCTTCTAAACTTATGGTTAATTTGGGATTGCTATGCCTTTTAAAAAAATAGTTTTTAGAAAAATCAACTGTGAATTAAAGCAGCTTTTAGAAATAACATTTGAGTACTTTAAAAACCTGCTTCTATAATATGCTTTCACAAACCCGTAATTTTTAATTATAAACCTGTTTTTTACTAATTTACCAAACATTTTAAGACCTTCAATTTTACGAAAAAAACTGATTTTTATAAAACGAAGCAATACCAAACCGACCCTTATTAGTGAGTAATAAGTTGAAAGTCTTGTAACCAAAAATAAGTTGAAAGTCTATAAATATAGATAACAATAGATTAAGAATAATATCTTTAATGTTTTTTGGTACGAAGTAGTATCTTGCGCTATGATTTCACCTTTCTTTATATACCAAATCTACTAATTTGCGAACCTAGCTAACTAATGCCCAAGGTAGAGACCGGGCTGCCCTGCCTTTCATGTTTATATATATGTACAACCAATTAACAATGCTATAATTAATGTTTTTTTATGAGGTGTGTGTTGATTGGATCAGATCGAACAATGCCTAAAAGAGAAGGGTGTCCCAATCAAAAAAAATAATATTTGAAACGAAAATTCTGTCCATTTTGATTTCAAAATTGATGAATTTCAATATCTCATTTCAAATTCGAAATTTACAAAATTCTCAAATTCGAAAGAATAAAAAGTGTTTAAGTTATAGAATTTTAGATGTTATGGTCTCATAAAATTTTTGTTATTTAACTTCGTCCTCACAAGAGTAAATTATGAATGCGTCATTGAATCAAGAAAATAAAATTTAATTAAATTCATTTACCGACTTTATTTAAAACTATGATATGAATTTCATCATCAAAGAGATCGAAGACATTGATCACAAATGCCACCTTCAAGCATCTATCTCTCGCAGCAACATTAGTATCAAAATTCAAAAGTTGCAAGCTAGCTCTGAAAAGTTCTACATACGAAGAGTTCATACATGGAACGAGATCAAAGTACTTGTCCCCATTGCAAACTAATCTTTTACACAATTAGAGAGAACAAAAAGTTATAATAATTTACAGAATAAAAATGGATAAGCTTGACAACCAAAAAGAAGGCCATTTTCGATCTGAATTTTGTCTCACAAGCAGTGAGCAACCTGGTTCCAAAACCAACCCTTTGGCAGACCAAGTTGCACATATATAAAATTGTCGTTTACATTTGCTTGCTTGCTCATCCTTTTCAAACGGCATGTTACATCACACGTGGTGCACCAGACAAAAGGAATGTGAAAGAAAACCCCGTATATATAAACAATTAAGTAGTAGTAACCTTTGCATGCACTTAAAGTACACGTCTCAAGCTTTTAGCTAGCTAACAATCCACAGTCACCATTTTTATTGTTTTCTTTTCTTTATACAAAGACGATACGATTTGGAAACGACTTAACTAGAAGAACAAAATCCTGCCATCCTCCGTCCATCTTAGTTAAACATTATATGGATTTTGAGCCACGCGAAATGCACGTGGGGATGTGATTTATATACATGGATGCATCATGGCAATTAGCATGTATGAAGGGAATATGATATGTCATATCAAGAGCTTAATGTGTTTGTAATGTTGTATAAGGATCCAAAGATCGAAGTACTATTTTGGTTACTAAATAATTGTGGGACTTTATAAAAATTGAGAGTAAATTAATGAATAAACTATTTCCGATTTGATTCGTTTTCACTTGAACTATTAATTAAAAAAAAATTAATTTTTTTTTAAGATTAACATTTATACATTATAGTATTCTACTACATGAATAAAGTGTTTAAAGTACATATTTCTTAAAATAAATATCATTTTTTTTTTAATATGGTTGATGTACGAATTGTGATTTGAGGGATATATATACAATTATTAAGAATTTTTTTTTATAGATGATGAATTGTTACATACAATATTTGTAATCTGATGAGGAGTTCATAATTCTTTTAGGCTCAAGATGTGAATATATATTGCCTTTGTATTTGTTAGTGTCCTTTAGGACCGACTTTAGTAACGTTCAATAACATGTTTGTGATATGCAAAGTAAACTATTCGTTCAAAAATATCATTTCATGAAATTGTAATTCAAACAGAAGATGACATAAAATTTTAGTAGACATTTTCAATCCATTAAATTATGCTATTCTTGTTCATATATGAAATTAAGCTAGCTCTTATTCTTTCAACTAATTCAGTTGTTCATTTTGAACAACAAGCTAGATAAAGAGTTTTTCAAAAACTTCGAGTTCTAGAGTTTGTAGTTTGTTCGTGTGCTTTTCTCTCCATGACACCGGCTTTCCATGAAAAACATGGATCACACTTGGAAATTCCTTGTAATGATACATATCATCACCATCATCAAGTTTATCATTGTATCCATGCTCTGGTGTACCAGTTGCAGCAAATAATTGAATGGTCGACCTTATATATGATGATCATGATCATCGTTCTTATCCTAGGCTTTTCCCTTTATTAAAGATCCTTGATAGACTCGTGTAATCACAAACTTTTGACCTTTGACCGGCGAAAAAGCACGTGCGCGGCATCTTTTCTCGTTCAAAATACATCTCGGCGATTTCGGTGACGCACGTGCACTCCTCTGTCCCCAACCCGACACAATCCCCTATTAACTTAACCTAATCATGCCTTAAATGTTAAACTTTCTTTTTTCAATTTTTTTAACTGACACAGTAATATTTACTCCCCCAATTAAACTATTCGAATATTTAACTCACGTAATTGTCCATTTGCTCAAATTGGGTATGATATTCTTCCACGTTAATTGAGTGGGTGTCCTTAAAAAATTTAGATTATTGGGTGTGGGTTGAAATATTTCAAAGCTTCCAACACATTGCTGACAGTGACCAGGATGGCGCCTACTTTACACATGATGGAAGGAAGAAGACCAAGTTATAATATAGGCAAGCTTATGATATCATTCATCAACTTTGGAATGAGAACGACTCCACCGTCTACATCATTTGTCTATTTGCAACTTCATCAGATGATCAGATTAGAATAGAACTACTTAAAATAGTAAAACAAATCAACCTTGCATAAGAAACCCTATTTCACAAGAGAAACTCCAAACCCTAATTGACAAGAAAACTTAAAACTTAGCAGACTAGAAGTCATAAAAAAAATCGAACGAAAAGACGCTTTCGCCCCATTTTCTATACCTTAAGTAAATACAAGACATTAAAAATAGGGTAAAATCCCAAGATGGTACCTAAGCTATCACATAATGTAATTTTTGGTACCCGCAAATGCATAAAGACTCTAATGGTACCCAACCTATCATTCCGTTTGCCAAAATGATACCCCAGTTATGTTTTCCATTAAAATTGCATACGTGACATTCATTTGGGAAACAAATCAGGGGCAAAAAGACTTTTTTGCCCATCATCCTCTCCACTCTCTCTCTCTCCTCTCCGTCGGCGCCGCCGTCAATTATCTCCAATGACCACAAAATGTATATAAACACGAAGAGCACATCCCAATGATGAAATTATATAACTACGTCAAGGTGAGATTCAAAGTAGATTGCGAGATATCGATGCCGAAAGTTCAAAAAACCAAAACGAAAACGGCATCGGTCCTCCGCGTACGGCGGTTGATTTTGAAAACCAAGGGTACCACGAGGTTGCTGGGATCGAGGGCTTCAAAGCCCACTTGGTTTGGAGGACCGGAAGTGGCCGGAACAAAAGCTTGAATTTTCAAGCTTTTCCGGCCGGGGAGATTTCCAGCGAGTGCGGCTTCGAACCAGGGTGGGTTTGGCTTGCCTTGAGCCTCGGAATCTATTGGTGGAGGCGGTGACATGGTTTTGTGGCCGGAGGTGGGTGGTGTTGATGGCTGGAGAGGGAGAGGAGAGGGAGGTCGCGCGGGGGGGGGGGGGGGAGAGAGAGAAGAAAAGTTTTTTTTTTATGTGTATTGATCAATTTACCCTCAATTTTAACGGAAAACATAAGCAGGGTACCATTTTGGCAAACAGAGTGATAGGTTGGGTACCATTAGAGTCTTTATGCATTTGTGGGTACCAAAAATTGCATTTTGTGATAGTTTGGGTACCATCTTGGGGTTTTACCCTTAAAAATACCTCTAAAAAATACTTTGGCTTAATCTATTATTGAGTGTTTAGTAGAGGTATAATCTGGCCATAATAAATAGATAAGTGTGTTTGGCTGCAATCAAGTATTGTCCGAGATATATTATACCAGTAGAGGATGGGTGAATGAGGAATGACGTGAGGTTCTAGGTTTTGAGAATGATTTGGAAACAGAAATGGATCAAGAGGATGAAAATGCTGTGACACAAATGCCTCAGAATTTGTAGTATGGCAGGCATGAGCCAGGCCTAGAAGTCATTTACAACGAAGCATTGGGATTGGGTTTTGGCCTGCTTGGAAGTTTGGACAGTAATCGTCACAAGACCCAAAGTTGAATATTTGTTGCAACTTGTGACCATAAACATGAATGAATCCAAAGCCCATTGACCATTGGAAGAGGAATAGATCGAAATGTTACTGGCTCTAGTCTCTGGCTTGCATGCAGGCATGCAGCATGACTTTTCTTCTCAAATGGCTGGTTAAATTTTCTTCATCAGTCCATTTGCCACGCCACGAAGCTTTCGAGCTATACTGGCCGATTTACTCATTCAAAATGAACATCAATGTTAAATTAGACCAGTTGAGATAATGAGTAAATCTGACATCACATTATAGGCGGAGATAATGATGACATAATATAACATACATAATCTAACCTATAAATTTAGATAAAATTCTTAGGGCATCTCCAACAAATTACCCATTTCAAAATAAATTTAAAATTTGACTAATTTTAAGACAATTTAGCACTCCAACAGAATGCTAAAATGAAAGTCAAATTTAACTTTTACTAAAACCTCTACATATATTTAGCTAGAGAGGAAAGAGAAAATAACTAAAAGTTAAATGCTCCAACGTCTACTTTTTTCAATCTAACTTACATATAGCTAAACTGCTGAAGCAGAAGTTAAAAAATTACTAGCTATATTTAACTTTTAAGCATTTTAGCAAATAAAAATAACTTTAAAGCATTTTAGTCATCTAAATAAACTGAATAATCTTCAGTCTACCTGATTACTCAATTGTGGTACAAAAACAAAACTGTCATCTGATTGATATATTACGCAGAAATTCCACCACAGCTTCTAAGCGGGGCATAAGAGAAATCCAAATTGGGTGAACTCTTACCCCCGATAATTGGGTGCTAAGTGCACTGTGAGGGTGACAAGACATTCCTTATCTTCATGGCCCGTAGAGCAACCTTACCCAACTAATGACCTAGCCCTAGCCCAAAAGAAGCCTAGGCCCAATCATGATTTGTAGGAGATGATCCGAACCCAAAACCAAAACTTGAAGCCTCTTGCCTCGTCGCTGACCTTCATGGCTTCATTAGCAACCCACGCGAGCATGAAAAGAACTTCAATGCTAACCTCACTGCCATAAACCAATACCTTCACTGGTGGCCAATCATGCCGAAACTGAAATAGCCCGCCAAGGTAGTTGATGCCCAACCCACTGCACTAATACATATCCACGGCGAAACCATGTCGCCGCACGGACTAACCATCTTTGAATTCAAAACCCAACGCTCGACCCTTGAAGAAGATGACATTAGTGGCTGAGAATTAAATGTAAGAATTTGTATGCAGCTAGCTATCATATATATATATATGGCTTCCCTTGAAAATTGTGCATTAATTAAGAGCAATGCAATTCTTCTTGACTGAATTTGTAGTAGGAATTAAATACTTAAAAAAAGAAAAAGAAAACAAGTAATCAAATCAAAATATACGTACTGTTTGAAAAGCAAATAAAAGAAGTAACTAATTATGATTTTAACCAAACTATATTTTTTTTAGAGGAACCAAACTTTTTCTTTGTATTGCGAGTTTAGCAGAAAAAAATTTCTTCATACGTTGGACCAAAATTTATCTATATACATCTTAGGCCCCTAACTTATAATTTCTAGCTCCGCCTTGGATTGAATGTGAAAATTAACCTTAATATGATAATTTTTTCTTTTAAATAGAGGTGATCGTAAAGTGTTTGAAATATTTAATCACTACTGGTGGTCAAGTTGGTAAAAGCCTCCAAGTGTGATATCCTCAATCCGGGTTTGAATCCCGTCGACTGTGGATTGGAGTTAAAATCTCAATTCATTCCGTGGTTGGTCAGAGGAGGAAGGAAGAGTTCTGACAAGATCCTCTACTGCAGATTAATCATTGGGCTTATGAAGCCTTTGTGATACCGCATAAGCTTGCTAAAGAAAAAAATGTTTGAAATACTTCAAAGAAGACTTTTAAGTTGAGAAAAGAGTGATGGAAGCATCCCTTTATGTTCCATTTCATAAATTTCTTAGTGACGCACGCACCATAGTGATGAATTTTTGATTCCGATGTTATGAGTTTTGATGGAGATATAACGTAATTAGGAATTTGTCTTATATATTATTCAAAAATAAAAGGTATATGCTAAAGCATCCGATTGAGATACTAACTTCTTGGATATATTTTTCAAAGTCGACGTACGGACAACGCGGTTATCTATTTAAGCTGGCAAGTAATCGATCACTCTCATTGTTCCCTAAATTTGCTTATCGAGTCATGACACAGAGGATCTGATTAGATTTATGACCCAAAATCAATCTAATCTCTAAATCTCATAGTCAATTAGTCAAATCCTAAATATGACATAGCTGTCGATCTATAGCATAGTTTTGTCTCCGGCCATCCCTTATCATCCGTATTAAACTTTGATAGTTATGGCCTACCTTACGTTGATATCCAGAATAACACCAAGAAAGTGATCGTTCTAATTTCTAAAGTGGCTCAAACCTTGCCACGTACGATCGCTGTGCCGTTCCAAAGATCCAAGACAAGCTGGCTAGGTCGTCTCTGTTGACATAAAAACAAACCACAACAAGGCAAACAGATAGATCCATAATTCCATATTCACCACCCATGTCAACATAATATCCTTCTACAAACACTTCGAAATCCTTCTACAAATTTTGGAAGTTCAAGTGGGGTTTGAAGCAGGTCAAGAATGGAAGGTCAAGAAGAGAAGGTTTATGTTGCACTTGGGAACCAGCTGCAAGATGGAATCAAGACTTTGCAGTGGACTTTGAGGAAGTGGAGATTTCAGCCTATTTCGATAGTCATCCTTCATGTAACCCACAATGTTTCTGCCAAGGATTATGTTTACACCCCATGTAAGTTGATTAGTTAGAGATTTCAATTTCTTTTCTATGCTAGTTAACTTGTATAATTCGGACAGGGTTTTAATTATTAATTGGTGTGGTTTTTCGTTTGCAGTTGGGAAGCTGCCTGCAAGTTCTGTGAGTGATGAGAAATTGAAGATTCTTAGGAAGTATGAGAAAGAAAAACTTAACGAACTCCTTTCCAAGTACATAGCTTTCTGTGGCAAGGCCAGGGTACGTATGAAGAAATTACTTTGGACTAATATATACATGCATGGTTAATTCTTTTAGTTTCTAGCTTGTTTTTGTTTAATTTATTAATTCTTCATCTTGTTCATATATAGGTAAAGGCTGAGATGCTAAATATGGAGAAATATGATGAACCAATTCATGTGCAAATTCTTGATTTAATTTCTGGACTTCATATAACCAAATTGGTGATGGGATTTACGTTCATGAAATCATCTTCATGGTATGCAACAGCTTAATTCTCAAACTATATATCTAGTAATGATACCTAGTGACCGTATATGTGATTATTTTGGATATGTACGTACATATATGTGATGGAAAGAAAGTTTATGGTATTGGCGTATTGCTCTTAATATGCAAGTCGATCCTCATCAGTCATTCACATCGAGAAGAAGGTCATATATATATATATATGCGACAGTAACAGAAAAAAATATGGAATAAAAGATCATTTTGCTTCTTCCTATATGTAGGAAACCGAAAACCGTAATCAGTGGGTCATTTCACATATATCAGCACAAGCCGGAATCTTGTGAATTATTCATAATATGTGGGGGAAGAGAAGTGTTTCTAAGAGGACAAAATGATCAAAGAATATCAATGGAAGATGATCGAGGAGTAATGGTTGCAAAAATGAAAGACAGGGTCAATATCAAATTAATCATAGGAAATATGTTCGGGAATCGTCAGAGGTCAGTTTCTTCATCAACAAGAAATGATTCATCCCGCTCGGAACATATGCAGTGGGAAAGTTGTGTTCAAGAAATTGAAAGTTACTTGCAGCAACTGTCTTCAAATTTGGATGAAGAAGAACATCATGAACAGGAAAGTGATACTTCTCAACAAGTTAGTCCAACAGATGCCGTAGTGCTGCAACTTAACGGAAATCCGAATTTGGTAAGTTAGTAGAACAGATCATTTACACCATGATCGAGTTTCAGTAAAGAAAAAAAAAAGATTCATGATTCTCTTACTAATGCCTGAATATATGTATTTGGCAACAATATTAGAGCATTGCAGAAAAGTTTGAGTCTCTTAAACTTAAAGTAAGAGAAGCTCATGAGATGCTACATCTGAAGAAGAAAGAAGTCCAGGCTAGTGTTGACAAGCGTCTAAAAGCGGAATGGGCCATTTGTTTATGCAAGCGCCGGGTAATATATATATATATATATAATTAAATATGAATGATCTTATCAGAATTCCGACATGTTAATATGTTATGTTGTCCAATGAAAATCAGGACTGCAATTAATTGGTCCTGATTCATAGTTTAACAACGTAGCTTGTTAATGTGTTCCAATTTTTTTTTGTTTAGAGGAAACCAATTTGACCATTAATGTTTTGTAGGCTGAAGAGTTGGAGGTTCAAATAAGGGAAGAGGCCAAGAATAGAATAGAAATGAAGAAAGAATCAGACACAAAAAAAGATCACCTCCATGAAGTAAAAACCGATATTGAGGAAAGCAAGAACAAGCTAAATCCACTCATAGAGCTTCGATCAGAGCTTTCACACAGGCTCCATATTTCCAAAATGGCAAAAGCACACGCCGAGGCCCAGCTAAAGAAAGAAGTAACAAAACGTGCAGAAATGGTTCGAGAAATCGGAGAGTTGCGACGAGAAAGAGACGTTTTTCAGAGACGGATTGAATTTTGCAAAGAGAAAGATGCCGTAGGACTGGCAGGAAGGTTGAGTACTGATCAATTGAGGTGCTGTCTTAGGGAGTACACAGTTGAAGAGATAAAACTGGCCACTGATGAATATTCAGAGAGTTTGAGATTGAAAACGGGAAGTGGTAGAAGCACCACTGTTTATAAAGGGCGTATCAACCATGACAGAGTTGCTATCAAACTCCAAGTCTTCAACTCATCGGATGATGGAATGCCCAAAGAAGATTTTCAAGCCAAGGTAAACTCACATATTTATACATTATTTGGCGGGAAATATTCTCTTGTGAGACAATAGGATAATTTAACATATTATGTTTCCATGCTGTTATATAATGTGAACATGATTTTATGAATTTTTGTTAAAATGTGCGGTACATATAGATTGACAGTCAAAGAACTTAACATGTGTATCTAATAAGTACGTGAATCTTATCTATGAATGGTTTCGCATAACTAATTATTCTTTGGTCTCATTAAGCAAATTTAAGAAGAATGTCTAGCTTAATTTTCAATATAAGTACCCCTTATTCATGTGCAGGTGAAACTCATCAGCCACATTAGACACCCTCATCTACTTGCCATGATGGGTTACTGCTCCAAGCTAAACTGCATTGTATATGAATACATGCATAATGGTAGCTTGCAGGATGTCTTATTTTCATCCCCTGAAAACTTAAAGGGATGCCGGGTTCTGAAATGGCATGACCGCGTTCGCATTGCAGCCGAGGTTTGCTCCGCCGTGTGCTATATCCACGAGGCTCGGCCCAAACCCATTATTTATGGGCACCTCAGCCCATCCAACATCCTCCTTGATCGCAATTTCGTCGCCAAGGTCAGTGGTTTTGGGCTCAACCAATGCTACTATGACGAAAGCCATGTCGGATGGGACATACGGGCTTTTGGGGTTTTGACTATGAATCTTCTAATCGGGAGGAATTCGGTTGACGAGGCTATGTTTACGGATACGACAGGCCTGGTCCGGGTTCTAGATGAGACCGCTGGGCCTTGGCCATTGGATTTGGCTCAAGAACTTGCGGGCTTGGTGTTACGGTGTTTATCCGTTAACAGTAGGCCCAATATGAATTTGAAAATGACAACAATAATGGAAGAGCTTGCTGAAATCAAGAAAAAGGCTGATGATTTAGTTGCAAGAGGAGGATCTGGAGTGAACATGGGTGGAAGTGTTGAAGAAGTCTGCAATGATGTCCCAAGTTGTTTCCTCTGCCCCATATTTAAGGTCAGATGGCTTTATAGTTTTATCTCACTACTTTGAGCACCTATCTTCTATGACTCTAAATTTGTGATAATTTTTTTGGCTAAAAATTATTGAATGAAAAAAAAAACGGAAACATGAAGTTAAAACCTTTTAGAGAAAAGAAAAAATTTAAAAGGAAAAACTAAACATATACAAGATAAAACATAGCCAATTGAATTAAAGGTTGAGACATACAATTAGAGTCCGATTGCAGGTAGGATATACGATAGAGATTTTGCAAACTAGTTTGACATTGTTTGACCTTAAATTTTTTGTGATGAGTCTTTGGTAGAGTCTGAATAAGACTTTCATCTTTCAAAGATGCATCACTCTCATCATACCAAGAACAAACATAATTGATATTAGATCTTAGAGACTATGCCCAATGGGTTCTTCATTTTTCAAATCACCCCAACAAAACTTAGGATTATATAGCCTACTTTCTTATGGCAATTCAAGTGTTTTGAACTTCTTGTAAATTGTTATTTTTTATAAATTTAAAAATTTGTGCAAAACGTCAACACAATATGATCATTTGGGTGCAGGAAGTAATGAAGGATCCACATGTGGCTGCCGATGGACATTCATATGAGCGGGAATCAATTGAAGAATGGTTGCGAATGGGACGTGATACATCGCCAATGACAAATTTACAACTTAAGCACACAATTCTTGTCCCTAATCACTCCCTCCGTCGTCTTATTCAAGATTGGCATTGTAAAAGATCAATTCCATATCCACAATAGTAATGTAAAATTTTGTTTCTATGAAAATATATGAGACAAAAACCTTTAGTAACTTCCTAACATCCTAATTTGTTTCTCTACAACAATTATTTAGTACATGCATCACAAGTGTAAATGTGTAATGTTTATAATTTCTTTAGAGATCCTCTCCACTCATCCAAAAATGATGGGTGGGAAACCACTGATGACAAAAAAAGAAGAAGTTTAGAGATATTCACCAAAGAATTTGAAGAAGCATATTCCTAGAGTTCATGGTGCAGTTGGTTTAAACTATTATATATATTTTTTGGCCAAATGGGGAGCAGTTTGTTTAAAGTTTAAACTATCAGTTTAGAGATTCACCAAAGAATTTGAAGAAGCATATTCCTAGAGAAAATGACGCAGTTTGTTTAAACTATCAGTTAAGCATTGAACTAAACTATAAGATATAAGATGGTACAATAATTTAGCATCTCTTCGTCTGAGGTTGTGACCATGTGGGTGTCTATACCGTCAAACGTGATTTGTCATGCTCATACTCTACAAGACACAAGAAAGTCCAAAGGTGGCCGTCCTACTATCCCGAAAAAGATAGAAAAAAAAGGCAAACAATCCTTTTCAACACCAGTTGACAAGCTCAACAAAACCTTCTGTAAATGTGGAAGCTAGCGTGAATGGATTATCTTTCTCCCTTTTATCAAAACATTCTCTGCCTTCTAGCTCATATTCGTTTTCTGCTGTTTAGTTTGATTGGGTTTAGGTAGGGAATGGATTCTCAAGCAGAGAAAGTGTATGTTGCACTTGGGAATGATATACAAGATGGGTTTAAGACCTTGGAGTGGACACTGAAGAAATGGAATTCTCAGCCAATTTCCATAGTCATTCTCCATGTAGCTCACAACCCTTCCAAGGATGTCGTCTACACCCCATGTAAGTAAGCTGTAATACATGGATTTCAATTTTCCATTTTTAGTTTAATTGGAATTTTGCCTTGAATTAATTGCCTTGTTTCTGTTTTTGTTTCAGTTGGGAAGTTCCCTGCAAGTTCTCTCAGTGATGAGAAATTGGAAGTTCTTATGAAATCTGAGCAAGAAAAGATTGATAAGCTGTTGAGAAAGTACATAGCATTCTGTGGCCAGGTTTGATTAATTGCTTAATTTGCTCTTTAATATTTCCATTAAATTTTTGAGGCTGAATTACTCTGTTTCATGCTCAAAGGTGAAGGCTGAAATACTACCAGTAGAAAAATGCGAGCAACCAATTCATAAAGTCATCATGGATTTGATCTTTGGCTACCAAATAACCAAACTGGTAATGGGATTCACATTCTTGAAGACTTCATCATCTTGGTAAGCAACAGCAGATACAAATGAATTTCCAGATTTTTTAAACAATATATTCAAATCATGTGAAAAAAAAATTATCCTTGATTTTGTCTCACCATTTTCCTTCTCTCCAATGATTAATTAGGAGAATAAAGAGTGCAGTAAGTGGAGCATTTTACGTTCATCATCACAAGCCGGATTTCTGCGAATTGTTTGTGATTTGTGGAGGAAGACTAGTTTTCCTCAGAGGAGAAAATAACAAGGGAATCATGGAGGATGATCAAGGTGTCATTGTTGCAAAACTGAGAGAAAAAGCCAGTTTCCAAGGTTGGCTAGCAAAAATGTTCAATGAAACCCCAGCAAACTCCCCAGATAGAATTTCAGCAAATCCCAACTCCCCCATTAATTCACAGAACAGTACTTGGGAAAGTCAGGTCCAAAATATTGAAAACTATTTCCAGCATCTGTTGTCATTGAAATTGGAGGAAGAAGATTGTGGGCAGGAGAATGATGATGTTCAAAACAATCCAATGAATTCTAACTTGGTAAGTGTAAGCTAAATTTCAAAATGATATTTTCTGGTACATATACGTGGCCTCAAGTTAATGTTATTTTATGCCACCAATCTTGGGTCTAATTTGAAGTAGTAGGTAAAAAATATGATGTACATGTTTCAACGGCTCCACCAGGCTCTCTCACAAAAGTTAGTTTTGCACCAAATACCATTTATTTTTCTTTCCTTGTCTCTCTCCTTCTTTTTGACCTTAGAACCATACGAGTGATACGACAGTGATGGACTGATGGTCCTGTAATCCTGCAATCCTGTTTGGGATGAGAACTTGGATTTGTTTGGTTCTTATTTTAATTTGCTCCTCATGCTTATATCCCTATCCTATCCACGTTTTAAATTTTTAATAGACTCCTCTGCTCCTGACTGTGGATATACCCAAATTAAGTGGCGAAAAGTACTTTCCGAAAGTGTCACAAACCACAACTTGTATTTCAGATTGCTGAAGCAGGCATGGAATCTTGGAAAACAAAGCTAAAGGAAGCTCAAGAGACAATCAAGTTGAACAGAAGGGAAGCCAAGGCCAATGTTGAAAGACAAAGTAAAGCACAACGGGCCATTAGTTTATGCAATCTTCGGGTACGAAAAGTATCTTCTATACAGCATCAATTTTGTTTTTGTTTCTAATATTTATGTCAGCTCATTCATACATGGTTTATAGGCTGAAGAACTTGAAGCACAGATAAAAGAAGAGGTGACTAAGCGAGCAGAGTTAAAGAAAGCTCAAGAATTTGAAAAGGAACAGCTTCATGAAGTTATAATGGACACTGAAGAAAGCAAGAGCAGGCTAAGTTCACTAATGGAGCTCCAATTTGAGCTCTCAAATAAGCTCCAAATTTCCACATTGGCAAAATCAAATGCCGAGGCCCAACTAGAGAAGGCGGTAAGCACCCGGGCAGAGATGGTCGGAGAGATTGAAGAATTGCGGCAGCAAAGAGATGTTCTTCATCGTAGGATCGAGTTTTGTAAAGAGAAGGATGTTATTGGAATGGCTGGAAGGCTCACTGACATGAGCTGTGGGTTCAAGAAGTACACGGCTGAGGAGATCAGATTGGCTACAAACAATTTTTCAGAACGTTTGAGAATTAAACCAGGAGGGGATTGGACCACTACTATGTATAGAGGGCGCATCAACCATACTACTGTGGCAATCAAAATCCTCAACTTTGCTAAAGGAGACTCTAAGCAAGATTTTAAAGCCAAGGTAAACATTACGTGCCTACACCCCGAGTGATTGGATATTTTGGATTACATTCTCTTATCAGATAGTCTGACATATTATATTACTAAACTGTCAATTTAGATTACACGTGAGAATGTAAACTGTCAATCTAATACAACTCTAAAACATCATAAAATATACAAATAGTCTCACAGTATTTTCATAGATATTTCAATTTCTCTAATCATTACCAAATTAATTAGCTTCTAAATGTGTAGGTGACAACTCTTAGCCACATAAGACACCCACATTTGGTGTCAATGATTGGCTTCTGCACTGAGCCAAGTTGCATTGTCTTTGAATACATGCACAATGGTAGCTTAAGAGACATATTGCTGAGGGACTTATTGTTCTCCTCCCACATAAGCTCTAAGAAAAGAAAGCCAACCCTAGGGTGGCACGACCGGATCCGTATTGCGGTTGAGATTTGCTCGGGCTTGGGCTTTCTCCACTCTGCCAAGCCTAGGTCCATTGTACACGGACGACTTTCCTTAACCAACATCCTCCTTGATCGAAATCTGGTCACAAAAATCAGTGGTTTTGAGCTTCTCACGGAGCCATGAAGAACAGAGCGTTAGATCGGACATTCGGGCTTTTGGGGTTTTGGTGATGCATCTTTTAACTGGAAGGAACTGGGCTGGACTGGGCCAGGCGATGAATATGGACCGAGCAGCTGTGATTCGTGATTTAGATGATATGGCCGGACAATGGCCTTTGGATTTGGCTGAGAAACTTGCCGGGTTAGCGTTGATGTGCTTGACAAGTAACCGTGGGTCTAGTAGAAATTTGAGGCTGGCAACAGTGATGGAAGAGCTTAATGAGTTGAAGAAAAATGGTGATGATATAGTTGCAAGAAGAAGATGTGAGGGACTCATGGATGGAGATGTAGAAGAAAATGACACCACTAATGTACCCAGTTGTTTCATCTGCCCCATTCATCAGGTATATATGTTGTCCTTCTTTTCTTATTTCCACGCAATTGCAAGCAAATTTTGTTGCTGAAGGAGCCTCTGCCCCATATGGTCCTTAATTACTCACTAGAGAAAGGGAGACCTTTTGCCTTATAATATGCTACAATACTAACAAGATTAACCATGCTAAATTTTGCAGGAAGTGATGAAGAATCCACATGTAGCAGCAGATGGATTTTCGTATGAACTCGAGACAATAGAGGAATGGCTAAGATTGGGACATGATACATCGCCCATGACAAACTTAAGGCTCAAGCACACATTTCTTACCCCTAATCACACACTTCGTTCTCTCATTCAAGATTGGCATAATAAGAGGTTACTTCCACCTCCATAATATGTAGCTTTAATTAGTTAAACAGCGGACAAATTTTTGTGGCAATAACTTAAGATGTATATATACTATATAGGTTCTAGAAACATCACACAGATGCAATGCATGTGTAATAATTGTGTATTATAATAGAAGCAAATGGACGCTGTAACTCTGTAAGATAGTATGGACTAATCACTAATGGCAATCCAACTAATGTAATACAAAGTTACAAACTAGCTTTTCTACATGTGCAAGGAGAGAATTTTTTTCCGCATTACTTGCAATTGCTCATCGATTTTATTATCCTATTTTTGAAATAAAATATAAATAAAATAAAAGAAGAAATAAAAAAATAAAAAATATATAAAAGAAACGAGCAAGTTGGTGTGGGGCACTCGTATTATTATGTTGTTTTATTGTTATGTCCTTAGTATATTTAAGTTTATTTATTGGCTAATATAGTTTAAGAGGATAGTTTTTGAATGTTTTCAAAGAACTCATATTTTACCTTTATATGGTTTAAGTATCAAATTATCCAAGGTGGAAAAGTCTAGAGGAAAAGTCTTAAAAGAGGAATTGAAGAAAATAAACAAAGAAGAGAAAAAGAAGTCATTGAAAAGGCAGCGAGCTAGGTTCCCCGAATTGGGCAATGGTGTGAGCGAATACAAAGCCAAGGAAATAAGTCTGGCCAGTCATGGCATTTCTCAACACTGGAGAATAAAATCGATATGCGGCATCTCCTTCGGTATTTAAAGAGGGCGTATCAAAGATGAAAGAGTTACAATCGGAACACTTCACACTAATGATTCTCAAGAATGAACCACGAGACGGGATCTAGTGAGCGGATGTCAAGGCTGGTGGTAATACCAGAGGTCTTGAGTTCGAAACTCGATGGTATCATTCTAGTGGTCGCGTAAATATGATGTTGTCCATGTGGGCGCCGAGGTCCACATAAGATAATGAGATATCACTCAAAAAAATGAAAAATGATTCTCATAATTTTTTTTGGGCCAATAGATGAAAATTCATTTAAAACAATTATGTATCGATGCGAAGTTTTACGTATACTTGTAATTTCATGAATGATGATGTTCAAAATAAGTCAATGTCATGTTGATCATATCCTATTATTTTCTCTTACTTGGTATCTTAAGTGCATGACATGCATTCCCTAACTTAATCTTTAAGATGAAACCTAGAAAAAAAGGAGAAAGAGGGATAGAAAGAAAGTGGAGAGCAAAAAGAAAAGAAATGAAGAGAGAAGGAAAGAGAAAGGTGTCTAGTGAGAAATGAGAGAATGGAAAAATTAGGATTAATTTCAAAAGACCCGCTGAACTATAAGACAATTTTCAATTTCAAATTCAAATATCAATTTTATAATTTTCATATTTCACGTAGATTTCGTTAACAAATTAATATTTACAAGATATGAAATTGTTAACAGAATAGTTAACGAATTAATACCTCTAAGGTGTGAAATCCTTAACAAAATCAATTGTTTTTTTTTGTCAACATCAATTGTGAGGTATAAACTTGGGTATGAAATTCAAAATGATCTATAATTCAGGGATCTTTTGTAATTAATTAAAAAAGTAAAGAAAAAAAAGAGAGAGAGGAGGACTGCAGGAGTGTCTCTTTCCCTTTCAAGTATTTTCCTTGTGTTTTTTCTTTCTTCAGTTCTTCTTGGTGCGCCTTCTTCTTTTCTCTTTTCTCTCTCTTCCTTGTTTTTTTTTTCCTTTAACTTTTTTCATCCTCTTCTCCAGATTCGATCTGCAGTCGCTGCTCAAATCGGTTTTAAGAAGAATCCGAACCGATAGAAATCTGTTAAGGGTTTTGTACCGAAGCCGGCCAGCTGAGTGACTAGGAATGGCAACAAGGTTGACTGAATTGAGCGCCAGGCTTAAGAAGTACACTGCTGAGGAGATTGTATTGGCTTCAGATAATTTTTCTTGGCAGTTGAGATCAGAGTCTGTAGGAATTTGGGGCACTGCTTATAAAGGGTATATTCAAAATGACACAGTTGCCATCAAATTCCTCACCTCCTCTGAAGAAGGTCAGTTCGAATCTAGGGTACGTAAAGATTTGATATTCGCCATACTCGTCACATGATATAGATTGTCACTAGCTTGTTGATGATTGATTAGGGATGTGGGTCGGTCCCTGATCCTAATGGGGAGAACAAATCAAGGATCAGAGACCGACCCACATATATATAATTAATCATTTTTCTATTTAATGTATTTATATAGATACATATATACATATATGTTGTTTTGTTTGTGCAGGTTAAGTCCCTCAGCCTAATTAGACACCCTCATCTGCTTTCCATGATGGGCTTCTGCTTGGAGCTTAAGTGTTTTGTGTATGAATATATAGAGAATAGTTGCTCGCTGCACAAGGTCGTCAAGCAGAACCTTCTGTGGCGCGACCGCATTCGTATTGCCAGTGACATTTGCTCGGCCATGTGCTACATTAAGACTGCTAGGAAGGGACCTATTGTTCCTGACTATCTCAATGCATCCAACATTCTTATCGATGGCCACCGTAATGCCAAAGTCAATGTTGTAATGAAAAGATGCAACAATGTGTGTGACAATCCTGATTTTGTATGGGATGTCAAGACTTTTGGGTATGTGATTCTGAATCTTTTAACTGGCATTCCAGGAAATTGTGTCTCTCACTTTTATGTTAGATGGTGTGTTGGTTTGCTCCACACTTTGGACAAGACGGCAGGTCAATGGCCGATGGATTTGGCTGAGAAATTGATGAATTTGTGTCGACGTTGTGTCGACTGTAATCCAAGAGATGATTTCAGGAAAAAGTACATTATGGTGGTAATAGTGAAAGAGATGAATGAAATTAGAGAAATAGCTGATGGTATTGTCAGAGGACCTGCAGGACCAGGACCTGATGGTATAGTTACCGGCGGTAGAGCTGTTCGTAGAGATCAGGACTCGGATATTCCAAGACAATTCTACTGTCCCATATACAAGGTAAGAAGCTTTTATTTATTTGAATATTTTACTAGGTAATTTGGAGATAAAGAATGGTTCTTGGAACACAAGTAACTAATCAACTAGTCTGTTTTTGAGTGCAGGAAGTAATGAATAATCCATATGTGGCAGCCGATGGATTTTCCTACGAGCTACAAGGCATAGAGAAATGGTTGCAATCGCATGACACATCACCAATGACCAATTTGAAGCTCAAGAATAAAGTTTTAACCCCTAATGGTACCCTTAAGCTTCTCATTAAAGACTGGTGTCGTGAAAGATCAATTCCTTATCCGAGTCCGTAATTTCTCTTCGTTCCAAGTGGTGGAAATAAAATGGCTATTACCTGGTTTGATACTTCTTGACCTTTTTTCAGTTTTTTTCCTTGGTTGGAATTCCAATTGGTAATTCACTGGAATATATCTATCTTGTTTCGATTCAAGGAAAGAATAAATTGGGGTCGTATTGCTCCTGTATGTATACAATTTACTCCTTGGCTTTCAATAATATTATGAAGACTGATGAATGTATTCATGATGTCTACTTAAGAAATTGTACCAAGAGATCATGAAGAAAGAGAGTATAACCTAAAGAGGACTTTCATCGACTACTTTGTAAATCCTTCTCACAGAAATTGTACCAGTATATCATGAAGAAAAAGGCTTTGCAAACTTCTCAAGAAGAGGGATGAAGAGTTCTAGCTATTACATTCTGTACGTAGGAAGCAGAGTGTCATAATTCCATTTGATGCAGGCCTAGAGAAGAACAAGAATTGTACAACCCGAAGTAAAGTTAAAGCATATTAGTAGGCAAGATAACCAGTAGATAAGTATTTCTCATAGACATAATCTATAATCCCTATCCTTCTCCAACAAACTAGATATTAGAGATGATCTGTGAGACGTTTTCGATGAAACCTTGCAAAGTTGGGATATCCAAAGGCACATAATAAATGAGACTTGAGGAGAAACTTAATTGACATACTTTTTACCAATTTCTCTCCTTTTCTCTTCGAGAAATTTATGAATTTGCCAACAGACAACATATATATGGAATACACGGCAGAGGAGATAAAATTAGCTACTGATAATTTTTCTCGGCTGTTGATAATTTGCTCTCAAGGCGTTTGGAGCTGTGTTTACATAGGGCGTATCAAACTTGAAAAAGTTGCAATCAAATTACTCATTGCTATGGTAAGAAAACTATTTTTTTTTGGGCCACCCTTTGTGGTAATGGTTAGAACTTTCTCCCACCTCTCCATGCTTGTGTTAGTTTGTTGAATGTACATTGCACCATTAATTGTTGGTGATGTACAGTGTGCATTTGTTTATTGTACATATAAATATATAATGACCTCACAATTGCTAATAATGGCGACAATTCTTATAATAGTGACGAAAATGCCACGTTTTCCTTCTATCTATCTGTCTATCACCATTGTGTAAAAGTAAAGAGAGGAAAGGAAAAGAAAAAAATTTATTTTTATTTTTGTATGATCTATTATTTGCTGAGTTTCAATAGGAAGACGGGGGAGATGAGATTAACTTGTCCTTTTTGCCCTCTGGCTTCGATGGATATTGTTCATGACTTCATGATGAAGAAAGAAAAGAAATATTATTTGCAATGTGTTTGGCCGAATAGATAGAAGAAAGAATGAAACAGAAACTTAAGGGTGAAGAATGAGTAATGGAAAGTAAAAGATGATAAGGGTGAACCAGCAAAAAAAGATACAGATCGAAAAGATGACAAATGTACGGAAAAGATGATAAAGATACAAAAAAGATGATAAAGGTGAATGAATTAATGGAGATGAGTATTGGAAAGTAACAGTAGAAGACGAAAGAACCTATATATTAAGACTAATTGGATTAATAATTGAATGCATGCCAAAGTCCAGAAGTAGAAGGTTGTCCAGAATCTTTACGACTGCCAAGACACCATCGAGATCGATTCCATTGTTACGACTAAAACTCGATCTAACCTTCAGTTGGCAATCTTCACTAGATCGATTCCGTTTTAGCTTTCAATCTAGTCTTGGCCGGGCATCTTCATTTACAACTAGCATAGAAAGCCAACTCACACATTGAACGAAGGTAAAGTTTTTGGTTTTCTTTTCCCTTTCGTAAATCTTCATAATTTTTCACTAGAGATAGTTAGATACATTTCCTTTCCTAGTTTTAATTCGTTGGGCTTATTTTTGTTATAAAGGTTGAGCAATTTGTTGGTAGATTTAAAATTTTGTTGAATATTAAGTTTGGAATTGTAATTTTTTTTTATAGAATCTGGACTTACCTTTATATTGAATGTTGTGTGTGATCTTACTTAAAAGAAGCTGAAAGTTTGTGAAGTGATGATATTCTCATTGATATGATCCAGTATAATTACACAGTTAGTTGTTGTACCCCAAATGGAAGGGGGTTGAAAAGTTTCAAAGTTCTTAATAAGTAATGATGAGTTGGGTTTAAAGATTCAAACTTTGGTATAGCTTGCAATAGTATGTGGATCAGGAAAAAAAAAGCGCGCTTTTATTTATTTTTTGCTTCTGGATGTGTACGTTCAATATGACTATTTGCTGTTTTGTTTGACGTTTGGGTTCAATAAGACGAAATAAAATTATATGGTAATGCTTAATTGACATATGATTTTTGGGTCATCTAGCTAGCTTGCTTCTATTGATCACTGATGAACGTACTCTTCAAAAAAATTTCCCTCTAATTAAAGAGTGTTAATATAGCTATGGACCATTATAGATTGGTCAATAAATCAACTTTGACCTTCGTTTACCTGCCTTGAAATTGCATGGACCATAGCATGGCATAAAGCTAAGGTAAGCACTGACCCCTTTATTATGTGGAGAGAATGTGACTTTTTAGACACGACCTTAGGGTTTTAGGGTAGGGTTTAGGGTATGGTTTAGGGTTTAGGGTTTAGAATTAGGGGCCAGATGTGTTAAAAAAAGGGTTAAGGAAAAATCTTTCATTAATGTGACTGTTGTTTAGCAGGGTTTAAATGTTTCTGGCATGGTGATTGTTTCCCTTTGTATACCCTCTTGGATTTTTTTTGAACAAAATATACCCTCTTTGTTCAAAAGTTTGGAGATCATTTACTTATTGGGGACTTTTGTGCATCTTGTGTTGTCACCTTAATATTTATTTGATTGCAACATAATTTTTTTTCTTAAATATGTTTATTATTTTTAACTTTTATTTATCATGATGCTATATAAACTTTTAAAGTAAGAACTGTAAGATTCTCTAATAACCGGTTTTATGCGATTATTGCTAGTTTAAATTTAAACCTTATGAGTTATGTGGCACGGCAAGACTACTCCTAATGCATGTTCATTAGTAACAGATGAAATTGATAACATATTAACATATATACCATTCACTGTGAAGATTAATGAATGACAATTGCAGTACTCTCCTTTCTGTCTTCAATTGTTAGTGTTTTTTTTTTTGGTCAATTGTTAGTGCTTTAGAGGTGACGTGAACAAGGTCACTTTTCATCTGATTTTTTTTATATTTTTTTTATTTTTATGCAAGAGATGCTGTTGATTGTGTTTACATGAACCATCACAAGAACTTCACGTTGTTTGGAGTAGTATTAGAACAGGTTTTGCTTCAGTACGTACGTTATGAAACCTGACTTTTTTATATTTTTAAATGAAGCTTGAGTTCTATAGTGGAATAGTGTCTTGAGTTTTACTATTTAGTTTATGAAATCTAGGAAATGTTTCTTAATTACCAGACTGCCACTCCTGTAAGATTCCATCTATATATCCATGGATAATATTTTCTTTGTGCACCTTACTACCTTTGTAAGATAATAGCAGATATGTATTCGATTTGCTTCTATTTCAGAAAATTGATTTGAGAATTTTCTGTTGTCTTTTCAGGTTTGTCAAATAAACAAAATCACTTACTAGCAGGTATGGATGTTGCTTTTATCTTTGTGCACTTCGCTAGTTCGCTATTTATGAGTTTGGTTGCATGTTTTCTATGTGATCCAGTTTTTTTGCAGAGAGGAGAACATATTTGTCTCCTTAATTACTATTACTTGAAATATGTTGGAATAGCATATAGAGATTGATCTGCAAAGTTTAATTATTATATCAAACAAAGGGGAAATAACAGTAATGTTGATCCTCCATCATGCTTCTTAGCATAATATTATCACTCTTTCTGTTGTAGGGATCCAGGGAAGGGGAAAGTTGTAGTTTTTTAGGGTTTCGTGCTTCTCTTTCCCTTTACTACACTTGCTTTATTCGCTGCGTCACCAAGAAACTGAGAAATCCAAAAGATAGAGATGGAAGTGAGTAATCGTGAGCGGTTTAGCCTTACTGAGTACACGAGCGGGGATATAGAATTGGCTAAGGGCAACATTTATGAGCGGGTGAGACTGCGCGCTGAAGGCATTTGGCACGTTGTTTATAAAGGCCATATCGGCGGCGACACAGTTGCAATCAAATTCCTCAGCCTAAATGATAGTCCAGAATATTACTTTAAATATATGGTAAGGGTTTCGATATAGTGAATCTGAATTGTTAATTACTATGGATCGATCCTCTCTATTGCGTCAATAATTATATTTTAACCGTACGTACCAGTCAATGGTTGACCAAAAAAAAACCTTTGTGTAGGTTGAGTACTTCAGCAAGATTAGACACCCTAATCTTCTTGGCATGTTAGGGTTCTGCACCGAACTGAAGTGTTTTGTATATGAATATGTGGACATAGAAAACAGTACCTTGCAGGATGTCTTGATATCATCGGCTGATGATAACCCTTTAAAGAAAAAGCTTCAGTGGCAGGATCGGATTCGCATTGCTGCTGAGATTGGCTCAGCTCTGTGCTACCTTCACCAGTTTCAACCTGAAGCTATTGGTCATGGTTGTCTCACCGCATCCAACGTCTTCATTGACTCAAATCTCGTTGCCAAGGTCGATTTTGTGCAGCTGAGCAATTACAGTAAAACACGTGTCATTTACTTGGATGTCCTGGCTTTTGGGAAGTTGATGAATCTCTTAACTGGTTTCTCTGGGGATATTGATTATTCTCTTACTGAAAGGTTGACCCTGTTCCGTTCTATAGAGGAGACGGCTGGTCAATGGCCACATGATTTGGCCGAGAAACTTGTGGACTTGTCTCAACGTTGTAAGTGTGTTGATTTATTCTCTGATAAGGAATCCTATATGGTGACAGTGAAGAAAGAACTTGAAGAGATCAGAAAAAAAGCTGAGGGTATTGTGACGCCATGTGCCGGAAGTAGAGGTGCTTATAGAGAGGACTCCAATGATGAGATTGAAGGCATATATCTTACTTGATGTATGGCTTTAATCGCAATCTATATTGTACAATCTAGTATCTGACTAGACTGTTTTGTGGTTCTTGTATTGTACTCTTCATACTGCTTGTAATTAACTCTTCTATATGAATGGATTCCCATTTGAATTAAAAAAAAATCTAGTATGACATGGAACATGTTTTGGGTGATCATCTTTTTAGCATTCAAGGCAAATATTCGGGTCAAGATGGTGTGCAGTATTTACCCAAAACTTGCCATTAGTTTCCCAAAAATGACACTTACAAAAAAAACTTGGCCTCAGTTCCAAAAGATGATCATCTGTATATGCCTATCTCGGCTTTTAATAGTTATATGAATATCCAACTGTTTTAGACAAAAAAACATATTAATTAGTACGTCCATCTTAATTTTTTGGTACATACAGGAAGTAATGAAGGATCCACATGAGCGAGAAGCCATAGAGAAATGGTTGAAAAAGGGAAATGATACATCACCATTAACAAATTTTAAGCTACAGTACACAATTCTTATCCCTTGTCAGACTCTTCTTTCCCTTATAACAGATTGGCATTGCGAAAGATCAATTCCCTATCCTTGACAGTGTTACTTTTATAGTTTTATTATACCTTTTTATTAAGTAAAAGAGTAATGACCATATAGAAAAACTTATGTGTTATTGTTTGCATTGATCATATTTAAGACATTTCCTTATGTTGTCATATCAAATTTTTAGTGTTCAAATTGCAACAAATTTAAACCTCAAATGGTAATGACGAAGTGATGTTAGTTCAGTGGTTAGAGCATCCACTACCTAAAATTCAGGTTATGAGTTCGAGTCACCATGAGAGTAGGAGTAAAATCTTTTGATCCTCTTTAAAAAATAATCTCAAATGGTGATGCTATAAATTCTTGAAGTGCATGCTCTAAATAGAAAACGCGATTTTGAGGAGTATTTTTGTAATATTGAAATTTTTAGAAATTGATGTGCAAAGAACCTAAACAAATGAATTGGTTAACTTAAGAATTTAAACCAATTTTACGTTTCAGCCACAGACTAGGATTGATAAGTAAGATCAATCCTCAAAGATTACCAAATTTCGTTTGTTGCATACAAATATATACCATTAACAAACCAAATAGCGGATAAATAAAGATCAACGTAAACAAGCCGAAAATGTCCTCAAATGAGGTAAACAACTGATACTATGCCGGTAAACAACCCATTAATAGAAAGAGTACATAAAGAACAACATAAATAACTCAAACTTATTAGACGACGATAGAAGGCAGTTCAGTCTTCAATACTCGATCAGGAAGTGAACTTGATCACTTTTGTCAATCTTGAGATGGCACAACGATGGTCTTGTTTGTCAATCATCCTAAGGCATACATGTTCAATGAGCATGCAAAGATGCCAATGATGAATGGTTTCAAAAGTATTATTGGTTTGATGACCTCAACAAACTAAACAAAGAACAACTTTGTCGAGGTTCTTTGCAAGTGTTTGGCTCAAGGACTGAAGATGCATGGTAGTACAATATTAGCTGAAAATGATATGCTCAAAAATCATAAGAGTCACACTTACACAACACTAGGGTTTCAATATACTTATGGACCTAGGATTAGGGTTAATAAATGCGCTACTGGACATTTATAAAAAAAATATTTTCAATTTTTTTTTCAAGGTCATAACACTACCTTCACTCAAGATAAGAAATATATTTACATCCCTACATGTATCCTCTATATTTTTATGTTTGTGATATGATCCGAAGAAACGAAATATGAGCTAAAATCAAGTCAAAAACAATGTGTAATGAATCTTATGACTTGACATTAAGTTTCAGAGGTAGTAGCATTGACCGTGATGAAAGATAAAGTTGTCTGAAACTTTTGGGTTTGCTACAGAATTATTCAATTATAATTTGCTATTATCTATTTATCTTAGACCAAAAAACAGCGCCCATGTTTTAGCCGAGAGAATTGACTTCTGCCTACCATGGATTTTCCTAAGAGCAAGAAGCCATACAAAAATGGTTGAAAAAACAATTAGGCTCCATGCATCACAAATGACAAATTGGAAGCTCAAGTCTTGACTAGATTTCGAGAATTAAAAGAAACTTAGGTGGATGAAAAATGGTTCGCAGGCATAGTCTGCCCTACACCTGGTTCAGCTTAATCCAATTGCTCAATAGTATTAAACTATTAATGAAATAGTCGGTTCTAATAAATAGGATGAAATTTATAGATTACAAAGAGCTAAATGGTAGCCCTTGTAGAAGTGTTGCAGTTATTGTACATTTTTTAATATTTTTTGCAAAATATTCTCTAACCTGGTAATTGTTCAACATATCCGATTGGTGTAGGAAGCTATTGCTAATGTATATATCTTGTGTCCACCAAGGGTCCTTTCACATTTCTATGAGCTGATACTGTAGCCTGCTAAACATCACACGCCCAGACAATTTGAGCGGCAAAGACATCTGGAAAATTTCCTTGGCAAGGAATAGTCTTCAAGCGAAGATGGATCGGTATTTATGTCTTCTGGTTTTGACCAGATATACACCCCTCGCTCCTGCCGGCTGCCTGGGACAGTGTTTTCCAGTACCAATGCTACCAAGAGTGTCACCACCATGTTCAAAGACATAAGTGCATTTATAGCAAAGTCAAGCTGTCATACATATAAACAACAGATTAGCTCATAACTTCAGAGGACATAACCAAATTTCAAAACTGCAGATAGAATATGCTTGGACAGGACAACATGCATGCCTCTACATATTAAAACATGGACCCTCGGCTCCCATATGTTATATTATGTTCATCTTTATCTGCAGAGAGGAAAATTAACCCTAGATATGTCTTGAGACATCTTCAGCGACAGAAGGTGTTATTTGATAACTTCTAATATCAGAGCTCAATGAGTTACAAGTTTCTTGTTAATCGAGTTAGTGGAAATTATCAACAGGGATTTTCTTTGGGCCACTAAGCTACACATTCTAAAACACATCTTGTAATGTGGGAGACACAGTTTTGCATGCCTACGCAATTTAATGGTCTCGGCATAAAAAAGGCCAATGTCATGAATAAGGCCTTTCTTGATAAGGCGAGTTAGAGGGGGCAACACACTTAGAATCAAGTACTTGAAAGGATCTTGCTCCATTGCTCAAAAGTCCTTGAAAGGCCTCCACTAGTTCATCCTGTACTTGGAAGAGCATCTTACATGGAGTTGAGATTCTTGTTTTAAAATGGAGGATGGGAAATCTCTTGAATATTCAAGTTCTGGACTGACAATGGTCCCTTGATTAAGAAGGGTGTAGATGGTTGCTGGTTTCCTATGTGTGCAGTGGAATATTCATAAACTTTGGGAGGTACATTATTAATATTCCTACTGGTCTTGGAAGAGATATTATGATTCTAATATCTGGGGGCTTGCTCCAAATAGTTAGTTCTTGTTACGAGTACTCCTTTTAAATCTCTGTAATGGGTGAAGCTCCCCAAGCAATTCAGTGGAGTCTTATCTGGCAGTTAAGAGTTCCTCCTGAGTTCAAGACCTTGGCTGGCTACTCTAAATATGCTTTTGACCGATGGTCTCTTCTCAAGACTACCTGGGAGATGAACTTTCCTAAAATCATGGTTGAGGCTGATTCTCCCCTCAGGATGGTTTCCTATGCTTTATTTGAACCAGAATTTCTACCAATGTCTCAAGAATAGCATGCTTTATTTGACTCATCACTCTTTTGGTAGAAATTCTGCTCTTTATTTCCCTTCGCTTTTCATTTTTCCATTTCTTTTCTTTGGGGGGGGGGGGGGGGGGGGGGGGGTGTGGAGCTCTGATATTCATGTTGTGCATTTAAACCATAAAGGAAGAAAATAGATTTCTTACTTGTTTACTCCCGGTGCGGGCTGGTCCATTAGATGCTGCTGCGTAAGGAACGAAATAGCTAGGGAGTATGAAGCTGGTTTCAGGTTGATACTGTTGAAAATATGCAGGAATAGATAAACCAAGAAACAAAGAAACACCAACTATCATCATGTTTCTAAAACTTGCTGCTTGACTATACTGCAGTGTTGAGAGACCCAACGCCACAACAAGGGCCCACGTAAAGCAGAGCACGGAGGCAGCCAAGGCCAGTGGTATAGAGGCAAGAATGGCACCCACTTTTCCTATCAAACACAACAAATGACACCAATGCAGCTTATTCAGAATGACATGAATGCAGCTTAATCAGAATGACACGAATGCAACAAATGACATCAAACACAAAAATGGCACCGATGCAACAAATGACATCAAACACAATAAATGACACCAATGCACCAAATGACATGACAACTAATATCCATAATGATGATGATGATCATAAAATATACTAATATAAACAATATCTGTCCATAATGACAACTAACATCCGTTACGAAATGTGTATGGAATAACTAAGACCTGATAACATAATTACATTCAAAGATGTACTATATTGTTGAATATGACAGTTTCCAAGACATATCATAATGTAACACACAATAATGAAACATCAGTAGCATTTCAATATTTTGGGTTTTTGTTGATATTTTGTAGTACTTTACCTATGAATGAGAAGAAGATTAAGAAAACAGCTCCAAGTTCCACAACTCTTCGACTTGCCACCTTTGTTATGTCGATTGTATGAACATTTTCTGTCAAGGTGGTTGACCCAGTACCTGAACCCCAAAGGCCTGCCAATACACTGCAGAAACCCTCCAACGCAATTCCTCTGCTGACAATTCCTCTGGTTGGAGGCTTCAGATTAATTCGCACAGATGCAGTGTGGTATGTTCCAACCTGGACAAGCATTGTCACCACATGCATCAGTCTCATGCTGGTAATTTCATCTTTGTGTTCATTCACTGCCTTAAAGTACAGATACAAATTTGCTTTAGCCATATAAAGATGTGAATTATCCTTGTGGATGCTAAGTTAACACATTCTTTGTATAAAAAGTGCACTTACAACGCCTGCACCACAGCAGAAAATCATACCATTACTAAAGGATGGCATACTAATCCCCTATTGAGAAACGAGGCATTTTAGCAATCTATATGTTTGCATTACCAATTACATGACACAAGCAGTGTGTTAGTGTGTGCACACATACAAGCATGTGACAACATATTTGTAATAATTTTCAGTTACATTTGAACTATAGCTACCCACCGAATCAACTGATGCAACGAGTGATACAAAGATCATGATAATGGAAGTCCTGAAATGGAAGATAGGGATACCCCATTGCAGAGGGTAGGGAATCCTGACCCATGCAGCAGTTCTCCATGCATTTGAAACATCAGTCCTACAATGTTTCATAGTATATGCATGTCTTCTACAAGCATCTATTAAGATATTTGAACTAGGTATATCAGAGGTGCAGCCTTTGTAGTCATACGCTCCACCGGCTGTCAAAAAGAATGCATAAGTCCATATGATCATTATGCTCAAGGGAACCTGAAATGAGAAAACAATCAAACATCAACAAAATCTATCAAATTCATACTATCCACATGTACCAACAAAATTGTGAGTGCTATCAACAACTAGAAAGAAATGAGATAATGATGTTGACGATAATGTTTCTCTTTTTCTTTTCTTTTCCTAAATATATTTTCCCTCAGTTTTCATTGATTGGGTTTAAGGGGAGGTTTTCAGTCTTTAATTTGTCCACAATGATGAGATACAATTAAAATATCCCGCAAGGGGTTGGAAACACATGTTAAGTATTTTGCTACTAATGTTACTGTATAGTAAATGTTTTGACCTTTCAGTATCAATTCAAATAACTAATTAGGCCCCACACTGCCAAAACTCAGATAGTATCTAAGGCCTTTTCTTGAAATAGGTTGGGAATTCAACTTCCCATGACAGCACAAGCGACAATGTATGTGGATAGTAATGGTTCTTTAATCCACAGGAAGAATAGGAAAAGGATAGGATAGAGTTTAGTTACACATGGGAAAGATTGAAATCTTCATTCCAAACAAGACAAGTTTCTAAATTGATAAATAAATAAGCTAGAATGTAGAAAGGTAAGATGCATACTGCATAAATCCGGAAAAGACGATGCCCAAAGATGGATACCCCTCGAAGGTACTGAAAAGAAAAAAAGCAACAAAAGTGTAAGAAATAAAAAAAAAAAATTTTTTTTTTTTTTTTTTTACACTTTGCAAAAGCATATATTGAATCAAGAAGCTAAAATGTGAACAACTTCTTTAAGACAACAATGGAGGTATAGCACAGGCTGCATAGGCACATTTAATACCAAATAATCACTTACCAAGGTGAATATAAGAACTAAAAGTATCTGTGGAATGCTGATTTCAACACAACTACCAGCTTGAGGAAAGCCATAACTAAAAAACGCCAAACCTACGGCAGCAACAGTTGGTGCAACAACAATAGGGTTTATCAATCTGCAACAGATTATCATAAAGATTATGGGAATAAATGGTATAAACTTATAGGAGCACAAACAAATAACACTGTAGAAACCATTATAGCTTTTGAAAATCATAAAAGAAAATAAACATTTCAAAAATATAATTAAGCATATAAATGAACCAAGGCCTACTGATGCTACTATAAGTGCAACCACGATTTAATTTATCAACCAACTATGATCTATTAAATCAATATGAAAGTACTAATATATTAGGGTTATATGCAAATGGAAAAAAGTAAATTTTTCTTTCCAGTATTCTCATCAAAATATCTTTGCTAGAGATCCATCACATGATTAAACAAGCCAAAAATGAAAACCAGTTCTCCAAATTTGGTACTATATTACATTGTCATAATTAAAGAAAATGAAAAGAAATTATATGCAAATAGCACTAAGCCAGCAGGAATATGTGCATCCAAAAAATCAGTTTGGTTAAAATATATATCTTATTTTACTTAAGCATTGTAAAATAGGGAATAAGAAAACTTTACAAGTAATCTCTGGACTACCTCAGCAATAAAGACATTAAACCACTAAATCCCAGGACGCTTTGAAATATCGAACCAACAATTATAGCTCCTTGCAGTTCTCTCATTATATGCCTAAATTTCTGCAGTAAAAAGAGAATTAATAAACATTGAAACTATGAGGTTCTTGATACTTTGAAGTTGCAAGTGAAGGTCACTCCATTACATAAAAGGTATATAATCTTCCATTCTGAAATATATGGCAAAACAATTAACTTCAAGATGCAAGGAATTTCCTGGATATTAGAACATTACGGTTGATAGTATCATAACTATTGCTTTTTCTACAGAAAACTCACATGTTCTGTAAGATTCCGATATTCTTGAGCATTCATGATAACTAATGCCGGTGCTAAATATACAAACGAACTTCCTTGAACTAGTGGAAGTCGGGTTCCAAAGTAAGAGTGCATTATTGTCGTAATACCAGAAACCAGCAGCATTGTTGAAATCACAGTGGCAGTATCCTTCTATGATCATTTATGCAATGTATATAGTGAGTTACCCATTTAAATTGTAAGACAAAAATGAATGCAGGAAAACACATGCTTACATCTGTTCCACCCATGGCCGGTACAATGATCAAGGGGATGAATATAAGTGAGCCAGCCAATGATAAATAGTGCTGCAGACCGTAATATATTAGTGGGACTGCGATTGAAAAATAACCAGATGAGAGTAGGAAAAAAAAAGCTAAACTCTTGTGACTGGCAACAAGATTCAAGAGTGCCAAAGTTCTTTCTAAAATATGAAATGAGTAATAAGAAGGGAATGCCCCTTGGCCACTGACTAAAGCCAGAGAGAACCAATCAACTTTACCAACAGTATAGACCATCCTTTTCAATAAAGAGTATAGACTAGACCACAACATTTTTTTTAGCTTTGAAATCTTGAAGTCCAAGCTACATAACTATATGAAGCAAACTTGCAGTAAATCTTTAAGCTCCCGCACTAGAAGTTCAGGGCAGGGATCTTATTCAAGTCTCAATGTTGAAACTTGAAAGGACTATTTTCGGTTTATTCTTTCTAGAAAATGAATGCTACGTTGCATTACAAGTTTGTGTTCTTTCTCTACGATTCCTCCCCTAATCAAGTTCATGTTTGCCTGCCATCTAGATTGTTGCACTTTATGAGAAAAGGGGTGGCGTGGTTGCTCCAGGTAATCCAGCTTCCACTGTTACAAGACTCCGGATATTTGTTGATTTCCTAGTTTTGATAGTTTTTGCTCATATTGAAAAGTGAAACATTGAAACTTTAAACCTCCCACCACACACATACATTTTCTATTTTCTTTGCTCACATTTTCAAGTTCTAAGAACATGAACTTAATCTCAACAAATTTCTTAAGCAGTTAACATTTTCCATCTATCCCATTGCACTTATTGTATCTATTGCCTTATATGATGACTGCAACTTAATCATACAACGATCACAAACAAAACAGCAATTGGAACTGCATTCACAAAGACCATTTGACAAATTAAAACGAAAAGAATGCAAGTATACTAACCAAAACCCGGATTTTCCCTTAATCCAATCCTCATTGCAGACGCTCTACCCCACCCTCCATGAACAGGTTCTTCACCATCCGGATACAAATGCATTTCCTCTCTTTCATCTTCCTCATTCATCTTCTTCGCCTCGCCTGCCAAAGCAACTGCTGTGACTCCAAGCTCATTCCCATTCCTGTTCTCATTTCCCTCAATACCAACACTTCTCTCTTCATCTTTAGCACCCAAAACAGGCTCATTCTCACCCCTCCTCCTTCTACTCTCAACCCTCATTGTTTCCTCATTCTCATTCCTCACCCCACCACGTCCAATCCCACTAGCTGGCTCAATCTCAATCCCTCTACTGGGTTTAGTCCGACCCAGAACCGGATCGATCTCAATTTTCGGAGAGGACCCACTTCCACCTCTAAAACCCCTCTCCAAATCAAACCCAGAACTCTCATTCTTCCCACTGCTACTAGCAACTGTCTCCCCTGAGAAAGTAGACACAAACCCAGTTCTTTTGGCCCAGGATTTAAGCTCTCTCGGATTGTGATCCTTCCTCGGCACAAAAGCCCCAACCTCTGGCTCAATGGAGCCTACTTCTGCTCGACCCCTCCCACTCTCAGCCTTGTTTAGGAAATCTGAGCTCGACCCAGTTGCCATTTCAGCTTCTTCTCAACTGGGTACCAGCTTGTTCAACACAAACAAGCTTCAAAATTGAAGAATCGAAACGGAAAAAGGCCTCAGTTCCTCGCAAGAGGACAACGCCAAGAAACTCAGCAAACTATAAACACGTGAAGGACAGACAGTACCAAAAACTGAAAGAGGGAGAGTGAAAGCCAAGAAAGAATGAGTTGGACTTGTTGGTATTAGCTAGGAAAGGTGTCAAGAAATTAAAAGATCATCACTTTGATGTGTGCACATCAAAACTGTAATAATGGGGACTGCACCGACTGGTATTGGACATAACTGTGAGTCTGTGAGTGAGCATTTGAGTAGCATCTTCTTTTGATATAGTTGCCGCTCGCCGGTTGCTTTCAGGTTTTTGCTTTGTTTACTGAAATTACTGAATCCTCCCTCGTTTTTGGCCGTTGAAGAAACTCTGTTATTTTGTGCCAGACTCAATCATGGTGTCGATTTCAAAATCAATGGTTCATGTCGGCCCAAAAAAAATGAACATAAAAACTCAATGATTTATGATGTATCATTCAACTAATCACGGTTCATATTAATTGAGCCAAGACAGCAAGATGTGAACCGTTAATTAGTGTGGAACTCATTAAAAAGTCCACACAACGTCACAACCACTAACTAACTAACACGTCGTTAGTATTCTTGCTTAAATTCAAAGAGTCCTCGGCTTAATAGGAAGTCTACATCAATTAACAATTGTTGATCACGAATGCAAAAGAAACAAACGGAGTTAACAATTGTAAGTTTCGTTTATGCCGTGGATTATGTCTACTAAAAACAATTAAATCGTACTCGTTTAAATTTTACAATCGATTGTGTAAAATTAAGTGTGAAATCCATACTCATCCGTAGATGTCAACTTTTGGGTTTCAACTTTTGCTGATGGAACCAATTTTTCCTTTTCTTTACACTTCAGAAGAAAAAGAGTACGTTGCACATGCCATTAAACTAGTCTTATAAAATGGGGTCCTAAACATTAAGTTGATGGTACTAAAGTATTAGAGATAAACTCAAAAATAGAAAGGAATGATAGTGTTTCGGACCTTTGTAGCTTAAAGATTAAGTTTACCATAATTAAGATCTTACTAATGATTTTGTGACTTGTCACAAAAGAGATAATCATTTGATTCATTGTCTATAATTTGTCTCACACTCACTAACGAAACCTATATTAATGCATCCCACTCCCCACTGAGCATGACTGTTATTGCTGTAATTATAAGTTTTTGACTGCAATCGAAAGCTTTCTTTATAGTGTTCAAAATGTCTAGAAGGTTGATCACCACCTCCTGATAGTTATCGTGAAATACAAGGATCATAAAAAAGTGTTACAAGTAATTATAGCTGCAAATGTTACCCTCAATTTTCCAGGTCGCCAAATGCACTAAAAAAGAAGGAGAAAGTCGACCTGATTGGACAAACAAAAAGTCATTTTGGCCAACAAGAGCATAGTTTACGATAAGTCCTACCAGACTTAAAGAAGAGAAAGTTAAACCTTTTGGTTCTTTGAATTCACTGGAATACAAAAGAAAAGAAGAAAAGGGAATATGATTCCAAGATCCATTGAAAATTGATGCTTTAAACCCTGTTTCATGAATCATGATCATGGAAAACCACAGGATCACATACAGCTTAAATTACATTTCACAAGGGGGCTAAATAAAGTCATACGTCCACTAGAAGTATAGCAAATTGTGTATATCCAGCACTAGCAAGCGTGAAACACAGTTTCTTCATTCATACCTATGCAATTTCAGATCACTACGTTGGAAACCGGCTACAATATGATTGAGAACCCATCCAACCTCTCATTTTGGTCATGACCTGCAAGTAAAAAGATTGCTGCTTTTGTTCTAGGAGCAAAGTCGAAACCATTTCCACGCACTGGACATTCGGTTTTGGCAGGTATCCATTTCACTGAATCAATCGTAAGTTCGTAACAACATTCTTTGGTTACTAGCACAAACGGCTCCTGGTGATAGAGTTGACCATATGTTTGTATCAAAAGACTAACTAGTAGTACCAAGCCTTGAGCATCGTTGTATTCTACAGATCTATCCATTTACAAACTCGGTGGAATTACAACTCTCTCACAAAGGCAACATCCAAGGTCTATATTTAAAAATTTACAATGTTCCTAATATCTACAAAGGGATTCAGTATCACTACAGAACTTAAGGTAAATTTTTGCAAATGTCAAGCCAAACTATCCAACTTAAAATGGTAAAACAAAGATGCCAAAAGCCAACCACTGGTGTGAGCCTATGGCTGCATATAAACTAGTCATAAGAACATAACTAACTATTTAAACTGTGTTGAGCATCTTGAGCTTAAGTCATATATAATATCTCAAACTTCAACTTCCATGATAATGCCAACTGAGACCTTCGATAATATAACTATTCACTGTTCTCCTTATGCTCCACTTTATGAGTTCTTTCAGCAGTGCTTCACATACCCGAAGACCAAACCTAATTCTCATGTCACTACTTCATAATGAGGGGTACCATAAAAGCTCAAGTCACTTGCCATAAGTTCATATATCACTAACACCCTTTGTATAACTTTAAGTTTCTAAAGCAATATTTTTCATCTAACACTGCATTCATGTTCAACCAGATGACCCATTTTCCTTATGTGCCCATGTTGGTTCAATGAGGGCCAGAACAAAAGATAGTTAGATTCTTCCCATCAATCAAGCTCACTGCAATCCACCACAAAGGGTGGGTAGCCATAACCGGATGTGTTGGTGACAAGTAGGCCCAAAGGCTGCTCCTGTCCCTGTTAGGGGAGATGCCAACCAACCATCTCTCCTTTCTAAGAACATAAGTATTACCAAAAAAGAACATATATCCTTTCACCATCCATAAAAATAGTTGGGTTAGAGAATGTACCTATTATCTTTGATGAAGAGCCCTCCATTGAAGCTTGACTAAATACTGTTTTTTTCTCCGCAATCAGCATAATGCCAACTTACGCGGCACAATATAAGTGTGGCTAAATTCATTGTAGATCGAAAAATGTAAATATGCACAATAGATACACTTTAGTTGATAGACACTACTATCAGGGTGCATAAAATTGACTCATTAGCTAACTGGTGATCATTAATCAATGAAGTTGCTCTGAAATATTTCACAATATGCACACAAATCCAGCTTCATTAACGTAGAAATGAATCAAAGACTATAGAAATCAAGATAACTAATGCAATTCAATCATCCAGACAACAGAAAATTAACTACTTCTCTTCCTAATTGCTCTACTCAAAGATTAGAAATATCTACTCCTAACTTCCCCCATCAAAAGCCCAACCTTAAAGAACAACATTCACATTCACATTCTCATTTGCACTGCCATCCATCATAACATTGAGAGTAACAGTCTAAGTATTTCATTTCTATGAATAATCTTGCATAGTAATTTCATGAAAATAGTAATTCCGTAAAATACAAACACAAACTGGACCGGATAATCAACCCAGAACCATTGAAAGAACAAAGCAAGTGCTATGAACAGAAAGTGTTTGATGAAATGCGCAAGGGAATCAAGGACTATGTAGCTTCTATTTACGTGGAACGGGAGAGGCAGAGAAGATGCGAGATACGTGTTCTTGCTGCTCGCGGAAGCGTCGCCGGAGGAAAGTTTCTAGGATCTCCATGACCGAAACGAAGCGTTTCATCTCCTCGAGGCGGCGGTTGAGCTCGGCTTCCCGAGTCCTAGCCCGCGTCAGCCGTGCCTCCGTCTCGGCTAGGCGGCCGCGCAGATCTTCCACCGCCACCGCGTTGTCGTTCGGCGATCGGACGGTCCGCGATGGGGTCGGGTTGTCTCGGGAGAAGGGCCGTTGCTGACCATAACACGATGATGATGATGATCGATGACGGTGTTAGTAATCGGAAAGAAATTTACAGGGAAGAAAGAGAAAGAATTGTGCTTTCGCGATGGGGAGGGTTTTGTCTGGAATATCCGTACCGTTGAGCCGGAGGGACTAGGTGCTTTAGCTTTATTCATTTTGGGAAATTCTATATAGTATATACACCTCAACCAAATTTTTACTTTGCTGTTTCTCTTTTATGTTATTTCCTCTTTTACCCTTTATCATATTCTCTCAAATTCACCTTCAATTACAACACTACTAGGCTCTAGTCTCTGCTACCACCCACCTTCGTTGCGTTGCTGCTACTCATAATCGGTAATGCAACCCACTTACTACTAGGCTCTAGTCTTTACTCCCCAGAAAGTTAATAGATTAGGAGCTCAAAGGGGAGCTCAAAGTCTTCAAGAAAATCATAATTTGGTCTTCAAACTACAGATAAATGGTAGAGCTATAAACATAAATGAGAGAGTAATGGAGAGAAACGTTGTTTTATAGATAAAGCAATCGAGTGAAAGTGGGACAGATGAAGAACAATTTTCTCGGGTTGGAGGCGTAAAACAACTGCGCTGAAGGCGTGCATGAGAAGAGTTATCGCTTTGCCCGCTTCTAAGTGCTTCCCGTGTTTTCATTCTGCAGCACTTCCAAGAGATGTGCTTCCTAAAAAACCACTTATAAGTGCTTTCAAAATTTTCCAAAGCATTTTCTAAATTTTGCCAAACATCAATATTTTTTTAGAGAAGTGCTTTTATCAATTTTAAAGCGCTTTTAGCCATTTTAAAAACAGTCCCAAACAGGCTCTTAGTGACAATTTATAAAATTGTTGTTCAAAAATAACAATTCATTATTTTCTAAAACATAAACACATGAATATCTCGTGAGATTTTACTAATTATGTAACTTTTATTTTTAATCACTAATTTTTTTATGTTTTTCAACACATCCGTATGGTTTTTTTAGCGACATGCATTTTTCAGTCATCGCACTCAAACCCACCCCCTACCTACAACCTAATAATCCGCTATTCTCTTTTTTCTCCTCTCTCCTTTTCGGGTTGTCGGATCTCGCCGCCGACAACCCCTAGACTTGTATTTAGTTTCTCTCTAGAAGGGTAAAATAGGAATCTTATTTATTAAAAAAAAGAGAGAGGCAAATAATAATGTATATAAGCTAATAGAAGAAACACCAGAAGAATCACGAAAGCGGCAGTAGAAGTGAGAAGTTCAAATCGCTCCACCGTCCGAGTGAAACCATGGCGGCGGCACCTCCAGACCTCGACTCATCTTCCTCCATCTTCTCCCACAAAAACTCCAGGCTACCAGACGACACCGTTTTCTACGCCATCTTCCCCGACTCCTCTCTAACCTCCACCACCACTACCGCCTCACTCCAATCCCTCCACCTCCAAATCCTCCAAACCCTCACTCCCTTCACCTCCGACTACATTTGGCAGCACGAGCCGTTCACTCTCTCCCTCTCCGCTTCCCCCAAACCCTCATGTCTCTGCTCCCAGCACCTCCCTCACCTCCACGGCAAGCTCCGCGTCGGCGACAACCTCGAAGACGAGTGGTTCACCGTCTTCCTCCTCTTCCATATTTCCAGAACCTTCCCGGACCTCTCCATCAGAGTCTGGGACTCCGACGGCGAGTTCCTCCTCATCGAAGCCGCCTTTCACCTCCCTCGCTGGCTCAACCCTCAGACGAGCTTAAACCGCGTCTTCATTCGCCACGGCCAACTCCATATTGTGCCTAAACATCGCCTCCGCAACCCTAACCTCACCGAATCCTTGAATTTCATCCTGACTTTTAGTCAGGAGTCAATTGCGGCTGAACCGGTCCAGCTTGCAGTGAAGAACCGGATATTGGACTATCCAGAGAAGGCGAGGAGGAATATGCATGTGGTTAGAGTTAGGGTTCCGGCGTCGGTGGCTCAGGTGTTGAGTCAGGAGCCGTGCCTAGTTGCATTGGCCGTTGAAGCTTTCTACGACCGTGACATTGATACTATGAAGTACGCCGCCAAGATGGAGAGGTTCTTGAGCAGAGGGAGAGAAGAGGAATTGGTGTGCGTATTGGTGAAAATGTCAAGGGCAATGTATGCTCAGCTGGTTCAGCAGACATTTCAGGCGCCCAAATGTTATCCAATGCCGAATAGGACCGATTCCACATATGTGGAGGCTGAATTGGGGATGAAGATTGCCTGCGGGTTCGAGATGATGTATCAGCATCGGAGAAAGGAGGGGCTGGACGGGAAAGGGAGTACTTGGGATGCGTTTAGGGAGAGTTTGGAGAGGAGCGGCTACTTTGAAGGATTGCTTCCGGGTTCGAAAGAGTACCAGAGGTTGATGCAGAATGCGGAGGAGTATTACCAGAATAGTGCTTTGTTTTCAAGGGCTAGGTACTTGTGCTTATAACTATTTGAAGTTCACTTGTTGTGGTAGATAATTATTTATGTGTATTTTTGTATCTCCTGGGTTGTGGATTGTGCCACTTTACTGGAATGATGATGTTCTTATTTTAATATGTAATTAAATTTTAATTTACTGACATTGTGGTAGTTACTTGTGAAATGCTCACTAAATGTTGTAGGAATCCATTTGACAGGAAAATGGATCCGAGTATGTAAAGGCTCCAATTGGATTGAGATTTGTGTTATTTGAATCTTTGTTTGGTGTGATGGTGATGTGTATTTGTGTCAAGATACTGTACTTAGTTGAACTTTTTGTTTTTCCTCTGTCAGTGTCAGGAGTTAACTAATGTGTTGCTTTGTTGCAGTGAGATGATGAGTGCTCCAGTGAGACGCATAGATGAGATTCTTGCGTTACCTTATTCGGTGGATGATTTCAAGGGTCAAGATGTTCCACCTTCTGATGATGATTCTTGGCTTTACAATGGAGAGGATGAGTTGAACTCTGCACTTCTGGAGAGACAAAAGGAGATGGAACTTTATGATTTAAAGCATAAGAAGAAGCAGAAGTCAAAAGAGCAGGAAGATGTTGGTCCATCCTCCAGCTCTAAGGGTGATGGGTTCAATCCCAGTGATATAGCAAAAACCATGCAGGCATTTGTTGAAAAGGTGTCAAGCTACAAAGGAGCTGAGGTTCCTGAGAACAGGTTAGTGCATTTCTGTTACTTCTATTTGTGTATCAGTTCTTCATGAGTTTCACTCATTTTTATTCTTAAAACAGAAATTGAAGCAATTACCATGGATGTTAACATGCACTTTTAGTGCTGCTTTTTAGATTTGAAATGATTTGAACATGCGGTTTTAGTGTTGATGATTTGATAGAACTGAAATACTCATATCTTTAATCTCTGTAGAATAGGTCTCCTTGTCTCCATTTCTCCATTACTTTGAAGAAATAAGAACCTTTATCTCCAGCAGCAGTTTTAGAATCCTTTTATGGGTTGCAGTACTCTTTTTTCTTGTTTCTGTTGTTTGGTGTTGCTTCAAGTGTGCTGTTAAGGATTTTTTTGTTAAGATGATAGAGTGCTGGATATGTTTGAATGCTGTTCTATTTGTTGGCTAACTGTCCTGATGTTCACTGAGCTGGCATTTCTAAATTTTCCAGAACAACCACAATTTGTGGGGTTAGATTTATTTGGTGACCATAGTAATTGCTGCTTCTATGTCAGCTAGCAGTGAATTTTTTCATGTTTACACCTTATATTTTGACTAGCTGTTATTGCTTAGACAGATTGTTCTTTCTGCTTGAATTAGAGTGTAGTCATAATTCTGTACCTCATTTTTCCTGTTGTGTCTTCCTTCGGAATATCGAACATGACACAAGTACATGTATGGGAGCGACTAAGAGCTGTTCAGTGATCAGCACAACATGAAGCACGATACATGATTGGGCTGCATTTCCTGCTTGTCTCATTTCTCAACTCGACTTGCCTATGATAAACTAACTTTAGTTTATAGAATCCTAGGTTTTTAACTTTTTATTGGTGAAGCAGTTGCTAGTAACATGCATCACTTTCCAGTTTGTGGTACCAAGTAGTAATTATCCCACAAATTGGCCAGTTTGCCTAAGCAACTGATCATATATTTGAAGGGAGTTATGAAGTCTGGATGCTGGAAGTCTTGCACGTTAAGTTATTATAATATTGGATTGTGCGAACTTAAGTTGCTATCTTTATGTGAATTTTGATCTGCTGATATGACCTTGAATGAGTAGTCTAGTTAGTTGCCTTAGATGCACCTAAATACTAAATTACAAATTTTGATGGCTTGAATTTGTTAATATGAAGATTAATAACTCAAAAATTGGTGCAAGTTTTACATCTTTGTGAACCGATTAAGTTTGCCAGTCACTGAGAATTACTCTGTAGTCAATCATTTCTTAGGTATGTTTATTAACCATTGAGAGATGAGAAGTTGATTATTTTATATTTTGTAATTCTTTTGTAAAGGAACCTAAAAGAAGTGGACCTTGATGTGGACCGTTTCTTTAAAGATGTAGAATCAATGATGAAAAGCCATGGTGGTGAAGAAGCTACTAGTGATGATGATATTGAAGAAGGGTCCTCGTCTGACTTGGATTTTGGTAAGATGTACATCTTTTATCTTTTCCTTTAATAGACTGGACTTTCAATTGCTGTTGCATGCATGTTTTTTTAATGAAAACTGTTATTAGAAGAAACATGTCTCTCAGCACAAAAGAAAAATATAGAATAAAAAAACTGATCCCAAGTACACAGGTTCGGTTGAAATGGAAAAAAAATCTGTCCCACAGTCCCACTAAATAGGAAAAATAATTAATATGATGAAGAACACTTAGAAACTTCTAGAATAGACATGACGTTATCAAATTTAGAATTGAAACTCTAGTCAATTGTATCAAATGTACGGTAGGCTCCGGTGATTATATTCTTTTTTAGTAGATCTATTTGGGTGGGATGCTGTACCTTGCAAAGGTATGCAACTATTCCCATCGGTGATGACATACTTAGTGACAGTCTAATTTGATAGTGGTTGGAAAGTTGGTTAGCTCATGCAATGCTTTGCCTAAGAGATTGTTTAGAAACTTCTAGAATAGACATGACGTTATCAAATTTAGAATTGAAACTCTAGTCAATTGTATCAAATGTACGGTAGGCTCTCCGGTGATTATATTCTTTTTTAGTAGATCTATTTGGGTGGGATGCTGTACCTTGCAAAGGTATGCAACTATTCCCATCGGTGATGACATGCTTAGTGACAGTCTAATTTGATAGTGGTTGGAAAGTTGGTTAGCTCATGCAATGCTTTGCCTAAGAGATTGTTGAGAAGTCTTCCGTATCCATACTGGTTTGGTTGCTAGTAGAGTGGATAAGTTCATTTGAAAGTTGGTTAGCTCATTCAATGCCTTCCATAAGAGATTGTTGAGAAATCTTCAGTATATGCTGGTTTGGTTGCCAGTAGAGTGGATAAGTGCATTTGAGGGTTGAAGGCAAATGCCGCTTTCTCGGTCAGTTTTGCCATGCTTAGCACTGAAGTTTCAGCTCTTGGCCTTGGAAATTGTAGATGCCACTCAAAATGAAGGCTTTTCTCTATCTAATATGAGTCATGGGATTGACTTGGGTCTTCATTTGTTTAATTCACCCCTTCCATCTCTTGTTAGCTCTTTTAGCTGCTCATGCCTTGAGCTTTGTCGCAGCCATGGTTGTTCCCTGGTAATCCTTTTTTGTGTAGGGCCTTGACCCTCCACTTAACCCCCCCACCCCCAAAAGAAAAAGGAAAAAATAAAATAAAATTGTACCACAAGCTGTTATAGGGATTTAAAACGAAGTGATCTTATTGTAGATGGGAATTCTATTACCCTCCCCTCTAAAGCTAGTTTGTTCTGCTTATTCAAACACAAATCAGCAGAACAATCTAGCAGAACACACCAACACACCAAATTCTATTACCCTATCCACCCTCATTAGCACAAACAACATCTCAATTTCATTATATTTGGGGAACTTTGTAATTAAATTTATGATATTCACAGATGACTCGGAAGATGAAAGCGACACTGCAGAACTTTCTGAAGATAATGAGGATGGAGAGGATACTTTCATGCATTCTTATTCTGATGCTTTAAATGAAGAAATGAAGAGTACTACACTCGAGAAAAGTTTTGTCCGTGCTAATGAACAAGCCCCAAAGAGAGATGAGGTATATTTCTCCTTTTTACAAATGGACATAGAAAACTGAGTTCTTTTATGGTATGCAATTATGGAAACACCATTCAAAATGCATGCCATGCTCTGTAGGAATTATACATTTTCTTTTGCAATTTTCTGTGGGAAGTTATTTGTAACTGTTAGTTTTGTATGCAAATGTCCTGGGAAAGTGTCTAAATGTCAATTTCATTTGCATTTTGTTAGGGGAAAGTGTCTGTATCTTACTATTTCATTTGCAATTTGTTTGGGGTGGTTCTTATGATTTCTTTTACATGTTTCCTTATGAATCATCAATTTAACTTCTTTTTTTCTTGGGTAAGTTTAGGTGGAGTTTTCAGCATGAATCTTTGTTACATAGGGTATAATGCTTGCATAATTCTTTGCTCCTTGGTGCAGCATGAAATGATAAATTGAATTTGTGCATGTACAGGGAACATCGAATGCCACAGACGATATGGAGGAGGATTTCACTCCTGTGGATGTGGATGTGAATCTCGTAAAGAGTCTTCTTGATTCCTTCTCTAGCCAACAAGGCCTTCCTGGTCCGGCTTCCAATTTGCTTGGTCTCATGGGTTTACAACTCCCACAGGACGACAAAAAGGGCAAATGAGATCTTCCCATCCAGTTATGTGTTTCTTCTCCAAATGGATGGAGCTTGTACCCCTTGTTTCTCCTACTTTAACTTCCTTTCAAGTGGTGATCCTGCTGTAAATGATCCTCGTCCCTTTTTACTTTTTTCTAAAGAGCGTAGCCACCTATGTACATGTCTTTCGGTGGTGATCACTAGGATGGTGCAATTTTCTATGTTAACATGTTATTAGTAAATGCTTTAGAGTGAGAGTAAAGAGGTGTATTTGTGATGTGAAATTCCGGATGAGTTTTGCGGTAAAAGAACAATGTACGAGAGGCAAAAAGGAGATGGATGCATTACGGTTGGTGAACATAAGCCATCAGAGAAAAATGTGGTATGCATTACAGTATTATGGAGCATATACTTGGTGCGTATACTAACATTTCCCGGTACAATCGTAGATTGCATTTTTTTTTATATATGAATCTGGTGTCCTTTCCTCCCAGATGGCTGGAAGAATCCAAGTAATTTTTATCTTTTCTTTTACTTGTAAGATAATGATGCCAAATGCATTTATCTTTTTTTAAAAACCTGTAACCCAATTAATTGGATTAATCGGATCGGATTTTGGCTAGTCGACACTCCAACCAATTAACCTAATTGGCTAGATCTCACTCGTTTTGTTTTTTTTCCTTTAAAAACTTATTTATAGGCCAATTACTACCCTTTACTATAAAAAAACCAAACCAAAGTAGCTGTTTTGGTTGTTTCTGTCAAGATCCTTCTTTATTATCAGATAAAACAAGCAATTTTTTCTCTATTATCCTTTCGTACTAGACTACTTGGCAAATACGTCAAAACCCAAATTCACGGGGGTGCTACCAAGTCCCAGTCAGCCAGTCAAGCTCTCCTTTTCTAACTAACTTTAACAATCCAATGACTTTGATTCATTATTTTCTTGGCCTACTTGTTTGACCGGTAAGGAACACTCTATAACAAAAACCATCGGCTTCTGATTCACTTGAATCTTTTGTTACCACGTTTGTGTTTGGCACCAGCTAGCCACAACTTTTGACGGCAAGCAGAGATGGTTCCTCGGACGATTGATTTGTTAAAGGAGCAGCTTCCGGTGCACCAAGAATCTCTGCTACTCACCGCCGACGTCAAGACCGGCCTTGTCCTCGTCGACGTCGTCAACGGCTTCTGTACAGTCGGCGCTGGCAATTTGGTAAATTCAATCCCCCTATTCTTTTCATGATCCTAGCTATTTTCCAAAGTGTCAGCTCATTTGGGTTCATGTATTATGTTTTATCTGATTCAATAGGCACCAAGGCAACCTGATGAGCAAATCTCTGAAATGGTGAATGAGTCGGTGAGTCTTGCCCGAGTTTTCTGTGAGAAGAAATGGCCTGTTTTTGGTTTACTTGATTCTCATCACCCTGATATTCCTGAGCCTCCGTATCCTCCTCATTGCATTGCTGGTAGTGATGAATCAAAGCTAGTTCCAGGTACCCTTTTGCTCATTTGATACTATATATTTCCAGGATTAGCTTAATGTTATAAAGTTCCATGCTTTTCATCTTTGATCTTGTGTTAGGCTTAAAAACTATATTGGATTCTTGGAGCCCAAGCAAGGCAACTATATAGTCTTGACTACGATCCTTAGATTTGAATCTGTCTATTGAAATGGACCCTTTAATGTGTGCCTTATGTTAGTAGTTCTCTTTTGATTATATTGCAGCACTGCAATGGATAGAGAATGAACCTAATGTGACACTCAAGTGTAAAGACTGCATTGATGGGTTTCTGGGTTCGATTGAGAAAGATGGCTCTAATGTGTTTGTCAATTGGGTTAAAAGCAATCAGATCAAAACTGTAAGCATTTTCTCAACCCCGGAAGGTGTCTGTTTTGCTTGTGATTTTTTGCAATTTGTGTTTGTGTGCTTTGTTTTATTGGTGCCTTTTAAATATCTGTTATTCTGTCTAATTTTGTCATTTCTGTTTTTAAAGATCTTGGTGGTAGGGATATGCACAGATATATGTGTGCTGGATTTTGTATGTACCACTTTGTCTGCGAGAAATCGTCGTTTTCTTGAACCTCTGGAGGATGTGATTGTGTATTCCCGTGGTTGTGCCACTTTTGATCTTCCAGTTCATGTAGCCAACACTATGAAAGATGTTGTAGCTCATCCCCAGGTACTCAAATTTTCATTTTTCCCTCCAATTTTTTTGTTCTGGTCTTAGAATTTCGTGTTTCAATCTTTTTTTCAGTTTTATATATTTACTAAGGTGCTCTTATTTCATAGCTGTATATCTAGAGTTGGGTTAATTCTAGGCACATAAATTTACTAAGGTGCTCTTACTGCATTGGGTCAAACTCTTCTTTGGTGTCAAGGTAATAGCTATGAATACTGATGGAGTAGGGTAGAAAAATGAGAACCTATCATGGAAGGTACAATGCATTAGACAGAGTAGAGATTCCGCATTGAAATGTAATCCTATATGCATAACAAGCAAGGAATCTAGAAAAGAATTGATTGTTTTTGTTTGCTGAGAAGTTTCTTGCTAGTCAATCCTCTAGTGCAGAACCTACCAGCTTTCAATTATTATTATTATTTGTTTTTTAAAAGAATAGAACGCTTCATGTTTGATACTTTGATTACCTTTCAGGACCTAATGCAACACATAGGCCTTTACATAGCCAAAGGAAGGGGAGCGAAGGTCGTGTCAGAAGTGTCATTTGATGCATAAGAGCAATGATATTGACCTATCTGTGGATTGGCATTTAAGTGTGTGAATAGATGTTCTCTATACTTCAGTTCTCTTAATCAGATAGTTCAAATGTTGGGAGAAAGAAGAAAGCGAAAAGGTAGCTCTTAGTGGTTTGAAAGCTCTATGAGGATGTATAGCTAAGCTTTAAATTTTTCATTTCAGTTCAGTAAATAATAAGGCGCTAGACTGTGCCACACTACGTTATTGAGTCTTCTATGTGTACAGTTTACTGGTAGCCTGTCACAGTGTCACTTCAGGTTTCAATAAGTTTCAGTGATTTCAAGTTATGTTTCAAATGTTCACCCAAGGCGTGCAAGAAACCTTCCAGCTATTTGTCATTGAGTTTCATCAGATTCTAGGTTTTTTTTTTGTCTGAATCTGATTCTAATACATAGAATGAGCCATCTACCAATTGAACTAGGATCCAAACGTAGTATTTGGAACTTGACAATGCCAAAATCAAAATAATGGCTCAAATGCTCCTGTTGTTTTGATACTAACACACTGTAAAACATGTATGGTAATTGATTAACAAATAACAAATGCTCCCAGATGAAAGCGGAAAACAAATAGAGACCTAAAAGAAAAAGAAAAACTCTACTCAAACCTGTCAAAAATACTGTTCAAAGTTGAAACAAAAACACCTCTCATTCAGGAAATGAAAGCCAAGAAAACAAGCGGCAAAACAATGAAACAATTTACAGCTAGGAAGACTGGGATCTAGCTTTCGCATGGTATCTCTTATGCATAGCAGGGGCAACAACAGCGAAGAGTGATCGCTTTTGCTTCTTTGGTGAGACACCAAAGATAAATGACCGCAGAGGAACTCTTGACCGGCTCTCGGAATGAGCCAGTTGCTGTGGAGACGGTTGCTGCTTCTTTGATGCAGAGAATTTGTATTCCTCGTTCAACTTGGCCATAGCTTTTTCTACTTCAAGTTGGAGTGTTGTCACATGATCCATTCCTGCTTGCAATTCATCTGCAACCTTGTTATTCTCTTGTTTCATATTTAAAATCTCGCCTTGGAACTTTGCAGCTTGGTAGCTTGTAAAGTCAAAGTCTCCATCCTCAGCGCTTGTCTTCAAAGCCTTGGTTATTTCTTCTTGAATGTCACACAAAGACGAGAACCTGCACTGAAGTTCGTCTTTCAGTTGCGAACCCTTTTCCATCCAAACATTTAGTTCAGTCTGTATCTCCATTAGGTGCTTGTATAACGGCCGTGCATCTGATGTCAGAGAATGTTTCGAATGACTACTTCCTTCTGGCTTCTTTCTCCTTTCCTCGAGCTTTGATATATCGGACTGTAAATCTTCGATGCTAGTTTCAAACTTCTGTATCTGATGGAACGAAGTGCTAAACTTTAACCAGAAGTCCAAGTTCTCCTCCAACAGTTCATCAATGCTAGCTCGGAATTTTTCTTCGATTGCTGACGTGGTGGGAGTTTGATCATTCGACATTGCCTTGATTGGATCATTCTCTTCCTTCGCAGTTGGTGTCTGCCCCTGCTCTAAAGCTTTGATTACTTCTTGATTTTCACCTAAACTCTGTAGCAGAAGGTCCAGTTTCTTATGCAATGCTTTGATCTCTTCATCCTTCATGGCATTGGCACTCTTCAGTTCTTTCATCTGCACCGATGTTTCAAAGAGGTCATTCTCAGCCTCACTGAACTTCTTCTTGAGATCCTTGTAGTTCCGGAGAGTTGCAGTGTACTCGGTCAATAGAATCTTTTCTTTGTCCTCCATTCCAGTTTTAAACAATTGCTGCCAGTTTGGCTCATCCTTCTGCTTTGGTGCCTCATCTGTTACTTCCGTTTCCATATCAAGAAGACTACCCACTGTCTGCCTTGGAACTTTCTTCTTGTCCTTGTGCACAAGTTTCTTTTCTTCATTTTTATTTTTCGGGGATTGGCAAACATCTCCTCCTTGATCTGCAGCAGCAGTTTTGAGAACTTCTTTAGCTTTAACAGAACCATCGCCAGCATTTGGTGTTTCCTTATGTTGTTTAGTCTCTTTCAAAGGTCTCACTTCAGCAGGAGATTCTTCATCTTTATGCACCGAAACTGTAGCCTTCTGGTCCTCATCTGACTTCACTTCCTGCACCGGCTTCAGACCATCGACAGGATCAACTGCATTGTCTCCTCCTTGAAGCTTTTTTTGCAACTTGGCTTCATCAAGAGATGCCTCGTTTGTTTTTGATGAACCTGAGGCACTCGGCTCCTCATCTGGCTTCACGGTTTCCAGCTTATGAGAAATGTGATCAAGGTTGCAATGTGCTTCAGTAAAGTGTATCTGGAGATTGCTATGCTGGTTTTCAACACTTTTGTTTAGATCCTGAGCTTGCTGCAACTTTTCCTCCAACTCCTTCAGCTTTTTGCTCAAATCGTTCTTGCCATCAGTTAGAGTCGCCTTGTCATCTTCCAGTGTTCGAATTTGTTCATATATCTCGTCATTTTCACTTCTTAATCTGTTGACTAGAGCCGTTTGGGATGTAATAGCAGTCTCTAAGCTGATCACTTTACTCACAAGCTCGTCGATCTTCTCTGTCATTTCACTAACAGTGAGAGATTCATTTGACCCTGCATCAAAGTGTTCCTTGATTTTCTCTCGTAACTCCTCTAATTTCTCTCCCTCTGGAATCACACTCTCTACTTCCTGGTCTGAATTTGTCTCCTCCTTTACTGCATTTACAGATTCTTTTTTTGCATTTGGCTTTCCCGGATTGGCCTGGTCCATAGGAAGCTTATTCTTGAGAGACTCAAAGTTTTTCCGGGCATCCTTAACTCTTTGAGACTCAACTCTTGCTTCTTTAGCTGAACTTTCCTGCTTCATCTGCAACTGAGTCAATGTATCTTGACATGACTTCAAAGCCGCTGCTGCCATCAAATTTCGAGCATCATTGTCTTCAATCACCAGACCCTCGCCAAACTCATCTTGCAAGCTGCATACTTTCTCTTGCATTCCTTTGATGTTATTCTCAATCTCCCAGTACTTGGCAAGTCCATTTTCGTAAGAGCTCTTTACAAACTCTTTCTCGGTTTGCAGTGCCAGAATCTGCTTCTGAATCTTGTCGATCTCTTCAAGTCCCTCGGGTTTGCTCAAACCAGATTTCGGAACTGTCCTGAAAGTTGTTGATTTCACCGACTTCTGAGGCTGCAGTTTCTTGGTGCCAACTGTTGCTTTACTGATAAGACTCTTAAAATCTTTAGTTGGACCCTTTGGGACATTTGGGATGTTCCCTTTTGACATGTCTAGAGGCTTTTTCGGTCTAGGTGAGGAAAATTCGTCTTCATCATCCATGGCAAATTGAACTTGTTCCGGGAAAACAGAAGCAATCGTGTTGTTGGCATTTTGTAGCTCTGTCGAAATGTGATCATAGCGTTCAGCCAAGGACCTGTAAGCCCTGTAGGTTTCTTCCACGAAATGTATCAATTCCGGTCTCTTTTTGTAGTACATTTCTGCTCTCTTGGCAAAGGAGTCTCCATCCTCTGTAATGAGTGTAAGCACAGTTTGCACCTTTTCCTCCATATCTGCAATTCCCATATACTATTGTTGTAAGTTTCAGAAAAAGATAAATATTGAAATTCTGTTTCTGATGTACCACTTAGAGGAATTATTAATAGTTCTGAGGAAACAATACTTGTATTTCAAACTGATTGGTTTCTTACTGGTACATGTTGTCATTCCTATTACTTACAGACCTTTCAGACCAAAAATAAATAAATTTGAGTAATGGTTTTAAGAAAACTAACACAACTACAAGGACAATTCCTTCAATTACATTAAGAATAAGGAGTGAAATCAAAGAAATGAGCATGGAAAAAATTTAGTGAACCCTATGGAAGATAAGTATTTGTTCTTAATGCATTGAAGCTGTAACATGATAATCCTAGTTTTTAGAGAAGAGGTATGGTTATCAAATGGGCAATATACTAGTTCCTGGAAAGTTGGTATAGAATACAAGCTGATATGAAACCATTCACAAATCTTCTTTTCATCATATTACATTTTCTGATAAATATGAAATCCAAACAGATACACAAATACTATCCTACAATGGTTTGACAAGAATCTAAATCCAGTTTGCAGCTGTCTAAATCCATTTAGAATGCTAAAAATAAAGGAATTAGCAATGTGGTTATCCAACAAAAACATGCAGCATATAATTTGATTGTAAATTTGTAACGTTAGTGACTCAAGAATAATCAGGTATCCAAAAATCATCAAAACATGGCACCAATGGCACATCTCATCTTCAAAACTAGAAGATTTCGTGACAGATCGATATTCGATCCAACATATACAAAGACCCAGATAATGTTTTGATGCAATAAAATTGGGTTACCTTGGAGGTTTTGCTCCAGCCATTTTGATTGCTTTGTTCTGATGTGACTTGCCCACCACCATGAATATGCATTACTTGCAGCTCTTTGTAACATCTTAGTTAGTTCTTGCTTGATCTCTCTTTTTCTTTTTCTTTTCAGACCAAAACCATGCAACCCTTCTTTTCTGACCAAAGCATTGGAGGAGTTTTGATGATGAAAAAGTGAAGGGAGGAGGGTATGTTTGAATCAAAGAGGAAAAATTGAAAAGCAAACACAGAGAGTTTGAGAGAGAACGTGCACGTACAACAGAGGAAGGTGACACAAACTTTCTAAATATGATCATGGAGGGGAGCAAACTTCGCCCCCCGAATATTATGTCAAAGTATTCCTTTTGAAATTTAAAGACACAAACTTTCAGCTATAAAAAGAAGAAATTAAATATTATCAAACATAAAAGCTGGACAAAGTTCCTCTATTTATATAAAAAAAAGAAGAAAAGAGAAGCTAGCAGTAATGTAAGACCACGTGGCAATGCTGGCTTTTCCAGGGTGTGAAGAGCAGCACCCATTTATTGGTTTTCTTTGCTTAATTTGTTGAATAAAGTTGAAGATAAAGATTAAGATCAAGGGGGAGAAGTGGTAGAACCGTAGAAGAAGTAATCTGTCACTGACCTAATATTTTCCTTTTTAAGATGCTCCCTTTTAGAAGAACCTAATTCATAAGGGTGAGGTGAGGGACCCCAAGTCAGTGGTACAGACAGGTATTTCTGTTATTTCACTTTTACTTGAATGATAAGAAATTAAGAATCATGAGAGTTTAACCTGTGTGGTGATCATCTATGAAAACAAAGCCACTTTGGTAGCCTTGATTGTTCAATCAGGGATAAGGAGAGGCAACAAAGTTTCGGCCAGTAAACATAACATGATCATGAGAGTGCACAATTGAGAATTGACATGTACAAATGTTCTTATCATGTCTATGTTCTCAACATAAACAAAATGTATTCGCATGATATACATCATTAGCTCATTTTGCTCGTAACACAAGGACATGAGTATGTGTGTATGAGAGAGAGAGAGAGAGAGATGTAGTCGGGGGCCAAGAGCATCCCACAACAATCCAAACACCTTACATCTTCCACTAGATGAAATTGAAAAGGGATTTGTTAATGGACCTTTCAACCAACACTTTTGTGCATAGTGCCAACAAAAGCCACTTGATTCCTAACCTGCCTCAAGTTAAACATCTGCCAACCACAAGGTTTATGGTGGTTCACTTTCAACCTCACAAAGGGCAATGCCATGCCCCTCCTTTGCAAGTTGCAGTCTTGCAGAGCCTTATAAGACAAAAAAATCAAAACCAAATTGCTCATCATTGACTCATTGTCATCACTGAGATTCAGAGCTACAGAGCAGAGGAATCAAAATGCCTCAAAGGTACCATATAAATGAGATTTAATGAGCTTTCCAAAGCCAATAATGGAACAAGTGTCTGAAATGATGACAGACATTGATCAAAAACAATCCCAATGCATTAAATTGACAGATAACCAGATATAATAAACCAAATAATTCAGTGCATAATAGTGGAGTAAACAAAGTACCATGACTTGTGCATGATCTTGACCGGCATTAAAACAAAGGGAAATGTCCAATAAATGGAGCTGAATAGCAAAGTAATTGACAGCAAGAACAAAAATGGCAATCCCACTACAGGAAATTGAGTGTTTACTGCAAAATTCAGTAGACTGGTCCTTAATTAAGTTTGGAGAAAGAGTTTATTTACAACAAGCTAATAGCATAATCATCATTATCATATTCACAAAAGCCATATTTACAATAAAAGAATATCCATCATATTTCACATTTCTCGTTGCACTGGTCAGTGCACCTAATAGTAGAACGATGACAATTAGAGCACTCAGCATACTGGAAAACAGGAAGCGTCTTCCCAGCTCTCTACAAAACTAAAGGCTCTTGGTTTGTTTTCATATCCTCGAGTCTGATGGAGGTTAATCTTCTGTGCTTCTAAGCAAGTAAGCAGGATGCTGATGCAGGGTAATTATTTTCTACTTTTACCCAATTATGTAATAGTTCTGATTCTTCAAGTGGATGACAGAATGAAGAACTCAGTAAAGTAGGGCCGATCCTTCAGACATATCAGGAAGTTTAGGCATCAAAGTTTTGAAGAGAAGAAAGCCATTGTTCCATATAGTTCTTGCAATCTGCATAGACAACAAAAATGCAGAAACTTAGCAAAAGATGACACATTTCAAGCCTGAAGAACGTAACGTAGTACAGAACCACAGATCACAGATTGCAGGCTACATAATTTGAGAAACCAACGAGCATGTTCTTTCCTTGTGTAAATGAATTAGATTTTCATCATTCAGAGGTATTGACAAATAAACACAACAAAAACAAAAACACCATCTAGAGTTGTTGTGGTCAACTGGTATTGGTTCTCATGTACTATCGCAATTCCTTATTGTGTTTCTTGGGTTAAAATACCGAGTGTTTCTTCAAGTTTTTTGAGCTTCATGCATACAAACTGCCAACCATAGCAGGTTGTCAAGGTAGCGAGGATAGTCAAAACTTGAAGGTCCAAAAAAATGTTTCCAGCAACCTTTTCGACAAGCCTCAGAACAAGAATTCATCACTTTTTTCACATTTTTAGAAATTGGGATCAGAAGACTCCATACAGCACCACAGTGCGTTCCACTTACCCCATACATGCTTCCTACAGTTGCAAAAATTAGCACCAATTTGTGTATTTACAGAAATGGACAGATATAAGAAGCCTTGAGCACCGACTTTCATTGCCCCAAAAAAAAAAACACCGACTGACTTTCAGTAAGTAGAAACTAAGCCAATAATTGTCCCATATCAAATATACTCAGCAAGACAGTGACCGATTGATTTCTTCACTATAACAATAATTAAGGATCCTCCAAAATAGAATTGATTTGGTATGAAAATGGAAAACCCAACCTTATCTATGCCAAGAGCAAGTAATCACCTAACAGGGCCTGAATAGAAGCATTCAGATATTAACTAACTCCAATTACACAAGAGTTCCAAAAGATCGGTATATGTAGTAAGTACTCAATCAAGCTGTAGAATATTTAAGAGGGCCAAAAGTCAGCATATACAAAAATGAAACAGTGAGAAAAAGACATTTCTCTTACCAGGAGAGAACTCTTCTGGGAGGTTCTTGATGGCACTCAAAAGCTCATTGTTTGAACCCTCCACCACCTCCTTGCAACCAGGGCTATAGCAAGGGACCAGAACTGCGAAACTATTATCCGACTCATCATCACTCTGGAAACCAGAACCATGAGGCTCCAACCACCCAATGGACCAGTCCGAGTCATCGGATTCGGACCCTGACAAGCAGCCACCGCCATCTGATGGCACAATTACAACATCATACTCCCTATCAATCCTCCTCTCTTCCCTACTCTGCCATTTCCGCTTCACCTTTCTAGGCGAAGAGGCCATTTTGGGGCCCTTAACAGAAGGGAACTGAACTGTTCCAGGTTCCCTCAGGCCACCAAAACCCCACTCCAAGGAAGAATTAAGTGAAGACCCATTATTAGCAGGCTCTTTCTCTTTCCCACCCCACCAGCACCATGAAAAACGAGTGAAAGAAACTGCCATTTTTCGACTCCCAAATTTGTTGGAAAGCTAAAAGATGATGAACCAGCAGTTCTGGAAAAAAAAAAAAAGAGCAGAAGGCCAGAGACTCAATTTCAGACCAAAAGAATGGGAAGCCAAACCCAAATGGTTCCTGCCTGATGCAGTAACCACTGAATTAGTAAATGATCAGTTCAATCACGAACAAAAATAATTCTTACCAGAAAAAGTTACTAATGAATTCAATCTGACAAATCCAGTAACCTCAATGATAAACTAAGATAAGAAAACAACAAAAAAAGCAAAAATCTTTAGAACAAATCTAAACAAAACAAAAAGTCATTGATTTTGTTTTCCTCATAGATCAACAGTCAAATCCAGAAAAGGCAATACTTTTCCACTAGGCTATCTGATGAACCATCTCAATTATGCAAAATCTCTAAAAGAACCACTTCTCAAGCACAAATAAAAAGTAACTTGAAGTTCCTCACTAAAGCACAAACAAAACCAACTTGAAGTTAATCACTCAAGCACATATAAAACCAACTTGAAGTTAATCAAACTCCCAAAAAAAATCAATACCCAATTGAACAAAAAAATCAATACTTCTTCAATTTCCTCCAAATTCCTCTTTTTTTTTTAGGCCCAAAAGTTACCCAGAAGCTCAAACATGATCGGAAAACTCCGATTACCCCAAACCCAGAAAACGATCACAAAATTTTCAGTCTTCAAATAGACAAATTCGACTTATAGAACAAAAACCCACCAAAGAAATCAACAAAGTCGGGATTTTCCGCGACTTCAATCGGTGAAATCGGTCATTTTGCTCCTCTAAACCCGAAAAAAAAAAACCGAAACTTTCGCGATATGCGACGGTGATAACACCGTGGAAAAAAATCTCAGAGAAAGAAAAAGACTAGAATGGGTTCTCTTCTTCTCCCAACCTCACCATCCTCCTCTTCTTCTTCTTCTTCTTTTCTCTGAGAAACCAAGTTAACCAACTGACAAAGCTCCTCTGCATTTATAATAAAAGCACCGAGTTTTTTTACTATTATTTTTTCTTTGGATTATTACGTGGCAGAATCAACGGTTACGATCTAAACTTGCAAGATGGTGAGGCGGAGCATGGATCTTACTGTGCTCCTCCAATCATTTGACTTTTGGATGAAAATGGGGGTTTCAATTTAGCTGACGTGGTGGTTCCAAACCCAATCATTGCGTGTGTTTGCGGTGCGAGTTATTGACACGCGTAAATTAGGTCATCCAATCATTTAAGCTTTTACAAAAATTAAAAAATTATTAGCCAAAATAAAAATAAAAATGACCAACATATGGTCTATGGTCTATGGCTCTATGCATTGAATTAGTTGAATTTGAAAATTACCCCGAAACTTTGGCTGAATTTCCTAGTCCCCCACGCAAAGTTTAACTAAAGTCAATTCTAGACACTAGAAAATGTTTTTCATGCTTGATTAGGGTTAGTCATGAGATTTTTAGGATCCCGAAGAAGTTTAAAATTTGGCCTCGGTGAGCAACTCTAATGGTTGCGGCCAAACTCATATTTGGCACTTAAAGTAGCTTTTTTCATCTCCAACCATGCAAACTCCTAAATTCGGTGTCAAAATAGCTGCTAAGGTGTCAAAACAAGTGCTAAACTCAGTCTGGGACTGAGACCGATGCCATAATTTTTGGGCGGGTTCCACATAAAATTGTTGTGTTGATGCATGAAAGAGAGAGAGGTGTTAAGGATGGGTTTGACACCCATTGTTGGAGATGATGGTTTATCTACATGAATAGTGCCAAAATAGGTTTGACACTTAGAGTTTTGGCACTACCATTGGAGTTACTTTTAAGTGATCCGACAAAATGAATCTCAATTTATGTAAAATTGTTTTGATTATAGCCGTAAAAAATTCAACCGTACTAAACACTAGAAAACAATAACATATTCTCGATTTCAATCCTTATATATTAACCAAATGAAAATTACATCTTATAGAAATTAAGATGCATAGAAATTAAAGAAGGGGCAGCCAGCTTATAGAAGCAGTACATTGAACACTTCCACTTGACCACTACATTAGTTTGTCAAACTTTTCTGCCTCCAATTGGGTCTCCTTTTCCATGTGCCTCACTCCACTAAAGTACAAAAAGAAAGTTATTATGTTTGATTAGTTTCCTTCATAAATCTCAGCAAATTAGTGAAGGATTCCCTGGGACATGGGGTATAGGTCACATATATCTTAATCCCCAAATCATGAAATTAATTAAGATTAAGATGGAGTTCTTGTTGTGTTTGAATGACATTGGAATTCAATCTAATTAATTATAGTCAATTGGCATTAAAGTAAAGCAAATATATTTTTATTTGTGAACGGGAAAGTAGAATCATAGAAAATAAAAATTGCTTGCTTTTTATTGACCCGTTATATAACTCTTTTAGAACTTTAAAAAAAATTAAAATCGTTGTCTAATATGATATCAAAGTTTAATTTGTCAAAATAGTAATGATTATGAGTAATTAAGGTCATTCGGCCAATTTCGAATGGCAACAACATGCGTCATGGCCTGGTAGCTGTGAATTTAGAGATATGATTGAGACCTCTCTTGTATTGGTTCAAAAAATTAATGAGTCTTCTTTAATCGTTTGTCCTTAATCATCTTCATTTTTCTAGTGTCAACCTTAAAATTTCACATGTAGTTTTCTTTGCTTTGAAAAAATTGATTTCCTTCCCATAGGTAAAAAAAAATACATTTTGATCGAAAAGGCATAAAAACACATTAAAATGATCGAGACTCGAGCTCTTGTTGTGAATAGTTCCAAATTGATGTTGAGCCAAAAAGATATCTAATTTCATGGCCTAGCTAGTTGCAATATCCTAACTAGTTGCACTTTGCATTATAACTTTGTGGATACAAAGGGGGAAGTATATGTCAATTTTGCATGTGACATGAGAATGAAATGGGTATAAGGTATAACCAAAAAGGCAGGACCGGAAGACAAAGACAGTGCCATTAATTTAAATGAGTTATACAACATTACAACAAGAAGCAATCTTTCACTCATTTACCCCAAAGCAATTGCCCAAAAAAATAATTACCCCAAAGCAAACTCCATGGCTTTCACTTTCAGCTTTGTAAGTACGTAGGAGCTATATAGTGGTTTGTATTCTTTTTAAGCATGTGTGGTTGTGCTCTTAAGAGTTAAGCCTCTCTTATCTTACCTTTGTGTGGCAATAAAAGGGCAAATCAATTACTTTCTAGTTGCTATACAAAAGTGCCCTACAATTGAAATCAAGAAATAAATATGTCCTAACGCAAAGAAAATTATTTGGAGAGTGATCAAATCATTTAAAGACTATCATGTCATGTTACCGGTATATATTATGTTTGAGTTTGATAGCACATAAAATTATTTGCTTATGACAAAACTTTAAATCATATTTTATGAGGGTTGTTATTAACACACCCTAAATTATTATTATTAACACATAATTTTTTTTTATTATTATATAAACTAGCATTCTCCACTTATGTCATCATGTGTAAAACAATTTTTTATTAAGAAAACAAAAATTAATGGGAAGTGAGATAAACGGTTATCACTGAGATAAAAAAGTGGGAAGATAAAGTGGATAATGAGATAACATTTATTTATTCAATTAAAATTTATTTATAATTTGACACAATTGTCCTTAATGGTTATTTTATTTTCAAAGTTTTTTAATATTTCAAGGTTATTTATGTAAAAAAATTCAGTTTCAATCAACAATGTCTCTTTTCTTACTAATCTCTATTAATTAAGAGAACAAGCATTATGGTTAAATTTTTAAAAACCCACCATTTGCCCTTCCTTAATTAAACTTTAAGAATAAATAATTTAATATTTAAAGGACATAATGGTAAATTAAAAAATATTAAAAATAAAAAAATAAAAATGATCAATAAAAACGTGGGTAACTGCATTACATTATTTAGAAAAATTATATTTAAAAATATAAAGGTGTGTAAATATCAATATAGGGTGTGTCATTAATAGTTCCATGTTTTCTTCTTCTTCATTTTTTCTCTGCTCCATGGGTTTCTCCCTTTCTTTTGCTTCTTCCTCTGGCCTCTCTTTCGTTTGTCTCACTTGCTCTTCTCCATTAATTTGATCTGGAGATTTGCAATTCGATTAGAGATTTGCAATTTATTTTGTTAAATTAGATCTCGGTTTCTGTCACGATCAAACTGATCCGACTAACTTGATCGGTTAGCTGGAAAATTTTGATCGATCGCAGCTGAGATTTTTCTAAAACTGAACAAATTTCGGTCAGACTCGATTTTGGGTGAATTTTACACCAAACTAGTCTGAGACCAACCCTGGACATTTTATCCAGAGTTAATTAATATTTTAGGGTTATTAAAGTAAAAAAAATCGGTTATGGTTTACCAAAGGTTTCTCTCAAATAACTGTATAGATATAATGTAAATTGGTTGATGGTATAATATTAGTAAAGTGATGTAGTATGATTGTTGTACATGAATATTGTTGGCAACCATTACTCTTTTATAATTTTTATTCATGGCAACTTTAGCTATCATATTGTACCTATTAGTGAGAAGTACTTGATATTTATCATGTGAAAAAAATTCAGAGAATAGACAAGTTAGGCTATGTGATTGAGAAGTTTTGTGTGTTGTCTACATTAATGACTTGGCATGTATATAATTTGGTGCATGTGATGGGAAAATGCAGGCTAAGCTAGAGACCATTGTTGATATATATCATGTGAAGAAAACAGAGAGACCTCTGTTGAATGTTGGCTGCAAGAAAAATCTCTACTTAACTGTGAGGTTAACATCTAACTCGAGTCCTGCTGATCTAAGGTTGCACTCATGAGAACTAACGACCCACACTATATTGCAAGGCTTTGTGATCCAAGGTATGTACCAAGCATCACACCAATGACCATGTAACAATCCGCAGTTTGATAAAGAAAATGAAGCCCTAGGACTTTCACCCATATTGAAGGGGAGGTTAGGGGAACTACCTCCATAGAAGAGACGTTTGGATTGAGGGTTCGGTCGGGGATCGAAATTTTTTTTTCTTTTTCTTCTTCTTCTTTAAATTCTATGGGAAAAAGAAAGTGAAAATTTGAGGGTTTGGTTGGGGGGATCCAAAACCCTAAAATTCTTAAAGATTGAAAACACCTCAACCTTTGCCCAAATCAACTAGGTAAATCCACTCAACGGCTAGTTTGTCCTTTAGGGAAACAGGAAGAAAAAAAAAATCCTCATTCCATCCCAAGTCCTAACTTTTCGGTAAAGATAACGCCGTTAACAAACGTCCGTACTACAGATTTTCAAATCCACAAAGGCGAAAGTCCCTCTTCTATTTCAACGGCTACTTCTCTTTCTCTTTCTCTTTCTTTTCTCTGATTCGCTTTTCCTCTCATTCTTCAACACAAAGAACAACCAACACAGAAACCTCCACACCACTTTCGCTAATGAAGATGAACCCATAATCGCAAAACCAGGTATCTTTCTGGGCTCTCGTTGTTTTTCTCTAAATTTAATTTGGTCTGCGAGAAATTTCAGAAACAGAAAAGAAATCTGGGGTTTCTAATAAATAATATCAATTAGGCTAAAATTCGAAAACCCTTTTCTTTCCTGTGTTTTCTTGCATTGGTTTATGAGTTTGATTTCTGTTATTTTCCTCGAATTTCTTGCTACATTATGAATTTTGTGATTACTGGGTATGTCAGAGACTTGGGAGTGTGTTCATTTTATGCCCTTACATGCTTCTAACATGTTTATAGGTTTCCATGTTAGATTGAATCTATGACTTGTTTATGTTTTTGTTAATTTTTATGGGTGATTGTTATGAATACCAAGAAAATTAAAAAATAAAAAGATGAAATCTTGATTTTGTTTTTGTGTGCTCAAGTGGGAAACTTTAAAAGATTTGAGATGCTTTCTGCTTTCCCTTTTGTACATTGTAGATCTGCACAAAATTTTGATAATTTGTGGTGAAAGAATTGAACTGCTATAAGCTAAATTGTTGACATCAGTTATCGTTGTTATTACGAGTACAAGAGGCATTTGTGTTTCATCAAGGGCAGAAATGAAGAGGTTGTGAAAGCATGATTTGCCATTTGCAGTACTATCACTTTACCTGCATTGTTATCAATGTATGCTTTCATTGAAGTGGTAATTTAATGGTTATGTGTTGGAGGGTTTAGGACAAATGCAGTTACGGAAGCCATGGTTATGTACATATAAGTTTTTGAGTTAGAGAGTAAAGAACTGCATATTGAAGTTTTGTTATGCCTGCACATTGATGTTTTTGTTATCTTGCAAACAGTACTCTAGAAAGAAGAAGAACATGGACAACGTTTATGTAGAGCTGGATGAAGTTAAAGCTGAGCTTGAGAAGCTCAGGGCAGAATACAAAAGCAAAGCAGAGCTATCCGAGAACTTGAGGAAAGCACACAATGAGCAGCTCACCAACGTCCAGGAGGCAAGTTTGAAAATCGAGAAGCAGGCTCAAGAAATAAATGAGAATGCAGAGAAGATATCCACGGCACAGCAGATGTGTGAAGATCTCAAATGCAGTTTGAAAGAAAAAGAGTCCATAATTCAACATCTAAGGGCTGCAAACGATAAACTTCAAGTTGATTGCGATGAGAAGATCCGAAAAATGGAAGATACCAACAGAGTTTTGGCATTGGCTTTGGATGAGGCAATTGAGAAGAAAATGGATGATGAGCAAACCATTTGTGCATTCAAAGAAGAGATTCAAGGCCTCAAGGGAAGTCTATCTGACTCACAGAAGAAATGTCTGCAAGCAGAGAAAAAAGCTAATGCATCCAAAGAACTAAGAGAAAGAGATGAGATGATTCTCAGAGTAGAGGAGGAAAATCGGAAAGTTCAAGATCAGCTCAAGTGGAAAAAGGAGCAGTTCAGGCATCTAGAAGAAGCACATGAAAAGCTCCGAGACCAGTTCAAGGAAAGTAAGAAGGAATGGGATACGGAGAAGTCTTCCTTGCTGGATGAGATTTGTTCGTTGGAGGCAAACTTGGATTCTCAAACCAGAATTTCAGATGATCTTCAAAAGCGGCTGAAGATGTGCAACCAAGCCCTGGCCCATGAAGAAAGCCGAAGAAAGCATCTGGAAGTTCAAGTTTCTGAGTTCCAAACACGCTTTACGAGTGACTTTTCTCACAGTGAGGATGCAAAATCACAACTGGAATGCTTGACTGCAGAGAGGGACAAAGAAATTGCATCTTTAAGGCAGTCTCTAAGCACAAAAGCTACACTCCACAAAGAAATGGAATATCAGACAGGCAAGCTACAGCAAGAAAATCAGGAGTTGCGAATGTCCCTCAAAGAACTCCAGGAAGCCCAAATCCAATCTGCACCAGGTTCACCTTCTCTGGCAAAGCTGCGAAGCAAGCTCAAAAGATTGGAGCAGATGCACAGAGATTCTGTTGCAGATCATAGGGCTAAAGAAGCTGAATGGAGCTCTCAACTGGAAAATATGACAGGGGACCTGAACAACCATAAGTCTGAGTTAGAGAGTAAAGATGCAGCAATAAATGAGCTCAAGATAGAATTCGAACAAATGCAGAGAGATTTCACCTCGAATCTTAGAGCTAAAGAATATGAATGCAGCTCTCAACTGGAAAAAATGAGAGAGGAACTGAACATTTGTAGATCTGTGTTAGAGAGTACAAATGCAGCACTAAAAGAACTCAAGATGGAAATGGAGCAGATGCCAAATGGGGCCCACCTAGAAAAGATGACAGCTGATGTGAAAAGCTATATTTCTGAGCTAGAGAGAAAAGATGCAACCATAAACGAGCTCAATATGGAAACGGAGCAGTTGCGCAGGGACTGTACTACAAATTGGGCCAAAGAGACTGAATGGAGATCTCAACTAGAAAAGATGACAGGTGATGTGAAAAGCTACATTTCCGAGCTAGAGAGAAGAGATGCAACAATAACCGAGCTCAAGAGGGAAATGGAGCAGATTCACAGGGACTGTACAACATATCAGGCCAAAGAGACTGAATGGAGCTCTCAACTAGAGAAGATGACAGGTGATATGAAAAGTTATATTTCCGAGCTAGAGAGAAAAGATGCAACAATAACCGAGCTCAAGAGGGAAATGAAGCAGATTCACAGGGACTGTACAACATATCAGGCCAAAGCGACTGAATGGAGCTCTCAACTAGAGAAGATGACAGGTGATGTGAAAAGTTATGTTTCCGAGCTAGAGAGAAAAGATGCAACAATAAACGAGCTCAAGGTGGAAATCGAGCAGATGCACAACGACTATACAATTAATCAGGCCAAAGAGACTGAATGGAGCTCTCAACTAGAGAAGATGACAGGTGATGTGAAAGTCTATAAGTCCGAGCTAGAGTGTAAAGATGCAGCAATAAATGAGCTCAAGATGGAGTTGGAAGCTTGTCATTCTCTAATTGTGCAGCTCAAGTTGCAAAACGAGGAGCTTTCTGTCATGTTATTGGTGTTGAAGCTTGGAATATCTGAGGCTCAATTGAAGATTGCGAATGAGCAATCTGAAATGGTTCTGCTTGACAAGAGAGAAAGAAGAGTATATTTCTCTATTGATGGAGAAACTGCAGATGAAGAATGGTGCTCTGGTTATGGCACAGACATGTATCGAACAAGAACGTGATAAGACAGCATCTTTATCTAGGAGGATTGATGCTTTGGATCTCATTGAAAAACAGCAGCTTCAAATGCAGAAAGAACTTGACAGGTATAAGGAAATGCTGGAGGACTCAGCTAAGCATGAACTTTTCTTGAAACAGCAAGTTTTGCAGATCAAAAGTGTTCTAGAAAGAGAATGCAGAGAAGTTAATGATGCCTTAGAGAGAGCAAATACTGAGTTGGCCGAGAAAATCAGTGAAGGAAGTGAAATTGAAATTGAATTGAATATATGGAAATCGATCACTGAAAATTTAAGAATTGATCTTGAAGCAAGTCTGGGCATGCGTAAAGAGTTAGAAGCTTCTCTTCTTGCAGAGGTAGATGTTGAGGAAACCATCAAGCAAGAGAATAAGGGTCTTCTTTGTATTCTAGAAGAGAAAGACAAAACAGTAGAAAACCTCCAGCAGCAGATTTTGTTACTGGAGCAGAAGCTTAAGACAACTGACGCAGAAGATGCTGGTTCTGCGAAAATTGAGGCAGCAATGTCCTTAGAGAAACTCCACAGAGAGATCGGCTGGCTAGAGCAAGAATCATTGACAAGAGAGTTCACAGGTGTTTTGCTTGCACAAATTGGTGCAGAGGGAATATTTGAGCATGAGAAAGAGAAACTTATCCAACTTGTAGAAGAGAAATACCAGAGAGTGAATGATCTCATGCAGCTTGTGTACTCCTTGGAGCATAAGTTTAATTGCTCATTAGATTCTTTCTATTCACAGCTAGCTGAGAAACAGGAAGAAATTAATCGCATCCATGAGGCTTGGGAGAACATCACTGCTGCTCAGATTATGGCTGCACTTGAAAATGAAGAAAAGAAGTTGGTGATTGTAGAGCTTGAGGACGAAATCTGTAGTTTACAGAAAAAGCTAGAATCACAGCAAAAATCCTTGTGTGACTCACAACAGCGAGCATTGGAGGTTGAAGTTGAATTGAAAACAAAAGAGCTGGAAGCACAGAAACTTAGTGATCAAATGAAGACGAAGCAGAGAAACTCAGATGCCTTAATTGAAGAGCTGAAGAGTGAAAGAAGAAATTTACTTGAAGATGTCATTAAGTTGTCATCAGAAAACATCAGTCAGTTCTCCAGTACAGACAAACAACTGAGGGGAATGTTGGAAGAGATGGTGCTCTCTTTTGACAATCAAGGTCCGGGAAAGGATTTGGAATGGAATGATGAGCTTGTTGATCCAGAGAAAGAGAATGTTTCTTCTACGGCTACCATGATGAAGAAAACTGAACCAATTTCTGACATAAGATCTCCATTTAGAGACCTCAACACTTAGCTGCAATGGGAAATGATGCTGCTATTCACTCATAGCTTGCGTAGTATGTTACTATGCAGTTTCATGGATTTATTATTTTTTAGTCACGTGTATTAAATCCATGCGTATGTAAGTATTCTGTCGCTGACAAGAACAATTTAACCACGAATTTGATTTACTATTGTAAGGCCCCTAATTCTATTTATGCAGTTTTTGAAATTTTTGTTTTGCAAATTCGTTTCTTTTGGGAAAGAGAAATCCTTTTTTTTTATAGATATCATAGAGTTTTAAGGCTGCATCTGATAGTTCTGATGCAGTTTAAATGGCCACAAGGAAAACTAAATAGATTCAACAGAAACTCGGAACAGAAATTCTGAACAGTGAATATCAGAAATGATTTTCCTTAGTTCAATACTGTGTACTATAGATCTTAATGACGCATTACATGTGCATTTAATTAACAATAGGCCTCGATTAGAAATGATCAAAAGCTTCAGCATTTTACAAATTTTCAGTCATCTGGTGTTAATTGCACCAGTTGACATGGTACATCAGTTAACTAGTAGTATCAATCTTGATGGTCAATTTCAATGTCAGATAATCTATCCCATGAATGATCAAACTGAACCCAGTTTGGCTAAAAAGAATGGGAAACTTTTCCCAAGTATCTACCACTTCTTCAGCAGAATGCAGCTAAACTTTTCCCAAATATATGCTTTAAGATTATAAAGACGTGAAACCATTTATTTAGCCAATGACAATTACCAGAATGTGTATCTGAGGTACAGAAAGAAAAAGAAAAATATTTTAAACAACCTTATATGAACTTTGTTTTCAGCCTAAAATACATCAATCAAATGGTATGAATTGATAACACAGCAACTAAAGATGGCACTAAGAATTACAGTTCTGTCATGAAGAGAAAATTATCTCTACTCGATCCTGCTAGACGAAGCTGACTTTCTCGAAAATTCTGACAATCCCTGCCTCAAAGCTCCAAGGTTCACCCCATTGCCAACTAAAATGCTTGTTACACCCATTTTCGATACCTGTAGATACCGTGTAACACTTGAAAACAATTACAACATCATATATTTGCTAAGCCCCCGAAAGAAAGATACTTATGATTTCACACCGAAAGAAAGATAATATTACATTGTTAAATTTCCTCAATTAGACCATTAACCAGTTGTATTAATACAATAAGAAGAACAAACACAACGAACTCAAAATGAGTGGTCGACTTGAATCTAGTTATTTCAAATACAAAATGTTACTAGACGAATATCAGGGCTGTAAAATTGGGAGAGCAAAATTACCGTATGAATATTCCTATCCTCATCATCAAAGAAGAGCATTGAGGTAAAGGGTACCCCAGTTGTTGCATGAATCCTCTGAAAATGCTCTGTTTTGTGAGTCCAACTTGAGAAAATCTCCTGCATACAACACTTTTAGTTCAGAAACCACACCCACAAATGATCTAAAAACAAAAACTCTAAAATGCCAATGGCATAACATTGAGACTCATAATAGAGGAGAAAAGATCAGAACTTTAGTGGGTCCCACACCTGGGTTACAAAGAATGAGCTGATTCCTAGTGTTTGAAGGAATGATTTGGCTACATCAGGAGTTGGGGATCTTGAAGCCACAGCCATGGAGATTCCCTGTTCTTTGAGGGCATGTAATATGGGGAGGGCCTGTGGATAGAGATATGGCATATCATCTTCTTCATATTCGCAGTAGAAAGGCCAGAGGGTGTAGTCCAGATCGAAGACGACGAGAGTAGGTAACTTCTGGTGTTGCCCGATTATCTGGAAAGCTTCGTTCTTCACCTCGTCGTCGTCTCCCATTCTCTTGCTACGTGCTGACCCGGGATTTGAAATCTAGGAAATTAATCGGGATTTCTGGATGTTGTCGTCCTCTAATTGGTTAATTTCTAGTGATAATAATGCTGATGTAAAGGAATATGCTCAATAAGTTGCTGTGGTGTAGTGGTTATCACGTTAGTCTTACACACTAAAGGTCTCCAGTTCGATCCTGGGCAGCAACAACTATGGTTAGTTTTAGCACATGCAAGTCTATCCTTTTTTGGGGACTTGGTCCTGTAATTATTAGGGCTGGCATTTTCTACCGTTTTAGCCGAACCGAGCCGTTTTCGAGCCGATCCGAGCCGATTTTCAGCCGAGCCGAGCAAAGCCGACATTTCGGTTCGGGACAACCGAACCTACCAACAGTCCTCGGTTCGGTTTCGGTTCTCCAATGAGAGAGGTTCGGTAAAAACCGAACCGACCGAATATATGATTTTCCAAAATATCCCACCATGTTGAGGAGGATGAGGTTTGAACCCTCTACCTCATCAATGATGAGCACATGCCGAAACCACTAAGACACACGTTCCACTTAACATAATATATGCAAAATGTGTTATTTAACTACTTCCCAATATTCAATGCTTAAAGGCTCTATTCCCTCTTTAAAAAAATAAAAGCTCAGTGTCCCACACTCCCCCACCCCACCCCTTTCTCTTTCTTTTTTGACGGGATCTCTCTCTCTCCCCCACCCCCTTATCTTCTTTCTTTGTTCTGCTCTCTCTCTCTCTCTCCCCTTTCCTTTATCTTCTTTCTTCGTTCTGCTTCTTCTTCGTTGTATCAAATATGATTTGCTTGTAAAGCCTTTGTCATTTTCCCATCTCACCAACCGTCAAAGTCCATAGATTCAATCTGGGCACCCAGAAAAAAATTAAAAGAAATTTTTTTCCCATATGGGTATTCATAAATCTGCGTTCCCAATCTGGATGTTGAGGAAAAAAATTGAATCTTGAAGCTTTTTTCATATGGGTTTTGGAGAATTTTGCATATGTATAATGCTTACTGGAGTTGGAGGTGAGGGATGTTCAAATAAAAAATGGTGAATCTTGTATTGGGTGTGTGGTTCTCAAGCATCTCCAGCACATGAACACATGTCTTCTTAACCGAATTTCTAACCGAACTGAGCCGAATTATCGGTATGCCGATATGTCGGTAACCAAGGAATCCGGTTCGGTTGCGGTTAGCAATTGGGCAAAATTGGGCAAAACCGATCACATTCGGTCGGTAGGGTTGAGGGAAATTTGTGTGTATTATAGATCACCCTAGTAATTATCAATGACTAGAAACCTCACACATGCCACATCAAAGGGAAAAAGTACCTGTACCGTCCAACCATCAGGGCAATCGATTCGTAGACAGTCAAACGAGGTTTCGGTTCGGTTCGGTTGAACCGAGGAAAAATCTCGGTTCGGTTTCGAATTAGATGTTCAGGTTCGGACGGTTGGTTGACGAAAGAAATTCAAAAATATATTTTTGTATGAGGGAAGGTTCGAAACCTATATAGTTGAGGCGCACTCAACCATGGGAAATGCTTCCATTGTAATATTATATGAAACTTGATATTTAATGGCTTTTACTCATAAAATGAAAAACATGATTCTATTTAATTATATGTTGTTTCATTCTTTTCCCTTTTCCTCATCTTCGTTCTTCGTTCTTCTTCCTCGTTCTTCGCAATTTCTCTCCTTCCATTCGTTCTCTTAATTTCCTTCTTCCATTTTTTTCTCTTCCTCTCTTCTTTTTTCTTCCTCCTCTTATTCTCTCTTATTTCTTCTCCTTCTTCCACTTTGGTTTTCTCATCTTCAGATCGATGAATGAGATGTCCATCAACATTTTTCGCTCGTATTTCATAATGGATCATTCGAGTTTGATCATTTGAAAAAAGAAACAAAAAATTAGATATCGAAACTTAGGGGGTATATTGGTAAAAAAGTGGTGAGATGGTTGGAAATTGTCATCAACTGCATAGAAGTTTGTTTGATTTATTTTGTTTTTTTGTAAGGTGATAATTTTTTCTTTTTTTGGGGACTTTGGTCCTGTAATTATCAATGACTAGAAACCTCACATATGCCACATCAACTGCATAGAAGTTTGTTTGATTTTTTTTTTGTTTTTTTGTAAAGGTGATAATTTTTTTTTGTGTAGAATAAAACAAAGAGTTACCAAAAAAAGAGAGAAATAAGATATAAGTGAAATAATTAGTATACTAGGGTTTTTTATATGTGGAAAATGTGTTAATAAATTGTTCAACATTTTAAAGAAGCTCATCAACTCAAGATATACATAAAGAAAATAAATGGTTAGAGCTAAACAACTAGCATAATCATCATATATCTTACTATCTTAGTTCATTTTAAAAATTTTGGAAGCTCAATAAAAGTGACCACTCTCCTTTTCACAAAGCATTCCCCCGATCCCAGAGGCTTTTAAAGTTAAGAGATTGTAATTAAAAAAAATCATCATAACAAATTAAATCTACTCCGGAATGTGAGATCCACCGCCGTAAAATCCACCAAAACTAATTTGGAAACCAAACGAGCCGGACATAACAAAGTACGTGAAGGTGCCGAACGATGAAACCCTAACCTAGAGAAAACTTGAGATACTATTATACTAAATGATGCAATAATTTGAAAAAGAGAAAAAAAAAATTATTGCAATAAAAATAGACTACGGAATTTGCAAGGAGCCAAAGGACTTCGGAAAAGAAAATCCACGTGGCCAAATATTACACATTTTCTCTGGAAAGGAAAACACAAGGAAGAGAGAGCATCTCTCTCTATTTCATTTGTTCCCTTTCTCTCCGTCTCTGCAATTCTCTCGTCGCTCGTGGAAAACAAACTCAGCCTCTGAATTCCGTCGGAAGCCTCTGAATTTCGCTTCGTTTTTCAAGGTAATCTCTTAAACTCTCAACTCTCGAGCCCTAAATTTCATGGAGCTTCATAGCGGAGTCTCAAGTCTCAATCTTGTTACTTCAAATGCGACGATTACTTCTCTCTTCGTATATCGTGTTCCGCGAGAAAGAAGAAGTCAGTTTCTTTTCGAATTTGTTTGTTTCAGTTAAATTTTGAATTACGGTATATTGCTTGCAGATTTTCCCCTTTGGTTTTTCTTTTGGTGGAAGTATATAGCCAAGTAATTCAAGAACTGAAACTAGGTAAGGCTTTTGGGCTGTTGGGAATTAAACTAGTTTATCACGGAAACTATTTTAATCTATGATGCCGTTTCGCTTGTTTGATTTGATTTTAGAACTTAGAAGTTTTGGTATCTCTGGCCATAGAGAAATCGATGCATGGACTAGCACTAGGAGGGTTCTATGAGATTGGAATTAGAAGGTGGAACGCTGAGAAGTGAAAATGCCGCAAGCCCACAAAATATTGGCCAATGTTTTAGATTATGAATAATATGAAGGCTTGGATTGAATAGTGAAAATAGAATGTGTATGACTGCATGGACTGGTCTACCCTGTTGAAGGAACATGTTGAATGTGATGGGTCAAGTTGTCTATTATGCGTTACTTTGTGCATCAAGAAATTTCTACTATTTGACACTTAGTTGATGTTCCGTATAAGCGTGTTCTTGTGTGTAGCCGTGACAAAATATTCTTAATATTTCAGTGCCGGTGACAATCCTTCACTTGCTGACACTGGTTCTGGGTTGCTGTGTTGTCAAAGACTGATTGATCCCTTCACAAATATTCAATATCACTTGGCTTTTGAAGGCTAGGTATTATTGAGGTGCCTTATGATCTGACCTGCTAATTGCAATCAATAATGGTCCTCACTGGTTCATTGCAATTATCCCTTGGATTGGGACTTTGCAAGAATCAGGGGTACCAAAAACAATTCAAGGTACTACAAGACTCTTCTTTTTAACTTTCATTTCAGTTCTATCCAGCAATTGATTTTGTTAGTCCTAAAAGTAATTTCATTCTTTACAGAGGGGAATAGGAGGGGACAAATTACATCTATCAAGCACTTCCCTTACATCTCGAGTCTCGGTATGATTTGTGCCTTAACACTTTTGATTCCCGGCCCCCCAAAATTGTCTTGTCTGAAATTTAGGGAAGTTCTCAACAATTTTTGAGTGTAATATGGTTGGCACCTTCTTACAGTCTTCCCTAGGAATACTCTCATAATGATGCTCTCAGATTTTATGGATCTTTTAGAGACTCTCAGGAAATATTCTTAAGATTAGTTCAGTTTCCAATTTGAGATCTAAGACCCCTTGGTCTGGAGTGAATTTTTGAATAGAGTGAATTCTGTTGGTTGTTCATGGTGTACACTATGATTTATTTTCTATACAATCTGACGAATGGAGTAAATTCAGTAAAACCATTCCTTAAAAGTAGAGTTTTGGATGTTGTCTCCATTTTAGAAGCTTTCCTAGGAGTACTATGGTAACGACGCTCTCATATCTTATGGAATCTTTAGAGAATTTTTGAGGAAATATTTTGAGATTTATCTCTTTTGTACAGTTTCAGAAACCAGATTCTTGGAGTATCGGTTTATCAGAAAATGTATACAGACCCACACATACTGTTTCTCACAGATATCATGCGTTTAAGTGCTATTCTTCTGTAACATCTGGCCAACCCTTTGGCCAACATGTCTTCAATACAGCTGCCATGGTATTGAAAAGGTAACTTTTGTCTTTTGCTTAGCTTTGGATACACATATGTGTATATTTATGCCTTACACACTTATGGTTTGCTTGTTTTATAAATTTAAACTTGGATGGTAATTTATGTTTGACTATGCTATACTTTTTGTGGCTTTACTTTTAGTTTCCTTCTAATGTTTTGTTCTACTTCTACTTCTACTTCTTATTTTTATTCATATATTTTTTTTTTCTTAAAAAAATTGTTCAACTTGATTGTAAACATAAGGAAACTTTGTTACAGTACCAACATATGAGAAGGGCATCTTTTTATTTTGGAGATTACTTTTCTCACCCTTAGTGATAATAGACCCAGAGGAGTTTCTGGAATGGTATGTTGATGTATCATGTTTGACTTTGTCATGAATATGTTAATCTCCCTACTTATAAGCAACACTTTGACTGCCCAGAATATTATCTTTGACCTCTAGTAATAATGGTAGATGACAGTTAAATTACTCAGGAATATTGAAGTCTGGAGAAGTAGAAGGATATCAAGTTTGGATATCTTGGCGTTTTTCGCTTTGTTAATAGTTTCTGTTATTCCTTGAGTTACTTTTTTTTTTACTTGGTGCATATAGATGCGGGCTTTCATGTTTCTATCAGTAGCATATGATGTCATATCTATTGCTCTACATTTGTGATTTGTGGAATCTTCTTTTCTAGATTTAAAAACGCCATAATTTGTCATATGATGTCATAATTTGTGATTTGTGATTTGTGGAATCTTCTTTTCTAGATTTAAAAACAGTTGTTTTTTTATTTTTTATTTTTATTATGCAGGTCGTATAACGTTTTACAAGGATGTCCTCTTGTATTCAAATTGGTTCCATCAGTTGGCGTCATTGTTTTTGCTATATGGGGTCTTGCACCACTTATGCGTCTGAGCAGAAACCTAATCCTTCATGTATGTTTGTCAACATGTGTGTTCCATTTTGTTTATACAATACACTGCAGTTCATTTTTACCTTCATTTCTGGATTGGGACACACACCCGATAATATTAACTACTTTTTCATAACCTCCTGCAGAAGAGTGATAGCAGCTGGAAAAAGAGTAACACACATTATGTTACGAACTCATACATTCAACCTTTGCTCCTGTGGACGGGAGCAATGCTCATTTGCAGGTGTCCTTGTGTTGTATTTTTGTGGTTAACTATAAGTTTTATCTCTTCATCTCTTTTCATGATCACCAATACAATCTTACAATAATAAAATGAGAAAATCTAAAAGTTCTGAAAAGAAAAAGGAATTTTTGTCTAAAGTGGATATCTAGTCGAACAACTGTTTTGGAATCTTACGGTCCACCGTTAGAAGTTTGACTATTTTCTTTTCCTTCACCTATGTAGTTGGCATGATTATAAAAGTCGAACAAGTTTTAAACCACAGTACTTTCTGACAAACCAAACTTCTCTTTCCTGCACGGTAACAATTCCAAAATTGTTTTTAGGGATTACTGTCTGTACCTCAAAAAGAGAAAATGCAGGTGACTGAAGTTTCCTCTTAACAGAACATTTGGAGACATGATAACTTTTATATTTTATTTTTAAAGCGAAGCCTATCAACTTTGGAAATAATGTACTGATCGTAGTGGTTTCCTTGCAGGGCATTGGATCCAATTGTTCTACCTACAGAAGCTAGCCAGGTTGTTAAGCAACGGCTTTTGGACTTTATAAGATCTCTGTCAACTGTTCTGTCATTTGCCTATTGTTTATCCAGGTCAGCCTATTTTTCTGTTTTTGTCTTGAAAATGCTTGATTTCTCAGCTCATCTGATGTATAATATAGCAGACTAATACTGTCGGGCCGCATGAATGGTCTTTCTGAACCTGTTAAGAACTGTGTTTCTGATCACCTGTTCTCTTCAATGCAGTGACATTAACACTTTACTAATATTTTACGCAGTTTGATTCAACAAACACAGAAATTCTTCATGGAGAATAACGAGTCCAATGGTACAAGAAATGTAAGTATTAAGTACTATATTTATTATTCAAGTTTTTCAGTTCCTATCTTAGATATACTTAGTTGTCGTGGAGTGTGGACTATAGATTAGAAAGAGCCAATTAAATCAAATGGGTTATCGGATTCTGCGCAACCAATTCTCAGATTTTCTTTACTACGATCTTTAAATCTTATCCTATATTTCAATCACTGGTCTTTCAATTTTGTGCATAACTTGTTGAAGAGGTCCTCAGATATGAGCAATATGCTTTATTAATTGGAATAATGTTTTATGGTCTTGTTATTGTCAACAATTCACTGGCTGTAATAAATTGGATATCAAGGAATCCAACCTGCCATATGGTCTTGTTATTGTCAACAATTCACTGGCTCTAATTATCTCTTTCATTTTGGATAGATGGGTTTCCAATTTGCTGGCAAAGCTGTTTACTCTGCGGTATGGGTTGCTGCTGTTTCGTTATTCATGGAGTTGCTAGGTTTCTCTACCCAAAAATGGCTTACTGCAGGAGGTCTTGGGACAGTCTTATTGACTCTGGCTGGCCGCGAGGTGAAATCCTGTAGCTTTTTTGGAGTTTTCCTTCCTTTGAATATCTGTGTTTATTTCATTTTTTTGACATATATTTTCTTTTTATAAAAATCTAGATATTTACAAATTTCCTGTCAAGTGCAATGATTCATGCTACCCGGCCTTTTGTTGTGAACGAATGGATTCAAACAAAAATCGAAGGCTATGAAGTATCCGGCACTGTTGAGGTTTGTATTCAAGCATTCAAAATTCATCCTTTGGATAAAGTGGCATCTGAAAGGAAAGATATTGTGCATAAAGATATTGTGCATAATATCTTGGTAAAGAGAAGATATATTATGCGTAATTTTTTGGGTTAAGAGATATCATGCATAATTTTTTTGGTAAAGAGATTTTATGCAGACTTGTTAACCCAATAAAAATACACACTGATATTAACAAAATCTATGCAAACACATGGGATAAAAATACACACTGATTAACAATTTTATCCCATGTGTTTGCAGAGATTTTAAATTACCTTATATAGTAATCTGGGGTCTTTTTGTCACTTGTAGCATGTAGGTTGGTGGTCACCAACTATTGTTAGAGGTGAAGATCGTGAAGCAGTACACATCCCAAACCACAAATTCACTGTGAATGTCGTGAGAAATCTCAGTCAAAAAACTCATTGGCGTATCAAAACTCACCTTGCCATTAGTCACTTGGATGTCCATAAGATAAATGTAAGGATGAGATTTTCTGGTTTTTAAAATATGTATCATAATAACTGTTTTAGAAAATATGACCAGAATAAGATCATCTCTTCCTTCAATATGTTCATTAGTGTTGAAAGTATTGGTTTATATCCCTTATATCTGTGCAGAATATTGTTGCTGACATGCGCAAAGTCTTGTCCAAGAATCCCCAAGTTGAACAGCAGAGGTTGCATAGAAGAGTATTTCTGGAAAATGTTACTCCTGAAAACCAAGCTCTCATGGTTTGTGCCAAGTATTTTTACGTTTCCTACCGTATCCACATTTTTAGTCTCTTCATAGGATCTTTGTTGAGTTTTAATGTGTGGTTTTCAAGTTAATGTTTTATTTATATCGGAAGGACGTGTGGGTCCTGACAATTGGAAATGTGGGTTCCATATTATTTTCAACTTTGAAGTCATATGTGAAGTAAATTGAACAACAAGACGATGAAATAAAAAAACCAAGCAACACCATTAGTCTAGAATCAGAAGATGTATAAGTGTGTTTGGGAATGTTTCTGTTTTCGGTTTTCTTTTTCCTTTACAGTTAATGGGAGAGAGAAAGTGGAGCCAGTATTCGAGAATGTACGTTTGATGTGAGGAGGAAATGAAAGAAGACGCGTAAACCTAAAAAAAATAATATTAAAGTTGTTTATAGTTTATTAGCAGGATGAGAGAGGAAGAAATGAGAGATACATAAAACTAAAAGAAGAAAAGATGTTTGCATTCCTTATGGTTTATATTCTATGAATCATCCTGTATATTCTTCCTCCCTCTCACATCTTTTGTCTCTATTTTCACTTTCATCTCATTTTTGCTTCTTTATCTCTAATTAAAATGAAAAATAAAAACAAAATATTACCAAAAACAGCTGTCAGTAAATGTTTTTTTTTCTTAGTTTGAAATGCTTGTGTATTTTTTTTTCCTTTTGGGAGAGGGGAGGGGTTGTAATCTCTATCTTGTACATTAATATTCCTTATTTTGTGCATATTGCAGATCTTGATTTCTTGTTTCGTGAAGACATCACATCATGAAGAGTATCTCTGTGTCAAGGTAAGAGCATTTTGGTTCAGAAAATACTAATGGAATGAAGGCTTTAAAATACAATCGGCTAATGTGGAAGAAAGCTGATAAAATATCTAGCTAGTTACTCGAAGTAAAACAGTTTTACTCTCAAATATGCATGCTTTACCGTGATCAGATTTTGCATAGCAGCATATAAGCCCCAAAAAATTAGAACCCAGAGGTATTTAGTTCATAAGACCATAGATACAAAGGTCGGTAGTGAGACCAAGCATTTGATTGAATTGCTTGCTGTTTAGGATCACTTTGGAGAGATTACAACCCATGTAATCACCTTCCCAGTCAGTATCTGAAAAGATAATAACTTCTATGTTTGTAGAAGCATGCTATATCTCGGTAACAAAATGTAAATCCGTAGAACTAACAGTTGACTGCATAGTTTTCCACGACCATGCCATCACCACAAACTTATCTTGCTCCCGTTTTTCATCATTATAGAGCTAGAATAATAACTAAAGACAATGACCAAAATAGGACAGTGGGAACTGGGAAGAGAACAGCAAAGGAAAAATACAATGAGAGGAAAGAAAGAAACATATACACTTGACATTTTTTTCCTACTTTTTCATAAGTGCACTACTATGGGAAGAAGAAGCAACCTGAATTGACCAGTACTCATCAAGAAAAGAGAAAAGAAAACTATAGAGGTCACCCACTGGGAAATAGGAAACTAAAGTAACTTCTTACAAGAAAAAGAAGCTGCAGACAGTGTGGTCTGGTGCAACTGGTGCCTGTTATCATTTTCTGATCTCATATTAGGTTACATGAATAAGAAAAGCAGATAGAGAGGGTAGAATGAGAATGAAAGTGGAGACCTGAGAGCTGTTACTCCATCAGGGCAGAAACATCATTTATTATAATTATACATTGACCCACAATTTTAATTCATAACATGCAGGAGGAGCGGACCTAGATGATATCATCATGACCTAGAAAATTAATCAAAATAAAGAACCGTCTTAACTAATGTAGATTCTTTAAAATTCTAACTTTTACATAATAATATCTTCATGACACCATTGAGGGTTAATTTTACTAGTATTTGAATCTTTGACTAAATAGGAAGCTGTACTCATGGATCTTCTAAGAGTCATCAGCCATCACAAGGCCCGACTTGCCACACCCATCCGTACAGTGCAGAAAATGTATAGTGATACCGATTTGGACAGTATACCATTTGCGGATTCAATGTATAGCCATGGTGGAGTATCACCTAGACGCCCTTTGTTGCTGATTGAACCTTCATACAAGATCAATGGAGAAGATAAAAAAAGAAGCCGTTCGGTGCAGACCAGCGGAGAGCGAGATGGGAAGGCCACAGTGCGGCCACCACCTGACTCCAAGGTGGATGCTAAAGTTGGTGTAACATCAGTGTTCGACTCCAAGACCAGTGAAACACCAACATCTGACACCAAGGGAGATACTAGGACGCCAAATTTAAACACCAAAGAGGACCCGAAGGCTTCAAAGTCATCAACATCTGATCCCAAAGTAGGTGATAAAGCAACAATCAAGTCAAGATCGAATTCTTTCTCCAAGACAAATTCTAAAGATGCAGAAAAGTCTGATTCTGACTCCAAAGCAGCTGAAATATCATCTGATCATTTGACGGAGAAGATGTCTGGCAGAAAACAACTCAATAATGCAAGTGGAAATGTTATTCAGAGCACTTCTAGTAATCCTACATCTTCCTCTTCTGCAAGTGGTGCTGACAAAACAGGTGGATCAATGACATCCCCAGTGAAACCAGAAGGTGAAAAGATGCCAGCTGCAGAGCCACCAACATCAAGGCCTGCTCTAGAAGAAAATATAGTCCTTGGTGTTGCCTTGGAGGGCTCCAAGAGAACCCTTCCTATTGAGGAAGGGATGGCTTCCCCTTCATCTCATGCAGATGCAAACGATTTGGCTTCTTTCCGGAAAGGAAATGTGTCTTCAAATACTGATAAGGGTAAGAAAAATGATCAAGTTCCAGCTGCACCAGGCTCAACATCTGACAATGAATGAGTTCAGGTAGATCAGGGGAAGTTGTGGCTTTTGCCCATTACGTCCTTAGTTTCATTTAGATAGTCGCTCCATGAAGCTGCGTTTTACACTGTACATTGTCAAACTTACTCTTGATTGGTATTGTGACTATTGTCATTGTCAAATGGCGATTTGTTGGCCTTTTTCATCGAGCCATCAACACACCAAAAAGAAATATAAGCTTCTGTCGGATTTGAATGGAGTTTATTCTCAAATTGAAACCTGCTGCAATAGGCCGTTTGAGGCTGATCTGTCTGGTTTATACGATTACAAAGATGTTTGTACATGGCCTGGTTTTTCTAATATCATTTCAATCTGGAAGTCATTGTTTTTATAATAACTTGGTATAATGGCCTCCGTGACAAGTATCAGTTCAAGTAGAGACAATGTTTGCTTTCAACCCAAATGAGTCCAATTACAGGCAGAATGGGAACCGAAAAACTGAAAGAGATTATGTTTGAACATGCTTTCATTCATACATATAAGTGTTTATTACTAGTAATGTCTAAACTTTGGTGTATTGGACATAAAAGTACTCAACATTAAAAAATCAAAAGTGATAAATAAGATACCCGAACTTTCAAAAACACATCATTATGATACCTCCGTCAATTTTTCTTCATAACTCCGTCAATTTTAAGGACTTTTCGAGTTGACAGAACGCAAAAATATCGACTCGTTTATTTTTTTACAATTTTTCAAAGTAGGAACAATAGAAAATTCATAAAATAAAAAACGATTCGAGATTTTCGAGTTCTGTTAATTGGAACACCATTCAAAAACATGGATTACAAGCGATAACGTTTAAATTCATTTATTTATTTATTTTGTCGAAACCTTAATTTTTCACCCAAAACCGTGAGTTATAACACACGATTTCTGAGCCAAAATTGAATGTTCTAATTTTCACACCAAAATCTTCTCACACGCAAATCATGATTTTTAAGAACTTTCCGACTTGACAGAACACAAAAATATCGACTCGTTTATTTTTTACAATTTTTCAAAGTCGGAAAACTAGAAAACTCATTAAAAAAATAAACGATCCGAGATTTTCGAGTTCTGTTATTGAAACGCCATTTAAAAAACATGTTTTACCCGTGGTAAAATTTTCATAATTTTTTTTTTTTTGCCGAAACCTTAGTTGTTTACCCAAAACCGTGAGTTATACACACAATTTGTGAGCCAAAATTGAATATTCTTATTTTCGAACCAAAATCTTTCCACACTCAAATCATGAATTTTAAAGACTTTTCGAGTTGACAGAATGCAAAAATATCGACTCGTTTATTTTTTACAATTTTTTGAAATCGAAAAACTATAGAATTAATAAAAAAAATAAACCATCCAAGAACACAATTGACACACCATTTAAAAAACATGTTTTACAAGTGCTGAAGTTTTCGGTTTTTTTTTTGCCGAAACCTTAATTTTTCACATAAAACTGTGAGTTATTACACATGATTTTTGGGTCAAAATTGAATGTTCTAAATTTTACACTAATATATTCTCACACTCAAATCATGAAGTTTTCAGGTTTTTTTTTGAAACCTAATTTTCGGATAACGTGAGTTATAACACACGATTTTGGTTCAAAATTGAATGTTCTAAATTTTACACTAATATATTCTCACACTCAAATCATGATTTTTAATGACTTTTCGGGTTGACATAAAGCAAAAATATTTGACTCGCTTATTTTTTACGATTTCTCAAAGTCGGAAAACTACAAAATTCATAAACGATAAACGATCCTAGATTTTTCAGTTCTGTCAATTGAAACACCATTTAAAAAACACGTTTTACAATGGTGAAGATTTGGAATTTTTTTTTAATTTGTCAAAACCTAGGTTTTTCATCCGAAACCGTGGTTTATAACACACGATTTTTTTACCAAAATTGAATTTTCTTATTTTTGAACCAAAATTTTCTCACATCCAAATCATAATTTTTAAGGACTTTTCGAGTTGATAGAACGCAAAAACATCAACTCGTATATTTCTTACGATTTTTCAAAATCGGAAAACTAGAAAACTCATAAAAAATAAACGATTCAAGATTTTCGAGTTAAGGGAAATAATTAATTGCATTGTTAATTTTGGAGGGAAAAGATAAATGAGATGATGGAAGAGACATATGCTTCAACATATTTCATTTAATTGAGATATGATGAAAAATAGACTATGGTATCCCAATGATATTTTTTAAATTAACGGACAAGTAACGAAAAATAGACGGAAGTATCCCGATAATGTGTTTTGAAAAGTCAAAGTATCTTATTAATTATTTTTAAAAATTTGGTACCTTTATGTCTGATGCATCGTTTAGATTTTGTTAGTGATAAAAACCTTGCATATAATTCCACTCAGAACAAAGACGTTTGTTTATATCTATTAGAAGTATCGTACATAAACCAGTGATATTCAAAGACATTGACAAATACAACCCCACTCGTACGCTATTCTCCACCTAATAAAACACGTATTGCACCTATTGAAAATAATGCCTATATTGAGTTACAGAAATGGGATCGTTTTATTTCCTAATACAAGACACGAGTGTGGTGACACACAATTATCAGATACAGAAGGTAGCCAGCCTCCATTAGTAGTTAGTACTCATGCTTGGCACATGCAGTCCGGAGCAGGATAAGTATATATGGACTGCTTGGGCTTCCTGAACCTGATCTGTCCTTGTCTGTTTTCATGGCCTTCTACTACTGATTGCTGGAAATCTGACCAAGTAATGCTTTTGTTAAGGAAGAGTTGACCCAACAAACCCATGTTCGGCCTAATCGTCTTCAAGTTCTCGTAAGTTCGATGCCCTACCTGTTGACACCACAAAATTTGATATCTCAAAATTTTAGTGAAAACCAGTGCATAATAAGTTCATGGTGCACCAAGTTCTTGTGATAATAATTGTCTGGACATTCTGAACTGGAGAGTATTGAGAACATGACACAACTCACCAAATAAAAATTATTCACCAATTTCCCTTTTTCATTTTTGTTTTCAATAAACTTGGTAAAAATGTAATGAGAAATAAAATTAAGAAAAAATCTTCCGTAAAACTGTGAAGAATGTCCCTAGACCAGCTAAATATGTTCCTGTCTATTCTACTGTCCATGCAGTCCACGTTCCAATTTATTAGTTGATATAGATGGATGCACCAAGAAATGAATGTCATGAACTCAACTATGGACATCTTTGATTCATACTATTGATGAGGGTGCCAAACCTCATATCGGACTACGGAACTGGAAATGACCCTCTTGGAATTCTAAAAAAGTGTGTCTAGAAATTAATAAAAATGGGGGAGTCTCACCAATGCATTGTGCATATTTCCTGGAGAAGCAGAAATGAAGATGTCACTGTGCATGCTAACGTAGTAATCAACTGCAGCTAACAGAGAAGCCTTTCCTTTGATTTGGGCACGTTCTTCTGAAGAAGCAAGGCTCTTTTTGTCTTCCATCAGTGGAAACAAGTGTCGCAAATTTGAAATCCTAGCTTCCCCACCATATACCTGGAAAACAGAACAAATTCAATAAAATTCTTGAAACCAGGGAACATCAAATTTAAATTTCCAATTGACGATCGCCAAGTTCTTTAGGACTAGCATAGCTATGAGTTCAAAATAAGGAAGACTACGAACCTTGTGGGAAGCAAGATAGAGACGAGTACTATTGTCAAATCCCATTGCTGCAAGCAGCAACCCAATCTCTTCTGGAGTCAATGGACAACGCCCCTGACTCCTCAACTCTTTGTCAGTGAATTGGGAGTTAAGCACCCTTCCCTGCCAGAGCACTTGCCGGTATTTGGCCAGAGCCAACTTTTCAGCTTTACCACCGCCAAAATCACAAGCTGAATGAGCTGCCATATCCTGCGGAATGACAAGATTAATAGAAGTTTTACTACTCAAAACTTGCCACTAGAAGTGTAGCTACTGATATATTCCAAATACATAATTATCACAGTTTGAACAGTAAATTTAAAATTTAAGCTGGCCAGAGTGACATATATTGTGCCACAGTCCATTCACTGTATGTGCAACAGACAAAATATTGCAGTTCCTTAATATGTTATGTTCAAGTCTTCTGCATAGCTTGCACATGAGAGGTTACATAATAGAAACAGAAAAATAGGAAATCAGACAACTCGAATGGATACGCATTAATCATACCTTGTCAAATCGGAGGTGTAGCACAACAAATTTCCCTGCCCCTTGTTTGCCTTTCTTATCAGGCATCTCCAGCAGGTGATTGGTGCCAATTGCACTTTTACCAGAAGGATATCTAAGGCGGTTGATAAGAGCATCTCCAAGTGCTCTAATATGAGGGACAAAACTTAATGCTTGAAAGTTCACCTTACAACGTAGCCGTTGGATGTCCATAGGCAAGGTATCAAATGTCAGCCGATGAGAGAAAGGGGCAATTGCTGCAATTCCGTAGCTGACCACATACAATTCAGTAGATTCTTAATCTTAGATAATGAAGTCATAATTGTTCATTTGCTACAATAACTCGAAATTAAGGGGGACAAAAAATCCCATGCAGAAATCAAAGGTCATCATAAGGCCATAAGGCCCTCAAACTGCACAATTGAGGAGCTTATGATGACTTGAACCAAGTAGAATTGCCAAAAGGTCAACAATATTGCATGAAGAAATCAGCGAAATGGGCATCATTTGCATTTGCCAAAAATTACAGTTTTGTGGTGCTGCCATATAATATTAGGCAGTTGAAAGATCACATGAGCGATGGCCTATCCTTGAAATCAATATGCAGCCTTTAAGGCATACCAGGAAACAAAAAAAACCATTTTTATGTTGATGCAAGACACCTTATCTGTCTCACTTAAAGTATTATCGATCGACCCTTGAGTTAGAACAAAAGTAACTTAAAAAACAGCTTCAGGTAACTACTAACCTTTGAAGTACAGGCAATACATTCTCTAGATACCAGTTGGCTGAAGCATGAACAGGTGCTGTCTTAACTCTCGTAGCTCGGATGGCTGTTGCATAGTACTCCCTTGTGCTCCAGGAGAAGTCAGAAGGTAGCTCTTTAACTATGGATATATCATCCTTCAATACATTAATGAAATGATCAACATCAAATATATCCATGAAGGAGCTGCAGAGGAAGAAGAAGAAGAAGAAGAAGAAAAATAAAAATAAAAAAAACAAACCAATATCAGAAAGATAAGGAACAAATATAACCAATGGAAAGATAAACCAGTTTTTGCTTCTACAAGTACCTTGAATCTCGCCAAACAGGATTTACTTCAAGGTATGGGATCACAAGAGTTGCATTCAGTATTTTAGCGACAGCAACAGCATCACATATCTACAAACAGAACAATGTTAAGAGTTAACCCAGAATTTAATAACTTTGATGCACACAAGACAAGACTGAAAATTTTAAAGAAAAATATCGCTAATCATGTAACTCTTCTGCATCTTGAAAAATTTGATACCTACCCCCATCCTCTGCTGATTCAGCCCTCCATCAAGAAATACTTGGATAAATCCCTCAGATTTCTCTGGCAATGCTGCATGAGATACAGAATCAATTGGGGAAAATTACCACTAACCAGGTCAAAATACATTAACTCTGCACCCTACAGTAATATTACTTCACGACGAATACATTTGTAAACAAAGTATCATTGTTTTTGGTAAAACACTCACAGGAGGGAATTGATGGTTCTATGCAAGGTTTCCATGCTTGATTGACCAATGGTGTCCATAACTCTGACAGTTCCACTTCTGACTATACAGGCAAAAGATTTTGTTTTCAAACGAAAATATATTGCTTACAAATCAGTTAAAACTACCTAACAAACAAGTGCGCTACTTAACCAACGCTTACTCACAGTTTGGCGTTGTAAGGCACTCTTGAGAAGGCGTTGGTGCCTAGATTTTGGAACATTCCCTTCCTGCGAATTCGACTTCATCATCACATTCCATTCCTGCAAAGTTCGCTCTATTTATTTGATGCGGATTTATGCAACAGGTGGAAATGCACTTATACATCACTGAAATGGCACACGTGTAATTGGCAGAAATTTGACACTAGAAAGAAAAGATATACAGAAATTTCACTTTTTTACTTTTAAGTCCAATTATTCTTAAAATGTACAAATTCGTTGGTGCACAAATTCACTAGTGAAGTGCTATTAAACAAATCAAAGCTAAAAGCTATATGCAATCCAATCCACTCATTGAGCTAATCAAAGGAATTACCATGTCTAAACTTAGTTTCTTTACTAAATTTTCATAGTGATTTCACCCATCATCTGCATAGTAATTTCGCATCAAATGAACTAATACTGCTCAAGGCTTCCTCTTGCCATTTCAGGACTAGGAAAGTGATCCCATTCTATATTTGCAAGACAACTTTATAATATATAGGAACCAAACCAAAACCACTTCAAAGGGCTACACAATCCAGAGAAAATATATCCTCAAGTCTTATTTTCCCAGACAAAAGAACAAAGGTAGATATAAATAAAAAGCCACATTCTTTTCACTAATGCAAAATTTTCCCTCAAAATAAGAAACTGGAAAACCTCATTTCTGGTCAAAATAAGCAGGTGAAGCTAAAAGTATTTCCAGAATAAGTAGCTAATAAATTAACTAGATGATGCAAATGATTGATTCCTCAAGAAAGTGTAAACATACCGAGAGCATTGAAGGTGAAGCATGACTAAATGGGCTGAACAAACTGGGCAAGAAAATGGGAAAGAGTAGCAGCAAAAGAGCACCAAGTGCTCCGCCTCTAGGAGACTGGTACTCATTCTGGTACTGAAGCTTCAGCCCCATTTTCCAACACTACAAACACTCGCTCAACCCAGCCTCTGATCTCAAACTTGAAACTTAAAGATTGGTTTTTTTTCTGGATTGAAAGATGGGTTTTTCTTGGCAGAGAAAACCACAAAAACCCAGAAGAAGATGAATGAGAAAGAGCAAGAAGCAGCGATAAATGGAGGCATCAAGAAGACAGCAAAGCCATCATTATCAAAGAGAGAGAAAGGGCAGAGAGAGAGAGAGAGTAAAGGTGCTTTAAGATGGACACCTGGACTCTTTGCTCTGAATTGATTAATGGGAAACTGTGTCACTCCCAGGAGGGCCCAAGTGGTAAATGTGTTAAAAGAATGTGTTCCATCACAAAAGGAGAAGCAAACAAACACAGTAGTAGTACTGTAGCAGCAGCAGCAGCAGCAGCAGTAGAGCTTCGTTTGCGTTTTTTAACAGACTTCACAACACTGTGAAGCATTATGGGTTTCTGAAAATTGGACCGTTAGGTTGCTGTGGTTATGATGATGAGTCTTGTGCTTTATTGGACTGTGTTGAGCACCGACACTACTACTGTTGTGGAATTGGGAATTTTGGGTGTGGGTAAAAAAGAACGTTAAAGATTAAAGAAGTCGTCAGGTGTGACTCAAGTGTCAAGACTCGAGACGGAGCCTTTTGTAGCTCACATGATTTGTTCTTTTCCATGAGCCTTCCATTATTATATCAAATGTTACGATCAGATTCTCGTTGTTTGCTAAAAATCCCATTTTTGATTTGGCCCAAAAAGGAAGATGTAGGCGTGTCACTAATCGGCTTGTATTAGAATTTAGGGTTGTCTCTATTTGATTATAGAGTTTTTTTTTTTAAGGCAAAGGCTCCTTTTCTTTTGGCTTGCAAGTCAAAAAAATTATAATGCCCAAGTGGTGCATTGTAAATGTAAAATCTTGATACAGAGAGACTTGTGAATGTAGATTCTATTATATTGTCTTCAAGTCCATCAATTATTACTTTGGCCAAAAAAAAAGTCCATCAATTATTAATCAGTCCATTAAGATTCCTTGGGCTATGACTAAAGAACTCAAAATAAAAAAAGTGCATCAACTCTAACGCTTTAATTTCTACAATCCAATGTACTTATAAATCTATAAACTTAAAGGCATGAAATACAATAAAGGTGAAAAAAAAACTTAACTTTGGTTCGACTTGAGACACATGTCAATTAGAGAAGGGGGAGGTGATGCTCACTCTTGACTGGGAAGGGTTGGGTTCAAACTTCAAAGTGTGTATATATATAAACATTGTACAATATATTTATAGTTTGTTGTTTAACTCAAGTGTTTATCAACTTACGTAGGGTTTTTAAATGTTTTTGTTGGATAATTGGGATGGGTCCCACTTGTCCAATGAAACATAACACATCAGCGAAATTGGTTCATGATGGTCACGTCATCGGTTAGAGTTGATTGAACACTTCACATCATTACCAAGTCAGCCAAGCATGAGTCCCACTTGTGACATGTCATCACTTAACGATCAAAGTTGAATGATCGATTAACGGAAAGACTAACATGATTAAATTGAAAAGTATAGGAGTGTTGCTGATAAAATTAGAAGTGCATAGACTAACATGATATTTAGTGTAAAGTTCAAGGGGATAAACTAAAAAAAGTAAAACAAATATTATTTTCAATAAGTAAAACAATAAATTAAGAAAAGAAACAACAACGGTAAATTGTCTTCAAGTCCATCAATAATTAATCACTCCATTAAGATTACTGTGGTTATGGTTTTTTTTTTTATCGAGACCGTGATATCGACCACCAGTGGTGGTTCCTTTGGCTATAGCTTAAGAACTCAAAGAACCTAATTTAGCCTGTTGAGAAGTTTAACATTAGATTGTTCACTTGATTTAGTCTGTTGGGTTAAGGTTTAAACTAGAATATTTCATATTTGTTATTGGCCACAAAAGTTAGGAATATGGTTGTTTTGGTTGCTTCTACCAAAGTGGAGGTTTCTCCTTGCATCACCCACCCAACACCTATCTTAAAGCAGGTTGTAGCTAACCAAGAAAACCATGTTAACATTGGAAATGAACATTTAGTGCATCTTAATTATTTCAACCGTGTAATTAATTATTGAAATACAGCGAGATTCCTGATTGATTTCAAATCAATAGAAATTAGGACAGTAGCTATTCTTTGGTTTCGATGAGTCTTTCAAAATCAGATCATTATAATTAGACTACCACACACATGGCTAAACTTGTAAAAATAATAAGTGCTAACATTGAAATGATCCATCTTGGCTTTACCGATTCACTAGAAGTTTGGTTCTCGAAAAAAATCTCTTTGAAATGTCTCGAATAGTCCACATCAGCATCAGACTCTTTCCATCAATTTCTTCATCTTTTTCTCAATCCAAACCGAAGAATTGAGTTTATTTTTTAAATTTTTTTTATTATGTAGCTAACTTTAGTGTCAAATTACTACACTAACCGCTTTAAATTTGTTTATCGTTCTTTTTTTTCTTTTTTTTTGATAAAGTTTATCGTTCTTAATTGCGAGCGCAAAACAATTAGACCCAACCAGCATATACCCAGAAAACGAACCCCGTATTAAAGAAACGTCCCGACTCCAGTGTTCCGTACCACGTTTGGCAAAAATTATATTTTGTTCAGACTACGTTGGACGGCAAACTCGACACGTTTTGGGAGGGGTTGGTGGTTAAGAATATTAAACACCTCCTTAATAAAAACGGAAAAACCAGCCACTTGAGAGTGGAAGTAGTTGCGCCATTCAGCTACTTCCACAGACCTTTTATTACTCTGCTCTCTCTCTGCTCTCTCTCACCTATCATGGCGGGAGGGTTGTGTGTTCTGAGGCGCTTGTACCTTTCCGTTTACAACTGGACCGTCTTCATCGGATGGTATAGCTCTAGCCCGCCCACAGCTAAAAGTGTATATCTTTTCATCTGTGTTGGACATTGTTCAGCTTTCGATTTTGTGGGATTGAGGTACCCATTTGATTCGATTTTGGATTTTGTGGGTTTCAGGTTTCAGGTGTTGTATCTTGTTATCAAGACGCTGAATGAATCGGGCCACCGGCAAGTTTACAATGCCGTCGAACGCCCATTGCTGCTGGCTCAATCCGCGGCCGGTTTGGAGATTGTTCATAGTCTTGTGGGTGAGTGCGTTTTCTCTTTGATGTTTCAAGTTTGAATATTTTGCTGATTTCTTGTTGTGGGTTTTGTTTTTTTAGTGCACTTTTTTTTCTTCTGGGTTTTGTGAAGGTTTGGTTAGGTCTCCGTTAGCAGCCACACTGCTGCAGATTAGTTCAAGATTTTTTGTTGTTTGGGGAATCCTGTGGAGCTATCCTGAGGTTTGTATGCAAATTCAAACTTGTAATCACAATTATACTAAAAAGATTTTGTCCTTTTGTTTTGGGGATTCAAAGTTTTAGTAACAAGATGAAGCTTTATTGCTGCAGACGCAGAGTTATGTGCTTGTGATCCCTATGGTCGTCAGCTGGTGCATCACTGAGGTTAGTGTTACCTGATTGCATTTTCTGCTCTTTTCACTGTTCACAACTCTGTAGAAAAGTAAATAGTGACTGACCATTAGAAGCTGCGCGAATAGCAAATTTATGGGAAAAGTTACTGCCTAGTGATATGCAAGTCTATAGTGTATTTATCTTTTCAGTTTTAGCCGCTTATACAATCTGGGTTACTGCTGATCAAGATCCAAGTTAGAAATCAAGTGATTTTAGAGAGAAGCAATTAAGCAGGAATTAATTTTGCTGTATATAGATATAAACAATGAAACTCATCTTTAAATTTGATCAATGATGGCACCATGTTTACCTTGAGATAAAAAGTGACATTTGATGTTCTAATCCAGCTAGAGTTTTCAAGCCATTTTATGGGAAGCAAGGCTTATTATGCTTAATGCTCTAAATAAATCACTAGATTCATACTTCGATCTTGATTTAGAATAATACTTTAAGGACCCAGATTCATTCATACAAGTTTCTCTATAGTACATATTTTGAAGCAAAATGTTCCTTAGAGCAACAGACTCTGATGGCAAAAGGCCTTTCATTAAGCTAAAAGCCTAGGTGTTAATAAGTGTTGATAGGCGACCACAACAAAAAGAAGTAAAACTTTACAGTTACATGATAAAAGTATCCTAACTTGGATGAGCATCACATATGTCAAGATATTGCCCTCTATTCTCTGATAAAACAAGCTACCATGTGCCTTTCATTAACCATGAATATCTGAACAATGAAATTCATCTTTTAAATTGATGTTGTAACGAGAAGACTCAAACAAAGTGGTCAAGTCATTTCACGGGAAGCAAGACGAATTATTGGGACGTGCTGAATCCTGATGTTGATTGCTATCATTTCAATTTTTATTAGTTCTGGTAGTTGGAAAATATATTCACATTGATTTCTTTGAAATTGCAGATTATTCGATACTCTTTCTTTGGCACGAAGGAGGCTCTTGGTTTTGAACCATCGTGGCTCCGGTGGCTCAGGTAGTACATCATTTTCGTGCTCACTAATGGAAGTAATTTGAGTTCTGTATTCATTCATTGTCATTCTTTTTCCGTGCCGTGCAGGTATAGCACCTTTGTGGTGTTGTATCCCACTGGGATCTTATGTGAAATTGGCCTAATATGTATTGCTCTGCCACACATTAAGGTATCAAATTAGTTTATCATAAAAGAAAGATTAGATTATGTCTTTTTCTGAGATGCAGTTAGGTGCGGTAGCTGTTTACTCACTAAACCCTAAATGCTGATTTATTTGCAGAACTCTGAGAAGTTTTGTTTAAGGATGCCAAACACGTGGAACTTCTCTTTCGATTACTTCTATGCTACAATTATAGCTCTAGTAACCTATGTCCCAGGCATGTACTGAAAATCTTTCGTAGGCATATATTACCACACCAGTCTATTTTGATCTGTTTTATTCATTTTCAAATGGCTTTGTCTGTTGCAGGCAGTCCTCACTTGTACCAGTATATGCTTGGGCAGAGGAAGAAAGTTCTTGCAAAATTGAAAGGGGAGTAGATGGCAACACTTTTAATTTAGTATACGACAATTTTATTCTCACCTCACTCATCTTGAGATTCGAACCTAGCTGTGACTTCCAAAATGTTGGTTTTGCCACTAACCAACCGACCACAACTCACTGGGATCTAATAAACAGCCTTGAAGTATGACAAATTACAAAAAGGAGATTATGGGGACCAAAATCTGAAAATGAAAATCATGTAGAAGAATAGCCACAAAATATACGCTACTTGATGGAGTTGATGCTATTCTATATTGTTTATAACGTTATATATATCTTAATGGAGTTGATGCTATTCTATATTGTTTATATATATATATAAGAATATTGAAATATTCTCCCTCCACAGTCCACAGTCCACACTCCACAGTCCACACTAAAAAAGAAAGCAAATTTTCATTCCAATCTACCTAAGAATCTGGTAATGGTATCGTCCCACCTAATTATGGTTGCATGCAGTACCCATCAACTTATATTTATTCTGTCTTTGATATCTTAATTTCCATTTAAAAAGGTAACGAAAATTCCACTTTCATTTTGTCTGTCCTGCACTCCTCTTCAGAGTGTTTTACAATAAGAAAATATAAATTTTGGAGTGTCAAATATGTCACTCCTCGGTTTCCTTTATAATTTATATAACTTATTTGCATTGTCATTGTATCAATGATTTTGATCCACTGCTGATGAATCGCTCAGTTCCAGCACAAATTTAGAAGCAAGTAGAATAGGAACGGTGATTAAAATGTTCAAACTCAGACTTCCCAGAATTGAAGAGTCAGAAAAACAAGAATTCTACTCCACCTGAATGTTCAAATCTACACAGATTGGAGTGGAATAAGGTGCTAAAATGCTCCGAAATACAACATCAGAACACATGAATGATTTTGAAGCTTAACAATAAGGAAAAGAAACCTTCTTCTGCAATTTCATTCTTCAGCAGCACTGGCAGCACTCAAATCCACAGTCAAGTCAAGAGCCTGAACAACGCATGAGGCGGCAGTCATGTAAGTTTACTTGTGGCGATGTAAGAGAGCTTTAATGTAACTATACTAGTTCTATGACTTATATCTTAAGCAAAACTACAACTATGCTTGACAATTGAAACTAGTTGACCTAAAGGCAGGCAAACTTGGAAAAGTTTTAGACTAAATATGTGATCATAATATCTCAAGATAATCCGTGGTTGTCAGGGCTTAACAAATTACAAGATTAAACTTGAAAAAGTTACCTTTCCAGTTATCTTGCTATACAAGGCAATCACATCTTGTACAGTAGTCTCAAAGTGTGTCGTCGCGTCGTAACTCTGCAAAGAATCCCAACTTCAAGAAATTAACAACGACTTGAAATTTCTCAATCAGAAGAAAAACAGACTAGAAAGCCACATGTGAATATGGCCAGCTTGTTATTTGACATAAACCCAATCAGTTGACTACATTTCCCTATAAGGGCGGTTAGAGTCTGCAGAGCAGGCTGTTCCTCTGCTAGCAATTGGAAAGGAGGGAATTCACCGGATAACAACAAACAAACAAAAGTTAATTAACATAAACATGAAGGTCCTAATCCCACAGTAGACTTGGAGTTCTAAGAAAAATCACTACTCATGTTGAAACCTGCACTCTCTAGCAGATCAAATTTAGGTTTATGAATTCTGAATTATGAAATAATTAAATAAAAAAAACTTCGATCTTCATCCATAAGAACATGTATATCCCTTCTGATCATTCCCTGTTTTTAGTTACACTAGTATGCATTGCTTCTTTAGGCCAAAATAAAAAAGGCCCCATAAAAGTAGGGAATGCAAATCTCCAATTCTCCATACCAGATAACATGTCTGGCTATGAATGCAGCTGGACAAAGATGCTTGGTATTCTAGCATTAATATCAGATAATAGTAATCTGCTCCTATGAGTATTAAGAGTTGTTTTGGTCCATGGATACAGATTTTAGTATGAATTTCATGCAGCTTAGGAATAATCAAAATGGAAATGTAGGATTTTCATGCTTTCTTACCGCAGATATGAAACAGTGGTCTACATCAGCCTGGTTAGTAGATTCGTATCTATCATAAGTGTCAAAAAATATCTCGTCTACAGGTCCCAGGAGATCCGTGCCAGGCTTCAACTCCACCTGAGGATTATCGGTCTCTGCTTCTGTTAACACAAAAGCAATGTATTTCCCTTTTGGAGCTACATTGTGAGAATAAGAGCAGCAAAATAGGTACCTGTTATAGAAGCATACCCAAGGAGCAGAATGAGAAGATGTTATGGTCCGCACTATACTTATGTTCTAGTATTTGGTGTACCATTATAGGTTTTACCAAAAAACAAAATCATATCAAGAACCTTGAATATTGCATTTGCATACAGAATTTCTTGATCAATCATTTAATATCTAGATTAGATTTTATTATTATCCAACATATCATAAATTTTCTTTAAAATAACAAAGAAATTTACGCTAGTAAATTGCCTTTAAAATAAGTTTAAGTCTTTAGGATACTAAACTGACTAAGAGAAAAACAATATAAAACATAAAATCATTATTGATAAGATAGCTAAAATAAGGTCATTCTCATTTATTATCAACCTATGGACAGCTAAAATACAGAGCACATGAGATCTCAATGACTCATATAGGATCTTGTTGTTGGAAAATGGTTTTCAAAGAAGAATTTCCATCTCATAATAAAAATGTACATTAGTATAATTATGTTCTCGGTGTAAGGAAAGCCACTTACATATCTGATTTACGTCCAAGTTGCTTCTGAGGCAGAATAACCTGCACTGAGTGAGAATCATTGGTGTTTGGGATGGGATGGCTCATAATACAGATAGCACGGGCAACTTTCCCCACCTTCTTCACCTGTTGTAAGACAAGATTGCATCTCAAATCAGTTCATGTAAAAGTACTCATGCTAAATGACCTTGCTAATATGAAATGATGTATCGTGTTACCTTATCAGGCAAATATGATGGATCACATACAACTTTTTTGCACTTCGCAGTTTCACCTTCTGAAGTCACACCAAATGCCTTTCCACTTTCATCAAACTCTACCTGCCATATTGAACCATCAGTGTCATGTATCCATTACAGCCCATGGTAAGTACCGGATTAACTTCTTAGAGTCCTGCACTTCTGCCCTTCTGGGACTAAATACGTTTAAAGACCATTATTGCACATAAAAATTGCAAAAAAAAAATTGCTAGAACAGTTTAGATTGCAACATATGGTTGGAATTTGAGAAAGGCATTCATAAGAACCCACTATATCTATGAAGAGAACAATTTTTGTGCAAAACGACGAGGACAATAATTGTACATAGTAGAATAATATCCATAGACCTCCCAAATGCACACTTGGTTCTATCTCTCACCCTATCCGAGTAAATCATATCGCACAGCACATTGTATCCTAGCATTACTAGATGAAAATTATGGGATTTCAAAGGTTCATAGATACCGACAACCCGCCAAAAAAATACCTTGCATTCTGGTTTGCAGAGCATGTATGTGCCACCATAAACAGCACTCAGCCTTGCAAATGCCTGCCAATTATATCACTTATTGTCAGAGGAACTAAGTAGAATCTCCAAAGGATACTAGAATTAATGGTTGAAAACACACCTGGGGTAGCTCTCCTAGACCATATAATGGATAGATATAAGGAGATCCTCCTTGAAAGCGTGCTAAAGACTCTGCATATAACTTTCCAAAAAGAAAATCGAGTATATAAAACACTGGAAAGTTCATTATTAAGTGCAAGGTGTGTATGAACATCTTGCCTTCAAGAACAACGTCTTCACACATCAGCCACAGTTATTGATCGAATTTTAGGTTATACTATATTGCTGCTTCCTAAGTCCCAAGCTAAATCAAATAATTAAAACTATTTCAGAAGCTAGATTGACAAATATTTATCTCTACTCTTTGGAAACTGTCACTTTTCCGTAGTTTGCCTCATTAGACGAGGACCATGTAGCAAAAAGGAAGCAACTCATTTCCTTCATAGAAGATGTCTAACACATGTCTAGATTAGACATCAATTTTAAAGAGTTACATGTAGTTATTTGTGACTAACGCTAGTTAAATAGATCGACAATCGCAATATACTCCTGATGCAGTAGATTTTCACTTCGCCCATCATACTCTAATCTAATGGAAAGTGTCCTCTTTAGTCTCTCCATTTTTAATCAACATCAAAAAAAGATATGAAAAGGACCAGTTCATTACCTTCATTCTCTTCACAAAATATATAGCAGGTTCTCCCAAGTAGTTATCATCTCGGTGGAGTGCTAGTGCATGCCCAATGAAATCAACTGTGTTGTCATCTAGCCCGTATTTCCTATGTCAGAAACAAAAATTTCAATAGGGTCATACAATTTACGTCACAGGAGACAAGTGAAAGTCAAGAAATCAAGAATGAAAAGGAGAAGATTTGAGGAAGTACGAAATAAGTTCTCTTGCTGTAACTTTGTTGAGGTCCATGCCTTCATGAGATTTTGGATCAGTCTCGTCATAGTCTTGCACATAAATGAAAAACTTGCGAGCACGACGCTTCTCAAATAATCCCATGAGTGGAGATTTAAGTGCTTCCACATCATTAGCTGGTACTTTGTGGATCTGGAACATAATGCTAAATTCATTAGTTAATTCAGGAAGAAAAGAAATAAAGAGTTACATATAATTCATATAGATCATAGATGAATCGGCACTGAGTGATATGAACCCTTGTTAGGCATCACACCTTCCCTTTGTTATACACAAAACTACCATCTACAGCCTTGAAATTCAGATATTTAGTAACATCGGTGTGAATGAGGACGCGAACCAAAGCACCATTGGCCATCATGAACTGTCAAAACATGCACAGAGATTATCAAGAATGTCTTGAGCACATGTAGAAAAAATTAAAGAAAACTTTTAACTTGGATCACTAATCATCAATAGTCAACATTTATGCAAACTTCAGTTACCAAACAAAGTCCATCCTAAATTTGATATTCTCTATCAAATCTTGATCAGAATGAATAAAACAAAATTTTGGAATGATGAAGAGTTGAAGACCACGTTGTTACTCCAGATAGGCTTTCCTAGAACATTGCTTTTGACTTGGCTAACCATAAGCAACCGGATCTAGCTAAACCGTATCTAGATCACATTATCAATCAAGAAAACCTATAAACTGGTGCTCACCCTATATATAACAACTAAAATTAATATAAAAATCTAAGAACAGTGCTGAGAAATATATGCCTTGGGGATCATATCAACATTGTAGTCTCTACTTGCGCCCAAAGGTTCTGGAGGCTTATCTTCTCCCCTGAATCTCTTCCAAAGCTGAAATCCAAAAATATAAATAAACAATAACCAAACTGAATGCACGCACACATAGGAATCATATCTTATAACAAAAGTATGTAAAACTGAGCAGCAATGCCAAATAGTCTGGTAAGAGAACAATATGTGTGAAATAATGTGCACTTACCTGGTTGAGATTCAGGGAGGTGGACTCTCCTCCATAATAGTCATTCCTATCCATATGCAGTACCTATTTCAGGTGAATACATATTAATTAAGAAACAGCAACTTGATTACATGTTCTTATCAACCACTTCTTTAACTATTGCCTTCCCTAAACAGTAAAACTTGATCCGGGTGATGTTACCTAATGTAAGATCCATGAAGCCAAAATTAGACCCAGTAAATCATGATTACCAAGTGATGGTAAAACAATAAATAATAAAAAAAAGATCAAACTTGTTTCAACAATCAAACACACAGAGTGCATTAGAAAACAATTGCCAAATTTGCATGAACTAGTAGTAGCTAGCCAATTCGAATCGATCCAAAATGTTTGGTTGTGATTTGGATTTACATGAGTTTGGGGTGACCAGGTACCTTGAGACCATCGACGGAGAGAAGGCCACTGAGAATGCATTCTTTGAGGCCAGTTCCGAGCACTATGACGTCGTATTCTTCATCCATTGCGCTCTAGCTTTCTTTCAGATCAGAGAGAGAGAGAGAGAGAGCCTAGTTGAATGGAATCTCTGTGTGTGTGTGTTTGTGAGAGAGATTGGGATTATTGGGAAGAAGAAAATGGTGGAAATCAAAGTGAGGCTACAGTTATGTTGGGGGGAAGAGAAGGAAGGGGTCTCGAGCAAGCGAGGTGGCGCTGGAATTTCGGTTAAAACCGTTACGAGCGGCACGTGGAAACTGCTAAAAAAACACTCCTTTTCATTATTTTTGTTTTAATCATATTTTTTCCTTTTTTTCAAGTGAGTTATTGGACATATGATGTTTATTTAATTAGTTAAAAAATATTTTATAATTGTCACAATTCGCCTTGATGACAAAATTGATTTTCAAATTTTTTTAATATTACAAAGTTATTTCCGTCAAATTTTTATGTTTTGGTTGATTGTTGAATACAACTCCTACGGACAATACTTTCTTTTAGGAGTTTTAGTTACAACTCTAGCCAATTTCATCTCTTAAAAATTTGTCTCATATAAACTCTGTTTCTTTTTTATTAAGAAAAAAATAACCATTCAATTAAACATTGGAAATGTTACAACCATCAGATTCAATCTTAATCGATTTCATAAGTCATTCCGGCCCAATCTCAATACAATACTTAGCTTCGTTCTCATTCAAGATGAAACGAGCAAGATCATGAGCTACCTTGTTACATTCCCAGGGTTGGAAACAAATTTTGTTGGAACCACATGTATACACATGAGATTTTTTATCTCCTCGACTAGAAAACCTTCCTATGCTCAGAGTAGTTAATCAATCTTGTTACCTCTGTGCTGTCCACCTCTATGATCAAAGGAAGGATTTGCATGCACATCCCTGCCTTAAGAACCATCAATTCTGTGACCAGAGGAGAGAATGATCCAACGATTGGTTGTGGCATTGTGCCATGCAGCATTTGTCAAATAAATTGCTATTTCATTGTTTGTTGCTAGGCCACATCAATTTCCAACACAGATCGTAAAGGCTAAGGCATAGAAATGAGTTAAGAGTTGGGATAAATATAGCTAGACTAGACTGTCATCAAAATAAAAGGGGGTGGCATTATGTACGAGAGAAATGTGTCCCGCACCATTTCTATGAGGGTGGCCAGGGACTAGGAAAACAATTACTTCATCGATGATATATAGGAAACATCACATAGATATATCGATCCAACGGTTCTAATACATCAAATGCACCTTCTCTTAAGGCAGTTGGGTAGGGTACATTTCATCTCATTTTACATATAGTTAAATTTCCCTGAACAATAGGGCATGCATGTTCCTTAGTTGATGCACAGAATCTACTTCCAATCAACCAGAGTACGGTAGCCTGCAACAAAACACCAAAAAAGACTGATAAAGAAATCTGGGCAGTAACCTGCATGTCCAATATAAATTCCGGGGAATATATATAGCAACGACAAGTATAATCGCATAAAGGGTTAGAATTATAATAGGTCAAAGATTTAATCCTTTGATGTAAACCAAATATACCATATTGTATATAGGTGTAAAAAAAAATAGGGTTATATCTTCTTAATATATGTAAGTAGGTACTTCTACAAACTAACATTTGCGAAGAAAAAATACAATGCCCTTCTTAATCATAATCATGAATTTGAGCAAGGGGATAACTGTGAGGATGATTGTATAGAGCCCTTGTATCCAAGAATTTTCTCATGATCAGGGGCCGGTCTTGTGACAGAAATTTAATTACACTTACCCCAATTTGAGAGACGTATCTGAGCTGTCATAGTCTTGAGGAGCATTGTTAGAGTTGCAGAGATTGGTTACAGACTCTGACGACTGGCCCTCCTCCGTAAACCTGTTCTCTGAATCAGCATAAACATGCCTTTGCACGCCCTTAGTTCTTTCCACCACCTTCAGCAAGCAGATCAAGAGCCATTAGAAAATGAGGAATCAAAGCATTAACTTATATGAATAATAGAGATAGAGATGGAGAGATATTATACTTGCTGCTTTAATCGTTCGTTCTCCTCAATCAACTGGACGGCCTGCACATTTTCATAAATTTTCATTTCAAGGAACAACTTGCGACAAGAAAAGGCAAATGCATTTGTCTTGATTTTCTATATAATTTTAAATAATCATGAAATATCTTTCATATAACTGCATCGCATATGTGTTAACTTGGAGTAATGCAAACTGATTGTAATTTCAAGAGTAAGGAATTCGAGTCCCATGAAAAGTGTCATACATTTCTTTGAAGCTCAGTGATCTCTTTCATAATCTTTTCACCCTGAAAAAGAAATACATAAAGATCCCCATTAACTATACAACAAATAGAGCCAAGCCAAAAGCACACATCGGAAATTTGAAAATGGATAATGCTAGATAGATCAAATTTTCTGATTACATAATTGTTAAGAAGATGCCGTAGTTGATAAGATAAGTAACAGTTCGTTATATCAAATAATAATGAAATAAATACACATTAACTGTCAGAGATCAGCTTATATTGCCTAAAAGTGTGATCCCCGCAGAACAATATATGGCAATAAACAGACCTTTTTCTCAACCACGCGGCCCAATCCAGATTCAAGGGACTTCTCCAGCTGTTGCAGTTCTTCCAAATTTAATCCATGAAGTTCTTCTCCCCTCATCTGCCTGTATCATTACAAATTCACAAGGAGTTACTTCTAAAGTATAAAATATAAACAAGTAATTATTACCTAAAACTAGGACGTAATATATACCTAAGTTGATGGCTTTTTGCTGCAATTTCCTTGCTCAATCTGGAGTAGTTGGTGTTCTCCACTAGCTACATCAGAATTGATGATTCTTGTAAGCAAATGAATGACAAAAATCGAAAGTAGGCAAAACAATAGTTATTATATTTCAAAATATATTCAACAGCATGTTAATTTAATTGAATCACTGCTCATTAAGAATCCAATGATTATTGTCTAAGAAGTCAGACACCCAACCATAAAGAAAAAGAAAATCAGCAAAGGACTGGAAACAAAGAATGCAACATAGGTTATCCAAAAACAATACTCCAGCAAATGAAAACTATCATTGTATTACAAATTAGGAACAAACTTAGCAGATCGGTATCAATTAATTAAGTATACTACCAAAAAGATTAGTAATTATAATATGTTTCTAAACTTGTTTATGTTGTACCCTTTTCTAAGGGCAAATATATATGGTGGCATCAAGTTGACTTTCTCTGACCTGAACAAAGAGAAACTTATCACATCAATACAATACTTAAAGGAATACTGGTCTCTAATATAATTTTAATCATTTATGAATCTCAAATCTCAAATCAACCAAGATGCTTCAAAGTAGTACTCAACATGCACTCGCATAATCCATATACAAACAAAGTAAGGTACCACATACATTTGATCATGATACTCAAAAAAGGATGATATCTAGGCATATAAACACTTTCCATAACCTTTAAGAAATAAATATAAATCCTGAGTTGCATAGATCTGTTCGATAGGGAACTCTTCAAAGGAGACAACCTGTCTGCTTTTTGATACAGCAACATCACATTTTTATGCTTTCATTCCTTTATAAGAATGATATGGAGAGGACCGACCTGTAACTCAAGAGATGGTTGTTCTAGTTTGTCAAGATTCTTGGAGTGCAAGTGGTGCCTTTCTAGGATTTCCTTCATGCTTTAAGAAATAAAAGCAATATATGTCACTAGCTAGATAGAAAGATTCAAACAATAGTAGTAAATGAAAATATAACAAAGACAGAAAAAAGGAAAAAGTTGTTTCATGTTTTAGTAATGGTTTAGCATTTCTAACATGTTTCCGTCAAGCTGTTAACACTAAAATCGTAATTTTTATCTCTTTCTAATTTCCTTCTATGGTATTTAGATTACATTGAAAGAATGATTTAACAACTCTGGTATGCATGAACTTAAACAAATTTTGTATTAATATATATACAATTCTTTAAACCTCTACAGAGACAACTTCAAAACAAAGTTTAAGTGACACTAGTGTATAAATAGCTGGCTGCTAGTTGATATAATTATGTGATTTGATAGGTAAAATGGCACCCAGCAGCCTCCTAGTTCAAAAATATTCAGAGTCCAATTAGACCATTAACAATACGAGCAAATTCTTAATATTTTTTGGCCATAAAAAAAAGAAGGAAAATTTGTTTTCTTCCAATGGAAGAAAAAAGAATTATAATTTCCTTTCCTTCATGGTTTATCAAACTTGTTTTTGGTCCTCACTTGCATTACAAACCATGGTCAAGTTGGTTCTAGCCAACACATACAAGACAAAACAGAAAAAGAACTTGACCACAAACAAAACCATGAATCTAAGAACTAAAAAACAAGGCTTTAACGAAGGAATCACAACATTCCCATCTGAGTCTTACTCTCCCAGTTCAGTTTACATGTGCTTCTGTTCGTGTGTGTCAGTGAGTCAGCGAGTCAATGAAAGAGAGAGATAGATTCTGAAAGAGTCTAAAAGCAAAACCACATGACCAAAAATACAACTGGAAATGAACTCTAGCAACTTTGATGATGCAATCCAGTCAACAAACACTAGCAGTAGTGATTAGACCCCAGAGAATATCACTTAAGGTACACATTCACGAGAAACCCATTAACAGATCCATCAGTTCCAACACAAAAACAAAACCCTTATATTCAATATTTAATTCCTCTTCTACTTGGACGTGGGTGCTTTCAATTTTTGCCGTGAAAAAAAAGTGGGTAGTGGATGAACTTTGAAGGGTGAGAAAGAGAGAGAGAGAGACCTTGAGCTAGCATATTCAAAGAGCTTTCCAGTAGAAGAGAAGATGATGAGTGCAATATCTGCATCACAGAGAACTGAAAGCTCCTCAGCCTTCTTCAAAAGCCCTCTTCTCCTCTTCGAAAACGTCACCTGCCTCGCCGTCGCGTTGTCGATCTTCTTGATCTGAATCTTCTCCCGGGCCATCACTCAAATTCTTGATCTTTTCTTTCTAATTCTTCTGAAAAGAACAAAGAGATATGATGAAAAATGTATGTGTAAAATATCTACCTCATTTTGGAAATTTTGGGTATCTCAGGCAGGGAATAACCCAGCGTATAATCAACAAAAACTAACCAGAAAAGGCAAGGAAGTTGTTGTTATGTGGGAAAAGAAGCAAATTAGGCTAATAAGAGAGGGACAGCTCCAGTGGGGGCGCCATTTTGCCAAATTTAGCTAAGAATCTTAGGCAAACCCTAAAAATAAAGGTCGAGACTCTCAGAGAAACAAACATCAAAGAAAGAGAAAAAGACCCTTCGATTAGATCCACCACCGAGAACACTCAGCAAATGAGAAAAAGGAAAAATATCCACCAATTGGAGCGCATGAAACATAAGGAGGATAGAAGGTGTAGATATGTGGACTAGGTGAAGTGATTTGTTGCTGCTTTCAATTATTTTTTTACTTTTGTTTGCTTTTGTTTTGCTTACTTACCACTGTGACAGCTTTTGTGTTGCTTTTGGTGCTCTCTTTCTGTGTGAAAACTCAAAAGCCACCAATGGGGATGGGGAGAAGGAGGGAGAGAGACAGATGGAGAGAATGTTTGTGGAAGCGTGAAAAAGGATGGGAAGGTCCTTTTTATGGTGAAGCAAACTACTTGCACTTTTATAAGTTTTTGCCTTTTAGTTACTGTAATAGGTTAACCACGGTGTGAAAAGTTGAAAACTCAAACGTGGAGGTGCAGAAAAAACGTGGAGTTAGAGCAACTTTAAGAGATTCTCCATAATTTCTCTATAATAGAAAAACAAAACTCAAAATCTCCAAATTTTTTCTTTTCTAACTCCAACAGTTTCCCTATTATAGGGAATTTTAATTTATTTTTTTACAATTAAATATAAATAAATATTGTATTATTGTTTAAATTTAATTGTAGTCATGATTTTAGCACAATTGAGATCATAGAGGTTTGGCTTATCAAAGTCAAGAAGCTACAGCCAATAAAACCAATACAAATTGATCTATATGTGAAAAACATGTGCGCACAATAAACAGCTGAAATGGGAACACTCCCCTTCCTGTAATTTTTAATCAAAAGAGAAGAGGAAGTATGCAAGCAAAGATAGAGATGTCGTCTCTGGTTGTGTAAATATAGGAAATTTTGTTTTCTCTCTCCTCACTATCTCTAAAATAGAGATAGGTATATGGAACCTGTTTGAGCAAAAAAAATCCATTTTTCCCTAAAGTAGGGAAAAAATAAAATTTAGGGAATCTTTTGGATTTGCTCGTACTATTTGTTTTTTTTCGCAAGAGAGTTATGTACTAATTTGCAATTAGGTGCCTATGAAATAGGTTGAATTTTTTCATATTTAAAAGGACAAAGTGTGTACCAACTCCAACAGTCCATTATTTTTTTATGGTGAGGTAATAGTACGTCAGTGCTTCACTTTAGTTAGGAAAAGAGTAGATGATTCGATGTGGGGCAGTCTGTAATGAGAGTATAGGCTTGCCTATTAACCAAAGATTCGAAATAGTTAGAAATTTCGGTATTTCAAATTTACGAAAATTCAAAATTTTGATTTCGGCAAAAATTTCAGTTAAAAATAAAGAAATCACGAAAATTAAATTTATAACATCACACTTTTAAATGAAACTTTTACATAAACTAAACTAAATTAGAATAGGTGTCGGAAAAAAACCCTAATGGTTCTCCTCCCTAGCGGCCTTCGTGCGGCAGCCTCCTTATGGCCTCATCTTTGGCCGAGCATCGCACCTCCAACATCCTCCTTCGACGTAGCATCTCGACCTCTTCCTCGATGTCTGCCGTTGGTTGCTTTCGAGCGGCTGGATTTGTTGTTTCACTCAGTTCAGGGTGTGAAGGGTTTTGTTTATGGTTTGGGTGAGGGAAGTTGGTTTGCTTCTCAAGATCCGGTTGTCTCTTCCGGCCGGATCTAGGCGCCTCCCGTTGTCAGCGAGTTGCGACCCAAACGTGGGCGCTTGAAACTTTTGACGAGGTGTTGGTTTGATCGGGTTCCTAAGAATATCTGTTTTGATCTGTGGGTGGATCTTGTTTTCCCGAGGCCGAGGTGTTTCCTTGTGCGGTTAGCCAACGACTTGGCGGATCGGTGCATGTGATATGCCGCATCGGCTAGCTTTGGCGATTAAGGGTTGCACATCCAGGGTTTTTGAATCGGTTTTTGTGGTTCAGTGCCGACAGTGGTCTGGTGATGGTGGTAATGATTATGGTTGTGGTATGGTTGTGTGGAGGAGATCTGATGGGGCTCAAGCTCAAATCGGTTTTGCAGGTTTTGGTGTGGACCTTTTTGGGTGTTTTATGTCATTGGGGTGCTTGGATCTGCTGGTGATTGGTTTCGCATTTGGGATCTTGGAGAATTGATATGGGCTCTCTCTGTTGATGCCTTTTGGAATTAGACTCTTGTTACTTGGTTCTTTGGTTACTCAGGTAGAAGATTGTTCTCTATTCAACGTATGATTTTACGTGGAGTATATATGGTCGGTCATACTACCGGTTGCATTGATAGAAGATTTTTCTCTGTTCAGCGTATATGTTTACATGGAATATGCATGATCGGTCATACCATCAGTTACTTTTTACTAGATCGGCTTACTTCCGGTGCTATATTCGATGTGTTTATGCATCCAGTTGTTTCTAGTTTTGATTTTGTTATTTTTCTTCTTGATTTAGTTTCTACATCTATTAGTTGTACTTTTTTTCATAATTAATATAGATTGTCGCATTCGATACAAAAAAAAAACTAAATTAGAATAAAATTATGATTTCTAAGATTGCACATTTTTTCGTAGCTAAAGATAAGAGATAGGAGAGTAAAAAGTCTCTCTATCATCTCATTTTATTAAAAAAGAAGAAGAAGAAAAGGAGAGGGACCAAAACTAAAACCTCTCAAAGAACCAACAAAAGATAACAAATTGCCGAAAAATGAATTGAGGAAGACCAACAACATCACTATTATGTGCAACATCGCTGTTCTTGCACACATTTATAATAGAATTATGATATCTAATATGAATGTAACCTAAACTAATGTTTTCATCTATATATATACATATGTAAATTAGAAATATGCAATAATTTACTAAATTGATAATATTATTGTATTTTTTTATGGTTGAAACTCAGTGCGAAGTTTGGTCATCACGCATTTTTCACCAATAATTATACATATAGATAAATAGATTTAGAATTATTGCGAACACCTTTGAATTTGTTGGTTTTTGGGAATATTCGACATTGATTGCATAATTTTTGACTGAAAACATATATGAATATTTCCTCCTTTGTAAAGTAAAATTGTATATCGGGAGTCAAAATTAGTGAAATTTCTCTTTAATTTTTGCTATTTATGTGTAGATATCATGGAAATTACAAATTTAGTGAAAATTTGCTTGAAATTTTGGAAACTTCCTGATAGAAATAACATAGCATAATAATTTCGTTTTGATACTTCAATATTACGGAAATTTCGACAATTTCGGAAAAAATTTAATCTTTGTGGATAACATAAAAAAAGACAAATGAATGTCGGTCTAGGTCGGTTTACCCAATGTTTCAATATTTGGAACCAAGACCCAACCGGATCTGCCCAAAAAAAAAAAAAAAAAGGCATCTCTGCGACTCTGCCTAACTGAAGTACTGAACAAGAAAATTTTGTGTAAGGAAGCATGCATAGCCGCATAGGTCTAATTATCTTTATTGGAATGGTGAGGGTTTGGTGACTGAGATGAAAAGAATAGTTACTGCCCCCATACTGGTGTGACTTGACCGTGCAAATTGATTAACGTACTTGGATTCTTTTTCCAGTGTCATTAAGCTTTTTACCCAGTACTGATCTCAGTGATGCTGACTGATCTACACACTACACCTATAGCTGGCCAAGCATGTCCCTCCCTCAGTCCCTCCCTCCCTCAATCATGCACTAAATGAATCCTTTGCTTTGCTTTGTCATCCTGGCCAAGCATGTCCCTCCCTCCCTCGATCATGCACTAAATTACTTCTTCTTTGCTTTGCTTTGCCATTATCATTTTTCTAAATTGTAATAATAATGACAATGACAATGCATTCCAAATTTCTACTGCGAGAGTCTCAGTCTCTCATAGAGTAATGGGATGAGCCATGGATAAGTGCGTCTGTGCTGTTCATGCAAGAAGAGTTAAAAACAACAATAATAAAAAGCAAACTATTTTCTTCCATTATTAAGATAATTATTTTCACACCGTGTGCGTACGCATTTAGAGAAGTTAATTTTATACTTAATACTTAATTTTTACTATAATTAAGAAGACGAGAAGTCGAGAACTCTTCCTAATTTTAAGTGTCAACTCTCAATTATCTTGTACGTATAGATGTACTAGCTAGGAGTTTTATTTCATTTTTGTAATATTCCCACCTATAAGGCTAGGGGGAGGCAATTTGGGCACACAAATCGTGTTTGTAGCAAGTTAGCCCGCTATAATAAATGAGTCATATTCCATACTCTCTTTGTGAAAGCCTGACCAACACTCAAATGTTAATGGTGTCATTGTGGGATACTTGAATACTTGGTCTTCTAGGGTTCACCCAACGTGATAATTTGGAAATTCAACTATTAAAGTGTCCTAAAATGGCATTCGTGATATTCTCCACTTAAGAAAATCTTTTGAAAAAAAAAACTCATTTACTCATGTCTTTAGAAAATAAAATTATACGACAAATACTCTTCGAATTTGGGTCATGTAGTTATATATATGAATTACATATAGTCTTTGGTCTACATCTATCTATCTATATTAATAAAGCCAAAACTTGAGTTATGGTTAAATTTTCAAAAATCTGAGATTTTCTTAAGTGAACAAAAGAGTATACATGCTCAGTCATGCTTCAGCCACCGTTGGATTTAAATCCAATGGTGGAGAATGATAGCCTTTTTAAAACATATTTCTTTTTTCATCATTCTCCACCATTGAATTTAAATCCAACGGTGGTTGAGCATGACTTGAGCATGAACTTGACTGAGCATGTGAATACTACTAGTAAACACTATATATATTTAAATATATTAAGGACAAAAGAGTAAATTGCATAGTCAAAATAATAAATACATAATATGGAGATTCACACCAACTTGACAACTTGCATATTTCTTTTATTATTTTTAAATTTATATTTTTTTGTTTTCTTTATATTATAACATTATTAATTATTTAATTTTAAAACTAATATGATAAAACGGGCAGACAAATGATGTGAAAAAACTAAATATGCGAAAAACCTAGCTTCTACACCCATTATGCAAAGATATTTTTAAAAATAATATAATAAACAAAACAACATTCAAACAAACTAAGCGGAAAAAAAATTTGCACGAGCATTGAGCCTGTAGGAAGGCTAGTCATAATCTAATTGAGTTCATCTTAGGGCAACTCCAACAACACCACTCAAAACCCATAACCATACCTATAATCCAAAATTCTCATCTCCAACAACTAAAACCCAAAACCCATTTTGGGTTCCTACTAAAAAACTGACCCAAAATAGGAGGAATTATGGGTATGAAACTTATTACTGTGCAGTGGGGCACACACGGGCCAGGTATGTAGAGGGGGACAACAATCAACGCACCTAGCAGATGCTGAAGCGCCAGGCGCGCTACGCGACAAAAAAAAGGCCAACTGGCCTGGGGGTACGCGTACGCGCAGAACGCGCAATGCTTGCTTCCAAATGCCCAATAGTCATCTCCATCCAACGGCTAGAGATGACTTTGAGATTTGATTTGAACGGTTTAAAATAAATGAACCATTTTTATTATGAAATAACTTGAAAAAATAAGAAAAAAATTACAGAAAAATATATTATATATGATGTATAAATTCATATTGTTTTAAATAATTATATAAAATTATTAAAATATAAAATGGGTATGAGTTTTGACTCACCCTTGTTGGAGATGAAAAACTCAAATGAATAGTAATGAGTTTGAGTGAGTCAAAATTTGAATTTGAGTATGTGTTTTGGAAAGAATTGTTGGAGATGCTTTTAGGGAGTTTCAAGTATAAATATCTACTCGACTCTTACAACCATTTTCTTTTCGTTCGATCACAAAAATAATTTGGAACATGCAGTTAGGTCAGAATTTAATGTGGGGAATTAGCCATTGATAGCACTCATACTCTCATAGTAGCCATATGGGCAATACGTGGGTAACAGCTCGGCCTTGATAACTAGATTTTAGTTAGGTGAGACTTGAGAGTTGAGACTAGGGACATGGCTGTCAAAGTGTCAAGTTGATTTAATAAATTTAATTTTATTCTAATTTGGGAAATTAGCTTGAAAATAATGCATATCTAGAAGCTGCTAGCAATTTCAAAAGTACAAACCCTATAATCGACAATTGAAAAAATCGTGAACGCAAAGTCTCGAGCTTTTTGTGTTGTTCTACTAAAAAAAAACTATGTCTCAAGAGAGACACAATAGCATGTTCTTCCTTTGTGGAAGGAAACAACTTTGGTCTAAACAATTCGAACCTATGTATCCAAATTTTCTCTTATTTGCATACAACCGGCAGTGAAATTTCATAATCTGACCTGTTTGTCTTCTAAATCAACTTTTAAAGACCATCTCGACAAAAAATCATCCAAATAGAAAAACATTAACTCATCCAACTATATAAAAAAAACGAGTTTTGTAAAAATTAACATTCTCATGACCAACTGTCCAGTTGTTTGATATAATTGCATGAATAAACGATATTTGTTTACGTTGATTATTTGCAAAATTAATGGCAAATAAGATAAAGTTTGGCCAACACAGGTTGGTTGAGTTGGCATGGGCGGATTTGTGGTTGAGCCCCAACCCAAGTTGGATCCCCGCTACTAGCAATCCTGTAAAAGCTCCCTCGTTGGCATGAGCGGATTTGTGGTTGAGCCCCAACCCAAGTTGGATCCCCGCTACAAGCAATCCTGTAAAAGCTCCCTCGTTGGGAGTGTTGGTGGGCAATCTACAAAATGTCCTGCATAATTCCATTCTGATGGGCTGGGCTGGGACACTGTCCAGCTTCGTAAGACCTATTCGAATTAGGTCGTAGATTTGTCCTAACCCTGATAGTGCAAGGAAGTCTACTTCTTACCTAAACTTTTTTTCACCAAAAAAAAGAAGAGAAAGGTTGGACATACAAATCTGAACCGGTTTGAACCAAATTTTCTTCATTGCCAATTATGGCAAAAATCCTGAACTAGCTAAACTGGGGAAGAAACCCACCCAATCACCAAAAGTATAAGCGGTTCAACATGAATAGAATTGATAACAGCACCGGGTGGTTTACCATATTTTTTTAAGACTTGGCCAAGAAAGCAGTTCAAAATGAATAAAAAATATAGCATTAGTCAACCCTGGTGGTTTACCATATTTTTTTAAGACTTGGGCCATAGCAATAGAATGAACTCCAAGGAATGAGCAACTCTCCTATTGCTCTCGCCGAAGATTTCTTAAGATAGATCACTGAGAGAGTCTTAGAAGTTCTCTCACGATCACCTATCATGTGACATATCCCATGTTGTGCATACTCACACATATTCGATCGATCTAATGAATTTGTCGAGTCTTGACTCTTGAGCAACATCCTTTGAGAATTTAGGAATTGATATGAACACGTGAGTGAAGTGAAAAACCCTCCAAACTCAAGCTAGACGATTGGTGGTGTTTGAGGCAGGGCCGGCCCGATGATTTTGGGCAAAATGAAATGATAATGCCTTTGTTTTTTTTTTTTAGCAGCTCAATACTCATTGAGTCATTGTCCTAAAAAAAGAACCAAAGCATTGGCCTTCAAAAGCAGCTAGTCAATTTTTAAGCAGACAATTTACAAGCATCCTAAACAATCAAACACACAAAAAAAAAATCAATTATCATATGCAAAATACAGTAAAATCATTCCAGCAAATTCATCCCAGCAAAAATCGTTCAAGCAATCTTCAATAATTATCTAAGCACTGTCCTCCATGTATTTTTAACTGCAAAATATAATCAAGGTTCTCCAGAAAGCTATTCTCAATAGAAATCAAAGCTCTATTTAACATATCTTGTGACATGGATAATCACAAGTAAGATTTCAATAAATTAAATACTTACTATATATGTATACTTACTACTACTTAGTTCAAAACTAACAACTAATTAAATACATGCAACTAATTAATTAAATACATGCAATAAATTAATATATGTATACTTACTACTACTTAGTTCAAAACTAACAACTAATTAAATACATGCAACGCGTATCGACTTTTGTGCACCGGTGGAACTATGTAGAGACTTGGGTGGTATTAAGCCCTGTGAAGATTTGGGCAAAAAAAATTACCTATATATAGTTTCCATAAAAAAGAGGGAAGGGATTTGCAGATCTAATATGGAGGTAAGAAGAGGCCGGAAAAGAAAGGGAAGGGAAATAGGGAATAAGAGAAACTGAGAAAGGAAGGAGAAGAAGAAAATAACATAGAAATTAGAGGGAGAGGAGAGAGAATTGGATGTGGAATTCGGATTGGGAATAAAAAAGAAAGAAAGAGTAAGAGAGGAAGATATTGGGAATTGAGAGGCACGTTCTGGTCAGAAAATAAAAGAGTAAGAAAGAGAGAGAAGAAACAAGAAGGGGAAGAGAAATAGAAAAAGACATTTGGGGGTGTTTATTTTTTTTCTGTAATGTCTAATGGTCTAAAAATCTAAAATTTTAATTTATTAATGAGGTTCTTAAAAAAAAATTAATAGCCTTGGGACATTTTAAAAATAAATTATTTTGATGATTAGCCCTTTCAAGATTTTCATCCCGGTTCCGCCATTGCTTTTGTGGATAGTAGATCATTGTCCCATTCGATCATCCTATGGCTACGAATAATGTTTAGGAACTCAAGGTCCGAAGGAGATTCCATAGATTCATTTGTACGTGTTAACCAACCTAAAGCCACCCTCAGAGGCTCAGATTACCATGCCCAAACAACTGACATCCTCACATGCACTCAGCATCGATAAATTTATAATAATTAATAAAGTATTTGTAAATTCTAATTAACACCTCGCTAAGGCAATCTAATCATGCAATATCCTTGTTTGATTTAAACTAGGTACGTAATGCAAGCTAATAAGATGGGCTAGAAACCTCCACGAGGAGTTGTTAATTAGGCTGTGTAGGGTTTGAGTGATCTGTCTTTGGTAATCTTTTGAGATAAATCCATTTGAATGTTTTGTCATCTGTAAATGTTGAGACACCATAGAGATCAAGATCGAGTGATGACGGTTTTAGCTGATTCTATCTTGAGTATTTACTACTCAGGAGGCGGAGTTGACTCGTCCAACCGTGACGGATTGCGAACCACTATCCATTTGGTTGTCGACGTTTATACCACATGTTGGCCCTTGTGTCGGATTGGAGTATTCATGGTCGAGATAACCGTTTTTCTTACCTCATAGTGTACCGGAGATGTTGTTGCTCCTTTGTGTCCTTTTGGACATTGTAAGTTATGTTCGAGCATGTTGGTTCGACTTTTTGTTATAAGTAGTCTAATTTGTGCTTTCTGTTTGTATTGTTCAATCTACTTGTAACAATTTGTTCCGTTTGAATGAATTCTCATTTGATTAAAAAAAAAACAAGAGAACAAGATCGAAAAACTTAGAAGCATTGAGCAACTGTACGTACGTAGAGTATTGGAAATCCTCTACTGAGAAGGAATTGAAAGAAGCCAACTAGTGAGGACTATTTAGTACGTGTCTGATTCAAATTAAGAACCTGTCTGATTCTCAGTTTGACATTGTTGAGTTCAAACTGTATTGCACTCACAAATTAAGCTAGCTGTTGAAATTAGATTCTAACATACAAACATATATAAACCAGTCAAATTATATATATATATATATATATAGAATTTTTCTCCACTACATAGGACTATGCACTTTTAAAGTACATAGTTCTAATTGCAGCCGTCAGATCTCTTTAAATGATCTGATCTGACGGTTTGCATTAGAACTATGTACTTTAAAAGTGCATAGTCCTATGTAGTGGAGAAGGCGCGTATATATATATATATCTTGCACACTGCACATGCATGTTAGCTAAAAATATATATGCGCGCAAGAACATGTACAAGCTAAGATTAATCAATACAATGTACAATCCTCTATTGGCACTACTGAATTGTATGATCTCAACTTCTGGTATACGCGATTCGATCGCGAATCGCGAAAACAGTTCAAGAATTTCTCATTGGAATACAAAGAAGATGAGACACAAGTAAAGCAACTGATCGAGAGCTCCTCCTCACTTCATAAACAAAAAAGAAAGTGAAGCAGTATGTTTCTGGCTTGCAAGGGCAAAAAAAAAGACCAGCAGATTTGGCGAAGATGGTGAAGAGGTGCGAGCCGCCAATGATCATGCCAAGGGTTTCGTCATCATTAATATGGAAGAGAAAGATGCACAGAAGGCACAAATTTGAATTGACTTGGGCGGGTGTTTCATTATCAAAGGATTTTTGTTCCTTTTGAAATAATTTAGTATCTTATGTTGTCAAATTGAGATGTTAATTTTGACAATACTACGGATAACTATGCATTTAGTTTAGTGGTAAAACATTAAAACATTTATCTCTAAGAAAATGCTCATAGAAGTTCCAAGATTAACTAGGTAGCAAAACTCGAATGCCATTAAGGCATGTTATCGACATAAATATAAGTATTATTTTAGTAAGCCTAATCTTGCATTAGAAATCGCTTCTTAGATAGAAAAGTTCACCTCACTTTCTACATCCACCTCATTTTACTTTACTCAAAACACTTCTTGCGTTGTAGTTCGCTTCGAGTGTATTAACATATCGGTACATCAAATAGACCACCTCAACACAAAAATAACCAGACTGACTAGTGTACGAGTATATGCAGCTACTAATGTATCGTAAACTTTCCTCTGGTGTTGTAAACAATCCACGCGCACTGCCTTATCTACAATCAAACGCCCAACTGAGAGCGAGGCGTGAACTAATAACGAGCGCAGAAGTTTTGTGACCCAAAATCCCGAAAAGTGTCCCTAAATAGTAAAACGACACCGTTGGGACCCCTCACCCAATCAGATGGTACAGTCTGTGCACAGACACATATACGCTCCTCCCTCCACTCCATTTTTTATGTCCCAAAACAAAGAGGGAAAAAAAAACTAGTACAAAAGCAACAACAACAAAAAAGAGGCTGAAATTAGATGATCCCAATTCTCTAGGTCCACCAGAGAAAAGCGTTTTCGGGTTTCAAATTTTGGATTTGAATCGGGTGGGCTAGGTTTTGCTTGGGGGGACGACAATGGCGGAGCAGAGGAACAATAAGTGGAACTGGGAGGTCAGTGGCTTCGAGCCGAGGAAGTGGTCGTCTTCGTCGTCGACGAGCTTGGACAACGCCGATTACAAGCCCGGTGCACCGTTAGTTCGGAGGTACTCGATCTCGGCCGCCTCGGCTTTGGCTCAGTCCGAGCTCTCCAACAACTCTGTGGCCTCTAAGCTACAGAAACTCCAGGACAAAGTTAAGGTATTGCATTTCTTAATTCTTTTCGGTAATCAGGGTTTTGAGCTGATTAGTGGTAATCTAAGTGGAAATGGTTTAAGAGTGGGTGTTAGTGGAAGTGCATTTTGAAATTATGATGAAATGGTTGGGAGAATTTGAACTAAAGTTTTGGGCTTTCGGCATAATGTGAGAGATTGTATTAGTGAGAAGAAATGGTTTAATCTCTGAGCTTCTTAAAGTAATTGAACTGTTCTTATGTGAAGATTATAGTGGTTTTAGGAGGCTTGTTTTGATTTTTGTTTTTGGACAGCTTGCTAAAGAAGATTACTTGGAGTTGAGACAAGAAGCAAGTGAATTGAGTGAGTACTCAAATGCAAAACTTGAACGTGTTACTCGCTATCTTGGTGTTCTTGCTGCTAAAACCCGAAAGCTAGGTAAGGAATAATACCTCAAGCTTTGATATTTGTTGCTCCACCTTACTTTTTTATAAGGTTTTTAATGCTATTGGGTTCTATTAATGGTTTTGAAAGTTTGTCTTGAAAAATTTCAGATCAATTTGCCCTTGAAACTGAGGCTAGAATTTCTCCGCTGATTAACGAGAAGAGAAGGTTGTTCAATGACTTATTGACAGCCAAAGGTACTCATCTTCTGTGAGTTTTCTTCTTTTGAAGCTCTCTCTCTCTCATTCTCGCACACACACACACACACATGCAGACCTGTATGCATTTTTATCCACACTTAAGTACATTTAGTTTAAGTTTCAAAGTTGTTCTGGTGTAGCCAAAATTACAATGTTAAATATTGCAGCACTTTTTAACTACCTTTTAAATTCCAGGAAACATAAAAGTATTTTGTCGTACACGACCATTATTCGAGGATGAAGGTTCTTCAGTTGTTGAATATCCTGATAATTGCAATATCCGTGTCGCTACTGGTCATGATGCCTTGTCCAACCCCAAGAAGGATTTTGAACTTGACAGAGTTTATGGACCTCATGTTGGACAAGGTGAGAAAAACCTTTTATTCTTTCATTGCTTTCTCCTTCACATTGTGGTTGTCTGAACTCTGAAGTCAAATATATATCATATACTCCTACTTTATAGTATGTGTGTTGCTAAAGTATCTCTATCATTATTTTGTTTTCAGCTGAACTTTTCCGTGATGTTCAGCCATTGGTGCAATCAGCGTTGGATGGATATAATGTTTCCATATTTGCTTATGGGCAAACCAACTCAGGAAAGACGCACACTATGGTTGCTCTCTTTTCCTCTCTTTTTTTCTGTGTTTTTGTTTTCTTATTCTTTTTATTTTGTGTCTTTATCGGCATGTGATGCATGATGGACTGCTTTATTGCTATCAAGCCCTTATAACTTCAAATGTTCTATTAAAAAATGGTCAAATGAAATGATTGAACATTCTAAATCATTTAATAGACTTTAAAAAAGGATTAGAAGTGATTTTTAACCATTGAATTGCACCTAAAAGTCTGGTAAAGTGTCCCTTCTCTATCTTTTTCCTTTGAAAGCCGGAAATTTCTTTCGAATAATTACACCACCATTTTAATATGAAATTTGATGAACTATATCATGAAATTAAAATTTGCACCCTTATCTATCAGCCATTACCATTTACTCTGGGTGTTTCATGTGTTTTCTGCTTGTATTTAGGATATTAAGATATTTAAAGGTATTCATTTAAATTTTTTTATTGTTTTTTTTTTAAATTTAATTTTTAATCATAGTAGTTTCAATTCTGTCACAATAACTTGAAGCACCAGTTTCATGATATATGGCCTTCTTTGACAATTTCCAGGAAGGATCTAGCCATGACCGTGGTTTATATGCTCGTTCGTTTGAGGAGCTATTTGATTTAGCCAACTCTGATTCAACTTCTACTTCTAGATTTAAGTACTCTGTTACAGTTTTTGAGCTCTACAATGAACAGGTGTTTATTTTTAACAAAATATCCTGCTTTCTGGTTTTGTTTTTCTAAATGGCTTTTGAGCATTGTTTTGATGTGGATCCCTTCCATACTCTTTTAGATAAGGGATTTACTCTCAGAATCAGGAGATGCTTTGCCAAAGATTCGCATGGGATCACCAGATTTCTTTGTAGAACTTGTCCAGGAAAAAGTTGATAACCCACTGGACTTCTCTAAAGTATTAAAAGCTGCATTTCAGAGACGGGGAAATGATCCATCAAAGTTCAATGTTTCTCATTTGTATGTACCAAATTTTGTATCCTCAAATTTTCATTCATTATAGCTTTTATTAGTTTATGGTCATAATTTGGGTAACATTATTTTAAGTACTACAGTATGCTCAACCCTTCTCGTAAAAAAAAGTCACATCACATTACCGAATGAGAATACCATGCTGGAACTGTGAAAGGTTTTATGGTTTTTAATAAAGAGCATTCCAGAAAATTTGTCAACATGTCTGATCTCATAATTTCTGAGCGATCTTTAATTCCAGGGAGAAGTGGTCATCTATCACTTATACACCAGTAGCCTAGCCCTAAGTAGACGGTTTCCTTATACTTACTGGGTGAGCAAAAGTTACTCCTGCAGTTACTGTAGGTAGTCAACAAGATAGAAGTTAATAATATACTAAAGTTGACAGAAACCAATGTTGTTGCTTGCAGTAATTAGGGATGAAAACAGTTGAATAAGGGAATATTATATAACAAATATAACCATATACTATTCTGCAACAAGTTGCAAGAATAGAAAAAGTTCACTATATCTGGTCATTTTTTTGGCAGGTATGCTTGTTTTTAATTGATCTAAAGTGGATTTCTTATTATCTTATTCTCAGGATCATCACGATACATATATACTATAATAATTTGATCACTGGAGAAAACACATACAGCAAGCTTTCTCTAGTCGACTTAGCTGGAAGTGAAGGATTAATTGCCGAAGATGATAGCAGCGAGCGTGTGACGGACGTGCTGCATGTCATGAAATCACTTTCAGCGTATATTACGATAACTAATCTTATTTTTCTGATAGTTACAACTTTTGGTTTCTACCTTTCAGGTTGCTTCTAATTCAAAGAAGAGTTCACATTGTTTTTGAATTTTTAATAGTTTTTTTTTGTTTTTTCCTGCATGATCTTTACTACTATAATTTGGTATTTCAAGTCTCTTTTCTTAGCATGTGGTCACATTCTAATTGGAAATTTAATAATAAAAGTTTTTACTTTATCGCAACAAAAATCGGATTCTTTTCTGAGCCCATCTGAGTTTTTTATGGACACTGCATATATTGATGGGTTATCAATTTTTTTTATATGTGTGAATGTTGTGGCTTCTAAATTTAATCCTGTCATCCTGTACTCAAATATTACTACATTTGATGTTGTGCATGCAGGTTGGGAGATGTTTTGTCTTCTTTAACTTCAAAAAAGGATGCTATCCCTTATGAAAATTCAATGCTCACAAAAGTACTTGCAGACTCACTAGGTATTTTAAGCTCCTTGTTCTTTATTGTTAAACCACCATATTTCACAGCTGTTTAAACATTTATGTTAGAATTGATCTGGTAATATCATTGGAACATAATTACGAAAATTGCTTTACTATTTTGGTTGCCTGTGTTGGCAACTAGTCTGATGGTTATCGTGTCTGATTGACCATGGTGTTCATTGCCCTATGCTCCTGTGTATGATTGGTTATCATCTGGAAAAATAGAGTTTTATATTTATTTTTCTTTCCTCAGTTTGATTGGTAATACTCTTTGGTTTGTTGTTTTAAAAAAACCTTCTGCAGGTGGAAGTTCAAAAACTCTGATGATTGTTAATGTCTGTCCAAATGCGTTGAATTTGTCGGAGACATTATTGTCTCTCAATTTCGCTTCTAGAGCTCGAAATGCTGTTCTGAGCCTTGGTAATCGAGATACGATTAAGAAATGGAGAGATACAGTAAGTTCCTCTCTTTATGTATCATATTCATCTTTCTCTCTTTGTGCTTGGGTTATTGCTGTTACAAGTAAATTGAATGCTGTAAATGGGATAAAAATATTAATTTACACGTAGTTCAGAAATAAACAGTTCATCGTTATTAAATTTTAACTGGGAGCCCCCTATATAAACTTGCTGAGTTCACAAAGAAGAATCAATTCCTTCAAGACAATCTACTTTGTGAGTTTGTACTGGCACTGAGCAAAAATTATGAATCGATTTCTGATATTTAGTTTGTGATGGCTCTTGTAGGCAAATGATGCACGTAAGGAGTTGTATGAAAAGGAAAAAGAAAGTCAAGATCTGAAACAAGAGGTTTTGGGACTTAAACATGCACTCAAGGAGGCCAATGATCAATGTGTCTTACTCTTCAATGAAGTCCAGAAGGCGTGGAAAGTTTCTTATACATTGCAGTCAGATTTAAAGGTTTTGTAACTTCCTAAGCTTGGTATTGCTTTCCAATTGACTTTCATGTCACTGGTTTTTTGCTGGTAATTGCATTTGGTGTAGCTTTCTGGTTCTGCTGTTTGTTTCTCTTTGTTGTGGACCGCTTGTCCACTTTTATTGTATCATTCATTGTGATCAACAAAACTTGTTTCTTTTCAAAAAATAAATAAAACTAACTTACACGTTACTGGAAGTCAGAAAAATTTCTTCCTGCCTCAGTTTGAAAATTTGAATTTGTTCTAGATATTAGCCAGTTTTAATGCCTACTTGGTTTAGCAACTCCATTTAATGAATTTCTGTACTGTTGATTCAAGTAGTCTAGTTAATTGTTGCGTTGTTGTCCCGTCTAGATATGTTATTCGGCATTGATCTTGTAGTTGCTAAACTGGTTCAATATTCTCATTTGATGCAGTCAGAGAATATTATGCTTGCAGATAAGCAAAAGATAGAAAGGGAACAGAATGCTCAGCTTAGAAACCAAGTCGCTCAACTGTTACAGGTAGAGCAAGACCAAAAAATACAGATTGAACAACGAGATTCTACGATTCAGGCTTTGCAGGTTGGTTATGTGTCTGCTTAATATTCTCGTTGACCTGTATTAGAGTTGAATATTTTTCCTTTAGCTACTTTAGAATAACTGTTTAAATGATACTGCTGTTTTTAGTACCAATTTTTCTTGTAACCTATGCTACATGGACTTGGAGTGGTGTCTGATGTGAGTGAGTATTCAAGTATTAAGTTTACATGTTTTTGATGATTTTTAACAGATATAAACTACCGGTCATGTCATGTCAGTATGCTTATAGCAGGCTGTAACATAGAGCCAATGTAGAAAAAACATTGTAAAGGTCTTCATTTAGCATGCAAGAGTATGAGTTATGTCACAGACTCGCAGAAAAAAATTTGAACTTAGTGTAATGAAGATAAAAATCATCTTTTTTCTCACAAAAAAGTATGGAAAAAAGAGATCATGACGTTATTTTGGGAGGCAATATTCACACTCCCTTTTTGTATCTGCACTCGATTCCTCGTTTTATTATTTCAATTTTAAAATGCCATTGGTAGCTTTTTAACTCCCTAAAACTGAAGCCTAGCTCTTCTCTGTCCCCCAAATCAACCTGTTTCATGTCTGAATTTCTTGTGAAAATCTCAATCAATTTGACCCGGTTCATCATCGCCGCCTGAGAGATACAATGCCTGTCAACTGAGCTATCAATTTCACAGGCATTGGCTATCAGAAGCTTCACAATTGCAGTGTTTCCAGTTTAAACAGTGAGAGATAACAAAGACAGTATCTGAATATTTATGATTCACATCCCCACCAGCGTCAATCAGCTCAGAGACCAAATTGGAATGGCCAGATGCTATGGTTGGTTTGACCAACTGTTGCTCAGATCCACAACACTCGAAAGTCACTGTGCTGATAAAGGGATTGAGTTCTGAGATTCGTTGTGCTGGTGGATAGGTATGGACTGTATGGTACGTCCCTACATAGCACTACATCTCTTTCTTATCAACTGCATAGCTCTGTATCACCATGCCACGTTCTTCTATTTGACTCCTTCAAAGGCCACACACACCTCTTCGATCAAATTCAAGTTTCATCAATAAACAAAACTTGCCTGTCCAGTGATCCTATTAGTAGCTTTCCTCTGCCTAGTAGCAGAACTTCTTCGGGTGTATGACACTATTTTGAGGACCCTGATGTGCTGGGTTTGGACTAGTAGTCGGGGTTCTAGTGATGTGGGATGAGCTGCCAAGGTTTTTGATAGACAGGGTGATGTGGTGGAGGAGGTGATGTCTGCACATAGATATGGTGGTGCTCTGGTGGTGGAGGTTTTTTTTAGACATGATATAGTGGTGGAGGTCCAGAGTTGGTCACAGAGGTCGAAAAGTTGTGGGGAATTAACAAGCTACTAAAGGTAGTTTAGGAATTAATAGAATAAAAAATGGGGAATGGAGTGCAGAAGTATAAAAATGTTGTGCGAATATTGCTTCCCTTTAGGACAGTTAAAAACAAGAAGACAAACAGAACTAACCAGCTTTTATGTTCAAAAATCTCCCACCTTTAATGCCACTTTTCATATGAGCAATTGAGGATATGATCGGACGGGTGAGTAAGGCGTAAGAATGGAGCGAGTCTGCTTCCCAGACAGATCTCCAAGTTTGGGTTTATATCTGCCTCATTGCTTTGTTAGCTCACTTCTCTTTTTTTTTTTTTTTTGTCTTTTTGTTATAGGAACTTTTTAAGCATATGATTTTTTGAGATCTGGATACCAGTGCATTGTTGCCAGTCAAAGATTCAGTATATTGACTGTTTGACCTAGAAGTCCAGGCAGAATTAAAAAAATGCTCCAATCATTCCTTCTCCTACTCCTATTCGTTCATTCAACTTAGTTTATCTTTTTCCCTAAATTATGGCATGTATTCACACTGTGAGGGTGCTGTCACTTGTGGGATTCAGCAGTTGGGCTTTTGTTGCTGGGCTATTGTTTGACATTGTGTTAGAGATATAACTCATACTTTGTTTAAATAAATATAGATGTATGTTGCTGAATGTGGTTTTTACATTAAAGTAATTCTGGCACTTTTTCATTGTCAAGTGGAGTGAGCCTTCTTTTGAGGTTCATTTTCAATTATTAAAATGAGTTGTATCATGATTGACCTATGGGTTATATGAAAGTTTCACATCTATATTTTCTTGATTAAGAAATTTTAGTTTGCAAGATTGCACTGTATGGTGTTCTCTAAGTTTAACTGCTTGAATCAGGACAAAATTAAAAGTATTGAATCCAAACTCAATGAAGGTCTTCATTCCAGTGATGGTCGGTCAACATTAGGCTCGGAAACAGGGTCTGGAACTCTGTCAAATTCCAAGGCAATTGGGGATGGCATGGATTCTAATCCAGTAACTAAGAAATTGGAAGAAGAGCTTAAAAAACGGGATGCATTAATAGAGGTATGCTGTTCTACCATAATTTGACATATGTTGAATTTAAAATAATGGTAATTACTCAATGATCACGGATCATCATTACATAAAACCATGACCTCTTATATTTGTAAGCATCTTTAATTGTAAATAGGCTAGATAGGGGTTAGTAGGAACAGTCAGGCCCATGGTTTGTTCCCATGTTTTGTGGGGTTCGAACTTCGAACCACCCTCGCTGTACCTACCTAGCTATTTGCTAGAGTTTTGTGTTTCCCAAGGATTCTAGGGTTTGGAAGGAGGTCCCAGTTTTGACCCCTGGCCTGCGAAGTGTGTATTGGGGATTTCTGGGTATCAAAAAAAGAAAAGAAAAAAGAAGGTAAATGGTATAGAGTATGTATTATTGATCCTATCAGTTTCTGAATCAATATAATGTGTGTATTTAATTTATCTGGAGTATTAGAGTGGGATCCACTTTTTGGAATATGAGTCGAATCAATAACAATTATATTTCCATCCAAATGGAAAGTTGGTGAGATTATGTATAGACCCTTCATTCCCAGCATTTACTATCTTGTTTGAATAAACATTCTATAGATCTAAATAACCTCATGTTACAGTAGCGTGAACAGTCCCGATACAGAACTTTTCCTTTTGCTGAGCTAAAATAATACTGCAAAACCTACTGTTAAGTACAATATTAAACAAGTTATGACTCTGTTCTGGTCTCCTTTGAACTTAACCTCTAGTTATGTTCTTCTAGTTTTTGTTTTAAAGAAAATTGACTCATAAAAAAGCCAGTCCTTGGGAACCAAAATGTTGTGTTATGTAGTATCTTCCACAATGGGTTAGTCTTCTATTTCAGTCATTCTCTGCATCAAAATATGAGCTCTTTCAAAATCTATTTTTCAAATCTCAATTAGTATGCTCCTTTCTGTTCTTTTTGGTTCTAAAATGATGACTTATGGTCACTCTCTTCAGAGGTTGCATGAAGAAAATGAAAAGTTGTTCGATAGATTAACAGAAAAAGCATCTTTGGCTGCATCACCACAGGTTTGTTCTATTCCTATCTCATTAGATTTGTTTGAGTGCATCTCAATATACAGACGCGAAACACACGCACAACCATACAAGCATATCTATGTATCTTTGTGCAGCTCATACTTTACGCTATTTCAAGTTGTTCTTGTTGTTGTTGTTTATAACATGGTAGTGATTGTGTTTTTTTTTTCTTTCTTTTTTATACCATTTGGATACCTGAAAAGTTTGGGCAAATTCCAACTATGAAAAGTTTTGAATACCAGATGTGTGATGTCATGTGATGGTATGAACCATGTGGATATTTTCATTATCTCTGATGTTAGGTTATGCAGAAACTATTTTAATGTTTTTTTTTTGTTGTGTGTGTCCAAGCTCTGATGGCATTTGATCTGATTAACTCTGTTCACTTTGTTTTTCCTTGTGAGATTTAGGTAACTGAACTTCTGTGCTTTGCTTTGGGGATTGTTGCAGACTTCTGATGTTTATGTTTTTTTTTTTTTCAGTTGTCAAGTCCACTATCCAAGGGGTCGCTAAATGTTCAGTCTCGGGACCTTGTGAGGTAATACTTTAGTCATAGTTTATGGTTCATGTCATATTTGTCTTGTATTTTTACTATTCAACATTTCTTATTTCCTAGAAAGAAGTTTCATACCAAACTTTCTTTTTTCATTACTTTAAAACAGGAATGATAGTAGAGTGCCTTCGATGGATGTTGTTCCTTCATCACCGGCACCGACTGCAGATAAGACTGATGGTACAGTTGCTTTGGTGAAATCAGGTCCTGAGAAAGTTAAAACTACCCCTGCAGGAGAATATCTAACTTCTGCTTTGAATGATTTTGACCCTGAACAACATGACAGTCTTGCTGCCATTTCAGATGGAGCAAACAAGCTTTTGATGCTGGTAGGGTTGGTTATTGGGTTTATCTTGTGCAGATGATAATGGATATGGTGTCATAATGCAGTTCTTATTAACTTCAACATTTACATTTCATTTACCAAAAACAAAAAAAACATGTCATCATTCATGAACCATAAAGAACAAAAATTTCAACTTGCATTGATGTGGAAAATGTCTTAGCAACAAAGATCATCCCCCCCCCCCCCCCCCCCAATATAAAGCAGCTTGTTAAATAATTTTTACAAATGCATTCTGAAAAATAACACTCATTTTGTTATTTTCCTAGATTTTTCTCAGGTCCTTATTTCCAACTAATCTAAGATTTGAATTATTGATGCAGTTTTGTAGACAAAAATATGGTGAAATTTGTGTTACTTTGAACACTAATCAATTGGTACTTGGATACAACTACAAGTGTTTTTTGCCCTGTAATCAGCTTGGCAGGTTACTGGAAGCGTTTTCAGCTTGGCTTAATAGATAAATAAAATATTCTTGCACTACCTACCAGTCGGTTTAGCTTAAAATTTACTCGGTGGAAAAACCAAGTGCGTTTGGTATTTGTTTTTGTTTTTATAAATAAAAAAAAGTTGGAAGAGAGGGGACAGATATGGAACAAAGGAGGGAAGAAGCTGAAGAATGAGAGTCATGGTAAAGAAATGAGAAAATACATAAAATAAATAAATTAAAAGCCATAATTTATAAGCGTTCTTTATATTTCTTGTGTTGTATCATTTCTTCTATCTCTGTTCTTACTTTCCTCTAATTTTTCCTTCTCCATCTTTTTAACTAAAAACAAGATAAACGTTACCACACAGTTGACTTACCTCATAAATCAACCATAAACTTTAAGCAAGCTATTACATTTTTTGTTTTTGTTTGTGTGTGTGTGTGTTTTTTTTTTTTTTAAATTTCTGCAGACATGGTGCATACAGTTTTCATATTGGTAATTCATTATTATTCTTTTAGGTTTAATGTGCAATCATAATCTTTCTTACAGGTTCTGGCTGCAGTAATTAAAGCTGGGGCTTCTAGGGAGCATGAAATACTAGCTGAAATAAGAGATGCTGTTTTTTCTTTTATTCGTAAAATGGAACCGCAGAGGGTAATGGACACCATGCTTGTTTCCCGTGTTAGAATTTTGTATATTAGATCTTTACTTGCTAGATCACCGGAGCTGCAGTCCATCAAGGTAATTAAACTATACAGACATGACCTCTTAGTTTGTATGTTATTTTTCCTTTTTTTTGTTTTTTTTTTCTTTCTCCCTGGATGAGAGGTGGTGGGTCAAGAAAATATGCTGTCAAATTGCATGTGATTTAGTGGTTTTCCATCTTGTATTTTACAGGTTTCTCCCGTTGAGAATTTTCTAGAGAAGGCTAATACTGGACGTAGTAGAAGTTCCAGTCGGGGTAGCAGCCCTGGAAGATCTCCTGTGAGCTATGTTGATGTGCAGGTCCAAGGGTTCAAAGTGAATCTAAAGCTAGAAAAGAAGTCCAAGTTTTCATCCGTTGTATCAAAGATACGTGGACTTGATCAGGTAGCTCTTATAAATTTGCTCTCTCTCTCTCTCTCTCGGCTGTGGATATAATCATGAAAATAATAAAGGTTAGGTAAAAAAGAGGACTCCAACACATGCAGAAGTCAGACAACAGAATGAAGAAATGAAGCTAGACATTTGACCTCTTTCTTTTCTATTTTAGCAGAGAAGATTCGAAGTTAGTTGTATTCTCTTCACGTTTGATGTCAAACTGTCTTCGTATTGTCCTGTTTTTTCACTGCCAGGATTACATTTGCTCCTTCAATATCTTTGCACTTGCTTCTAGTGTTCTTTTTCGTTGAAAATGGTATATAATTTTATGTGGATGTGGCTCTAAGAAATCAAATGTACAGGATACTACGCGGCAGCAGGTAACTGCGGGAAAGCTTAGGGAAATAAACGAGGAAGCAAAAATTTTTGCAGTTGGAAACAAGGCTCTTGCTGCTCTCTTTGTTCATACACCTGCCGGTGAGCTGCAGCGCCAACTCAGATCCTGGCTTGCAGAAAATTTTGACTTTCTCTCTGTTACCGGAGATGATGCATCGGGAGGCACGACTGGTCAGTTGGAGCTTCTTTCAACTGCAATAATGGATGGTTGGATGGCCGGACTTGGTGCTGCAATTCCTCCAAATACAGATGCTCTTGGTCAACTTCTATCTGAGTATTCAAAACGGGTCTATAGTTCTCAATTGCAGCACTTGAAGGTTGGTAGCGTTCATGAGTTAGCCTCCTACCCTAGAGAGTATTCTAGATGACCACATATGTAGCCACATATATAGTTTGCTTATTTCTTTGATAATATGCACCTAGGAAATCTCCAACTGTACTCTCCACTGTTTTAATTGTAATTCATATCCTGATGCTTTTGTATTTATTTTTGCGGCATCACTGCTGTATTTATGTTTGCTAAAGATTCTGTGGTTTACTTACTGAATTTGTTCTGTTGAGATGCCATATAAACTTCTTTATACATTAGATGGTGCCCTACTTGTTCTGTTCTATCAATGAAATATTGGATTTCTTTTCATATTCCAGGATATTGCTGGTACATTGGCATCAGAAGGGGCAGAAGATGCAGCACAAGTTGCAAAATTGCGATCAGCTCTTGAGTCTGTTGATCATAAAAGGAGAAAGGTAGTCATTTTCATCTGTCTGCATATCCGTGAAGCATTTATTATGTATATATCATGCACTTGATAAAGCAAATTAATTCCTTAAACAGAAAGGAACAAACTTATGAGGAAAAAGGATGCATTTCTATACTGTCCATCTGTTAGAAAAAGGAAAGCATTGAAGTTTAAAGTTTTACTCTAGTCTGTGTTCCATTTCTTAGCATCTCACAATGCTTATCTATCCAATATTTGGTTTAAAACTGGAACAATTTTTTTCCTTCCTGCTCTGGAAAGTATATTCAACGCCTGAATTGTAATTTATTTTCGTTAAATTTGGTCTTTTTTATTTTTATTTTTTCTTTGGTTGACCTCTTGCTTAAAGGCATACCAAGTTTATAATTCTACTGGATAATTGATAGAATTCCTCTTGCGCTTCTAGGCCTAGAGAAGTTTTCATTTTTAACCTTCCACTGGAGTCTAAGTTCTCACTGGAGTCATTTTCCACTGGGGTCTAAGTTCTCAACTGAACAAATAAGTAAACAAAGAAAAGGAAAAAAGAAAAAAGGTTCTATATTCAATGAATTATTCAGTAAACCTTCCACTGGAAGGAAGTCAAATTTTTTTCTCTTTTTATGCTACCATTTCCTGTGTTGACAGACAAGTTGGTTGAAATTAATCCTCCTTTATAGTCTCTTGACAAACCAATCTCAGATATTATACTGATTTATGGTTTCATCAGATTTTGCAACAGATAAGAAGTGATGCAGCCTTATTGACATTGGAAGATGGTGGTCCGCCTATTCAGAATCCTTCTACTGCTGCTGAAGATGCACGATTAGCATCTCTCATTTCTCTTGATGGCATAGTGAAACAAGTAAAGGTTGACCTCTTTGCAGTTTTAGTCTGTTCCTTATTGCTGTTATTGTAGAGAAAGGGGAACTCGTAATATGTCTATATTTTATACAGGATATAATGAGACAATCCTCTGTAAGCACCTTGAGCAAGAGTAAGAAGAAACAATTTCTTGCTTCCCTAGATGAACTTGCTGAACGGATGCCTTCCCTTCTTGACATTGATCATCCATGTGCACAGAGGCAAATTGCAGATGCTCGTCATGTGATTCAGGTGTCTATGAAATACTGAACCCTTACAGTGATACATATTTGACAAATGCTTCTTCGTAATGTTTTGCAATTGTGTATTACGACATGCTCTATGGATAGGCTTCGCTAGAAGGGAAGCTACATTGTCTGTCATAGAGAGAATTCTGGATAGTAGAAACAATTAGCTCATTAAAAAGAGAAAAAAAAAAACAGAAAGACTGGATATGCTCATTGCCATATGAACTTTCTTTATTTTCAGTGTCACTTCTATACTAAGGATTTTTTTCTCATCCTTGTTTTTAATTCTCTATTGTTGTTTTCCTAGATGGAATCTTATTATGATTTTTTTGGACCTGCTCTGTTTATTGACTTATTCAAGCAAGGTGTTTTGTTAGTATCTGTAATTGCTGAAACAATAGAATTGAACTGAAAATGAGCTGGGGAAAAAATAACATTCATCTAGTTGCTTGAAGGAAAGAATGACTTCAAGCCAATGCATGCAGAATCATTAATCTTTTTTTTTTTTTTGTAGCTTCTTCTTGAGTATTCGAATTAAAAGAGAAGCTTTCAAACTGATACATCAGTTTTTTTTTTGTTTCTTTGGGTGCCTTAGAGCCTTAGCCTGACAATTTAGTGTATTTTATTTATGTCTTGTATCTTCTTTATGTCTTGCAGTCCATTCCTGAAGAAGATGATCACCTTCAAGAACAATCTCATGCTCGCAAACCATCTACAGATTTGGGGTATGGTACTGAAACTGATGTGGCCCAATGGAATGTCCTGCAGTTCAATACAGGCTCAACAACCCCATTCATAATCAAGTGTGGAGCAAACTCAAATTCAGAATTAGTTATCAAAGCAGATGCCAAGATCCAAGAGCCTAAAGGTGGTGAGATTGTGAGGGTCGTTCCAAGACCATCGGTTCTGGAAAATATGGGCCTCGAGGAGATGAAACATGTATTCTCCCAACTCCCTGAGGCTCTAAGCTTGCTTGCCTTGGCAAGGACTGCAGATGGAACACGAGCTCGGTATTCTCGGCTCTACCGGACTTTGGCCATGAAAGTTCCCTCACTGAGGGATTTAGTAGGTGAACTTGAAAAGGGGGGAGTGCTAAAAGATGTCAGGTCATAAAATGAAGACTCCAGGGTTGCGGTGCGTCTCCTGTATCATGCAGTTATTTCATTTTGGCATGCGGAACCAATTGGTGTTGTAATTTGTAATCTGTAATGTGCAATCTGTTGTAAACTGTGTTACTGCACGTCGTTTACACGTATTAATGCATGCTTGTATCACTGGCAGTTTTAGCAATCTCATGTAATTTCTTTATGGTTGGGATAATGGCCAGTGATATTTAAATACTTGTAGCAATTTTCCATGTATTTCAATCCTGGTTGTCGTGTATGGTGAGGTGAAAGCTCAACAGATTAATTCTGGTTCGTTTTACGCAAGGCAAACACTACAATAAGCAACTGGGAAGATGGCGATGTGATACATTGCCAGCATCCTACTTTTTGGATCTCCTTTAATAGGTATGCACTTGGTCCTTTACAATTTAAAGAAGTCGAACTTCTAGGGCTAAGTTGACCAACCTGGAAATGGGGACATGAAGGAATTCGAGATCAAAATCAATGGAGCGTGAAGGAATGGGGGTGGAAAGGAGTTATTCCCATGTTGTTTACCAACTATATGAAATCTGATTACGAATGAGGCTGATTCCAACGAGTTGTTTATTAACCAAGAACAAATTCTCAAAGAACAAAATGTGTATAGAAGGATAAATGATGTTGCAACCTCTTTAAACTGAACAGACTATGGAGGGGTAATTTAAGAACACCTATAGCGACAAATTATTCAATTGAATAAATGTAATTTTCTTTTTATTTTTGGGCTTCAATGAACTAAACAGAGCACACGAATTTTAGCAACACAATAACCATTAAAATTGAGTTTTCGCCTGATTAGGTAAATTGTGCAAAATTGAGAAAAACTTCCTTATTATAGCACATGATTTCCTTAAAAAAAATGAAATCTATGAAATTCTCAAGATCTATTTGCACGGGTGTCCAAAAGTATGTTAATGGCTCGACGAAACCCAATGCAAGACCTTACGAGCACCGAAAATGCTTCTTTTTAATCGTCAAATTAATATTAAGAAAGAAAAAAATAAGAAACTGGTTTGAGTGAGTGTCCAAAAGTATTTTAAAGTCCCAAAGAAACCCAACACCAGACATTACAAACCCTAAAATGCTTCTTTTAAATTTCGGTTAGGAACACTTTTAGCGACGAACTATTCGTCGCTACAGGTTGTTCAACATAAACATTTTTTTAATTAAAATTTGAACAAATAAACCTTGTCAACTTCATTTGTTTTTCTTGAAATGCCTCTGCCACAAACTCACCATTGACAAAGCTTGATTTTTTGAAGGTGTTCCAATCGACGGGACTAGAAAATCTCTACCCATTATTTATTACAAATTTTCTCGTCTTCTGAATTTGGAAGATCATTAACAAAATTGGATGGAAATTTTTGTGTTTCGTCATATTGAAAAATGCTTAAAAATCATGATTTGAGTGTGGAAACATTATGGTGAGAAAATAAAATCATATGATTTTGGCCAAAAAATCGTGTGCTATAGTCCACATTTTTGAGTGATTTTCTTAAAAAATTGCATCTTTAAAATTTTGGAGGTCAGTTTGAGCGAGTGTCCAAAAGTATCTTAGAACCTCATTGCTATTATCGGTTCAAGCAGGTGAAATTGGCTAGCCAATGGCTCTTTCTACTGCACCTCTTTGGGTAGTCCATTATGTGTAAGGTGTTCCAACTGACTTTGCTCAAAAATTAAAAATCATTTTTAATGAATTTTCTAATTTTTTGACTTTAGAAATCGTAAAAACTAAACGAGTCAATATTTTTGCGTTCTGTCAACTCTAGAAGTCCTTAAAAATTATGATTTAAGTGTGGAAATATTTTGGTGTGTAAATAAGAATATGCAGTTTTGGCAAAAAAAATCGTGTGTTATATAACCTACAGTTTTGGGTGAAAACAAAAGTTTCAGCAAAAAAAAAAAATTCTTAAAAATTCACCATTGGTAAAACAATTTTTTTTAAAAGTCTATCAATTGATAGAACTCAAAAATCTTGAATCGTTTTTTTTAATGATTTTTTTTAGTTTTCCGACTTTGAAAAATTGCATGGGCATCCTTAGCATGGGCATAGATATCGTTAGCCTCCTTCTGAACTTCACTTTTTCTTTTAATTTTACCGTGGCAAAACTTCACCATTGGTAAAACATAATTTTTAAAAGGTGTGCTAACTGACTTTGCTCGAAACACCTGACTCATTTGTGAGTTATGATTTTTAAAATTTTCGGACTTTGAAAAATCATATTCACAAACAACTCAAACTGTTCGAGAAAAATTAGTTGGAAAAACTTTAAAAATTATTTTTTTAACATTGGTGAAGTTTTGTGATGATATTTATGCAACATTTATATCTAAATTCTCTACATTTTCCTTTTCTAGTTCGGTATTAATTCAAGCTATTTATATTATTTTTACGTTTTATAGGCATCTTGAAGAGTTAAGAAAAAAATGAGGCAAATAGAGCAAATTGGAGACTTTCCTAGCACATCTAGGAAATGCTAGAAATATATTTAACTTTCGAGCTACAAACAGAGAATATTCACCAAATATTCATCAGATGAGAAGTTGAAACGATTCCAATTGGAATTGGTTGCTAACATCTTGAAGTATCTCCATGAATATTTTCAGAATATTTGGAGACATCTAAGGTTCCCATTGTGAATTAAAACAGCAACCATAATTGTCTTCAGAAAAAGACTGAGTCAACATGAATGTTTTGTCTCTAACTGATTCATCCGGCATTGGATATTTACAAACCATATATGGTTGAAAAGAAGACATCAAGTGCTTTATTTAGAGTGGTCATGTGTAAAAATCCAAGATCGGAAAGACCTTCAAGTTGAGTTATGAAAACAGTCCAGAAATCAGAAAATGAGAAATAATGAACCGGCAAGTTTTTCACTCGAACCACTACTTTTGGCGGCTCACCACCCCTTTTGGCGATTCACCACTCAAAATTCACCATACACGGTGGAGAGACACAACTCCTGTGTCACCTCATTTATGACACAATCCCGGTCCCACCTTTGGTGCCACCTCACCAGGACACCTCAGCTGCCAGCTCACCATGCCACTTCCCTTAGAAGAAAAATCAGATTTCCTTTATGGAAATATCTTATTTAACTTCTTCCTCCTTTTGACAAAATCATCCATCTTACTCATCTACCATTTTGGCTTTCTACTTTCTCTTCATCCAGTTCATATTTATTTACTTTATCTCACCATTCCATTCACTTGGAAGAAAAATCAGATTTCCTTTATGGAAAAATCTGATTTTTTTTCTTCTTTCCACCACCACCACCACCTTATCTCTTCCACCCTTTAACTTGTCACTTTGCAGAGCCATCTCTTTCTACCTTGTCCCTTAGAACAACCAAGAAAGAGACGACTCTGCAAAGGAACAAGGTAAATGGTGGAAGAGATAAGGTGGTGGTGGTGGAAAGGAGAAAAAAAATCAGATTTTTCCATAAAGGAAATCTGATTTTTCTTCCAAGTGAATGGAATGTTGAGATAAGATAAATAAATATGAAGTGGATGAAGAGAAAGTAGAATGCCAAAATGGTAGATGGGTAAGATGGCTAACTTTGTCAAAAGGAGGAAGAAGTTAAATCAGATATTTCCATAAAGGAAATCTGATTTTTCTTGTAAGGGAAGTGGCATGGTGAGCTGGCAGCTGAGGTGGCACCGAAAGTGGACCAGAGTTGTGTCATAAATAAGGTGACACCGGAGTTGTGTCTCTCTACCTTGTGTGGTGGATTTGGAGTAGTGAATCGCCAAAAGTGGTGGTTCGAGTGAAAAATTTGCCGATCCATTATAAATTTGAGGCACTCCAACACACATAATTACCAAACAATATTTCATTATAAGTTTGGTTAGGGCTTAGAACATCCCCCTAATTATTACAAACACATAATTAAAATTAATACTACAACATGTAAATAAACTAAAGGAGGGAAGGGAGTAAGGAGAGATGTGTGCCCTCTCTCCTGCGGTGGTTTTTATGAAGGAATGAGTGGAGTATTTATAGGTGAGGAAGGAGATGGATGGACGAAGGAGAATGATCGGAGGAATGGACAGAGGAGAAGAAAGAAAGAGATGGCTATGCAAAGGGACAAGGTAAAGGATAGAAGAGATAAAGTGGTGGTGGTGGAAAGGAGAAAAAAAATCTGATTTTTTCATAAAGAAAATCTGAATTTTCTTCCAAGTGATTGGAATCATGAGATAATGTAAATAAAAATAAATATGTAGTGGATGAAGAGAAAGTTGAATGCCAAAATAGTAGATGGGTAAGATGGCTGATTTTGAGGAAGAAGTTAAATAAGATATTTCCATAAAGGAAATCTTATTTTTCTTCTAAGGGAAGTGGCATGGTGAGGTGGCAGTTGAGGTGGGACCGGAGTTGTGTCATAAATGAGGTGGCACCGGAGTTGTGCCTCTCCACCTTGTGTGGTGGATTTTGAGTTGTGAATCGCCATAAGTGGTGGTTCGAGTGAAAAACTTGCCGGTTTATTATTTCTCCTTTTCCGATTCCTGGACTGTCTTCAGGACTCAATTTGAAGGTCTTACCGTTCATGAATTTTTACACATGACCACTTTAAAGAAAGTTCTTGATGTCTTCTTTTCAACCATATTTGTAAATAAAGGAGTAGATATTTTTGCGTTCTGTCAACTCGAGAAGTCCTTCAAAATCATGATTTGAGTGTGGGAAGATTTTGGTGCCAAAATAAGAACATGCAATTTTGGCTCAAAAATCGTGTGTTATAACCCACGGTTTTGGGTGAAAAACCAAAGTTTCGACAAAAAAATAAAAATTTCTCAAAATTTTATCACTAGTAAAATATGTATTTTAAAAGGTGTTCTAATTGATGGAACCCGAAAATTTGGATCCTTTATTTTTTTATGAATTTTATATTTTTCCAACTTTAGAATATCGTGAAAAATAAATGAGTATATATTTTTACGTTCTGTCAAGTCGTGAAGTCTTTAAAAATCATGATTTGAGTGTGAGAAAATTTTGATGTGAAAATAAGAACCTGCAATTTTGGTCCAAAAATCATGTGTTATAACCTACGGGTGAGAAACCAAGGTTTCGGCAAAAAAAAAAAAAGTTTCTCAACTCTTCACCACTGGTAAAGTATGTTTTTTAAAACGTGTTCTCATTCATAGAACTCGAAAATCTCGAATCCTTTATTTTTCAAGAATTTTTTAAATTTCCAACTTTGGAAAATCGTAAAAAATAAATGAATTGCTATTTTTGTGTACTGTCAAGTCGAGAAGTTGTTAAAAATCATGATGTGAGTGTGAGAAGATTTTGGAGTGAAAATAAGAACATGCAATTTTGGCTCAAAAATCGTGTATTATAACCCACAGTTTTGAATGAAAAACCAAAGTTTCGGCAAAAAAAATAAAAATTTATCAAAATTTTATCACAGGTAATATATGTTTTTTAAAAGGTATTTCACTTGAAAAAACTTAAAAATTTCATATCCTTTAATTTTTTATGAATTTTCTAGTTTTCTAACTTTAGAAAATCGTAAAAAATAAATGAGTGCATATTTTTGTGTCCTATTAACTCGAGAAATCCTTAAAAATCATGATTTGAGTGTGGGAAGAATTTAGTGTGAAAATAAGAATATACAATTTTGGCTCAAAAATCGTGTGTTATAACAAATGGTTTTGGGTAAAAAACAAAAGTTTCAGCAAAAAAAAAAAAATTCCTCAAAACAATACCACTAGTAAAACATATTTTTTAAAAAGTGTTCCAATTGATAGAACTCGAAAATTTTTTATTGATAATTTCTTATAAATTTTCTAGTTTTTCAAATTTTGAAAATCGTAAAAAATAAATGATTAGATATTTTTGCATTCTGTCAACTCGAAAAGTCATTAAAAATCACGTTTTAAGTATAAGAAGATTTTTGTGCGCAAATAAGAACATGTAATTTTTGCACAAAAATCGTGGGTTATAAAACACAGTTTTGTGTGAAATACCAAGGTTTCGGCAAAAAAAAAATATTAGAACTTCACCATTGGTAAAACATGTTTTTTTTTTAAATGGTGTTCTAATTAATAGAACTCGAATAAGTCGAATTGTTTATTTTTTTTATGAATTTTCTAGTTTTCAAACTTGAAAAATCATAAAAAGTAAATGAGTTAATATGTTTGCGTACTATTAATTCGAGAAAATAAAAATATGTAATTTTGACGCAAAAATCGTGTGTTATAACCCACTGTTTTGGGTGAAAAACCAAACTTTCGGCAAAAATTTATTAAAATTTTGCAAGACTTTCCCACTAGTAAAATATATTTTTTAAAATGTGTTACAATTGATATAACTCAAAAATTTCGAATCGTTTTTTTTAATGAATTTTCTAGTTTTCCAACTTTGAAAAATTGTAAAAAATAAATTATATTTATTTTTGCATTCTGTCAACTCGAGAAGTCCTTAAAAATCATGATTTGACTGTGGGAAGATTTTTGTGTGAAAATGAAAACATGTAATTTCGGCTAAAAAATTGTAAGCTAAAACCTATACTTTTGGATGAAAAACTAAGGTTTTGGGAAAAAAATAAAAATTTCTCAAAACTTCACCACTGATAAAAGTTGTTTTTTTTTAAGTGCTCCAATTGATAAAATTCGAAAATATAGAATCGTTTTTTTTTAGAATTTGTTTTTTCAACTTTCAAAAATTCGTAAAAAATAAATTAGTCGATATGTTTGCATTATGTCAAATCAAGAAGTATTTAAAAGTCATGATTTGAGTGTGAGAAGATTTTGGTGTGAAAAAAATAATATGCAATTTAGCCAAAAAAATCGTGTTTTTTTATATGAATTTTCTAGTTTTCTAACTTTGAAAAATTGTAAAAAATAAATGAGTTGATATTTTTGCGTTCTGTTAACTGAAGAAGTCTTTAAAAATCATGATTTAAGTGCGGAAGATTTTGTGAAGAAAATAAGAACATGCAATTTTGGCAAAAAAATCGTGTATTATAACCCACTATTTAGGGTGAAAAACCAACAAAAAATAAAAATTCTCAAGACTACACTATTGGTGAAACATGTTTTTAAAAAAATGTTCCAATTGACAGAGTTCAAATATCACGAGTCGTTTATTTATTTTTTATGAATTTTCTAGTTTTCTGACTTTGAAAAATCGCATGGGAAGCGTGGGCATTCTTAGCATGGACATAGACATCGTTAGCCTCTCTAGCATGGACATGTATTGTTAGTTAGCCTCACTAGCATGGTCTTTGTTGGAAGTGTCGGGAGCACCTCGGGATGCCTCCATGTAAGCTGCACTTTTCCCTTCAATTTTACCGTTGTCAAAACTTCATCATTGGTAAAACATGATTTTTAAAAGGTGTACCAACTGACTTTGCTCGAAAAATCTGGCTTGTTTTTTAGTTATGATTTTTAAAATTTTTCGACTTTAAAAAATCATTAGTCACAAACGACTCGAACTTTTTGAACAAAGTTAGTTGGAAAAGGTTTAAAAATTATTTTTTAACATTGGTGATGATGTTTTGTCACAGACAAAGTTGAAGGCAAATGGAAGTTGGGATCGTTTGGCACGTTTGGAAGTGTCAGGACATGCCAAAGCATGCCAATCCCTTTTTCCCTTTAACTTTGCCCTTGCCAAAACTACACCATTGCTAAAACATTATTTTTAAAAAGGTGTTCCAACTGAATTTGCTCGAAAATCTCGAATCGTTTATTTATTTATTTTATGAATTTTCTATTTTTCTAACTTTGGAAAATAGTAGAACATAAATGGAAAGGATATATATGAAAACCCTTTGATTATTTCTTTTCCTGCTATCATACAAGAAGAAAGTTTCAACATACAGAAAGAACAAATGTAAAACAAAAACCCCTGTTGATTCTTTTCTTGGATAAATTTATTACTCTTTCTTAACATCTTGAAAATAGAACACCTATAATATTGGTAATTCAACTTGCCTCCTGATGCTGTGGCTCAAACTGCTGTATACATGGTCACCCCTCACCTAAATTTGGGCCTCTTGGGAAGGCTGCCACCAAGATTTCTCTTGTCTGGTGCCCGAGCTTTTCCAAAAGACTTCACCTTCCTTCTTGCCCTCTCCTCTTCACTGTCGGAGTCATTTCCTTTTTCCCTATCTGCATGGCTTGCTTCCCTCTCCAACTCTTCCCATGTCTTTCCTTCTTCCTCTTCTGAGTCTTCTCCAGACTCTTCTTCCTCATCATCCTCAGACTCCACCAACGACTCGCTCTCATCATCCTCATCCTCTGAACCTGATTCTGACTGTATATCTGAAGGCACATACCCTTGGTCCGACTCCTGAGAATTGTCAGAATCAGAATCACTAACCTCCAGGTTCAAAAACTCCCATCCACCATCCTCTATGAACTTTTCAGGGTCATCAGTAATAGTTTTCAGTATAGGTCGCCAATTGAGATTCAACCTGCTTTCATAGTACTTGAGATCAGTTGTGTCTAACCACTCCTTAATGCCATCTAGTGATGTTGAGGGGATGGAATCAATTCTAAACACATCCCGCTTGAAGTCCTTGAATACAATAGTCAAATCAAAGTTCTTTTGCCCAAGACCAACTCTCTCAAGATTTACTATTTCAATTTCACTTAGAGTAATTACCACAAACGGAGTCTCTATCAGTTCAACCAGACAGCTTGAAGTTGGGACAATGAAAGCCGAGGATTTATGAGGTACTCCATTGAAGCCAAGCTCTCTAAGAGGCTGATCGAACTCGAGGTCAAGAGATTTGAATTCAGGTTGCCCCCACATATCATTTACTCGGTTCACAAAGTTCTGGAACTCCATATTAATTTTGTTCTTTCGTTGTCTCTCACGATGCTCTTCCTCAATTTCATCAGGATCATAGGCAGACCTCTTTCCACCTCCCAGTGTCTGGACTACATCCATCACTTCCGTATAAAATTGAACATCCTTGGTCTTTTTGTTTCCCACCATAATGTGATTGTGCAGATGAAAGTGCACCAAAGTAATCATTTCCCTCTCTGCTGGCTGAAAAAATGCATGTTTGATATTGCTAAACATAACGTCCACACGTTGATCAGCCCTTGAAGTAGAATAACGTAACCCATTTGCGTGGGCTTCCAGTGATCCTGTGAGCTTTCTTGCACGACCACCAAAACTGGGACGAATCTCTAGATCAGGCAATCTTTTTGGCTTGAATTTGGCTCCTGCAAGTTGCAGCTTCTCCTGCGTAACTAAAGTTGCCCGCTCAGCTCTTTCAGACTCCCTTGAGGCAACCTGGCGGCGAAGGGTTTTAATAAGCTGTACTGCTTCACTTATATGCCTTTGGTCTTTAGAGCGGAATGAAACTTCCTTCAAATAAATTGACCCTTGAAACTTGAGGGAGTTTGCATCATGAGGACTAAATGGGGTACCAGGGACATTAAAGATTATACGGATGTAGCAATTCCGGTTACTGTCCTGGGTAGTGTCCTGATGGCTGGAAACACTCTTCACGGTGGCTACATGGAAAGGGACCATGTTTCCGTAAATCGGCAAGAGGATGGCTTCATTCTTCTGATCAACCTGAATCATTAACTCTCTTGGAGGAGCCAGATCATTGACATTCTTATATGCAATCAGATCACCAATTGTCTTCCCAGCACCACGATTGTTTGTTGCTGCAGAATCCCCACCGGCAAGCCTCCTAGCAGTTTCTTCATTCTTTTGGCGGGCAAGTTCCGCTTGGTGCTGCCTTCGTAGTTCTTCCTTTGACATTTCATGGTTGTCTGACCTAAGTGTGGCCTTACTCTTGGTACTCCCAGCACCTTTACTACCGGCTTTGATTTTTGTCCGCTCGTCTTCATCATCGTCATCATCGTTGAACGAGTAAGCCACATCCTTCACAGCTTTAGAGCTTACATTAGTCAAAACTTCAGGGCTCTCTTTACCAACAATAACTGTATCTGCTAATAACAGTGAAAATATCTGGGTCTTTGGGTTTTTTGTTTGTGCCTGCAAGTTCTGAAAACCAAGAGAAACATTGAAAACCATGCCTGGTTTGAAAATACGATCATTCTTGGCATTAAGATTAAGACCAGACTCACGAAACTCAAGGCCAATTCCAGTTCCCGCTGTTTTAGTCAAGTTGGCAGCCAACTCTGGAGCCTCCTTTTCAACTACTGAGAGCGCAGCTTGGTATGCAGCACTTAACTTGTTCCCAGATTTTAGATTACTAATTGCAGCATCTTGAGCTTTAAGCAGAACCTCATAAGCTTTGCTCTGTGTAGAATTTGCGTCAATCAGAAAGGTTCGAGCAACATTTGAGCAGTAGCTGTTGTACCGTGATCCAACAGCACATATAATTACACTGGTAGAGTCGTAGCAAAGGTTCTCATCGTTGCTTGAAGCACTTGGTTTCAGATCAAAGCCTCCGCCGCTCTGAAAAATTGGAGGATAACAAATATCAACATTGTCTGCCTTCAGCTTCACCTTAATTCTTGCAGGTTCAACTATGGTCTTTTCTGTTTCATCCATCAATGAAGAATGGGAAATTTTCTTTTCCTCATCAATGACCTTTTCAAGCTTTGGTACCACAAAACTCCTCATCACCGACGAAGTCAAGAATGCAGCTTTTTTCACATTTGTAAGCTCCAAGGAGTCTTTGACAGCAAATAAATCTGAGAACCCATTTGTTACATCAGTTAACTCAAACTTAGCATTGTTCAACTTCTCCATCCAAGTCTCCAAAAGCTTCCCTTCAGGAGCCTCTCTTGCTATGTGTCCAACCACAAAATTAGAACCACTATTAGAGCTCGATTGGGCCTTTACAGCTTGAAATATGCTATCCATTAGCCCCGTTCCATCTTGACTTTTGAGCTTCACGTGCATCACAACTTCAACACCAACAGCCTCTTTTGCAGGCTTTTTCACAACAGCCAGAAGAGAGGCCTTTTTCTGGCTACACAAAACATGGATCTGCTTCTTTGTGAAAACCATGATGGTATCCGGGAACTCAAAACCGACCAACCAGATATTTAGTGCTGAGGATTTCAGGTACCGCAGATCGTCAGAAGTTGGAGGAGTTGCAATAGCAAGTGCATCAGAGTTACCCCATAGATCCCTATGGTGCTCATTCCAGTGTGAATATAACAGCTTTAGCCGCTTGCCGAAGTTATTGACATCAATCACATATGAACTGGAGGTCCCTGTGGTGGTTCCTGATGCCTTCCCATTTGCAGGTTTGACACTACCTTTCCGATTTTCGGCCATCGATATCAGTTCAGATATAGACTCTGGGTTTTTGCAAGTTCAGCTAGTTGAGTATGCTGATCACATATATTGCAAGAAATAACTATCTCATAAATAATAATCGAAAGAACTAACAAATATTGATCAGAGACTAGAGTAACAAATATATTCCCTGAACAAACAAAAAAGGCAGGAACTTTAAATCATAGAAATGCTTGGAATTACCGAATGCAGGGCACTCCTTCAGTGCTTCTCCCTGATACAAAATCAAATCAGCTGCAATTCCAAGTTCAAGCAAGCCAAACCCAATTCCATGCCTGCAAATAAATAGCAAAAATATCAACTTTAATATGTGGAAAATCAAATCAAATCCAAATCGAAGTGCAAGAAGAGACGGAGACTCACACAGATAGATAGAGAGAGAGAGGAAAAGAAATCTACTTTACCCAATTTGAGACTGCGAGAGAGATCAGAGAGGGTGTACTGGGAATTGAACGACGTCGGATTGAGCTATATGAAAAAGTATTAGGTCATTTGAGCTAGAGAAAAAGCCGAGTGGCAATTAACTCAGTCACAGTTGTTCTCTCATTTCGAGCAAGGTAAGCTTTCTCTCCGTTTCTCTCTGAATCTGGATTTGGGATTCCGATTAAATTCAAGCCCTTCTTCTCTGCGCCTCCGATTCAGAAAGACACAGAAAAATACAAGCTGCGGTTTCCTGTAGCGGGTCTACGCTAAAGCCAAAATTCCGATGGACCAATGCCGTTATACCAGGTGGTTATCTTTAGTCACTTTCTTTTAGTAAAGTGCTATCTTTTAATAACCTTAATTACAGATCATTACAAAGTTTAAGTTAATCTTCTTAATGAACTAACGAAAGACCAATCAGCAAGCAAGCATTGTGTAAAATCTACCTTATATGGAATAGAGTTTGACTTCTAAATTCTGATGGACACCTTATTGAGTAAACTAGATAACGTGTAATTCTTTTTTATTATATTGGAGGAGACCGAATATCTGATTTAGCCTAATTAATTTTATGGAAATTATCACAAATAGTATCTGAACTTTACCTCTATTATATGGATGGTACCTGAACTTTACTTTTGATCGCAATCGGTACCTAAACTTTTCGTTTTGATCGTAACTGGTACCTACCGTTACATTTCTTCAATATTCCGTTAAAAAATCTAAACAAAGTTATAAAAAAAAAATTCCTTCTTCTTCCTTATTTTAGGGTTTAGCTGGGTTCAATTCAATTCGTAGGGTTCAATTGGGTTTGGGTTCACTTCAAATCGTTTGAGATTCCTGGTGTTGCTGCTAGGCAGCTTGTTGATTGTGGGTTTTGGTTTTTAATTTGTTTTTGCTCAGTTAATATTGCTCAGTAACTCAGTTGTTCTTTGGGTATTGGCTATTACTGAACCAGGTTATTATGTTTGCATATATGGTACCGGATTTGCTTATTGTTATTACCTTTACCATCAGGTGTGAGAATAGTGGTTTGCTTCTTCATCTTTCCTTTATCCGATTTCGATGACAGAGTTGGATCAAACTCTAAAATGGAGATGAGCTGCCAGTCAAATGGAAATTCCAGTGATATTCAACATCACTGTAACTCTGGGGACACCTCATACCAGGACGAGCGTTACTCGGGGTATATGACTCCTCCTTTAGTGGGGTATTGATATCATCCCCTATATTTTCCATGCTTTCTTCGAAAATCTGATCAATATCCAACTTCCTCAAATCATGGCTTAAAGGAGGTGGTGGTGGAGAGGATGGAGGCAAAGGGGGTGGCGTGAGGTGGGTGCATAGAGGAAGCGGAGGGTGCCCATAAGAAATTGGTGTGTGCATGATTATGGGGAGAGAGAGAGAGGAGGAAGGAAGAAGAAGGAATTTTTTTTTTAAAACTTTGTTTAGATTTTTTAACGGAATATTGAATAAATGTAACGGTAGGTACCAGTTACGATCAAAACGAAAAGTTTGGGTACCGATTGCAATCAAAAGTAAAGTTCAGGTACCATCCGTATAATGGAGGTAAAGTTCAGGTACCATTTGTGATAATTTCCCTTAATTTTAATTTATTTTTTCACTCTTCCTTACCACTTGGTTAACTCCAAGGGCCTAGATAGTGTGTAATTCAACGACTCATGCCAAGAGGCTAGTAACTCATTATTAGAAAATAGTCTGGTTTCTCTAAAAAGAAAAAAAAATCCACCCCTATGGAGTTAAGGAAAATCTTCATGTTTGAACCAGCTCGAACTTGTGTATTCAAACTATGAATGTTTGCGGGGTAAAAACCTAAAATGGTACCTAAACTATTGTGAAAAATCTTTTTTGGTACCTACAAATTTTTTTTACCCAAAATGGTACCCCTGTAGTTAAGTTAGGTACTATTTTGGGTAATGACCAATAGTTCAGGTACCATTTTGGGTAATAGTGCAATAGTTCAAGTACCATTTTGGGTAATTGTACAATTTATAGGTACCATTTTGGGTTACGGATGTACCATTTTGGGTAAATACACAATAGTTCAGGTACCATTTTGGATAAAAAAAATTTGTAGGTACCAAAAAGTACCTTTGGATATAGTTCAGATACCATTTTAGGTTTTTACCCATGTTTGCGTACATTCGGCAGTGTAGTTTGAGATATGAATCTTTCATCTTTTAAATCAACCCTTAAAAATCATCTCTATAAAATGTCAACGTAAATATAAATCTTTTCTTCATACAATTACATCAAAACAAATGGACGGATGATAATGATAATTTTAACTTTCATCAAAATCATCAATTTGTTTGACACAATTGGATGAGTTAACGATCTCATATTTGAATATTTTTTGCATAGATAATCTTTAAATGTTATTTTAAAATATAAACAGTTCAGAACTTCAGATCATGTAATTATTCTGCCGAATGTATGAAAATAAGAGAAAATTTTGATGACATGTCCAAACCGGTTCGGACCTGAACATTTTCTTCTAGTTAAAATCTAGACCAAGAGGTAAACCCGGTAATAATTTTTTTGGTAAACGGTAAACCCGGTAATTTTCATCACACTAAATTTTTTTACTTTTTTGAAATTCATGACATGAGAGTATGAGAGTATCACACTGCATTGCCTTCCATATTCAATTGGATCCAAAATTATAGGGACGATTGTTGCTCTTCATCAATTTCTCGTTATATAATCTTCTCCAAAGCTCCAAGCTTTTCAACACAGAGGTAAGAATGACTGGGTTAACGTGCACGAAGCTGACTCTATTCACCATAGCTGGAGTTGCGATTCAATTGGCTGGGCTCTCTCTCTTCGTCTTCGGCTTCTTCCCCGTCAAACCAACCCTTCCCGGCCACAGGTATTATGCTCTCTCAGAATTATAAAGTAGAAATCGCAGCAGAAACAAAAAGTGAATTCCTTTTTCTTTTATCAGTGGTCCGGAGAGTTTTCGAGCACCGACTTGCAATTCGATTCAGAATGAGAGCGAGAGAGATCTGCCTCCTCATCAGCTCAGGTCACTCTATAAGGTACATGTTTCTTTCATGCTTTGAAATTTTGGGAACCAAGTTTTGAACTTGTGAGGAATACAATGGATATGTAATAACTTGTCCTAGTGGCAATGTAGGAACTATCTGGAATCCCACCTGCATTTGATCGGCTAATACTAATGGTATGCTTGATTTCATTAGGTCGAGATTTCGGCATATTTTCGGTGATAAATGTGTTGGTGTTATCAATAGATAAGATTTAAGTTTTTTGTATGATCATGGCAGTTTAGGTTATTGATGGTCTTCCAGCAGAATTTGTTCTTGGCAAGGATGGTAAGCCTCCGAGCAAGGTTTTAATGGAAGCTATGCCGTACACTCAGTCATTGCTTGCAAATGGAATGGCAATTGGGTACCATGCGAGAGCCGCACCTCCAACCGTTACAATGCCTCGTTTGAAGGTTGTCTTCCTCACAATATTTTGAGTATGCAGACAAAAACATTCTTGTAGAAGTGTGCTTTCTCCTCACCCCTTGCTTTGGGTTGCAGGCTATGGTTTCTGGAGCAATTGGGGGATTCCTTGACGTGGCTTTGAATTTTAACACACAAGCTATGGTAGATGACAATCTTCTTGGTAAGTTGATACTTGCAAAAGTCGTTAACCATATTTAGTGTTTTTGAGACGGTCCAGAATTGCAGTTTTACTTGTCCACTGGTTTGCCTCACAGGCCAGTTTTTCAAGATTGGCTGGAAAATGGTGATGCTCGGTGATGAAACATGGCTCAAGTTGTTTCCAGGATTGTTTATGAGGCATGATGGAGTCAGCAGTTTCTTCGTAAGTCTTTTGAACCACCAAGCATTAAAACCTTGCATATGTTGATTAAACTTGTAGGTCTTATTTTTAGAAGCGTTTGAATGCTTATGGAGTGAATGTTTGTCTAACGTCTCCTGCTCGCAGGGGATTTGCAGTTAAAATGATCTCTTTAGGACATTGCCATTTTTGGTTGGCCAGTTTTCATTCAATTTTTCACTTTTTTGAGTGATTAGTAATCTTATGTTTGAAGTCAGATTGGTCATTTTGTGTCTGAGGGTGTTAGGAAGGTTGTATTATATGCTGACTTGCACCATGTGTATATATATATTTGCTACAGGTTAAAGATACTGTACAAGTGGATCAAAATGTTTCTCGACATCTGGGCCATGAGCTTAGCAGAGATGACTGGGATTTTTTGGTTAGCCTCAACTAATAGATAACAGTGTGTAGTTCTAAACTCATAGATACTTGTTGTGAAGTATATTTTTACGCTTACTGTGCGAATTTGTTAAATACCGAGCATATTAATAGTCTGACTTTAAAAAACTTCCTTTACTGGGTAGTTCCAAGTGTGCTTGATTATTTTAAGAGTAGTTTTGGTATTATGATGAAATCCTACTATGACAATGTACTTTTATTTAAAATCGTCCAAAAGTATTATTCCATGGAAAATGAAAGTGTCCATGTAATGCAATTAGATGACATAAAAGTTTATGATATTGAATAATGAATTTGGTTTCTGGTCATTGCTCCATTCTCTCTTTTAATGGTAATCGTGTTTCAGATTCTTCATTATTTGGGCTTAGATCATGTTGGACATATTGGTGGGCGCAACAGGTGATCCTTTATTCTATTTGCAGTTTAAATCTCATTTAACTGATTCATTGATCTTATTTCTTGAGGATCCCTTGGGGATTTATTTGATTATTTCAGTGCCTTGATGGCCCCAAAACTTACAGAGATGGATGAGGTGGTGAAGATGATTCATTTGACTAATATACAGAATACAAAGAATGATCAAGAACAGACACTCTTGGTCCGTCATTTCTCTTCTTATTGCCTGTGGACTCTTAATTGTCTCATGAATTCACATCTCTTTGACTAAATGTCCAGAACCGATGTGAAAAAGAAAGAAAGAAAAAGAATCACAGAAGAGTTAACTATAATATGCAGGCCTAAAGCTGCGGCGGTTCATAAGTTGACGCATAAGTGTCCAAAGAAGCATTATCTTCTAAATAGGCATTTAAAGATGAACAGTGACGTGTCTATTTAAAACATTTTGTCTTTTCAGATGGTATTTGTGGCATTGGTATCGTGTAAAGAAGATGTCGATGTGTAGAACTGTTAGACAATTATACATGATATGCTCATTGGCTCACTGATTAAGACTTTCAATATGCAGTTTTACGTGCCAGTTTTCTCTTTATATTATGTGGGGCCGTGGGGCTGTATCCGTAGTCGCTTTTAACACTCTGAGGTTTATAAGGAGTTTATTAATTTTTTTCTGTTCTATTCTTAGTCATTCATGAACTATAACTAATAATTATTCTGTCTCTGTTATGATTATCTTATCTAGGTCGTAGTAAGTGACCATGGCATGACTGAGAGTGGGAATCATGGAGGGTCCTCGTATGAAGAAACTGATTCCTTAGCACTATTTATCGGCGTGAAAAATGGCGTCTCTGATTATTTGTCGTCTACCCATAACATTGTTTACCAGGTAATTATAGAATTGCATTGTTATAGTATTCTAGAATTATTCAAATTAAGCGTCCTAGATTGCATTGAAGTGAATAGAATTTACCTTGCTGGATTAGAGAAATATACCTCAAGCATAAGACCAATGTATTTCTGTCACTTAAAAATTAATTATTTAACCCTGTAGAGCCTAAATGCGGCTGTTGTTTTGTCTTCTGAATGGCGATTTCATATCATCTTATACTGCCTTCTTTCGCTCTCACCTGCAATGGTAATGTCTTCTGTATCTCTCACCTGCGATTCTTGTGGTCGTCCAGGTTGACATTGCACCAACTTTAGCTCTTCTATTAGGTGTGCCAATTCCAAAGAACAATGTTGGTGTCCTAATCCCAGAAATTTTTGGGTATTTGACAGGTGCCTCTCTCTCTCTCTCACTATATATATTTATGTGTATATATATATATATATCTCTGTGTGTGTATGCTATATAATATACGCATTGTGTAACTAGGTCTTGTGGTTGTCTTCAGGAATGATATTTAAACTATGATAATGTTGTCTCTTTATGCTTAATGACATTTTGATGTTCAATACCAATTGAAAGAAAAAAAAAAACAAACAAACAAAAAGATCCCGATAGCATGTAGTAGTTTTTAATTTTTTTTGGGCCACATCAACGTTTAAAAGTTCATTCGTGACACTTTAGAATGTAAACTTTTCAGTTTATGCAGTTTTGCTTGTAATTATTAATCATTATCTTTCAAATTGAACTGTAGTAAATATTTCATAGCCTTAAATTTTGACAAGATCAACTGCCAGAGATCACATGTACTACTGAGTTTGTGTAATTTCTAATGATGCTATCTTGTCTTTCTGAGTAAAGATGACCAACAGCTGAAGGCACTGGAGTTGAATTCCTGGCAATTACTTAGATTATTGCAAGCACAAATACCTGGTTTATCATGTCGAAATCATCCATGTGATGGCTCAGGTGGTGATCAAGAGTCCAGAATAACCAAGTGTTATGGGAGTATAGAAAGGATGTGCTGTTGCTTATATATGAATGCTGCATTTCTCCATAAGTCCTGGATGTCTAAAGAAGTCTCCAGGTATACATAACACCATCTGTTACTTTTATTTTTTGAGAAGCATCTGTTACTTTTATCATGTCACAAGATTCCATAGGATCAACGTTAATGCCAGTCTTGCTTTGTAATTATGTAAATAGGTCTAGTAGTGGGAAAGACTACACCAGCACTGTTGCAGCATACTATGAGTTTCTGAGAACTGCAAATGAGTGGCTATCACACAGAGCAACTGATGTATGTATATGCTTTTTTCCCTTCTAAAGATGACCATAGATGGTTCTGGTTTGGTTTCTTGTGCAAAATTTTCAATTGTTCATTTATAAATTTAAGTTTCTTTTTCATTACTTTTTTTTCTCTGACAATTCTTTTTTATTTTCTAGAAACCTGTAAGCCTACTTACTCTTGGAATTGCTGCAATGCTCCTATCTTGTCTGATACTGTTAGGCCTTCTTTTTCACATGTACAAGGAAGTCTACACTAGAGAGAGGCAATGCCTATTTGACTTAGAGAGCATCATGCAGACCTGGTATCTAGATGAGACTTTTGTATTAGGTGTTATATTGATTCTCATTATAAGTATGGGATCGAGTTCTTTGGTAGAGGAAGAGCAGTATATTTGGCATTTTATGGCTTCCACATTGCATTTGTTATTATTGCGTAAAGCAATACAGAGTAGTGTACATAGTTTTTGCAAGGAACAAAACAAAAGAAGTGGTCTTCAAATGAGTTCCATCTGCGTGCTTCTAAGCTCTGGGAGGATATTGAGAGGTTGGCACCAAGGAGGCGTGAATTGGACCAATCTTCCGGACATTTCCAAGTGGCTTGAGCAGGCTGGGTCCGATAATGTAAAATCAGTTCAGCTAGTCACATGCCTTCTAGTTATCACCTTAAGCTTATACGTTCTCTTTTTATTTGGATCAAACAGAAATATTGTTCTGGTAATTGGATCTAGCTTTCTTATGTCTGGGTTGTTGGTTTTGCAACATATCATTAAACATCAGGATGGCATGTTTGCCTCATCCAGTTACAGTGCTACAACATTGGTACAAATAATTTATGCAATTCTGGGTGTTTCCACATTTGGGACAGTTATTTCCATTCCATGGCTTGTACCTTTTTCAATATCTGAGACTTGCTTGAGTCATGATGTGTCTGCTCCCAGTGAAGTTCAGTATAAGTCAGTGCTGGTGAAGTTAAGAGAATCTTTATTTGTAACTGGGTGGGCATATATATCCTGCTGGTGTCTTCTGCAGCTTTTGCTCCAACAAACAATTAACGCAATGCCTATACTCCTGCTACTTGTGCAAACTTTGGCCAGCATGCTGTATTTTTCTTATAGTGGGCATCATCACAAGCAATGGGTTGAGGTCAGTTTCAATATCATCTTGTTTTAATTATATATTGATTTCAAAATTGATTGTGTTGAAGTCAAGTTAGCTATTGATGCTGGGACTTGGGAGACTGGTGTTGTCAATAAAGGCTATTATGCCGTGCAGTTCTTAATGTGAGAACTAAGCAGTTGCAAACAACATAAAATAGTTAAGAAATGTGGGGCATAATTGTCCTCATTTGTTGATAAATAAATAGTTAATGGTGAAGTTCTATTACTCTGACCCTATATTTCATATTGTCTAGATCTTGAAATGTATGCATATAGTATCATTTTTAAATAGGTGTGCGTTGTGTGCTGCATGAAAAATATTATTTTGTTCAGACATTTTAATGTGTACTGTGGATTGAATTCTTCCCAGTTTGTCAACATAACATTGTAGATATCTAGCAAGCAACCACTGCCCTATTGGTTGGCCCCAATCCTGATATATTTCCTGTACTAATAATGGATCTTCCATTTGTTCTTCTAGGTTTCTGCATTTTACTTTTTGGGAATGGCAGGCCATTTTGCTCTAGGGAACAGCAATTCTTTAGCTACTGTTGATGTTGCTGGAGCTTTTATTGTACGTCCTCTTTAGCCCTTGCATGGTTCATATAAAAAGATTATTTTGGGTGAGATTTGAAAATTTTAGGTTTGACTTTCTCTTTTGTTGCTAGGGCATCTCAAGTCACTCAACAGTACTTTCTGGCATTTTAATGTTCATTATCACCTATGCTTCCCCAATGCTATTTATCCTTAGCATGGTGATGTATATTTCTGTGAAGGACACAAGCTATTTCGTATCTCCTTCTGATGCAGATTCAAGACAACTCCTCAAAATGATGATTGGCTTTCCTTGTCTAGTTCCACTGGCTTTGAACTCCATCTTATTGATAGCGTACACCATCATGTTGCTGCTTATGAGGAACCATCTTTTCATTTGGAGCGTCTTTTCTCCAAAGTAAGTCCTCACTGTGGTTCAGGCTTATAGTAGTCGATGTTCCTTACTGACACTAAGCTTTGTGCTTTTTAGAGATAAGTCATTGTTTGAAAACAAAAACAAAACAAAATCTGCAATCATCTACTGGAAATATGCAGGACAAATCTTTTTATGATACCAATTTATGTAGGACAGATTTTTGATACAGATTCATGTAGACAGGGTGAGATATTAAAAAAAAAAGGAGGATAAAAAGAGTTGGAGAGGTTGTAGAAGAGAAGGGTAAGCTCCATACAAATTAATCAATTCGTATTCTACAAATACGAAACACCTATTTATATCTGCAGTCCAGAATAATACAATACAGAAACGTATATACTCAGCTACGATAATAAAAACAAAGTCATAAGATGAAAACAATGGTTTATCCCTAAATTTTGAAAATAATACATGAAAAATACTGATAATTGATGCACCTCATATAGCTAAATGCAGTATGCTTCTCATATTTACTTTACTCAGGCTGAATTGTATCATAAACATCTTTTCTGCAGGTACATTTATGTTTGTACTACTACTATATGTGTTTACATTGGGGTCTCTGTAGTAGCTGCAACTGTGACATATACAAATTTTGTGCTGGGGTTGAGGAAAAAGATGCTATATAAGCTTAGCCATCAGCAATGATATAAGAGAAAGCTCTGCTGCCAAACACTGTTATTTTATTTGTTGTAAACCAATCTACACAGATCATTTTCTGTTTTTTATATAGAAGATTTTGTAGTTTTTTTTTGTTAATGAAAATAGAAGAGCAGAAAAACATGCTAATTGAAGTGTTGTTTTTTTCTTTTTCGTTTTCCCCCACAGTTTCAGACTTTCAGTGCTGGAATAACAATTTGCATGCTTGTAATCTGTGTCTACACCAACACCTGGCACCCTAAAAAAATGAACAGGGGAGGGATATAACCTCTGTAATATGTAGATTATCATCTTGTTTGACTCTTAATTTTTGCCAACTGAATGAAGAAGCATGATTTTTTCCAATTAACACAAATTAAACAGAAACGGGAAAATGAAGAAAAGAAATGGGCAGAACTGTATGAAATTCATTATTTAATCATCTCAAAATCTCAGCCTATATTATCCAATACTTGCCTACTGATATTCATGTGGAAGCTGCATTTACCTCATGAATTAACGACTTACAGCTGGTTATACATGAAACACTTCCAAGCAATGTGCATAGGCTCAGGATGAATTTAGGAATTGCAGATTGGTGTGGAGCAGAATATGGCTCATTCATTTGCTATGAATTTTTAGAATCAAGTGACACCTAACAACAGAATATACCCTCAACTCGTCTAACTCGTCCGAGTGCAACCCTAACCCTATATGAGACCGATATTAACTAGTTAGTTTCGTATTATGAAACTAATTGTTTTGGACACAACAATGTGGTTACATAATTTGAATCAACATACTTGTGTTTTTATTCTTTGCAAGAAAAAAGTTAAAGACCAAGGGCGAAACTACGGTTGTCGTGCAAGTTAATTATCGTGCAAGTTAATTATGAAAATTCTAATTTAAACCAATATATTTAAGATTCCTAGTTCCGCATTTGTTAAAAAAGATTAATCGCCCAACTATGATATAAAAATAGAAAACAAAATCGCAATACAAGTAATTGAATAGTTAAACGATTTTCAATTATGTCATCACATTATCGATAACTTTCGAGTTTCAACTAATAAATATGACAAATTATTTAAAGTTAGAGGATGACAATAAAGGTTTACATGAGAAAGTGACACATTATTTAGTCAACAAAATTTGGTGGAACTTCTCACCATTGGTGCCTCTGTTGTACTCTCACTGTCCCCTGTGCAGCATTGCAGAGAGGATTGCGCCCCAAGTAATAGCCACGTGTCCTCTTTGTATCTTCCTGGGTACGCCTCTACTCTTCAAATAACCAAAATACCCTTCACACTTCCATCATCACCGTCTACCAATCCGTAATATCCTCAAATCCCCATGCCCTTTTCCGTCCGCTAAAACCCCTCCCTTCAAAAGCCGATATGATTCCCTCTATACAAGTATACAACTCAGCCCTCTTCATTTCTTATACCAAAAAGGAAAAAGACTGAGAGCAAAAATGGATCATGCAAGCAGCGTACCCGAATCCGAAAAGCTCCTAGGAATCGCCGCCAATCTTCTCTGCGACGGCGACTTCTCTTCTTGCCGGAAGTTCGCTACCATTGCTCGAGACTACGATCCCTACAGCCCCGTCCCTGACCGAATACTCGCCGTCGCCGACGTCCTACTCGCTGCAAAGAGCCAAAACCCAACCGACTGGTACTCCATTCTCCAAATAGCCCGACCCAACTCCGGAAACCGCCGTCTCATTCGGGCCCAGTTCGAGAAGCTCACGGCCCTGTTGAACCCCAACGACAACGGCTTCCCCTTTTCCGACGAGGCCTTCCAGCTCGTCCAGAATGCCTGGTCGGCACTATCCGACCCGGAGAAAAATACCCATTTCGGAAATGGGCCCAAGAAGGGGCCGGAAAGCCCGAAACAGAGAGAGGCGAAGCAACAATTTGAGGGAAATGTGAACAATTGTGAAGGGGGTTACGCCGGAGAGGCGTTCTGGACGGTGTGTCCGTACTGCTATGCCATGTTTGAATACAAGAAGTTGTTTGAGGATTGTTGTCTGAGATGCCAGATTTGCCGGAAAGCGTTTCATGGTGTGGCAATTACGGCGCCGTCGCCGGAGATTATGGTGAAGGGGAAGGATCAGTACTATTTCACTTATGGGTGTTTTCCTATGGAGTACAAAGAGGACCCAGAGAAGAATAATGAGGACCCAAAGAAGAGGGAGATGGAGGTAAATGACAAGAAAGACCAGGGTATTACTGTTGTGGAAATTTCTGATGATGAAGAAGAAGAAGAAGAAGAAGAAGAAGAGGTGGAGAAGAATTTGAGAGGAGAAGCGAAGTTTTGGAGCGAAGGGAAGTCTACGGTGAAGAGAATGAAGGCTCCGGCGAGGCGGATGAAGGGGATGAAATCGAAAATGGTGGCGAGGAGTACAAAGAAGATAATGGGAAATGGGATGAGTAGGAGGGTTGGGTTGGCGAGTGATGAGATGGTGAAAGAATTGGACTTGAATGCTGAATGTGGAAATAGAAATAATGAGGGAGATGGTGAAATTGGTGATTTGAAGTTTTTTGAAGGTGAAGATGATATCATGGTTGGTTTTGGGGATAGTCCATGATACAAGGAATGGAAAATGCAGGGGCTTTTGTCTATTTGGTTAAGCAAGTAGGAGCAGGGGTTTTGTGTAAATGGCCGACTCAAAGTTGAAAGAAGACTGAATTTTGTGGGGGACTACTAGTCATCAAACAAGGTGCTTTAATCTCTCATAGTAGAAATTAGATAAGTAGTGAAGTAATCGAGGTAATAGTTACCAACTTTTACTAGTGATTGACCATTGAGTATAGGCTCTGGTTTACTTCTGTTGTCTCTGACTATGGTTAGTTTTTGTGGATGAACGGATGAGGATGACTGGGTTTTCAAGCTCAGATTGACCTGAATTTAAATGATATGTTGGCTTTTAAATGATCTGTTGCTTTCTTTTATAGGTTCAGCCCTCTTGATTGAACAATGCTTGATGTGAATGCTGATCAAGAATGTTATGTATATCCTGTTCTTCTTAGGACTAATTTTGAAATATTGCTGTACTAAGTGAACCAACTTAAATCCTTAGAGCACTATCATGATTTGGTTTCCGAGGGTCTTGTTCATCTATTTACTACTAATGTGAATATAAGTTGACAATAAAGCAGTAATAAGGAAGTTGCCCTGCCTCAATATGGTGTTATTTGGGGCCAATTGATCATACAAATATATATATATATATTATTCAATCTCATTGTTAAGTAAATATCTGTTCATCCTACCTCTATTCTCTGTCACAAACAGAGTAACAGACCATGGACACGGCCATTTGAGAGAATATTATGGTAAGAGATACAATGCATTAGAAAATGAATGGAGTGTTAACCAGAGTTTGAGTTTCTATCCTTGTTCTCAGTTGATTCAAAATCTCATTTGGAGTTTCAGCCATGTCCTTGCTTCATGTTCACTCTTATTTGGCTATTGAACTGGTCCTGTCTTATCAGTTTATACATGTTCTTCTCTGTCAGATTTATGTTATACTAGAAGGCGAGTTATGCAACTCACAGGATCACTAATGATCCTAGGCTTGCAGTATGGAATGGATGTTCAGATGTTTTTTGCGTCTGTTGCAAAGCACTAAATCTATAGTTTAATTGTTATGGTTTATGTGATTATGAGTATGAGACGTTTTAGAATGGAAACTAGAGCATTAAAGCCTTAGAGGTAACAAATGTCAGGGTAACTGACAATTATGGCTACTGTGATGTGTTCTTATGCTTACCAATGTTGGTCATTGTTTTTAAGACATCAACACTTTTATAGTTTTATTCGTTGTTGTCAAGCGTTACAAAACATGATTTCAGTATTTAAAAAAGCCTCTGTGCTGTTAAAAGCACACATTGGAATTCTTCTTACATGCGTGTACTGATGATAGAATGCAAATAAGTTTTGGTATTTTTGGATTCTTTTGTTGCACTTATTGTTGATGACTTGATGTTGTGGATGGGCTTTCAATTTGAAGTTGGAAACACAAGGAAGAAGAAAGGTGGGAGGGATTAATACATCACTTGAGTTACGTACAAATCAAACAGAAAGAAACCAAATTTTCCTTCGTAATTTTGTTCAGTCATGGCATTATCTTTGAATTTCCTTGGCAATGAAATTTCATTCAACATATATCTTTATGGAATCAGGGTAGCCTCCTCTATCAATTCTTCAATTACATTACAACTCAATGCATGTCTAGCAAGTGAATGGACTACACTGTTACAAAACGTTAAGAGGGGATTCGTCTTTGAGGTCTCATCCAACATTACAGAAAGTCTAAGTTAGTGTCAACCATAGTTAAAATGTGTAGTTAAATTTGAATTAAAGCACAATTAATACAGGTAACACACGGCAGTAATAATTCTACATCATAGCACGCTTTCATATTAGTGTTGTAAAAACGATTACGATCTTATTTCTTAACCAACTAATCATAAATTTCTCAAGGAAAAACGGAGACCATATGTATGAATAAAGTTGAATAATCATGTATAAGAATCTTTTGATGAAAATTTAATAGATCATGTGGCCAACCATATCTAGCATTTAGATGACAGGATCTTATAAGTAATTACCTTGGTGGTAAATGTCATTTACTAGGTTGGATTAATTTGTCATGATTGTCTTCATTAAAAGGCAGATATTTTCTACCTTGGCATAGTGGCTTTAATGGACAAATATCATACAGTTATCAGAATACAGTTATTCTTGAAATCCCTTATTGTAGAACATTTCCTATATAAAAGACAACTTTGTCTTTCCCTCCATTGTTTTACACTTTTACTGCTACTCCTTCATGGTTTTACCGCAAGAGGTAGCATTTCCTGCCTTTGCTTGAATATTGGTCTTTTCCCTTTCTTTTCCAATTTATTTTGTTCTATTTGCTTTGTTTTTCATCTGATTTTATTCGAATTCTTGTTTGGAACCATGTTTAGACAGGTAAGAGCTAGCTAAAGCAAAAAAATGCAGATGCGACGTTCCGTCCCTAGCTATTTTTCCAAGCAAATTGGCTTTCCTCAACGCTATGGTGTAGATCCAGTGAATGACAAAAACTTCTTTAAACCAAAATCAACGGCAGAAGCCAAAGTACTTGCGGCCAAGAAACACAGTGAGTCGGAGAAAAGACGAAGGACGCGAATCAATAATCAATATGCAGCTCTTCGTAAAATCCTCCCAAACTTGATCAAAGTAATCATTCAGTCTTGACATGTATTTGATTGAACACATAATTTTGTATGTGCGATTTTAAAAAGAGTGGTTTGAATCATATCTAAATGTGTGGTTCATTTACAGTTTGATAACATAACATGCTAGATATATAAATCTCGGAAGAGATGATTGCTCTTACATTTACAACATAGAGTATGATATTATATATGTACTATGTTACATGCAGATGGACAAGGCTTCTGTGCTCGCAGAGACGGTCCGACAAGTAAGGGACCTTAAGAAGGTGGTAGGAGAAATGGGAGCAGCTTGTCGTGGCAGTGGCAGTGACGAGTGTGTTATTCCCAGCGTGGTTAACAAGTTGAGTTTGGAGAAGTGTGTAGGGGAGCAAGAAGGGCTCGTGAAAGCAACATTTAGCTGCGAGGATAGGCCAGGGCTGATATCGGACATGACTAGGGAACTGAGGTCAGTGAAAGGGAGGGTAGTGAGGGCTGAGATGGTGACAGTGGGTGGAAGGACTAAGAGTGTGCTGTGGGTGAAAGGGTTGGGTGTTGGAAGTGAAGGGATGGTGTGGCTTAAGAAGGCATTGAATAAGGTGGTCACTGATAGGGCGAGGATTTTTCAGAAGCCACATCTTCCTCAGTGATTTGAATATGAGGAAATGTACCATTTAGGGCCTTTGCACACTTATTCCTAAGCTCAATGATGACAAGCAAATTGTGTTTTATATATATGCTAAGTCAAATTAAGCATGTATCATACATGATTACATTCTTCGTTAAGTTCTTAATTTTAATATGTTTTGGATAATTGATAGATATTGATTATTTGCCTTCCAGAGGACATGCAAATTTGCTTCAGTTCTTAACCCAGATCACCCTCCTTCTTTGGAACACATAGCTTGTCCATTTCCGCCTGGCTTTCCCCACCAAAACCTTGCAACACACCAAAACCTTCCCACAGTCAATTGAAAGACACTCATAGTATAATTAGGAATTGCCTGAGCCACTACCTTTATTAGAACTTCCTTTCCACCTTTTGACAGAAGTTTGCCTTCCCACCCATGAAGAAACATAAGCGGCCCAATACAGTGCTAAGCCCACATATTCCAAACTGGCATGAGAACCGAAACGAATTAGACTGTAATAATTGTTCCACTAATTGTCCTAAAATGAATTAGAGTTTTGGATTGGGTGAGTAGAATTATTGTGTCACGTCATGTAATAGTTTCTTCCAATGTCTCATTTCAAGGTACGTACTTGAAAAATTGTTAAGCACATTTCTAATTTTGATACGTTCATTACTCATCCAATAGGTGCTCAAAGCTTTATATCCAATGTTTCATTCTAAATGTGTGTTAATAGTCATCTCATTCTTACTTTTATATGGACCTCATATAAGTATGACCACAACATGCATCACAATAGGACCTTAGGACGTTGTTGATGATCCAAACCATCCATTTTGCAATATATTTAATTTTATATAAAAATTATATTTTCAAAATGTAGATAAATTAGAATCATTTAGTCATTCAATTTTGGTGAACAACACAATTAATTGTTCTTTAGATGAACACTTGTGATCTATTCAAATCACATTGAGTCTGGCATTTTGATGATAGATGCTTACGTTAAGCAACGTCCTAAAATGGGTAGGTTAATTGGTAGTTTTAAATATGAATAGACATAGAATTTTGTTGAGAAAGGTGAACGAAACCCCTACTTCTCTTCACAACCCCAACTAGATTTCATCAAACACTGAGAATCTTTCTACTTCCACTTTCTATATAAATACTAACCATGCCAGATATATATCATATACCCTTCAACCATATATCTAGCTCTTTCTTGTTCAATCGCCCAATATGGCAGGTTTCAAGCATTGTTTCCTATTCTCTATGATGGTAACAGCATTGTGTTTTTCAAGCATGGATATGAGCGTCGCCGCCCGGAACCTTTTGCAGGCTACAACTCCAGTCCCAGCATTGCCTACAATTCCATTTCTCCCCATTCCAAAGACTACATTGCCTCCACTCCCTTCCTTGCCAACTCTGCCTAAACCCACATTGCCACCACTGCCAACCAACCCGTTCTTAAATCTTCCAAAGCCCACATCACAACCTTTGCCAAGCGCCCAAATCCCATCTTTGCCAAAGCCAACCCTCCCAACCATGCCGGCAGCTCCCAAGGTCACTCTTCCTCCTCTTCCAGCCACTCCATTGCCCGCCATCCCGACAACGATACCTTCAATCCCCACCATTCCATCAGTTCCTTCCTTCTCTCCTCCATCAAATTAGGCGTACACTAGCTAGCTAGCTAGTATTTTCAGTGTGGAGATCTAGGCGGCACACATGATGACATGATTTACATTTATCTATATTTTGTACTTGAGTGAGTCTACACATGTTTGTTTGTGTTGTGGAATTTCTTTCGTTCAGGCATCGATCCTTAGATGCTTTTATTGCTTTATGTTCTAGACATTTCAGTTTCACATTGTGTAATCAATATTATTTTTATACCACCACGTACTCAGATGTATAATTTATAAAGTTACATGAATACTAATACATATTATTTAAGCAGAGAAATTAAAGAACAACGAGGAAGTCCAATCAATTAATTAAGCCATGCATGCATACTTGAGCATGATCTCTCTAATTCAAAAACAAAATATTTACAATAAAGCATCCAGAACACTATATAATTCAGGGATTGTTTAAGGAAGTATTTATTTTATAAAATGCATATTTTTAATCTCAGCCGTTAAATCATATCATTTGAATGATTTTAACCGTTGATATCAAAACTATATGCCTTATAAAATACGCATATTCTTACTTGAAAATCATTTCTATATAATTAATCAAAACAGTTTCTCATCCAATTAAAGAATAAAAACTACATATATTCATGCATGCCATGAGCACCCAAAGAAAAGGTCAATACATAAACAATAATCATGAGGATCTAGAACCACATTTCACCCGTGTACAGATGGACATGGCCACGAATGCCCTGAAACTGGATAACTGCTCAAGTATGATCAATGTATAACTGCATAACTGCTCAAGTATGATCAATGTATGATACAAAAAAGAATAATAAATTAAGGTTGGAGAAATTTATGTAGGAGGGGAAAATTAAATTTATTAAATTAAAAAATAAAATAATTAAAAAATGTGTGACAACTAGTTTAATCTTGTACTTAATTTCGTCGATTCTTCTTCATTGTATAATCAAATTTCGGTCTACCACTATACCGGTGATTCAACCCACTATCACAAAGATACTAAAACTGCTCTACTAATTGAACAACAATGGAAATCTACCAAGAAAAGCTCAATTCATAAAAACAACCATGGGAAGTAATGAAGTATTACAATACAAGTTCAAATAAAACAACGGTCAAAAAGAAAGAAAACGCAAGGAAACATCTACAAGGATAATTTGGCCTGAAGTGATAACATACCTAAGAACTCATCTTGGTTACCCCATAACTGAACTAGTTTGATAGAGCAGCTTGTTAACATTCATCCGTTGATTGGTAATGCACAACACTTGATTCTCCTTCTGCTCGATTACCTGAGTTCAACTCTTTCTGCTGTGCCTCTTACTCTTCTTCCGGCTTCTCCTATCATCAGAATCAGATTCGGAAGCTGACTCTGAATCAGAAGATTCGGATGATGAGGTGTACCTTCTACGCCTTGTCTTTTGCTTCTTCTTCTTCTTCTTCCTCCGGCGCCTTCTCTCCTCCTCTGAATCAGATGATGAACTGTAATCCGAACTACTCCCTTCAGAAGAATATTCAGAACCTGTAACCGATGATGCCCCGCTATCAGTCTCGAAAACTGAAGCCTCACTGCCACTGCCAGAATCAGAAGCTTGCCTATGCTTCCTCTTGCTTTTCTTTGACGGCTTTTCACTCTTCTCTTCCTTTTCAATATCTGGATCTGGATTATCCAAATCATAGGGCACTGACACCTTCATCTTCAGTTTAGGATTTTTGAGTTGCTGAGTCCTAGAGGGCCGTGAGATGTAGACACGTTCATTCTTACATTCATACGTCCAATGCCCAGGTTGGAAACACTTCTGGCATTGTGAAGCTGCACTACCAACAGTAGACACATTAGTCTTAAGGTCTTTGCGTTCACCCAATCTCACTGCCTTCTCAGTACTCATCAAATACATCTGTCTCTTGGCTTCCCTTTTCTCCTGCCATCTGCTGGGTCCTTCTTCCTTCTGCCCATAAGCATTAACATTTCGAGCAGCAGCAGCAGCCGCCCTTTCGGCCTGAGCTCGACTAAGACCTTTCGCAGCACTCAAGGCCTGAGCCTTGATCCTTTCTGCTGCAACCTGAGCCTTCTCTTCTTTCTTACTCGACATGCTCAAATCAGAATGAGCAAAATTAATTGCTTGCCTTCCCCCAACAATCCCAAGTTCCAAGGAAATATAAACAACACAGTCCCTCAAATGCTCTGAACACCCTGCATTTGAGCAGTGATTAGGTCATCCGCATTCATCGAGTTTTACCAAATTAAACAAGCATTTTATGGAATCAAAAGGGAGTAAATATCAAGAACGAATTGGGTAAAACGAGTAATCAACTAGGCTTAAGTTTTAACACTAAGTGCTGCCAATAGAAGTTTCATATTCTTGAGCAGAGGCATTCGAAAAAACAGAGGATCGAGGTTTATACCTGCGTCGAGCCCAAACGTTCGAGCTTCAATCCTTCTTCCACGGAGCTCGTCTAGACAATCGGAGATCAGACAACGGTTGGCGACGTCCAGACGAAGCCGATGACACCTATGCTGAGGCCGTCGATCAGCGACGTGGTGACGGGGATTGAACCCGTCGTCCCTTGCTGCTCCTCTTGGTGGTAGCGGTGTCTAAACCTAGTGGCCGGACGCCGGCGCCCCCGAATTTGGCCGAGGCGAGAAAGAGTGTGAGTGGGGGACTGGGGAGAGAGAGGAATGACTCATGAGAGACTGCTTCGTAGACAATTAGGTTTTCTACCCCTTTAGCAAATTTGAACGGTTTAGATGCAATTGTGGGAGATCCAATGGTTAAATTGTGACTTACGGAAATTAATTAAAATTGCAATCTCAATTATCTACTTATAAAAAAAATAACCCAACTTTCGCCGACTATAACTCTTTCATACGATTTTGAAATTATATGTCTCAAGTGTCTATGAATTCACAACGACATTTTCTACGTCTCATATCAACAAAAGTTTTCTCAAAAAATTTAATATGCGTAGTACTCATCGAGGTATTTCGGTCTAATTGCTTCCAAATCATCTTAAGTTCAAATTTGACTTATGACATACCAATATTAATACTAATGATATCAATATTAATTTTCCAACTTTAGGGTGAGTTATGAACTTAGGTAAAATTCTCAAATGATAATTGAACTATCACGAAATATATTTTTGGGTCGGTGACCATTAAGGTCAAATTCTCTATAGAATTGCCCAATAAATCGGACAAAAAATAAATTTGCCCAATAAGGTTGATTAATAAAAAACAGGAGGCAAGTTGACATTTTTATACAAAATTTTTTCTAAAATTACGAAATGCCACTAGCATTTCAAAAACGATCTCTCTCTCTCTTCACCGATCTCCTAGTCTCTCTCTCTCTCTTCACCGATCTCTCTCTCTTTGATTCTCCCTCGTTAATTGACGAATCAACGAGCTGAGACTATGGACGAACTCGCCTCGTCGAGATGAAGGCATAGACACCGGATTCACCCGCCGTCGTGGCCGGAATCGGAAAATGCCATCGGAGCTGCCGAAGCTTCTCTCCTCCATTTCTCTCTCCACCGGCGTCGGCTGGACTATCTGAGACCACTTTTGGCCTCTCCGTGTCGGGGCGAACGATAAGGCACCAGTCCGGTGCCGTAAAATGGCCGGACAAAGGAGGTGATGATCGGAGTTGACTGTGAGGGAGGAGGTGCCGAGGGAAAGTTCTGGGCTTTCTCCCAATCTGATCTAGCCCCTAAATCCAACGGTCCAAATCTATTGGTGATTTGATCAATGGTTGACAATAAATTTATTATTGTCAAACAATAAATTTATTATTGTCAAACAATAAATTGTTATCTTCAGACAATTGTTGTTATTGTCAGACAATAACTAATTTATTGTATAACAATAAACTAATTCATTACGTTGTGTTCATATTTATTGTCAGACAATAAATTACTTATTGTCAGACAATAAATTACTTATTGTCAAACAATAAATTGTTATTGTCTTTAAACTTCTTATAATAAAAAAATAAATTGTTATTGTCTGACAATGAACGTTTTATTGTCAAATAATAACTGGTTTATTGAGTGAGAATAAATGACTCATTGTAAGGCACTAAAGCAATTTATTGAGTGACAATAAAATAAACTAAATTTATTACTATGTGACACTAAATTTGTTATTGTCAAACAATGAAAACAAGAAATTTCCCTTTATGTTCATTTCTCAGTAGCAACTAGCAAATGATCAAAATTGAAACCAAGACTAACAAGATTACAAACTAATGAAATCCATCAAACAAGTCTAATTTCAGATATTTACAATCATGACAGCTCCACTTCAAAGTCAAGTAATCACAAATCTCATGGAATCCTTTTTCCACGGTATCATTAGAGCCACCAGTTTCATCCATCATTTCCATTACCATAATTCACAAGTTTAAAAAGGGGCAGACACAAGTTTATTGACAATCTCAGTCATCTCATATTCTTTCCATGCACTTGCCTGCTTAGTTGCTAGAGAAAGCAAAATTTGCAAATACACGAACATTATAGTTAATGGTTTACAAGTATAAACACTCACATGAGATCTTAACCTCATCAAAACCAATACAATTCTTGGCATGCAAAATCATGAGATCTTTGCAACCCTTCAGTAATATGATGAGATTATCCCAATCAATTCGTGCCCCATTCAAGAACAAGATCTTAATGTCAGGGACTAAGTTGACGATTGCCATAGCCTCTTCTTTATCAATTTGGGCATTAGATCATGATAGTGTTAAACGAGAAAAAAGTTTGCAGTGCTTGCTGACTACTGCAAGTATTTTGTCCAATTTATCGCAGCTGCCCAAGAACAATATGCACAAATACTTGAACTTGCCAATCAAGTCGAGGTTGATGTCTTTCCACAACAAACATCTTGGTAAACCCAAAATCACAAGGCTAGGACTCCTGCAATTACACAATAGTTTGAACAAAGTGTCCAAGGCATATGTCCAAAACCAGCCCTGTAGTAAACCCGCACAGACCATAAACCCAAAAATACAAATTCTCCAAAACTCTACCAAAATCGAAAACCAAGGACACAAACATGTAGAGAACAACGAGGGGAAGAAGTTTGATGCCTTACTCGAAGACAATCGTCACCGTTGTCGTCGGAAAACGTGAAAACCCGCCGAAAATCAAGAAGCTTTGGGGCTTCAATTCTCCTTCCTCTTCGATCTATTTGAGAAACCAAGACCACAACTGTGTTCGTATCATTGAGACGAAGCTGAAGCTATCGATTTCTCCCTCCTTTGTGGACTAAATCGGAAAAGTTCATCGGAGTTGCCGGACCTTCTCTCCTCCGTTTCTCTCTTTTTCGACATCTATTGGGTGAGCTACCACCGCCTTTGAACTCCTCATGACGGGGCGAACAAGAGGCCCCTAGTCCATTGCCGGGAAGTGGCCGGACGGAGGAGGTGGCTGGACGGTGTCGCGGCAGAAGAGAGGGAAGGTCGAGGGGCTGAACAAACTCACAGACCCAACAAGGGTAAAAATGTCAAACATTTTGGGCTTGGGCTATAAGGATTAACCTTATTGGGCAATAATCTGACCTCTTGGGCAAATTACCCACCTTATTGGGCAAAAACAGGAACCTTAAATCTAATTGGGAATATTTGTAGCAAAACTAACCTAATTGGTAATTTGCCTTATATTTTTTGGTACCCAAACAATTTTAGGAAGTTCCTAAATTATCTCTTGGCCGGTTACCCACTTTAATATTTCCGTCTAATTTTCTGTTAAAATTGCCTACGTGGCACACACATAGTTTTATTGTCATGGGCACTTTAGTAAAATAATTCACTCTATATTTGAAAGGTTAAAAAAATAAAGGAAAAAAAAACATGCCAAGAAATAGGGATTTAACCAAAATAAATTCGCCATTATTAGTGATAGGATTCGAACCCTGCACTCAAGGGAAAATTGAGGTGCATCTTAATTCTTACTTGAGTTCTTAATTTAAATATGTTTTGGATTAATTAAGACATTGATTATTTGCCTCCCAAAGGGCATGTAAATTCTTTCTTTGAGTTCTTAATTTAGATATGTGTTGTGGATAGTTGATAGACATTGATCATTTGTCTCCAAATGAAAAACAAAGGTTAAATCCTAAAAATGGTGCATGTAATATTATTACGAATCTGTCAAAATATATGGTACCTGAAAGAAAATTTTCTCTAAATAGGTATCAATAGTATTTATCTGTCAGTCAAAATGGTACCTTTGTTTATATTTTCTTTAAATTTAACATGACTAATACATGAGCATTCTTTTCAAGTTAATGTCCAAAATGATACCTAAAGTTTCATAAGTTGGCCAAAATAATACATAAACACTTTTTTTTTCAAAATGATACCTAAAAAGAGTCGTGTGTGCATCACATCTTTACATATATTTAACGAAACAAACATATATATATATATATATATTGGCCTGCGGTAAAATTTTATAGGTACTAATTTGAGGATTTTTTTTTTTTTAACACTAGCATATATTTTGTTTAGGTATCAATTAGGCTGATTGATAATAGTACATATATCATTCTTGGAATTTAGCCACAAGCAAATTGAGTTTCTTATGCTCACTCAAATTAATCATGTGTTTATTTTATTTCACATTTTTTATATTTAGATAGTGAACTTGTATTGAGATCTATTTCAAAAACTTTCCGCCCTTCAACAAAACAAGTAGATTACTATCGTTTGCTAGAGAAAACTTTACAAACTTACATGTAGTCTTTAAATCTAATAAAGAAATATAAATAGAGGCATAGTCCTGATCGAGATGAATTGTGGTGATTAGCGTGTTGGATTTGGAGATCCGAATTAAAGTGTAAAATCATTTAGTAATTTCACCAATATCTCATTTTAAGGTATGTAGTTGAGAAAATGTTATTAGCCAAACAAAAAATGTTAAGGCACATTTTTAATTTTGATACGTTCATTACTCATCCAATAGGTGCTCAATGCTTTATATCCAAAGTTTCATTATAAACATGTGCTATTAGTCATCTCATTCTTACTTTTATATGGACCTCATATAACTGTGACCACAACATCCCAATAGGACGTTGTTGACGATCCAAAACCATTCATTTTGTAATAAATTTAATTTTGGTGAACAACGAACAACACAATTGTTTCTTAGATGAACACTTGTGATCGATCTATTCAAATCACATTGAGTGTCTGGCATTTTGATGATAGATGCTTACGTTAAGCAACGTCCTAAAATGGGTTGGTTGGTAGTTTTAAATATGAGTAGACATAGAATTTTGTTGAGAAAGGTGAACTAACCCGTACTTCTCTTGACAACCCCAACTAGATTTCATCAAACACTGAGAATCCTTCTTCTCCCACTTTCTATAAATACTAACCAGATATGCTATACCCTTCAACTCAAACAAGAGAAATTAAGGAAGTTCCTTGTATCTATACTGAAGAACAACTATATATCCAGCTCTTTCTTGTTCAATCACCCAAAATGGCTGGTTTCAAGCATTGTTTCCTATTATCTATGATGGTAGCAGCATTGTGTTTTTCGAGCATGGATATGAGCGTCGCCGCCCGGAACCTTTTGCAGGCTACAACTCCCAGTCCCAGCATTGCCTACAATTCCATCTCTTCCCATTCCAAAGACTACATTGCCTCCACTCCCCTCCTTGCCAACACTGCCTAAACCCACATTGCCACCATTGCCAACCACCCCTTTCCCAAATCTGCCAACGCCCCCGTCACAACCTTTGCCAAGCACCCAAATCCCATCTTTGCCAAAGCCAACACTCCCAACCATGCCGGCTGCTCCCAAGGTCACTCTTCCTCCACTTCCTGCCACTCCATTGCCCACCATCCCGACAACAATCCCTTCGATCCCCACCATTCCATCAGTTCCTTCCTTCTCCCCTCCATCAAATTAGACTATATATAGCTAGCTAGTCCTTCAGTGTGGAGGTCGATGCGGCACACATGATTTACATTTATCTATTTTCTGTATTTGAGTGAGTCTACACATATATGTTTGTTTGTTTTATGGAATTGTTTCGTTTCAGGCATCCTATATGCTTTATGTTCTAGACATTTTAGTTTCACATTATGTAATGTTGTTTTTTTTATACTACCACGTAGTCAGATGTGTAATTTATAAAGTTACTGAAATTAATGAACCACAATGTTAAAGCATCCATTCTCCAACTACTTCACAACTTAATGCATGACTAGCAAATGAATGTACCACAATGTTATATACGAACTGTAAGAGAAGAGGGAGGACAAACAAATTGTGTTTCATATGCTAAATATATATCACATTAAGCATGTATTTACATTAAAAAAAATTAGAATTCGATTAAACTGATATTAAGATATAAAAGAATATAAGTACACGCAATCTAAGGTAAAAACAATTATCTACTAACTAACTAGGTTTGTTGCCTACAAGTCTGCAACAATGACATATAGTGCACTTGTGTATAATCAATTACTTAATGGCTGAAAGATAAAACTTCCATTACATGCTTAGAATTACATGGTAATGTTAAAGTTTGAAGGTAGGATATAGACATCTTCAACTGGAGGGTGCACAGAAACTGTTGAATTTGGAAAAATGCAACCCCAATTGTACGTACGTCATTTTTCATCCAATTAGTTAGTTGGGCCATGTTTCTATATTAGATAATTGAAATATTATTTAGTATATTGGAACCCAAAGGTAGGTGTGGGTATGCAAAGTTTGATATATATGATCTAACCCATTGGCAATGTTTGATATGATCCTGATATGGTATGAACCACTATCAAGATAATGTATATTTATTTATATACAAATCTTTGCAACCTTTAAAAATGTCGATGAATAGTATAGTGAAAACAATGGTCATTATCCGCAGAGGATTGTGATTATTTATTTTTCTTGTCACGAAAGAATAATATTTACAACAACGACTATGTACAAATATACACTATGTACAAATGGGTTTTCAGAATATTTGATTGTTTTTTGTTGTTGCATAAATGTAAAAGACAGAAATTAAATGACTGAAAATAAAGAGATTGCTAAGGCCTAAACTCCTGTTATGATATTAATTCTAAACCGGTTAAGTCTCGAATTAACTATCTAGGAACAAGTGCAATTACCGATTAAGTATCAATTCCTTGTCCTAGATGCATAGGGCTTTGAGTTTAGATAATTAAGCAAGCAAACCAATCCTAGTTCTAGGTGATTTTAACTCACTACCTTCACATGCACATATGATATGCATTCATGATTTCTTCGTTCAAGGTTTGCTACTCCTTAAACGAATTTCATGTCATGACAAATACTTAATACCTAAATTAGCAAAGTTCAAGTACAAGTATTCACTTCTTGAATTAGCATGTGATGGTGATAAAATAAACTACATCGAAAATAACTCAAGGTAATATAACGAGTTTGGTTTAGGGTTTTCACCCAAAATATAATAATATAATATTTACACAATAACAAATTCCCAAATTTATTCACACAAATATATAAATAAACAGAGTTTGGGAAATATTACTGTTGTGTCTAGAAACTAGACACTACCACCAGGCTTGAGTGGAAGGCTCAGTCATAAGTAGCGGTGACGGTGGATCTGATCGGAACCGTCCTTGGATGTGGCGGGTGCCCATAGCAGTTGGGCTTTGGATTTTCGGGGCCCAAATCGGATTGGACAAGGCTGGCATGCTCCAGGTACAGTGAAGACCCACTTCAGATTGGGTTTAGGCCATTGGGCCTGCACAGGTGGGTGTCAACAGAAATTGGGCTTGCTAGGCTTTGGGCCTTCGGTTTGACTTGGTCAACAGCCCAAGTCATTTTCTTTTCTTTTCTCCTTCTGGCTCGTGCTTCTTCTGGTTCTGTTTCTCTTCCCCCGTACCTCTCTTCTGTTTCTTCTCATCTCCAGAGAGAGTGAGGAAGCTGTGAGCTTGTCATGGCGCCGGAGAGGGTGAGGCACGGCAGCGGCGGTGGAAGCGCGGCGCTGGAGGCAGCGGGAGGGACGCCGGAGCTAGCTGGGCTCGGCGGAGGAAGCGCACGGTTGCGCGACGAAGGCGTCACAGAGGAGGATGAGGTTGGTTGCGATGCTTGGGCGTGATCACGGCTCACGGTTGAGCTGTGACGATGGCGGAGTGAAGCAGAGACGCGGTGAGTCTCGACTGGGCTTCACGGTGAAGCCATGGTGGTGATCTGAATGGAATTGGAGCACACGGCAGATGATGTGTGATGGGTGTCCAAGGAGGAATTGCAGGTGCCATGGTGGAATTGTGATTGCAGAGCTGGAATTGCAGCTTGGTGATTATTGGTGGCTTTGAATTGCAGACAGAAGCTTCCTTAAGTAGACAAGGAAGATGGTAGAGTGATTGAAGCAGATTGAGGCTTGATTGTCCTCAGGTGAAGAGAAGTCGTAAAGCAGGAGACCGAAGAAGCCTGATTGAAGCAAGTGGGCTGCTCGGTGGAAGAACAGCTCCAAAGCTGGAGAAGAGTCCAAGTGAAGGTGAGGTGGAGGAAGACGTAGGCGGCTCGGTGGTGTCGGAGGTGACGACCGACGCCGCGCGTGGTGGTTGCGCTTCCAATTGTGGTGGTTCGCCGACAAAATTGTCGAGATTCAGAATTATTTCTGAAATCTTCGTATAACGCTGTATTCCACAATGATGACCGGTGTCATCTTGACAATGAAAATCACGGTTGACTTTCAATCCAATTCTCGGATTCGCACTAAAACCTCCAAAATGCACATTTTTGTGTAAATATACAATTTCCTCATACTAATAGGCTCTCGAAATAACTTAATCCAAATGATTAGAAGCACTTTGTGTACGTAAAATACGTCTACATCAGATCCTCATCTTGTTCTAAAATTAGGGAGTTTAATTTGGACACCAAGAGTTATGTGTCAATTCATTTTCTAATTTCTTCCAATATCTCAATTCCATGTATGTAGTTGAGAAATTGTTTTAAGCATATTTCTACTTTTGAGATCGAGTTTCATTACTCTGCTGATTTTTTTTTTTGGACGGATATTACTCTACTGATTGAAGAGCCAGTTATGTGGAGGTTTTATTCGAATTTTCATTCGAAAGGTATGTTAATAGTCATCATCCCATTCTCACTTATAATACAACTTCATATAAATCAGACCACAACATCACGAATCATGATGATCCAAACCGTTTAATTTCTAAGTTCTAAATTAAGAATCATTCATGCAAAAAGTACTTAAATTAGAACTATTTAGTCTCCCAATTTTGGTGAACAACAATTTATTTTCAAATAATGGTCAGCAGTTACTTCCCAGTTTATTCAAACACATTGAGTCTGGCATTTTTATGAGTAATCAATCACCCTAGAATCCCAAAATTTCGAAAATGTATATGTACATCATAGCTACCTAGATGCCTGGACTGCTTATTAGGTTAAGCAATGGCCTGAATGGGTGGGAAGGTAGGTGGTTACATATAATTGAATAAACTTCGAATTATGTTGAGAAGGGTCAACTAAACACGTACTTTTCTACACAACCTGACAAGTGACAACCCCAACTAGATTTCATCAAACATTGGGAATCTTTATACTTCCAATCTCTATAAATAATAACCAGATATGCTATATACTCTTCAACTCAAACAAGATAAATTAAAGAAGTTCCTCGTATCCATACTGAAGAACAGCTACATTTCTAGCTCTTTCTTGTTCGATTAATCACCCAATATGGCAGGTATCAAGCATTGTTTCCTATTACCTATGATAGTAGCAGCACTGTGTTTTTCGAGCATGGATATAAGCGTCACCGCCCGGAACCTTTTGCAGGCTACAACTCCAGTCCCAGCATTGCCTACAATTCCATCTCTTCCCATTCCAAAGACTACATTGCCTCCACTCCCTTCCTTGCCAACTCTGCCTAAACCCACATTGCCGCCTTTGCCAACCAACCCTTTCCTAAATCTGCCAAAGCCCACATCTCAACCTTTGCCAGGCACTCAAATCCCATCTTTGCCAAAGCCAACACTCCCAACCATGCCGGCTGCTCCCAAGGTCACTCTTCCTCCACTTCCTGCCACTCCATTGCCCACCATCGCGACAACGATCCCTTCGATCCCCACCGTTCCATCAGTTCCTTCTTTCTCCCCTCCATCAAATTAGACGTACAACTAGTAATTCTGTGTGGAGATCGATAGGCCAGGAACACATGATTTACATTTATCTATGTTCTGTATTTGAGTGAGTCTACACATGTTTGTTTGATTTATGCATGGAATTTTTCGTTTCGGGCATCCTAGATGCTTTATATGTTCTAGTCATTTTAGTTTCATTTATGTTATTTTTATACTATGTGCCACATAATCAGATATCAGATGTGTATTTTATAAAGTTACTTGAATGAACCACAGTGTTAATGCAAGCACACGTTACTCTGTTAAAAGAAAAATGAATCTTGCTGGTTTTTACTATTTCAGATTGTTTTGGTTCCAAACAATTTCATCGTATATGTTACACATTTTCTATCTTTGAACTCTTACACCAACTCTATCAATCAATCCTCTTATTCCATAATTCGCACATCAAAATATATTACTGGGACAAAAGTAAACTAGAATGACAACAAAAATAAAAATCCTCATATGCAGGATTGGAAAAATAAAAAAATAACTCCAAATAAAAATAATCTAGCAAAATTATGAATACAAAGAGAATCTAAAAACAGAAACAGATATCCTGTTTAGGACTTTAACTAATAAGTTTAACAAAAGTAACGAAAAATTTCAGAAAGAAAATAATCTTTGAATTTTGGTATTTCTTTGATTATGGCTAACTGAATTTACAAGAAACCCAATTATATTTACTGATGGGCGTCTACGCCACCACCATCTCTCACTTCGGTCTTGAGGAATGATGGAGTTTTCTTAGTTCAGCAGTTTCAGTAGCTTCTTTGTTTTTTCTCTGGTGGAAGCACTACTAGAATTCCCCCCAATAGGTACCGACTTTTGGCTACCATTATGCTTTGGTGTCACTTTGAAATAGCCTTCCACCGTTTTCCATAAATGGTGTGTTATTTGGGCCATGACACTGATCAACAGTGGTTGTTGCCTAATTAACACCGATCAACAGTGGCCTAACCCTTAAATATCATTTAATAACTCATTTTTCTGGGTTGCTGTGAATATAATAGCCCGTAATATTATCTCTTCCTCTAAAAACAAAAAACAAAAAAAGAGAAGCGAACCCTCTCTCTCTCTCTCTCGTATTTTCCTCTTTGCTAATGAATTTGCGAAAAATTCTTCCATTACTTCAGTCTCGTTAAATTCTTAATTTAAACACCATAGATGCAACTAGAAGGATCAGATCTACGAAAGCCCAAAATTTCAAGTCTCGCCATCGAGGAATTTCGCCGTACGCGCGACACTCGCCGCTGTGATCTAGGTACTTCATTTTCTCCTCTGATTTTAGATGAAAAGGTTTTGCATTTGAGTTTTTCACTTTCTCTGATTTAGCAATTCTTCATATTCCTTTCTGTCTTTTCTTTTTAGTGTAATGGGTATGCTGACCCATTTATTTTGGTTAAGTTTGGTTAATTAAGAAGTAGTGATCATGTTATTGATTGTTATAATTTCCCATATAGATGTACAATTGTACATAATTGTAACTTGATTACTTCTTATTTTTCCGAATTAGCAAGATGAAGCACTGTGGAATCAAACTAACTAAACGTTTGCAGGAGACAAAAAGAAATAAAAAGTTGAAGTTGTAACTTCCCTCTTTAAAAGAAATAGAAAGTGTAAGTTGTTGGCTGACCCTCGGCTAAAAGCTCTTAATTTCCAGGTAAATTGCTGGTCAATGCCATTTCTCTCTAATGAAATTGCTTATCGTAGAATCTTGGTATAAGAATTTTTAGAAAGCTCAAATAGTTGTTTTCTTGCACTTGTTTGTGTTCACCCTTCAATAAAAAGCATCATGTGGATTGATACACTACATGGCTCATCTTGTTTTGTAATGAGAGTAATGAGTCTCTCATATTGTGGTTGTATTAAAAAAAAAACACCAAATAATTTGGTGCAGATACATCTTATATTGTATTCTAGTCGTATTATACAATAAATATACAAGCTAAAAACAACAAAAAGAAAGAAAGAAACATCCATCAAAGAATAAAAACATCTTGTCCTCTCCATGAAATGTCAGCTATATGAACTCAAACATTCGCACGTCTTATTTATCTTCATGCTGCGTTTAAAACAAAATTTGTTAAGCAAATTCCATCCATACATCATAAGTTCATAACTAAACTTTGCTAAACTCAAAGAAAAAAAGCATGCAGTGTTCCGTTAACCCATGAACAGGAAGCTAACTTCAATTTAAACATGTATACCTTCTTCTGATGGAGTCCTTGTCAGTATAGTGGAAATTTCAACACGGGTGTCCAATTTTGAATTTCTGAAATGAGACATATATAAATAATAATTAGGCATTTATTCAAGCACTGATAACATGCATGACAATGAGGAAATGATCCTTTGATGTCATAGGGTAAAGAGTGAGAACATAATACATAACATGTATCTAAAGAAGTTATGTGATATTTGAAGATGTCTGATAACATAAAGCCATTAAAAACCAATGGTTTAGAGTAGGTACTATAGCCAAATATAAACAATAAAAAAGTTATATTGAAAAATCACATAGTTGTTCCAGGATACTACTCAATGAGGATAAAACCTCCAGAACAATTAATTATCCCTTTCCAAGCTGAGATGTCTTTTGGGAAAGGATTCTTCGATGTTAGAATCTAATCAATAATAAAAAATATATATATGTAAACATCCAATATGTTTACCAAATTCTTGCAGCAAAACATCCCAAATTCTGGTTAGTTACAAGGCATATTGGAGTCCACAAACTTGGCTAAGCTCACAACATACAAATGAAAAGAAAATAGAAATGGAAGAGAGTTTACCATGTTTATATTGAACCTTGTTGTAGCTATAGCAATCTATGGGGGTAAGAACACGTCAGTCTGCAATTAGAAACGTTTAATTGGTCAAATTTGCTTTAAAGAGCTCAAATGGTTCGATAAAATAAAAAACAACATTTAAGTCTCTTCTATTGTTTTAGAAACACCAATTTCATCTCACAATGTCTTAGGTTACAACAAGTTTTGTCAGTTCATATAGTTTAACCAAAGAATTAAGGTAGGAGCACAAATACGTACATAAAGAAACAAAAATTACCAGCATTGATAGCATGTTAAGAGGCTGTATACTAGAGCTGATAATGCTTGCACCCTGTTACAAAATTCACAGATTAGCTATTAATCACTCGCCAGAGAAAATAAGTCCATAATGTATTCATTCTTTAACTTAAAAGAGACTCATTACTCTCATTACAAAACAAGATGAGCCATGTAGTGTATCAATCCACATGATGCTTTTTATTGAAGGGTGAACACAAACAAGTGCAAGAAAACAACTATTTGAGCTTTCTAAAAATTCTTATACCAAGATTCTACGATAAGCAATTTCATTAGAGAGAAATGGCATTGACCAGCAATTTACCTGGAAATTAAGAGCTTTTAGCCGAGGGTCAGCCAACAACTTACACTTTCTATTTCTTTTAAAGAGGGAAGTTACAACTTCAACTTTTTATTTCTTTTTGTCTCCTGCAAACGTTTAGTTAGTTTGATTCCACAGTGCTTCATCTTGCTAATTCGGAAAAATAAGAAGTAATCAAGTTACAATTATGTACAATTGTACATCTATATGGGAAATTATAACAATCAATAACATGATCACTACTTCTTAATTAACCAAACTTAACCAAAATAAATGGGTCAGCATACCCATTACACTAAAAAGAAAAGACAGAAAGGAATATGAAGAATTGCTAAATCAGAGAAAGTGAAAAACTCAAATGCAAAACCTTTTCATCTAAAATCAGAGGAGAAAATGAAGTACCTAGATCACAGCGGCGAGTGTCGCGCGTACGGCGAAATTCCTCGATGGCGAGACTTGAAATTTTGGGCTTTCGTAGATCTGATCCTTCTAGTTGCATCTATGGTGTTTAAATTAAGAATTTAACGAGACTGAAGTAATGGAAGAATTTTTCGCAAATTCATTAGCAAAGAGGAAAATACGAGAGAGAGAGAGAGAGGGTTCGCTTCTCTTTTTTTGTTTTTTGTTTTTAGAGGAAGAGATAATATTACGGGCTATTATATTCACAGCAACCCAGAAAAATGAGTTATTAAATGATATTTAAGGGTTAGGCCACTGTTGATCGGTGTTAATTAGGCAACAACCACTGTTGATCAGTGTCATGGCCCAAATAACACACCATTTATGGAAAACAGTGGAAGGCTATTTCAAAGTGACACCAAAGCATAATGGTAGCCAAAAGTCGGTACCTATTGGGGGGAATTCTAGTAGTGTATGTTTGCCTGTTGGCTTTGGCTTTTGCCTTGCTGGGTTTCTGCCCCTTTAATGTTATTCTCATTTGCCAACAAAAAAAAAATAGGGGGAGTACTGAAGGAAACAGATTTTTGGCCATTTCTTCATGTCTAAAAAAAAGTCTCTAACCTTGATTTGTTTGTCACATCTTATTTATAATTTTAATAGGATTTATTAACGCTCATGAAATAAAATAATTCATTGAACAAGGGGAATTTTTATTATAAAAAATAATTAAAATTCAAAAACACTTTTCCCGACGAACAATTCGTCAGGAAAGGTTGTTCTTTTAAAAAATTCGGAAACACTTTTGCCGACGAATTATTCAGAAACACCTTTCCCGACGAATAATTCGTCGGTAAAAGTTTTTTTTATTATATATATTTTTTTTCAATTTTTGTTTTATAAAACATATAACATTGTAAGTTTATGGTGCTCAAAACATCATCGAACTCATTATCACGAAATTATAAAGTATTTCTTGTCTCTCAAGCACGAAATCTAAATTTTTTTCGAAAGAGTTATTTTTCATCAAAATGTGTGTGCAATAGCTCACATTTTTTGTTTTACCATTTCTTCAATTCTTCATTTTTATTTTTATTTTTTTAAAAAAGATTTGCCAACCTTGATTTGCTTGCCATATTTTTTTTAGGAGAAATGATATTTTTTTTCCTTACCTTACCGCAATTTTGCGAAGTTTACGTGACGCATTCCAAAATGAAGAAAAATTGCTTGCCACACTAATTTTAAATATTTGAGAAACTTCTAGAAATTCAATCAAGAGGCACACAATCTCATTGAAAGTTTGAAACTAAACGCATGATCTTTTTTTAAGTGCAAGTTTTTTTTATACAATCATGTTGAACTTATTTTTTTATACAATTATGTTGATCGAAGTTATCTAGAGAATATTCACCATCTCAATTCTTATACGTATAAACTAATAAAATAACAGAGAATTAACAACAGACTTAACTGATTGTCGACTAACTTAATTCTTAATTTGCTGATCGTCGGTCAATATAAGGTGCATGGATGCTTCTGAGTTTGATGAGCGTGCACGAGAGTTTCACATTGTTTTGTTGAGGCTGGCATGGTAGAGAATAGTACATTCATGTGTTAGAAGTTGGGAAAACTTCTATCTTGTTAATTATGTATTTGTATCTTTAAGATAATACTTTTAGAATGTTGGAAATGGCTTATTGACGAGTACGATATGGGCATGAGAGCTATACTTTTTTGTTTGTGTTTTGTGGCCTATGTTAAATTTATTTGACTCGTATAAGAGGTAAAAAAAACGCATTTGTATAACTAAGATGTTGACGTGATATATTGTCCGAATATATTTTCAATAAAGACTACGAACATGATAATGATCGATACAACTTACGTAAGACGAAACAATTGCTTCCGGTCATTTATAAATGGTCCACGTATAACTAGCAAAAGACTGGCCTTAATTTCTTTCAGTTCTTGTAGTATTGCGTGTTCTGTATCCAATTGATCAAGATGATATTTTTGTGGACTGAAAGTAAGTTCTACGATCTTGTTATTGGTTGAAGGCTTAATTTCTCCGGAAAATGAAAGCACGTCAAAGAAAACAAATTTGTTGCGGTTTTTCTTTGGGTTGTTTTCATTCTTAGAATCAATGTGCTAAAGAAACAATCTATGAAAGGACCACTGTCCAATCTTAATTTACTCTGGGTTTGTCTGCTAGCCTACTGTCCAAGCTTGTTTGTGGTGAGTGGTGACTGGTTCAGATGCTCCAAAATATATGCTCGATTAGACCATTAATTTTGTGCATGTGGCTCCGAATCAATTGATACTCCATGATTATTAATATGGACAAATTAATTGGTTGACAGTCACGATTGCTAGAATTTGTTTTCTTAAGGACTAAGTGCCGTGTAGAAGATAATCTCTATCCATTTAGGAGAGTTCTCTAGTGAGGACCACTTAAATGAAGACCATTTGAGTATCATTTTGATTAATGGTTGTGATATTTATTTTTCGATTACATCTTAACAAATCAACTGTTCAGTGTTAAGATATTCATGAGTAGATCACTTCTACAAATTTTCAACAAAATTTGAAATCATTAAGGTACCGAACTAGACCAAATAATTTTTTTTTTTAGAAGAAGAAATAACTTTATTCCTTAGATAATAAGAATACAACCATGGGAATAACAATGTAAATTCTCAACACCTCCAACTAGAGAAGAGGAACTACTCATATCCCTAATCAAGAACCGGCGGTTACAAATACCATGAGCCAATAAGGCCCAAACTCTAACCACAAATATCACCTTCCATAGGCTACAATTAGATTGATCATGAGAGTCTCGATACATTCTCGCATCCGATGTCAAGTAGAACCACTTCACCCTCTTCCACACCGTGTCCAAAAATAGCCAGACCACGTGCAAGGACAATGCACCCTCCAATTGACAACAAGAAAACATCGAGAAAATAATATATAGTTCTCGGGGATAACGCCATAACAATGGCACCGCATGAACACCAAGAATCCCAAACCCTAACTCAGCTGAGTATGGACTTATTTGATCTAAACAATGACCAAAACATAAAACCCTAAAAAAAGACCAAAAAGGATTGTCCCGAACCTCTTTCACCTCCCAAAACACCGACTCCAGCCTCCCAGTAACCGCCACGGTAGAACTAGAGTTTGAAAAGCAATGGTTCACCACCCCGGTAGAACTAGAGTTTAATTTGTCCCGGTAACCGCCACGATTAGACCATTAATTTTGTGTATGTGGCTCCGAATCAATTGATACTGTTTGGCCACCATGATTATTAATATGGACAAATTAATTCGTTGATAGTCATGATTGCTAGAATTTGTTTTCTTAAGGACTAAGTCCCGTGTAGAAGATGATCTCTATCCATTTAGGGAAGTTCTCTAGTGAGGACCACTTAAATGAGGATCATCCGAGTTAAATACAATTTTAAAAAAAATGAGGACCATTTGAGTATCATTTTGATTAATTGTTGTGATATCTATTTTTCAATTACATCTTGACAAATTAACTGTTCAATGTTAAGATATTCATGAGTAGATCACTTATACAAATTTTCAACAAAATTTGAAATCATTAAGGTACCAAACTAGACCAAATAAATAGACGAACTAAATCAGTCAATTTTGAACCATTCATATTCATAAATGGTAAATCACAATTAGAGATAACTTAACGATTTCTGATTTCATTGAAAATTTGTGGAAGTGATCTACTCATAAATATCTAAATATTGAACGGTTGATTTTTCGAGATGTAATCAAAAAGTAAGTCTAATCGAATGGTACTCAAGTAGTACTCATAAAAGTGGTACTCATTAGAGAAGCTCTCATCTATTTAAACAATTAAACATAGAAGCACATACATTAAGCAGAAACAGCCGGAAAGAAGAAGATGGTAATGAATCTCCTCGAAATAATGCTGGAGCTAAATGAAATCTTCTATCTAGCCCTTGTTACCATTTTCCTCATTCTCGTATACAGATGGTCCATCATTACTACTGCAAAGAACTCACCACCTTCTCCCCCAAAGCTCCCTATCATTGGTAACCTTCACCAACTAGGGTTACAAACTCATCGCTCTCTTGCAACCCTGTCTCAACGCCATGGCCCTCTCATGCTCCTCCATTTTGGAAGCGTCCCCGTCCTTGTTGCCTCGTCCGCGGAGTTGGCCCAGGAGATCATGAGAACTCATGACCTCACATTCTCCAACAGACCCAAGTCACTCATCTCTGGGAAGCTTTCCTACAACCAGAAGGATGTGGCATTTGCACCTTATGGTGAGTATTGGAGGCAGGTGAAGAGTATAAGCGTTTTATATCTTTTGAGCAACAAGAGGGTTCGATCTTTTCGCTCTGTGAGAGAAGAGGAAGTCAAATCCATGATGAACGAGATAACGAAATGTTCATCGTCCTCAAGAGTTGTGAATTTAAGTAAAATATTTGCTACGCTTACAAATGATGTCGTATGCAGAGTGGCTCTGGGGAGGAAGTACAGTAGCATTGATCTCGCGGAAGATGGTAAGACTTTTCGCGAGCTTTTGTTGGAGTTGGTAGAGCTATTGGGAGGTTTGAATATTGGGGACTTTATTCCGTGGCTTGCTTGGTTGAGCCGTGTAAATGGGTTGAATGCTAAGTTAGACAAGGTGGCTAAACAGTTTGATGACTTTTTGGATAGAGTGATTCAAGAACATGTAGATCATGGTTCAAAGAGTACTGGAGATGATTGGATCGAGGAGCAGAGGGATTTTGTGGACGTTTTACTTGAGATTCAAAAGGGGAACTCACTTGGTTTTCCTCTTGACATAGTTAGCATTAAGGCTATCATCTTGGTAGTACGTAATTTAATCCTCGATCTCTCTGTGTGTGGCTGTGGCTGTGGGTGTGCATATATATATATTGTTGTGTGGATGTTTAATACAAAATATATATGTTGATATACATTTTTGTAGGATATGTTTGTTGCTGGTACTGATACCACATACACAGTCCTAGAGTGGGCAATGACGGAGCTTTTGAGGCATCCAAGGATCATGAGCAAATTGCAAAATGAGATACGAGGAATAGTCGAAAAGAAAGCAGACATAACAGAGCAAGATTTGAATGAAATGCACTACTTGAAGGCAGTGATCAAAGAGACTCTTCGCTTGCATCCTCCGGTTCCATTATTATTGCCCAGACAATCCACCCAAGATGTGAAAATAAACGGTTACGACATCAAAGCCAACACACAAGTTATAGTTAATGCATGGCAAATTGGAAGAGATTCCAAATCATACCACAAACCGGAGGAGTACGACCCAGAAAGGTTCTTAATTCATAGTGGAATAGATTATAAAGGAAATGACTTCCAATTGATTCCATTTGGAGCTGGAAGGAGGATATGTCCAGGAATTCAGTTTGCCATGGCTGTTGATGAGATTGCGTTGGCAAATCTGGTGCACAAGTTTAACTGGGCATTGCCTAGCTGGTGAAGCAAGAAGTGAAGATTTAGACATGACTGAATCCATTAGTATCACCATACATAGAAAATATCCTCTTAAAGTTGTTGCTAGTCCATATTCTTGTTGAAATATATATCTATATATATATATATTATCCTTGCATTGCTCTGTTCACTGTTGTTGCCAAGGATTGAAATCTTAATATTTTGAAATATCGAAACGAAATTCATATGTTATGTTATTTTCCTCAGGATTTTTTTGAATTTTTCGGCAAATTTTCTCGAAATTCATAATTTTCGTAATATATATATATCTACACATACATATATAGTCAGGATTCAAAGAAATTCTACCGAAATTTCGTCTGACACCCGACATAAAATTTTATTTTACATATAGAGGAGGAAATATTCATATATGTTTTTATCCAAATTATGCAATCAGTTAAGGTCGAATGCTCCCAAAAATTATGCAATCAAGGTCGAATACACCTAAAAACTTAATAAATCAAAAGTAATACTCTTAAAAACCCATCAAATCAAAAGTGTTCGCACTACTTATAAATCTACTCTATGATTCATTCTCTCTCATAATCTCCGAACACTAAATTGTATGTGATGAGGTACCACAATCGATATCAAAATTCATGTACCTGGGAGTAATATTGTATGATATTAGATTGAACCACATCGTAATAGCTTTTATTATTAGTACTTCAAATGTATGTTTTAGAATATATGTGTTTATATTGATTTTTAAGTCGTATTCAAAAAGGTGGTTCATCTAGAATTATTGACTCGTTAAAAAAAATAAAATAAACAAAACTTATAAGGTGGTTAATTACCATACATCATTCACTTGTAAACTTTGTATAACATGCAGATCAACAGTTACTGGCCGGCTACGTTCATGGAAACTCGTATTGTTTTTATTTCATTGAAACGTCAACATTGGTCACCAAGGACATCAAACTAGCTCAAATAGCACTTTATTCATTTCAAAATTATTCCTATGGTCTTTAAATCAACAAAAGTTTGACTTGCAATTAAGCAATGTCCTTAAAAGGGTAGTTTTAAATTTGAAAAGGCTTCAAATATTGTTGAGAAGGGTGAACTAAACCAGAAATTCTCTACACAGCCCCAACTAGATTTCATCAAACACTGAGATTATGAGAACCTGTGGACTTTCACTCCCTATAAATATGTATACCCTTCATTCCTCCTGATCAAACAAGAAACACAAGCTAGTTCCTGAACAACTAGCTGGCCGGATATTTCGATCTGGTGCTATATATTTCAACCAATATGGCAGGTTTCAAGCATTGTTCCCTATTTATCTATGATGGTAGCAGCATTGTGTTTGTCTAGCATCCATATGAGCCTCGCTGCCCGGCATCTTTTGCAGACTACAATTCCAGCACCAGCATTGCCTACATTCCCATCTCTTCCAATTCCCAAAGCTACGTTGCCTCCATTGCCTTCCTTACCAACACTGCCTAAATCCACATTGCCACCATTTCCAACTACCTCTCTCCCAACTCTTCCTAAACCCACATTGCCGCCACTTCCAAGCACCCCAATCCCATCTTTGCCAAATCCGACATTCCCCACCATTCCCACTGCTCCCAAGGTCACTCTTCCTCCACTTCCAGCTACTCCGTTGCCCACCTTCCCCACTACATTCCCTTCAATCCCAACCATTCCTTCTCTCTCCCCTCCGTCAAACTAAACAGCTATCGTGTTCGGGATCCCACCTTACTTTTGAAGGTCATTCCTAGGATATCATGGAAGCTGCAGTACCTCTATATACATCTAGTTATTTTATTTTACATGATTAAGTGAGTTTATATCTACATCATACATGCATGTTTGTTTGTTTGTTTGGTCGTTTCAGCAATTCTGTTTCAGTTTCACACGTGTACTGTAATCGATCGATATGCTACTTTTATGTTCTGTTAGCAATACACATACGTACGATTCTATCTGTTTTTGTTATGAATATATAATCTCAAATTAATGTGATCATTTTAAAAGGGATCATTGCTGCAATAGACTAGGCATGGCCAACCTAAAGTAAGAATAAAAAAGCCAAAAATCATGGATAATCCATGTGGTGAGGGTAATTACAATATTAATTCTTAATGACACTTATGGATGTGTGCGTTTACCAATCTTAACTTAAACCTTTATTTCCGCCCAACTTTCAGCCTCCGAAATGTGCCTATATATATGCGACTCATATATTGGATTGAGATAGAGAAAAAAGTACTCAATGAAAGCTATCTATACATCAAGCTTTGTTGGATTCCAAATAATAACAAGATTAATTTCTCGAATGTACATGAGTCCTTTCTTTTTTGTGAAAAGGAGAGGCCTAAACCCCAAAACAAAAACAAACAAAAAACTCTTGCTAAGTAATTACAATGAGAGACCTAATTCGGCCATTGCAATCATCTTCTAACCTATCCAGCAAACCAGCAGGAGGGCTCTCTAAGAGCAAATGCAGCCCAAGAGGCAAAAGGCAAGGTTTTGCCTCCCACCTGTGCACCATTCACCAATCTTGCCAAAAAGGCAATGTCAATGCCTCTCAATCATCCACAATTTAATCCAATGGTTCTTATTAGATGACATTTTTACTTTATTTCGACGGATCTCCTTGCGCTACGTGTCATTGTCGCCAACATAAATATTTAGGATTTCATATTAGATTTTTTTAACATGAATATTACGCCATAATTTTTTTGACATCTTGATCATTTCCGTTAGCACCACATGAAGTGATAGTTGCCCAAGAAGTACACAATTGCACTTTCTCATCAGCTGACCACCTGATGCCCAAATTTGACATCTTAACGACACCAAAAAAATTTAGCACAAATGAAAAATAATGGAGAAAGTAGAAATTTTGACACACGCAGAGATTTGTGGTGTGGTAAAGTGAAAAACAAAGAGTCGTTGTATATAGCAGTTTTTGACATTGATATAGCCATTGGTGGCTTCAAATTGTGTTGGTCCTACCACTGCAACCTTGTCTCCACTAAATGAGAAAAATCCATAATGGCCGAAAACACTCGGTCGACTTGATCACGTACTCACGTCCAATCTCTTCCAGTGGCCTTGGTCGACTTGGCCCTAAGTTGTTCAAAAGCTTAGCTGTGCTATTCAGTTTTTTTCCTTTTTGCCTAGCGTCCAGGTCCTGGTCGGGCTAAATGAAAGCGGTGCACTTGCTCTAACAATGAACACACGGAATTCTGCACACAATTCTAAATACAATTATAAAAAAAAATTCACCAAATTATAGGATTTGTCTATTGAACATAAGGTAAATTTTGATACTACATACATTTTCATACTACAAATTAATTAATATTCTAACGAGTGTGCCAATAGGTTAACTCGTGTTGCTTGTTCTTTTATTATTGATGTTTTATGATTGGAGGAAATACCCGCTACTATTCGGGATGTTCTCTTCAAGAACTTGTCTCATTCTAATTGAGGTCTAGATATTACGTCCCCTCGATATTTTCTTATCATTCTATCAATAATAGTTATGGCATACCAGCTTGAGTACCAATATTTCAACTAAATAATTCAGAAAAAAATATTCTAACTAAATAATTCAATACATAATGTTAGTTTCTTCCAATATTACAGTTTCATTGCCAAAGCTAATTTTATAGTTTTGGTAAATTCCTTATTTGAGTAATATGTTCTTGATCTAAGATACTTTATTCTTAATTTCATGCTAAAGATATGTTAATAGTCATGTAATTGTCACCCATAGTTGACCCTCATTTCCTTGTGAGTATGTAACCCTCATTTAAACCGTTGATTCTTTGTGAAGTGGTTTGATCTTGGAGTGGACGGGGAATATATACAAGGGTTAATTATATATACACATTTATTAATTACCATGAGAATGAAATTGAAGGATGAATATTGCTGATTTGTATAAGTTGTCCAAATGTCAAAATTTAATTGCAAAGTTAAACCATGGCAAATTTGACATGATATATTTGACAGTAACATAGAAAAATTTCTCAAGTATATAGGGTTAATTACCATTGAGATTGAGCAAAATTGTAAACTTGTATAAAAATTACTGTCTGGCTACGCGCATTGAAATGTTATGTACTTATGTTTGATTAATTTATTGAAACAATGGTCACCAAGGACATGAAACTCAAATGGACAAATTGCTGGTCTTTAATTCACAAAATAAAATAAATAGAAGTTTGATTTGCTTAGGTTAAGCAATGTCCTTGAAGGATATATAGGTTTAAACGATCACTATATATTACACAATGAAAGTACGAAAGGAGGCCCCTTCACCACATACCATGCATATATAATTGCATATGATAAAAGGATTAATTACCAAACTCTTAACTTAATTTTTCACTCTCTTTATGGACTTTGAAGATGCCTATCGAGTTAATAATGTTAGGATAACGGTAATTTTATGTCTTGCTATACCTACATTTTTTTTTTTGACAACTTGCTATACCTACATGGAAATTAAATCCTTCCACGTATACGCTTAGGCAACCAAGCTAGTACATATACTTTCTATGCAATTACAAGCAATGTAGGTAGTTGAACAATAATGATAGACTGCTTTCTTTAAGCAATGTCCTAAACTTAAACACTATATGTACTTAGCGACCTACGTGTCAATATATTTCCTGAATAACTAATGCCTTGTTATTCAAAAAAAAACTTACTAATTGTAAACTACCTTTTTGGCCAATGTTAGTAACTACGTACATCGTTTAGAAATCCTAATTAAAAGGATAGTTTTGAATAAATAGGCTTCGAATCTTGTTGAGAAGGGTGAACTAAACCAGTACTTCTCTGCACAACCCCAACTAGATTTCATCAACCATCGAGGACCTTTCGACTTCCGCTCCCTATAAATACCTACTGCATATCCTATACCCTTAACTCATTCCTTCATCTGATATAGATAAGTTCCTCGTATACTTGATTGAAGAACAACCCTAGCTAGATTTTCCTGCTCCTATATTTGAACCAGCATGGCAGGTCACCAGCATTGTTTCCTTTTATCTATGATGGTAGCAGCATTGTGTCTGTCTAGCATTGATACTAGCTTCGCAGCCCGACACCTTTTGCAGGTTGCAGCATCGCCACTGCCTACAATTCCGTCTCTTCCCAAGGTCACATTGCCTCCACTGCCTTCCTTGCCAACAACACTTCCTAAACCCACATTGCCAACATTGCCAACAAACCCCATCCCAACTCTGCCCAAAACCACATTGCCACCATTGCCAAGCACCCAAATCCCATCCCTGCCAAACCCAACCTTGCCAACTTTTCCAAGCACTGTTCCCAAGGTGACTCTTCCTCCATTTCCAGCAACTCCATTGCCCACCATGCCAACCACGATTCCTTCATTCCCCACCATTCCAACCACAATTCCAAGTGTTCCTTCCCCTCCATCAAATTAAACACATAGCGTACGTTGTTGCCGTAAGTGTTGGAGATCATCTGCATGACATTTACGTTTATCGGTACCCTATGGTTTCATCATTGGAAATCATGGAACCTGCAGCAGTTCTATACTTCTCTATCGATCTGAGTGCTTTTTAATTTTATACACGTTTGTTTGTCTTATGGAATTCGATTTTTCTTTTCATGCATCCTAGATGCATTATGTTTTATTATTTGATCGATCAGTTTCTCATATGTAATGTGATTGTATACTTCTCTGTCTTCTCTCTTATTATATACAATTTCTATCTATTCTAGTTATGAGCTGCTCACCAAAGTTGATCAATATATAATTTATATCCAATATATATATATACAGTCTCATTTACATGTGGACGTTCACATTGTATTAAAATGTGAATATTCGCATCCCGACCAATTGACAACATAATTCAATTATCGGAATTGCTCATCATTTAGATTTATTTTCAAAAATTATTCTTACAAAAAATCAGCCGAATTGGAAATTGTTTGGTCATTTGTTTGTTGTATAGTTTATAGACAAATACAGTCCATCAGATAAACCTGAAACGATGAATGTGGTAATCAAATGGTTAAATAATTAATTTTCAATTTGATTTTTGTAATCAAAATTATCCTTGAAGGAAGACCTAAAATATGGACGGTTTTGATCATTAGTTTGCATGTTCGGATGAAGATCGATGTTCACCTTTTAATACAATATAGACGTCCACACGTGAATAAAACTATATATATATATATATATATAATTGACACAAATCTAGCTGGACCCTCGAAATGGCTTAACTTCACGAAAACTAGAGTAGTTGGCATTAATATTTCTCAAACATATATATATAGACACACATCATGATTCATGTTTCAGTAGTTTACATATTGGTATATAACCTAACTAATATTCGTTTTTAGTTGTGAGATCAATCACAAACTAACAACACAAAAAAGGATAATGAGTACTCTAACTTACTAAAATCACTATGAGTTAATAATCAGGATTACTTAAGGATTATGAGTACTCCAAATTGCATTATCTGTCACAGCTGCCTAAGGGCACATTGCCAAATTTGCCAAATTCCCTAAGCCCTCATTGGCTCATTGCCAAAGCTGCCAACTACCCTACTATGCGAAAGCCACATTGAACCATTGCCAAGTATACTATCTTGTGGTCATAGTTCTTTACTAGCTATATCGGATTGTGTCAAGCTTAGGCTTAATTGTTATTTGAAGTTCTATCCAACATAAGTTTAAAAATAGTGGCCGGGAGGTTTCATTTACGCCGATTCTACTCATATGAATACTCAGTTTTATACTACTATGTTAATTAAGGCTGAAGTAATGAAGTATATATTGCCTATCAATCCAAAAGAAAAATAGTTGGCTAGTGAAAGCTTTGACATAAGACTGTAGGCAAGGGATTAACATGCATAAACTAATCTCTCACGTATTGGATACAAAATCTCAATAACAAATTAACACAAGCCAATAAAATGAGAACAAGAATATCACATTGGAATCCAAAACTTCAAAGTGCAGGCTAGGGCTCCGTTCGGTAAATTTTGCTTTTTCTCACCGTTTTGGGCTTCCACCCTGTTTAATTGGTAAAATTTTCATAACTGTGGTTTTTAGAAATTGCAGCAAAAAACAGCAATATTGAAAAGCAGCTCCACCCCATGCTTTTTCCTACCTACGTTTATAGAAAGCATTTTCAATAATCAGTGATTTAATTATGCTTTCTGAATTCTTAAAATACCCTCTTTGAATTTCACAATTGACGCCTAGTTTCTCCTCCTATCTCTCGTGTTTTCTTCTTCTACTTCTAGGGCTCTTTTCTTGTATTGACAATATTCACTAGGATTTCATGCTCTTCGTTGTTCCTGGTAATTCTAGCTTGTTCGATTAAGTTTCATCTCTCCTTCTGATTGTTTGAATTTCCAATCATAACTTATATTATATATATTTACTATTATATATATTTACTTGTTGAAGAGGTCAGAGCAACCTCTGCATCAATTGTAGGTCCTATCTGCAGAATTTGGTTTTTCTGCAACCAGGGGAATCTGGTATCGATCGCTACTCCGCCTACTCGCCAGGAGCCTAGGCCTGAGACTTTTTCCTAATAGATATCAGATATGCACATATAATGGTGTTCATCGTGCTAAAGCATGATCGATTAATGGTGTAAGGCTGCATCTCTAGCTTATCTATTAATTAAATTGAACCTTTCGGGTGTTTTAAAGCCCAGTTTGTAATTCATCCCATAGTGAGACAAAGCTGTTTTGAAAATACATTTCCAGCTGCAAATCTATGATACATATGTACCAATGGATATTAGTGAAACATTTGCGCTGGAAACATATTTAAACGTTCTTGTTTTATGCTATATATATTATATATTATTTTCTTCTCAAATGAGGGTTAAGAAAATATTACACAAAAGGAAGTATGAAGCATTAAAATCTTAGCGAAAGTGAGTTTTCAGAATGATGTCCATTTTAGTCATTAGAGACGATCACAATACTTTTACATTGAATTTATCAAACACCCGACCAAGGCTTTTTTATATCACTAAATTATTATAATCACAATTTAACAAACACTCAACGTCTCAACTGGTTTATTTTACGGCAAATTATTTTGACAATTGTAGTTTTTTACAGCTGAATTTTCTCACTACAATACCAAACTATGCTTAGGTCAGTTTCTCCATTTATTGTTATTCTTAGAAATAAACAACAGTTAGCTTGCATTGAGAACTCTAAATTATTGGGAAAATCATAGACAAAGGCTGGAAAGAAAATGTCAACTCTTGATTTCATCCCAGGTTCCCAACATATCTGCCCTCAACCTACATAAAAATCAATTCATTACATATATTAGTTTCTCCCCATATCTCAGTTCAATCTAATTACAGAAAAATAATTAACCGTGTTTAGTTTTGAAAAATTCATGGCTTATTTAATAGACGGCCAAGAGTATTCAATATACTTCATTTTTATTTTCATCCTAGAAATGTGCTAAATGGTCATCCAATTCTTACATCTATATACATCCCTCATACAAATGTGATGATCTCAACCTCATCAAAAAATAAATCATCCAAATTATCTAATTTCAGGTATGGAAGGTCTTCCTTGAAACTTGGTCAAATTGAAAACCGCAGTAACATCAAACAACATGTTTTATAATTGTGCTTTTATTTATTGAGATCCGATAAGTGTCTTTTGCTAATCCAATTTGAAACATGAGGTGTTTAAATTTCCCGTTAGTAGATTAAAAAAAGGCCATTTAACACCAATATATAACAATGTGGTTCAAGTCTTGGTCGCCCAACATAACCATTATGGTGGCCGAACGACATTTTTGCATCTCTTTTTTGTTGTGTAAACCTTTTGACATATAGATGACTAAGATGAGTTGTGGCGTAGGCTCCGTTTAAGCCATTCTTTTGGTTAGTATTGGTTTGACTTCAGAAACAATCAAGTTAGAGAGGTGAGCTACCTTTTGCTTTCTCTTCCTGCAACCACAACTCATCAAACACATGCAGAATCTTTGGACAAATTTGCATTATAAAAACCAATGCAGTACTGGCTTCTCTTCATAACAAGAAACAACAGGTTTTTAGTCAGATTTGCCTTTGCAGCTCCCTTAAACTCGACCATGACTTCTCCCAAGCTTTTCCTCATTCTGTCTTTGGTCGCGGTGTTGTCACTCTCATGCACCCAAATGAGCCAAGCAGCTCGCCACCTCTTGGACACAGCAGCGGCTCCACCACCAGCATTGCCAGTAGTGCCAACAATTTCGTCTCTGCCCAAGACTGCATTGCCTCCACTACCCTCGGCACCGACACTGCCCAAAGCCACCCAGCCCCCATTGCCCTCAGTACCAATACTACCCAAGGCCACATTGCCACCCTTGCCCTCAAACCCCTTGCCTACACTTCCAACTTACCCAACTCTGCCAAAAACCACCTTGCCACCATTGCCATCTACCCCATTGCCTACACCGCCTACTAACCCAACTCTGCCACCAGTAATCCCATCTTTGCCAAAATCAGCATTGCCTACTGCACCCACAACCCCCTTGCCCGCGACACTACCTCCGTTGCCAGTCAACTCACTACCAACACTGCCCTCAAACCCCTTGCCTACACTTCCAAACGTCCCAACTCTGCCCAAGGCCACATTGCCACCATTGCCATCAATCCCATCATTGCCAAAATCAGCATTGCCTACTCTACCCACAACCCCCTTGCCTACTACACTACCTCCATTGCCAGCCAATTCACTTCCCACACTCCCAACAACAATCCCCAGTATTCCATCAACAATTCCATCCTTTCCATTCCTCTCTCCACCCCCATCGAACTGAACACTTGACTAGTGATATATCATATTATCAATATCATGCTATGCGTGTGGGAGAGTTTTCAGATGGATTTGATTCTTGTGCTTCATGTGGGCTTACTAGGCTATGTATCACTTGTGTTAGTGCTCTGAGGATGTTATTTTTCATGATTCTTTATTTTCGCCATTTGTGTTTCATGGATCTTCTCGTGTCTGTTGTAGTGTTTGTTATTGTTCTTGTTGTATTATGATTACCACTTATAATGTTATTGTTCTTATGTTCACCTGACTGCCCCTCCCCTTTATTCGATTCTGTTCTCAAAGTGCAAGACTCATAAATTACAGAAGGAACAAATTAATCCCAAAGAAGAATAATTTGCTATCAGGAGCTGGTAATATGAGTGCTCCAGTAGACTCAAAATACAATATTAGACGTCGATAATGATACTTGACCTAAGCATATAATCCGACAGCACTACCAATCAAACCAGGAAGCAAGACATACACAGCCAAAAATACATGCCAAAAAGTTTGACAAAAGGCATTCTAAATGGAATCCACCAACAACTTATGCCAAGAAGAACCCAATGTATGAGACAGTATAAAAGAACAAGTTAATAGAGTTAGTAATGAAGTATATACAACTCTTTTCATATACAAATGAAGACTGTCCTATACACAGCATCAGGTAAACAAGCACCTTTCAAGAACAAGTTAATAGTCAATTCCAACTAGATTAATTAATAAACTTTCCTAAATGAGCTACAGATGTTTCAGTAACTTCTATGGATCTTTGGCATTACCTGTTGGGCATATGATTGCTTCCAAGCAGGGCTGAATGCACCGGTCTCAAAATGCTTCGTCATGAAATTTGTATACAAGTGATAATAATACCCCAGATCGATTCAGTTCTTATAGAACACTAACTCCCGGCTACACTTGCTTTTGATAGCATCCTCCAATTCCTCAATACAGTCAAAATCAACTCGAAAGGTAACCATGGTGATACAATCTTTACCGGTCTCATAATCTTGTTTGATGTCTTCAACTTGAAAATGTTGTAGCTACAAACATCGATATATAAAAATTAACTAGATTGATCATATCATAGAAAAACAGAGAGTTATTCTCCTGCATCTAAACCAGCTCACCTGATGGTATAAAACGCCCATAAGATCAAATGGAACCTCCACACCCATTCTTACCTATAAAGATAATGGATATGGTCATATATACAACAATCTTCACCGCGAAAATGAATGCGTTGTGAACAATCTATCCCATGTCTAAGGTTTGGCCCGGAAATGAAATCACAAGTTCCAATTTCCAAATATGCAAAAGCTGAAAAGCCACCTCTATCTGATTAAACTAAAAGAGTCCAACCAAGAATAGACCCAATTTATAGAAGAGTTCTCGATATAGGAGTCTTCATGCTTTCGGGAACATTAAATACGACGAATTGGGCATCCAAGTTGAAATGTCATGGAAGAAAAGCAAGAAAGTCAGTACCTTTGTTTTTACAAGACAAGTTGGAGCATTTCTCAAGCATTCTGAGGCAACTCCTCCATAAGCCCTGACTAGTCCCCCAGTGCCTAATTTGATACCTCCAAAGTACCTATAAAAGGAGGACAGCCCCAATGTAAAGCGCAAGAATCACTACAGAGAACACACTAGTGCATGTTCAACTAATTCATCCAACGAAGTGCAAGCATTTTACGGTAAAAATTTCATATATTTATTACCGGATGACAACCACCATTACTCTATCAATTCCCGATGATTCAATAGCAGAATGAATGGGTTTTCCGGCTGTTCCAGACGGCTCACCATCATCATTAGACCGATACTGATCTCCCACCTGGATGGCTCATTGAATTATTTAAAAAGCACCATACCAAAAGCGTAATCGAGTGTTTTCAAAGCCCAACTTTACCTTGTATGCCCAGCAATTGTGAGTAGCACGAGGATCTCTAACCTACATCATTGTGAACAGCTTTTAATTTTAGAAGAAGAAGAAGAAGAAGAAGAAATAGAATAGTGAGAGTTCTGGTACCTGAGAGAGGAAGGAGAAAGCGGACTGTTCATCGGAGATGGAACCGGCGATGGCGATGAACTTGCTCTTCTTGATCTCTTTTTCGAACGTCGCTCTCTCTTTGAGGGTCGTATATGCGCCACCACTGCTGCTGCTGCTGCTGCTGCTGTTGGCGGCGGTGGTGACCATGGCTCTGTTGGCTCCGGCGGCAATGACGAAAATCGAGGCCCAGATACGAATACTGTGAGACCTAATTGGAGCTACCATCTGATAATGGAAATGGACATTAGGTATTGTTGTGATTGCTGCTGCTGCTGGCATTTGATTTGAAGCTTACAGGCTACTCGCTTTCTGCTTATGTCCTGGTGGTGGGAAATTCACAAAACTGGCCTCAGGAGTCGGGACCAAATGTATAACACCAGAGATACGGCGTCGTTTTGGTTCCTCAACATTTTTCTTGTTTCTATGTTTTAGGCTCACGTAAAATAATGGTTAATTATTAAAAAAAAATTGGTGCAATGTTAATTATTCAAATTTAACACATTATTTAAAGATGTTCATTTCCCTTAATATTTCTTTTTAATATATATATATATATATAAAATTATCTTTTCAAACCATCTGAAGTCTATTTGAGATTACTTTCGAAATATTTAAAAGCATTTTTCAAACCACTTTTAAGTACTTTTTAAACTCCTCTAAGATACCTTTTATTTATTTTTTTGCTTTTCAAATTATTTTTATTATAATTTTTTTATTATTAATTCCAAGCAATCTCCGAAAAACAATCTCAAACATGCCCGAAAGAGATGCATTGCTTTGTTGACAAATCAAAGTGAAGAAGACACAGAACCATAACAAGAATTGGTTGATTTCTCTTCATTATGCTAGAATTAATGAGTAATGCCTTGATGACCTTATCATATTCCTTACATCTCAACTCAAACCTCGGTAAAATGTTTGAGCTGATCGTGCTCCATCCGTTTGCTCTTCTAAACGATAGAAATAAATATAGATTACATCGAAAGAGCAAAGGGTTGGCGTGGCCCGTAAAAAATTGCGGCTAGTGAATACCTCTAGTGCTAGCTACGGCTATCAATTAATCAGAGGTTGACTTCCTACGATGTCTACTTCTGTCGCTACACAAAATTGCGGAGTTTCCTACATCCAAGGAAGGTGCGGACACATCTGGTGAACACCTATATTGGTGGCTATATGCATTGGTTCCTACTGGACCGAATATGTACTCGGAGAAATCTTCATTGCTGGAGGAGTCCTTGGTGCTCACGGTGCTACAAGAACTTGCATCCGAGGAGCTGAAAATCGATGAATTCTCACTTGATGAATCGAAAGTGGGAACTCTGTATGTTGAATGAGATATCCAATCGCCTGCATCTAATGAATGATTGCTGAAACCGTCAAAACTCATCCGGTATCGGTCTCTACTAGACTTGGGTTGCACTGCAGAACTATTCGTACTTGGTACCGTGGAGTTAGATCTCAACTTGGATTTGGTAAGGCTTGAAGGGACTGCTTCCAAGTTCCTTCTCTTGAATATCCCAGCATGAGAAAGGGCATTACTTCCAACCAAGGGTGGGGGTCTTGGAGAACGCCTAGAAACATCAAAAACTTAAGGTGCCAAACAAGAATAGAAATAAGCTGTAAACTGGACTCATCAAGAACATTACCTTGCATAAAGAAGCATGTATGCCCCTTCGGATAAGACCCTCTTTAATTCCACGGGTTCAACCTACAAGAGCATATGTTTAAAAATACGATAAAAACATATCAAGCCAACAACCATCATTCTTCAATTTTTTTATTTTTTTTTCAATAATCAGGTCTAGAATTTCAACACAAGTTCAGACAAAAAGGATAATTAGAAGCTTCCATCTGGCCTTTCACCGCCAAAATGTTGGGGTTATGCTTTCCTAGACTAATATGTGATAGTTTTACTCAAAGAACAACGAAATAACATCAATCCCTATGGGAAAATCAGAAATGGACAGAGAACATACCGAGCTGTCGTCAATCTTGAACCAGTTCCCTTGACTATTCTTTACATAACATACATAATGGCCTGAATATGCAGCATTTATAATATCCAAGTGAACAACCACGGCATAAAGATTGTACATAGGAGATTTGTCACTTGTTCTATCCATGTATGGTGACAAGTTGAGAACCTCTGGAAAACGTACTGACTTATTCAGCTTCTCAAAGTTACGAGACTGCAGTCATAGATGATACAAGGCAAGCATTAATATTTACAAACACAGATGATTTGGCTTCAACATGGTATAGAGCAAGCACAATTCAAAATTGATATAAAAGAACTAATTACCTGAAAACGCTTCAACACTATTGTAAGAATATTTGGTCCCTCTAGAACTGTTAGTTTCTTTCTGGCTTTCTCATAAGATTTACACCTATACAGAAGTCGGCAGAAACGTACAAAAAAATGAGATGAATAGAAAAGGAAAAAGTAAGACCAGCACGGAAGAATGTGTGTGTGACAACCAGATACAAGACAAAATGAACCAACCTGTTACAATGGAACCTATTATCTCCATCCAAAGTTTCAGTAGCTGTAAATTGTGCAAGAGCCTCTTCCAGAGTACCAATTTCCCCATCAATTTCAACAGTAAGATCCATCATCCGCTCAAATTGCTCAGTTTTGCCAAGGCACTTCATGCACTTTATCTGAGAATCACAATCATGACATCCCAAAAACATACAATTAGTGTTTTTTAACCAACATCAAGAGGACAATGAAATCTATACCCAAAACAATATATATATATATATATTGACAAAACAGAAAAAACCTTGGATCGAAGATGACCACCAAAGGTCATGCCTACTAAAGTTGTTTGTTCTGCCAAAGGACCAACAGCCTCGGCTTCTTTGAGGCAAACAGATTGCATGGTATCAACTGCATACCTGCCATTTTAGCAAACTCATCACATTATACAAATTTGAAAAGAAAAAAAGAAGAATAGGACTTATAAGAAAAACTCATTCAGTTGAACTGTTTAACTGGCTTACCTCAAAAATTCATGAGCATCCTCCTCCTTCCCATGACCAAGATGACTTCCAATTTTATGTATTTTGGATAGTATCTTAATCGGGGACAGTAAAGACTTCCCCTCCCGTGCCTTTTGAAGCAGAATTTCAAATTCACATATAAAGCACCAGTCCCTTTTTTTACCTAGAATAAGGAATGAAAATGTTGGTGAAAAGGCGATCAAACACATGGCCCTGATAACTGAACTGGCTGTAAATATAAATAGTATACGCATAGAAATATAGAATTAAGAATAGAAACTTACATGCTCTAGAATGGAGTCCTTGAAGAAGATACGAAGTAAGAGGCTGAGTAAATGCTAAACACTGGAGCACAGCATTAGCATAACAGCTGAGAAACCCAAGGGAAGAACAGTTCAGCAGAACATTCGATGAAGCTTTGAATGGGGTATTAAATTTTTGAGAGCAGAAAATTGTTTTCATTACAATATGTCACATACGAAATGACATACACGAATTCAGATTATGCACAAGCTTAAACTGCCACTATGAGGATTGAAAATGCAGAAGCAACAGCAAACTCTAATTATTGGCCTAAAAAAAAAAAAAAAAAAACTCTGATTTGCCATCTTAGAAATCTTTGGTAAGAACTTAGTCTTTGCTCCACTTTTTATTGAAATGTCCTCTATAATGTCTATACACTTTATGCATACAGCTTCAGCTCAATTGTCACATTAATACAATTTGATAAAGCTCTGCCTACCTCAGCATAAGACTTATATAGTTAAATACTTAAATGCACAAGAAAGGGAAAATAAAATTAAAAAAACTACCATACTAACTATAATAGCATTGTATAGAATCTCTCCCACATTATAATATAGTGTAGTAGAATGACTCCCTCAGACAATATGAAAATGATTCAGTCAAAATTTCCTTTAAAGAAAACGATAAAGTATATAATGGAAGTTAAAATACCCAAAAGAGACCATAATCAGGGGATACAAAGTTATCTGAAATCACTCAGATAAATCACTCGGGATTTTATATGCTTTGATGGCTAGAAGGTAAGTAGTGAGGTCGAAGTGTGATAACGGGAAAGAGAAACCCCATAATGACTGACCCTGTAAAAAAAAGTTTAATATAAAAGCTATTGATCTCAAACTAAAACAATTAAATGGGGGAAACCATGAATCATTTAACGTCCCTGAACTAGAAAAATATAAAAGTTTCAAAACAAGAGACCTTATAGAAGGATTTACCGAAGCTAGAACTGGTTACACTTTGGAGCATACAAATAATTTAATTTTAAATCTTAATAATTTCTGCCAAAAGAACTCTCCACATCACCTGTTCCCACAATTTGTCAGGCCAAATGGACAAAGATCCACATTGTTGTAGGAGTACAGTTTCACAAACAGCTCATATGGAAAAATTACCTGTCAATACAATAACATAACAGAATTGGTATCTAACCAAGAAAGAAGAAACTATTAGGAAACAAATCCAAATTTGAATATGACCTTGAACTTTCCAGCAATCTCATTTTCAGGACCTGCGAGATTGGATTTCGGCTGTTTGGAGGATTTAAACTGCTGCACAACTTTCTTCACGGATGTCTTCAAACCATTACAAGCATTTTGCGGCAAGCTTGGTATACTACCAATTTTGGCAGGCAAGGCATGATAACTGTCAACTTTTTCAGATCTAAAACTGGAATCCAGTAGCCCTCCAGTGGTTGAAGATGGCCGCCCACCAGAAGTACTATGTGATAAAGGTCCTTCTTTATGATCATCTTCCCTGTCACTAGTTGACGAGCTCTTGGACTTGGAGGCATCAGTAACTACCTTTTCAATTGAAGTAGCCTTTCTAGTTGGCTTTTTACCAGCAAAATTTGCAGGCTGAGCATCAGCAGACATGTTTATCTTAGCTTTGGCCAATTTTGATGTAGATTCAACCTCTTTATCGTTGTGACTGGATTTCATCTTAATTAACTTATTTGCACGTGAGAAGTTATCTTGACAATTTACCAAGTTAGCATACTCTAAAATGTTTCCAAGCTGATCAGTACCATCAAAAAGAGGTTTCTCTGCTCTGTCAACACTGACATGATTAAGAATCTCACCCGAAGAGGTGTCAGCGCCAGTACCAGATGAAGTGAAGCCATCCCATGACATAGTACTGGGTGAGGGTAAATTGGTCTGTGCCCCTTTTCCATCTGCGTAAGGGTTAATACTATCATCATCACCCATCATTAATAAATTTCTTCATACAACAGAGGTTCTCGTTGAATATCTAAAATATTACCATGATGAAACATTGCTTCTCCATCTAAGTCACTGTTGTGTTGGAACTCCATGGTGCCAAATGAAGGTTGGCATTCGTCCTTGTGACCTTGTCTCCAGTGAATGATTTGACACTTCCCAGAACTACACCAAATTTTCAAGTGAATACAATGTAATGTAATGTAATAGTCAGAGACAAAAATGAGTTCAATTGCATGTGCACATCCCAAAGTAGTTCAGAGTTCATGCATTCAACAAGGCACCAACAAACGCCCAAAATGTGTCATTTAAGTCCAGGATAAGACAGAAAATAAAGTGAAAAATGAAGTTGGTTAATATGTTCATGTTTGGCGATAATGTTCCAAAATCAACAGGTACCTAATCTCCCATAGAACCTAGCAGCCCAGATCTACATATCAAATAATACAAAACTTTCTTTACTCTAATGTTTCCTCGACACTTCCATTATTCAATTCCAAAACAAATCTCAAAGGTCTAAGCTTTCAGGTAATTGAATTGTGATACACAAACACCACACTAACCATTAAACAGAGAGATGCATTGACGCATAAGTAATGCTATGAAAGACCAGTTGAACAATAAGTAATTTGGGGGAAAAAGGACAGCAACCAAAAATTTTAGCAAATTTACAAACATAAAACCAAAATCAAGCTATCAAAAGCAAAAGATAAGAGAACGAACCAGTATCTAACACTCTTGCATTTAGAGCAGCGCATGGTGGTTTGTGAAAGGCAGACAGCACAGTGATAGGGACTGGACACCGGCACCGGAGCGTACAGAGTCGTGGCCTGAAACTCCGCCATCGCGGCCTCTTCAGAAGCCATAGCGACAAGCCTCATGATCTCCTCCTTCTTCGCCACCGCATTCTTCCACTTGTGACGAATCGCGAAGAAAGATACTAAAACGACCGCAAATAGAAGGCACTGAAACCCTAGAATTCCGAGGGCCGGCATTGAATTCAACCTACCTTCAACTTATCCGGCGCCGAGGATCAGACCAGAACAGAGAAACCCTAGGATGGTTATCTTGCTATACATAGATCCGATGGCCGCGGCCGTGCCGGCTCCGTAGCCGCGGTGGTAGGGAGAGGAAATAGGGGAAATTTGGAGGGGCAGAAATGGAATTTGAGTGAGAGTAGCGTTGCTGGTAATGATTGAATTGCGATTGAAGCATCTGGATGTGGATGGTGATGAGGTTGAGAGAGAGAGAGAGAGAGAGAGAGAGAGAGAGAGAGAGAGAGGAGACTAGGAGAGAGACGAAGTGGGGGAATATTAAGTCCGATCCCAGTAGAAGAGAGTGTCGGGTGTGGACGATTTTTTTTTCAAATTGTCAGAGTGATTCTCCCTCTCTCTTTGTCCTGTCCCGGTTAAACCCTATGCCACGTTTTACCGCCTTTTTTTCTTTTTACCGCGTTGATAATTATGGAGCCTTTATTGGGCTTCGTCATTTGGTCATAAGTTTTCGGATGTGTGATTATTACTTTTACCTGTTTAAGCTGCAGACCCACTTCGATTACCGACTTTTAATCTCTTCTTTTTCGGCCAAAGTGCATTTTATACTTTATTGGAACCGATCCAATTTTTGGATCCTTGCGACCTTGCCTGATTCATAATTAATTTGCGATCGATCTAGGCAGGTTCCGGGCGAAAATTCTAGGGTGCTCCCTAGCACCAAAACTCTGTATTTTTGCACTATTGGATTAGATGACTTTTTCTTCATCCCACAAACCCAAAAACCCCCCTGCATTTCAAGTGGTTGGATCCGGATGAGTTTTGCTCCTCCGGAGCACCGTAGAACCTTCCGGTTCCAGGTATGGTTTTGCACCTCTATACGTCTTTTGGCTCTAGATATGAGATTTTTGACACCTCTCGTCTGGACTGAGGATTTAGTTCAATGATATGTAGTTCTGTACATACACTTTCATAATAGTAAATGGAATCTCTTGAGGTGAAGAGAATACTTCTTTCTTAGATGGATCATTAGTTTTGTTTACCAAAAATTGCTTAATCGCCTTAATCATCGAAGATTTAGGCGATTATTTCTATTCTAGATGGGCGATTAGTGTTATCTATTTAGAATTATTTAATCGTCGGAATTATTGAATATGTTATTTTTCACTTGTATTGCATCGAAATGTACTTTATTGCTTGTAATTCTGTTTATTATTAATAAAAGTATGTCGTCTTTCGCTCAGAAGAAAAATAACATGTAATAAAAGTCATATTAGGGCTGTTGTTAGCTCTGTTAGGGTTTTAAAGCATGGCGGCATTTCCCAATGTTGGGTTTAATGGCCGAGTTTGGGGACCTACTCGGTCAGTCGACATTAGTGCTTCCGTGCGGAGTCCATTTTGGCTCTTTGATCCCTCTATATATGGTGTACCTTCCGTCTCTACGATTGGTGGGGTTATTCGATGTGATATGATAGTGGTATTGTCTCGTGACTAGACGAAGAAGATGTTGGTTGATCTCGCTCTTGGCGAATTTAACGATCCAAAGGCTGAATACTAAAATTTCCTAAATAAATCCAAACCTTGTGCACCCCCTATCAGTGGCGTAACTACATGGAAGGTTGTCTAGGCTGCAGCCTAGACAAGATTTTTGGGAAAAAATTAACAAGTATAGGGATACTAATGTAATAGCCCACCCCTATAATAATAATACTAATAATAAATTTGTTAGGTTAGAGTACAGTGATGGTGCCGCATCCTTTTCTTCCCCAGTATTCAGCTATTCATTGTGTCTTCCAGAGTTTCAGCCTCCTCTCCAACCCTCCAAGGCTTGAGGTACCACTGCTCAAGCCCTCAATTTCCTCAATTTCATTATATTTATACCAATTCCATTTCCCAGGAACAGAACATGAGAACATCTAAACATTCACTGAGTCTTTCTCTGCAACTGCAACTCGGCAACTACACCAGGTAACATATGGCTTTGGCAAAAAAAAAATTGCCCTTCGGCCAATACATATAAACTTAGCCCTACCCATTTTCTAATCCTGGTTCCGCCACGGCCCCTATTCAATATGCTCGTAAAGAAGCCAGTTTCTTTTCCCATGCTTTAGCAAACTTTGAACATTTTGTTGAACCAATATCTTGTGAAAATCATTCACTTCCTTTGTCTGCTTATTTCGCATTTCAGTTTGATCAGCTTGGGGTAAGTACGTAGTAGTAAAAGTTTTGGGTTGTGATTTAGTTTCTGTTATAAAAATAATAATAATAATAATAATAATAATGCTTGTAATTGATTTCTCACCGATTTTTCGATCCACTCATATTTTCAAAGAGAGAAATAAGGTTGTCGATGTTTTGACAAATCATGGTACATCTTTAACTGAATTAGTATGGTGGGATGAGCCTCCCCAATTTATATTTTCACATTGTCATGACGACCTATTGGGTCTTCCTCAATTTCGTTTTCGCTAGTGTTGTTCTTTGATGTTTGTCAGTTTCGGGAGGTTTCGGTTTGGTCCCCCTCTCTTGTTCTTCTTCTATTTTCAATTAAAATAATTTCTGGCAAAAAAAAAAACTTTTCTGGCCAACTGATTAGTGTACGTACTACGTTGTTTGTTTGATTGCATGTTTGGACAAGGAACAAGGTCCTACCAAACTGATATAGACTTTGATCAATCAATTGTATCTCCTGAAATTTCACTAGCATAGGGTGGATAGAGTCATGTGATGTGCTTGGTATCAATCAAAGCTTTGCCCACCCCACCCAGGACGACAATTAGGTCATCGATCATATCTAGCAGAAGACAAGTTAAATGGAATCCTTGTGTAAAAACCAGTAGTACGTTGCTGTTGCAATAGTACTTCAATGTACAAAGTAGAAACCAGAAGTTCAACCAGATAAAGCAAAGAAAAATAACAAAACATCCCTAATTGGAAAATCAAGGGCTAATATAGAACTGAAGGAGCCTTATGATCGAACTAGTGCCCGGAGCTGATCCTGCGCTTTCCGTTTGATCTCCGCCTTCATCATCATCTCCTGCCGAACTCTATATCTCATTTCATTCTCTTCTCTACTCTCTAGCATTCTGCTCTGCGACCTCTAAAGCCTCTTTTAAGCTTTCCAAAATTTTCAAGGAATTAATTAAGAGGTCGATATTGACAGAAGCCTCAGCTGTCGATCTGAAGCGCCGCTTGAACCACGGATCATCTGATTCGTCGTAATAAGTTGCTGTGGTTGATTTTTCAGGCAGAAAGATCTCCTTCAGAGACACCAAGGTGATTAGCTACTTATGGGCCTACGTACAAACGTAGAAGAAAAAAAAATTACCCTCTCTCAACCAATATTCGAAAACCTTGAAACTCTCTTAACTCACCAATGATGGGTTCCCTCTATAGTAGCACCAACTAAATTCAATTAGTTGTAGGATACCAATCCTTCTACGTTGAATACCCAAGTCATGGCGGGTAAGAGTTTTGATGCATATTCATTTTATTTTTAACTCCAAATTCATCATTGGATACACACTTAATTAGTTGAAATTTTGACCATATATATATGCACATTATTGATTTATTTCTAATAAACCATTATAAGTATCAAAACGACCCTCACCATCTCACTACCACCACCTATGCATGTGGTCATTGCTATCATACATTACTCAACATTATAATACAAAATTGACCCCCAAAAAATATCATTAAATTATAATACAAAATTACGTACCAAGTTTTGAGGCTAGCCCCTAGCGTACACTCAATTGTACCCCATAAATCTTAATTGTCCTCTTCTAATTTTCTTAAGATGCTAATAGTTTAAAAACTTCAAATTTAATCACATGCTTGTAAACGACACTTGTCGATGTTCAAAACTTCAAATCTACTGAATAAACCAATTCTAGACGTCTTATACGCTGTCCTGCAGAATTTCGTTATATTATCATACTTTATATAATACTCTCTTCCTCTATAGTAATAACAAGACGCTTTGGCCGAGTGGTTAAGGCGTGTGCCTGCTAAGTACATGGGGTTTCCCCGCGAGAGTTCGAATCTCTCAGGCGTCGCAACCTTTTTGTTCAATTTTTTTTTGTCCTCTCATATTTCTGGAAACAACCGTCCCCGAGTTGCACCGTCTCTCCCTACGACCTCTCAACCGGGTCTTTGCTACTTGGCGACTTGGTCATCTCATCCTTTTCAAACCTTCCATTTCCCACACTCTAGGGGACACGTGTAGGGTAGCTAGTGCTCGTTGGAGCACCCAAAAAGGCAATTTGTCTTGCCAGTGGGTTATTCCCAGTCAAGAATAGCATTTGGCCCCATTGAACAGCCATTACCATTTAAATTCGAATTGATTTCCTATTGCGACCTTCTCATTTTGACCATATTGGTCAAAAAAACATAACCATGAAAGTTAAATCATTCCTTTTGACTAGAGGATTTTTATACTACATTGGCAAAAAAAAAATAACTTTTTATACTAAGTTGAATTTGACTCAAAGAAAATCGAGAAGTCACTTAATTAGCATATGTATAGTCTATTAACTTTTTTTTTGGACGTGAAATTAAACTTCATAGAAGGCACAAAGTCAGCAAATATACAAGAGAGGCACTCATAGTCAGCAGACTAGAGAAAACCATGAAAATAACTACAACAATAAAAAAACACCCAAAAATCTCAAAATACACATAAACTAAACAAAATAACATCTTCAAGTCCGTCTTGCTGAAGCCACAAAAGAATCGCCGCCCAAACTCCGACAATGTCAGGAGCACAAGGAAGTAACCGGGAAGGTCGGCAGAGGTGAGGAAACGGACGAGTCGGCACCGTACATTCTCCAAATGACCAAATGCGAGTCTAAACCAGCATAAAACAGTAGCCACCATGCCAAAGTAGATCTCAGGTGAGATCCGCAAGGATGGTTGAAACATAAGACAGCAAAAACTCTCATGGCAGGCCAATAGGGACAAGAACGATGTATTTTGTTTAGGACATGAACATTCTGAGATATAAGAAATGGAAAACACAAAAATCTGCAATTCATCACACCATCGCCAACAGGATCCCAGATCCGACCCGGATCCCACATCACCCTACCGCCACTAACCCATCTCCATGAACCCAGAGACCGGATCCCCAACGGTACTCGAAGAACCCGACCAGTTCGTTGAGCCCCATCACTTGCGCGGCGAGAGGGAGCCATGGGACGTTGATTCCGGACGTGTAGCGGTGGAAATAGTTGATTTCTGGGCTATTGGACAAGAGGAAGCACCGGTCCGGGCTGCTTTGAAGGAGCCGATGAAACTAAGGGAAGAGAAAGAAACAAAAGAAAAATAGGGAAAGAAAGGATGAGGAAGATGGGTTTGACCGGAAAGAGGAGAGAGATGGGAACTGGGACTGAGACAAGCTCAGGGAAATCTCACAAGGAGACAGATCTGAGATAAACTCAGGGGCTGCGACAAGCACAGAGAAACTGAGACAAGCTCAGGGGAGGGGCGCGTAAGGCGCGTGTTCTACCTATCTCTTAGCTTGAATGAAAAGAAAGAAAGAAAGAAAAAGCATCAAAAGCTCAAAACCAAATTAAGGAGCATTCCATTGTCCAAACAAAAAAAACTAGAGGAGCATTCCATAATTAGACCACCTTGGTTTTGAATTGAACTTGTTCGACTTGTATTTACTTAAGCACATGCAACTATGGTTTAGTCGTTTAGAATTTTAGATAAACAACTTATAATTCAATTTGATTCTTCAATAAAACTCTAATTTATAACCCAACTCGTCCATTACCGTGGTAATATAATCAAATGATACGTTTACTTATTTGAAATTGGAAATAAATTTAATAAAAAATTGGTGTGTTTGCTAAATATATATATATATATATATATATTACACACACCCCCACTTCATCTCGTCCCATTATGGTATTATAGGAGAGTCAAACCTATGATCTCTAATGAGATAACTTTGATGTCAAACTATTACACTAATCACTTTGAATGGATTGGTATGTGAACAAACCATTCTCATTATGAGTAATTTGAAGTTACTTATAGGTATTTTTCGTAGGCAAATTGCATTCCAAAAGCATTGAATTAGTTAACTCCAACGAATTCTTGATTTTCACAAGAGGTCTACTTGCATTCTAATTAAACGAGAGGAAAGTCACATATTAAAATCATTTTTCTTATTTTTCATACTCATTTATAGTAAATAAAAATGTCACAAATGTTTAAATCATTTTATATTTTCCTTTTAAGTATGATTCTCAAAAAGAAAAAAAATCAATATATTAAAAATATGATCATTTTAGTGTTTCGGGGAAACATTCTATGCATGTATTTGTTTAATTTCCAATTTAGTTTAGACTTAAAAGAAATTAAATTCTCAAACAATACCAAAAACCTAAAAAATATAGGTTGCTATGATTGTGTATCACATTAATTGGAATTTAATGAACTGGGTTGAGCTTGAGTTGACGTCTAACCTACTTAACATGCCGACTTCAAATAATATCACATTTTTAGTTAATAGGCATCATGTACAAAAGGACCCCATATTAATGCTTGAATGCATAGGACCAAATCAATGATAGTAACTGAGGAAGCACCCTAAATTAGCTATTACATTTTTTTTTTATAGAAAGTGATACATCATATATTAAATAATATTGAGGAGTACATTAGTTTAAAATAGGAATTAAGCATCGAAAAGTAAAAAAGATGCACAAACGCATATGAACATGAAAGTAACCAATTGTCATAAAGGAATGACCGATACACTACGATGGTCAATTAAGCAGTGAAATTTGTAGACGTAATCGTAATCGTAACCATAACCGATGTGAACCACCCAACACTTCCAATGCAATGTACGAACACTGGAAAGAAGTAATCCAAACACCGAAAAATCGAAGCCAACCAAGTGTGTCAGAAACGTGGCGAGTAGCAAACGACCTCTCAAGAACAAGAACCAAAGACCCGGATCCCATATTCAAGAATAATATGGCTGACCCGAATCCTAAATCTGCAAGCCGCCTGGATCCCAGATCCAAATCCGAAATCGATCTCGAAGACATTGACTCCGAAACAAACTCATAACTCAATCCAACTTCCAAACTTGAACCACCACGATAGAACCCAAACTCGACCCAAGAAACAAGGATCGCCGCCGGCGAAATCGACGCACAAACCTATGTCGTCGGACCTGAATCCTATAAATATTCACTCGTGAACAATTGCAACATTTGCAAACAGCAAGCACACTAGGATCCACTGCCTTGAGCCCAATCACCTACACCACATCAAGAGAAGAAAGTCGGGATCCCAAGCGCCGCCACCACAAGGGGAAAGAGCCGTGATCCCAAACCCAATTTGGATCCCCCAAAATTCGAGTCCCCCATCGCCAATCATCCTCCATGAGAATAGAACGAACCCGATCATATCCACTCCAATCAAAGGAGGAGATCGAACCACCCAAAATTGAGGAGAGGGTGTAATAAACCAGGGGTTGAACGAAAAAGATGCACGAGGTCAAGAAACTCGACTGCCAAGCACCACGAGAGCTAATGGCACTGGCGCAGGCCAAAGTGCTCGGTTGGCCAAACCCTAGGATTTGCCGCCGCAAAAAAAAAAAAAACGAGAGTGAAAGCTCTCATTCTTTTCAATTAGCTATTACATATGGAAACCTAATTAGATTTACTAAAGATATTTCATCAATAACTCGGAAACAACCTATCGAATAAATAGTAAAAGCATACGCGTTATCAAATAAATTGTAAAATCTTAATAAAAAAAATTAGTATATCTAATGAGTAATAATATATCATTCTATTTAAATCTTGTCAAATTTAAGAAAATAAAATTATTTCCTAAAATTCTAGAATCTTATTATTTTTTGGACAATTTTTTAATTTACCTCTTGGATGGTCCTGCTCATTTGATCACCAATTGATATTTATACATTTGGTTTTCATATTACGAACCATTCATGGGTTAAGATTATAAAGATCATCTCTAAAAAAAAAATTAATTTGAAAATCGTTTAACGTTCAATTCTATCGAATAAATCGACGGTTTATTGATCTTAATGACTTTAGAACTGTCGATTTGTTTGATACAATTGAATGATTAGCCGACTTTTCACTTGATTGATTACTTGCAGAGTTGATCTTTACAATGTACTGTACTAAATGAACAAATCAAATTACGAAAATATAAAGTAAAAATGCGTCAACCGCGAACGAGTTGGTTTATCCGGAATTGCGTTTGCGGGTGAAAGTGAAACTATACACAACGTTGGCTATACAGTAAAAAATTCAGACATTATTAGAGAGAGTTGGATTGCGGGACCCAGAGGTGAGAGGGCGCGTAAATTACTTGGGAGAGTTCCAAAGTCCAAACTTCTGGTTTCAGATGTTTATGGCTGAAATCGCGTGAGCACCTAAATTTATTTGAAAACTTCGTTTCCTAAATCTTCCGCTTCCTTCTCCTATAAATATTCTCATCCTCTGACCTTCCTTGTTCAAACCCATTACCCCTTTTAATTTCCCTCTGTGATTCGCATAGCATATGTCTCAGAGGCCCAGCGTTCCCCACTCTTCTTCCATAGCCTTCAGCCTCCATTCTCATCTCCTGGTCTCCAGTGAGATGAACCCCAACTCCAACTGGTCCTGAAAATCGATCTGAACTCCGATCATTTCTCTGTTGGTTGATTTCTCGAAAGAACAAAAACAAATCCGAGATGGGTGTCAAGGGATTTGTTGAAGGAGGCATAGCATCCATAGTTGCTGGGTGTTCGACTCACCCGATGGACCTAATCAAGGTCCGAATGCAGCTCCAGGGCGAAACCCAGGTCCCGAAACCCGACCCGGCAGCGGCCCAAGCCCTCCGACCTGCGCTAGCAGCAGCTCGGGGCGGTGCTTCTTCCATTCACGTACCTGTCCAGCCTCCCCCGGCCGCACGCGTGGGTCCAATCGCGGTTGGCGTAAAGATTATACGGCAAGAGGGCATCGCAGCCCTGTATTCCGGCGTCTCCGCCACCATGCTCCGCCAGTGCCTCTACTCCACGACCCGGATGGGCCTCTACGACATTCTCAAGCAGAAGTGGACCGACCCGGAAACCCGAAACATGCCGCTCCCACGCAAAATCGGCGCCGGACTTATCGCCGGCGCGATCGGCGCAGCGGTGGGGAACCCGGCCGACGTGGCCATGGTAAGGATGCAGGCCGACGGTCGGCTTCCGCCGGCCCAGCGCCGCAACTACAAAAGCGTGGTGGACGCTATAACCCGTATGGCGAAGCAAGAAGGAGTCACCAGCCTGTGGCGCGGCTCTTCCCTTACGGTGAACCGCGCCATGCTCGTCACGGCGTCGCAGCTGGCGTCGTACGATCAGATCAAGGAGACGATCCTCGACAAGGGTCTGATGCGAGACGGGCTCGGAACACACATCACCGCGAGTTTCGCGGCGGGTTTTGTGGCGGCGGTTGCGTCGAACCCGGTCGATGTGATAAAGACCCGGGTGATGAATATGAAGGTGGAGCCCGGCGCTGCGCCGCCGTACAAGGGGGCTCTGGACTGCGCGGTCCAAACGGTACGTTCCGAGGGTCCTATGGCCCTTTACAAAGGGTTTATACCTACTATTTCAAGGCAGGGTCCTTTCACCGTCGTGCTGTTCGTGACGTTGGAGCAGGTGAGGAAGTTGCTCAAAGATTTCTGAAGATGATTATGGGACATTGAACTTGATGAATGATGATGACGAACATGGAGTAATTCTAGAATATTACAATAAGTGGATCCTTTCAATTAGTTGGTTTTATTGTGTCCCCTAGAGATTGGGTGGAATCGTAGTTTAATTATGAAGCAATATGTTCTTGGCATGTGACAGGAAAATATAGAGAATTATTCTCTAGATTCTTATGATTGTATACACAAAAATTTATGCTAGTTTCTCTATTTTATTCGTTATAATTTGGTGAGAACATTCTTTCCCAAACGATCTAACATATTACGTTATTAGAATATGATTTTGTCACTAGAATATTATTGTAATGTGAATCCAAATCATTGATCACTTCGTATTACCTGTACGACTCTACACTCGTTTGAATCATTCATTTTAAGAAGTAATGTCAAGTTGTCAACTCATTTATGATTCAGCAAAACGTGTTGTTACTATCAACTTCTGTGTATCTCAATATCCACACATCATATCGGACAGAACCGGTTCCGCACCGATGGACTGACTCCTCTCGATCTGGAGACACACCAGGCCAAGCAATTGCACATTTCTCATGATCGAGCACCTCGGTGACGGAAAGTCCTAGCGGGACATTCGGTGCCGAACCTCCTATGAATTAGGCCGGTTGTACCGACCCCAACCTGACTCAATGTCGCTTGGCGAATATTCTTCCCCGGTATCAAGTCTACCTCAGGGTGACTCGGTAGTGCGGCACCCTTACGACCAACCTAGGGAAGCATGCCACTGAGCCTATCCACGACATGCTAGCATACATATTCCCTATTTTCATGGGGCTATGCAACTATCGCATTCAAGTCGTTTTTAGGAATATTTCTTTGCGCACGGTAACATGTCCTAATTTTAGAATAGCATATTGGAAAAGGTTTTGACACTCCTCAAGGCCTCACTCACATTCACTCTCCACAACTCCTAGCTCTCTCCATTATATTCTCTATTCCAAAGTGATTACTACACCCAAGTGGAGTTAGCCTAACCTCACATCGAGCTAGGTGAATCATTATACATTGCATCTTTATATATCTTTGTGTGTAATTGTGGTACCAAATGTCTGTCACCGAACCCTCAGAAAACGGTATAAACAACTGTCAACCCGTTTATGAATCGTTATCTTCGTTTAAAAATAATTAGTCAAATAAAAACCGTTTGGTAGAAGATATGACTTTTAATTAGTCAACACTAATAAATGTTATGATAATTCGTTTAAAAATAATTAGTCAAATAAAAACCGTTTGGTAGAAGATATGACTTTTAATTAGTCAACACTAATAAATGTTATGATAATTGGACAAAAGACAAAATTGTTAACAAATTTAATATAAAATTACAAAAATGTTTACCATGCAATAAAAAATTACAAAATTGAATGTACAAGAACAAAAATTTCAATCAAACCACAAGGATAAAAATATCAATTGTCTCGTGAGCCGTGATAATTTGGTTATTTATAACTAATATCTTAGAAATCATTAGCATATAGCAATAGGTTGAGTGGAGGTCATTAAATTCTATATTGATAATGAACTTTGCAAAATTTCAGTCACGTTAGAAACTGTTTGGTCAATATGGTTGCTGGAGGAGTATCAGGCTGCTCATTCGTTGGCTACTAGCAAGAAGAAGAGACCTGTGTCTAAATGGTGTCGTCCACCTAATGGTAGGCTAAAGATTAACTTTGATGAGGCTTTTGATATTGGAAGGGCCTCGGGTGGAGTAGGGGTGGTGGTCGTGAATGGTAGTGGTGAGTTTATGGGTGTTGTTTGTCAATTTATTCTAAGAGCAGCCTATGCATTTCATGTGGAGCCCTTGGCTTTTAGAACTGCTCTGGATTTTGCTATCAAGCAACACTGGTTTGGTATTGTGGTGGAGAGTGATTGTGCACTCTTAGTAAGTGCTTTGGAGATCGAGGTCTGGGGATGATTCTTCAGAGGTTGGGGGGTTACTTGAGGATTGTCGAGCTTACTTGTCCCTTACTTCTTCTAATATATTTCGTCATGTTTATCGTGAAGCAAATGTTGTAGCGCATCGACTTGCTCACCTTGCTAGCTCTCATCATAAGAATTTTATTTGTTTAGATGAGGCTCCGCTATTATTCAGGATGCATTCTTTGAATAATAATGTAATAGTTTACATTAACAATATTGTTGGCCAATGTTGCCTTCCTTTAAAACAAAAAATCATTTGGTCATCCAAAATTGTGAAACATTAGAGTAATATTATAAGCCGTCGGATATAATTGAAAAGATAAAAATTGAATTCAATGGCTAAATGGTTTTCGATTTGACTAAAATTTTACAAAAATCATTTCTTAAGAGGGACCTATAAGATGTGTGGTTTGGATTGTCAAATTTTATTTTTTAAGTGAGGATGTCGACACATACTTTTTTAAAAGTGTGCAATCTCATACTTGAAAAATACTTTTTTATCGAACGAATTGTATTTATCTGTAAACTCTACAAATAACAAATGACCAAATAATCTATGATTGAGCTGAATTTTGCAAGGATAATTCTTGAAAAAATAAAAACTTAAATGATGACCAATTTCTATGATTGAGTTATAATGTTAATTTTTCGGGATGAGGACTTCCTTCTTTTATTAAAAAATGACGTCCTCTCTTTCTTTGTATATGATAATCGTTGCATGGAGTTTATCCATCCTAATGTCTTCGTCTTGGAATACAGTATATTATCATTCTTCATGCAACTTGATTATCAATAATGTTACAAAAGGGTCATCTTTTCCCCCCTTATTGATATAATGAAAATAATTTAGGTTTCCAAACCAGGAAGATCAATTCGTTGTTTGATCCATTCAGTGGCGGAACCAGGATGAAAATCTTATGGGGCTAATTTTTAAAGCAAATTTTTTTATGAATCTTTTTTTTTTAAAGAACGTCATTATTAACTTAAATTTTAGATTTTTAGACCAAACAATCAAATATTAGATAAAAATAAATAAACACCCCCAAAATCAAGGATAAATTATTTGACCAGCACGTGCCTTTTTTTATTCACTCATTTCTTCTTCTTCTTCTTACTCCCTCCTCTCTCTTTCTTCCTCTTTTTTTTTCTTTTCTGACCAACCCACGTGACCCCCTTTTCTGTCTCTTTCCTCTCACCCACACCTCCCACGACTTCTTTCTTTGTTTATTCTTCTTCTGCAACTTTTTTTATTCAGAAAAAATGGTGGCGAGTGAGCTACCACTCCGGCGGGGAGAGGTTAAGGTTAAAGCTCTCCCATGAGATTCTTTACACATGCGGATGATCGAACCAGTGACCTCCTTACTACCAGAAGTATCACTGTAGCATTCGCCCAACATGGTGGACCTAGCCCCAACCACTAGACCAAACCCACATGGGTTGCAACATTTTCTCTTTTGCTCTTCTCATCTCTCAATCTTGGGCTACTATATATACTTAAATTTTTTTCACCCAAAATCTTGGTAGGGCTTAAGCCCCCCCAAACCAGTATGTAGTTCCGCCCCATAATTTATTTGCTTGGAGCAGGGGCAAGAGTTGAGTACAAAATCAGGGATACAACTGGTTATTTATTACATAAGCTAGTAACTGAGAATAGAATTAGAATCCAATTCTTCACGTTACTTGTGGCCAATTGGCAATGCAGCTTGGTTCTCATTAATTGGAACCCGGAATATGATCGGATATGCTAAGGCAGCTGCGATGTTTCATGTTAAATTATATGGGTCCCGATAGATTAACCACTCGTATTTTGCATTATACCATGTAAAATGCTGATGAATTTGAACTTTATGCGTGAGTTTAACCGTAAATTCTCATGATCAAGCATACATTGTTCACTATCTAAAAAAAAGTATTTACTCCTCTTAGATTCACATCCTGGTAGTAAATATTAGCAATCTTCCACATATAATAACACATGAGGAAGTTCTCTAGTGATGACCAATTCAATGAGAACCACTTGAGGACTTTTCTATTAGACATACTTTTTTATTATATCTCGACAAATCAACCGTTCAATATTTGGATATTTATGAGTAGATCACTTCTATAAATTTTCAATGAAATCTAAAATCGTTAGGTCATCTATAATTGTGATTTACCATTTATGAATATGAATGGTTCAAAATTGACAGATTTGGTTCGTCCATTTATTTGGTCTAGTTTGGTACCTTAACGATTTCAAATTTTGTTGAAAATTTGTAGAAGTGATCTACTCATGAATATCTTAACATTGAACGGTTGATTTTTCGAGATGTGATCGAAAAATAGATATCACAACCATTAATCAAAAAGTCATCACCAAGTCCTCATTATAGTGGTCCTCACTAGAGAAGCTCCCTAATAACATGTGGTGAAACAGTTATTGCATAGAAAAAAAAAACAAGAACAATGTGGGTTGTGACCTTGCGGGGGTAATTTTTACTTGGCAACAAAATTTTAAAAAAATTATTTTGCAATTGTCATAGACAACATATCTAATCGGTGGCAGGCTAGAAACTTCGTCGAAAGCAGATGCAGGAGGGCCTAGACCTTGACCAAAACTTTTCAAATTGACAAATATAATTATTAATGTTTTCTAGATGCATTGTATTTTTTGGGGTAGTGTTTCACAATTTGAACACAATCTGCACCACCAAATTCAATGGATCATTGACTGGTTATGAAGTGTGTCAAATTTCAATTATTGAATTCTGAAAGAGTTGATTATTATTCGTGTGACAATTTTGCATAAAATCTTCAAAAGTAGGCGCACATTCTACTCCAACAGATAATAGAGGTCCTCTACTAGAGGACAGATCAATGCTGCTGTTGGGCCGTCATCATTCAAGATATTTTTGCATGACAAAGTCCAAAGATGCATTAATATTACGATAAATCGATCATCTTCAAGCAGTTGTAAATCGGGAAGTTGATTTTACGAAGTTGTCTATTATTGTCGAAAGCTAATTTACAATTCCGAGAGAACTAGTTTATTATTATTGAAATACGAAAGTTTTATGGTATATTAATGTATCGATACATCAAGTAGATTAACTAGATATAGAAGTAGACTAGCTTGAACTAGTTTATATTCGTAGCAAACTAGTTTACTTAATGTATCGGTACATTCATGTATCGTAGACGAACCCTATTGAAATATATTCGAGAATTAATGTGCTTAAAGGAAACATTTTGTATATAATAGAGCGTGGGAAGTTAAAATGGAATGTCCAAATTCCTCCATTCATGTCAATTGGTTTTGGAGGGATTGAGCTAACCCATGTGTGAGGTTTAACGGCCTCACATGTTCTACGTCACCAAGTTAAGATATGTTACATGTGAGAGAGTTCAAAAAGAGCTCGGATTTTGTTGAAAACGGGTTGGACATAAATTTGCACTAAGACAGCGACCACCTACGAATTGCACATATTGATACTACAAGTTTCATTAGTTCAGACGTTATTCTCTCTCTCTCTCTCTCTCTCTCTCTCTCTCTCTCTCTCTCGGGCCTTATTGCTTTTGGGCTTTTTGAGTTGGTCCGTTTAAAAAGCCCGAAGAGTAAACCTCTTGTCCATCTTCTTCCCGCCCCGTCATACCAGAAAAAAGCTCTCCTTCCCGCTCAGTAGTCTCAGTTTCCCTTTCTTTTTCAAACTCAGCTCCATTTTTCCCGATCAAATTAAGCGAAAGGCCGAAACCACAGTAAGAGGTAGAGACTAGAGAGATGATCAATTGCGACTACTACTCCTCCGGCAAAGCCATTTGCTCGATCTGCCACAAAGACCTCCAGCCCTTTGTTGAGGATCTTCAGGTCATCTCCATCTGCGGCCATGTTTTCCACGAGTTCTGGTCTCTCTCTCTCTCTCTCTCTGTGTGTCAATTCAATTTCTCTTTTATCTAGAATCTTCGTTGATTGGAAATTAATCCCTAAAACGCTGCGTTTTTGGTGTGCAAAACCCTAGTCTGCAAGAGTCGTTCGGCTACTTTGAGAGCGTCAAGAGGTACATTTGTCCGGTGTGCAAGCAAAGGTGCAAGCCAAACGACGTCGCTCGGCTGTATTTTGAGTCGGCGGGGAACTCGGCGGAATCGACTTTAGCTCGGGAATGTGGGGAAGATTCCGAGGCATTTCGACGAGAGGTGAAAGAGCTTAAAGAGGAGGTATTGGATTCTCATTATGCTATATAAAGAAATGGAATCAAGATTAGGACTTTGGTCAATTGGTAATCTAAGTTGTGCTATTTGAGTGGTTTTTTCGTTTATTCATATACATTTTTAGAGAATTGGGGAAAGAAATAAAGCTGAACAATTGTAATTTAACTTTGAGGGTTGAAATTGAATACTTTGGCTAGTAAAGGAATTTGAAAAAATGGAAAAAGAAGATCATTGAAGGGAAACCCATATCCTCGGAAATGTTATAATACAAATGAAGTTTTAATCTTTTTAGTTTCTGGAACATTGTCAATTATAGGAAATATAGAAAGCTCTGCTTTAATATGAGCTGAGAGCTCTCTCTCTCTCTTCCGAAGTCAAATACGAGGTTATGATTAGTTTCTTTGTCAAGGAAAGGTGGTGGGTGATGGAAATACTAGAGCTCTGGATCCTCAGGTGGTTTATTCTGTGAGATACTGAGATTATAGAAGCTTGGTTTTTCTTGATATGCTTCTTACTTCATACAAGGCAAACTTGTTTCAGCTTTCTCTATGTAAGGAGCAGGCAAAGAAAGAAGTGGCTAATTTAAAGAATGAAGCTCTGAAACAACAAACATCTATGCAACAGATGCTTCAAATGAGAACTGAGGTAAACTCTTAACTGTAGCTTTTATAAATAGATTAGATTAACTCATAAAAGAAGCAAAGTCTGATAAAATTTTGGTCAACTTTTCCATAGGCGCTTGATAAATCGACTTTGGAGTGCTCGAGGCTGCAAGAAAGAAATATGGCATTGACCAAAGAGCTTGCAGCTTTCAACTTGTGAGCACATTTGCACTATGGGCGAGTAGTTTTTTTTATTGGTTGTTACTATTCTGTTTAGGGGAGTAATTTCAGGACTCCATGTTTCTGCACATTTAACGCACTCAACTTTTGAAAGTGGACTGCATGTGTGAAAGTGGAGTGCCATAATCACTCCTCTTCTGTTTACTCTAAAAGATATGAACATAACACTTCCCTCAACCCCAAGACATGCTTTGCCACCTGAGCCAAAGCCCAAGGGCCATTATTGGCACTTTAATCCCTCAATACTTGATTTATTTTCTGCTTCTAACATGGTTTACAATATAGGGTATCTCATCTAGATCTTGATGAAAAGGAGGTTTTGCACCTCACCGCACTTGGTAATGGGGCCAACAACAAAAACACAATTGATGTTCTTAGAAAGTCCTTGGTTATGAGCAATAGGTCAGCTACATATATCGTATCTTGAATTTAATTAAATTTCTTTCAGAACAAACTCTTTGACATATGCTTGAGTGTTTTATCTCAAATAGAATTTAAGCAGTGGTTACCTTTCGTTTCACCCTTGTCTACCTTGTTTCTTTCTCAGTTTGTAATTTGGCTTCTTTGCTACACATACTTCTTATAGGAATTGCAAAGAACTAATGGCCCAATGCAATCTTCTTGAACGAGGAGAGGCTCGTCTTGGTAAAAAACTAGAGAAGGCTAAAGGAAAGATAAATATATTAAATGTAAGTTTGTGATGAAATGATCTCAACTAATTTTCACTTGATGAGTGGTTCGTGACTTGGTGATTTTGTGGGATTATCAGACAAAGGTACAGGAACTGACAGACCAATGCAATCTTCTTGAACGAGGTGAGGCTCGTTATAGTAGAAAGCTAGAGAAGGCTAAAGGAAAGATAAATAAATTGAAGGTGAGTATATGATCATGATCTTGGCTAAGTTTCACTTGATGAGTGGTTCCTGACTTCTTGGTTTTGTGGACATATAGACAAAGGTACAGGAACTGATGGATCAATGTGATCTTCATGAACAAGGTGAGGCCCGTTACAGTAGAAAGCTAGAGAAGGCTAAAGGAAAGATAAATAAATTGAAGGTGAGTTTATGATGAGATGATCTTGGCTAAATCTCACTTGATGAGTGGTTCCTGATATAGTGATTTTGTGGATATTATCAGACAAGGGTACAAGAATTGGATAGTGCTGTTAAAGTAAAGAAAGAAACTACAGCTCTTGGACCAAGCGATCCGTTTGAGACTATGGGCTCTATGAGTAGTACCTGTAATGATACTGCTAAGGCTCCTGCTGATGATATTGCAGATGTTCTGATCCTTGACGATGTTAAACAAGTTCAACCCAAGCTTAACACTAGAAAGGAATCTCTAATCGCCCAGCCACTTGCCAGACCAGGTATGCCTTTTAAGTTTGGATTGAGCAATACATCATGAAATAAGTTACATTTACCCTTAATGAGTTACGTCAGGACTTCTGTTGATGATATTACAGATGCTGTGATTCTTGATGATGTTAACCAAGTTCAACCCATGCTTAACACTAGCAAGGAATCTCCAATCACACAACCACTTCCCAGACCAGGTATACTATTGATGCCTTTTGAGTTTAGATTGAACATGAGTTGATTTATCTGAATATTTAGTGAAAATCTAAGTTTGTTTTTGCATTCCTCTTTAAACTGCAGTGAGTGCATATTTCTCTGGTGGCTTGCTTGGTCCTGATGGAACAAAAAGGTTTTTAGGTAAATGGTGCAAGCGGAGCCAGAACAATGAATCAGTAACAAGCAAAGATTCAAGTAGAGATGCAGGCCATTTGATTGTTATAGTATCTGACGAAGAGGTAGTAGATCCTTGAGTTTATGAGCTGGTTTTCATTCCATTCATTCTTCTCTTAAATTGTATATCAGACTGATGGTAGCTATTTTTTATCAGATTGCATTCCTTAGCTTAGTGAGTTATTTGATTCATTTTCTCTCATAGACACTATAATGACTGGACAACTCTGCATGTATTGAAGATGTGGTTTATCTTGTATTTGTATACTTTAAGAGTGAGTCACTTGACCAAAGGTTAAGCATGTAGGTCTTTTTTACCTTTGCAGGATATTAAGGAGAATTTACCGCGGATAAAGAGGTGCAAGTACGAAGCTGAGTCAAAAAGTTTACAGTCCCAAGAGTGCTTGCAATAGAACATTTTTTTTGCTAGGGTTGGTAACTATTCGAGCGTTTAGAGGTGCACATACTATAGGTCTGCAGGATTGAAATCTTTGGTTATTATTATTATCCTTTCTATCAGAGGAACTGCATATGATTTATTTGGCCAAGAAGAGAAAGCGAAAATTCGTTTGTGATATTGTGAAGAGTAAGCGAATAATCCATTTGTTATGCAAAGGGCATTTTCTGCTCTTCCTAATTGATTTTATAATTTTATTTGTTGTTAGTTCATCTTGATTTATTCATTCAATTTCTTAACGTTTGTACAATCTAGTTCAGCCGTTTGTTTTCCGAAACAGTCTGATTAAGTGGAAATGAAATTGTGTTTCTCATGACGCTTGCCTTGATGTCCTACTATGCAGCCAAAGGCCCAAAGCCTAACAGTTGCCACTGGAATTTGTTTCTTCAATTGAAAATGAAGTTTGCCTATGCACAAAGGTCTTTCCAGAAGTAACCAAATGTCACCATCTTTGGATTTCAAACCATTACATTTCATACTCAGAAATCTTTCACTCACATTCTCAGAGAGCTTCTCCTTAGTGGAGTCGGTAATCTCTATATTTGGGTCTTAGCATCACAGTTGCATCATTCAAATGTTATCATGTGGCATTCAAATGTTATCATGTGGCATATCCATCTTCAGGGATGCAACAACCCCAAGACTTCAACTGGTTTTGTATTTTGGGCCACAGGACATCTAGCATCCTTTTCATGGAGCTTAAAAGAATTCCCAACTGAAACAAGAAAGAAATACTATGATTCATTGCCGGTATTAAAAGAAAGATCAATTCCACCAGTCAATTTAAATCAGAAACAAAAGTCACCTCATCTAGGACAAAATAAGTTTCGATAACCTTTGGACATATTTGTGTATATCTATCGATCAATTTCAAGAAATTTGCCTCAGGAAAAAGAAAATCAAGAAAGTTCTGTCAATGTTGAATTATATTCGACCAAGTAAAGCTACCAATAAACACACCATGAACTTATCTGGTTTACAATGGGACTAATTTGTATATCTCAATTAGCAACTACATCATCAAGTTCGGTATTTTTGTGCACAATCTGTGATATTTTGACGACAAAGCGGGCAATGAGTAGATACAGCTAAACACTTATGAAGGCATATATGGTGAAATGTGTGTCCACATTTATCTAGCAATGCACACTCGTCTTCTGTGTCGTACTCCATCAAGCAAATAGGACACTCGCGGCTGCAAAACCCAATTTCTTCGTCCATTTGGTAACTGAAAATCACATAGCCATCGGGACTCTTGGCACCTATTCTCACCAGAAGAAAAGTTGCATGGCTGTGTAGATGGTGCATCAGTGTAATCATCTTCCTTGAAGAATATGGTCCAACGATGACTATTATGTCAGACATCCAGGGTACCATTAGGGCACAAATTACAATGTTGATGAGGAGTGTTATGATCCTGGAATCAATGGGATATGCAATAATGGAAATGAAATCAACCAAAATGTCGCGGGAAATTAAATGAAATAGTAACACGAATATACTCGCGACTATATCCATGGCGGGAGCGAGTTCAGGTCTGGCGACTGTGATTTTCTTTTTGACAAGAAATATGACATTGATGACAAGTAATATGACAGAGGCGACTATGAGAATGGGAGGACATGTTTCCACTGAATAAATTCTTACAGAAACTAGGGGATTCATGTTGTTTGGTAGCTAGCTTTCAAGTTCTAAATATATGAACTAGAGCTTGTTTCCTTTATATAGAGGAGCAAGGGACTGTTATATAATATATATGAACACACCTTCAAACCCTAAGTAATCCCTTTGAGATTAGGAAAAGAGAAAATTGCATGGTGACCAATTAATGGTATTGTTTCTTTGTATATTATACAAGAGCACGAATTCTAATCCTTTTTTATTAGGGATTTTAATATACGAATTTTAATCATTTTTTATTAGGGATATATTTTCTCCTCAGGAAGGATCCCCCAACCCCTCCCGGAGGGTAAGCCGAGGAGACTAATACGAATTCTAATCCTTTGAAGAGACGGAATCCAGTTCCACGATAAATAAAAGAGTCACATAAAATTATATGTGATATGTAAGTGAAGAATTAAGCTTACCCATATATTTATATCGGAAATTCAGAGTTTCTCTCAAATATTGTTCTTAGCTTGAGTTTAACCGAGGTGTTATATTCAGCGATGAAGATGGACAAGGTGGAAAAGGTACAAATGTGGGTAAATGCCAGCTAGACTATTGCAATCGTTGGGTACGGGACTGCTGATGATGGCAGAGACTATTGGTTAGTGAAGAATTCATGGGGGGTGAATTGGAATGAAGGAGGATATGCACGAATTAATTCAAAGAAAAGTTCCGAATAAGAGAGGAGGTGTTTATAACATTAATGCAATCAGACCTGCCTATCCGGTGATCTCTATCTACACTTCTACAGTACTTAGTTTTTTTTTTCTTTATTCTTTTTTGTAAACTTAAATTATAGGACAATAGGTCAGATTAATTTGTCATGATGCTTAGATCAGATTAATTTGTCATGCTGCTTAGTTATATAATAGAGCATGCAGGTGTGTTTCCAATAATTCTGTTTCTTTACATGTAAAAATGGAATGTAATATAGAGAGCTAGGCTGCTACCCTAAAAAATAAGGGCATCGCTTTTTCCCAGCATCATTTCCCTAAAAAATAGCCTATACATGATGCCTTGCAAGACATTTTTTGAGTGGAAGGCGGCAATTCATTCCATTAAAGACAAATACTACATATAATGACACCCAATAAGGGCACGACAGAAAGAGTCATTACCTTAAGTAACTCGCGACCACTCTACCAGTGATTGTATAAAAAACACGTACATATAAGACAATAAATAGGAATTCAAAAACCCACTCATAAAAATGCCGTTGCATTACAAAAACACAGAAACAAAATAAAACAGCAAAGCACTGCCAACGACAATAATCGTCCGACATAAAGCTCTGTCAGCACAGAAAACTATGCAAAGAACCTAAGTTAAACACCTAAAGCTCTGTCCAACAACAATAAGCTACTGTCAAAGCACTTAAAGCTCTGTCAAAGCACACTAAAGCTACTGTCAAAGAACCTAAAGATACTGTCCAAAAATAATAAACTTTGTCCAACGACAATAAATCTCTGTCAAAGACAATAAAGCTACTGTCAAAGACAATAAAGCTACTGTCCAACGACAATAAAACTATTGTCCAAAAACAATAAAACGTCAGTGGATGAATCGTAATTTTGAAACAAATTAATGTCAGATAGAAAGAGTAAAGCTCGGTGGCCTTATTTGGAAAACATAGCTAGGGCCTAAGAATATCCAGAGCAGGATTAAATTTTAAGGATTAAGGACTCAGGGACCATGCGAACTGCTATGTTTCTACTCAAAAAGAAAAAATCCGAAAATTCAGTCACTTAGGACCACTTGCAAAACCGGAATTATCTATGCCTTCAAGGTTGTTGCCTCCGTTGACGGAAACAACACTATTTAGTAGTATTTACATAAACAACCGCTTGAGTGTCACCAAAATATCCGACGAAGTGAATAGGAAGATTAAGTGAATGTCCGTCTGCCAAGGTTATATACTTATATGAGACTACACGTCCATCATTAGAAACCATGAGAAGCTCGTCACTTTTCCAAAACACCAATGGATATAGCAATGGAATTTCAACGCCTTCCATGGGTCCTATATATGGTCAACTGTTTTGTCCATGAACCCGTGCCATGATCACCAGAATCATTCTTCATCGATCAGTACCCATATGTCGAAAGATTGAGGAGCAAGAATTTCTTGAGCCAACTGATAGGAGACAAGAGCAATAGACTCTTTCCACACTGCAAGCCTCCCACAATATCTACTCATATCTTGCCATGGAACCAATATCTCATGAAATACCTCGCCACCCATATCAAATGCCTGTCATTATACCCTTCGCAGCCATATACCTGCCAATAATATTTTCCCTCATAAAACATCTCATTATCAATTTATCAGAACACCAACCCATGAGAACAAAATATTCTCTTTTAAGTATATTAATTTGGAAAGAGATCGAGACCAAATATATATACCTGCAGAGAATATTTTGTTCTCATGGGATGGTGTAAAGGAGGTCGATCAAACAAGGAGACAACCTAAACCTAACTCAATGAAGAAATACATTTCAATTCACTAAGATCAATTACCAATACACTAGGCTTTTCAGTTCAAACCTACACTAGAATGACTCAATAAATTGAAAACACCCATTATGAGAATCCATATATTATGCAAAACTATTTTCTTGTGTTGTCTCTTTAATCCTGCTACTGACCAATCCTTCTAGATGCTGGTGTAGTCTCTTAATTCAGTACATACAAAAAACCTTACATATTGACAGTAGTTCTCTCCATGTTATATTGCAGCATCCTGATAAAGAATGGAATGTACTTCCTTTATAAATTCTGGTGGCGCCATGTCTTTTTCTTTCAATGAGTTCCTGCAGATCAGTCTTTGCATTTCCGAGCCAAATATGTCATCCAGGATCTGGCAGGTTAAAAACACCGATTAAAAGGAGTGCACTAGTAAGTTAAGAAAATGTCAATACTGAAAAGGGTACGTAGAACTCAACTCCAGAAGGAAATTTGGGGGGCATTAGTTAATTACTTCATGATTATGATCATATTTACTATGCATCACTTTCTAATATAATTTTGAAGCTCAATGACACTGAAGTGCAACTTACAGAAACTGCAACACGCAAGCTTTTGCACCAGGATCTGCTCCTCCTATCTTCCAAGAGATGTAGGACATCCTGTCCTGTCCGGTCCCAAAGTTCGCGGCAGATTTCTACACACACAGTAGGATCGGCAACAGTATTGAGATTTTCTATTGCCTTACGCAAAAGATACTCCAAAGGCTTTATTCTATTTCGGACCTCTGATTCCACCTCCTTCGAGTCTCGCATAATGTTCTTCAACTTTGTTGCTGTCTGGACTCTAGCCTGTATACATACATAGAAACACAGACAAGTTTATTAATCAATTTGTGTTTTACACTTTGATATTGAGAAGTTCAGATGCAACTTTCACTCACATTCTTTGCAAGCTTCTCCACAATTGCTCGTCTGTAATTTCTATATTTGGTTCTCAGGATCACAATCACATCATTGAGATGTTCTCCCCTGGTGTATCCATCATCAGCGGTGCAAGGAATCCACTTGAACTTGGCTTCTATGTTGGGCCACATGACATCTAGCATCCGCTTCATGGAGTTCAAAACAATTCCTACCTGGAAAAAAGAAAACAAAAAAGAGACATATCATTATATCAATGATTTGTAAGAAAGATCAAATTCCATGTAAGTATGTAACCATTCAAATCCAAAAAAGAAAGTTACCTCAGCTGGGACAGAATAAGTCTCAATGGTTTGATTGGATAACTTTTTGACGTACTTGTTGCCTAGTACTTTGTTTCTCCGATTATCCTTCAGTGGTGATAAAACATTAGCATATTGTTTTTCCAGAGCTTTAGCAACTGCCTTCTCAACATCTGCAATAGGCTTTTGAATACAGACAAACCCTCAAAGCATTAGTCATTATGATTTCAGGTTCAGAGAATAAAACAACAGAGAAAAAATGTCTAGAAAAATAAAAATGACAGAAAACAGAAAGACTTGAGAAGTGAATTGCACATACATTCTCCAAAGCAGATGTATACATCGGCAAGTGAGTACCGATGATCTCATATTCATGGATCATCTCCATCAGCTGATTGTAAATATCATGAATAAAAGAAGTTGTTTCATTTTGTGTCTCTACATCAGACCAATTTTCCTGAAAGAGATGAGTTTCCGGTAAATTTCCTCCACAAAGAAAGAGAACAAGAAGTGGAATTTCGGATCAAGTATTGTAAGCATGAGAAACAAAGAAACTCTGTGTATTTGATTATATTCTAGTCGCTACCAATTAAAAAGAAACATCTATGAAACTTTGATCATGAACAGTTGTGTCATGCATGCTGTAAATAGATATATACCTTATCTAGTTTGCACGTGTCAAGCAGATTACAACGCTTGTTTCGAATCCATGAAATTATATGCGAGTCAAACAACTCTTTAGCATCAACTCCACCAACTACAGGGCTGTAAACAGAGTTTCTTATGAGAACAGAAACAAAAGGCAATATAATAAAAACACAGACTAAGATAAACAAAAAATAATCAATTACTTGATGTTCCATATGGAAAGATCTCTTTGAAATTCGGCTGTTGCAATGATAAGTTCTGCAACTGGAAGCGATAGGCCTGGAGGAGGACATGCAACAAGGAAATCACACAATCTACTGCAGAGCTTGACGCTATATATGGATGAAGAAATATTTGGAAGGTCTACAAAACTGCACAGAAATCACAGAGAATAAAAATTAATATACATACATGAGATGTATTAAGTTAATCTCCGGTCATCAACTCTAGAATTTCAAAACCAAGCATGATTACAACCTGAATGAATGAAAAAAAAAATGAGGGCATACAAGACAGGATGTATACCTTGGGAGGATGTTCTGGTTCTGGATGCTTATGTCAGTGATAATTTCATTCCTGATACTCGAGACCAGAGATTTCAACTTCTGATAAGAAATAACAGGATCTTTCTGCGTTACCTCATTACTGCTTAAAATGAGATTATCTGTCTCCGCAAACTGTACTCTTAACCTCTTCTTTGCAGCAACCTGAAAATATCTGCAGAATTTCATTTGTGCCTCGGAACTCAACACATCATGCAGAAGGGAATATAGCTGGAATGCAGGTGCCAAAGCTGGTGCTGCCAATCCACTGGCAGGCTTAGAAACATCCATCATCCCTGATGGTGAATCTTCTTCAAGTGACTTGTAATTCTCGAAAACCAAAGCAAGAGTCTGGTCTACTTGATCTACAATCTTCACCAGCATGCGGTTCTGCGTTTATAATTCATAAAGGGAAAAAAATGAATACAAATTGAACTCCAAAATTTAGAAATGTTAAGGACAAAATAAGTAATGAAAAGTAAAATGATCAAGACCAATGCACTAATTTTTTTTTATCATACCTCCAAAGGACTAAGCTGATTTGTGCTCTTGCCCTTCATCATCAATATATCTGATGATAGGATATCATGTACTATGGTCAGACAGTCTTCGGTCGGTGTTGCCACGTCCATTATGTAGGAAAGGTGTCTGAAAGTAGAATAGATCATTATATACAATAGCACTTTGAAAATCCACAATTATGTAACATTCCCAGTTTCACATTACAAGTTAAAAGAAAGTTGCTACTACCTTAATTTGGTGTATGCCTCTGATATTCCAAAGTGAGCTCCGAATTCAGTCAGCAACCAACTCCAAGAGCCATCTATCAAGAAGTTTCTTTGCTGAAATTGTTGAAATTTGATTGCGGCGTCAAAGACATAGTCATATGCCACAGTTTCTGAAATGGAACCAAACTGGACATGGAAAAAATGAAACAAATATTATAAAAAAAATTCCAAAGCTATGGAAATCAATTGCCTAGAAAATATTTGATTACCATTGAAGTTTCATTATACCTTCAGATGGTTATTTTCATTGGGATTAGTGGAATACTCCATGCATAACTGAATTCTGCCAACAGGTTCGAGCTCTAGATCAGTATAAATAGGCCACCATCGTAACTTGTCACCCTGTATATAACATAAGGATTAAATTTCTTCAGCATAAGTATCAGCCATCCTTATCATACTAAAGATAGAGAAACTACTGAATTCTGAACATCATACTGGTTTATCAGCAATAGCAGACACTTGAGCTCGGGCATGACCACAATGCTGTCCTTTTGAATCTTGAATTGCTATGATTAAATCGTCACAAAGGCTATCTGGGAAACTGTTTTAACCCAGATGTTTAATTAGAGCCCTTCACAGACCAAATAAAGGGGAAAAAGTAAACATAAAAGAAAAAGGAAAGGAAAGAGTACAGACAAGAAATAGGCTTCGCCGGATCCTGGTTGCATACAAACTGCATCCTCTTCAGGTGAACTTCTCAATCTCAACAAGCAAGAATATGTTTCTGACAAAAAAGAAGTATAAGATACTACACCAAAGGAAAGAAAATCGACCACCTTTAAAAAAAAACGGTGTAAGCTAATATATTCTCGAGTCCTCAAGTTCACCATCATCAAAATGTATTAAAAGAATTAGATATATATACATACCATGTGATGATGAGGAAGCATTGCACAAATTACTTGTCGCAGCTTTAAGGAGCCGGGGTACCTTTTTGATACGTTTAGCTCTAGCCTGTATGTTATCCAAACTCTGACGGAAGGAAGCATTTGCAGGAGCACGAGGTGGTAAATTCTTCCATACAGATTTCAACCTGGGATAAAAACTGGATCTTAAATTGGAGACATTTCTACCAATTGAGCCCTTGTTAATCTTTGGTTGTTTTAGAGATGAAAAACTGCAGCTGGCAGGTGGTTCATCCGAACCCAGTTTTACTTTACGAACTGTGCAATGATGAAATTTCAATGAGATAATGAAGAACAATAAAATAAAATGAGGAAGGAAACCAAGTAGCTCACCTTGCAATTTTATTTTGCCAGACGTTTTCACAGGATTTGGAGCAACTGATTCACTAGAGAGCTTTGAAGATCCTTTTGCCAAAAGTTCAGTTTCTGATAGTAATAATACATTCTGTAAACTGAAATTGTAGTGTGTGAGTTATGGAACAATTATTAGGCTAGTGAAAAGCAGAAATAGCATATTAACATGAACAGAAAACAAGAACTAGGGAAATCTTGCTCACCCAAATGCGTAACGCAACAGTGCACATTCATTCTCAAGGAAGCAACAAACTTCAGTGGAACAGCGATTAGCCCATGCATGAAGGCAGAGCCTAACACATGCTTCATAAGAATTTGCAGCACCCCATGCACCCTGCTCACTGGATACATGACACCAAAAAGTTAGTACTATCGATCGAAGGAGCATTTGCCAAAAAATTAAAACAAATTTAGACAAGTACATGTATAACAGTCAATAGATGGTCAATAACCCTCATTACTTTAAGTACTTTCTTTCTCAAAGAGGCTCAAGCACTACTTGAGGGAAGTTCGAGTACTGCTCGAGTGTCATGTTCTAAAACTCCGGCAAAAAAAGGCCTTCATACATACAATTAAGCGTATGTATGAACCCAAATTTGTGCTAGTTTTAAAGATTACCGCTAGTTAATTCACTAAACTAACCTTGCATTAAATTTTGAGAGGTGAACTGGTGAAGGAACTGGATGTGCATTTACTCCTACACCAGCATGAGCCCTGAAATTCAAAATAGTCAGTTTACAGTTTCCCCACGTAGCACAATGTCATGTACTGGAAATAAAGTTAGAAAGAAACATACACAAACGTGAGTGGTAATTCAGGTGACTTAGAAATTTCATTAGCATCCTGTGAAGCGCTGCCAGAATAGGCACTGATTTCTGTTTCTTTTGAAACATTAGATTTTAGGGGAGCAGTCAAACTAGAAGTGTGAGTTGTTTCATGTGCACCCAGACTTGGACTTGGCTCCACAACATGTTTATTAATCTCCAAAGAAGAGTCGACGAACAATGGAGGAGCACTAGGAACACAACCATTATTCGGTTCCATTTCAATGATTTCCATGCTTCTATTAGAACACAAATTGTGAGAAGTTTCTCATCTAAGGCAAGCGGTACAACCGAGTTGAATTTGACATCAGGGGCAGATTGTTGTTCAAGCTTCTGTAAATTGCAATAGAACTGAACTTAGAAAATCTCTAAAGCATGAAACTTAAGCACAAAAGTCTAACAATATGTATTGTTATTACCAAAGGCGGCCTCCATCGATCAAGACTACTTCTCTTAATCTCTTTTGAGTATTTTCTTACCCCAAATAAACAAAACAAGAACAAAGAAAGTTACTAGTTGTGTTAGGAAAGTTCAGATTTTATAGTGTCAAAGAGAGAGAAAGAGAGCATAAACCAAGATTTTTTTTGTAATCGTTTAAAGATTATAAAGTTCTAAGGAATAAAATTATGTACAAAATTGAGTTTTTGAACAGAATGAGAATTAAGATTTTCCGATTTAGTACTAAAAGTTTTTTTTTCATTGGAGTATGACTTAGAAAGAAAATCAACCAAGACATAAAGAGTAAAATAGAATATTCACTTACCAGATTTCAGAATAGTTGTCAATAAATCTCTTTTTATTTCGTTTCTCATTCTCAAATCGCTTTCAGAAAAGCTTCCCGATTTCTCTCTGGTCTAAAACTCTCTCTGCTTTTTGGTACTTCCAAAAATATCTGCAAGGAAATAAATTACACTTACTAAATTTTGGTAAAACAAAACCCTAGGAGGAGACGTGCGCAATAAGTATGCGAGACTGACGTGGCAAACGGAAGCTATGTCTCTCATAACGGTCGGGGTTCTTAATGGCGCATGTTTCTTGTTACTTTGGCTTTGATTAAGTGGACTCTTGTTTCTTACAGCAATACCTGGTCTTGTTTCGTTTTTTGGCTCCCAAATTCTGGGATTTACTGGTTTAACCAAAATTTATAAAATGGGTCTTGCTTCACTCGGAGGGTGCTCTATCGAGTGCTTCAAACTCCGGGATGTGGCTCCGGCCGGTTGGTTTCTGGAGTTCATCAGATTATTCTGTAATTGCTTCTGATGGAATGAGTGAATTTTTTTTTTCCTATTTCCTATTCAGGAAAGGAAAAGGGGAGAGTTGAGCTTTAACGATTATCAAAGAAAGAAAACGTGTATGGCGGCAAAATGCTCCAAAATTAGCTATAAGTTACCAGGATGCTCAAAGATTGAAGTTTTGAGATTGTTCAGTGAGAAAGACGCTAATAAATTCATCAAGACTTTTTTTTTTGGAAGTAATTAAGTGACATGTTAATTCAGGTTGTTTAGAAGATTTTGTTGTAGTAATTGCAATTTTCAAAGATTTACCCCTATTCCACAGCATCTCTAGGTATAAAAAAAAACAATCTTCAAGGATTTTGATATACAAGGCAAATAAGCAAAGCAAATAAATTCCGGATCAAGGGTTTCTCAAGGAGCGTTTCCAACTCTTTTGCTCGTTTGCCAAATAATTTCAAATGCCCTCAAAGATTTTGTTTAGATAAATATAATCATGCATATCAATTTGGATATGAATTTTCAAATGCCTATAGCATCTAGTCAAATCCAATACATTCTATCCGAGTGCTATATACTCGTAATAGATTTATTTTTTTTGGCGTGAAAGAGAATATATTGAAGGAGCAAACAAGAACAAACAAACAAAACAAGGCAGAAAACAGAGAGCCTAAGTAGACCCAAGAACATGGGCAACAAGGCCAAAAGCAAAACAAACTAATGAGGGCAGGGGAGCCCATCATACAATAGGATATTAGGATATTCGAGAGATCGGCTGAAAGCTAGAGGACAACAACCCAGTCTTGAGGACACTTCCTGCTGAAAGCTAGAGCAGCCAAGTGATCGGCTGCTGGTCCAAAGCCTTTGCCGGGTTAGAGAGAGGTACCGGGCTTGAGTAATCAGGTGAGAGGCTCTCCAATCGGAAGGGGATTACCAGTCTTCAAGGCATCAATGAGGGAAAGGTTGTCTGAAGCAATGATGATAGGAGATGGAGGAAGAGATCGAGCTAGGATGACACAATCATACAGAGCTAAAGCTTCCGCTGCCATTGGAGAAAGAGCACGAGTCAATTTTGCAAAACCACCAGGGACAACTCCAAAATGATCCCTTACAATTGCAGCAATGCTACAAGTAGAGGAAGAGTTATGCCAAGAGGCATCTGAGTTGATTTGAAGGCAAGAATCCGGAGGAGGGTCCCAAAGAATAGATTTGCATATCCTTGTTTGAAATCATTCCATCCCTTAGGGAGCTGACGTTTTTTCTGAACATTTCAGAACTTTAGGAGCTGAAAAGCAAAATGAGTGCGGCACCTCAAATTTGAAGCTCCTAGTGCCCAAAATGGAAACCAACACAATGAATAACAACAAAGAATATTTACTTTATTTCACTTTTTTTGGCCTGAAGAAACCGAGTATATTTAAGGGTAAAATCTAACCTTTCTAAAACAAATAAGCAACACAATTATATATCATCTATAGTAGAAACCAAACCACTACTCTACATTGATCACTTTGCACAACAGCAAAAGAGACATCATTATCAGTCATCATTTGAACCAAGAACCTGCTGCTTAAGAACTTGGACTTTAGCAACCAACTCCTCCCTGTTTTCCTGCAAGATAGTAATAATTATTAAGTATGCCTTAACATGGTTAAACAGTTGAATTTCAAGGCAAGCTATACCAATAACTACCTTGAATATCAGATAACGACTGCTGAACCAGATTGTGTATCCAAGACCCACAACTTCCATCAACTTGGGGAACTAATGTCATATAATGAGCATCATCAATATACCAGAGAAGGACAGTACTTACAATTGTAAATCAATACATTCAGATAAAAACGAGTAGGGTAACGCACCAATGGAATAGAATCAATAGCACCTATGATAGCTGATGCTAACCACAGTGTAACCAAGGCACCACTACCATATAGTAGAAAGATGTACGCATCATCATTGTCCAACTGCAATGAGTCAATGAACAAGTCATTAATAAGCGTAATAATTCGCAGTTTTTGGAACCAATGTCTCAAAAAAGGGTACACCAAAATAAAGAACAGAAAGCATGATAAAGGATGTATATAGAAGTGTGACAGAAATTCAGAATCATATCATGACAGCTCCTCAAAAGAAAGGATGCAGTACAACTGCACCTGTATAGTAACCTAAAGAAGCTACGGATAAAAAAATACAGGGAAATATGACAGAATGGCAGCCAATTATGAAAATATGAATTGAGGAAATTGAGGACATTGTGTTTCAGTGTTTCAGAGGTAGCCACTCAGAAAATCTTTCATCAAACAAAATTTAAAACACCAAGTTGCTCAGGTAACCGCTCAGATCGACATAAATGTCGGACTTCCATTGAGCATTCTAGGACACTCTCAAATAGTTACTGAATCATCATTGCAACCAAGTTGGTAGTTCCACTATAATGTTTGCAAGAATTTTATTATTATTATTATTATTTTTAAAGTGTGCATTCTTTCATCAAACCAAATCTAGAACACTGAGTTGCTCAGGTAACCGCTCAGATCGACATGATTGTCGGACTTCCATTGAGCATTCTTAGACACTCTCAATAGTTACTGAATCATCATTGCAACCAAGTTCACAGGTAGACAGTATTGTTTGCAATAATTTAAACAAAAACAAAATGAAATTGTAAACTTAAGGCAATCAAACACAACTAGGGAAATCTTGCCCCAAATCAAATTTAAAACACTGTTGCTCAGGTAACCGCTCAGATCGACATGATTGTCGGACTTCCATAGAGAATTAGACACTCTCAAATAGTTTCTGAATCATCATTGCAACCATGTTCCACTATATTGTTTGCAAGAATTTAAACAATAACCCAAATTGATTAACTCTGGGGAAGTATATACGAAGATTCCACAGAAAACAGATGATTATGTATTCCTTCCGTTTAAAACAAAAAATCCAAACCACTGGTTGAGGTATATATGATGAAAATGCCACAGAAATCAACTTTTGAAGCATACTTCCTATTATCACCAAGTATACAGAACTTTATATTACCTTTATGTTAAAGTTCTCCAAAAACTCAGATATCTGAGTTTGGCCATCAGAATCATTCACAATTGGGTCTTCTTGAGGTGCTTCTTCTACCACAGCTTGACTGTAAAGATTCCTTTTGGGTGGTGGAACATCATAAGTGGATACCACACTATCAGGCTCTTCACCAGCATACGGATTTGCTCCACTTTCTTCAGATGAAGTAGCTCTTACCGAAAGCAATCCTGAAACACAAATAGAAAGATATTGCATCCATAAGCTAGTCGTCTCTGTCAGCCTGCCACTATTCCAAACCAAAATACTACTTACTAACGCAACACATAATGCCAAAGAAAGCCAACTGCAAATGGAACTTCCAAACACAAATAACTGTTTAAAGAGGACAATATGAAATCACAACAAAACAAGAAACGGTGCTCTCATAAACTAGCAGTCCCTATCAGACTGTCACAATGCCAAACCTATAGACTTGCATAAACCCAAGTTCGCAGAAACCCCAGATAATACGTACTTCCAATTTAGAAAGGCAACAGGAAACCAGAAATGAGTACATTTCAAATTACACAACAAACAAGTGTTAGAAATTACAGAAAGAGAGACAACAACTATAAAATCAAACAAAAACTGAGCCAAATCCCAAGCTGATTCATACAAACAGAGCAGGAATTGATCACAAAATGGTGCAATACAAGCCGCAGAGAACGAAAAATTAAAGGGCTTTGCTTGAATTGGATACCAAATGATAAGAGATGAAGAACGTACGAGAGCGAAGGCTGAGAGAGTGGCGTGAGAGTGCGAATTGAGTGAGAATGAGTGAGGGTTTTGAGCGGAGGTTGGTTTTAGGGTTTGTGATGAGAAGATTGTGGTGGGGGGAAGCTTGAAATGTGGTGGTACAGAGCTCCATCATATCCTCGAGGCTGAGCTTGGGTCAGTAATCTGCCGCTGTCACTATGGACTCTGATAATTGGGTACCATACCACCCGCTATATATATGAGACCTCAGTGCTAGGGTTTTTGGGGTTTATCAAAAAGTCAGTTCGGATATATATTTTTTTTTTTTAAGAATAAAGCAGTTTGAATTTAAATTCGGGAAAAATACACTTTTAATCCCTCAACTTTGACTCGTTCGCACTTTCGTCCATGAACTTTGAAATATATCACTTTCGTCTCTGAACTTCAACACCGACTATCACTTTCGTCCCTGATCGGAAAAAAATGGTACAAAACCTATACCAAAACGTTTGCACGGATGAGAGAAGTAACTTTTATAACTGGAGCTAAACTTGATTCAGCCTAGAATGGCTCGAATTTAGCCCGAAAGTCGGTGGTGGCCAAAACTTTAATAGCAAAATTCTCCACCGTCCGGCGACGGTTTGAGGCGGGGTTGGTGGCGTTGAACTCGCCTCAAGGAGGGCTTCAAAGCCTAGTATGTGTTGTCGTTCGAATTGGCCGGAATCGAAGGTTTATTCGATGAAAAATTGAAAACTTTGGTCAGAGACGAAAGTGATAGTTTTTTTTTCAAAATTCAGAGACGAAAGTGATATATTTCAAAATTCAGTGACGAAAGTGTCGAATGAGTCAAAGTTCAGGGACTAAAGGTGATTTTTTCATTTTAAATCAATTTAAAGCTAAAAAAATCTTATTATTAGGGTAAATCCTTACTATGGTATCTGGCTTATTACTATTTGAACAATTTGATATTTAATATAAAAAAAAGTGTACAACTTGATATTTAAAGTTATTCTTAGTTAGAGAGAAATTTTTGCATGTGACCGTCACTCCATATTGACAGACTATTGTGATTGAACCACATTTTTTCTTTTTACCTTCTAGTGTATCAATCATTGACTATTCGGAAGATAATTTCAAGTATTAAGTTGTCATCTTTTCTTGACTTGGTACCATGGAAGAAATTTACTCTTATTATTAACTTTTAAACTTTTGGTGTTAAACATTCGTCTCTAAAGCCCATTGGGCCTTTAAGGGAATCGTTAGAAACTTCGAATAGAAAATAAAACGACCCGACCCGATTAGCGCAACCAGCCGTCGCCGAAATTTGACCTTTTTCAGATCCAACCATATTTTCACCTTCTATCCTGTTTTCATAATTATGGATTTATGGTCCAATAGGACAGCTCCAATCTGAGTGTACACTCGCGCCCAACGACGCCGTTTAGCTCTAAAAGGACCCCTGGAAGCGAGTCCTCGATAGTCGTACACTCTCAGCAGTGGGAGGAGTATCAAATATAACCACTCCTTTTTCAACCCAAGTTTGTTCAAATTGAGAATCTCGCTCTCAAGTCTGAAACTCAAACAAAGCAAAAAAAAAAATCCAATGGCGTCCGCTGTGCCCGAAACCCTAAGCAGGGAGCAGTACGTGTACATGGCGAAGCTGGCGGAGCAAGCGGAGCGCTACGAGGAGATGGTCAGCTTCATGGAGAAGCTGGTCGTGGCCTCGACCGCCGCCGGGAGCGAGCTGACGGTGGAAGAGCGCAACCTGCTGAGCGTGGCCTACAAGAACGTCATCGGCTCGCTCCGGGCGGCGTGGCGCATAGTGTCGTCGATCGAGCAGAAGGAGGAGGGCCGCCGCAACGAGGAACACGTGGCGCTCGTCAAGCAGTACAGATCTAAAGTCGAGACGGAGCTCTCGGCGATCTGCGCCGGAATTCTGGACCTCCTGCAGTCGCACCTTGTTCCCTCCGCAACTACTGGCGAGTCCAAGGTCTTCTACTTGAAGATGAAGGGGGATTACCATCGCTACCTTGCTGAGTTTAAAAACGGCGATGAGCGAAAGACTGCTGCTGAGGACACTATGCTGGCTTACAAGGCCGCTCAGGTATTTTGATTTCCAGTTTCTTGATTGCTTTATTTAATTCAGTTCATTATTAATTTAATTTCGTTTGATTGGTCTTGAAGGATATTGCACTGGCTGATTTGGCTCCCACACATCCTATAAGATTGGGGCTGGCGCTCAACTTCTCGGTGTTTTACTACGAGATCCTCAATTCCTCAGAGAAGGCTTGTAGCATGGCTAAACAGGTTTGAGCTTACTTATGAAATTCTTCAAGTTATTATAAGGCTTTTATTTCTTTGTCTGTTTTCCTCTGTATGTATTTGATCATATAAATAGGAAATACCTAAGTATAATTTAGTCCATGTAGTATTTCGTTGAGTTTTTAGGATGTGTGTGAGACAGTGCTTTAACTTGTCTAGTTATTTGTTCATTTGGAAATCCGGGTAGCTTCATTTGCATTATCATAAATTAGTATTGGAAAACGTAAATAGTGTTGTTTACAGTAAAATTCTTTTTGTTCGTTAGAGAAACGTAGAAGTTATATTGGTGGATTCTTGACAGTTGGTCCGTTGTGGCCAAACTATATATATAAGTGCTGTTAGTTTTGTTTGGATAAGCTATAAAGTATCAGTGGTATAAACTTTCCAACCATGAGTAGGACAGGGCACCAAGGCTGAAATGGAGTTGGTTTTGATTTATTGTTTTCAGTATTGGCTATACCACATACAAATATAGTTGCGATAAGTACTTTGTTAGCTAGCAAAGTACATCTATGCTGGAGGATAATTGTAGTTTTGGTAGAAGGAGTTATAGGAATTAACTGCACTTAGACTTTTAATTGCTTGGTTCGTAATGTTGTGTAATTGAAGTCATTCATCAAGTCATTTTGTCTTGTCCACTTGTGGTATCTTATGCCTGAATTCCAGATGGATAACTGATGGTAGGAAGAAGGAAAATCTTAACTAGGGACCTTAGATCTTTGTAGGTTTTTTTTCGGCAGTAAACACATGAACTCGGTTTTGTTCTTTGAACTCCTTCAGTTTCTAGAATAACATAAATATAATTGGCCTTGATACCATGTGTGTTCACTACACAACATAGATGCAGAACGTCATTGATAGCATGAGTGCATGACTTCATCTCCGCAACATAGAAAATTCATGTCTGTTCATGCAAAGGCTTTCACTTGCACAAAATAAATGCATGCCATTAGTTGCAATCGTCTTTATTGAACAATCAGCTTATTGAATATTTCATTTAAGGGTGTCTTGGTTGTGTGAGCATGTGTAGAATGTTTCACCTTTATAACATAGATGCACACTATTGCTTAATTTCCTTGATCACATTGGCTTCAGTATGGGGCTGACATGATAATGTTGATCTCCCACAATTAAAAATTATATGTATATATCCTCTCTCTCCATATATATGTATACAGTTTACATTGTTGCCCGTTGAATACATGATTGTGATATTCAACTTGTAATAGATGCGCAATTCATTTATGGTTTTGGAAATATTACTCGTTCTATACTAGTTAAAGGAAAGTGTAAAGGACTAATCAATAGCTGAAATGCTTTGTAGGGAAAATATCAGAATTCAGCCAAAATACATTTGATATCATTTATATTGAGGTTATCAGAATTAGCATTACGGGCATTAAAAATAAGAAATTGGAGCCATTTCATGCACTAAAAATATCAGGTTGGGGCCCAAAATAAACACAAAAAAAGAAGAAGTTAAGTGCTGATTATTTAGACAAGCAGCCCGTCATGAAGAAGGTATGGAGAGGTAAGTACTAGAAGATGATACTGCTAATCCAAGATCTAGATTTACTTTGGCATAGTGTAGAATGTGCTTGGTAACAACAAGGTGTGGGGTCCATAGTGCACTCATAAATTGAGTAACACCATAAACTGCAAGGGTAATGTTTGGACGAGTTAGAGTCATATGCTTGAGTGATCCAACTAGACAATGAGTAGCAAAATGATATTCAGTAGCAAGGGGTCTTGAAAGTTTCTTAGCACTCAAGGCAGTAGTGATGAAGGCCCTGGTATTGATGAAGAGGTAGGATTGGAGAAGGTCCAAAGGAGGCAAGGTTGCAATTTGAGAAGAAAAAAAGAAGAGGTAAAATGAAAAAGGAAAATTTAGATTAAGGTTGTTTAACTCCCAGTTACTCTGCTTAGAAAGAAAACAAATAATCTCTAATACTATGCAAGGGCTTGAGGCTTTTTAGTTATTGTTTTCACCTCAATTGAACTTTATTCTGATTTTAGGAAACTGTGAAGCTAATTGTTAGTTAATAGGAAATTGAAAATTGGAAAGTAGCTGTAACTTGGTTGTTTTGTCATCTGTTGCTGTGTTGTTGGGTCTAGCTGAAGTAGAGTGTTTTTGTAGGTTTTCGTACACATTTTTCTGTGGGTGCTTTTGTATTGTTTTTTTCTTTTACTGGAAGTTCTGTTATAAAATAGAAAAAATTATTATTACTGGAAGTGTAAAGGTCTAACTACAAAGGAATTTAATGGGAAAGACCAAGAACTAAACCAAGATGCATTTGGCATTTATACCAAGGATGCCACCTAATACATTGGTGGGTACAGCATATAGTTCTAATTCACATGAAATCTTCTGATTTCTTAGAAGTAACTTTCTTTATGTGCAGGCATTTGAGGAAGCAATTGCTGAACTTGATACGCTGGGAGAGGAGTCATACAAGGACAGCACTCTAATCATGCAACTTCTGAGGGACAACCTCACTCTTTGGACTTCAGATTTGCAGGTCAGTCTTACTCTTAGTTGGAGCATCAAGTGATTTTTGTGCAGTTTTCTTAGATGGGAATACTTAGTTACTTTGTTGTTCTATGGCCATAACAAACATTATATATCAATAGCACTTGAGCCCTTTTATGGCACTAATGAAAGAAAAGCTATTAGTAAAAAAGTAAGTTGAGAATCATCAGAATAGATTAAGCCTCTGATTGAAAACTCAAAATCAAACCTATGTTACGATATAGAGTTTGATGCTTAAAGAACAAAGAAAATTTATTCTTTATACTGTTTGATTCACTTGCATGCATGTGGCTCTTTGGTTTGGAATGTTGTACTGACGGTGTAGTTGCTAGGTTTTCATTTTTGATTCCGAAGCCTTTCATGGTTATAACTGTCTTGGGATTCTTGCAGGAGCAAATGGACGAGGCTTAACCACTGGATTGTTGTGCTCCTTGAGGGAGGTGGGCTTGAATGTCATAAATATTCTATAATCTGCAGACAATACTGTGTATTACATTAATTTCTTATGTGCATACCATGTGCTTATGTTGACATGTTTCCTTCTAAGTTGTTCTGTTATTGACAGTAGTATGATGATTCCTAGTATTTTTGTTCTTCGCACATAAAATTCTCTGATCAGTTAGAATTGAGACTGTTCAAAATACCTGATCATTAGATGCCCTATTGGAAGACATAAAATTGTGTCACCTAAAGGTTTTTGCCTTCTTCCCCGTATTTGTGCCTATCTGCTTAGAATTTTGTTTTTTCAAATTTTTCATCAATCGTATGTGTTTTGCATGAGACTCCAGGAATGTTTCTTCCCTTTTACCGTTTGTATACAACTATACATATATGTCCGCGTTAAAAGCATGTTATATATGTGTGACAACCAAGATGAAGTAGATAATTAATTCCCCTTAAATCTCCCCTAGCAAATTTGACAAATCCGTTGAAATGCAACCCAAAGCCAAAGCCTACAGCTCATGGATGACGACTTCACATAAGTAGAATAGTTTTGGTATTAGCGAGAGTTTTGTTCCTTGTTCAAAGATGAGAGTTGTTCCTAGTCTTGTTCGGCAGTAAAGAATACAAGCATATATGCTAGAATTTCTTGGTTAATACAAACTTGAAGGCGACAGCCGGCGTTGTTCCTAAGGCAGGCAAGAAATATTAATCAACTCAGGTATCCGCTTTGTCTAAATTGTCTTATTCTTGCATTACTTTCGGAGAACACATAAAAAACAGATTATAATCCATGTATAAATTAAGCCCTGATCCTCATCAACTTAAACTTTTGGCTCCCCTACTTCTCTCCCTCTCTTTTCCAATCCAAAATACCTTATCTACCTACTATCCTATTTCTTTTAGGGTCTTCCTTATGCTTGAGCACCAAAACCTACCTTATCTACCTACTCTGAATGCGCTGTTTAGAACCAAATGTATTCTCTATTAATGGAGATGAAGTGCTTTCTGTTAGAGCAATGGAACTAATTTCACAACCCATTTCTCCATCATTGGCACACAAGATCACTTATTGGAATGGACTTGCATTCTTTCTTGCTCGCGCCAAATTTGGCTGGTGACTTTCTTGGCGTTTTTAATACCGAAACCAGTGACTTCTGCCGGGACCAGATTGAGTTTGATTCCGACGTAAACCTCTACTGGGATCCTATCCTCCATTTGAGCATGTGGGGATTAACAACTTAATTGGGAGCGGAGCCATTGTTGCAACACGGATTTTGGCTGCAACTAAATATCTGAGGGCCTGTTTGGTTCTTGATTCAAAATCATTTTCCAAAAGTTAAATATATTCTGAACTTCGTTTGTGTTTTGATTTTGGAACCGTTTAGTCTAGAATCTGAAAACTGTTTTTGAATTCTAAAAGTTATGAGCACATCTTAAATGACACCTACACCATTTGCACATTTTCAATGATTTTATCAATCATCAACCTTGAGAATTCTATTATATCCTGAATTTATCAACAATTAGATTCAATGAGAAAGTAAATTTAATTGTTTAAAAATCCGGAACATGTGATGCTCCGAAGATTTTCCCCCATTTACTATTTATAACCCTTAGAGCAGGGTGCTGTGGCATAATAATTTTCAGAATGCCAAAATAATTTCTAGTTTGTTGATAATTTATAGATGCATGGATATCTCAACAGGCGTTCTCACCAAGAAAACGGTAGAATACTGGTCTCGTTTGGTTCGCGAAATTGGAGCCTTGGGAAAGAAACATAAGAGCACGAAAAAAGAAATAGCAATACATACTAATACCACTGTCCTTATTAAGGAAAGAAAATTATCATCATGAAGGAAGACCGAAAGACGAGGATTTGGAAGATTTTCTTATGGAGAAACTCATATGTAACTTGAGATCAATATAAAAAAAATATCACATAAGAACACAAAATTAATAATGTATGTAGTTCGTAGTTTGTATTAGTCTTTTCCGTATAAAAAAAAACACAAAAATTAATAATTTAAAAACAAAATTAAGCTTGGATCAATTTCTGAGGGAAGAAAATTGGGGTTCAAGGATTTTTCATCTTTAGGGTTAAAAGCAAACTCTTTTCCTTCAAAACGCCCCATGCCTTGAATCTAGGGTTGAACCGTTCCTTTCCACTTCATCAAGCTCTGAGAGTTTCGAATAGTTAATTAATAAAATATCAATCTCCGGTTTCAAGTAATTTTGGGCCCAATTAAAACTCGTAAGTGATTTTGGGTTTTTTTTCACTTTTTATTTTTTTTTATTTTTGATTTTTAGAGAAAGAACCCTATAAGAAACAAAAGAATGAAAATAGGAGTTCGATGACAATTTGGGAAAATAATCAATTAGTTTGTGAAAGTACGTTGTATGTTACATGGGAGTAGCCTTGTTTTCTAAGTCTTGCAGCAGAGAATTTAACCATTTGTGCCAATGAGTTTTTTCGTAAATACATATTTAGGACGGCCACCGACGTTGTTCCTGAGGCAGGCCAGGAAGAGAACCACCACGTACGTCATATCTTGCTATATATGCTCTTTCTTTCAAGGGCAGAAATCCGTTTCCACATTCCTCTATTAATTTTCTGTTTCGAAAGATATCTTGTAATCCTAATTAGATGAGATCAGCTCTGGTAATAACTGTATACACAGTTTTGTGCTATCTTCTTCTCTCTAAGAGTTGGTTGGCAAAACTGCTTGTAGTAATTAATTGTGTGTGCGTGGGGAGAAAATTGTTTGGATTAACCATTACCCAACGGACCAAAAAAGCATCTCTCCATCCATGGAAATACGACGTATTTTTGAGTTTCAACGGAGAAACGCGCAAGGGTTTCACTCATTTTTTGTACAAAGCCTTGCAAAGGAGAGGCCTCAAAGTTTTCAGGGATCAAGAACTTGAAAGAGGAACAAACATTTCTTCAAATCTCTTGACAGCTATCGAAGAGTCGAGGTTTGCCATTGTTGTTCTCTCGCCAAAATATGCTTCTTCGACTTGGTGCTTGGACGAACTGTCAAAGATCTTTGAATGCATGGAGGTTCGGGGCACAATTCTGCCGATCTTTTACAGGGTGAAGCCCTGGAATGTGAGGAACCAAAGGGGAAGTTTTGCAAAAGCCTTCAACAAGCATGAGTATCACAACCTAGCAAAACTGCAAAGGTGGAGAAGTGCATTTACAAAAGTTGGCAGCGTCGCTGGATGGATATCAAAAGATTGGTATGCATGCATGACAATTAATTCTGTCAAGTAGTAACTACTAACTAGCACTAAATGTTTCTAGAGAAAAATAAAAAAAGTAAATTAAATGCTACCTTCTTGGAATATAGTAACATTCCATCATTTACCAAATTAAAATTCGCATTTTAATTTTTTTAAGATTGGGGCAAACTTGCTATAAATAGGTATTTCTTTGTTAGTTTTTTACCTGACCATGCATATTGAAAAGTCAACAATGGTGGCTAAGCACTTGGGGCTCGGAATAAATAACCCAACGAAAAAGATTACTATCTTATTTTAGTTCATATATTCTCTCACGAAATATTCTGTGTTGGTTATAGGTATGAGTCCGAGCTCATTGATGAAATTGTAGAATTAGTGTGTAAAGCATCGTAGGTCAATCGAACCACAAATGAGTACGTTATTCGGAACTGATGAAGGCCATGCTAAAGTTCGATCAGTTGAACAACAAATGAATCAACGATGAACAACATTGGAGATGAACGGGTACATACAATTCTTGGAAGATGGACTACTTGCTAATTAGACTTCAAGTCGAAAATAATGAACAACTTTGCAAAGGCTGCTCCAAAAGGTTTCAAAATGGGTTCTTCCCTAGTTCATGTTGGCAGCACAGAGAAGAAAAATTCATAATAAGGAAAATGCTAGACTCATTAACTTTGTTGACAATTAATTCAATCTGTTTGAGAGGAGGGAACGAGAGATAGAACCGGGAGAGAGAGTGTTGGCGTAGTTGGGGGAGGGGTTCCGATTCAGAGGAGGTGGTGGTTGGAGTTGTGCCCTAGCCTTTTTGGTTTGAGAAATTTGAAAATTTAGAAAAAAAATAAGTATTTACTGGTCATATATGTAGCCATGTAGGAAACATGCATGTAGAGGGAGGTGCGAATAAAATCACTTCATAAGTAAACTTATTACTACCAAAGGCAATAACAAAAAAAAAAAAAAAACTTCACCAACTTTTTATTTTTTATTTTTAGGGGAATTATTAAGTTATAGCCAGAAAATTATATACACCAGGGCCTAGCTAGAACCCCGAAGCAACATTCTACCGTACCTATTCAGCCTAAACAAGGAGAAAATCTTGTGCAAAGTGGCGTCGAAATAATGAGTTCAAGACCCTATTTTGAGACTTTATTGGAAATGCTCTTAAATTAAGAGTTGGAGAAAAGAACATGTTGCTACATATCTATATCCGAATGTGTAATTGGTGCTCCTTTAAATAGCTTTGAAATCGATGCATATATATATAAGCATGTAAACGTTGCTTGGATTTGTGGATACCATATTTAAGTTATATATGAAACTGAACTTTGGAGTCTGTAATTTGAAGTCCTAAACTCTTTTACCTCTAGCTAGCTACATTCAAAATTTTCTTTTCGAGCAGGGCTCAGTAATGATTGTACAAGGAATATGTATGATTTTCATAAGACTCACAGTCTTGTAACTTTAGGTAAAGTTAATACTGAAGTTTTAGTTGGATTCTAGTGCTGTATTTTTTATTAGATGAGAATTTCAAACAGCCATGCATTGATGTAATTTAAGTGTTTCGGCAGAAAGAGTTGGTTTTTGATACGTGGAACTATGACTACTCTGATGGTTGTTTCCTGCATGATTCGCATTATATGCCAGGTTTGATAAAAAATACAAAAATATCAGGACAGCCCCAGACGATTATTCCGAGTTATATATGGCAGATCGATAATACCAAAACAAAATTTTGTTATTCATCGCACGTCCCATTTGGTCTTGATTTATATATGTTTGAAGTCAACTTTATCCTCTTGTCTCCTACATGTCTTAACAGACTATTAATAGTTTCATCTTACCTGGGGCGGCAAGGTGACAGTACATAAGTATGACAGACTAAATATTATTAGGTATTAATTGGTTATTTACGTAACTTTATCTGCATTGCTCTATCTTCATGAAGGAAGAGGAAGAGGAAGAGGAAGCTATGTACCTGCTGCATGCACCGGGATGTTAAATCTAACAATGTGTAATTACTAGTTGGATTCTCAAGCTTGTAACTTCGGGTTAGCTTGGCCGGAACACTAGGTTACTTGGCTCCAGAATCTACACAGGAGTAGTAAAGCTTTCGGGTACGTGGTCTCTTTAGAAACTGCGCGCTGTGGGAAAAATCAGAGGAACAAGTAGAGTTTGTGAGTTATGATAAGAAACATGTAGTGTTTGGTTACTGTAGGACTGTGGTGTTTGGTTACTGTAGGACTGTGGTTTGCTCACTCAGTATGATCAAATTCGAAAGCCCTCGATGATATTCCATACAAATGAAGATGTCTTCGAGAGGGTCATTTTGAGTAACTCGATCTGTGCTCAATCTCATGATGATCAGTCTATCTGTAAAAGTGTATACAGGTAATTTGCAAAATATGGCGCTTGCAAGTTTTAGTGTTCTTGTTATCGATGCATGGTTTTTTTTTTTTGGGTCTGATATCAATGCATGGCTTGTTCAACAATCTTTCTCAATTCATATAATGTTTATTTCTATTTTAGCCTCCAGTCAGACATATAAATAAATATATAATGAAATAAAACAAACAACAATAATATATATGGATAAATTTCACAAATGGTCACTCGACTATAATAATTTCAACAATATAATCATTATACTTTCAAAAATATCACGTTGCTCATTCAATTTTAATACCGTCTTCCACTTTAGTCACTCAGTTTCAATATTGTCTTTTACTTTAATCACTCGATTTTAATGTCTTTTCACTTTGAGTGACAAAAGTGATATTTTTTGAAAATATAATGTTCAAAATGTCGAAATTATCATAGTTCAGTGACCATTTGTGAAACTTTACCTAATAATATTAACAACAACAACAACAACAACAACAACAACAACAATAACAAAACGTTGCAAGGACTTTCCATGGCTCAAATATAGGGTTTCTCTATTCCTTAATTTTACTTCATCAACTATAAATTAGTTTATAATAATTTTGTAAGTGATTTCGGGCAAAACTGTACGTTCTCCTCTAATTATTTATCATATCCTCATTGCAAGCATGCGAACTGCAAATGATCGAACGCCCAACATTTTAGTGTATTAATTTTTTTTTTCCTAATCTTCGTTTACATTAGCGGAGATCGAACTCTTGATTTAGCCTAATCTTACTCAATGATTGCAAATTGCGCATCATTATCGATTTCCCCAATGATGGCTTTTTTATCACATCCGTCTTCCAAATGAGGTTAAAGTTTCACCGTTACAATTAAGTGAAACTATTGAACGTCCCTACAAGAAAATGACAAAGCAGCAAGAGTTTCCAGACAATTTCGGAAACTAATTTTTGAGTATACTAGCTAATTGGAGGTTACGCCGATCGAATTCCTTGCTTTCTAAGTCATGCAGTAGATAATTTAACCACATATGCCATAGTGTTTTTCTGACAACCGGCGTTGTTCCTGAGGTATAAGCAAGAAAATATGCATACAGAAATAATTTGGTCTGCCATGTCATGGCTCATGACATTAATTTCGTTATAAATTAATGGAGCAATAATATTGGCATATTGCTATATATGCTCTACACGATTTCCTTTTTCACCTTTCTCTTGTAATAATGGTCTGTTTGGAAAGATTCTAATCCCTTTAGATGGGATCAGCGTTGAAAAAAAGTATATATGTAGTTTTAAGTTTTTTCGTTCTCTGCCAATCTATTTTCCCAAAGGTTTGGAAAAATAGGTTGGCGAAATTGCTCGTGGTAATGAATTGTGTATACTTTGGGAGCAGATTGTTTGGAACCACTTTCAAATCGACCAAAACACATCCATGGAAATACGATGTGTTTTTGAGTTTTTCTGGGGAAACCCGCAAGGGTTTCACTCACTTCTTGTACAAAGCATTGCAAGAGCAAGGCCTCAAAGTTTTCAGGGATCAAGAACTCCAAAGAGGCACAAATATTTCTTCAAAGCTCTCAACTGGAATCGAAGAATCGAGGTTTGCCATTGTCATTCTCTCTCCAAAGTACGCTTCCTCGACTTGGTGCTTGGAGGAACTTTCAAAAATTATGGAATGCATGGAAGTCAGGGGCACAACAATTCTCCCAATATTTTATAAGGTGAAGCCAACGAACGTAAGAAATCAAAGAGGAGCTTTTGCAAAAGCCTTCAACAAGCATGAAAATAATTTTGTTGAAGACATAGCAAAAGTGCAAAGGTGGAGAAACGCTTTTACAAAACTGAGCGGTATCGCTGGATGGATATCAACAGAATGGTATGCATGACTACAAGTCTGTCAAAGTAGTTTAGAAATTAGAAATTCATTACATGATGTATGGGTCTATAATTTATTTGATCGAATTTTAGGAGTTGTAATCATTTTAAAACAAAGAGTATTCCATATTGTTGACATCAATAAGTAGGTTATTTTTGGTTACTGTCTTGACTCTTGACTATATGACTACGGTTATTTATCATGATCATTTTTGTTTTTTCTTTTGGTCATAGGTATGAGTACGAGCTTATCGAAGAAATCGTAGCTAGAATTAGTGTGTAACACATCTTAGCTCAATCCAAAAGAAGTTGGTCGGAGTTGATGGACAACCTGTCAAAAGTTCAATTCAAGGAATTGAAGTTGAACAACTACCAAGCCGAAGTTGGAGAGGAGGAAGACGAACAGCTTGCAGTGACTGCTCAAGAAGGTTTGGAAATGGATTACTCTGCGATGTAATAATGGCAGCATTATAGTTTATGTTGGACAAACATAAATAAATTAAACACCCTATTCTAAACTACTTAGGAGTGATGAATAAAGAAACTATAGAATAAAGACTAGTAATTTATACACATATACCATTCAACCATTGAGATCGATGTACGGCCTGCTTAAAGCTTCTACACACAGTACTTGCTTGATGAACAAGGAATCTTAATTTGAATACTCTGAACTTCTTGAAACTTTACTCTTTGATTCAACTTATATTTTCTCTTGTTCCGTTGTCTTTGTTTCATAACAATCGAGATACATCATAATCGATCTCCTATTTCATGTTCACCTCAGTTTTGTGTTTCTTGTACCAAATTAAATATCGACAATAGGTGTTCGATGCTGCAGTTGCATATGAGTACTGTTTGGTAGCGATTATCGAGAATGTATGATTTAGTTGCTAGCAGCGGCGAAGCTAGGAAAAAAATTTAGATGACCTAATTAAAAATTTCAAAGTCAAATATATGCATGTATAAATATACTCTATGACAAGGAAGTTAATGCCAGTTGGTTATTTATGAAACCACCATTGTGAATGTTACGGGTTCAAATATCTTTTAGTAATTTGGTTTTGAGTTTTTATCACTAGAATATGGTCTAAATTTTGATGTACTAGTCAAAATGATATCCAACGTTAAAAAGTGATTAATAAGTTATCTGGACTTTCAAAATGTGTTCCAATAAGATACCATTGGTAAAACATGTTTTTTAAAAGGTGTTCCAATTGACAAAATTCGAAAATCTCGAATCATATATTATTTATGAATTTTCTAGTTTTCCGACTTTGAAAAATCGTAAAAAATCAACGAAACAATATTTTTGCGATGTAAACTCTACGAAAAAACTCAATTTTGACCAAAAAAAGTCTTTAAAAATCATGATTTGAATGTAAAAATCAACAACAGCACCGCCCCATCCGCCCCGTGTGGGGGGGGGGGGGGAAAATTTTAGGAAAAATTATGTTATAGGTATATATACATTAGTACATAAAAATTATATACCGACGTAAAAAAAAATCATGGTGTTCCCGAGGTGGACAATCTCATTCGGTTGAATTGAAAAGTATAGTATATTGGTTCCTCCTCAGCTTTCCAAGCAAATATATTTAAATAATTTTATAAATTTAACAAAAGCAACAAAGAAAAAATATACCTTTTCCCCCCCCTCCACTCCCCCTAAAAAAATTAAAATTTTCCCAGACACAAAATCAATCTGCATTACGTCACGCCCGCCCGCAACTGTCTATCACAGCAACAGAAAATGAATTCTTTCCTGTTTGAAGGCTAAGTTGAGTCCATCTCTTTCAATGTTAATAATGAAAATGAGGAGCAATTGCTTGGTAATGTAAAAGATTCTACATACGGATAAATGGATAATGCATGTTCTTGGTTTGAATTGTTTTTCATTATCGAATTATTAGTTTAGAACTTTAGACCACTTATTTGAACAAGAATTTGTCTGATATGATATCGGTTATTAATTCAAAATGAAACAAATGCACCCTTTTGTCTTGCTAGTTTATCTTATTCTTACAGCACTACTTTCTCAGAAGTTCTCTAGACATATGAAAACATGCTTAAAACCAATAATACTATGTTGCTTCATGCTTGAGTAGAGTGGAGGTTGTCGTAATGCAGTTTTCACCAGATGCATAAAACGTAATATTACAGGAAGAGATCGATAATAATTTAAGCATTCAGATGATAATTAAGTACCACCATTCAAAATGTCATCTTCCATGTTTAACAGCGACACTAATTAAACACTATTTTCGTATATAATAAACTCCCTTTGGCGAAACGTACTAATCAATCTTCATGTAAGTTTCCAAGCAGTTAGTCTCCAATTTCTCTCCCTCTGTTCTTTTGTCTTCAGTTGGTCTCCAATTTGTATAAATAAGCCTCTGGTGCCTCAGAATCTTTGTCAAATTATCATCATCAACTTCTCTGCTCTCTAGCTGCCTTTGTCTCAATCTTTTTCTCTTTTCCAAGCCATGCTTCCATAGCCACTGCTACCATGAATCTACCATCTCTACCTATCCATGTCCTCATTTTCCTTTTGATTCTTCCTTCAGCTTGCTCCATTTATTTCAAAATACCCCGATTTGATGCCACTGCAGCCAACATAGTCTATGAGGGAGATGCAGTGCCTGCTGTTGGAGTAATTGAACTCATTGACAAAGTTAATTATGTGTGCCGTGTTGGCAGGGCAACCTATGCTGAAAGAGTTCCACTCTGGGATTCTCATGCAGGGAAGCTCACTGATTTCACTACACATTTCTCATTCATCATTGACACACAAGGTGCAGCAAACTATGGCAGTGGATTTGGATTCTTTCTCGCTCCTTTCAGATCTCCAATCCCGCCAAATTCAGCTGGTGGCTTTCTAGGCCTGTTCAATACCACAACTAGTGACTTTGCCGGGAACCAGATTGTTCTAGTTGAGTTTGATTCCTACGTAAACCCCGAGTGGGATCCTGCTTATCAGCATGTGGGGATCAACAACAACTCCATTGGTTCGGTTGTGAACACCCCTTGGAATGTTAGCTTACACGATGGAGACACTACTGATGTATGGATTACCTACAATGCTACAACAACAATTCTGAGTGTCCACTGGAGCTACCAAACTACCCCTGCTTCTCCAGAGGAGACAACTAGTCTTTCTTACCAAATTGATCTTATGAAAGTCCTTCCTGAGTGGATCACAATTGGATTTTCAGCTGGTACTAGTCAGTATATGGAGCGAAATAAGATTGTCTCATGGGAATTCAACTCGACTTTGGATAGAAAATATCCTGGTTCAAGTAGAGGAACACATGCAAAGAAGACGATAATGATAATAGTAATAACACTACTGGCAGTATCAGTGGTTTCTCTGATAGTTGGGATGATTGCAGCAAAAACCCTAGGGTTGTGCACGTGGTGTTCCCGGTTGAAGAAAAAGAAAAAAGAAGAGGCAAGTGTATCAGTAACTGCAGTAACAGACAATGGAAACTTCACACCAATCATTGAGGAAAGTAGTGAGGGAGAAGCAGGACCGGGCATGTTCACTTATCCAAACGTTGCAACAGCTACCAACAATTTCTCTAATGAAAGGAAGTTGGGTGAAGGAGGGTCCGGTACTGTTTACAGGGGTGACTTCACTGATATAGATATGACGGTCGCAGTGAAGAAAATTTCAAGCAGGTCTGGGAAGGGAAGAAAGGAGTACATTACGGAGGTGAAGCTCATTAGTAGCTTGAGGCACCCAAATCTGGTTCAACTCAAAGGATGGTCCGGTTTGTGTTTCCTTTTGTAAGTTTGGGCGTTTCCTGTCACGTTTGTACCTTTCCCTGAAATAAATCTGATCTGAACAACTTGTGGTTCGCCTTCGTCGTGTTTCTTGATTCGGATCCAAATTTGAATTTTGATTTGACCCAAGTCGTCAACTGTCAACCCTAAATTCCACCCCAACCCCCCCCCCCCCTCCCAAAACCCCCCCCTCACCAAACCCTCCAAGAACCCCCCACCTGACACCCCTTCCGTCCTCTCTTCGACGACCCCTGCCCCGGGCGTCCGCCGGGTGGTCGTCCGGGTGTTTCCCAGAAACCCGAAAGAAACCCTCCCCCCGCGCCCTCCGGTTGTGGTCTTCGCTTTCTCGAAGGTCTGGCGTCTCTAGCATACCCAAATGTGGAACCTCCCTTGCTCCCCGGCCCCCGGGGGATTCTCCCCTGCGTTCTTGTGTTCCTTCTTTCCCTACCTATCGGTCAATCCTGTTCCGTGGACTTTTGGCCTCGGGTTTCAGCAACCGCCGGTTGGGTTCGAGGGCCCTGGCCGGGGCAGGGCCTCCCGTGTGCTGGCCCGGTTGGGGTCTTGGTCTCTTCTTTTGGTTTCTTAGAGTCCCCTTTTTCAAATATCGACCGACTCGTGCCAGCCGGTTCCTTCCCACCAAAGTTCGTTCCTTCGAGTCTCGGGCCATCCTCGGCTTTCTTCTGCCCTGCGGTTCTCCGAAGGTTTTCGTTTTCAAAGTTCAGGGGCCCCTCCTCTATCGGGGGAGGTGGTCCATGACCCCCGGCCCACTCCCCCCGTGCGGCGGATGTTGCCTGGGGCGTGCGGGGAGAAGCGGATGCGCTTTGTTACCGTCTCCCAGGTTCTTGATTCCCCCACAACCCTGTCCTCCTACCTACGGAACCAATTCCTTTATGTTCCTTTATAAACACCAAGCCGTGAAAGGTTGTTGCTCGAGGGTTCGTTTCCCTTCCGACAAGTTGTCTCCCTGATTTCTCGCGATCGAACCTCCCGGGGGTTTTCTCCCGGGGAGAGAGTGAAGTCCCCCCACCATTGAAAAAGAAATGAAAACGTACTATCACGTCCAAGGGCCCACGGCGGCCCGGTGATCACCCGACAACAAAGCCCCTTGCCGTGTCGTTCGCGAAAGGCTCGCCGGAGAACCCGCGGTCGCGGTGAGTGACGGGAGGGCGATAACCCTGAACGTGAACCGGTGAACAGGATTTTGTTAAGAATTCTTTTTCTACACACCAGCCCGAAGGTCGACCGAAGTTTTACCTCGAAAGCGACCCACCCAGCGGAAAGGAGTGAGGCAAGGGGTCACAAGAGCACAAGTTCCCTAAGAAACGTAGAACCGAAATCAAGAGGCGAGTTCCTATTGGACTTTATATCGACCCACGGTTGTCTAAGCCATGCATCTGTTGAACATGTCTTCGCATCTATTCCAAGAATGTACAAGTGCTTTGCGGATCCAAAATGGAAAAAGGCATGAACAAGGTGGAAGCCTCGAAGCCCCGGGGTGTTGCCATCGGGAAAAACGTGGGGTGTCGAGGGTGTTTACGGAAGCTAAAGCGGTGGAAGTTGTAGGTACAAGCCGGTTGGTTGCAAAGGGTATACCGCGGTAGGGTGTATCGGAGTTTGCCGTGGCAAGTCCCCTCCTTATCTCTGCCAACGGGTTGGCCCTTATATCAATTTGACTGAAGAGCTTTCTCAGGAGCGGAAGAAGGGTATATAGGTGTACCACCGGAACAAATGTAAACCCTCGAGTTGGAAAAGTGTGCGTTGAAAAATCTTGTATGGTCTAAAGCAATCCCCGGGCGGTTTGAAAGTTCCCAAGTCAGAGGCTTGGATACGGCAAGTAATTGATCATACGTTATTCATTAAACTAAGGCCGGAAAGTTACAGCCTTATTGTATATGTTGATGATATGGTTGTTCGGAGATGATCCGAAGAGAAGGAGGCCTCAAGACTTTGTCTAGTGAATTGAGATGAAGGCTTAGGCCAATTGAAGTATTTTTAGGTATTGAAGTTGCAAGGTCGAAAGGTTTTCCTTATCACAAGAAAGTGTCTTGGACCACAGCGACGGAATGTTGTTGCAAGCCTATTGAAACACCCTAGAGATGAATCACAAGCTTGGGTTTTCTAGATCAAGTTCCAACGGATAAAGGCGGTATCAACGTTTAGTTGGTAGATTAATTTACCTCTCTACTCGCCGGATATAGTTGTGTTAGTGTTGTTAGTCATTCATGTTCTCAAGTAAAGAGCATATGGAGGTGTGTCCGTATCGAGGTATTTAAAGACCACTCCAGGTAAAGGATTGTTGTTTGCCAAGGGAAGTGAATTGGTAGCCATAGGCTACACTGATGCTGACTGGGCAGGAGATCAGACTGATCGAAGGTCCACTTCTGGATACTTCACATTTGTGGGTGGTAACTTAGTTACATGGCGAAGCAAGAAACAGAAAGTTGTAGCTAGATCAAGTGCAGAAGCGGAGTTCCGAGGAATGGCTCATGGTGTGTGTGAACTTTTGTGGATTAAAAATGTTATGAAGGATCTAGGTTTCAAGTTTCAAAAGCCTATGGACTTGCATTGTGATAACACCGCTGCTATTGAGATTGCCCATAATCCGGTGCAACATGACCGAACTAAACACGTGGAAGTTGATCGGCATTTCATTAAGGAGAACTTGGATCGAAAGATTATTAAGTTTCCTTTTGTCCCATCTGAAGACCAACTTGCAGATGTTCTTACTAAAGCTGTTTCAGGACGAGTATTCAACAGCTCGATTGACAAGTTGGGCATGATTGACATCTATGCTCCAACTTGAGGGGGAGTGTCAGCGATCTGTATTTAGTTAGTTTCCTTATTTGTAATTAATTGTATTTATGGGAGGAATCTGTTTCCTTGTCTAATACGGTTTGTAACACTTTATATACCTCAAATTGGAGAAGAATAAAATTATCTTAGAATTCCTGAATACAAACTTTGATAGGTGCCATGACAGAGGTCAGACTACGTTTCTTCTTGTTTACGAGTTTATGACAAATGGTAGCCTTGATTCTCACCTCTTTGGGACGAGGTCTCCTCTAATATGGAGCGTGAGATACAAGATATATCAGGGATTGGCCACAGCATTGCTTTATCTTCATGATGCATATCTTCATGAAGGGTGGAAGCAACGTGTGGTGCATCGAGATATTAAGTCAAGCAATATCCTGTTGGATTCTAGCTTTAATGTCAAGTTAGGGGACTTTGGGTTAGCTCGGATAATGTACCATGAGCAAGATCCCAAGACAACTGAATTGGCTGGAACATTTGGTTATGTGGATCCAGAATATGTAGTCACCGGCAAGGCTAGTAGAGAATCAGATGTCTATAGCTTTGGGGTCGTCGCCTTGGAAATTGCTACTGGAAAAAAGTCAGTGTATCGTATGGGAAAGAATTCTGGAATGGGACTTGTAGAGTGGGTTTGGGATCTTTATGGACAAGGAAAGCTTTTTTCTGCTGTGGATGAGAGGCTGCACTGGAACTATGATGAGAAACAAGTTGAGTGCTTGATGCTTGTAGGACTGTGGTGTGCTCACCCTGATAAAAACCAAAGGCCATCGATAAGGGAAGCAATTCAATATCTGAACTTTGATGCAGGATTGCCAAGACCTCCAATGGGGATGCCTTCTCCAGTGTATCAGGTACCTACACCACTGCCCTCGATCATCTCCGGTGCATCGTCAAGTACTACAAGCCTTCAAGAGGGTCGTTGAATAACTGTATATATGTACACAGACTCTCATGATCCAGTCTGTAAAATTTGTATACATGCACGCAAGGTCATAATTAATAGGTTTGTGTTTTCTATAAGAGGTATATGATACGTACGTATGTATCAGAATCTCTGCAAACAAGTCCTAAAGCATTTCGTTTCTCTGAACTAGTGTCAGTAGTGTGTAATGAAATTATGAATTAATTGAGTATTTTGGCATTTTGCATTAAAGTGAAATAAATTTGTATTTTCTTTTTTGAAATCTATATATCTCATTGAACGTTCACAGATATTAACACACATAGTTGTCACTTTAGTCTCTCAACTTTAACCAATTTGTCACCTTCGTCCCTAATATTTCGAAAATATCACTAGATTTAGTTTCTCAATTTCAATTCCGTCTCACATTTTTGTCCATGCCGTCTATTAACTTATTATAATTGTTAAAATTGAGGACATTTTGTCAACTCACTAAGAAATAATTTTTAAATATAAAAAAAATAAGTTAGAAAAAAAATTACTCCATCTAATTAAATATGAGACCTTTATTTTTTTTTTAATAGAAAAGAATTTTTTATTAGAAAATAAGTTAATCAGAAAATTTAAAAAGTATAATAATTTCTCTTTTAAAAATTAACAAAAATACATTTGAGTTAATTGACATTTTAACGTGAATTTAACAGAGGTACTAAAGTGTAAGATGTGATTAAAGTTTAGTGATCAAAGTGATATATATACATTTTGAAATGTCAAAGATGAAAATGTCGAATGAACGATAAGTTGAGTGACTATAAGTAATTTTTTTTTCCTTTGATGTATAAAAATGAGACTTAGTTTTAGATTTTAGTTCAGCGGACAATTATAAATGAGTTGAGTTAATATCAAATGACATAATCAAATCAGTTAGATTACACTTGACTAATATAGGATATGAAATGACACGACATGAAGTCGTGTTCATGCACCTCTTTCATCTAGCTAGTTTTTTTTTTTTACTGACTTTGATCTAGGCTGTCAATTGATCGAACATTGATGCGTTGTCTCAAGCTCCTGTTTTGTTGCTCTTTGAGACATTTTGTGTCTGAGTTTCTCTACAGATATCCGTTAGATCTAGTAAGTATAGCCACCAGGCTGGGTAACACGATAAGTGTATATGATCGACAACGTTAGTGATGGAGGTTGAAGGTTTCAAACCATGTTGGCCGGCCGGTGGTTGGGGGGTTGTTGTTTCACAATAATATTGTAACTGTCTTTATTCAACTATCACAACTGATTGATCTTTTCTTATTTGGCCGGCGACGACTAAAAGTAAGATAATTTCATTTTTATACAGACGTCAACCATGTTCCTCTCTCAATCCCATCCATTAATATACATCACTAACCACGCTGATATATATGCATTCGTTCCAAGGTTGTAAAAGGCGAAAGGCGTACCGAGGCTCTTTTGGCTCCGTGAGGCGTATTTGAAAAGGCGTAAGCCTTGAGGCGTAAAAGGCGTAAGCCTTTTGTAAAATTTATAGTACAAAAAAACATTTCATTAATAATAGTTGAGCTAATTCACCAAATCATCTAAACTTTAAATAAAATTCAAGTTCAAACAATCAAACTTTAAACAAATACAATAATAAACAAACATAAAAATAAAAATTTACTTCATTCTTCCATTTCTTCCTCATCATCAAGTAGCAAATCACCATCCAAACTATCATTATCATCATCATCACTAGCATTGTCTTGAACTTCAAACAAAGGATTGGTTTGATCATATGGATTTTTGAAATGAACTACATCGTCCTCATCAACAAGTGTACTTAAGGACTTGAACTTTTTTCCTATACAAAATTTTATGGACACGGAGTTAAGCAATTTTAATATCAAACACTTAAAATCAAACAAAAACTGTAGGCCTATTAATCATACTTACTTGAAGTTGAAACTTCACCATTTTTTCTTTTGTATATAATCGGAGGAGGAGAAGAATCACGAGGAGGAGTAGGATCTCGAGGAGGAGTAGGATCACGAGGAGGAGTAGGATCACGCGGAGGAGGACTTGGCTCTCTAATATGTAGAGAATTTTCATATGTAGTGATTGGCACATCCATTACCGCATCAACATCAAGTACTTCATCATCAAGCCAACTAGAATCGGTGGGAAGACTTGGATCTTCTTTCTCGGTTATCCATTCATCATCGGAGTCCAATTCTCCCACTACAATCGGATCAAACATTTCTCTCCTTCTAATATTCCGATCCCTAAGAGCGAGATTATACTTCACATATACCAAATGACTTAGCCTTTGATGCTCAAGCCTATTCCTATTTTTGGTATGAATCTATAAGAAAAAATCAGCAAACAATTTTTAATATTGAAAAACTAATAATTAAAATTTCTAAATCAAAGTTTCATATTTATATTTACCGATGCGAAGGTGCTCCAATTCCTCTCACAACCAGAGGCACTACAAGTAAGGGAAAGGACCCGAATAGCAAAATTCATCAACTCCGGCGTTGCCGTACCATATTTTTCCCACCACCAAACTATAATATAAGGATAATAAAAATAAAAACAATTCAATTCAAGGATAATATAAGGATAATATAATGTTCAACTAATTCACATATACATACTAACCTGGAGATCGAACTTTCCTAGTCCGCAAGGCCATATCACTTCCAAACTTGGAAAGTTTACGATCATACAAGTCCAATTGTAATTCTGCATTGATACGTTCTTGTTGATCATCAATCATCCTATCCATGCAAGCTTCCAAACCCTCCTTTAGTTCCTCATCACATGAAAAGTCATCTTCATAACGGAATTGGGGGTTCAAGTAATAACCCGCAGCATGTAATGGTCGGTGAAGTTGTGGATTCCATCTAGCATCAATTCTTTTCCAAATTGATATATATTTGGCTTCCACATTTCCAAAACTCCTAGCAATCTTTCCTTTTGCAGAATCCATCAACTTATATATATATCCCATTGCCGGTCTCACTTCCGAATCCACTTCTCTTAGAACACAAACAAGTGGCATCACCGCCTTAATGCAATATTTTACATGCTCCCAAAAGTACCTATCATTTAGCACACAATCCCTTGCATAAAGACCTTCCTTGTTTTTTTTCTTTTCATATGCACTCTCCTTCCATTTTTCGGATGTAAACATAGCAACAAGACCATCCTTTTGCTTGAATAAGCTTTGAAGAGTAAGAAAAGCAGTGGCAAACCTTGTCACGGCAGGACGAACAAGCTCCTTGTTTCCAGTGAATCCTCTCATCATAGAGAGAACCGATGAGTGCCCATAGATGAACTTGGTTATGTGCTTTGCTTTTGTAATTGTTGATTCAAACACTTTCAACTTGCAAATATCTTCTAGCATCAAATCAAGGCAATGGGCCGCACAAGGAGTCCAATACAATTTCTTCCTTTCAGCCATAAGAGTCTTACCTGCCTTCACATAATTAGAAGCATTATCGGTAACAATTTGAACCACATTCTCCTCACCAATTTCATCCACAACTTCGGCCAAATACTTAACCATCAAATCTGCATTTTTCACAGTATCGGAGACATCAACCGACTTCAAAAACCATGTACCTTGAGGGCTATTCACTAGAAAGTTGAGAATAACCCTACTTTTTCCATCTGTCCACCCATCGGTCATAATGGTGCATCCATATTTTTTCCAACTCTTTTGATGCTCCCCTCATACCTTTGACATCAACAATTTCTTCTTTCAAAATCCAAGTTTTCAACTCATGAGGAGTTGGTGGTTTAAAACCAGGGCCAAAGTTAGAAACTGCTGCCATCATTCCTTTGTAATAAGGAGTACTTGCTGCATTGAATGGAATTCCACTAGTATACCACCACCGCCCAACAACTCGACACACATCTCTTCTTTCTTGTTTTTTGAATGTAGAATCCAATGTGACTTGCCGAACATCAACAGTTACATGCTTGTCCATCGGTCCTCTAGCCCTGGCCGGAAGAACCATAGAACCTGAACTCGCACCAACCGGAGTTTGAATACTTCCACTCGCACTATTGACAACTTCAAAAGGAGCTGCTGATTCCACTTCCACACTTTGCATTCCTCCAATCTCACGCATTAACTCATCCCGATCTTTATTTTGCCTTAACTTTTTCTGTAAAGCTGCAACACACTCCTTCTTTACATTTGGTGGGACTTTAAGACACTCAGAAACATTCTTTCTTGTGCATGCCAAGTGCTCTTTGAACCTAGCAACACCTCCGGTGATCCTATGATCACAAAATGAACATAAGAAGTAGAGTCTTTCTCCAGGGATTGGTTTGACCCATTTTCGAGAAAAATCTGGTGGCATTTTGGCTGCAATGAATGGTATACAATCTTCAATTCTTCATAATATTAAGTTATTCACAATCAACAATTCATATATTTCTGATTTCTAACATACCCATTAAATTATCCTCAATTTTTAACATAATTGATTATCATAAATTCTAAGAACAAGAAAAAGCTGGAATAATTTTGTTCCCAACCATAAGGGTGCAAGCAATCCAGCAAGGCATTTATCCTCTCAGAAGACCATATTTTAGAAGTTCAACAATGTATAACAGTTTATAGATGTTTGGATCAAATTCTAATACACAGTAAGAAAAAGATTAGAAAGTTGAATCTTTTGACTACATTCACCTAGAGTTTCAGAACAATGGAACAACTCGATATATTTGATCACTTGCAATAAAAAATATCATACTACTGTTAAATATATTTCCTGAAAATCAGTGGGATTTTGTATGTTCACTTTGTTATAGTGTTATAAATCCTAATTAACTAACTACATATCTATATAGCAATTATTCATATTGAACACGATTTGAGACTAATATCAATCTTGTTTGAAACCATAAGCGGAAACCTTTAGTTGTAAAAACGTTTTTCATATTAAGCGGAAAATTCTGTCACTTTTATTCTTTGCTGAGGAACCGGTGAACAAAAGCTATAAAATTGCTACTATACAGTAGTTCGTGTTGGATGACACAAATAACCCCACCAAGTAGCGGTCTGGACACCGTTCCTAGTTAATTAACAACTACAGCTTATTTTGAGCTTGAGGCTAAAATCAATCAGTTGTACTGGAACAAATTGATATCAAAATCAAACCACAATAAAAACCCAAATACAATACGAAAGCCCAAAACACGGAGAGAGAAACGCTAGTAGAAGGGGCACGGGCCACACAGGGCCCAAGGGAACAAGAGGAGGGCGCACAACAAGGGCGCAACAAACAAGAGGCACGGGTAGACCACGGACAAAGAGGGGGGGGGCGAGGACAAGAGGGCGAAAGGGCCAAGAGAGCAGAGAGAGGAGAGGGTCGATCGAAGAGAGGCGGTAAATCTAAGAGTAGAGGTGATGAGTGAGAGTCGAGCGGAAGGTTCTGAACACAAAGGTCAAAGTGTTAATTGAAGATGGGGATCCAAAACTGTCATTTTGGACTTTTGGTGTAAAAAAAAATCCCGAAGGCTACCTTGAGGCGTAAGCCTTTTTAAGCCTTTTCGCTTCGGCGCCTTTTCGGTGAAAAAGGCTTGAGGCGAGTTTTACTCGAGGCGTCGCCGCATTTCATGGTAGCCTCCCGAAAGCTAGCCTTGAGGCTAGCCTGAGGCTAGCTTTTTTGAACCTTGATTCGTTCACATACTGAACTCTCTCATCTGTTCCTGAAATCAACCCCCTCCCAAAAAAGTAGCTATTTTCCAAAAGGTTTTTCATATTGCTTTCAAGTAATTAATTATCTGTCTTGGGATCGAGCATGCAGATGGCTTTCCAATGGATTTGAGCACTCAAAGGATCGGACCTCCACGTCCGCTTCATGCATGGTCTCGGCCATGATGTGTTTCTGAGTTTCAGGGGGGGAACCCGCAATGGTTTTACAGACCATTTGTTCACACCATGATAGGGGCTAGGAATCGGTGCAGGGACTGAAACTAATGAATTAGAAGTGCACGGAGTCAAGGACTGAACTGATTAGACTCCTAAAATTTAGAATAGTAAAAGAATTTAGTACAAAATAAAATAATAAAATTGATTGAAATTTTTTTTTTAAAAAAAAAAACAGTTGGTCAAGCTCATGGATGCCATATTTTTTCATATATTTTTCATATATCAAGAAAAAAATTGAAATAACTAGAACACTTCTCCAACGTCGTGTCTGCCGATGAATGAAAAACATGGGGTGTGTGTCCATCCATTTGAAATCGAGAAACAATTGTTTCTCTGTTATTCCATGCCATTCCAAGCCATTGCTTCAGTAATGAAAGTGACATACGGTCTCAAATTTGAGTGACCAAAGTGACATTTTAAAAATTTGAGTGATGAAAGTGTCTAAAACCCCAAAGTTGAGTGATCAAAAGTGACATTTTCCCATTTTTTAAAGAAAAAAAATCACTTTTAGTTCCTTAACTTTGACTCGTTCGACACTTTCGTCCTTAAAATTTGAAATATATCACTTTTGTCCCTGAATTTCAATACTGACTATCACTTTGGTCCTTGACCGAAAAAAAATGGTGCAAAACTTATGCCAAAATGTTCGCAAGGATGAGATGAGTAATTTTTATAATTGAGACTAACCTCAATTCAATCTATAATGGTCATTTGTCTTGAAAGCTGAAGAAATTTAAATTCTAAAATTCTTCGTCGCGTAGTTGAGCAAGGTTGGTGGTTGAACGCCAGGAGGTTCGAGCCCGTATGTGGTGTTGTTCTATTTGGGAATCAGAAGTTTATTCGGTGAAAACTCGGTCATGAAAAGTGTTAATAAATGTCAAAGTTTAAAGGAAAGTGTCGAATGAGTCAAGTTTAGGGATAAAAGTGTATTTATCTTTTTTTTTTTAATTTTTTGTTTCCAAGTCTCTTTCTCTCCAACTTTATATTTTATTTTGAAGTCTTCTTTTTCTTATTGCCAAAAAACAGGTGTTGATATTAACACCCTTATCCTCTATTCCACTCTTTTTATTCTTTTATTATTTTAATTCAACTTTATTTAATAAATTGTCTTTACTACCTCCTAAATTCCCAACAATCCTACGAGTCGAAACTCACAACTCACCCTTTTTATTCTTTTTCTAAGTGTCCTTCCTTATTTTTCTTTCTCCGCACCATGATTGATTGATATTGTTAAAAAAAAAAAACCTGATTGATTGATAGACGAACAATTGTTCAATTCGGGTTTGTTTCTCATGAAACCGCAAGAAATTTCTTTGATTTCAGTCAATTTGTGAGCAATATATAACATCAATTAGTATGATAAGAAAAAAAATTAACCGAAAGTGAGAGAATCGCAGTGTGAAACCAACAAAACTCAATCCATACAAAAACTCCAACAAACTAGAAACCAAAAAAGAAAAGAAAAAAATCAATCTTGAACCGAAAGTACAAAGGAAAACTAAGAACGGAAAAAGAGTCACCTAATTACAAATACAACCAATAATTAAGATCAACAAAATTTTCTATTTCGGTCTATTTTAAGGAAAGAAAGCATGGATGATAAGGTAAGGAATCAAGGATAATCATGGATGAAGTCATAATGACTAGGAAGCCACCAGCCTTATTGAGGTCACAATTGTTTAGTGACTTTTTTTTTTGTCAGAAGTAAAATTTAATAGATAGGAAATGTTAAATTACATCAGATATAAGTACATCGGAAAGCCAAGAAGGTCATTCCTCAACCCAAACACTGAATACAGGAAACAAAAACGCACTTTTAGCTAAATTATGCGCTGCCTGATTACATTCATGATGTACAAATGTACAAATAACTGAATTGAAGAAATGAAAAAATGACTTAACTTCTTCTAAAAGAGCTCCTTCCATAGATAAATTAGCAGCCGAATCTTGAAGCAAACTAATTATACTTTGGGAATCCATCTCCAGAACAACTTTATCAAAAGCTCCATGAATAGCCAATTGCAAACCCATAGAAGCTGCATATAATTCGGTTGCCTTTGGACTGAAATTGCCAATTAGACCTTTCAATCCTGCCAACATCAGAGAACCTGATTCATTGCGAATCAAAACTCATAATCCACCTTATTTGGTGACTCGATGTTAACTTAGGGAGCCATCCGCCTTATTTTATGTTTTTTGTGACCTCTATTGTTCATTATGACGCTTGTAAATAATAAAATAAGGCTGAGCTCCCAAGTTAACATCAAGTCACTAACAGTTGTGACCTCAATTGTTAAAAAAAAAAACAATTGTGACCTCATAAAGTCATAATGAAATTAGTATTTAAGGTAGTTGTTCTCTACTTCTCTGCATCGATCGATCTCTGTCTTTATCTCACTTTCTTTCAGTTTCTCTTCTTCAAGTCGATCATGCTACCATGAACTCCTTTGTCATGAGCCTGATACCATTTCTACCTATGGTATCCTCTTCTTCCTTGTGTTTCTTCCTATTCGATCGTGTTTGTTTCTTTTTCCTTTTCTAATAAAACTAGATCCAAAAGTTCCAAACAATTGCTGGTAGTAGATAGCGTAGTGATTTTGGAATCCGATCCGTCCACACATAATTAATCTATGGCGTTGAGCACCCAAACATCCTCCACACCCGCTCCTTCAGCACATCCGGTAAGAATTTGTGATGTGCTTTTGAGTTTTGGAGGGAAAAGCTGCAAGGATTTCGTAGACGATTTATGCAAAGCATTGCAGGGGCGAGGAATCACAGTGATCATGGAAGATGAAGAACACACAGATACTTGTCTCTCGACTGCAACAATCAATTCAAGGTTTGCTATCGTTGTCCTCTCGCAACAATATGCTTCTTTTACCTGCTGCTTGGACAAACTTTCAACCATTTCGCATTGCATGGGAGGCAAAATTTTCCCTATTTTCTATGAGGCTGAACCCTCCGATATACGCCACCAAAAGGGATGCTTAAAAAAAGACTTCGACAAGTTTGAAACAGAAGAAGATATGACAAAGGTGAAGCGGTGGAGAACTACTTTGAGGGAAGTGTGTAATATCTCTGGGTGGGCTTCAATGGCTGCTTCAACACATTGGTATGCATTAATTACTTATTATTAATTAGTACCATTTCAAAAAGATAGTTAATTGGTGATATAAATTTCTTTGGATGCATGGTTCATAATTTTCTCTGGCTCTTTTATTTTGTATTTTTATATTGACAGTGACACCGAGCTTATCAAAGAAATTGTAGAACACTGCTATAAGCTTCGATGTGGCGTATGCCATGAACATTGGAGGAGTTTTATCTCAGCAGATTCAAGTCGAATTGGGTATGTCGAACATCCTTTCTGGCAGCAATATTATTGTCACTCTCACGAGGGTGATGGGACTTCAAAGTGTTGTAGCTGTGACAGATTAAAGCCAAGGGACATACATTATCTTTTACTTGATGATGGTCGGTACCTATGTCCGAAGTGTCAAGAGTCGGCAATTTTCGACACTGACAAATGCCAATCCCTTTACCTTGAAGTACAAAAATTTTATAAAATTTGAAACCAAATTCTATTAGTTGTTGACAAAAAAATTATAGAGTCAAGAAGGGAGGGGAGTAAATTCATCTTGAAGCAAAAGAAATTCTCATCTGGTAGGCCTTCCTCGTTGTTGACAGGCTCACTTGGCTCAAGAAATATAAAGCGTATAATTTAATTTCTATCCAATTTCAAATTAGGAGGTGAAGAAGGTTGTGCCCCATAGTTGTAAACTTCTAAATCTATTCATTAAAAAGGTCTAATTTAGAAGAAATTTGAATTTAGAAATACCAAATTGATTCAAATAAGAAGTCTCCACATAAAAGCGCAATTATGCTAGTGGTACTCTTCTTGAGGGTATTGTACCATTAATGCATTCCAAACTGGTATGTACATACGTGTTTTCAATATCCCCTTTGATTTTTCTTTCAGTTAGTTTATCTTTTTATTTTTCTATGAAACATATATGATATATGTTCTCAAAGGTTTAGAAAAAGGTGAAATCACCATAAAATCGGTCCATCATCTAATCCATGGAAAATGCGTTTTTCTAGTTTCGAGGGGAAAGATCTTACAGCAGGTTTATATAAAGAAAGGGAAATAACTTTTCTGGAAACTTTGAAAGGGCAATTATTCTAAACACTTTTCTCAATAAACAATAAGGTTTGATAGTTTCAAATTATTTCTACTGTGTTTGAAAAATTTCAGTGGTTTGGATGCATAGTGTTTTCCCAATTTTTTTTGACCTCTAATGTTCGAAGAAAACCAATTCTTTTGTCAAGCCTTCAAAAGTATAGAGAAAAATTTAAATTGAAAGCATGCAGTAAACTCTTTAACAAAGTGGCATATCAGTGGGTGCATTCTGAAAAAGAGGGTATGCAATATGTTATTAACTAGTACTACCATTTAATGCTAAAAGTAAATGCTACATTTTTCCCTAATGAGTTTTTGTTTTATTTGTAGTTTTAGAAATTTATCCCAAAAATTGTAGGTGTGTGATTACAAGTGGTGTGTGTGGTCAACAGGAGGATTAATGAGCTTCATATTTCAGTTGATGAGTTGTGTTTGGCATCTGGAATGTTTTAGTTGTATGTTTTTCCGTTCACTGATCAAGTTCTGGGTGTGTGAGCAGTCACCCTTTCCATAATTACAAGCTACAATGTGATGTATGCAATAACTATTCCAGAAAATACAGATGGTGAAATCAGTATATGGAAATCTTTAAAAATATTTCTCTCATGAGGGCAATAAAGAGGGTGAGGAAAATTTCAAGAGGAGAGAAGGAGTATATAACAAAACTCCCAGACTCTAATTATGGGTGGAAGGCCTGGAAATTTGGTTATTCGTCCAGGATATGTAGGCAGTGATATATAGCTAGTACACATAATGATGAAAAAGATTGCACTTAATTTCATAGCATAATGGGATAGAAATTAAGTGAAGTCTTTGGTTTAAGTTGGCTTTAATTTCCTAGAATCAAGTCCTTAAGTCTTCAGTAAAAAAAAAAAAAAAAGTCCTTAAGTCTTAGAATAAAATGTCTTAGGCCTTTGGAATTCTTTGGTTTCAATTTCTTAGGCTTTTGGCTTTTTTACGTCAGTTTATTTGACTTTTTTCATTATAGTTAAGTAATTATGTATGACTCTTGAAAATTTTGAGAGTCTATATAAGCATATGTAAGTGAAGTTGCAAAAGACATATTTGAGTTGCAATTGAGTTATCCATAAAAGTGAGCTTTATGTCATTTCATGAGTGTCTTTCTCTTTAGAGAATGTCGTTCCAATTCTTCTAGTTCTATACTTGTAGGAAAGGTTTAAGAGATGAGACATTTGAAAACTTAGTTTTATCTCAGTAATCTGGACATTACAACAAAAATTATTTAACAACAGTTAGAAAATGCTCAAATTCTTATAAACACATTGAAGTTTATATTTAACCAATATTGAATTCACATTCTTAGCAAAAGTGTGTTTGGCCGTCATTGATAAAGCTCGACATCCATTTGAGTGTCTCTTGACGATTGATTTGCGGAAATATCAAACATTGGTAAGATTGCTTGACCGTTGATTGTGTCTTAGGGCTGATAACTTTCAGCTCCTCTAACTTCACTACAAAGTCAAAGTAATGTAAAATTGACTTTAGCACGTAACAACTAAATAGGTATTGAAGAAAATATTAACACAGAAATTTAATTTAACAAATTTTTGTGTATATATCTATCTCCTTATCCGCGAGGAAGCATACTAGCTGTTGGCTCATAAAGTCATCATTGCATACCGAGTATCAACTAACATTTGGTTTGGTGGATAATATAGTTATTTCCATCAAAATGTGATAGACATCCCAAATTTGATTCCCTCTCATTAATAATAATTAGGAACTGCCACACCCCCTATGGGTATGGGAGTGAGAATGAAAGTGGGATGTGTAGTTTAAGGTTCTGAGCGTGAGAAGTTATAGATAGTTTTCTTTTTTAATTATTTATTTGTTTTGTATTTTAACTGTTTTATCTTTGATGATTAAATTTAAGTAAAATATTTAATATTTAAATCTTTAGAGAGCATTAATTTAAAAAAAAATCAATTTTCATCTACAAACGGGAATTTACTTAAATTATAGTATAGGTTTTTTTTTCTTGTTTGCCACATCAGCCCGGGCATATTGGAAATGCCAAAAAAAAATATCTTACTCGGCAAAATTAGCTAACAGACTTTTAATTTGCCCGCGAAAATTGCAATGTTGCACTGCAAACCCTAATTTAAAAAGCTAGCCCCAAATCTTTTCGCTTTATGTTGTGGGTTCGAGATTAGTAAAAACCAATTTTGAGTTGCTGATCACTTTTTTCTCTCTGATTTTAGATCATTTGCGTTAATTCTACGGAGCCGACAGCTCGTAAATCAATCTTTCCTGGGATCAATCCTAGCTGGCTCCTCAAGGGACTCGGATCCTCTCCTCACGGAGAGGTGCCTCCTTTTTCCTTACTCTTTAATTCTGGCTGTCCAATCTAATCTTGCGGCCAGGATTTGCCTTCTTTTTTTGTTTCCTTCTTCTCTCTCATCCCCTCTCTCTCTTCGTTCTCTCTTCCCCTCCTTTTGCAACTCCCTCTCTCTCTTCTCTCATCCCATCTCTTTCGTTCTCTCTCTCTCTCTCTTTTTCCGGGACCTCTTTTTATGCCCCCACTGCAGCGGCCACGCCGCCGGAGCCTACGCGGCCGGGACCGGGTGTCCGATCGGGGTTATGGGTCGGGCGGTTTTCACGGCCGGGAGAAGTGGGTACGCCTCCAAATTGGGATAGGGTCGGCTTTGGGCAGCGGGTTGGTGGCCTGGAAAATGAAAAAGAGGGAAGGGACAGACATAGAGGAGGAGAGACGGGGAGAGGGGGAAGAGAGGAGAAGGAAAAAAAAAGCAAAAGAATCCTGGCCACTAGATGAAATTGGAGGGCCAGGATTCGTTGGTGGGGAAAAAGGAGGCACCTCCGTGAGGAGAGGATCTGAGTCCCTCCTCAAGAGGCCGCAGGTTCAATACTCCAAATCCTGATTGTCTTATTAATTTCTATGGAGTTATTAATTTTCGTTATAAATATGTTTGATAGTATAGATGGCTAGCTCTTACTGCCTGAATTCAGCAACCATATCAGTATATCACTATCTTTTAATTTTTGTTTTAATGGTTTAGTTGTATATGTACTCTTCCTACCTCATCCTTCCTTCATCTGTTAAGGACCGGAATTGCGCAAATATCGAATGAAATATTTAACTCAAAACCACTGACAAAATATATGAGAAATAAGAGTGATAGAAAACATCGAGAATTAACGTGGTTCGGCAAGGTGCCTATGTCTACGGGGCAGCAACAACAAAGAACTTCCACTATACAAATAATGGGTACACCAAGAGTAAACAACTTCAAGTATAACACACCGGAAAGAAACACAATCTCACACTTTGTTTGCTCCCTCACACACACTCTTTTCTTGGAGCGACTACAATTGCACTTCTCTCTCTCTATTTTCTGCTCACTTGTGCATGCACATTGCGTACATATATTTATATATATAGCTATAGCTATAGCTATAGCTATAGCTGCAGCATGCACAGTTGCACACAATGTTCATATTAAATGCATGCACGCACATTAGTCAAAAACAAAAGAAGAGAGGACTCTTGTTTTTCCACAAAGGCTCTCCTTAACAACCCAAAAGGAAATTTCCTCCAGCTTTCCACCGTAGAAAAAATCTACCACCTTTAGACTTCTACTTGCTGCTCCATATTAATTAAACCTAACCTAGCCATGTGGTTCTTCCATGTAGAAGGGACCATTCAACACCATCATCTCTGTCTCTTTAACTAAAAACAAAGTACAATGGACTATAGCAAGAATATTCTCTCATAAACAATGTCCAAAAAACTAATCAAATGTTATGGTCATTGCATAAAGTCATCATCATCATGTAAGTTTCCAAGCACTCTCCTATTCAATCCTCTGCCTCCTTCTAGCTGTTCTGTTGTCTCTGTTTTTAGCTCTAGTTGGTCTCCAAATCACTTGTATAAGTAAAGGTCGGTGGCTCAAAACCTTGATCATGATCAAGTCACTATGCAATTTGTGCCTTCAAAAAGCCATAGTCTAAGAATCCAAGCAGTTGGTACCAATTTCTCTGCATATTTGTCTTCTAGCCTTATCAGTGTCTTTCTTGTCTCCAATCTTCCTGCCACAGCCCATAGCCACATCCAACATGAACTTACCATCCAAACAGTACCCTCCTTTTTGCTTGTGTTTCTTCCTTAATTATGCTTGTTCAATTTTTTTTCGTGAGGTTGGAAACCACTTTCTGATGGCATTCATCCCCCAAAGAGCATCCATATCCACCCCTTCTTTGTAAAACTATACTCCCGAAGGTTTAGAAGAGTTGCTAAGAAAATTTCTGGTAGTGATTGCGTGTTGGGAGCAGATTTCTTGGAAGTTAGAACCACTTTACAATGGCACTCAGCGGCCAAAGAGCATCCATATCCACCCTTTCAGCTCATCGAGGGAAATATGATGTGTTTTTGAGTTTCAGGGGCGAAACCCGCAGAACTTTTACAGACCATTTATTCAAAGCGTTGAAGGATAGAGGGATCAATGTTTTCAGGGACCATGAACTTGAAAGAGGCATAGATCTTCCTTCAATCCTCTCGAATGCAATCAAAGAATCAAAGATTGCAATCATTGTCCTTTCGCCGGATTACGCTTCCTCCACCTGGTGTTTGCAAGAACTTTCCAAAGCTTTTGAACAAATGAAAGACTGGAAAACAATTCAGAGAATTATCCCCATCTTTTATAACGTGGAGCCCTCTGACGTGCGTAGACAAAGGGGAACATTTGATGAATCCTTCAAGAAGCATGAAGAAAACTTGATAGAGCATAAAAGGCTGCAGCAGTGGAGAACTGCCTTGACAGACTTAAGCGGTATCACCGGGTGGAATTCAAAAGATTGGTAATACTATTTTAATGCTAAAATGTACGAATTATTTAACAGTTATATATGTTCATTATATCTATCCTGATTTATTCTCTTATTATTCTTTTGTTGTAGGAACTATGAGACCGATTTTATCGCAAAAATTGCAGAAGCAGTGTATAACAAACTGGTATGTGCTTGCTGCAAGATGAGGATTGATGATGAGGAGCTATATTTCAGTTGCATGGGTGCTGTTTGGCATCGAGAATGTTTTCGTTGCAATGCTTGCAATCTTCCATTCACTGATAATGAGTTCTGGAAGTGTGGGCATCACCCTTACCACAAATCGTGCTATAAGGAACGATTTGATGTTTGCAAGCGTTTTTTCCTAGAAAATTCAGACGGTCATACTGAGTATATGGAACATCTACAAAAGGATTGCACAGGCAGGGCTAGTGAGGAGTCAGATGCTCATATCTATGGGGTGGTTGCCTCAGAAATTACCACCAAGGATTTCTTCGATGAGATCAAGTTGTCCGAAACATTATCAGCACCAGTACCAGTACCAGAACCAGAACCAGAGACAGAAAATGTAACATCAACGAAGAGAGACAGCGGTGCAAGAGAACCAGGATTGCGAAGGTTCTCTGATCCATATGTTGCTATAGCTACCAAGAATTCCCCAAATGAGGGAAAGTTGGGTGGAGGGTTTGGTGCTGTTTACAGGAGCCTTTCAGCCGGATTAGATATAGTTGCAGTGAAGAATATTTCAAGAGGGTTTAAGCTGAAGGATAACAGCTTTAGACTCCGAAATCTGCTGCAAGTCATAGGATGGTTCTTACTTCTATACCACCTGTTCATGCCAAATGGTATCCTTGATTTTCCCCTCTTCGGGACTTCTGTACTAAACTGTGGGACATGCTTTATGTGTATTACCTTGGAATTTGCACATTATTTCCCTAAAATGTGGAAGCAATTGGTAGTGCATCTCAGTATTAAATCAAGCAGTATCCATCGTATCCTGTTAGGTTCCAGCTTTAACTTCAACTTCATGCGAGATGGTATCCTTTATTCTCGCCTCTTGTTAAAGATTTCTTCTCTACTATGGGCGACAGCACTCCGTTTATTCCTGGGATGGACCTACACATTGCTTCCTGAATGTGCAGGGTGCTTGCAGCAAGGTGTGGTGCCCGGGAGTAGTAAATCAAACAACATCCTGTTGGATTCTATCTTTAACGGCAAATTCATGCCAAATTACACCCTTGATTCTCAAGCCTTCTTTGGTAAGAGGTCTCTACTAGACTATACTGTGAGACCTTTTATATCTATCGGATCGGCTTATGCGTTGTTTTATCTCCATCAAATGTGGAAGCAATTTATGGTGCAGAGGAATAATACATTCAACACTTTCGGAGGTATGAATTGTATCTGCTGGTTACAGTCTGACGGCTTTGGTTACCAGTCATATCTGCTTATTGAGTCCACACTGGATGGTACCCTTGCTTCTGACCTCTTTGTGCAGATTTATCCTTGGCCAGCCCGGGCGGCATCATACATTATATTCTCAGAATGTGCCTATACACGGTTTTATGTCCTAAAATTTTGCTGGAAGCAATTTGTGGTGCACAGGGATAATGTTCTGTTAGATTCTAGCTCTAACGTCAAGGTCATACCAAATGATATCCTTGATTCTCTCCTCTATAGGGAGAGGTCTGCTCTACTATGTTGCGCTTGTACATGCATATTATATATGGGATTGACCTCTGGTGTCTATCTAGTCATTCTAATCGTGTACTGTTGGCTAATTTTACTGCGCTGGGAAACAATTAGCTTTCTCTCCCGTTGGTATCTCCCCCGTTGGTTGACAAGGGAAATGCACCATGAACAAGGAAGGCTTCTTTCGGTACTCGCTGCAGAGAGGCTGCTCATGATGATCCAGTGTCATCTTCAAATTCGAATTCGAATACACCAGCCTCATCCCCGCATTCAAATTCAAGTACATAGTTTGTAACATAGGTTTTTTTTTCTTTTCTGTAGATAGTGTAGGTAGAGTTAGACTTGTATTGTGCTCTCCTTGATTAATATCAAAGGCTCTTAATTAAGATTAATCTATGCAGCCAGCCAAATACACTCTGCTGGAGTCAGCATAAAATGCAAAAAGATGATTTGATTTTCTTACAGAATTCAACCATCTATAGTGTTTCTTCAAAAATATAAAACTAATTTACGACGGCCCTGTGTTTGAAGCTTCAATTAAGGCGGCAATGATCGATGATAATTTCCAGCTGGGTTCAACATATCAATGACTAATGATAATGATTGCTTAATAACAGTATATCTAAGATAGTCAAAGTAATGCTAAAATACTTCATCTGATTTTGACAAAACCTTGATTAATCAATTAAAAATAGACCACCATTTCTGACAAAGTATGTAATGCTATCACTGACCTACGTACCATTTATGCATTTCAATATCCTCATTCTCCATTAGCCAAAAAAAAAATATATATATATATATATACACACATCCTCATTCTCCATTTGTTTCTTGCTTGTGCTTGCGCTTGTTCATTTTCTTTCTTTCTTTCTTCTCACTAAAACTATTTTCCAAGGTTTGGCAAAATGGCTAGGCACAAGTGATCGGTTGTGGTCAATGTTGTTGGGAGCAGAGTGCTTGAAACCACCTTGCAATGGCGAAAAATAATTAACAAGTATATATTAGGGTTTAGAGAAATAAAGCCATTGGCAAACAGAAGCTATATCAAAGACGTGTATGGAAATAAAGCCACTCAATAACTAAGCAGTAGCAAAGCAAGAATGAATTCAATTGCTAAAAGTGATTCAGACAAAAAAAAAAGCGAAAGTCAGTCATAGAGAAAGATTTAATTACTCGTTAGCAGCCACTTACTAACATGGGGGAGCAAAGTGTATATAACAAAGCCTATTTCTTTAAACGCAAAGGTAAATGTTGAATTGTATGTTTTCAATTGGAAATGGAAAATTGGAAACAGTTGAGAATCATCAAGAGCAAATTATCTTTTTGGATTGTCTTAAGTGCTTTCCTTAAAATTTAATTTGCGGAGGCTTAGTTCTGCTAATAAGACATCATCACTATGTATAGATTTTCAGACATTTTCATTTTCTGGGTTGTTGAGGTTCAATCAGTGACGGAGCCAGGATTTCAAATTAACATTGGCTAAACTTTCTCTCGGTAAAAGTTTTAAAGAAAACAAATCGTATTTTCTTTGACTAGTGAAAAGATAAGAGTTTTAAATCCTTTCATTCTTCTTTTGGGACTTACCGACCTAAGTTTCTTTTAATTGAGTGAAGAGAAAGACACAATCAGAATTTTTCTTTTGCCAATGAGACTATAAGATTTATTGATGATTGACCATTTTAATTGATAAACAAAACAAAACATATTGACTTTGAAGACTGGTTGGGCTATTATTCTTAATAGGGTGAGGTGTAGGCTTAATTAAGCCTATGTATTATATGCGTGATCCTCACCTTGTTCCTTGGCGTTTACGGGTTGCATGGGATAATTGCTTGCACCACATCTCCCAAATGCATTTTCGGTCTTCTCATATTTTTAGAGAGGGTAATCAAGTAGCTGACACTCTTGCTAAGACTGGTTTATCCTTGACTGGCATGACTTGGTGGGATGATCCTCCTCCTTCCATTCTTCCTTTTTTACGGCGCGATAAATGTGGTCTCCCAAATCTTCGAATTTGTTAATTTCCTTTATAATTGTGTTTCTTTTGTATTGCATGGAGGTTGTGTCTCTTTGCTTTGTTCCTGAGGAGTGGTGTTGTTCCTCATATTTGGTTGTAACGTTTTTTCTTTTTTCCTGAATAAATTGGGGGTTGGAGAGCTCCTGCTCTTTCCAATTGCCGCTTAAAAAAAAAAAAAAAAAAAAAAAAAAAAAAAAAAAAGCCTATGTATTAAAGAACAAAGAAGAAAGCTGCATGGGCTATAGCGCAGCCAGCCCTCTTCTTTTGGGTCCAATTACGTTTACTGATTTGTGTTAAACACTTATACTTGAGAATAAACGGATTACTTGGAAGGATCCTTAAGTACATTGGCCTAACTCTGATATCACTAGTGTAATATACTGGCAGCTCCTACGAACAAGCTATATAGGTTCATTGAAAATGCACGAGTAAGAATTAGGACGACAACCAGCGTTGCTCATGAGGCGTGGAAACACCTTCTTCTACTTGTCTTGCTACTTTGTCTATACTAGCCAGTTTGGGCTGAAAATTGATAGATAGTTGTCACAGTGCAGTTGCACTATATGAAACGTAAAATGACAGAAAATATATACTAGTTTAAGCATTCAGATGATAAGCTCTAGATGTCATCTTTCATTGTTTAGCATCGACACTTGACGCTATTTTCGAGGTATAAATTGTTACATAAGTAAGTTTCTCCCTTGGTTCTTTAATTTTGTCTCAAGTAAGTCTCAAACTTATATAAATAAGGATGGTTTATCATATCAAAGTACCAAGCACCTGGTGCCTCATCAAAGCCATAATGTAGCTATCCAAGGAGTTGGTCTTCAACTTCTCTTGAGTTTTCATCTCTTTCTCTTATCCAAGCTATGCTTCCATGGCCACCTCCATCATGAACCTACCATCTCTACCTATTAATATCCTCTTTTTCCTTTGCTTTCTTCCATATGCTTGCCCAATTTCTTTCCAAATACCCCGATTTGGTCCAACTGCAACCAACATAGTGTATGGGGGAGATGCAGCGCCTGCTGTTGGAGTGATCGAACTCACCAACAAAGTTAACTATGTATGCCGTGTTGGAAGGGCCACCCATGCTGAGAGAGTCGTCCCACTCTGGAACTCTCGTACTAGGAAGGTTACCGACTTCACAACGTACCCATTTCTCATTCATCATCAACAAACAAGATAAGGGCGGTACTTAATCACTTATTACGATGGGATTGCATTCTTTCTCGCTCCTTTTGGATATCAAATACCACCAAATTCAGCTGGGGGATATCTATATTCTATAGACACCGATTGTTCTAGTTGAGTTTGACCCCTACATAAACACCGATTGGGATCCTGCATATCAGCATGTCGGGATCAACATAAACTCAATTGCTTCTGCTGTGACCACCCCTTGGAATGTTAGCTTACACGATGGAGACACTATTGATGTATGGATCGTCTACAATGCTACAACAACAAAGCTTAGTGTCCATGGGAGTTACCAAGCTACCACTGCTTCTGCAGAGGAGACTAGTCTTTCATACCAAATTGTATCTGACCAAAATCCTGCCTGAGTGGGTCACAGTTGGATTTTCAGCTGGTACTTTTGGCTTTGGGACACGAAAGAAGATTGTATCATGGGAAATCAATTCGACTTTGGATAGAAAGCATATCTGGGTGGAATTTGGCACAATATCAGTATGCATGACTAAGAGCAACTCCAATGGAGTTGTCAAATCCACGTGGAGCACTACAACGGTAACAAAAGGCAGCTGAGAGCCGCTCCAATGGAGATGCCAAATGCCACATGGATGACAATTTTGGGGACTCGGATCCTCTCCTCACCAAGAGGAGAGGATTTTGCCTCACCAAACAATCTCAGCCCTCCATTTCGAAATGGAGGGCCAAGATTGTTTACACTTTTAGGGTGGGGTATAAGATTTGAGAAAAATGCAAGAAATCTGGACCCTCCATTTCGAAATGGAGGGCTGAGATTGCTTGGTGGGGAAATAAGAGATCCTCTCCGATCTCATTCCCAATTTTGGACCGAGTTGTACTTATTCTAGTTATGGTTCATAATATCTCACCTGATGGTTATTTTCATTTTTTTTTTTTGCTTGTAGGTTAGAGATCAATCATGTTTATCGAAGAAATTGTAGAATCAGTTCACTGTATATATAACAAGTCAGTTTAGTGTACGGCTTCTTTTCATCGTTTTTGTATTCTTTCTTGTTTTCATCTTGATTAAGATTAATCTACGCAGCCAAATACACTGCTGGAATCAGCAGAAAATACAAAAAGATAATTTGATTTTCTTATAGAATTCAACGATCTATAGTGTTTCTTCGAAAATATAAAATTTAGGACAAAATTTAAGACGGCCCTGTGTTGAAGCTTGAATCAAGGACGGCAATGATGATAATTTCCAGCTGGGTTCAGCATATCAACGAATACTGATAAAGCTTGAATGCTTGATTAACAACATATCTAATATTTTTAACTAATTTTCTCTAGAGAGTCGGAGAACACCAAGACTTCTATAATTAATTCTCTAGGCAGTGGTATAGTCCAGTGGACTAGATAGTGACCATCCCGCTCACAACCCGGGTTCGAAGCCCCCCTACCCCACAAATTTTTATTTTATTTTATTTTATTATTATTATTTATGAGAAGGGATCCCACCAATTTTAAACTTTGGAGCCATATTTCCCATTCCCATAAATAATAATAACAAAAAAATAAAAAAATAAAAAATTCTCTTGATTTCAGCTACATAGTCGAAGTAATGCTAAAATACTATACATATATAGTCAAGTGACTTTGATATGCTCTTACAGAGAAACAGCTTGCCTAGAAAATCCTCTTATATACGATAGAAACTCAAGGGTAAAATTCCTATAATTTTTTTAATGTCTCTCTAACAGCTGCCTTATTATATTATTTATAATTTATTATTTACAATTGAATATAATATTATTTTTTAGGGAAAAAATCACCTTTAGTCCCTGAATTATGATCCATTCGACACTTTCATCCCTGAAGTTTGAAATATATCACTTTAGTCCCTGAACTTTAACATTCTATATCACTTTCATCCCTGCCGAGGGTTTTCATCGAATACACCTCCGATTCCGGCCAAATCGGAGGACAAAACCTATTGGGCTTTGAAGCCCTCCTTGAGGCGAGTTCAACGCCACCAATCTCGTCTCAAACCGTCGCCGGACAGCGGAGAATTTTACGATTAAAGTTCCGGTCATCATAAGCTTTCGGGCTAAATTCGACCAATTCTAGGCCGAATCGAGCTTAGCCCCAGTTATAAAAGTTACTCCTCTCATCCTTGCGAACATTTTGGCATAGGTATTGCACCATTTTGTTCCGGTCAGGAACGAAAGTGATAGTTGGTGTTGAAGTTCAGGGACGAAAGTGATATATTTCAAACTTCAGAGACGAAAGTGTCGAACGAGTTATAGTTCAGGAACTAAAGTTATAATTATCCCTATTTTTTATTTGAAAATGTAATCAAATAAATTATTATGCCAATGAATATAATTTGAAGAGAGGGTAGAGAGAAAAACAATCAAAATTCATAGAAGATGTTTCGCTCTATAATTTTAGAGTTTGTTGTAGATATTTGGATTTTATTTTCTCTCCTCACTATTTTTCAAATAGGGATATAGAGATGTTGTTGGAGCAAAAAAAAATGCTCATTTTTTCTCAAGCTAGAGACTAAACAAATTATAAAAAAGTTGTTGGAGATACTCTAATGTTATATTTCATCTATGGGCTTGTTTGAGACTGCTTCTGAAATATCTAAAAATATTTTTCAAATTTAGTAAAAACACTTTTATACGAGGAAACACTTGACATGTTTTTCAAAACCACTTCCAAATGCTTCTAAAACTCACCCAAAACACATTTTATTTTTTTCCAAATTTTTTTATATTTATAATTATTTTTTTTCAATATTTCAAAAGCACTTTTGGGTCTTCAAAAAACAATCTCAAACATGCCTATAACTTTTGCATATTAAAATCCTCATTCTCCTTTTGTTTCTTGCTTGTGCTGGTTCCTTTTTTTTGTTTTGTTTTTTCCTTCTCCTTTATATAAAACTATAGCCTCTCTCGACCCTCCCTTTCTCATACGTTTTTATGAGAGCCTCTCCAAGGTTTGGAAAAATGGCTAGGCACAAGTTTTCGGTTGCTGTCAATGTTGTTGGGAGCAGAGTGCATGAAACCAACTTGTGATGGCGTTGAGCACCCAAAGAGCCTCCACGTCCAATACTTCAACTCTGGCGTGGAAATATGATGTGTTCTTGAGTTTCAGGGGCGAAAACGGAAGGGTTTTACAGACCATTTGTTCGAAGCATTGCAGGGGCGAGCCATCAAAGTTTTCAGGGACCGCGAACTTGAAAGAGGCACAAGTATTTCTACAAAGCTCTTGACTGCAATCGAAGAATCAAGGTTTGCCATCATTGTCCTCTCGCAAAACTATGCTTCTTCCACCTGGTGCTTGGAGGAACTTTCAAAAGTTTTTGAATGCATGGAAGTTAGGGAGGCAATTTTCCCAGTCTATTATCACGTGAAGCCCTCTGATATACGAAAACAAACGGGAACTTTTGCTAAAGCCTTCAAAGAGCATGAAACAAACTTTAAAGAAGACATAACAAAGGTGCAACGATGGAGAACTGCTTTAATGAAAGTGAGTGATATCGCAGGATGGATTTCAAAAGAATGGTACGTATGAGTTATGACAAGTACTATTTGAAAATAAAAATAGAAAACTATGTAATTCATGGTTCATATTGACTCACCAGATATTAGTTTCTTTGTAGGTTTGAGGCCGAGCTTGTCAAAGAAATTGTAGAATCAATGTCTAACAAAGTGGCATGTACTGCCTGCAACACTAGGATCGAGTCAATTGTCAACAATTGTCCATACTTTAGTTGCATCCATAATGTTTGGCATCGACAATGTTTACGTTGCAAAGCTTCCAAAATTCCTTTTACTGATGATGAGTGTGTGGATTCCCCTTGCCACAAATACTGCTATAAACTCCAATGCGATGTTTGCAAGAATTTTATCCCACAAAATTCAGATGGTCATATTGACTATAGCAACCATTGTTTCCGGCGACAAAGATATTGCCCCTCCCATGAAGGCAATCAGACTGCTGAGTTTTGTTGCTATGAAAAATCAAAGCCAAGGCACACAAGATGTTGCTTACTCGATGATGGTCGAAATTTATGTCTGGAGTGTCAAGAGTCGGAAATTATGGATACTTACGGAGGGTGGAAGAATGGTGTGGTGCAACGGGATATTAGAGCTAGCTGTAACACCAAGTTATGGGACTTTGGGTTAGCTCAGCCAAGGTACCAAGAGCGTGGTTGCCTTACAACTGGATTGGTGGGAACATTTGGTTACTTGGCTCCAGAGTATGTAAACATGGGCAGGGCTACTAAAGAGTCGGATGTTTATGAATGCGGGGTGGTTTCCTCAGAAATTGCTAGAGCTGCCAACAATTTCTCCAATCAAAGGAAGTTGGGTGAAACAGTACCAGTACTAGTATCAGAGACAGAAAATTTAAAATCAATGAATGACGACAGTAGTGAAAGAGGGGCAGGGGACAGAAGATTCTCTTATCCAGAGCTTGCAAAAGCTACCAACAATTTCAGCATGGAGAGCAAGTTGGGTGAAGGACGGTTTGGTGCTGTTTACTTGGGCTATTTAGCTGATATGGATATAGTAGTGGCGGTAAAGATAATTTCAAGAGGGTCTAGGAAGGGAAGAGAGGAGTACATAGCAGAGGAGAAGGCTAGCTGCTTGAGACACCGAAATCTGCTGCAAATCATAGGGTGGAGCCATGATGGAGGTCAATTCATACTTGTATATGAGTTCATGCCAAATGGGAGCCTTGATTCTCACCTTTTTGGGAAGAGGTCTGTTTTACTACCCTGGTCTTTGAGATACAAGATATCTCTGGGATTGGCCTCTGCATTGCTTTATCTCCATGAAGGGTGGAAGCAATGTGTGGTTCACCAGGATATCAAATCAAGCAACATCCTGTTAGATTCTAGCTTTAACGTGAAGCTAGGTGACTTTGGGTTAGCTCGGTTTATGGACCATGAGCTAGGTCCCCAAACATTTCCGTTGGTTGGAACATTGGGTTACTGCGATCCAGAATATGTAATGGCAGGCAGGGTCGGTAAAGAGTTGGATGTTTATGGCTTTGGGGTGGTGGCCTTAGAAATTGCTACTGGAAAAAAGTCGGGGCCTGATGGTATAGGAAAGTATTCCGATCGAAATGGGACTGGTAGAGTGGGTTTGGGACTTTTATAGACAAGAAAAGCTTCTTTCAGCTGTGGATGAGAGACTGCATTTAATGTATGATGAGAAACAAGTAGAGCGTTTGATGATTGTAGGACTGTGGTGTGCTCACCCTGATCAAAATGAAAGGCCATCGATAAGGCAAGCAACTCAGTACCTTAATTTTGATGCAAATTTGCCTAGTCTTCCAGCTAATATGCCTTCTCGAGTTTATCATGAGTCTACACCAGCATCTTCAGTCAGCCCCTACGAACCTTTAAGTACTACAAGCCTTCAAGAGGGTCGCTGAATAACTCTGAGCTCAATCTCGTGTATCAATCTGTAAAATGTGTATAAATGTATGAGAGCTATGTTTATCAGAATTTTGCTAATAAGTCATAAAGCACTTCATTTCTCCTTTCCTTGCTACTATAATGAGATTATGTAACGACTAAAGTGGGACAACAAATATGCTTGTCATTATAGTTACGTTGTTCCTGTAAGTTTAAGTTTTTAATGCACGAATCACAACATTCTTTAAAGACAAATTGCATGGGGTGGAAAATATCCAGTCTAATATAGTGTAAAATCATAAGAAAGGAGGCACAGATTATTGTTCTTTGTTTGTGGGGAAAGAGAATCCCCACAAACTAAAAACACCGACACTCTGCAACTAAAGTACTTTCCTTAAAATTTAATTTGCTTGTAATTTTTTGGATTTGTCTTGAGTGCTTTCCTTAAAATATAATTTGCGGAGGCTTAGTTCTGCTCATCTCTAGTACAGATTTTCTGGGTTGTTGAGGTCCAATTACAGTTACTGATTTGTGTTAAACTTGGGAATAAACGGATTACTTAGAAGGATCCTTAAGTACATTGGCCTAACTCTGATGTCACTAGTGTAATCTACTGGCAGCTCCTACGAACAAGCTATATAGGTTCATTGAAAATGCACGAGTAAGAATTAGGACGACAACCAGCGTTGCTCATGAGGCGTGGAAACACCTTCTACTTGTCTTGCTACTTTGTCTATACTAGCCAGTTTGGGCTGTAAATTGATAGATAGTTGTCACAGTGCAGTTGCACTATATGAGTATATGAAACGTAAAATGACAGAAAATATATACTAGTTTAAGCATTCAGATGATAAGCTCTAGATGTCATCTTTCATTGTTTAGCATCGACACTTGACGCTATTTTCGAGGTATAAATTGTTACATAAGTAAGTTTCTCCCTTGGTTCTTTAATTTTGTCTCAAGTAAGTCTCAAACTTATATAAATAACTAAATAAGGATGGTTTATCATATCAAAGTACCAAGCACCTGGTGCCTCATCAAAGCCATAATGTAGCTATCCAATTAAGGAGTTGGTCTTCAACTTCTCTTGAGTTTTCATCTCTTTCTCTTATCCAAGCTATGCTTCCATGGCCACCTCTATCATGAACCTACCATCTCTACCTATTAATATCCTCTCTTTCCTTTTCTTTCTTCCTTATGCTTGCTCAATTTCTTTCCAAATACCCCGATTTGATCCGACTGCAACCAACACAGTGTATGAGGGAGATGCAGAGCCTGCTGTTGGAGTGATCGAACTCACCAACAAAGTTAACTATGTATGCCGTGTTGGCAGGGCCACCCATGCTGAGAGAGTCCCACTCTGGAACTCTCGTACTGGGAAGGTTACTGACTTCACAACCCATTTCTCATTCATCATCGACAAACAAGATAAGAGCGCTACTTATTCTGGCGGAATTGCATTCTTTCTCGCTCCTTTTGGATGTCAAATCCCGCCAAATTCAGCTGGGGGATTTCTAGGCCTATTCAACACCACAACCAGTGACTTCGCTGGAAACCAGATTGTTCTAGTTGAGTTTGACCCCTTCGTAAACCCTGAATGGGATCCTCCATATCAGCATGTGGGGATCAACATAAACTCAATTTCTTCTGCTGTGACCACCCCTTGGAATATTAGCTTACACGATGGAGACACTATTGATGTATGGATCGTCTACAATGCTACAACAACAAACCTTAGTGTCCATTGGAGCTACCAAACTACCCCTGCTTCTGCAGAGGAGACAACTAGTCTTTCATACCAAATTGATCTGAAAAAAATCCTGCCTGAGTGGGTCACAGTTGGATTTTCAGCTGGTACTCTTGGCTCTGGGACACGAAATAAGATTGTATCATGGGAATTCAATTCGACTTTGGATAGAAAGTATCGTGGTCCAAGTTCCACAAATCATGCAAATAAAATGATAATGATAATAGCAATACTAGCGGCAGGTTCAGTGGTTGCTCTGATTGCTGGGATGATTGCAGCAAAAAATCGAGGGTTCTGCTGGAAAAGAAACGAAAAAGTACCGGTATCAGAATCAGGACCAGGACCAGAGGGAGAAACTATAACTTCAATCAATGAAGATGATAGTGAAACAGGAGCCGGATCAGGCAGTATCCCTCTTTCAGATATAGTCACAGCTACCGACAACTTCAACAATGAAAGGGAATTGGGTACAGGAGGGTCTGGTACTGTTTTCAGGGGTAACCTTACTACTGATTCAGATACCGCTGTCGCTGTGAAGAGAATTTCAAACAGGTCTGGGCAGGGAAGAAGGGAGTACATGACGGAAGTGAAGCTCATCAGTAGCTTGAGACACCCAAATCTTGTGCAACTCAAAGGATGGTGCCACGACAAAGATGAGACGACGTTCCTACTTGTTTACGAGTTCATGCCAAATGGAAGCCTTGATTCCCACCTCTTTGGGAAGAAAACTGCTCTGCCCTGGGATGTGAGATACAAGATATATGAGGGATTAGCCACTGCATTGCTTTACCTTCATGATCCATATCTTCATCAAGGGTGGAAGCAATGTGTGGTGCACCGAGACATTAAATCAAGCAACATCCTGTTAGATTCTAGCTTTAATGTCAAGCTAGGCGACTTTGGGTTAGCTCGGCTAATGGACCCTGACCTAGATCCCAAGACAACTGGGTTGGCCGGAACATTTGGTTATATTGATCCAGAATATATAATCACTGGCAAGGCTAGTAAAGAGTCAGATGTTTATAGCTTTGGGGTGGTTGCGTTAGAAATTGTTACCGGAAAAAAGTCAGTGAACCCTATGGGGAAGGATTGCAAAATGGGACTGGTAGAGTGGGTTTGGTACCTCTATGGACAAGGAAAGCTTCTTTCGGCTGTGGATGAGAGGATGCAGAAGTATGATGAGAAACAAGCAAAGCGTTTGATGATTGTCGGACTGTGGTGTGCTCACCCTGATCGAAATGAAAGGCCCTCAATAAGGAAAGCAATTCAGTGTCTTCGCTTTGACACTGAATTGCCAAATCTTCCAAAGAAGATGCCTGTTCGAGCTACACCACGCAGTTCAGCTGACGCTTTCAGTACTACAGGCCTTCTGTTAAGATTAAAGTCTCTGTTTCGAAACTGAAAAGTCTTTATTGTTCTTCTTCTGCTATTGGTTTTGTTCTTGGGGTAGAGAATTAAGCTTGTTTCTCTACTGTTTTCTTTACCTTCAAGAGGGCTGTTTGCACATCTCATGATCGGTCTGTAAACTCCGTAAGAGCAACTCCAACCCATGGAGCTATTTTTGGGATGCCAAATCCATTATAGCACCCCTCTCTATTATGGCACCTCTATCATCTCCATCATCTCCAACCCAAAATTCCATTTTGGGAGTGCCAAATTACATTTTTGTAATTTTAGACTATAATTAGGATATAATAATAATTTATAATTGATATATAATATCTGTAAATAATAAATAATTAAAAATTAAAACAAAATTTGGGGGTACCAAATAATATTTTTATAATTTTAGACAATAATTTAAATATAATAATAATTTATAATTGAACATAGTATTTTATTTTCATAAAACATAAAACATAGTATCCAACCGGCAAATTTATTTTTAAAAAATTTTGCAATTTTTTTTGTATTTTCGTGGATATTAAATGTGTGTCATATGTTTCTAAATAAAATTTAATTTTTTATATTTATTTTCGTACTGATTTTGTATAAAAGTGTTGTATGATTAATTATAGCCGTCGAATTAATCTACATACATTTTTTCAGCCGTTAGATTAACCTAAAAATTAATTGTTTAAGTTTTTAAATATATATATATATATATATTAATTAATTGCAGCAGTGGTGGGCAAGGCCATGTCGGCTGCCCAAGAAACCTTCCATCTTCCAGCGCGTGCATGCATGGGTGAGCCTTTTGTTGTCTTTTTATGAGACTGCGCAACTCAGACACCTTTGGGAGAGTGAGGTCACGTGGCTGAACATGCATGTGGCTGGGCGAGGGCCCACGTCCTAAATTTGGTACCGGACTAAGAAAAGTCCCCGATTTGGGTCCATATAGGGTCTAAATTGGGACCTAGTCTCATATATTATAGTCCTAGTCTTATTTTTTTCTTGGGTTGGAGAAGCCCAAAAATTGAAAACATCTCATTTTAGGTTTTTGGTACCCTAGTACCCTATGGGTTGGAGTTGCCCTAAGCAGGCATGTCGTTTGTTGTGTTTTCCTTGAGACGTATGATTGTTTATGAATAAGTCTTTAAATCTTGGTAATAAATAAATCATAAAGCATTTCATTTCTCAGTACTAGTATGCATATCTAAGAAAAGAGGATATGAAAGGAAAAACAAGCACCCACACAATGTATTATTTATACTAGAGAAAAATATATTTTTTGCATTTCAACAAGCACCTAATTAAGAAAGCACTAGAATGGCTCCCCAAATATCCACAGTTGAGTAATTCAAACCTCAACAAATTGAAAAAGCTTAGGTATACCAATTGGGTCCTGTAGTAACACAAATTTTAGACATTCAAGTCCATAAAGATTATGTATTGCAACAACAAAAAAACTGAGAACAAGACAGTACCAAATCAAGAATAATCTTGAGAGATCGATAAGGGTACTCACCAAAAGAAAAATCCTGGCCGGCCACAGTTGAATTTGAATTTGAGACGCAAATGGAAACAAGAATCAGCTCGTTACTATTCGAAATAGAAATGGGGCAAGAATCAATTTCGAATCATATATCACCGGCTGAGTCTTGTTTCCATCGGCGCCGCCTCTGTCTGACTCGTTTTCCGGTGTTTCCCCCTTGGCGTTGCCTTTTTGGCTTCTGTTTTGCTGTTTCTCAACCCAATTATTAAATGGGCTCGTGAGGGCATGCGTTCTGAAAGCCCGAATCGGCCTATTTTATTCAGACCATTTACCAGTACTACACAGGACCGGAAGCAGAAAACACAAAGTCACAAACACTTAAAAGTTCTTGAATGTTGACCAGTGTAATAAAATAAACAAATTAAACGTGCTATTTGCGAGTTTGCAAGTTAATTTTAAACTTACTAAATTATCACATGTCTCGAAAAATATTGAAAATATTGACCCGCAGAAGACTCATTTTTTCAATCATACTGACTCATTTTATATGGTTTTTGAATCATGTTATATTAAGTTGAGCAAAATAAGGGTAAAATCGTAATTTCCTATTTTGATACTTTTACACGGACGATTCACGAGATCATGGATGGTTGAGATTGACGGTTGAGATCGTGCGGGGAATAATTTTCGCAATCATACTAACTCATTTTATATGGTTTTCGAATCATGTTATATTAAGTTGTGTCATATTTGACAACCCGTTGACAAGGTATAACCGCATAACATTGACTGACTTGAGGAATTAAAATTGCGAAAGTCGGGAAAAAAAAAGGTCCAAAATAGTTAACGAACTTTACCCGCGAAAATGTTAATTTCGCGCTCAAAATCCCAGTCCAATCTCTATGCGTCATCTCTTCGTCTCTCCCAGTGCATGTTATTACACAAATTTCTACTTCCGTTCGCTCTCACTGAAATACATATGTTCGTGATAATTTTGCAGATCTGAAAACCCTAATTTTGTCCCCAATTCTTTTCACTTGATTTTTTTGATTTTGAGATTAATATTCTTGTGGGTTTCTGACCCTCTGATTGTTTAAGCTCCAGGACTATGTATTCATTACCAAGGTACTTCCTCTGTCTGCTTATCAAGATTTAAGAGGTAGCTAGGTTCACTCCAACTCCTAATATTCTTCTCTAGATTTCTGTATAGACTAGTTTTCCGTACATATATGTGTTTGCAAATTTGGAGTTACAGATGGCTCTTATTTTCCGAATTCAACACCGTATATCTGTGTATATACTAATACGAGTCTTAGTGCCTTACCACTGTTAAAGGGTGGAATTCCAAAGTGTTTTTTTTTTATAATGAAAGAATTTTCAAACAAGAAAATTGTTTGATATGTGGTATTAAGATGATTTCATGGTCTTAGTGAATTCAACTATGGTACGTATGAAATACAATGCATGGTTAATTTCTTTGACAATACAAATTTAGGATGGGTGATTGCCGTTGTTACTGAGGTATGAAAGCATCAAAATATATAACATCTGTGTGTCTTTCTCCTTTGTCCTATTTTTACATTACATTCTTAGCTATTCTTTTAAGCATTATAAAATATATTGTCTGTAGTTTAGTGATGTTTTTTGCTGCGAACAATTATGATCCTTGAGTTGGAGTACATGGTTGTTGTTTAGGACATTTATGGTGCTTGAGTCGCATATATGTATGAAACAATACAGACCCTTTAACGTTTATGTTTCTAGTCGAGGAGATGGAAAGAATATACGGGAGAAATGTAGCTAGGAGAAATGTTGGAGGAAGAATATATACATGTAAAACAAATACTGAAGTTTGAAAAGAATGTAAAGTATTTTTTTCTAATTAACCTTGTTTCTTCCTCCCTCTCTTTCCTAGCAGTTGGTCTCCAATTTCTCTCTTCCTGTCTCTTTCTGGCTCTAGGTGGTATCCGACTTGTATAAGTTGAGGCTGGTGGTTTGAAACGTTAATCATCATCAAATTACTCATCACTTGCCTGATAAAGCCATAATCGGCAAGTATATATCCAAGCAGTTGGTCCCCAACTTCTCTGCATCTTTGTCTGAGTCTGAGTCTCTTTCTCTTCGATCTCCAAGCCATGTTTCCATCGCCGCCTCTATTTTGAACATCACCTACCATCTCTACTAATCAATATCCTCTTCCTTTTGTTAATTTCGTATCATCTCTACCCAAAGGTTAGGACAATTGCTAGGCAAAATTGTTTATATTAAATTTGTGTTGGGAGCAGATTTGCTTGAAACAGCTTTCTGATGGCATTGAGCGCCCAAAGAACCTGCACATTTGTTCCTTTAGCTTTTTCATGGAAATATGATGTGTTTTTGAGTTTCAGGGGGGAAACCCGCGGAAATTTTACAGACCATCTATACAATGCGTTGACAGGGAGAAAAATCAAAGTTTTCAGGGACCTTCAACTTGACAGAGGCACAACTATCTCTTCAGAGCTCCCGACTGCAATCAAAGAATCAAGGTTTGCCATTATTGTCATCTCACCAGATTTCGCCAATTCAAAATGGTGCTTAAATGAACTTCTCAAGATTTTTGAATGCATGGAAGAGAGGGGGACAATTATCCCGATTTTTTATAATGTGGATCCGTCCCACGTACGAAATCAAAAGGAGACTTTTGAAGTAGCCTTCAAGAAGCATGAAACAGACGGTAAAGAAAAGATAGATGAAACAGACGGTAAAGAAAAGATAGATGAAACAGACGGTAAAGAAAAGATAGAAAAGGTGCTACAGTGGAGGACTACTTTGAGAAAAGTGGGTGGCATATCTGGGTGGAATTCGGGACTATATGGGTATGCATGACTAAGCATATCAAAAAACATTGCACTTATTCTAGTTATGGTTCATATTATCTCACCTGATGGTTATTTTCTGTTTTTGGTTGTAGGTATGAAACTGAGTTTATCAAAGAAATTGTAGAATCACTGTATAACAAACTGGTATGTGCTGGCTGCAACAGGAGGATTGACAATGGCCTCAGTTGCTTGGGTGCTAATTGGCATCAACAATGTCTTCGCTGCAAAGGTTGCAATCTTTCATTTGATGATCTAGAGTTTTGGCAGTGTGGGGATCAACCTTACCACAAACTCTGCTATGAGCTACAATGTCTTGTATGTAATGTTTGCAAGAATCCTATCCGAGAAAATTCAGATGGTCAAGTTGAGTATATGGAACATCCATTCTGGCGACAAAGATATTGCCCCTCCCATGGAGGCGATGGGACTCCTAGGTGTTGTAGCTGTGAAAGATTGAAGCCAAGGGACACAAAATATTATAAGCTTGATGATGATCGGAAGCTATGTCCGGATTGTAAAGAGTCGTCAATTATCATTACTGATAATGGACGCCAATCCATTTGCCTTGAAGTACAAAATTTTTATAAGAAATTAAATATGAATGTAGAGAAAATTCCACTGCGGTTGGGCAGCAGAGAAGAATTAAACAAGGCCTTGAAGGGAGAAAATGATGGTTCTGATCACCAATTGCCGGTAATAAGAGCAGTCTGCTTGTTAGAAGAACATACTGTTACCAACTATATTTTCTGGAAGCCGAGGCAGCTTTGCTGTGAAGTAAAAGAAATTATCATCTGGTATGGCCTTCCTAGGTTGTTGACAGGGTCCCTTCTGGCTCAACAAATGATGAGTGCATGGCTAAGACTTAAACACTATCCGAACTTGAGCCCTGATGTTGAAAAAGGTATCTGCCGATATTTGGCACATAGGTGGATGGAGTACACTTTTAATTCTGATTCATCCAAACAATGGTCTGAGTTTGAGAAGAAGCTTTTTAAATTTAGGAAACACAAAATTGAGTCAGATTGTGGAGAAGCATTACTGACTGCTAAGAAAGCAGTGCGCAAGCATGGTCTAAGTGTGACACTTAAAACTATCCGAAAGAAGGGAAAATTTCCATCTGTAAGTACTGAAATAAAAAAATAAAAATAGTTCTTACTTCTTATTATGTAAATCCACACCTTGTCATTTATACTTTCTTGGTAAGAAATCTTGGATATGTTCATGGATGTTTGGATTTATAATTTCTTGGCGATGGTAGGTAGCTTATGTTCAGTACGTTTTACTCGTTCGTCTATATCTGAAAGTGGAGGAACTTGAGTATATATGATTCTTCCTTCTGTTTCTTGAACCAAAATCAATTAGTTAGTGATGTGCCTTTGAAATATCTACTAATGCTTCTATTAGTTCTAAGACCCCAAGAACTAAAGATTTGCTTGCTTTGGATCCTCCTGGATTTTTGGAGCTGAATGCTGATGGATGTAGTAAAAACACAGGTGGCATCAGTGTTGGTGGTTGCTCAGATATAATAGTATGGTGATTGGGCTTATTGTTTCAGAGATCTTTTTTGCCCTAAACTTTGCTTGGAAACAAGAAGGTTAGCAAGTTGAAGTTTGAGATGGATTCATCTTTTGTTGTACATCTAGTTTTGCAGACCAACTGCCATTCTCTTTGTTCCACTGACATATCTCATGTATATTGGAACGAATAATGCTGCTTTTGGCAAATTTTGGGTTTTATTGATTTGTGTTTTATTAGTGCAAGAATGCAAGATACTTGCTGTGAGTGGTGCTTTAGATGTGGTTAATTAGTGTTGAGACGGTTGGAAAATGAGTCAGTATTAAGATAGATCGAGGGCTCAAAAAACAGTTTTTCCCTACTGAAATAGGAATGCAAGAAGTTTTGATCGAATTTATATCTAATCCATCAGGAAGGAGATTTGGTGGGAGTATGTCACGTCCTTACTACAACGTACATTTGATGTTCTGCAATTTTCGTACTCTTGCTCGTCACCCTTCATTTCGGGGATGATGTTGACCAGAAATGCTGCTCTCTACAGGTATGGAGTCAGCACTCAGCAACACTGGGGAGGATAATCATCCTTTACTTTCATTCTATTAACTTGAAGCCTTGAACTTTTTTACCTTGCCTTAAAATCAATTTTCCAGGCTTATAGCTCTGATAATAAGACATTGTATTCTTTTTGTCTGAGGTAATAAGACATTCTTACATATTAATTTCCTGTGTTGTTGAGATCCAATTACCTTCACAAATTTGTATTTGTTGAACAAAACAATGGAAGACCACAATTTTGCATCACTGTTTCTTTTTTATAATCAAACATTGGCTGTGGCAGCATCATGGTAAGTTAAAATATTGAGATGATGAGATTTGAGAATACATAATCCACTTGGGAATGATCTGTGAGTACATTAGTTGTCTCTAACTCTAGCTGCTAGCTTCTAACAATGGACAAATGCTAATTTTAGCATTATAACTGATTAGAGAAAGTTTAGAATTTAATTCATATTTATATATACAAATTGCAAGTGGAAGGGAAAGAGGGGACAAATCACAAACAGAATAAAAGTAGATCCGTTAAGAGTGCAGAGAGAGAGAGAGAGAGATGGTTTTATTGTATATTTAGGTCTCAGCTAGCTGATCTCTGGCTCTTGCTGTGGAAGCTTTTGATGCGCTTGGTTGGGCTCGGAGTTTGAGAGAAAGAGAGAGTATGCTCGAATCTCAAACACTTTCTAAACCCTAAAGACCAAAAAGAAGGTGTGTGTTTTGGACCACCATGATCATGGTCTTGCCATGCAGAGATTTGAGCGTTGGTATTTGTTAATGTGTTTTGTGCAATGTGTCAAACAAATGAACAATTAATGGATTCTGAATACTTAAATCGCTAGAAAATAAGTCAATAATACATATCGAATTCATTTAACACACGAAATGTGTAAAGAAACAAACAAGTAAAAATAATACTTGAGAATGAGTGATGATGGTTAAATTAATGGGATAAGATTGACAACGACTAAGCTAATGGCTGTGATAGAAATTTGTATTATTAAAGTGTGGTAAGAATGCTTATAAAATTGACTATGTTAAGAGTGATGGGGCATTCTCTTAACTCATAAATTTTTCTTTGTGGTGTTTAGTTAAACACCTTTTCTTTTCTTTTTTGAGAAAAAAAAAAGAGAGAGTTAAAATTACAACTTCACTCAACAATAAATAGAGAAGAAATAAAGATATTGGGGTTCATACACCTCATTGCCCTTCAACTGGTAGAGTGAGTCAAACAATGCTTGAGAAGTTCATTGTCCAAGTTAGTTAACAATGCTTAATAAGTTCATGAAGCTAGGTCTTGCAAAGTGTGCAAGCAAGGCCTGCTTCTATAAACTAAGATTTTTTATCACAAGAATATTACACGTGATTTGGAACATGTAGTAGCAAAAGTGGTTCAAATTTGTTCTTGGAGAATTTTTGGGAGGCAACCCCTCAAAAGAGGTGGTGGAAAGGCTAACAGTCTCATATGACTCTCTATATGAAAGAGAGAGCATCTCTAGGAGAAAGAAAAGGGTTAGAAATTTGTGTTGCTAAAGTCTAGAAAAGGGTAAGATTCAAAGATCACACTTCCTTTAGAGATCTCATTTTACAAGTCTACTTTTATGAATGCAGGAATATTGAGTATCCTAAGTGAGGATTAATTTGCTAGTTGCCTAGTTTTAAAGTTTCCCATTCAATTTCATAAAATTGGATATAAAGATGTTCTTCATAACCAATTTGAATGTCTTTGCCTAATTTGAATAAACTCCAAGTGAAATATAAAGATGGAATTGACTGGTGAACTACATGCAGTCCAACCTATACCATCTCAGTATGAACTGCTAGATCTTTACAGCTCACTCAACAACATTGACAAAATGAACATAATTACCCTAATCAAAACTCAATAAATGCATAGAATGTGTCAATAATTAGTAAAGTATTCAGAATTAATTATTCTACCACAAAAATAATTAATTCCATTTAAGAGTTTTTGATCTTATAAAATTTGAAAGCTTGGAGGGTGTTTGTGAAAAGGAAGGGGAAAACTACAATCCCCCCTGTATTGGGCACGGAACTTAGTAATTGTTCAATGGACAAATTACAATATGTCACTATGTTTCATGTGGCGTAGCGCGTTAGACATATGTAAAAACTATTCGGACTCAATAATACAAGGTTAAATTCATATAAAACTTAATCGAAAAGCGTCTCTAAAGTTTGCTCAATCAGCATACACATGACAACATACTAATTGTGAATGCAACACATGCATTTGGTGGAACATTGGGATGGAGAGGTAAGCAGGCAAGCTTAGTGGCAATTGGCATTAGGGTTTGAGGGGGGGTTAGAGTTCAAATATGTGTAAAGGGGGTTTGGTGAGGTGAAGTGAAGAATGACTTGTCATTTTCCACCTTAGAGAGGAGTCGCGTGCTCTGTGCAATTCCAGCAGATGACCAAAAACTTAACCATTTTGGCTCAGAAATTTTGCATCAACATCATCATCATGCTACTTTGGCGTTTCTCACTCCAATATTAATTTTATTCACATGTCTTTACTGGAATATACCCTTAATTCAGTTCATAGGTATGTTAGTTCCATGTCCCAAATCGGCAGCAAATTTGCTGCCCACCCATAGTCAGGATGGATATTTGCCCACCCCTTTTTTGTTGTCATGTGTCTATCCATTCTAACTATGGTTAGTTGACATTCTTTTTCAACTCTCTTTTATCTTAAACCTAAACCCTAAATCTAAAATCCCTTGAGAAAAAAAAAATATATAATATAAAAAATTGTCAAGTAACCATGGTTGGAAACTTGGAATAAACAACTTGCCAAAAATAAATAAAAAGGAACACATGGCATTTACTTAAGGCGGGCGGCAAATTTGTTTCCATATAAATCCAATAGGGATAATCAATTTCTATCTCACTAGGTCACTTGATGCTAATTAAGAATGATTAATGAACTTGTTTTACTTAGGCCAATTAGCTTCTTAGCTATTTTAGAGAACATGTTTAGCTTTTTAGTGATTTTAGCAGCTGCACCAGCCTCCTAAGTGACTATATATTTATTTTAGTTTTTAGCTATATGACTCCTAAATATAGAGAGCCTCATCTATTATTTTTGTTCATTTAAAACATTCTTTTTTAGTTTTTTTTTGCATAATTATTAAATCCACTAAACCAATTTTTTATTCATTAAAATAATAAATTAAATTTAATATTAGCTAAAGTAGAGAGCGTTGGTGCAGACGTATTTTCAAACTTGCTAGCCAAAATAGCTTTTTAGCTACTTTAGTTAAAATTTGGTTAAAAATAGTTAGCATTGCTAAAGATGCTCTAATGCTAAAGAAATAAAACTTAGGAATTTAATTTAAAATATAGTCTAGTAGATAATCATGTTTATCTCCGCATAAGATATTATGATTAAAATGAACATAAATTCTTATATATATCTAATGTGTTACACGTTTTGAGTTTTTATGACGTTTATATTTGAGGCACTACGTCAAAAACTCCTAATAAAGTTCAGATAAAATTTATGTTACAGGTTTCAAATTTCTCTCCCTTTTCTCACCATGTCAAAGTGGATATAGTAACTCCTTAATTGCAATCCTTTTAAGTTATGGCATTAAAATGGTGCAGGGTCCTAGCAAATGCATTGAGGTCAGATTCAACTTGTAGCCAAGTTTGTAAGAATCCTAGTATTTGACCAATGACACTTTTTGAAATTTCGTTTGATATATACATATATATGGGGTATAATTATGAGAATACTTGTGGACCAACTAAACTAAATTGCATTGTACGTCCTATGGTAGCATGGTACGTCTCTTATGTTCACAAATTAAATATGTAACCACTCTACCTATATACATAGTAGAATCATACTTGCATTATTGCAAATCATGTGAGACAATCACAACCCAACTTTACAGAAATTACATATAGTTTTAATTAATACAAAATAGTATTTACCTTCATATTGCTAGTTTTTACACTTGGACTGACTAAAAATTAGAATGGATGTCATATTTCTTGTTGAAAAAAATATTAGATAACTACTAATCTAGCGTCGTACGTTTGATCTAAAATGTACCATGAGGTTTAATGTTCGAATGCCTCTTCTCAAAAAGAAAAGAATTTTATATGAAGAAAATAAAATGTCACCAATATTTTCTTTATTTTCATTAGTACTATAAAAGCTTAAATGCATTATCTTAGACACAATGACAGGTACATGTGCAATTGTGCATTATCACAAGGATATGAATCATAACCTATCTTCATCTCTAATGTAATGAATATGAACCTCCAATTCTCTAAACAAAATTTACTTTGTAATTATTGGGTTTATTATGTCTCTTATGCGTTATTTCACTATTTTGCTCTGTACCAAAAAGAAACAAACAATAAAAGCATAATCTGTATGGTTTTCTTTGTGGGCTTTGTTGTTTATTTTGGTTCTGTATCTACGAATCCCTAACCTTCACTCTCCACACTCCCGCAATCTCTCTCGTTTTTACCCTAACACACATGCTTGTTTCCTACATAAAGCTCCTCTCTTTCAGCTTCTAGTCTCTCCCCAAACCCCCTTCTCTCTCTTCCTCACTCTATCTCTCTCTCTCTGTTTGTATCTATATACCACACTCACACTTTCTGTATAAGCTCTCTCTCTTTCTTGGGTCTGTTGTACAACAGTCAAAATGCCATCTTTGATGAAACCCAGGCTCTAATTTGATGAGATTTTACTGGGTTTTACAGGGCATCTTGAGGTGCTCCAATGGCAGACAGCTTTGACTGTGCCACTTCAAACCTTCTTTGTGCAGAAAACTCTTTTGATGAGGTTGATTTTAATGCCACAGATGATTTTGGGCTTTCCCCTTTAATGCCGCATAAAAACAATGTTACCCACAATCAAGACCCAAATTTTAAACATAATAGATCCAAATCTATGATAGATTTTCCATTACAGAGTGAAGATAGAATTAGTGAAATGATTAAGAGGGAAAGTGAGCATTTGCCCAGTGATAATTACCTCAATAGACTACGCAGTGGGGACTTGAACTTGAGCAGTAGAAGAGAGGCCCTTGATTGGATTTTGAAGGTTGGTCATAAATCATAATACTTTTATTTGAGTATTGGTTTTTTGATCCATTGGTTATTGTTTTTTCTTATCATGATTTTGCCTTATTACTTGTTTTTGTGATTATAATTCAGATGTCTGCAACTGGGTTTTGTTCTTCAACAGCATCTTAAAACATATTCTTTACAATGTGCTTACTTGTTTGGTTGTATTCTATAATCTATATGCTTTGCAGTGTATCTAAGTTGTAGAGGAAGCAATGATCATGACGATGGTTCCTAATCTAGTTCTCTGTGGCAACTCCTCTGTGTTCTAAATTGGATGTTGATCATGTTGGTTTTCCTTCTATGTTTGCCCACTTTTCCTATGTTCATTTCCTTTGTGTAAATTTAGCATATGGTTCCCTCATTTTTGATTGCCAATGTGAAGATTGTATTTTTCTCTTGATCATCAATTAGGTTGACCTTTGGTGTATTTTGATGAACAGGCTCGTGCACATTACAGTTTTGGACCATTGAGTGTTTGTCTATCTATGAACTACTGGGATCGCTTCCTTTCCGTTTATCCATTGCCTGTAAGTTCAGAACTTTGACCCAAAGTTTGCATCTTTTTCTGTTTCATCATCATATAATGCGTTTTCATTCATGCTGTTTCTGTTCTTGATTTTGCATTTCACTTTTCTTCTCTACTCAGAGAGATAAAACTTGGGCAGTGCAACTGCTAGCTGTGGCTTGTTTATCACTAGCAGCCAAAATGGAGGAGACTGATGTACCTCAGTCTGTGGATTTACAGGTATAGAAACAATGTGCATCTATCTACTATTGTTGGACTAGCAATTTGATATGTTAGAGGCTGGTATTGATCTACGCTTTACACTAATGTGTTGATTGTTCACAGGTTGGAGATCCCAAGTATGTGTTTGAAGCTAAAACTATAATGAGAATGGAGCTTCTTGTGCTAAGCACCCTAAAATGGAGAATGCAAGCTTATACTCCTTGCTCTTTCATTGATTACTTCCTCAGCAAGATCAGTGATGATCAACATCCGCCGACATCATCCATCAGTAGATCAATGCAACTCATATTGAGCACAATCAGAGGTCTTTTTCTGACTGTGTAGTTACGAAGTATTTTGTACTTTGGTGTTTTTTGGGATTAATGGATTGGATGAACTGCTGGATGGGAATCAAATGCAGGTATTGACTTTTTGGAGTTCAGGCCTTCTGAAATTGCTGCAGCAGTTGCAATTTGTATTTCAGGAGAAATAATGCAAGGAGTGGACATTGATAATGCCATTGCTTGTTTCATACATGTAGAAAAGGTAAAAAGGCTGTCCCAGATATGCAAACCCATGAATGATAGGACAAATTTGATTTTTGCTCTTAACAAAAGGTGTTGGATTTGATTTGAACTCTTTTACCAAATTACTTAGTTGAAGCTTTTCTGTTTGTGGGGATATGCAGGGAAGAGTGTTGAAGTGTGTTGATCTGATCAAAGATTTGTCATTGATCTGTGGCTCTGCTAATAGAGGAAGCGCTTCGGCTTCATCCGTGCCCCAAAGTCCGGTTGGGGTGTTGGATGCTGCATGCTTGAGCTATAAAAGTGATGAATTTACAGTTGGGTCATGTGCAAATTCTTCACATTGTAGTCCAGACATTAAGAGGAGGAAACCAGACAATCCATCTGAAAAGTCATGAGATGTGAATTTTTCTCCTTCACACCCTAGTTCATTCAGTTTGGTTGAATGGGAGTTTTGGTGTGTCTTTTGGAGTTTCCCTTTAGTAACAGAGAGAGAGAGAGAGAGCGCGCTTTGATGAATAAAGTAATGTAGAAAAGAAATCCAGGGGTCTCATGCTTATAGCATGAGAGTAAAGTCACCAGTAGTTCATAACCACAATACTGAACAGCCATAGGTCTCTATAGTGGGGGTGATCATGGTGCACAACATTTTGAAAGATACATGTTGGAGGTGTCCAAGAGAAACACAGTTTTTTTCTGTTGTAGCTTTCAGGTCAATGAGAAATGAATCTGGAAGTATATAGTTGAAAAAATATGTGGAAGTTTTGTCTTTGGTTTTTTCCTTTCAGTGACAATCTCTGATGAATACAGAAAATTATATCAATGTTTCAATTGGATGGATGAATGCAAACTTAACAAAATTTGGTTAAATTTCTGTTAATTTCTCATTTCTGGACTGTTTCTGTTACTATTGGGATTGACGATGCTTTCTGTGGTGGACCCCATTGGCCTTGAGAGAGAGGCCCACCATAATTTGTTTTGAGTGTGTGACCGGTCAATATCTGAGCTTGCTCTGCACCCAACCCCATGATGCAAGTATCAGTACTAATGATGAAAAACAGGGTCCAAAGAATAAACCAATGAGTGAAAAATAATGGAAATGAGTTTATGGTTTTCTTTAATAATTTAGTGATTCTATTTTTGTTTTTTGGGCACATGTAAACTTTTTGTATTCTTTTTAATAATTGAGTGTAATACAGGAAGAATAGAGGGTGTTAGTTTCCCAATCACATCAGAACCTTGACTCTTTTTATTTTGGTCCATCAGGAAACTAGAATTGGGATCTCAAAGATGAAAGATCCAATATTTTCAAAAAAAAAAAATCGAAAAAAAGAAAGAAAAATGAAAGATCCAATTTGGGACATGGCGCAACTCATTCCAGAAGTATGATTTTCTTCTTTTCTACAAGTTCCAAATCAAATCGATATAAATATAACATGCAAAGATTAAAGTTGGTTGCTAAAAGCCTAAAAATATAAATAGTTCTTGAATTTTGATCATCGAAATAAATATCAACGCAGAATAATAATGTGATCGTAAATTTGGATGATAAGAAATTTGAAAATCATAAATATAGGTGTAAAGATGGAATTCACATGCGTAGGTTTCACCTTTTGCAAGAGCTAACACAATTCTTTACCCCGAATCCTTTCCCTAACAAGTAATATGATGGGGGTGGTAAATATGATACATCGAGATCACTTTTCAAAAAGGGTATGATGCATCTTACAGTCACGCACTCACTTATATACAAAACCATCTATATATTTTCATATATAATAAGTTACTTTGACTGATTTACCAACAGCTAAGCATGGTCAAATTGGATTAAAAAACTTAACCAACTGAGGACTGACAGTGTCAAGGATCCCAATAGCCTTCACCCCACAGATGATCCAACACAAGTATAAGAAATGCAATTCATTTTCTGGAAACTATTAAAGAAATTATTAATCCCAGTCCTGGCCTCCCATTTGTCAAATTATTTTGTACACAACAGTTTGAAGACCATACTTCCCAACAGTCATACCTTGATTTTTATACTCCAAGCTCACTCTTTCTCTCTGATCTGTGCATGTGTTTGTGGGGACCCAAAAGTCCAGTGCTTCTGCAACACTGGCTTGAGTTTGGTAGAGGTTTTACCAGCTCTCTGAGAGGCTGTGATCAAACTGATAACACAGAAATCCAAGTTCTCTCTCTCTCTCTCTCTCTCTCTCTCTCTCTCTCTCTCTCTCTCTCTCTCTCTCTCTCTCTCTCTCTCTCACTCACATATCATTTGCATATGTCGCATTTTGTATGAGCATCTCAAATCACAGTGTAATTGTCCCAATGCCATGTTATTTGACACATTTGTTCAATGATGTATGCCCACTAAAATGATATAACTTTGACCTATACTAATCTTAACTAAATTTCTCACATTTCTTCGTAAAATTAGTTTATTAACCTTAAAGACTACCGATTTATAGTTAATCTCAACTCTAGTATTGATAAAATAGAAATGGCTCATGTATTTCTGTCCGATAATCTAACAACATAAGATGCATGCATTCACATCATGTGAATCTAAACGGTTCAAGGTGAAGTATAGGACACAAAATTGAATAGTCAATGCTAGCATGGTAGCTTAACACACCATTGAAGATGCTTGGAGTTGTATACCTTTGTGAGGCTAAGGGAGGGGGAGCTTAGCTGGATTTGGTCTTCCGAGAAATTGAATGTTGACGGGACGAGAAATTGGAGTTACCAAGAAATGTACGTACCTACCTGCAGGCAAGCTGCAGTGCAGGGAACACTTTTGTGAGAGTGCGTGAAGGAAACTGTAACAAAAAAAAAAAAAAAAGAGGGAGGTGGAGGTAGAGGTGGTTAAAGAAAGTAAAACCCAAAAAGAAGTTGGTCAGAGAGACCCAGAAGAATCATATACCCACCTCCTTAACTTGTCCATAGCTCTGGACTCCAATATATTAATGTCAACAACCTCAATTCCAGCTATGCTGATGCTCTACAGACTACAGTCCCCCCCCTGCTTGAAGTTACACTTTCACCCATGGTCAGTCATGGTGAGAGAAGCCAAGTGAAAAAGTTTTCCACTTCATAATTATGTACCATGCTCTACCACTACGGGAGCTTCTCTAGTGAGGACCTCTTAAATGAGGACAATTTGAGGACTTTTTGATTAATGGTTGTGATATTTATTGTTCGATCACATCTCGAGAAATCAACCGTTCAATGTTAAGATATTCATGAGTAGATCACTTCTACAAATTTTCAACAAAATTTGAAATCGTTAAGGTACCAAACTAGACCAAATAAATGAACGAACCAAATCTGTCAATTTTGAACCATTCATATTCATAAATGGTAAATCACAATTATAGATGACCTAACGATTTTAGATTTCATTGAAAATTTATAGAAGTGATCTACTCATAAATATCTAAATATTGAACGGTTGATTTGTCAAAATGTAATAAAAAAGTATGTTTACTAGAAAAGTCCTCAAGTGGTCCTCATTTAAGAGATCCTCACTAGAGAACTTCTCACCATTTACAAGGTCCTGAAAATTCAAATCTCCAATTTCGGGGAAACTTTCTATTTTTGAGGTGTCCGAAAGTTTCTTGACATATCAAAAAAATTTCATCCGATATTTTCTAAAATTTTGGATATTTTCCGATATTTCTGGAATTTTCCAAAATAATGACTTCTACCCAAAAATACCACAAATTATTTGCTTGTTTGAACAAGGAGGATCAAACCTTGTTTGATATCTTGTACACCAAAATACTCAACCAACCTAGCAGAGATGGTTTTTGTGATAATGTTGTATTATATATATATAGTATATAGTATATCTAATGATAGAAAAATACAACAAAATCAATTAAACAATATCAAACATTTCTCTCGAACATTTATCGATATCGAAATTTTCTTGAAATTTCCGTGAAAATTTTCATATTTTGGACTGTCGAAATTTCCACGAAACCTAATATTTTGGCCATTGACAATTTCAGTAGTTAAGACTTAAGAGCATTTACCACTACACACGAAAAGGGAATCTCAACCGTTACAGTTTCACCCATGCCCATAGTCGTGTTGAGAGGCCAAGTCAAAAAGGTTATGTTTCCTACTTCCTTGGTATGCATAATATGGCAATCTTGTGCAATCTCGATGACACTACGGTTTTGGCAGTTGAGAGCATTTACTATAACCCTAAAAAATGGAGTCCGAACCGCCTTCTCACAAACATAGAGTAATACCCTCCACCAATAAAACAGCACATTTCATGTAGTAAAGAGCATTTACCTCTACATCTAAAGGCAAAGTTCAAACCCCACCTCGCCTTTAGCATCCTTTCATCTCATTCCTAACCTAAAGTGGAAAATTCAAATCAAAACCAGTAATTTCATATTCTTGTATCATTATCCAAAGTAGAATCTTCAGACCAGGAAAAAAAATAGAGTAGAATCTGACCATTACCTAATGTTTAAATTGCACGATAATAGAGGAGCTGAGGCACATCTTTGACCAGTCATCAGTGGGAAGTGCCCTTCTGATTGGGTTCAGAATCCTCCCCACCCCCTAGTTGAAGTTCTTTTGGCTGATGGTTTTCAGGTCCCCTGTTTAAGGGGGATGTTGTTTTGTTGTTGTCTTTTAAGGGTTTTTTTTCCCCTTTTTTTATTGAAGTACTTCCTTGCCAAAAAAAAAAAAAAAGAAGCAGGGAATTAACTTATAAATATAATACTCTGTAAACCACAATGTCACCAATGTCACGCCTCTAGAAACGTTCCATTGTACGTTGTAAAAGCCATCAACAAAAATGAAATATACTTGTAAATAAAGCAACCCAAGTTTTAAAACTAAATTTTATATATGAATCCAGTATGGTAGGTCTGGTTCATTTTATCAATGAACTCATTCAGTACATTTCTAGGATACAACAATGATGTACATGAAATTATCAACCAAGCACCAATTGCTTGGTGGTTCTGAGATTTCAACTTTCAGAGTTCTGCTATACACTAGATAAATTTTGAATGCAGAGGGGAATGCCATCCTTTTGTATTATTTCTTCTACAGCATGCGCGCGACGCAAGCAAATGTACCAGATTCCTCTGATGATGGTTATTTTTCCTATTAATTTACTCTTCGAACTTATATTTCTCAAAAAAATGCGGGAAAAAGGTCTGGATAATTAGACAAAGTCTGGCTGGCCAGTCGAAGTCAGGCAACGATGCCACATTCGGCTGTTGGGATCCACCAGACGGGGATGAGAAATAACCTCAGGAATTGGAAGATATACGTAATGAGTATTGCATATGCCAATTGTGATGCCACTATATCCGGCGAATGCACCATGAACCTGTCATAGCATATTGAATGTACTTCAGTAATTATTCCCAGCTTAGTAGTTTCAAAGTTCTATTTAGTAATGGTGGGTGTGGGAGAGAGAAAAAGAGAGAGACTCACAGCATTCTGTCCTAGCACAGCGCAAAGAATTCCATCTGATGCATTTGCACGACATGCACGAATCATGTATGTGGGGTCTATATATTTGACATCAACAGGAACACCAAACTCCTTAAAATATTTCTTTGTCTGGCAGAAGAATATAGATGGTTATAGATACCAAATCTTTCATCCAAAATTATGAACAGAAAAATGAAATTTTTTTAATCGAAGTGAAGTATCCTTCAAGTAATTCTTATCAACAGAAACAAAAATGCTCAATGATTATGACTCATAGACAACACAAGTTTCTGTTCTTTTCTATTTTCATTTTACTGGAAGTTCTTATGTGAACTTGGGGATCAAAATACAATATAAGCTAAGGATTGATACCACATACGGTTACATTACAGGTCCTATTCAAAGCCTGGAGCAAGATCACAACCCTGAGAGCAGTAATACATGTTGTCCATTAGTTAGAAACCACTGGTTGGGTCCTAAGTTACTAAGGGTGTAATCATTGGATAGAGCAAGATCACAACCCTGAGAGCAGTAATATATGTTGTCCATTAGTTAGAAACCACTGGTTTGGTCCTAAGTTACAAAGGGTGTAATCGTTGGACTAGACAATAATGAAGGTGCCAATCTACAGGAAATTTGAATAGGGTCATATTATTTAGATCTAGATTTTCTAGTAACTGTCAATAAAACAATGAGATGAAGTTCTCAGATTTAATTAAAATCATAACCGCATTAAACACAATCACCAACCTCTTGTTGAATATATACTCCAATATCCCCAAATATTACATTTCCCGATGCATCAGTAGCATTGGTTTTCTGTAATAAATTCTGCATGAAAAGAACCATATGACAACAATGTCACTTTGTAGACAAGAAAGACATTAATTTGCAAATATGAACAAAAAAATTGTTTCGCTATTTCAACATGTAATCCCAATTCAATAGATTTTAATCTCAATTTTTTTTTAAAATTTACCTGCCCTGCTCCCTCTGCTACACAGACAACAGCTGATCCCTTTGTTTCAATAAGGTATTTCAGATGGTGCAGAATACCATGAGGACCGTGTATTTGAAAAGGTACCTTGGTAGTTCATATGTTAATAATATCAGTGTCGGGTTGGAAAATTAATATGCAATTAAAATAAAGTCTAAGTACCTCACTAAGAATGAAATTACAATGAAGTACCTCAGGTATCAAACAAATGTCGATTTGTCCACTGGCCAAGGATGCATGCATTGCAATAAATCCACTGCTACGACCCATCAATTTCACAACGCCAATACCATGGTAAGCACTATGTGCCTGTTACAAGATTGAGGAGAAAAATTAGCTTACCATATAGACATCACTGCCAGGAAAAGGTTGAGCAGAACCCTTATATAAATGTATTCCATGCATCAGCAGCAAAAAGGACATGGAATAAGTAGCACAAGAAAAGGATAAATGATGAACTTTATTCTACCTCAATGTATGCTGAATTAATTGCTCGTTGTGCTTCTTCAACAGCAGTATCGAAACCAAACGTTTTGTCCATTAACAAAATGTCATTGTCTATGGTTTTCGGCACACCAACTACAGCCACCCTTAACTGTCTTTTACGGCACTGAAAGAGAAAGAGGGGGAAAAACAATTAGACTAGAACAAAAAAACATGCAAGAAAAAATAAAAGAAGCAAGATTGTCACCCTGGACACAACTTTCAAAGACTAAGATTGTCACAAGTTGAGACCCTGTAAAATCCCTCCCAGCATTTATGTGTATTGCAGTATAAATTCTTAACCTCCAAATCATTGACAAAGACGTTTTAATAACATGAGTAAATAAACACAGACTTTGCCAAACTAAATGCATAGCCCATTCAAATGTATACTTGCTTTTTTTTCTTTCTTTTTTCCTTCCAGTCTTGTTTAAGACTGTGCACCAAAAATTGAAAGAAGAATCTCTTCTACGGGGTCTGTGAGTATTATCAATGAAAGAAAAAAAGAAGTCTTAAGAATGGATTACCAGATTCAACACTCAACATAGTGCAACAAGTTGGTATAGAGCTACAAGCTTACCAACCTCATTGTGTATTGCATCAGCTCCAGCATGTGTGCCATTTCCACCCAAAACAAAAAGCATGTTGATCCCTCTTTCCTGATATCAACACACAGATACATATGTCATGACAATTGATTGTAGTAAACATGAGGCTTCAAGAATATTAATTCCCTCAAAGAAGCATTTCATATAATCACCTCCAAATTGTCCACTATTTCACTAACACTGGGACCTCCACGTGAAACTCCTAACAAGCTTCCGCCAGACAGATGAACATTTTGAACCACCTTCCTTGATAGCTGATAATCATATCCATTTTCAACATCTTAGTCTACAACAAGTATAGCAAGGGAAGATTGTTTGAGTGGTTTATATCAGATGTGTACTTGACAAAAGCACGAACTTACTGGCATTTCGGCTAATTCTTGGTCAGAAAATCCGCGATAACCATAAGGAATCCCAACTATCTTTTTTACACCATATATTTCCAGTGTAATGACAATCTGCATACCGTAGATGATTGAAGTATGTTAAATGGAATAAATCTCAAGTATGAAGACTTATAGGATTTGAACAGGAAACAAGAAGATACTAAGCCCAATCACGTGTATGGTAAGTGACTACAATCAGTGTAATTAAGATTTTTGGATCAGTGGATTGTAAAGCTTAAGACTACAACTTCTCGACCATCCAAAACATTATTACTCCAAGACAATGTTCAAGGCTACTATATCTATAGCCAGGAAGCATGAATACATGATGCAAATTCTTCTTAATACAGTTGATATTGTCTTATAACAATGTAAGAGTGGCTCAACTCTTGGGTCTATCATATGGTTTTCACCCTGTTATTCATAAAATCAGTCACAGAGCTATTCTTCTTAGCATATAAATGTATTTGATACTCATCTAACTTCATACTTCACTCTCAGGGGACAAAAAACAAAGATATCGTAAAATTTTACCAGGAAAAAGAATGCGATGCAGAAGCACAGTTTGGTTAAAAAATAAATATCCTTTTTAGCAGCCCAAAACTAAACCAGTTTGCCCAGGTACATGAGGCCTTTTTAGAGAAACGTCATGGTAATCACACAAGAATCAGTCATTTCTAAATGACATTTAAGAGTTAGCCAAAGAGTCGATATAAGAGCTGATGTCAAAAGTTATGAAGAGTTGGTGAGAGTCGATCTAAGGGTTATTGTCAAGACTTGTTCTGCGTCTTGTCCTCTCTCTTCTCCTTTTGTTCCTACATCTCTAATTTCTCTGCAACTCAAAACCTAAATTTTCTTATTTTCTCTAAAGTTCTTACTACTCCATCTACAACTCACCATAATCAAACGTAGCACCCACCTTTTTTATCCTATATCAGAATGTGTGAAAGCTGAAAGCCTTGTTCTATCAGCAATTTAAGAACTACAATTTCCTATACATCATTAAGAAGTAGATACCAATTTCATTAAATAATAGTACAAATTCAGCGTAGATGAAAACCAGAAGCAACATTATGACATATACAATTATCGTTGAAAGAGAATACCTGTCTGATGACATCATTAAGACCAGGGCAAAGCCCTCCGCAAGTTACAATTGCTGCTTTCACTCCTTCCGGTTTAAAATATATTTTTTCTCGCGGCCCAGCACGATGAACCCTGCAAAAATTTTAGCATCATGTTCATCAGAAATTTCTTTGTCCAATTGAAAACCTAGCATCCCATATGTTAAGCAAGCTAAGTATCAAGAATAAAGAAGAGATCCATAAGTAGCATATAATCTTAAAACTCAAGTTGCAATCTTTTCAGGAAAACTTAAAAAAACAGAGAAGTTCATATGCTGAGTGATGATGAGCAGTAAAAATATAAGAAAGTCGAGAGAAATATTTACCATTGTTCCACCCAAGTACAATTAGGATCAATGCATTCAGCACCAGCAGACGTAGGTGACGAGTAGTATATAGTCTGGAAAGTTTAACAGAATAACACAAACAGTCGTCTTTAGCATAGTACATGGATATCATTATATCACTCTTAACAAAAAGAAAGTAACCATCATTTTATTACCATTCAATTAGATACAACTGAACTAACATATAATCAAAAAGTTCTTCACAACTTCTCAACAACAGAAATAAAGCATTGGTTGAATTGACTATGCCACAGTAGTGGTTCATCAATTCCAGATTACAAAATTTTGTAAGAGCATAACAAGCACAATAGTTTACAGTAAGTAACAAGCTTAATAGTTTACCGTAAGTAAAAATGGGGAATAAAATAAAGCACCTTAAGGAGTACGCGATCGTTGTTATTAATATAACCGTGCCACTCTTCGTCCGACGGATAGCCACCGGCGAAGTCTTCAATTACCGGAGTCCTGAAACACATATTCAATCGAGCTGGTCCATAAATTTTTTTCCAAAATCGAGAGCAATTTAGAGAATTCAAAACACACACAGTAGCGCACCTCATCTTGAGGCAGAAGGTAGAAGGAATAGAAACGTCGTCGGGGAAGACGTCGGTGATGTGAGGGATGGCGAAGCGCTTCTCGAATTCCTTCTGGAACTTGGATTTCCAGTCAGGATCGCTGAAATCGATGTTCTGGTTGTGCTTGATCGCCGCGAAAACGCGAACGCTCTTCTTCGTTAATCTCGAAGAAGCAGAAGAGCGCGAGTTTCGAGAAGAAGCGGAGGAGAATATTCCATCAGAGCGGCGCTGACGAGGACGAGAATCGCGGCGGTCGGGGAAGGCGGCGAGTCGGGGCGCGATAGCATGCGAGAGAGTGCCCATGAAACGCAGCGTTTCGTGCAATGCCGGGTGTAATTCGAACGAGTTTTGCAGAAGAGCGCGGAGTTTGGGAGGAGCTGACTAAACTTGAAAGTAGTGAAGGCTGGCTTTTCTCTCCAGAGCTGGCCAGTGGGGCCCTCGCTTTGGTTGCTGAAAAAGCTTTGTTTTTTGCAACGAACAAAAAAGAGGCCTTGTTTTATTGACTCGATTATTAGGCCACACACCTCTACGCAACGTCCGCCTGAAGCGGTTTTTCAACGATTCTGAATTGGGATCGCCGGCGCTTTTTTTGTTTTTTTGCCCTTATTTTTTTTTCAAAGAGAAGCCGTCAATTATTAATAGCTGAATCAGGGGGCATAGCCCGTACAAAAGCAAATAAAACAAAATGATAGAAGAGTTATGAGATACATGTAATCAATGCCGAAAAACATAGAGTGCAAATGGTACTCTAGATGTTGAACCAACAGAATAGAAGAAATAAAACTCCTAGGGATAATAAACGGTTAAAAGCTCGACATCTTCGTGAAAAATCATAGAAAAGTTTAAGCACTCTACTTTCATTCAACACTAGGTGGTAGACCTACAGCCAATCACTGACGAGCACTCTGGACACGAAAATCCTAACTTAACCCTGAGGGCTATCACTAAAGGAACAAAATGAACTAAAATTAAAACAATGAAAAAGTAATAATAAAGAGAAGGGGAAAAAACGGGAATAAAACGAAAAGCACATTCACTGGATCGTGGGGAAGAAAAGTGGACAAAGAGGGATAACAAATAGAAAAGAGTAATGGGATGAGTTGGATGATGACTATAGGATCATGCGTAGTGTGGAAGTTATACACATTTTCAGAATTGTATAAAGATGAGATTTAAATTTCTATATAAGAAAGATATGACGAGATTCGATTTCCTTTTTTCGTTATCATAAAATAAATGTAATTTCATAATGTGTCCTTGTTTTATCTGATGTGATCAAGGGGTCACCTATTGTTTAGCCAAGTTAACGTTCATAAGGATGTGTCCATCAAATTTGGTGACAAACCGCCTTCCCTCCCCGTTAAAACACATTTTTCTGCTTCGCTATATATTTGGTTTTTCGTTCAATAAGTTTTCCCATTTGTCAATACCAAAAGAGGAAAATCTCCCTTTCAAAAAATAAGAAGTAGAAAATCTCAATTTTAATACACTTCTTTTGCTTTAAGAATATTCGGATTTCGACATTTTGAATTTCAGCTTTTATTTAGGTAAATAAGTAATGTCAAAATTAATATTTCTAATCTGAAAATCATTTTCAATCCCTAGGTACAACCGAAGTTCGACTCTCTCAAAGTTATCATTTGCCTAAAAAAAGAAAAAGAAAAAAGGGGAGATAAAATTCCCAGGAACTCGCGAAGACGATCTTCTTCTTCTTCTTCTTCCACTTCCTTTCTCTCTCGACTCCACTTGTGATCTCAGACCTAGACCTAGAACAGAAGACTCTGCAACCAAAACCACATTCTCCTCTCTTCCAGATCCACCCACACTCTCTAGTCAAACCTAAATTAGCTAAATTCCACATGGAGTTCCACCGAAATCTCAGCACCAACTCCCCCACATCCTCCGCCTCCTCCACAACCACCACCGCCGCCGCCGCCGCCAATCCAAACCCTAAGCCCAGCCGCAACACCATCTCCAGCCTCACGGCCACCGACGACGACCCAATGCACTCATGGTGGGAGTCCATCTCCAAAGCCCGCTCTCGCATCCACTCCTTGGCCACACTCCTCGACCCTTGTCTCTCCTCCGCCCTCTCTTCCCTCGCCGACTCCGACCGCCCCGCCCTCTCTCTCCTCTCCTCTCTCCAAGCCTACGGCGCCGTTTCGGCTGTCCTCTCCGCCCCTCTCTCCGGCTCCGGATCCGACCCGCTCTGCCACTGGCTTTACGACACCTTCCTCTCCTCCGACCCACATCTACGACTCGTCGTCTTCTCCTTCCTCCCTCTCCTCGCCGGCCTCTACCTCTCCCGAATCCATTCTCTCTCCTCCGACTCTCTCACTTCACTTCCATCCCTCGCCGGGTTTGAGGCCGTTCTCCTCGCTCTCTACGCCGCCGAGACCAAGGCTCGAAACGGCAAGCCAATTGTCGTTTCGATCCCCGACCTATCGCAGCCCTCTCTCTACCACATCCCGCGAGCCCAGAAGCCCAATAATCCCAACTCCAATTCCAGTAATGCCCAATCCATTGGGGTTTTGTCGCCGCCGCTCGAGCCCCAGATCGCCGTCAAGTCCACCAAACGTGCCTGCATCGTCGGAGTTGCGCTGGATTCCTATTACAAGCACATTTCCCAGATGCCCGCTTGGTCAAAGATTGACTTCTGCAGGTTTCTTGCTTCTTGGGCCGGCCATGATTGCTCTTGTCAACGGCAATTCGAATCCGGTGATAGCCACAGTGAGCCAGAGATTACTGGGTTCTTGGAGAATGGGAACCGGGAATGGGGATGAGAATGAGATTGAGGTCGATGTGGTGGAAGAAATGGGTCAACTGAGAATTGAGCAAAATGGTAGCAGCAATGGTGTCAATGAAGTGGAGGAGTCAAAGGGGTCGAGGATTCCATTACCATGGGAGCTTTTGCAGCCGGCGCTGCGAATATTGGGGCATTGTTTGTTGGCGCCATTGAATTCTCAGGAGGTCAAGGACGCTGCTTCAATTGCAGTGCGGAGATTGTATGCCAGGGCATCTCATGATTTGGTGCCACAGGTGATTTTAGCTACCCAGAGTTTGGTTCAGCTTGATAACCGGGGGCGTGAGGCTGCCAAGGCTGTGGTGGCGGCTGCTGCTAATTCATCTTCCAATGTTAACACGCCGAGCAAAGCTAAGAAACCTGAAATCCTTTTGGTCTCAAAGTAATGTGAGTAGTGATTTGGTTTGTATGGTGTTTGGATTTTGCAGATTGCAAGTAATGGAATGTTGTATAGGATATAGCGTCTACTTATCGAACAGTTGAAAAGCAGTTTCTATATGTTTATGTTGTATGTGTCAATCAGTGTTTGTGCTTATAGATGCTAGAAGCGACTTGTAACTTTTGATTTAAGGTTCGCTTATGATTATGCAAATGTTATGAACTATGCACCCAACTAGCTTGTGTAGTATTTATCTTAGTTTATCTTTTGTTGTGGTGGCATTCTGATTCTGTATTGTCATTGTAAGGCATGCTGCAACTTTCAAAATGAATGTAGCCCTGTAGAATTCATCATTTTCTTGTGATTGAGTTCCATATGATCTGATTCTTTGAGCTGAATTTCTTTTCTAGTGTTATTTGGCTTGCACCATGCATTTTGTTTCTACTGAAATCTAATTAAAAAGTCCATAATTTTATGACTGGTGTTCTTTGAAGATTACTGGTTAATGTTGGCTGATCTTCATCCTACTTCATTAACTGTGTAAGTTGATGAGTTTTGGGAACCCATGAACAGTTGGTGTTGAGGTCACTTTGACCCTGATATTTGTTTCTCATACCACTTGGTTTGATAGTCGGAATTTATTCAAGTCCTTTTGAGCCCTATATCGTTTTATATTTTTTTGTTATAGCCCCCTAGATCAATGGTTCCCCTGCCATTTGGGTGTTAAGATGCTCATCTTGTATTTTGTTTTTGTATAGAACATAGATAAATTTGGTCTGAAAACCCTGTAGTTAAGAAGCACACTGCTTTGAGGTTTTATTAGCATGAGCTTCTCTCAGATTTCACATTTCCTATTCTTGATGATCGTGATCTAAGAGGGATGGGCTGAGAGTTGCATTCTTCTGAAATCAAGAAAGTGACTTTTAATATTCGGATTCTAAAGGCTACTAGAGTACCATCTATAGATGATTACCCTGTCTTGTTCTTTCAAACGCATCAGTCTTTCAAAAGTTCCTAATGGTTTGAACCACACTGTCATTACTCTAGCCCGCGAGATTCAAAGTCCTCATAACATGCACCAAGGATTGCTTTGCAAGTCCAAACCAAGTTGATTAGGCACTGTTTATACCGATTGAGAGAGGAATTAGACAAGGTGATTCTCTCGCCCCTCATGTGTTTGTACTTCGCATCGTTCTATTCTCCTTTTAATTCCACTGTTAAGGTTGGCCAACGGAAGCATATCAAGTCATTTCTCTGATTGGTCCTGGTCTAGAGATTATCTTATTCTTTTATCTAAAGTTTCTGCTATCAAAGCTAGAATTCTTTGCTGCGATGTAATCTGCTATGGTCACCCAAGTTCTTGGAGTTCCTTAGTTTCTTGCTTTGATTTATTTATTTTCTTTTGCGGGGTACAGCTTCATGTAAACAGATGCTTGAGCATAACATCTCATACTCTCAAAACAGGACCAAGAGAGCCTAAAGATAAGAGCTACCCAATTGAAAAAACATGGTGATATACTGATATTTAAGCAGATTAAGCTTCACAACTGAGTCCAACATCCGATAGGTTCCCATAATTATTTTTCAAACGCCAACTCATTGGCTTACATAAATTATTTTTCAAATGCCAACATTCCGATCAAATATTGTGCAGAGACTAAGCACAGGTCGGCAAGTTTGGAGGGGGTGGTCGGATGCTGGTTTCATTGGTGGGCCCATTCTTCACAATAATTACTGTGTCCATGCCCCAACTAGCGTGACGTTCCAAATGGCAATGCATAAACCACACTCCTGAAATATATATATATATATGAAAATATGAATCGAGATCAACAAGGAATGATAGTATAGTTCAAATAGTACATTACGTACCCATCATAGTATTTCGTTTTAGATTAGAGATATAATTAGTGTCCTAAAACCGAAAACCCAGACCATAGCAATGAATCTAACATAGATTACAGGCAGAACGCCCGCCTGTACGTACCGGGATTGTTAGCAACGAATCGAACGGCAGTCCATCCATTCTTAGGAACTCCAACAGTATTGACCTCCGGTGGATCGATCAAGTTGTAAGTGGCCGGAGAAGTGGTCTCATTCCAGTTGCCATAAGCTGACCCAACGACATAGAAGCTATAACCATGCAAATGCATCGGATGGTTTTCTGCATTCCCAATATTCGTCCCTTGGTACACAATTTCAACCGATGCCCCGTACTCAATCCACTTCGCCTTCGTCCCTACTTCCGGCAATATGTAATCGTCTGCATCATCCCCTGTGAAGTTAAAATATACGGGCGGTTGATTCGGAAACTCATCATCGCGGCTCAAATTAAACCTGCGCAATTATCAACGATAAAGATTTTTTTCATGTTTATATGGTTGAAGTAAAACTGATCAAAAAGGCAGGCAAATCATAAGTTACTAGCTAGTACCTGTAGTATGCTTGCAGTATATCTATTGTGGGGATTGAGAAACTGACATTGTTCAAGCTAGCAGCCAGCCTATTACCTTGAGGACCCGAACAATTGCCAGCACCTAGATCACACGGTAGTTGATTCACTGAAACGGTGATGAGGATTCTTTCGGTGATATTTTGCGGCACACTAATCGGATGGTCCTCGCTTGCCAGAGCCCTTAACTTGGTTGTGAAGTTATCTGCAGATTCTTTGTCTGTCGTTGAGGGAAGTGAAGGGAAAGGAATAGACGACGGGACGGCAGTTGCGTTTGTGTACCGGAGAATGGCCGTGGTGGTGGTGTTGTCGAAGGGAGCGCCCGAATCAAAGAAGGGGCTGGCAGCAATGTAATAGTAACTTAGAGACTGGTCTGCTGTGAGTAAAATGTCCATGGTTTGGCCTGGAGTTATCATTATGTAGCTTGTCACTATGGGCTTGATGTATGCTGCGTCTTGAGCCACCACGGTGAAGTTGTGTCCGGCAATTCCGAAGAACATTTCTTCGTTCATCACACCGCTCACTAGACGAAGAAGATAGGTCTTGCCGTATTCAACCCCAAGAGTGTATATAGTTTCTACAAATTATAACCCAATTGAAGAAAATAAATTTTGGCCATTATTATAATAAATTAGGAGTGTGTCTAAAACTCTAAACTAATTGCCATTATTTTCTATAGATCGATGCACGTACCATTGGAGCAATTGTATAAAGCTCCTGGCCAGCCATTGATGGTGAATCCATCCGACGGGTCTGGGTCACCTCCGACTAGCGTGGCGTCATCAATCAGTTCTTTCACGTCTGTATTGAACCATGATGCTGCCAAGAACATGAATTAAGAGGAAAGTCGATTATATATACTAGATTTCTACTAAATGATAAGGATATGTTAAAATATAGATCACATATATGTATATGTAATTATGTATCTACCAAGAAAAATGGTTTGCTCGGCATAAGGCTCGGGAAATGGGTAAGTCTTCCCTATCTCAGGTAAGACAACAATGTGGCCATGGACCGTGGCACGTGACCAATCACTATGTGCATGCCACCATAGAGTGCCTTCTTCATCTGAAAATATGACCTCATAAGTGAAATTTTTTCCTGGCTGAATCGGGCACTGAGTGATGTTTTCTGGACCATCTGACCATGGATTCTTTGGTTGCTTCACTCCATGCCTAGAAAAGTCGAAACTAACTCAATTCAAATTGCAGCCATAGTTAAGAAGAGTGACAAACTGAGAACAAGAGAGAGAGAGAGAGAGAGAGAGAGAGAGACCAGTGAATGGTGACACCATATTGGCCATCATTGTGAACATTAACAAAAGCAGTATCTCCTTTGCGAACATGAATAGTTGGTCCTGGGAACTGCTCATTTACAGTCAGCATCGACTTTGTGAAACATAGTCTTGTAAAGTTCGTCTCCTTGAGCTGCAATAAATATTACTTAAATCTTAAGCATTTCTGTAAGCTGCAATATATATAAATATATACAGGTACATAATATTCGATCCTTACTATAAAGCTGTAGTGATGGACGTTAGAAGCCATGGAAAGGAGAAGCCCATCGAGGAAGAAGATCCCTAAGAGGATCATTTGCTTCACTTCCATCTTTCTTTCAACTCCCTCCCTCTTCTTTACTTCTATGCCTTTGTCGCTGATTGATTCAGCTTGTGTTTATGAGCTACTTATATGGAGGGACAAAAACCACGTCTGGCAAATAAATTGAACATGAAAAAGATGACTTTCCCTTTCACCGCTCTTGTAATGATTTGTCCACACCCAACAGTCCAACCTCCCAGATAATCTATATATGGAGACAAGGACCCAGAGGTAACTTTAATTTATATCATGTAGGAGAACGAGTGATCTACTGCTTGAGCTAGCTAGCTGTAAGCCTCATATATCTAGAGACAGAGTTATATGTCAAATAACGACTTCTATGTTTGGTTAATTTAATAAATAGAGATGAACAAAATATAAGACTGTTCCACTAATTAATGCACATCATCTATGACTCTATGAGATCTAAATAAGTATGCATCGACATGTGGTACGTAAAATTAGATCACTAGATCAGAGGGTCATAAATTAATTATACTCATTTAGTTTGAGAAATCAACTGGAAATTAAACCACAGGTGTGAAAATAAAAATGTTACTGAATTGAAAGACCCTTCTTCTTCTTCTGTGTTTTTTTTTGCCTTTTATGTGTGATAATCGAGTCCTATATATACAATTTTTTTTTAGCACAGTGTCTGTCCATTTTGATAGCTTCTTGAATCGAACGCGAGTAGAGAGTTCTCAACCTAGACGCTGATCCACTAGTCCACTTACAGTGGTTAGCCCTATGCAATTTAGCAAACATAAGATTAAATTGGAGAAGACTCTTAATTAGTTGAGAAATATGATCGACTATTCGACTTGAATCCTTCCTATATTCATTTCCATATTTTAAGACGTTTTTATATATGAGGGCTAGCCAATTAATTTTTCTAATGATGTACAGATGCAGTACATGCATAATGTTGTCTTGTACTTCAGAGATGGAAAGTGCATGTACTACAATAACATGGTTTGTGCATGCGCTCTATAAATTGAGTTGGTCCTCTTCATATATTAGCTTCCCATATATCATCCTTAAGCACTGTTTGATGACAATGCTTAATTAACTAAATTTCCTCGTTGTAAAAACAAGAGTATACTGCAGCTATATGCTCTGTAACCGGCCGGATCAAATGAAAGGTACTTCAATTTTTTTCATTTTTGTCCTTGGAAGGGTGTTTTATGGTCACTAATCTAATGGTTAACGTCTTCGGAGTTTTAATATAGACTCTGGATCGAGCTCTATAGAACTTTCGGTTCTTTGGAGTTAAAGCTCTTGTTCCACAATTTGTTAAATTATTAATTACTTAAATTCACATGCAGATGATCGAGATGACTCAGAAGTGCAACAACCATGCACGCAGTTAATTTTAATTGTTGCTATAAATATTTGCCATATATTTATAAGAATTCATATATGTCTAGATGACTAGATATGCATGTACTGTACGTGCTCCTACTTTTTTGAATCAGTAGCTTTCTCATGAATCATACTGAGGTGTTATATGCATATATACGTAAATTGTGATAAACGTGTTCAAGGTCTGTTCAGAAAAGCATGTGGTGTTTACCAAAAGCTCTTTGTCTTTCTCGATCATTATATGCATGGAGAGCCCACTGCCTGACCGAGTAACATGGTTTGCACAAAGGCTATTAGCACGAAAATGGAGTGGGCTATTTAATTTGGGACAGCTTCGGTGGTTCGGAACCAGAGAGAGAATCCAAGGCATGAAAGCTTTGCTAATTCTTGAGAGAAAACAAAGAAGAAAGAGGTATTGTATAAAGAAAAATGAGCTCAGTAGGTTACAACAGAGAACAAAGCCAACTGAGAACGAAGCTAACTACATGACTTGGGTTAAGTACCCTTTTACCTTTGACACGGTTTAGGGTTTAGAGTTTAGGGTTTAGGGTTTATCTACCTAGTTATTTGCTGTTGATTAAAAGTATCTCCTTTTCAACAGCGCGAGGTACCAACTGGTATACAAAGAAACTGTGTACAATGAAATGGTCTCATCAGAATTGAAAGACCAACACGCTAGAGAAGTAGCTAGCTAGAGAGACCTTGAGAACGAGCATATATTCCACCATCAAATCAAATTATATCGTGGGGGTTGAAAATTGGGAAGGAATTTCTGCTGCAAATTAAAGTTGTGATGCGATATGTTCTGTCGTGATAGATAGGGGCCGGGTATGTGTTCTGGAAAGCAACCATCGTGATCAACGCGCTTACCTGCTTCAACTTAAAACTTTTTTCTCTTTCACAGTACGTACATGATTATAGGTGTCGTTTTGTGTTACTGTATTGTCGTTTGTCAAGGTACAAGGACCCCTTCAATAACCATATGTTTCCCCTTTGCACATGCCAATCATTCTAACTCAATATGCAACGTCTTTTCAGGAATCATGCTATATAGATCCTTACGTTATAAACCCTAAACAAAGATATAACTAAATGATAATTGTAAGGAATAGTGAGTTTAGATATTCTAATTAGGTACCACATTCGAAGCTATTATACAACTATTTGTATAGAAACCAATTTTGCGTGAGTTGTTGTTCCGATTAAGTGTTTATTCCACAAAATTCTTGTATAAGTCCACGCTTTGAAGATTAGAAGGAAGAGGTCGTTGACTTCATAGTCCCAGTTTGTTCCAAGGTGGCCGGCTTCTGTTGATCTCCTTCTTCAGCCCTTTTGCTTCTTCTTCACATCATTGTTTATTTGTTTTCGACTTTTTGCGAACCCAATTTGGTAATAAAAAGAAACATAAAAAAATTCATTGAGACTTTAAAATATTTTTTTAATACTTATGCAAACCGGCCTCAAGAATTTAATATTTAATTAAGTCATGGGATACAATAATGGATTTTTTTCTCAAATTCGCTTCATTCACCCAAACTAAGCGGAAACTCGATTTTGATGAAAAATGTATTGCCAATTTTTTTTTGTTGCATTGTTTAATTCATTTAGCCCAAAAATAAAATTGTTTTACATTTGTTCAAATTTAAAAAGAAAAAATATTTATTTTGAACAACCTGTAGCCACATACATGGTGTTAAAAATATTTTTTTTAATTTAATTTGTAGAAATACAAGGAAACACTTCTAGTACTCATAAGATCTTGCAATGGGTTTCATTGAGATTCTAAATTACTTTTGGACACTCCTGCAAACCAGTACCGAGAATTTTAAAAATACAATTTTTTAAGAAAATCACCCCAAACTATGGACAATACGCGTTTTTTTTTTGCTAAAATTGCATGATTTTATTTTCTCACCAAAATCATTCTATTCTCAAATCATGATTTTTAAATACTTCTCAAACTGACAAAATGCAAAAATCTCGAATAGATTTTTTTAACGATATTCTAAAGTAGGAAGATAAAAAAATTCGTAACAAAAAAAATATTTCGAGATTTTCTAGTTCTGCCGATTGTAACACATTCTAAATATTAAACTTTACCAATATTAAGATCATAAGATTGGAAAATTTCAAGAAAAAATAGTGTTGACAAGGTTTATTTGTTCAAATTTTAATTTGTTTAATTTGAACAACATCGCTACAATTGTTCCAAAAAAAATTTCTTAATTTTAATTTGATGAAATAAAAAAGAAGCACTTCTTGTACTTGTAATGTCTCGCATTGGGTTTCATTGAGACTCTAAAATACTTTTAGACACTAGCGCAAATCGGCTCGAAGAATTTCATATATGCAATTTTTTTAAGAAAATCACCCAAAATTATAGACTATAGCACACATTTTTTGGCAAAAATCTCATGTTCTTATTTTCTCATCAAAATATTTCCACCCTCAAATTATAATTTTTAAGTACTTCTCAAACTGACTGAACACAAATATGTCAATCTGATTTTTTTTTACGAATTTTCAAAGTCGGGAAGAAAAGAAAATTCGTATAAAAAATGGTCAAAATTTTCTAAGTCCGTCGATTGGAACACGTTTTAAAAATTAAGCTTTACCAATTGTGAGATTGTATGATACAAAAATTTCGAGAAAAATGATGTAGACATGGTTTATTTGTTGAAATTTTAATTACAAAAATGTTTATTTTGAACAACCTGTAGCGACGACTAGTTCGTCGCTAAAAGAGTTTTTAATTTGACAAAAAAAAAAGTACTTCTAGTGCTCATAGGGTCTCGCATTAAATTTCATGAAGACTCTAAAATACTTTTAAACACTCGCTAAAACCAACCTCAAAAATTCAAAGACGCGATTTTTTAAGAAAATGACATAAAACTATGGATTATAGCACATGGTTTTTTTGGCAAAAATCACATAATATTTTTTTTTTACCAAAATATTTCCACCCTTACATCTTAATTTTTAAGCACTTCTCAAACTGACGAAACGCAAAAATCTTTACTTATAGGAGTTGTCTTGATCAAATAAAATTAATACAAATTAGGCACAAATGTCAAAACATTATCTGAATTTGGCTATAATTATCAAATTACAGCCTTAACTTGCTATTGTTGAAATAGATCCCGAAATTTGACAAATTTTTTGTCAATTTACATTTTTGCACTGAATTCTAACGTTTTCCATCCAAATCTACTTCCACATACCACTAATGTGAGAGGTAATATTATAAATTTACACTCGAGAAACAATCACATCCTTTTTTTTTTGTTAATAGGAGGTCCAAAAAGACCCAAAAACAGAGAAAAAACAAAAAGAAGCAACTAGTCAATCTGCCCAGAAGGCTCAGATCTAGATCTAACTCTAGAAAGTCCTCCAAGATCATCCAGGAAGGCACCAGCAGCATGAATGGGAGGAGAAACAAAGTCCATAATCCCAAAATCATGGTTAATGCTATTTTTGGCTAGAGAGTCAGCAGCCATGTTGCATTCTCTATAGATGTGCTTGAAAGAGATAACATTAAGCTTATCCATCAGAGCCTTGCAGCAAGCTAATAAAACACTTATTCTTTTTCACCAAAGAGAAAAAAGAAATACTTGTTGGGAGAAAATTTATCAATTTAATGTTTTAGCTATATTTGACGCACTGGTTCACCTGGCCTTACATAGGTACATTAGCCCAAGCGAAGGGTAACTATCCATAGGCCCATCCTTATATACATGTGTGTATATTGATTATGCTTCAAGGCCAACCCAACCCTTTTATTCCTTCCTTCCACGTAAAGAACTTTCTAAGTTTCTATTCTCGAAATAAAATTTCTTTGTATTAATTTGTAGTTTGGGACTGAGACATTTGGCGCCTAAATTTGAATAAGCTAACCAAAATAACGTACCTAACGGCCATTTGCTCACTAAAACAACCAACTTATGTCGTCTTCATTCCAACTATAATTTCCATACCACAGGATGAGATTCCAATCAGTCCTAATCGATCTTCTAGGATTTAAATGGTGGATTTGAAGCACAAACAAGACATGTGAATAAAATAGCATACAGTAGAAGATCATGGACCAGCAAGGAATATGCAGCAATAAAGCTCAAGATATACTAGGTTTTGATTTGATTTAGTTGAAGAATTCTTTGTTTTTCTTGTTTATTCTTATCGATCTTTGATGATCCTTTTTGTGGGTTTTGCAGATCTTTCAATCTCGGAATCCAACGAGGCCAGCGAAACTTGGCTGGTGACACATAAAAAATCTATTAATTTCATTATGTTTGTTATTACTTTTCTCTTTGAGCTAATGTCCAAAACAATGCTGTTTTGGAATTTAAGACCCAAGTCTTTTGCATCCAAAACGGCGCAGTTTTGGATACAAGCATAAAATCGCGACATAAAAACAACATTATTCAAAACCTCAATTTTTAGTTTCATTATTTGATGTACTAATTGTTTGGTTGTTGTATTATGGTGTAGGTAAATTTCAATGATCATGATCGTCTTAAGGAGTTCCACGGCAAAAACAAGAGATTTTCCAGGGCTATTATTTCCCAAGAAGAGGTGAAGATTCGCAATGAGCTTGAGATGGATGTAGAGAGGGACTTGGAGGAAGAAATCAAAGATGGGTTATGTCATCTGGCTCTGAGATTGCACAGGCTTTACCAACACCAGAAGGAGAGAAGTGCGAGCAACTTAGCATTTTGTGAGGTGAATATAAACATACAAATGGAAGGAGGAACCAAGATTGAAATAAAAGAAACCAAAAAACCAGCACCAGCTGAAAAGGAAAAGGGTTTTCCTCCTCGACCTAGTTCTAGATCAGGAAATATGAAACCAGTTATGAAAGTGGGTGCAAACATAAAGAAGTTTGATTGGGCCAAAAGTCTGAGGTCCAGTGGTGGTCAAGGATGGAAAGTTTAACTCCTAGAAGATTGATTTTAATTCGTTTGTTAATAACAGTTTTATCAGAAACTTGTTCTGATATGATGGTGAATTAATTGGTGATTGTGGCTTTTTATTAAATAATAAGATGAAATAAACACTTGAGAGAAGTTGATTTAAAGGAGCTTTAGTAGTAAATGGTACACAAAGACATGCACTACATGTCTACCAAAAATAATTTTACATTAATTTGTTTCTTGGGTCACATAATACGTTTTTTTAGCTGTAATAATACTTTTTTACGAAATGTTTACCTATCTGGAATAAGTATGAAAATAAATAGAATTATTTTAATTCATGAATTCTCTTAAGACCATTCCTTGACTTGTAAGTCATGGCACAAGGTTTGAATTACAGCTCTTCTAAAATGAAACCTAGCTTATAGCTCAGGTTCTCCAGAAATAGGCCTTCCTTCACATTCCACCTAAGTTGCACAGGAAATCATTAAGTAGTGAAGGTCCATGAAATATTTCTGTCCCGGTGTAGGTAGTCTGCATCTTCACAAACATGTCAGTTTTACTGAGCCTCTCTTGGAGATAGTATCAGGCCAAAGCATTACATTTTTAATCAGGCAAGTCTCTGATAGCTAGTCTGATCCCCCATTAAAATGCACAATCCAACCATCGAAGGCCCAACCTTCAAATTGAGGGGGCCAAATTCCTTCTCTCCTCTGTAACAAATATTTCGACTTCATAAGTTCTTTGCGAAGAACCACATGTGTTTTCTCATAGTACTTCCTAGTGCTTTTACAGAATACTTCTAGTAATTCCCTAGCCTCATACAATAGTACTACTACACCAAACAACCCTTCAATTGAATTGCATCTCATTAATTTCGTGATCTATGTCTAGTCTTTTTCCACCAAGATATAGAGCCTGCACTTAAATTTCCATGTCACACACAGACCACTGCTTCAATCAATTGACACAGCTAGCTAGCTACATGTACATTTTGTTGAAATGAACAACATAAATATGCATATGAATTAAGAGGCCGTATGTGGGCCTGTATGTGGCATCCCCACAAGGCTTTCAATTAGGACTAGAACCACCAAAAAGCTAAATGTGTAGAGAGATCTCTTTTAGACCTTGAATTAATTGGTCAGCCCCAGACTTCGAATTCTTGTGCCAGTGAAGCGTCTTAATCGTTTTGATTGTCACAAAAGGTGCCAATTGCCATAGCCAACTAATTCTTTTCATTACTTTCTTCCTTTTAATCCTTCTCGAGTTCTTGCTTTCCAAAAGCTAATTGGATTATCCAAAAGAATCTTATGAAGACCCCTCTTCAGCTTCTCCTTCGACTGATCTCTTATGACTCGCCTGAATTTAATTGGCTAACAAAGTCACAAAAAGGATTCCTAATTTCCAATTGAAATTCTCTTGTATATTTTTCTATGTAATTAAATGATGTAGAAACAACTTGTAGACTGATTTAGAGGGCTCAAATCGTGGAATGAGAATGTGAATGAAGGAATTAATTCAAATTCCTGAGTTCTCCTGCGTTTACTAATACGTATATGAATTAGAATGATTGTAGGTCCAACGTAAAAGTTGAGAATTCATTCATGAATATTCGGAGTTTGATTACCAGGATTAGGTGTTTTTTAGGAATAAATTCCTATTCATTTTCATTGTAAGTAAATAACCATGTCAATAATTGATTGAGAAAAAATCTGACCATAAGTAGTTTTGGTAAGAGAAAATAAGATACATTTTAAGCACTCTCGTATCTATTTTAGGCCATATAACATATGATTTTGAGAAAAATCAATAAAAAAAAAACTACTTATGTTCAAGACAATGGTGAATAGATTATGATCGATAATTATGAATACCATCCCAACCAGGGGAAAAAAAAAAAGGAGAAGGAGAAGGAAACAATATGAACACTTCAAATTTAATCCCAAGCTATTAATATCAGGTGGTGCTGCAGAGGAGTCAAATGGTGTATTCAACACAACTGATCGACATTATGGGCAAGGCAACAGTTTTGATCTGTTTTACTGGTTATTCTTGTTTTGACCAACAACTACCACAATTAAATGTTGTAACCAACTAAACTTCGATTTAGTTTTCTAGCTAGCAATAGCATATGTAAATGTCCTATGTGATATGCATGGAGTGCTATGCTATATAAGGACACAGTTAGTTTTGAATAATTGAAGGTCTAAGACAGCAGCTAGCTAGCTACGGCTATTCTTGTTTTCTTTGTTTGCTTTTGATTTTTTTTTGTTATGGTTTTCTGGGTACGTATAAGATCCTAGCTACCACCTTAGCACCATGTAGAGAATCGAACTCCAAAGTTTTTTTCTGATAAAGACCCAACTCCAAAGTTATACTCCCAATGCAGGAGAGTAGTGCCAAAATTGAAATTCCATCGTTATCAAAAACTATATCTCATTGATGATTTGATGTCACATCATATATTAAACGTCAAATTGACCAAGAATTTAATGGGCATAGAGACTGTATTACAACTAATTTGAAATAATCGGTTGCAAAATTGACACAGTGAACAGCTATGGATAAAAAGTGCATGTCAAACCCTAGAACACAAGAACAACTTGAAAGATAGAATAAGCAAGACGGGTGATTATATAGCCCGTAAAATTAAAGGTTGCAAATGAAATAGAACGGACCCAAAATGTACGTAGAATTCAACCAAATTGTACCATGCATCTTCATGCTTGAGCTGGTTGGAAAGAGAATGATGTTCTCTGCAAATAATTATAGGGTACTGGTGATGGAGCATACTGGCATGGCCTCCTTAATTTGCGGTAGCAGATAGAAATTACAAGCATGGGAATCAGCAGAGAGCAAGATGTATATATTCAAATTCTAATAATAGTCCCCACTATCAGGAACAGGATGATGATCATTTTACCCAGCCCTAGCCTAGCTCTGCATCAATCCTTGACTTTGAGTTCAACCGGAAAAGACAGAACCCTACACCACTGCTACCACCTAGCTACAAGGAGGCTATATGTCGACGTTTAATTTGGGTGCACACCCTACACAGTAAAAGAGGAGGGTATTGACTCTTGACTCTCTCCCTCGTATTGACTCTTGACGCCTAGCTCTCTCTCTCTCTCTCTCAAACAACTTTGCCTAGGTTTAATTATTTAATTGCAATCAACTTATTAAAAAAAGGTTCATGTTTAAATACCTTTTCTATAGTTTGGATTTACAGTCGAGCACAGTAATTCGAACATGATTTTCATTGAAGTCGATTTTTAGCGGGGCAGTCATGTAGAAAGATGTCACATAATTAGTAAGTTGTCAAATTAGTGTTTTACATACCACATCTAATGTGCCCACTTTTGTAGCAAATCTCAAGTCCTTATTTGCTGATAACTCATTTTCTCACATTCTTAGATAAGCCAACTTCATAGCGTATGCTCTAGCAAATCTTGCTCATGATTATGTAGACTCTCGACTTTGGGACGGTTGTCTTCCTCTTAATGCTCTTTTAGCGTTCAATTTTGATCAATTTGGTGGTTAGTGTATCGGCCACTCCAACACTAAATTGCCAAACATCGTAAGTATCAACGTGGTTCAGTGATCAATTGAAAAGCCAAAACATCAATGTAAATACGAAAATTGAGGTCGCTCTACCTTCCCCTTCTTGCTTGTGGATCTCATAAGTTATAGATACGATCTAAAACAAATCCATCCTATCAAAATCAATGACTCAACCTTGGATGGTAGGTACCAACTGAACACTTAGCTCACTTAAGAACCTCGAGCGATAACATGTTCGGTACTATTTGGCGTAATCCACCCATCTAAGTTATGTATGTCATTGTGTCTCTTTTTTTTCAAGTGAATTTTCCTTTCTTCATATTATTAGTTTGCGTTGACCCACACAACCTCTTAACACCATCTCATCACTTTATAACTAATCTACAGTTAAGTAAGGTTTTAAATTTCTCCAAAACAACCAAAATATCCGTTAAAATTTTTATAATTTCATATTGTCGATATTTGAGTGATATTCAAAATATCTTCAAAACTAGATTATAAAGATCAATATTTACTGACATTACCGATATAATCAATGTTCAATACACTTTTTTTTTATATTTTTGTAAATATAAATCATCGATGTATCTATATTTAAAACTTTGTATTTAACTCCCTATATTTTCATTTTGTTTATGGAGACCTTAATTAGGACACTTAAATCTTTGTCTCAAAGAACCAAAAATCATGTTGGCATTTTGACTTCCCTTTTTGGTTATAGAGTTTCCAATCTAATGTTTGTTGATGACTGCTTGATTTTCAACAGGGCCTCATCTAGTGCTGCAAGGAATGTTTCTAAAGTTTTACACCAATTCTTTGTTACCTCTGGCCAAAAGATCAATTTTCATAAGTCTTCTTTATACTTTCCCCCTAGGTAAGTTCTCTTGACAAAGTTAACATAGTGAAGATTCTTGTTATTCAACACAAAGCTATTATAGGAAAATATATGGGAATACACAACATTATTTTTTGGAAAGATCCAGTTAATGCTAAAGAATTATTGTTACGAATATCAAATAAACTAAGTGGCTGGAAAAGCAACACCCTCTTCCAGAAGGTTGTCTCTTATCAAATCTAATCTCTCTGGAATGTCAAATCATGTTACGTCTTGTTTTAAATGTCCTTCTAAAATAACCAATGGTTTAGATAGAGAGTGTAGAAAGTTCTTTTGGGACTCTAATATTAAATCTCCCCATGTGGCTTGGAAACATGTTTGTCAACCGAAATATATGGGTGGTCTTGGTGTTAGACCAGGTAATGTCTTTAATAACTCGGCCTTAACCAAGCTTGGCTGAAAGCTTATAACTGATCCCAACAACTGGTGGGCTTAAATTGTAAGGAAAAAATACTTGAGAAATAACAGTTTCTTTACTGTAGGTAAAAAACAGACCAACTCTTGTGCTTGGAAAGATATTTTAGATACTAGAAATCTTTTAACTAAGGGTATGAGATGGATTATTGGAAATGGGAAGGACATTAATTTTTGGACTTTTAATTGGGCCTTCCCATTCCCACTTTTTAATATTCTTAATGATGAACAAAAGGTTCATGTCAGTTTGCTAGATCTTGTTAGTGATTATATTACTAATAATGTTTGAGACAGTGATAAATTACTTTCTGTTCTTGATCATGATATTGTTAATAAGATCATAGACATTCCTATTCCTTTCGATGCTAGTAGTGATGAATTTATCTGGGGTCCAACCTCGAATGGTAAGTTTTCTATCAAATCTGTTTGTTGGATTCAAAATGATGATCTTAATGTTTGTCACAATGCTGATATTATATATAAAAAAGTTATGGAAGTTGAATGTTCCCCCTAAAGTTAAAATCTTTAGATGGTTATTGATAAGAAATCGTCTACAAACAAGGGAAAGAATTTGCAGGTTCAAAAATTCTATTGACCCTTCATGTGTTTTATGTCAAAATGATATTGAAATTCAGGACCATATTATGTTCATGTGTTCTTTAGCCCAAGCAGTTTGGACAAGTTCTAATCTTCTCTGTATTCCTAATGCTATTGACAATATTGTGAATTGGTTCAGACAAAATTTTATTGACCAACCTTGTGATCAAAGGTTAATGACCAAAGCTCTTATTATCTACTGGCAAATATGAGAAACTAGAATTAGTCTCATCTTCAAACAAGTTCAACCTCACCCCTCAAGGGTTTTGTTTGTTGTTGCTGGTATTGGATCTAGCTATTGGAAAAAGAACCCCTCTTTTCATAAGATTCAGATAAATCTTGTGTCATCAAATGACATCCTCCCCAGTCGCCTCTTGTCAAGGTTAATTTTGATGGTTCAGTGATTAATAACAACAATGCAACTACTGGTTTTGTAATTAGAGATGTCCAAGTTCCCCCCCTTTGAAAAATGGCTTCAAGATGGTCTAAGTGGAAGGTGACTCCAAAGTTTTGATTAATTATCTTAATGGCTCCTACTCTACTCCTTGGCGTCTCAAGAAGATTGTGGAAGACATCAATTGGCTCTCATCCTTCACTGCTGATAGTCTGACAAAACTCGATCACACCTTAAGTTCTAGTCAAATTTGAAATCGTTGTCTGCCTCTTCCGGCTCTTAATGCTTTTAACTTTGATATTTTTAGTTATGAATGTCTTAGAAACTTCTCTTTGTAGTCTGTTTTAGTCTTTTTCGTATAAAAAAAAAACTTTGTATTTAACATTATTTTTTCTTGGAATGAATCAAAAGACAATCCATTATCCATCAAAGTAAACACATTGATCGAAAGGAATGAACTTGGATTGGATTAAATTGATTTACAACTGTCAGAATCTGCTGCTAATTAAAAGTGCTGACCAGAAAATTTGCATCAATAATATATATACGTGGACCACAATGCAGCAGAGGCGGGCAGCAGAGGCGGGCAGCAGCTTTTACTGATGTTGGGGTTCCACCAAAACAAGCAAAGCATCTTCAAAGATCTAAGCTTAGACTCTCACAAGAAGCAACCTCCTAATACAAGTAACTCTAACATTATATCTTATTTTCCATTTAACTTACCATCTAGAAAATCAAACATCAAACTAAAATACTAGATATAGAACTAGTGAAATGACCCAAGACCAGAATGCCTCTCCATTTTCAGACCCAGAAAATGGAATTCCCTCCACCTGATGAGAAATTAACCTCAACCATATATGACTCATGAATTTTCTCAGTCACACCCACAGTTAAAAGAGAATCTTCCAAACATGTATGAATCTTGAAGTGTTTGCATGGAGTGTAGTTTTGAGGAGGGATGGAGCTGCAAGACAAAATGTGTGTCCCTCTCTTTGTATATTTATGAGGGATTGTGTTTTGCTGCTGGAGTGCCCACATGTTCCCTTGGAAGCAGATCATTGAAATTTGAAGAAAAAAAAAACAGAATTAATAATGGAAATGAATGTCTGAGAGAGTGAGACCAAAGCTCTATAGCTTTGGATCTATCGACTTTCTCCAACATGGACTGAAACTGATCGAACCCACATTTTGGACTTTGAGAGAGTTTTGCTATATCCAAAGCACTTCTACAGTTCTACTGTTTCAAAGCTGATATCACATCCTCTTTCCCAAGAAGAAAACCCAACAGTAAAACTAACTAGCTAGTAATTATTGATATATAATATTAATTATAAAATTCCAAGGACTTGAGCTCTTTCCTTCCCAAGGAGACTCCATGCCATGAATCTCAGAGCTAGCTTCAAATTACATCTTTCTGGATTCTACCTTCCACAGCAGAAGTTCCATCATATGATTGCATAGATATTAATTGAAGATATATAGCTATATTTTATACAATTTCTTGAAAGAAAAAAAGAACTGAACTATGAATATTTTATTCTGGACTCATGATGAACACTGCAAAAGTAAAACGTAATGTATGAAAGAAAGAGGAAAGACTTATGAGTAAAGATTCAGTCATACACAGAAAGAGAAAAGAGAGCTAGAAGAGGAAATGAAAGCTAGCTAGCTTAGCTAGCATTGAAGCTAAATCAAACAAAGTGATAGAACCCACATTGGAAATGAATGGAAGAGAAACCAAAAATAAGGGGTGCAGTAGTCATTGAATACCATGGATCCATACATTAAATGCTTTTGGTAAAACTAGAACCAGCAGTCTGATTCGTGGACCAAAACGAAAAGCTGAGTTTTGAAGAAAAGAAGTAAATGAATGACACAGAATACTCAGATCGATCATATATACGTACAAACAAACCCATGCTTCAGTGATTAAACGGAAAATGCAGCTTCTCAGAGCGTCCATGTCCAAAGCTAGAGTACTGATCTACCAACATTCTTTTAGACCACACAAACAGGATCAAGTAATTAACTTCCAAATTAATCAAAAACCCAACATTAGTTTAACCCATTTACTGGATAATTAATTGAGCAAAGATGATAACATGCATGATAATAATGACTAATGAGGTCGCATATTAACAATAAGAAGCACTGCTAAAATGGGGTGATCAATATTCATGGATCTAGATAACATTGGGGTAGGAGGAAGAAGAAATTAAAGAAACCCTAAAACACCAAAATCCCGGATAAGAATTTTCTCAGTTTGCTTTGAGGTGTCAAAGTAACCAAGAAAATTAGAAGACCCATTAAATGATAAGCATCCTACAACTTAATTAATTACTGCTGGTACTTGTTCTTCTGGTGCTAGCTAGCTAGAGTTGTTGTTCTCCTAACTTGATGTAAGTACAAAAGAAGTAGCAGCTAGATAAGTTGATGATGATCAGTAGTCTAGTCTGAGAAGAGGAGGAGGATGATGATGATGACGACCAAGAATTGTTTGTAATGGGTTGGTTGGTTTTTTTCTAGGGTTTCTTGCCAAGAGTGTGTTTGTTGTTATGCATCCAAACCTTGAGCACGTGACGCTTCACTCCGGTCTCGTCGCAAAAGCTCTGCACCGCCGCCTCGTCCTGCTTCTGAATCCTCCAACTCAGCCTCTCCGCCAGCTCCAGCATCCTCTCCTTTTGCTCCTGACTAAACTTGGTCCTGAATCTCTTCTTCGACGACGTCGTTCCCATCCCCATTCCCATTCCCATTCCAAATCCTCCGCCGCCGCCTCCGCTGGGATTCGACATGTCGTCGTCCTGATCCGTGCCGCCCCCGCCCGAGGTCGACGGCAGCGCCAGCGGCCTGTGCTGCGTCGTCACGTGGAGGTACCCGCCTGGAGTGCGGTAGTACCCGGTGGCAGTCGGCGAGAATTGCGGGTGCCCGAAGCCGTGGTGGTGGCTGCTGACGTGTCCCTGGTGCGGCACCAGCTGCCCGTACGGCTCGTCCGTCTCCTTGCGGTGGAAGTTGCGGTGGCAGCTACACGCGGCGCATTTCAGCGCGTCCAGCGTGCCGTCGGCTCCCGCGGCCAGGAACTCCCCGCAGCCGTCGAGCGCGTGGCCTCCGAGGCCCACCGCGTGGTTCTTCAAGCACTCCCTGTACCTGCACGCCTTCCTTGTCGGCTGCTGAGCCGCCACCGCCACTGCCCCTTCACCTCCTCCGGAACTCGCCATTTTGACTCGCCCTCCTCCTCCCGAGTTGGAGTTGTTGTTATTGTTGTTGTTGTTGTTGTGCACCAGCGAGTCGTAACTCGGTTCCATCTCCATCTCTTCATCGTGCTCCTCTTGATCCTCAAAATCCATCAATCGATCAAACTAATTAACCACAACTTACTCACTAATTAACCAACAAAAGGTTGAAATTTGAAGATAAAAAGAGTGAACGAGTGAATGAGAGAGTGAGTGAGTGAGTGAGTGAGTGAGTGAAAGAGAGAGAGAGTGTGTCAGGCATAAATTTGTGTTAATCTCCCTCGCTCGCTCTGCAAAAAGAGGTTGTCTTCCTTGTAAGCCCTTCATATACTTTCCCGTTTAACTCAAAACCCCACCACCATTCCTCGTCACCGGCTATACCCGGTTTCACCCGGTCACTTTCACCCTTTTTTTCACCGCGCGGTAAAATTAAAATTTAGTATTTTGGGGTAGTGTCAGAGTACTATGCTAAGCTGCTGCTAGTGGGTTAGTACTACTATTAAAACAAAACAAAATAAAAAGCAACAGAATTTTTTTTGAAATTTTGACAAAGTTTCCTCACGCGCGCTAAAGGGTGTCATGGTCTTGTTCGTGGCGGACATCGTTGGTGGCGCGTGAGGTGACGCGTGGGGTACAAGTATGGGGGGAGGTGGGGTGCGTGTGTCAGGTGCACGGCATTACTTAGGAAAAAATAAATTGTCGGCATTTAAGGCAGCTGGGGTACGTGCGCTCGTCTCCGACATGCGTGACGCGCTTTTGGGGTCAAGGAAATGCATTTAATATTCATGTGTCTGAAGAAAGAGAACAGATAAGAGGAGCGAGAGAGGGGTGAGAAAACCTGCACTTTGGTGCGCGCGTGGGGTACACGATTCTTTTCTAGTACAAAGAAGAGAAAAGTGTTGGCCTTTGAAAAGCAATGGCAAGGACCTATTTCAAACATGTCAAAATGGTATGAGTTCTCCAAATTTCACACTAGAAGGTCATATTTTCTCACCTTAATTAAGTATAATCTAATACTAACCTATTCATAACCAAAAAATTTCACAAAGCATCAACATATGATTACCTCCAAGTTCCCAAATTAAAATATAAGGTTTTTTTTTGGTATATTTAGAAACTTAATTATTTTAACCCCGAAGAGATTCATCCCCCTTGTTCCCCTAGCGACCTCATCGACAGCGGATATGTTTGAAATTGTTTCTGAAATACCTAAAAGCGTTTTTTAAATTTGGTAAAAGCGATTCTATACAAGGAAGCACTTGACAAGTGTTTCTCAAAATCATTTATAAGTGCTTCTAAAACTCATCTAATACACTTTTTTTATTTATAATTAATTTTTTTAATTATTTCAAAAATATTTTTGGGTCTCCGAAAAACAATCTCAAACAGGCCCAGTGTTACATCATGACAAGCCGACAATGCTTTGCAGACCTGAACATACATTGTTGACAAAAGAGAAGGTTAACGCCCAACGGACTATAACTCCTCGACACATAGATTGATTTTCGACCCAATGATCATAGACTTAGAATGTCATGCGCTTCCCATCTGCCACAAATAACCAAGATCAAATGAGTACTTTGCTGATAAGTTTTGTCATGTTTGAGAGCCATAACAAGTCCAAAAATCACTATAAGCCCTTGATCGACAACCCCCATGGTAGGAAGAATATAGATGTAGATATACAATTTCAAGCAACATCCTTTGAGATGTGGACATTTTCAAGCAAGACCCAACGACAAATGTAGGCAATGATACCCGAACTCTACCGAACATCACACAACCCAACGAGTAGTCACCAAATTAATCTAACATTGTGTAGGAAATTGTGAGTTTATACATAATTTATAGCGGCCATCTACTTAAAAATGTTATATTTCGGAGGGAGACAACTAAAAGTATAAATGACTCGATGACTTTGATTGAAAAATCGTCTTATCAAAAGTGGATAGTATTGTCAAAGATAGTCGGATACAAACTTGATCTTCACTTCTAAAAAGATCAATTCGATCTATGTATGATATCACTTTATCATGCATGCCCTAAACTCAGAAGATGAGATTTATTCATATTCTCTCATTTAGGGCATGACATCCTCACTCACCCTTCCCCTTAATTTGCAAACAAAAACAAAAAACCAGAGTCAAATTGCATATAATTAACTCAAAATTAATAATTGAGAATAAGTTATTGGGGTTTATAGAAAGAACCTATATATTCGCCCTCCTCCATTGCTTTTGAGTTGTGACGGTTATGCCCATCGCCATCTATGACTAGAGAAAATAAAAATAGATGTAAGGTGGTGAAGTGTTCATGCATCTTAAGATGAGTGGATTGTAATTAATTCACTAATTATAAAATGGTGCTAACCCACATTAACAATAATTAAGATGAGTGCCCTATCGAAAAAATAATTAAGATGAGTGGACTAGCTAGCAAATGATTCGCTAGGAGGGTCATGATCGACTTCGATCGATCCATACTAAATAAAATGTTCTAAACCCTAATCATCAAAATCCAATTCACAAACACGAATAAACAGTAACTTGGCGGCAAAGTGGTCAATTAAGATTCTGAAGCAAGACTAATAATTCAGTGGATCTCAACCGCACAAGGCTTCAACCTTAAACTTATTAGTTTAATTTACGGTGAGTGGCTTAATCATGATGATGTGATTGCTGGTTTTATTCACTACCAATAGATTCGTGGGACTCGATTACTTTGAAAACTAAATTGCGAGCTCTTTTTTTTTCATCTTTCTATAGTTATCAAATTTCAAATTACCTTATAAGAAACGAGAGTCAACAAAATGACAACACAATTTGGATTCCAATATTGTGTCTTTTTGTTTACTTTATAATAAATTGAAGTTCTACAATACCAAAATGTATATTATATTTCAATTGTGGTAACATTTTCATCTTTCTATAGTCAACAAATTTCAAACATCGTTTGATAAGTCAATAAATTTCAAACGTTAGATGAGTGTTTGATCTTCAATTTACTTTTTATAGTCGATATTTTCACCTTAAATTTTTTTTTGTTATACTAACTTTCACCTTAAAAGCTTAGTCAACATATTTGCTAATTAAGATTAGGAAAAAAGTGATTCCATCAGCAAGGCAAAGGCACATTTATGTATTACTTCTAAGAATTGAACTTTCCTTCGTACCCAAAAAAAATTGTAATAGCTAGCTTTGAGAAATTAACTATCAACTAATACCCAAAAGTTCTCTGTAAAAATAAATTACAACCAGTGAATAAGATCATCTTATTAAGATGGCACACACATATATATAGAATAGAAGGTAGCAGGAGGAGGGACAGCTAGCAGAGGCAGGGATGGAGCCTCTCTTGTCCTTTTCAGGTTAGGAAAACCATAAAAACTTGCTTGGTGATGGCAGTCTAATCACATGAGAATCAGAAATGGCCCTAATTAATTATTGAACTACCACCTCCTAGCTTTGCTTGAACAAACTCATCCAGATATCCGACCAACGCACTATATATGCTTAATTACCCTCTGCGCTCTGCGTAGGTCTTTGAGTTCCAGATGTCATATTAGTTTTCCCAAATTGCTGTGACCGGCCATATCAGAAATTGACACCTTAAGTTCAAAGTACCATGTCACTCCATTTGTGTACGTACCCTTCCCTCCTCTCCTCCTATATATGTGTCCTGTGAGGCTATGTGAACTCTGTGATGTCTTTGATGATCAGCCTGGCCACTAATTGCCTAGTTGTCATAATGTATGGTCATTTCTGTTCTTGTTGATTAATTAAACTGCGTCTGTCTGTCATATTGGATATTACTTGCCCAAAGAAAAAAAAACAAATATGATATATGATATCCTATCATTGAACAATAAAATAACCGAATTTGTTGGACTTGGAAGAACCCTAGTTGTGCTTGTATGAAGACTGTTAAGATCAACACAATCGAATTAAAGGGGGAAAGAATCATTCCCTCAATACTATAATATAAATAGAAGGAATAATGACGAAAATATTAATTTAATTAGTCAACAAAGAAATTTTAATTTTAATTTTAATTTTAATATACATACAAATTAATATCTTTCTGCTATTTGACGAAAATATCCTTGAGAGAATATATTATTTACAAAAATAGAAAATTTAACGAATGGACTAAAGTGTAAGATAACATTGAAGTTAAGTGACCAAAATAATATTTTTTAAATGTGAGGGATTGAAGTGTCGAACTAGAGATAATACAATTAAGTACTTATATAAGTGTGTGTTTTCCTATGACTAATGAAAAATAATAGGATAAAAGTTTAAAATGGTCCTTGTAGTTTGGGGTGATGTTCAATATTAACTTTGTGGTTTCAAAATGTTTAATATAATCCTTGTGGTTTGCAAAATTAATCAATATTTGTCCAAATACTAATTTCGACAAAATTCAGCAATTAAAATTCATGTCTAGGTGATTTATAAGAATAAATGTGTCATTTTAATTAAAAAATAAACTTTTTTCAACTATTTCTTATTTAATTTAATTTTCGACACTATTTTAATTGATAAAAATTTTGCTATAAATAACATTTTGGACAAATATTGATCATTATTGCAAACCATAAGGGTGATATTAAATATTTTGAAACCCCAAAGTTAATGTTGAACATCATCTCAAACCACAAGAATCATTTGTAATGTTTACCCAAAATAATATTGTATGAAATTATTTTTAAAAAAAATTGGTCAATATGAAATTATTTAAATAATAACGTTTTCTTTCGTGCACATTCCTCTAAAAAAAAAGTTGACATCATATATAACAATTATTCATATATTTCAAAAACAAAAGGAGGAGGTAGCAGCAGAAGTAATAGGTGGTATTGATCGAACTATGTAGAATCGATCGAATAGTACTCGGTCCAAAAAAAAAACAAGAATTGAACAGTATCAGAGAGAATTGAAGCAGGCCGGGCATTGTTCTGGGGTTCATGTGAACCCTAAACCCACACCCCGAAAACAGCCAATTACGGAGCTGGGGTGGGGAGACCTCTGACGAGACGTGCTGATCATCCATGACATGAAGCTTAGTTTAATTGGCAGCAGCAACGGAGACAGAAACACACAGAGACACAGGCACAGAGAAACAAATTGAGAGAGAGAGAGAGAGAGTACCCTACCCTTACTATCATCACCATCTCTGTCGTCTCTCTCTCTCTCTCTCTGTATATGCTTAGCTAGATGATCAGATGTTGTGTGTTTTTATTTGATCTGTAATAATATCATTACCACTGTGTTGTGTTGTGTCAGCTGGCGGGAAACCGATATCTCCATGATTTATATGTATCTAAATAAAAAAGAAAAGACAGAATATGCATCAGATCGATAAACGACAACAAGTTGTTCAGTGACATCATATATATATCTTCCCCCTGATCTCCTTCTCTCTTTTTACACGCTTTCCACTTTCACTGTTACTCTGTTACTTCCACCACCACCAACCAAAAAGAGACCTCTCTCCCTCTAAAACGGAACGGGACGGAGATAATAGCGAGAGAGAAAAAAAAGGCTTTCTCCGTTCCGACTTCAGAGAGAGAATTGCGGAGAAAAGAGCTGTGGGATGTTGACAAGACGAGAAGAAAAAGTGGGACGACCGTGATTTCCAATTCTCTTAATATTCTTTGGCCATTGGCAGCCTTTCTTTCTCAGATAGATAATAAACAGTGGCCCCCATCTTTGCTAGCTTAGCTTGCACCACCATACCTGAATACCTGATCGATCATAAACGCACCAACCCAAAAAAAAAATGATCTCTTGTCTTTTCTTGCTTGTTATATCCATTAATATATTCTTGCATGTCTCGTTGAAGCTATGGTGACCTAGTTTTCTTCTTCTCTCTTTCTCTACATTATCATCATCATCATTCATCTTTGGGTATCGATTTTACAGCTCATCACTGAAGCAGATAGAACATCGATGGGACAAAGCATAGACCTGCATAATTACATTTACTCGATCATCACAAGTTTTCAATCAAATAGGGTGATTGGTTTTTCCCTATTGGTGGGAGTTTTGGAGGGTTTCAGACTTTCAGTCTCTTGCTTTTTACAGTTCTCACTCGTATTGCACAAGAAATTAAGAATTATGATGCTTCTGAATGTGGAGATCAGAGAGGTTATCAGAGTTGTAATTATGACGGCCACTTTGGATTTGAGATGAGAGATTAGTCAGATTACAATGTGGGTTGATTTTCAAACAGTGGTAATTGCATGTGTGCAACTATGTAAACACTATCTAGCTAGATGGTTGAGAAAGTGTGAGGGAGGTCGAGAGTGCCTGACATCTCCTCCCCACCAATATGCCACCACTGGTTTGGTTGACATTAGGCATCACAGGGATTAAAGGTCCCTGATATTAAAAAAAAAAAAAAAGGATTAAAGGTCATCTCCTTTATGATTTCTTTAATAACTCTCTTATTAATCATTGCTTTAGCTTTTGTTCTTTCGGTACCAATTGAATTTATACTTCTAAAGAACACAACAAGTTAAAGAAAACGCATACATAACACTACAACCCCATGTATGGTTAATTTCTTTATCTCTCTATAGAAATGTCAAATGTGGAGTTTACAACTTTAATGTATGATCGATTAACAAAAACTACCCCTAAAGGGGCGAAAGTGCAAAACCCTAATATCCTACTACGACAAGAACAAAAAAAAAATGTAATTTATAAAATATCTAGAGCGAATTTAACTACACAATTTTAAGTTATCTAAAAAATATATGACAAATTGATGCTTGATATGTGATTAGCACTTTTATTTTTTTAATTTTTTTAGCTCATCAATTACGTTAGAGTTTTGAGTTTAGCTTACAAGTTGAAAGCAAAATAATATTCGACTCTCTTTTTGATATTGAGGAAGAGATAAGTTGAATTTGAGACTTCATCTATTATTGTGGAGAGAAATACGATTAGATAAAATAGGTCTCGGTAGATTGCATCCTTACTCTGCTCAAACAATTTAATTAGTACCTTAAAATAATGGACTCTAATTTCTTTTTTTGCCAATATTAACTCTTAAATTTTTAGCAATTCGTCCAACATATGTCACTGAATATTTACCATATACTATCTTTTTTCCAACATGACAAAACCAAAATGATAGTATAAAGAACAGTAGAACACAAAGTGCATATGCCGATCTCGTATATATATTTTTCCTTGTATGGTGGAAACGTAGAATTCCTCTTGCCTTGGCTCGACGTTCCCTTCATGAAGCATGCTCCGTTAATAATGTACATAGAGGTGCCAAAAAAACCAGTTGTGGGGTTAGGGGTAAATGATTTCTTTTGGTTTTTTGATTTTGTGTTTCACTTGAGGCCATGGATTGGGTAAATTAATTTTTACAGTTCAATGAATGGGGCATATCCAGGGCCAAGGCATCTAAAACTTTTGTAGCTAGGGGGGAAGCAAAGCCTAGAAAGAAATCAATCACCATGCCATATTTGGACTGACAATGTGAAATGCTTCCTCCACTAGCATCCAGCTGCAAGCTTACACCTAGAACGAAGATATATATATATATATATCCTTCAGTGAGTGAATGACTATTCAGTATTCACTTAGCTAGGTATATGATGTTGCGTGCAATTGAAAACCCCTACAGGCCATCCCTTGCTATTTCATATGATCTAATGAGTAACCTTATGACATTGGCATGAGCCTGTCCTCTCCTTCAAACCATCTCAGACACTGCTTTTGTTCACTATATGTCATTCATTTGTCCTCCAAGTAATCATAGTTCATAGAGATACAAAACAAGCTTCGTATCATGATCGAGTTGAAAATTAATTATTCTAGTAGTATGATAAAAATTAACTCCATCTCTAAATTTCAGAACCTTTTTTCCCTTGCATAAAGAATGGTCCTCATAAGTCATCATAAATTGGGGAATATAAAATTATAAACACTAAAGACTCTGTTTTTTTTTTATAACAATAAATACTTTGTTAAAAGGGAGATTTTTCCTTCTTAAGTTGTCAGGGATTTCAAAAAAAAATATTTGGGTGGGATTTCAAACAGATGGCTAAAAGGAATTTTTGGTGGTAAGATAAAATCCCTAGTACCCACTTCCTCAATGGGTACAAAGTTTATATGTAAACTTTAGATAAATAGAATTATATATAAATTTAAGTAATTTGTACTCGTAAAATTTCAAACTTAAGATATTCAAATTTACAATTTCTCTCACATTCATCTATAATTATTAGAGAGCACACTACATATTCAAGACTCAAGTTTAGTACTCGATTTTTCTCGGAAAGGAATGCTACAATTTGTCTTGCATGATAAATTTTCATTCATTAGCAAGTGTATGTTCTCCACCGTAAGTCTCACAATCATTAAAAATTAAATTTTAAATATTGACAACACAAATCTTTTTGATAATATAGGATCATGAAGGAAAAGATGCTCAAAGTTTACAAATTAGTGCAAAAACGAAAAGAAACAAAGAGTTATGCTCACTTTAAGAGAGTTTTTGAGAGATTATAAAAAAAAATTCAATCTAAATTACATATATTAAATACAATGGTTGAGATTAAATGCATAATCTTATGTTGTTATAATCTCAATTGTTGAATATAATATATGTGATTCAAATTTACTTCTCTTGTAACAATTTTTTGAAAATTGTCTCAATTGTCTCTTATATAAACACTTCTAAAGAAACAAAACAAGCATATTAGAACCCCTAATCCTTAGTACCAAAGAGAATTTACAAATAAATACATGAAAGAAATGTAAAGTAAGATCATATTAGTAACTAATTATAGTGGGTACCGTTAGCATTCTTAGTCAAGTAACAGTTGAGTTCTATTTAATAAACACCAAGGCCATTGAGTAGTGGCCAAGAAAAAAGTGGCCTCGATCTATTGAAATAACTTGTCAATGGCCAGAACCAAGAACATTTTGGAACAAAAATAAAGGCAGCATGTATATCTAAATCTTAGGTCCATGATTACCTACTTAAGGAAGGCCACCGACATAGGCTCTTTATCCTTTTATTAGATTAATTAAGTAGATACTTAGATTACCGAAAATTCTTGTATCCACCAAAATACATATGTACTTGAGTGTTTTTAGCCGTTGGATCGGCTAATTCTTCATCCAACCACACATACCCTTCATGCATGCACACCGTTGGATCTTCCACCTTTACATATTAGTCGTTGGATCACTCAAGTACATATGTACTTCGGTGGATACAAAACATTCTCCTTAGATTACTTACAAAACATGATGATGACTGATCACTGAGTTTCCATAGAAGGACAGACGATGATCATTTTAATGGAACAGTGTAATTGCATACTTTGAGAAAAGGGTTGTGAATGCCATGAGAGGCTTCAACAATGTGCAGTGCAGGGTTACTAGGTTGCATAAATTTAGGACATCTAGAATAAATTCGTAAATCTATAATAGTAAAATCAAAGTTACATGTCGGAAATTGTGAATATTAGAGATTCACTTGACCCTAATTGGAGGAGCTAACCGGTTATCGGTCACCAATTCTCTAATAGCCGAAAAGTAATGTATTGATATATTAATGTACTTAAAGAGAATCTTAACCTGCTATGGTACCTTTTTCTTATTTGGACGGCTAAAGCGCTCTTCTAATTTGACTAATTATATGATTGCATTTGCTTTAATCACACTTTAAGATCCAAATGTAGGATGAAATCCCAAGACATGACACTTGCGCGTGCTAGTGAAAGATATAGGTGACTAATCTAGTCTAATCTAAGTCTACTAAGCATGGTTATAAACAGTAGGGAACAGTTGTGATTCCTAGTTGCTTTGATTTGAACATTATAGGACCAATAATTAGAGGGATCAAAGTTGGATTTGTGGGATCATTAAAACCGAAAGATAGAAAAGCTGCAAAAGCATAATACAAGGCCGGCCCTGAGATTGTCGGGGCCCAAGGTGAACTAGAAATATACGACCTGTATTTTCTACATGAATCATATTTGTTTTTGTATGAAAAAATTGTCCATCTCCATATAGAAATACAAAATTATGTGCATATATCTATAAAATTGTGAAATTTAATACTTTAGTTGACTTTTAAAATTTTTCTTACCAAATAAAACTCATAAATTTCATAAAAATAACATAAAATTAAAAAGGAAATTGTGAAAATTGTTTTTTTTAACCATACGAGATTTTGAAAATTGTGAGGCCCATTGATATCGGGGCCAAATGCACAAGCCTTGTTCGCCTAAGCCCAAGGCCTGCCCAGCATACCCCCGCCATATGAACGGCGTTTTTGGGCCTCAATACAATCTCAAAGTGGGCTAGGAATGGTCAAATGGGGGACGGAACAGATAGCTGCGACCCGTGCCTCCGTCTCTGTGAGCCCAACAGGGCTTGCAGAAACGGAGTTCGCCCCTCCACCCGCCAAGGTAAGTCAGTTCTTGGAAGCCCCTGTTCTTGTTACAAGACATGAATCAAGGACCCAGAAAGGACCAATTTCAATAACAGCAGTATTTTCCAAAACCGAAGCTTACAAGAGTTTGCATATTGAAAAGCCTGGAAATTCAACTTCATGAACATTTGATTTACCTGCGCCAGTACCCTTTGTAGGTTGATTGTGATGATCAAGTTCACTTGATGTATCAAATTACGACAGTCATTGTGAATCTCGGAAACAACAGTCGTATATAACCTTCCTCAAACTGATCGATCATACTTGGCAATTGACGAGCTGAAAATATAACTGACTGCAAGCGAAAGGTTGCATACAATGGTTGCACCGGGCAACCAAATGAAGATCCATGTCATAGACCAAAAGACATAACTATACTTTGTGTACAAGCAATAAGTTAGAATCCTGAAGTATACCATATTGAAACTCTTTCAAAGAATTACATACATGTTCAAATGTCAAAATCTCACATTGTTAAAGAATTTAAACTATAAAGTTCAAGCTTAAACATCTTGCGATGAGCGAAAAAAAAGTCTGCCACAACAAAAATTATCACACAGATAAGCTCCGGGCTTGTAGAGCTCCTTGTAGGCATTGCACAGCAGCATCATAATTTAAGAATCCCATAAACCAAAATTCATGGTTATCAACTGAGAGAACCTGTATGTACTTTTCAGCAGGATTGGATCTGCTTGATGAAGGATTAACCGCTTTAAGCTGATGTAATGGGATAACCACCTATCAATAATAGCGTATAAATAAACAAGTCAAAACTAACAGCTGAAACCACATTTAAAAACGCAAATACCTAGCAACTAACTTGACAAGTGTAATTTGATAAACCAAGGAATCCTCCAAATGGAATGCAATGTCAGTGCATATGCATGCTGTCAGGTTTTAATAGAACATAATGTTAATTGAAATTAACCTATCAGCATCAAAAGCATACCAATGTAATCTGCAAAAGTTCTTCCTCATGTTTCTTTTTCACAGCATCATATGTGCATAAAACTAAAAGACAAATCATTTTGATTGTGGAGGAATCAACACCAGCCTTGTGCTACATGCTAAATTACGAATCCTTTTTCATCAAGAGGCAGGCAACATATAAAGGAAGATAAAGAAAAGTATAGTAAGCTTCATAATCAAAGGTATTGTCAGGCCCTCAGGCTCCCCATACACCGAAACCTCCAAATATCATGTGCAAAGTGGGGATTTATATCTTGTTGACATTTTTCAGACCACTTGTTCTCATTTTATTTTTAATGCCAAGAGACTCACTAAAATGTTATCCATGACAAATTTTCGAGTTTCAACCTTTCTCTTTCTTTTCAGTAAGAGTCTCAAAGACTTGAATGTAAACAGAGTTTCAATCAATAAACATCCTTCCAGAACACAAGATTGGATGAACAATATAATAAGCTCTGAATTACGAGAACCAAATGAGTATAAAATAATATCTTCTCCCAATGCCGGAGTCCCAAACAATAATACTTATGCATGCCACATATCAAGTGTTCTTGTAATCCGACCACTGCCAAAATTTATGTACCTTGCAGTACTTAGATGGAGAGTGAAGAATGATGTATGTCTTACACATATCCTCACTCTTTAACTCGTTTTCTACTTTGAATTACTATAATGATGCAGTCAATAAATCATTTGATTACAAAAAAAAAGAAATTGTTCATTGAAATTCCATATTGAGAAAAATTCAAAAGACACAATAATAAGTTCACATGCAAACTAACCTTATAATAGCTCCATTCGGTTTGATTTTCAGCTTTGTAGGAAATGGGATTATCACTACAATAAGCAATCTTTGAGGAAGATACATATAAAACTCCCATGACTGGACCAGCTGACGTAGATAAGTAACATGCAAATGAATTTTGAAGTTGCTCCTCAGGAACTGTCTCAAAGGTTGATCTAAAGATCCTCTCGTAACCACCTTCTGCAATAACTTTTGTTCCTTGTGCAATTCTTCCCATGGCAGCATCAGCAAAGCTAGGGCTTGTTTTCACTATTTGGAAGGAAAAGGGTCATTAGAGGCTTCACCCAACACAAACGTAATATCTTTAGGATTAACAAAATGCATAATCTAAACCATACACAGAAATAAATAAGAATGCAATTCAGAGAGATAGCAAGCCATTTAACTTAACACTCCAAACAAATCTTGGCCCGTTAGTGCGAAAGAACAAAAACATAAGTTTTAGATGGCTAGAGAAACTAGAGTACTGCCTGAACAGAGCAACTTTAAGCATCTGGGCAAGCATTTTACAAGAGGTTTCCTGGCTGGTATTTCCCACAGTACAAACTTGTTATAAAAAAATAAAAAAAAAAAACAAGATTAACACATCTATAATTGTATTGATCAAATCCCAACTCTGCCAAATCCACTCCCATCAATATGTGCAAGCACAGCAAGCAAATGACAGAGAACAAAAAAACCAACCAAGAATGAAAATTCAGAACTTAATCTCAATACAATTCCTATGCCTAATCTGTCTGACTGTCTGAGAGTTTGATATCACAGTAACTAAAAAGAAAAATTTGAAGCATATAATCGGAGATCAACAAGGAAATGAAACAAAAGCAAAAGCAAGCGGAAAATTGAGATACTCACAGTGCTGCCACGTGTTTCCGGCGAGATCCTCCGCCTTCTTTGAAGCTTCCCCCACCGACTTTCTCCATCTCCCTAACACATTCCGTACATTCTCCACCGAATCTGATCGCACCCGCCAAAAAAAGGCAAACACAATTTCACTCACGCATACATAAATACGTACTCGTACGAATGGCAATACGTATACGCATACAGATACAGATACTACTACTGACCTTTGAAGGAGAAAGAGGGGGTCAGCGCCGGGGATTGACCCGCGTATGTATTCGATCCCTGGTTCGAATCAGACATGGAGGTTGTATTGTTTGAGGAAATCAATTCGGGGCTCCAATGAACGGATTTCTTAGGAGTCGGGGACGTCTCCGGCTGAGGCTGAGGCTGAGGCTGGGGCTCCGACGATTCCATGACGAAGCTCGCCCAATTCTTATCTCCGTTCTGAGCATCGCCAGCCGGGTTTGGATTCGGGTCCTGGCTCTGTTTCGGAGTCTGCGAGTTGGTTTGGGTCTCGATGGGCTTGGGCGGGTCCATGTGGTTCCGATGCGGGTGTTAGAATGTCAAGGTGGCGCGTGAGACGGCGCGTGGGGTGTCCGATTCTAAGCGTGTAATTTCGTTTTCTTTTTCTTTATGTGGGATTTTTTGATTTTGAAAAATGGAATTTTAAAGGAATGGAAAGACGGGTTTAGCGATAAGGGCGGGTGGTTCCTTTACTTAGCAAATTGGCATTTCATCTCCATCTTTTTTCGCGTTGAAAACTTAACCACGCCCAATCCCGTACACACTGCGACTCGTTTGGACTTCGGACCCTCTGTTTTTCCCGCTATGAACTGCCACGTTTCTTTCATTATTTGCTTTCTGTTCTTGGGCCGTTTGTGGAGCCGAAGCAATGTACGCTTCACACGTTCGAAAATAGCCTATTGAAAAAATATAAAGATTTGAGTCTCTCCAACTATTGTTAGGACTCTCATTTTATCAGTTGCAAGACGATGTCGTATAGTCCCGTAAGTGACACGCATCCTTCCCGATATGAGTATATAGTTGAATAGCTTCATTGTACGTGTAAGCAAGCATGAATATGAATGAAGTTTATTTTCTTAATTTTCTTTGTGATTTTCATTTCTTAGTCCAGGTTCCTATCAACTGGCAGAACCCGATTGGGCTGATGGGGCAAAAACGATATCAAGTATTTTAAATGTGTAGTTCGATAATTTAAAAACCTAAACTCATTAAGGAAGTTCATCCAATTCCCGTCTTTCCGAGTCGTTGGGAAATTAAAATTCATGTCGAGTTTCATTTCATGTGTTTGGTAAAACAAGAAAACTCTTTGGAAAAACCATTTGATTTCTCCGTGTTTGGTTGTATGAATGAAGAAATGAAGTTTATTTTCTTAGTTTTCTTTGTAATTTTCACATCTTAGTCTAGGTTTCTATCATGTGGTAACATAACTCCTAATTGGGCCGATGGGGCAAGGATTACCGGAGCTTCAGTTTGTCGCAGTGACGTATTATCAATTAATTTTAATTGTAACACTCATATTAATTACTAATTACCTATTTGACATGCTTTTAGAGATCGAATACTCCATATTTCGGTCTTGGATATATGCATTTTAATTCATTTCTGCGTTTGAGAGTGTCAAGGGGAACGAACTTGAACAGTGATATACTAGACTGATTCAAAAGCAAAAGTCCCACATGCAGGAATTATAATAAAGAAGCTAGCAGTTATCGTTGTCACGTACTCATGTTTATTGATCAATCAAATAAGGTGGCGACTCGATCGGTGTCCAATTCATACGTGAATGTGTCATTGTGCCAGCTCTCTATATAATATTTGATGTAAACCATCATTCTCCACCTTCTTCCGATTAATTCGCTTTCAAACAAATTGCATTAACGTTAAAAAAGTCAAGTCATATGGATGATGGATCGGCATGCAGAATGTCTCTAGCATTGACATTTTCTCATGCTCGATCTCCTTTGAACATGTTAATGGCAGCAAATCTGATATATTACCATTAGCCAAAGAACGACGACTACTTGGGTGGCTTGTGGCCCAAGAAATCTTCTTTAATTTGGCGAAGAAGCTAAGCTGTTATCTTGGTGCTTAATGCAGTACGTTGTTACGTCTGAAACCGCTATCGGATCGATGCAGGGGTCGCTGAGGAGGTCGATCTATCGGACTTACAACTTGTCAAGCAACTTAGTTTATCCATTTGTTTTATCTTCATACTCGTAGATTTATGTAAAAGTAAATGAGACAATGTATTCGACGAAATGCCTCAACGAGTCTATGATTTACTAGAAATTTCCCGATGGCGCTAGCTACTCTGAAAGCCTGAAGATGTGGTATACTGGAGTATGAAGCAGTAGGATACATAGGCTATTACTGTTGATTTCACCAGCTGGCCAGTGTCCAGAAACCTCATATTATTTCCTGTGTTGGTTTGAATTATGTAATTCACTTTAATACATGTTAGAACTTGGTCGTTGTCTCTAAATGATCATGATTGGGGTGATATCTTCTTGGGTTTGGTAGATGATCGATATAGCTAGCTAATACCACTGTTAGAGATAAGTAATTTTGATTACTTGTATGAGGACATGAGGGATGGTGACAAGAAGAGGCAAATATATATTTATATATATATGTGCAAAAGAAATATTCATACTTGACTATCAAGCTTCGTTATGAAAACGTTGATATGAATAAGTTAACGTAATCGCCATCAATATAGGTGACCTAATAAAAGTTTCTTTTGGCTAAGAAGGTGACCTAAAAGGTTTTTGTTGCCTTGGTTGTCCATTTCTTTTGTATCTTCATCTCTAGAGCCTCTAAAGTCTTCTTTGAGGTAATATTACGTTACACTTAAACTAACAAAAAAGTTATTAAAATGACTTCCGATCCAAACAAAAAGGATTCACAAACACTACACATTTTTTTGTAACTATACAATGTTCAGGATTTTTTGTTTAATAATATAACAATTAGTCATCCGTAAATGGAACTCAGAATCTCCTACTTACAAAAGATAGTTATGCCACTAAACTAAATGCTTTAAAGATTAATGTTTGAAATTTTTAAAAATGCACATTTGAAGTTATTATAGGTGGTTTTTACTAATTTCTTTGAAAACTTACAAATCATTACAAAGAAAAATGAGTACCCCTTCATTAGGGGTCCATGAGTGGATTGGAATAGATCTAAATTAACCATGTGCTACCAATATAAAAAATTATAGGGAAAAAATCACATATAGTCCCTGAAATTTGACTCATTCGACACTTTGGTTCATAAACTTTGAAATATATCATTTTCGTCCCTGACCGAAGTTTTCATCTAATAAACCTTCGATTCTGGCTAATTCGAACGACACCACATACTGGGCTTTGAAGCTCTCCTTGAGGCGAGTTCAACACCACCAACCCCGCCTCAAACTGCCGCTGGACGGCGGAGAATTTTACAATTAAAGTTTTGGCCACCACCGGCTTTCGGGCTAAATTCGAGGCCGAATCGAGCTTAACTCCAGTTATAAAAGTTACTCCTCTCATCCGTGCTAACATTTTGGTATAGGTTTTCCGGTCAAGGGACGAAAGTGATAGTCAATGTCAAAATTCAGGGACGAAAATGATATATTTCAAAGTTCAGGAACAAAAGTGTCAATCAATGCAAAGTTTAGAGATTAAAAGTGTATTTTTCCCAAAATTATATAAAAACCAAAATTAAGAATGGTTCTTTAAAGTTGAAGCAGGGGAGGGTAATACCGTAATACTGATTCCCAAACCCAGTATTTGGAATCCAATTATTACCACATGAAAAGGTCAGAGTCTATCATTGTTTTGGAGGTTTAAGAAACTAACAAAAAACCAGTTTGGAATGTTCTATTTTATGTTGGTCTACTGGACAGTTTTTGTGGAACACATATCAATATTTGGATCTTTGAGATCAAAATTCACAACTCCATTATATTTAGACCTATCTTTCTCACTAATAATCAATCATTGAATCATGTAGTGGTGCACATGAACCATCTCTTTCTTGCCAGCTTCTGCCAGCTCCTATATATTCATGATCGTACAGATAACATGTACATGTATGCAAGTTACTAAATAAACTAAACATGACAGACCAAACTAGTAAAATAAGACCATATCATTCCACTAATGTGCCTATTATACCATCCAATATTCCAATACAAGTACCCTTAGCTAATTGGTGCTGGTTTATAATACAATGAGTTGTTACATGTCTACTTTCTTTCTTTAATTTCAATGAGTACGTGACCGGCGGTGGGCTTCCGGATGCATTGATCCCCTTCGGGTGCCTTGTTCATTAAGTGAGCAAAATGTAAGTTGAGAGATATCTAAACAGGATTTAGGAATGACTTGTTGGGGGTATGTAAAAATTCTGAACTCGATCATTAGAACGGTCGAGATAAATTGTTCGAAAAATTGTCTCGAAAAATTAAGACAAAAATAACTAAATTTGACCATTAACCAAAAAAAAAGTGTCTGAATTCGTAACTATTTTTCACACGCTATAAACACCTCATATTGCCCTAAACTGTAGTCGTCTGTTTTCAACTGCACCAGAGCTTAATTAACGCGTATTTCTTCCCAATCTTCCATGATCAGATAGTCAAAGAACGACAATAAAATTTTGGAGGCCGATGAATTTTTTAATTTCTGTTAGTTGAAATGAACATCAGAACATGTTGGTTGTTTTCTATTTGCAACGGTAACCTTTATTAAAAATATTATTAACTTAATCTCTCCTCAATTATCTCACACAACGGCTAATGACAGAAGATATATATATATATATAAAATTGCCACACAGAATTTAATAATAAACCCTAATGGGAATCTCTTCCATACAACAAAAGGGTTCCTCATCAGAGCTACAGTCATACGACACGTGTGATTTGATTAGACTTGTGATTATAGTCCTAATGGGTGCTTACCAGGTGTAAAGTGAACTCATCGATTATCGTTTGACTCTAGCTAAAATACAAATGTTTTTAATGTGTATAAACTCCATACATTTTCATGAATATTAGTCATGGTTAACTTTTTTTTTTGGTATGTAATCATGGTTAACTTTTAGAAAATATTTTTGTCCAAACTAATTTATTTATTTTTATCACGTATCGTATTTTTATAATCCGACTATTTATCTTTTATATCACTCTTTGAGTACTATTTTGATATACAAAAAATCAATAAAATTGAATATCATTTGCTTATCTAAATACATCAGACAATTTTGAATTGTTGTTAACATACGGTAATAACATTATAAAGTTCATATTTATGGAACGTAATAATGATGCTAATAAAATTGACATGTGCAGCTGCGTCTTAATTTTCATTTTGCTTATGCCACGCGGCTTAGCCCCTTTCCTATACTTGAAAAATTCAACTATTAAGATCTAGTTGCACTGTAGTACGTTTTGTCAATGCTAATAAACAATTACAATTGGCAACAAAACAAGACCAGCTCTAATCGTACAATTTAGATACGAAAACGACCATATTAGGTCGATTTTTTGGTTAGAGGTTATCAAATTTAGGTGTGACCGTATCAGTATAAAGTATAAATGCAATATATATTTTACCGAAAATTCAAACTCCAATGCAATACGTAACTACATATGCTTAATGAAATATACATGATCGAAAGTGACTAGCGAAGGTCACACACACACTACCAACTACCAAGTCATATGAAAATGAGGAAAGGGTCATTCCGGTAAATGCACCGACCACGCTTGGAGTTGTTGGAAAGGGGCTAACGCTGAATCCAGTCTGTCAAAAGCTAAGGTCCCCAAAATATTATACTTTTTTTTTTCCTATAAGGTCCGCAACATATAATAATATTCCACCATATGCCCCATTCCACGTAGAAAGGAGACATTTTAGTCCCCATGCATGTGCCATGTACTCCAGCCCAAATTACCATTACAACCCTACTCGGGACACGTTTCGAAATGGGGAGACTCGCGTTAGGTGGCTCCTGCCGTAGGGGATCCCTTTGAAGCAAAAGTCACACCGCCTAGGTTGGCTGGCTGGCTGGCTTAATCACCCGCGTTAGGTTATTACGTATTTGTTTAAGTTATGAACCTGTACATTTGGTATGTGTGTATAATTGTATATGTATCTATCTGTGTTATGGATATAAATAATCAAAGGGAATCGAGGAGTCCAGCAGTATAGAAAAAACAAGCATTGCCTCTCCACTTTCTCCAACCCTTTTTATATATTCTCCTCTCCTTTTGAAACCCTCCCTCACTCACTCCCAGACCTTCTCTCTCTGTCTCTTACTTTCTCTCTTCCTTTTCAGCAACACCTCTCTCTCTCTGAAGAAGAAGAAGAAAATGGGTTTTGCCAGAATTCAAGTGTTTGTGATCTTGGGTCTGTTGGCCACCTCATGCTTGGCCCAGTCACCACCCGCGGCAGCACCCAAACTCGCACCCACAGCCGCGCCCACGAAAGCACCACCCTCTCCGGCGCCGACTACAGCCGCACCAGCACCCAGTACAACTGTACCAGCACCAGCACCAGCCCCAACTGCAGAAGCACCAACTTCATCTCCTCCCGCGTCCACACCAGAGGCCTCCACCAGCCCAACCTCGTCACCACCTTCCCCCGCATCGGCAGCGGGACCTGCGGGACCCACATCAGAGCCGCCACCGGCTGACACTCCAAGTGGGGCCTACGCTCCAGGGTGGGCCGTGGTTGCTGGAACCGCGCTCGCTGGGAGCTTCTTCGCCGTCGTGTTGGCGTAGATTGCTTCATTCGTCCACGTGGAGATGGCTGATGGGTCGAGCCGTTTAGATCTGGGTTTTGACGGATGAGATCTGTTCTCTTTGTTCCATTAATTTGTTGTTGCTTTTAATTCATGTTTTAATTTGCTGTTGTTATTTTTGTTCATTCTATATTATTGGGTTTGAGGTTTGACTCATGGTGGGATTTGATGATGATGATGATGATAATTAGAGTTGGTAATTATTTTGGTGATTCATTTGTTTCGAAGGAGGAGTCGACACGTGCACCCATTTGTAGAGTTTGAGTCGTCTGATGTAAATCTTATAGTTTGGAAAATAAAACTGTTTTGTCATTCTTTTTTCTACCTTCTCAAATTTTCAAATTTCATTTCATTTCTTGCAATGCCCTCATCTTTGAGTAGAGATTTCTGATCTCTGATTCAGAGCTACATGATGAACGGTTTCATTATGTTCAGAACATTAAATTACATTGCTAAGACGTGCATTATTTTTCTTGTTGACTTAATATGAAACTTAAAAGAACGAATATGTTCGTTCGGTTTAAATCATAACCATTGTAAGACTTTGAAATTATTTTGTTTTTGGTAAATCCATCACATTACCAAAATATATGTATTGAAGAGAAAATGGAGCCTCTATTTTCTAAAGTTTGGTACCTCTGCCCTTTGACAAAGTCTAAAGCATATGTTCTTTTTTCTTTACATGATAAAAATGGTGAATTCGAGTATTCGACAACTTAATTTTATATCCATCTTTCTTTTTTTGGGTAAATAAGTAGTGTACACAATGTACACTTTCAATTCCTTGATGTTGACATGAGAAATTTAAAGTCACCACCACTTTCTAAGTGCTCCATAATACTTTTCTTCTTGTGGTTCCATGGAATTTCACCTTTGTGTAATCCCCATTTTAAAATTTGGTCTTTTCGGCTTTAAATAGTTCTATTGAATTAGTGGGAAAAAAATTGGTACTAAAACAATGTATTTGGAATGATTACGAACAAAGAAACATGTGTAATGCATTTGAAAATGATTTGATAAAACATTATGTTAAGAAGACTAAGAGCGACATGGGTTGTAATTTTTCCTATTCTTCAATTGCAAGCATTGATTTCCATTGACGGATTGACTCTCATAATGTTTAACTTCACTTTAGTTTCTTTATTGATAAGTTTTCACATGTCCAATGTTGTTACCTGAGACGGCTGCCTAATGACACTAATTTTCTGAGGTCTTAAATTTAAATAATTGACGTAAATTTAGGTATATGTGAAATTTTTTATTGATTTTGAACATAATTGAAATGTAACCTAGTGATTACACTCATTGGTTCATCTTGAGATGACCCTTTTTGATTCTATTTGCCGTATTTATTTATTTATTTTTCATTTTGTAACTTCTAGACACAACTCAAGTGTGTATCTTTTTTAATCTATACGTACATGTTAGAATAATACAACCTTCAATCTTCTAAAAAAAAACTTATAAACTCAAATAGAAACCTAAAAAAAATAAATAGTTTGAATGTTAAAATGCCGAATCTAGATTAATAAATTCTCAAATTAACAAATTAAAATGCCTCCAAAATATTAGGGCCGACCCAAAATTTTCATGGAGAAATGTTTAGTTGCAATTGGTTTCCTTATCGACATAACAAATTAACAACGATGAAGTTCGCGTCTTGTACTTGACTCAGTTCTTTTATATAGCAAACTTGAAATTAAAAAGTGTGTCATTGCGAGGATGCTTCCATTGTGGTCCTTGTGGAAGGACATGGAGATATATGCTCCTTCTGCAATCAAGATTCCCTATATTTTTACGCCTCATGGGCCATGCATCATCAAAAATGGCTTAGCTTTCTCATACATTAATTTTCACCGGAATGTCTTTCCGGTGGGTCATTGGAATGAAAGGAAATAAGCAACAGGTTTTATCATGTAATAATGAGGTGGTGTCTGGTTGGAACAGAATGATGTAGTGGAATGAGGACGAGTAGAAACGGAGATATATTAGGAAAGAAATGAATCAACTAAGAGACTCCATTATTGTTTGGTTCTTGAATTTGTTTTACGAACCCATACATTGTTGCCATCTTCAAAATCATGGAACGCATCATTGAGGGGTGGAGACTGGGCCTTGAGGGGCTGGAAGGTGGGCTACCAATTTGTATGCTACAAGTATATTGAGCAACTATAATATTCTTTTGGTCCATAACTATAATTTTCTTTCTTTTTGCTAGTAACTACCAAGTTTGGTTCTAATGACATGACAGCACATCAAAAGTCAAAACCCTAGCCGCTATATAGAAAAGAAAAAACAAATTATAGCCTCCTTTTATGCCTTGCTTACCGTCTGGGCCATTCCTTTGAGTATTTTTTTTTAAAAAAATTTCTTCTATTTTCAAAGGTTTTTTTTTTTTGAGGTAATTTGTTCGTGAATGTGCTCTCCATCATTATATGGCATATTGCCGATTGTGTTTGACAAACTTGTTAGGAGGCTAGCGTAGGATTCTTGGAGATGAGATACGGGCCATGGAGGCATATGTACTTTTTCTAGTTTTCTTAGGGTTTCATTTTCAGGTTTTGGTTGTTTCAAATAAGTCTCAACTTTGTTGAGCTAGAGTTTGGGGGTCTTGGTCATGTTGTTGTGCCTTTTCTATGGCATTAGTCCAGAAAATTATGTGTTCTAATTTCAGTGCCTTCTTGTTATCAATGTGATGATGAATTGTTCTTGTACGTGGTCTGGTTGTTTTGGGACATAGTGTGAAAAAGAGTGAAATGGTTTGTCTTGATGTTAATTGGTTGTGAGGTCATATTGTGACACTCGCAATTGGTTAACTGTTAGTCCTCCAGAGAAAAGGGCAATCGTTGCGGTTAGAGTTTAGACCTATTAGGGATATGAATAGTTTATCTTCTTCATTTGGAGTCATTGATTATTTACATTGTCATTCCCTTTTATGTAATCTTTTTGTTTAATGAATGAAGATTTTCCTTTTTTGAAAAAAAAAAAATGATTTCGGTTCATGTTTGTAAACGAAACTTAAAAGAACCTAGCTTGAACTACACACTAGGTTGAGTAAGCTATAATCTATATACTTTTATGAAACAAAAACACTTTCTAGAGAAATAATCTAAAATATGCTCTTATTTAAATATGTGTATTAGAATATACATATGAGATTACAACAAATTATCTCCATTTCGTTCTTTCAGGAATTAGATTATAATGGCCGGAGAGATATTCTCATTCTCATTAGTTCAGAAGTTAATTTGTCTCCGGTTGATTCTATCACCTTTCCATATATATATCGGAAATTCGGAATCATGAGACAGACAACTCGATCTTGTCTCTTCAGATCGACTTCACCGGCCTTCATTTTTTTGCTAATAGAGTTTTCAGATCGTACTCATACATTATTTGTTTTGTCTCTTCTACTGAAGAATTTTCCTTACTATAGCTTCAATCATCTCTTAGTACGACGTCCGTTCGATTCATTGCTGGTAGTGGATTGAGACTGGTCTTTGCATGGTGCCTGATTAAAATGTACATATGCAAACTAAGTACCACAAATATATATGGAAGCTGCGGGTTATTTTCAATGGCCCTCATATGTCTATATTTACTTCGAAAACGAACATGGCGTTAAATAATGGACCAAGGGCAGATGATCTGGGCACCAAGGTTGCCCCGCCATTAGTTAAGTTTGATTTCCTTCTTATTCTATTTCCGTTGAAGAGGGGCCATCAATTAATAACCATGTCTTGCCTAACCTTAATCATAGATTTGTATATTTGGATGTTTTTTATTCTATTTATTTAATTTATTCGTAGTGATATATAGGTCATGGGTTAATATTATTCTCTTAAAGTCTTAAGAGAATATTGCTAAATTGTCCATCTGAATTCTGAACCATATTACTCAAATAGGATTTAATCGATCGGAGGAGAACATATTTAACATATCATACTAAGAAATCCAACTTTTTCCGATATCTCCCATTGGCCCGAGTGAAAATGTATGGGGTCATTTTTTGTTTCATTGTTAGATGCATGTTGGAGGGATTGCATTGTCATTCTTTTATTGACATTTGGTAACTTTGACCTTAATAGATTTGATTACACAAATCATTCTCACATCCATATTTTTTAAACTTGCGGATTTTTAATTTTAATCGTTAAAATATTTATTTAAATGATATGATATGACTGCTGAAATTAGAAATTCACATTTTAAAAAGTTGCATACTTCCGTGGTGGTGGAGAAGCCATGTTGATTATATTGAGCTAATGATGCTTTAATTAGGTTAATTAGCGTTTGTGTGCTGAGGAAGCTACCTTAGTTAGTTAGTTAGGATCTTTTCTTGATTAGCCTTACAGCTGTCAACACGTGTCAATATTCTGCTGTAGAGTTAAATACCTCTGCTGCTACTGTTGTAATGATATCGAGGATCAATACACAAAATCAGATAATTTTCTTTAAGTTTTTCTTCATAACTTTTAGATTACACGTTATTAATTTTTTAATAAGGTAGGTATTCGATAAAATACTTGAACCTTTTTTTTTTTTTTTGAAAAAAATCAAATTCTAACTTCATTATATGTCACATTTCCTTACTGACAAGGATCTTCGCACCACTCATATGAATGTACATGCATCGCATGGAGTCCATAGACAAATTAAGCAAAACGTTAAAGAAAATGAGATGCGTAAGCAATGACTCCATCGCTATATTATATAGCAAGCACAGGCTTTGACCACCACCACAACTCTGAAAATTAAAGGAAACCGCCTTGACCCTCCAGATCGATCTACATAAATTCCTGGGCAACCCCGATGGAAAGTGATCTGTGATTGCTAAACGACAAAACTCGAAGCAAACAAGTCGCTTCACTGCTTCAACACCGCTCACCTTAATAGTGTCATTATACAGATAGGACAACATTCATATTTGCTTTTATTCCTCTTCATGTATTAATTAACAACCAAAGCCGGAATCATTCATTTGCTCTCTACCTCTAGTTTCTCTCTGGCCAATTAAAGTTTACAGACAAGTGTAGCGACACAATTAATCAGCTTTGGTCATCATGCCCAGTGCAGAAGCAGAGGATCCATTGTTAGCTGAGTACTCAGATTCAGCCGTCCGATTAAAGCACGAACACCACGGTGTTGAGCTCAGTGATCATGAAGATGATCAACGTCTTGGAAGGAGAGTCTGGATTGAATCAAAGAAACTATGGCACATAGTCGGTCCGGCAATCTTCAGCCGCGTCGCCACCTATTCCATGCAGGTCATCACCCAAGCCTTCGCTGGCCACCTTGGCGACCTCGAGCTGGCCGCATTCTCCATTGCCAATAATGTCATCATTGGTTTCGACTTCGGCCTCTTGGTACCATATCAAGCATTTCTTCTATCGTAAATGTAGCCCGGCATTCTCGATCTCGCTTGATATCTGACATATATGTTATATTATCTGGCATAACATTAACTTAATTGTATAAATGTCTTGATTCACTGTATGACCACATAACCTGTAAGATTGTCAATTTGTCATGTTTTTAAGTTTATGGCGCGTTTTTTTTGTTCTTACCAGTTGGGGATGGCCAGTGCTTTGGAAACGCTATGTGGGCAAGCTTTTGGTGCCAAGAAGTACTATATGATTGGAGTGTACTTGCAACGCTCATGGATAGTTCTCTTCTTGTGTTGTATTCTTCTCCTGCCGCTCTACCTCTTCGCCTCGCCATTCCTAAAGCTTGTGGGCCAGCCCACCGACGTCGCTGAGCTCTGTGGACTGGTGACCATGGCCATGATACCGCTTCACTTCAGCTACGCGTTTCAGTTACCGCTGCAGAGGTTCTTGCAGAGCCAGCTCAAGACTGGTGTGATTGCTTGGGTGTCTCTGGTTGCTCTTATTGTTCATATATTTGTGAGTTGGTTCTTCGTGTACAGGCTTGAGCTTGGAGTGATTGGCACTGCTATTACCTTAAATTTTTCGTGGTGGGTTTTGACTTTTGGTCTTTTCGGTTACACTGTTTGGGGTGGCTGTCCAATAACTTGGGGTGGGTTCTCCATTGAAGCGTTTTCTGGTCTCTGGGAGTTTATCAAACTCTCTGCTGCTTCTGGAGTTATGCTCTGGTACCTCTCTCTCTTCTCTCTCTGGTTTTGTTTAATTTTCTTTCCTATATCAATTACTTAACAAATATGGTTTGTGATGACTGAAATCACAGCCTGGAGAATTGGTATTATAGAATACTAATACTGATGACTGGAAACCTACAAAATGCAGAGATTGCTGTGGATGCTTTGTCTATTTGGTAAGCTATAAAAGTGTTTTTTTTTCCCATAATTATTTCTCTTCCCTTATCAAAAAAGTGCTAATTTGATTCTCTAGGTGTGATATGTGACATGTGACATTGATTATATAGTTAACTACATCATTTAATTAACTCATAAACCCCGCTTGTGATAATTAAATAAGTATGGCCGATATGATCATAAGATTATTAATTATTTGATGGTGCCGGTCTGCATTGTTTTAGGTCAATTAACATACCAACCAACTTGTTTCATGGTGGGCAATTTGGTCTTACACACAGAATTATTATTATTTTGTGGTCTGAAACTAGACACAGAAAGTTAAACAATCATAGGGTTTAGATGCAAATAATAAATTTCTCAATCCACCAAATAATACGAACTCACTGGTTGCACTTAAGACGAGTTCAGTCGGTTTTAGACAAGAAAAATGTCAAAATCGTGTCTATACTCGAATAATAAATTTCTCATTTAGTATCGCTTGATTATTTATTTTGTTTTGTCAACATTATGATCAAATTGAATTAATTCTATCATATACCTTGAGTAGCTTGTAGATTCTATACAAATAATTCAACTTTGTACTGTGATGAATAAAACACTGAAAAGAGTGAGTGATACTGATCGATTTGTTTTGTTTTTTTTTTCTGTTGGCCGGAATTTAATTGAAGCATGACCATTAATGGCTGGGAGCTGATGATTCCTCTGTCTTTCTTCGCTGCAACTGGGTAAGAACTTAACTCTAGACCTCAAACAACGAATGATATTAATGGCGGCCACGTACATGCATGTAACCCACTGCACCATTTGATATTTACATGGTATCCGATACGGAATAATTACAAATGTTTTTCCAAAACATAATTAACCTTACATAATTCACCTGAATAGACTGCTAGAAGAAAGTATTTTGTGATCTTAATTATAGTGTTAATTTGTTTCTTCTTTTTCCAATTATGGTGTAATTAGATGGATGGGATTAATCACTCAATAAAATTATTGCCTGATTTTATTTGGTTAGAATTTCATGTTAAGCATTAATTTGAGGTTAGCTAGGATTGGACCATTTGGTCCATAAATTAATTAACTTGCTCCTTTTGATGTGAGGCCTTCGCTCAAATAGCCATATATCAAAGAGTTCACGAGCAAAACGCATCAAATGATACACATCATGACAAATATGATATATAGAAGAAAACAATATATAGTCTATTATTAATTTGTGTCAATTCAAGTAGCTAGGCAAATTCAAATTTGCTTTCGCTAATTGGCTTCATCTGTCGGACCTTCTGTTCATTGGTACTGCATGTTCCATCTAATATATGCTATAGGCTCCTATATGTTCTTCTTCTTGTGTTATCCACATAATTTTTTTGTTTTTCTTTGTTATCAATCATTCGTAAAGGATTAACAATGATTAACTTTCCATATCAAAAAACAGTGATGAACTTTAAGTTAATTATGAGAAGTAGGATAACAAAAGTTCTTAACTTGGAAGACACTTAACTTATAATTAGAATTCTGTCCTTGTATTATAAAATTCAGGCAACCTTTGTTGAATATTCAATATTGTCTATCTGCTGCACTTTTTGACAAACTAAGCTAGAACATAGACGTGAAGCTCAAGCACATAAATTGATCACATTAATTTTTCTTACGATAAAAGTTAATTATTTAATCTAGTCGTGTAGTGTAGAATTGTGCTAGCTCTTTATTAATTAGAATCCAAAGCTAGATTCCAAAACATTAGGAAAGAAACAAAAACAGGGAAACCTATCTACTACTACGTACGTAGTACGTACGTACTTGATATTCATTTCCATCTATCTGGAATGCCGAATACCTTATCTCTGCAAAATATGGAGTCAGCATCAGCAATATTAATCATCTGTGCTGGCCTGCTGGGATAGAGATATAGACTGGAATGTGTTGTACGTTGCTTTTAGGTTTCTGCAACCTCTTTTCCATGGGATAAGTTCTATCGTATCACTGGAATCACAACGTACAACTGGAATAGTTTTAGAGGTTGCGATATATCATATCACTGGATGTATGTGTGTGTATATATATATATATATATCTTAATGTCTTTTACTACAAAAAAAATATCTTGGTCATGTATACAGTATACGTTCCTATCTTATTCGTATTACTCGGTCATAGCTAGCTAGCAACATAAATTCTAACTTGTATATACAAAATACATGCACCTTAGTTTGATCATCTACGGCTTTTTCTAGTTATGATTCCTGACCAAAAGGGTTTTTGATTTTAGCATACGCTCGTGCTAATCTAGAGATATGTTTAGGGAGGCTCTCTCGGCGTTTAACTTAATTTGATTCATTTGCATGAAATAGTGACCGAGGGATTGTTGCTAAACATGTTGATCGATGTATAAAAGTTGGAGATGTAGGTTCGATTACTTTCTGTTTTTTTTCCTATTCCCTATTTATGTAATAGCAGAAAAATGCTTATTTGCATATTTATTAACAAATATCAATGCCTGTACATGATATATACTGTTCATAATTAATGTACAGAGTGAGGGTTGCAAATGAGCTTGGAGCTGGGAACGGCAAGGCAGCCAAGTTTGCAACTATAGTAGCAGTTGTGACCTCAGTTACAATTGGTCTCTTCTTCTGGGTTTTAATTATGTTGTTCCACAATGAGGTCGGCTATATATTTACTAACAGTAAACCTGTCCTTACTGAAGTAAACAAACTTTCCCTCCTCTTAGCGTTCACCATTCTTCTCAATAGTGTCCAGCCAGTTCTCTCAGGTAATGTTAAGCGTTCCCTATCTAATAATTGATATGAACCACATATATATATTATATAATTTATAATTAATTGCTTATACATTTGGCAGGGGTGGCTGTGGGATCTGGGTGGCAATCATATGTGGCATACATAAACTTGGGTTGCTATTATCTGATTGGGGTGCCACTAGGGTTTCTCATGGGATGGGGTTTCCATCAAGGAGTTATGGTAAGCATTCTTAATCAATATATGATTCTAATTTGGATTGATCACTTAATTAGTTTGGTGAATTAAAATTAAAACTATTAAATGATGATTGATTAGGGAATTTGGGCCGGAATGATCTTTGGAGGGACAGCAGTTCAAACCCTGATATTGGCCATCATTACCATTCGATGCGACTGGGAAAAAGAGGTACATATATAATTAATCATTAGGAATTTAGGATTTGATTCCACTTCTGTTTCTTTTTAAATTCATAATTAATAGATTATTGTTTTGGATTAAATCTGCAGGCAGAGAAGGCAAGCCTGCATATACTGAGGTGGGCAGACAAAAAATGAGAACATCAACTTCATTTGGAATACGATATATATTTTAGATATAGGGATTTTTCTGATGTTTAAATTTTATAATTAAAAGCTTCACTACCAAGATTAATTTCAACGAAATTCCATCCCTAACTATAATTATTAATGAATTAATCTGTTTGGTAAGTCTAACTGTCTAGCTATCACAAGCAGCTCCTGCAATTCGATTAACATAAGGCTAAGGAGATTGTTTTTTTCTCTAGCATTTTATTCCAAGAAAGCGCATATCATGCGCGCCATTACATGTCTTCCTTGTGTATATATTGGCTTATATGTGTATATTGATCCCCTTCCTCCTCCTAGATTCAAATTTCTTCAACACATATACAATTTTCTTCAACTCACAGGTGTATCATTTTAGTAGAGGTGATGCATGATGACAATCTGAAGCAAAATCACATTGTTCAAACCTTTGGATAAATAGTAACACCGTCAATCATGCAATGTCGCTTGCAAACAAAACGAAATAAATTGAATTCAACAAGTCAATCGACAAATTGATATATAACAAAATCATGGAAATCAAATTTTAAACCGCTAAATGAAGGAATATAATAGCCTGATCAAGAATGGAAATCTGATTAAATATATATCTGCCACCAAAGCTTTCTTACAAAAACTATATGTAGGAACCTATTTTTTGTATCATATTTTTTTCCCAACCTAGCTAAATGCAGTCTCTGTTAGTTAATAGTTTAACTTCCCTAATTAAGTCATGATGACAAGGCAATATGCATGGTTAAGTGATATGTTAGTATTTAGGGTTAGTTAGACTATTAGTCTCTAAACAGTTTAGTACGTACTTCCTATCCTGATTGTAGAGTGTAACTCATGAATACCAACGAAGCCTCTCGAAGTTTTCAAGATCTCATACCTTGATTCCACCATTTCTGATTTCTAAGGCAATAGGGTTAGGCAATAAGGTTAGTCAAGTAGATGATTTTAGGTTATCACAATTAAGTAAGAAAAGAAAGAAAATTTAATTTTTTCCAATATCTCAAAATCCATAACTTTTGTTTGTGACACTCAAAATACTCAAAATTGTTTGTCTATGTACTGCTACACGTTACGAATTAATGAAGTTTTAGTATGTATAAATGTATAATGAAAAGTCATGCATGGAAATTAAGAGATTGCATGAAGTAATCATACAAAACATGTAGTTAAAGTATGAAAACTACATGTTGTAATTAATTAATTAAACACACTTGTGGTAGTTCTTTCAAAGTTCATGGGCATGGCATGTAGTAGTAGTTTCATTTGTTTTTTACGTTATCTGGGCCTGTTTTCCTATAATGCAGTGGGCTTTCTGTTCAGCCCCAAATGTAGACCACGTCTTCGTTCAGTTCAGACTATCATCATCGGTTACGACTTCGGCCTCTTGGTACCATATTAAGCATTTTTTTTTTCTATCCAAAATATAGCTGGCGTAAGTTTTCTTGTTAGATATTACATTGTCTGGCGCGCATAACATCAAATTAATTGTATAAATGTCTTGATTTCCTGTATGACAACATAACATGTCAGATCGTTACGTTTCTAAGTTTGTTGCGGTTTTGTTGTTCTTACCAGTTGGGGATGGCCAGTGCTTTGGAAACGCTATGTGGGCAAGCTTTTGGTGCCAAGAAGTACTATATGCTTGGAGTGTACATGCAACGCTCATGGATAGTTCTCTTCTTGTGTTGTATTCTTCTCCTGCCGCTCTACCTCTTCGCCTCGCCGCTCCTAAAGCTTCTGGGCCAGCCTACGGACGTGGCTGAGCTCTGTGGACGGGTGGCCATGGCCATGATACCGCTTCACTTCAGCTTCGAGTTTCAGTTCCCGCTGCAGAGGTTCTTGCAGAGCCATCTCAAGACTGGTGTGATTGCATGGGTGTCTCTGGCTGCTCTGATTGTTCATATATTTGTGAGTTGGTTCTTCGTGTACAGGCTTGAGCTTGGAGTGATTGGCACTGCGATTACCTTAAATTTTTCGTGGTGGGTTTTGACTTTCGGGCTTTTCGGTTACGCTGTTTGGGGTGGCTGTCCGATAACTTGGGGTGGGTTCTCCATTGAAGCGTTTTCTGGTCTCTGGGAGTTTGGGAGTTTATCAAACTCTCTACTGCTACTGGAGTTATGCTCTCTCTCTCTCTCTCTCTCTCTCTCTCTGGTTTTGTTTAATTTTCTTTCCTATATCGATTACTTAATTAGTTTAACAAATATGGTTTGTGTTGACTGAAATTACAGCCTGGAGAACTGGTATTATAGAATACTAATACTGATGACTGGAAATCTACAAAATGCAAAGATTGCTGTTGATGCTTTGGCTATTTGGTAAGCTATATATATGAGTGATTTTTTTCCCCATAATTATTTCCCTTCCCTAATTAAAAAGTGCTAATTAATTTTTTTGAAAGAAAAAAAAAGTTTGATTTTGGTTCATGCTTGTAAACAAAACGTAAAACAACCAAGCTTGAACTACACACTTGGTTGAGAAAACTCGTGAATAATCTATATGCTTTTATGAAACAAAAACACTTTCAGGAATTAGATTATAATGGCCGGAGAGATAGGTGATCTCATTCTCATTAGTTCAGAAGTTAATTTGTCTCCGGTTGATTCTATCACCTTTCCATATATATATATATATATATATAGGCCTTCTCCACTACATAGGACTATGCACTTTTAAAGTACATAGTTTTAATGCAAACCGTCAGATCAGATCATTTAAAAAGATCTGACGGCTAACATTAGAACTATGTACTTTAAAAGTACATAGTCCTATGTAGTGGAGAAAAATTCTATATCTATATCTATATATATATATATATATATCGGAAATTCGGAATCATGAGACAGACAACTCGATCTTGTCTCTTCAGATCGACTTCACCGGCCTTCAATTTTTTGCTAATAGAGTTCTCAGATGGTACGTACTCATACATTATTTGTTTTGTCTCTTCTACTGAAGAATTTTCCTTTTTTTTTTGAAATCCTTGACGACGCGAGAAATAATTAATTAAAAGAAAAATAGTACACCAAAAGAGGGGGACATAGACCTTACCCCTTAAGAACAAACAACAAAACCATATAAATCTCAACAAAGAAACTAACAGAAGCGAAAGTTAGGAAGACCCAACCTATCATGATTGCAAAAGGAGAGAACAAAATCAGGTGGCAAGTCCCACCATATCAAGCCTGATGAATGAATGCCATGATTTGCCAAAGCATCTGCAACACGGTTACCCTCACGAAAAATATGAGAAGAACGAAACTGCATTTGAGAAATTCGGTACAAGCAATTTTTCCACTCTACACTTAACTTCCACGGCACCAAATTAGGAGAGCAAATGAAATTAAGAACAAGCTCTGAATCTACTTCCAACCAAATGTGCTTCCAGTCTCTAACCCAAGCTAGTTCAATAGCTTGGATCACAGCCATAACTTCAGCGGCAACTGAACTTGGAATGTCTAGATTCGCACAAAAAGCACCAAGAACCTTGCCACGATAGTCCCGAAAAACTCCACCATAACTAGCTTTATCAGAACCACATTTCCATGCCCCATCAGTATTTACCTTGATACACCCATATAGAGGAGGGTGCCAATTGACTTCAATTATCCTTGGAGAGCGCCGCGGTCTACACTGAGCACCAATTTTCTTCAAAACAACAAGCTCATGAGAGGTATTATTCATACAACCAGAAGCTAGTTTACTTGAAGACAAAATATGGCTAGAGATAAGAGAACATGCACGTTCAACACCCACCATAAAGCCATCATACTTGGTTTTATTCCTTGAAATCCAAATAAACCATAAAGCTGAAACAAAGCAAGTTGACCATAATTCCCTTAATTGTGGGCTACGATGAGAACATAGGCCAAGTTGCAACAATTCAAGAATTGATCCGGGAAAGCCATTAAGACCAAAATTGTTAATCATATAGTGCCAAATTGCCGAAGCAAAAGGGCAAAAAAGAAAAATATGGTCAATTGACTCACTTTGTTGTCGGCAAAGAACACAACATGAAGCAAGTGATATCCCACGTTTTTGAAGAAAATCATCTGAAAGAACACGACCCTTTAACACCTTCCAGGCCAATAAAGACATACGAGGAGCAATGAACTTCGACCAAATTAGTTTTCCCCAAGCCGAAGGAGGAAGATGAGGACGCAAATAAGAGTAGGCCTCTTTTGCAGTAAGCACACCAGAAGATGAAGGCATCCAGACTAAATGATCAGAAGACTGTGGAGTAATTGCAATTGGCACACACCTTACAATTTCACACAAATCTGGAAAATGCAGTTGCAGCAGAGGAGGAAAATTCCAATGACCATCATTTATATAGTCAGCAACCTTGGCCTCCATAGTACCAACATGAAAACCAAAAAAATCCCCAAGAGGGCGCCCAATAAAATTATCCCTCCAAAAAGAAACCTGCGAGTTTGAACCAAGAAGCCATTGCCCATTATCAAGAACATGCTGCCAACATCTCTTAATGCCAGGCCAAACATAAGATTTAGCAAAAGAGCGTCGTAAGGCACCATGCCTCGAAAAACGAGCCCTAAAAAAAGAGCACGCTTCCGAAGAGGAGGAGTACACCTCCCAGGCCTTCTTGAGAAGCAAGGAACGGTTGAGAACCACAAGCTGCTTCAGCCCCAAGCCACCCTCATCCAATGGAAGTTTTCCAGGCTACCAAAGGCACACCTCGCTTATCCGTTGAACCTGACCACAAAAAATTACGACACCACACCTCCAATCGCCGGAGTAAGCTGATTGGCCATTCATAAATCTGAAAACTATACACTAACATGCTTGACATAACAGATTTGATTAATTGAAGCCTACCAGCCATAGATAAGATAGAACCTTTCCAACTCGAAAACCGCAGACGAAACATGTCAACAATAAACTGAAAGTGAGATGTTCGCGGTTTTCCGCTGAAAATGGGAACTCCCAAGTATGTAAAAGGAGCTGAGCCTTGAGGAATACCCAATAAGGAAACAATAAGATGGATCCTGTGAGGAAGATTCTTGCTAATAAAAACTTGAGATTTGGCCTTGTTGATTATTTGCCCCGAATTGACACCATACTCCTCCATAAAATTCATAATTACCGCCAAACTCCGTTTATCTCCACGACAAAAGACCATGATATCATCAGCGAATAAACCATGAGAAGGCGCTTGAGTACCTCTGGGAGAAGAAATAGGGTGCAGCTGCCCAGTATGCCGAAGATGAGATATACCCCTGCTTAAAGCTTTCTCAGCTAAACAAAAGAGTAAAGGAGATAGAGGGTCACCTTGACGAACCCCTCTACCACAAGAAAAGAAACCAACTGACCTTCCATTAATAAGGAGGGATAACTTAGCAGATTGCAGAAGGTTACTAACCCAAGTTACGAAGACACGGTGAAAGCCAAAAGCATGAAGGACACGAAGTAAAAAATCCCATGAAAGAGTATCAAAAGCCTTTGCGATGTCCACCTTAATCGCCACATTACCACCATAACTCTTATTATCCAACAGATTAAAACACTCAGAAGTAGCAAGAATGCAATCTGAAATGTTTCGGCCTTTTATAAAAGCATGTTGTTGAGGGGAGATGATTCTAGAAGCAATATCTGATAACCGCAGAGAGAGAATTTTTGGAATGATCTTGAAAACAAAGTTAGCGAGAGCTATTGGGTGATACTGATTAATAGAATCTGCATGCTCCACTTTTGGAATTAAGATGATGATACTTGAATTGAATGAAGCAGGCAAAGTTCCAAATTGAAAAAAATATTGCACTGCATTGACCACATCCTGACCAACAATATCCCAACAGGAGACAAAGAAATGGCCATTATAACCATCCGGGCCAGGAGCACTATCCGGATCCATCGAATTAACAGCGGAGAAAATCTCATCCGAAGAAGGCACCAAAATAAGACGGTCATTTTCATCATCAGCAACCAAGGAAGGGATAACCCGAGAAACAAGCCCAGTGTCATGGTAGCCAGCTTGAAGTGCAAAAAGGTTTGTATAATAATCAACAATATGGCTTTGGATGGAATTACAGTCATCAAAAACCTGATTACCCTCCTGAAGCAAAGCAATGGAAGACTGATCTTTACGAACTCTACACATAGCATGAAAAAAAGAAGTGTTCCTATCCCCTTCGGAAAGCCAACGTTGTCTTGACTTTTCTCGCCAAAACATTTCCCGAATGCGCAATGATTCTGTCAAATTAGATTGTAGAGCACTTTCCTTGGCAAGTTGATCAACAGACCCACCTGAAACTGTCATATCATGCTGAATTTGGGCCAAAGCAGTAAGATCATCATCCACTTTACGATGAATATCACCAAAAACCTCCCAATTCCAAACCCGAAGTGCCTTGCGTAAGACACGAAGCTTGTGTTGCAAAACTGATAATGGGCAGCCAAAATTGTTAATTGAACCCCAACACTGCTTGACAAAAGACTTAAAATCTTTATGATCAATCCACATTTTACGAAATTTGAAGAAGCTCTGACGTGCACCAAAGTCCTTAGAGAAAGACAAAAGCAAGGGGTTGTGGTCAGAGGATAGGCGAGGCAGCGTACAACAGTCAAACTGAGCCCAAGCATCCAACCAATCCAAATTTGCAAGACATCTATCCAATCGAAGCTCCACATTACCCCGAATACCTCTTCTGCGAGCCCAAGTGAATTGTGCACCCTTAGTAGCGATATGAACTAATTGGCATATGTCAGACATGGCCTGGAATTCTTCGCATGAACGAGTGCAAACAGGCGCACCTCCTTTCTTTTCGTGGGAACCTAAAACTGCATTGAAGTCGCCAACAACTAGCCAAGGTTTTCCTTACTATAGCTTCAATCATCTCTTAGTACGTCCCGTCGATTCATTGCTGGTAGTGGATTGAGACTGGTCTTTGCATGGTGCCTGATTAGAATGTACATATGCAAACTAAGTACCACAAATATATATGGAAGCTGCAGGTTATTTTCAATGGCCCCCATATGTCTATATTTACTTCGAAAACGAACATGGCGTTAAATAATGGACCAAGGGCAGATGATCTGCGCACCAAGGTTGCCCCACCATTAGTTAAGTTTGATTTCCTTCTTATTCTATTTCCGTTGAAGAGGGGCCATCTATGTCTTGCCTAACCTTAATCATAGATGATTTGTATATTTGGATGTTTTTTATTCTATTTATTTAATTTATTCGTAATGATATATAGGTCATGGGTTAATATTATTCTCTTAAAGTCTTAAGAGAATATTGCTAAATTGTCCATCTGAATTCTGAACCATATTACTCAAACAGGATTAAATCGATCGGAGGAGAACATATTTAACATATCATACTAAGAAATGCAACTTTTTCCAATATCTCCCATTGGCCCGAGTGAAAATGTATGGGGTCATTTTTTGTTTCATTGTTAGATGCATGTTGGAGGGATTGCATTGTCATTCTTTTATTGACATTTAGTAACTTTGACCTTAATAGATTTGATTACACAAATCATTCTCACATTCGTACTTTTTAAAGTTGCGAATTTCTAATTTCAACTGTTAAATTTATTTAAATGATATGATATGACTGCTAAAATTAGAAATTCGCATTTTAAAAAGTTGCAGACTTCCGTGGCGGTGGAGAAGCCATGTTGATTATATTGAGCTAATGATGTTTTTTTTTTTTTTGGCAAAGGAGGAGTTTATAAGCCCATCCCGAGGCAGGCCAAAAAGACCAGTAACCAAGTACTTAAAACATATATTCCAAATGGACATGCCCATTCGGAAGCTAAAATATAGGAAAGTAATCTCCACCTAAACATAGTAAGAGTAGGACACAGAAATTAACCCCTAAAAAAACTAAAAATAGTTCAAAGACCAATAAAGGCCCACAAACACAATAAACACAAAGGAAGCAAAAACCCTAGCCGCCAACCAATCCCAACAGCTCTACCACCAGCCAACAGATGCCGCGCAGTCATCAATGGAGGCAGAAGAGCAAGGAGGCAAACGCCCAGGTTCCGATGCCTTAGTAAACCCAAACCATAGATCAAATAAAGATAGAGACTCATGGGGAAGATGGATGCCACACCAGAAACATCTACGCCACCGGCGAGAAAACCAAAACGGAGCCGCGACTGCCGTGAAGAACGAGGACAAGGACAAGAAACTCGTGACAAGGACCGATGGAGATTCATGGTGGTTGTGAAACCCATGCGTTTGCACCCATACTCCGGTTGGTAAGTGGCACCCACTTTATAACAGCAGCCGATAGAACCATCGAGGTAGCCAAAGGTAGAAGGAGATGAACTGGTATGAGGTGGTGGGAGGGGGGAACGAGTGAATCCAGATCTGAGAAAAGATTGGGTCAAAAGGCACAAAAAGAAGACTAAAACTAACAACAAAGAGGAATGACTTCCTCTAAAACTGAACATAGCCAGCATAATCACCACATAGGGTGCCAAATATCACCACAGTGGGTGCCGAAAACACCACACAGGGTGCCAAAATCACCACCAAGGTGAGAGGGGATCAAGGGTCCGTGGGTAGTGAGGTATGGTGGGTATGGCTGATGGAGGAGGAGAGGGCTTCGGTGGACTCTCAATGGATTCTTGAAATGTCTAGAGAGAAGAGGGAGCCTCTCTCTCTAGAGCCCTCTCCACTTGGTTATGTAATTTGTCATGAGCTAATGATGCTTTAATCAGGTTAATTAGCGTTTGTGTGCTGAGGAAGCTACCTTTAGTACCTTAGTTAGTTAGTTAGGATCTTTTCTTGATTAGCCTTAGTTAGGATCTTTAAGTTTTTCTTCATAACTTTTAGATTACACGTTATTAATTTTTTAATAAGGTAGGTATTCGATAAAATACTTGAACCTTTTTTTTTTTTTTTTGAAAAAATCAAATTCTAACTTCATTATATGTCACATTTCCTTACTGACAAGGATCTTCGCACCACTCATATGAATGTACAACACATGCATCGCATGGAGTCCATAGACAAATTAAGCAAAACGTTAAAGAAAATGAGATGCGTAAGCAATGACTCCATCGCTATATTATATAGCAAGCACAGGCTTTCACCACCACCACAACTCTGAAAATTAAAGGAAACCGCCTTGACCCTCCAGATCGATCTACATAAATTCCTGGGCAACCCCGATGGAAAGTGATCTGTGATTGCTAAACGACAAAACTCGAAGCAAACAAGTCGCTTCACTGATTCAACACCGCTCACCTTAGTAGTGTCATTATACAGATAGGACAACATTCATATTTGCTTTTATTCCTCTTCATATATTAATTAACAACCAGAGCCGGAATCATTCATTTGCTCTCTACCTCTCGTTTCTCTCTGGCCAAAAGTTTACAGACAAGTGTAGCGACACAATTAATCAGCTTTGGTCATCATGCCCAGTGCAGAAGCAGAGGTTCCATTGCTGGCTGAGTACTCAGATTCAGCCGTCCGATTAAAGCACGAACACCACGGTGTTGAGCTCAGTGATCATGAAGATGATCAACGTCTTGGAAGGAGAGTCTGGATTGAATCAAAGAAACTATGGCACATAGTCGGTCCGGCAATCTTCAGCCGCGTCGCCTCCTATTCCATGCTGGTCATCACCCAAGCCTTCGCTGGCCACCTTGGCGACCTCGAGCTGGCCGCAATCTCCATTGCCAATAATGTCATCATTGGTTTCGACTTCGGCCTCTTGGTACCATATCAAGCATTTCTTCTATCGTAAATGTAGCCCGGCATTCTCGATCTCGCTTGATATCTGACATATATGTTATATTATCTGGCATAACATTAACTTAATTGTATAAATGTCTTGATTCACTGTATGACCACATAACCTGTAAGATTGTCAATTTGTCATGTTTTTAAGTTTATGGCGCGTTTTTTTGTTCTTACCAGTTGGGGATGGCCAGTGCTTTGGAAACGCTATGTGGGCAAGCTTTTGGTGCCAAGAAGTACTATATGATTGGAGTGTACTTGCAACGCTCATGGATAGTTCTCTTCTTGTGTTGTATTCTTCTCCTGCCGCTCTACCTCTTCGCCTCGCCGTTCCTAAAGCTTGTGGGCCAGCCCACCGACGTCGCTGAGCTCTGTGGACTGGTGGCCATGGCCATGATACCGCTTCACTTCAGCTTCGCGTTTCAGTTACCGCTGCAGAGGTTCTTGCAGAGCCAGCTCAAGACTGGTGTGATTGCTTGGGTATCTCTGGCTGCTCTGATTGTTCATATATTTGTGAGTTGGTTCTTCGTGTACAGGCTTGAGCTTGGAGTGATTGGCACTGCGATTACCTTGAATTTTTCGTGGTGGGTTTTGACTTTTGGTCTTTTCGGTTACACTGTTTGGGGTGGCTGTCCAATAACTTGGGGTGGGTTCTCCATTGAAGCGTTTTCTGGTCTCTGGGAGTTTATCAAACTCTCTGCTGCTTCTGGAGTTATGCTCTGGTACCTCTCTCTCTGGTTTTGTTTAATTTTCTTTCCTATATCAATTACTTAATTAGTTTAACAAATATGGTTTGTGATGACTGAAATCACAGCCTGGAGAATTGGTATTATAGAATACTAATACTGATGACTGGAAACCTACAAAATGCAGAGATTGCTGTGGATGCTTTGTCTATTTGGTAAGCTATAAAAGGGTTTTTTTTCCCCATAATTATTTCTCTTCCCTTATCAAAAAGTGCTAATTTGATTCTCTAGATGTGATATGTGCTAATTTAGATGCAAATAATAAATTTCTCAATCCACCAAATAATTCGAACTCACTGGTTATACTGACGGGTACGCACTACTAAACAAAATTAATCACACGACAGTTAAAAACTGTCGTCTGAATGAGTTGGTCCGTTGTTCCGCTGGTACCCTACCGACAACGTTGACATTGTCGTCTCATAAGTATTCACACTACACATATAGGTATACACGTCGCGAAGTGTCCAATTACAAATATTTCAATGATTCAAACGACGTTTTAACAACTAATCTTGTCTAAAAACTATAAACAACGACATATATTAGATGGTGTGTTGTGTGGAATGAATCTCAAACAATAGAATTTCTACTATCTGTTGTTAATATTGTATCACAAACAAAAGTTGATTCGTAGATCTGTTGTCTCATAAGAATCTCTAACAAGTAGGCTTTAATTTCTGTTGTCGAAATGCTCAAAAACAATCTTCGATGATTCTGTTGTGAAAATAATCAATAAACAAAAAGAATTGTTTCGGTTTGATATAAATCTGAAACAACTGTTGTTTGATATATCTGTTGTCTGAAAATAATCACATACAACAAAAAGAATTGTTTCTGTCGTTTGATATAAATCTGAAACAACTGTTGTTTGATATATCTGTTGTCTGAAATGAGGCACAAACAAGAGAATGTTTTTGTTTCTGTCTTTTGAAATGAATATGAAACAACGGCCATTTGATGGATGTGTCGTCTGAAATGAAGCTCAAACAAGAGAATTTTTTGTTTCTGTATTTTGAAATGAATCAAAAACATCTATATGATAGATGTGTTGTCTGGATGTCTGGAAGCTCAAACAAGGTTTTTTTTTGTTTATGTTGTTTTATGGATGTGTTGCACACACTAGCTGTGATCATTATCAAGAAAATAGAATACATTGGCAATTAACAACTATGAATATTTGATACTAAAAAGATTAAATGCAATATATTCAGCATCAATCATACATGAAACACCATCAGTACACAAAATATTCATCGTACAACTACCAAATTAGACATTAGTCACAACAAAATGTAACCTCCATTGGATGGCTTTAGCATGGGGAGTCCCTGAATTTTTCCTCTGAATTTCCCTCATTCTCTTTTCCACTGTCATTACTTGAGACGAAGCTTTTCACGTTGAAGGGGCCATTATCTTGACAGAAACAATACAATTTTAAAATCTTTATGCTTCAGCCTGGCATATGGATAAGCTTGATTAGATTTTTGTGTTCAACATATATATAATGTATTTGAAATGGGACACATGCTATTAATTCTTTAAGTTTTGCATAGCATAAGGAGTACTGCAGTGTCATCATGTCTTTAGGAATCCAGCCACTGCAACTTTTAGGTATGAGCATCACTTTGCACTATTTTCTGCCAAGTTTCATGAGTCATGACCATAGATTATTATTAATTGCAGAAATTTTCAGGTTAAATTGCAAACAGCTATTAATGAACGACCTTATGAAACATCCATACAGCTACTCCTATATTCCAAAAATATGGGAGAACTAGATTTGGAAAAATAACACAAAAACTCTTAATCTGAAGGGTACCTTACAACATAAATCAGGATGCTCTTGAACCATCCCAGATTTCTGTTAATCACCAAAGCCAAAAGAAAAGGCCTATCACAATTTTCAGAAACATGCCACACAAAAAATCATCAAGGCTATGTAATTGTGTAAACATAACCTGGAAAGCACCGAGCCAAACCACAAATACTAATTACAGGTACAAAAATTTCATGGAACTAGGATCATATTAACTTAGCCAAAGCTTTAATATATTGGACTAATTAAGGAAAGTACCATCATTCTGCCATATGCAGACCCTATGCGACCAGCTCCAATTAATCACACCAGCAATCTACCCTTTGAGTAAGTTTCCCACAAACTTGCCAATTGCCATGGTCAAATAAACAAATCAATGGTAAAAGACATGAAAGTTCACATACAACCGAAGCATTTGATGATACTAGCAAACATGGTAGTCATATATATAGTTCAATTTAATAGAACTTTAGAAGGTCATATATTATAATAAACTTGATATAAGTTATGTTATATATACTCATAGCACATGATAGACTACTAGTAAGAATCAAATTAGAGAGGAAACAAAAACTCCAAAGAAACCATTAGATAGATAGTAAGATCTCCTCCAAACACAACATAAAAGCCTGTAGGGATTGAGTGAGAAAGTGTCACCTTCCTAAGAGTATAAATGAGTCTGAGCCGAACCAATAACCCCAGGACCAGCAATGACAATGTCAGGACCTGCACCTATCTTACCCTGCAAACACATTCCATTTTCTGAGCTCTTCAAAGAATTCCCATTGGGATATTGAGAAATCAACAAAATTGAAGTTAAAATTTCCCTCATTAAAATTGAGAAATCAACCAATTTCGAGAAAATTAGCCCCAAAATCCTAAATCTAATTACAATCTAACCAAATATCACAACTGCAAACTCCCACAAATGGAAAATAACAAAAAATCACAGCACAAAACCAAGAACAAAAAAAGAGATATGGGTTTGTTAAGAAGGCTCACTTGTGAGAAGATGAACCAACGAGAGGCTTCTCCTTGAGAGGCTGAAACCAACTCTGAAAAGAAGATGTATAACTCATTAACACCGACAACAATCACTGACAATGATTTTCTTCTTTCCTAAACAACAATCACAATTGGCATGATTAACAAGCAATGAAATAATTCAGAGGCATTTCAAATATGTTACAAAGATCAAAATGGAATTAAAATGTATAGGAAAAGTAACTAAATGATAAGGAGGAACTATGAATTACATCACCAAATCAAAGTCAGTGGTGGCCGTACAAATTGGTTCATTTGGATAGTTCCGATACGGTATGGCCTGCTTTAAGATATTGTTTCAGTTCGGTAGAGTATAGAGGTTCATTAATCCCCTTTTCTCTCCTTGCAATTAAACCCTAATTGCATCTGAGATATGGATTTGAGGGAGGGCTAAGGGCGAGAAAGGATGTGGGTTGAGAAATCACAGAGACCAGATGTGGGTTAAGGAATCACAAAGAGAAATCATTATCACTAATCACAATCAATTGGAGGCTTCTATAGATTTGATTAAGAAAATATATTAGCTAGAGAGAGATAACATAGGAACAGTGACACCGAGGACAGCCGTGTTGGGGGTGGGTGGGAGAGGGACGCGAGTTCTGAGTAGAAGTAGAGGCATGGCGCGGTGGGTGGCTATGATCTGAGGAGGTCTTCCATGCCATGGTTCTATGATTGAGACACGGTACTGGATTGGGGCAGAGGGGCTAGGGATTGAACCTGGAGCAGTGGGTTCGTGTTGGCTAGGTTGTGGAACTGATTTTAGGGTTCAGAAAAGTTGGGTTTTTGGGAGATTTGAGACAAGGTAATATGGGAATGAAAGTCTGCAGATGAAGGAGAAGAGCAAGTCTTCTGTCGAGGATATTGTGAAGGAGAAGGTTTTCTGAGTTTTGGAGAGTCAATGGAGGTCAGTCAACTAGATTCAATGCTTTCAAATTTGAGTAATGGGCTGAAAAATACTAAGTGTTGGAATATTGAGGGGGAACCAAAATTTTGTTCGGCGCCATTACTTAAAAAAAACTACCTGCTCAGTGGGAAAGTGTGTAGGGTTTCAGCTCTCGGATAGAGAAGGGGAAAATATAATTTTTTTTCAATAGGTTGAAGGAAAAAGGAAACAGATTTTACAATGTCGTGAATTTTAAAATTTTATAAATTCTAATGTGTTGGATGAGATTAAAAGATTAAAAAAAAATAGAATAGGGGAGAAGACGGTTCAGTCAGTTTTAGACAAGAAAAATGTCAAAATCGAGTCTAGACTCGAATAATAAATTTCTCGTTTAGTATCGCGCGCTTGATTGTTTTTTGTTTTGTTTTGTCAACATTATGTTCAAATTGAATTGATTCTATCAATATACCTTGAGTAGCTTGTAGATTCTATACAAATGATTCAACTTTGTACTGTGATGAATAAAACACTGACAAGAGTACGTGAGTGATGCTGATCGATTTGTGTTTTTTTTTTTCTGTTGGCCGGAATTTAATTGAAGCATGACCATTAATGGCTGGGAGCTGATGATTCCTCTGGCTTTCTTCGCTGCAACTGGGTAAGAACTTAACTCTAGACCTCAAACAACGAATGATATTAATGGCGGCCACGTACATGCATGTAACCCACTGCACCATTTGATTTTTACATGGTATCCGATACGGAATAATTACAAATGTTTTTCCAAAACATAATTAACCTTACATAATTTACCTGAATAGACTACTAGAAAGTATAATGTTAATTTGTTTCTTCCTTTCCCAATTATGGTATCACTCAACATTATTGCCTGATTTTATTTGGCTAGAATTTCATGTTAAGCATTAATTTGAGGTTAGCTAGGATTGGACCATTTGGTCCATAAATTAATTAACTTGCTCCTTTTGATGTGAGGCCTTCGCTTATAATAGCCATATATCAAAGAGTTCAAGAGCAAAACGCCTCCAATGATACCCATCATGACAAATATGATATATAGAAGAAAACAATATATAGTCTATTATTAATTTGTGTCAATTCAAGTAGCTAGACAAATTCAAATTTGCTTTCGCTAATTGGCTTCATCTGTCGGACCTAGCTTCTGTTCATTGGTACTGCATGTCCCACCTCATATATGCTATAGGCTCCGATATGTTCTTCTTCTTGTGTTATCCACATATTTTTTTTTTTTGTCTTTGTTATCAATCATTCGTAAAGGATTAACAATGATTAACTTAATTATGAAAAGTAGGAAAACAAAAGTTCTTAACTTGGAAGACACTTAACATTTAAATAACTATAATTAAAATTCTGTCCTTGTATTATAAAATTCAGGCAACATTTGTTGAATGTTCAATATTGTCTATCTGCTGCACTTTTTGACAAACTAAGCTAGAACATAGACGTGAAACTCAAGCACATAAATGGATCACATTAATTTTTCTTACGATAAAGTTAATTATATATTTAATCTAGTCGTGTAGGTGTAGAATTGTGCTAGCTCTTAATTAATTAGAATCCAAAGCTAGATTACAAAACATTAGGAAAGAAACAAAAACAGGGAAACTTATCTACTACTACGTGGTACGTAAGTACTTGATATTCATTTCCATCTATCTGGAATACCGAATACCTCATCTCTGCAAAATATGGAGTCAGCAATATTAATCATCTGTGCTGGCCTGCTGGGATAGAGATATAGACTGGCATGTGTTGTACGTGGCGTTGGGGTTTCTGCAACCTCTTTTCCATGGGATAAGTTCTATCGTATCACTGGAATCACAACGTACAACTGGAATAGTTTTAGAGGTTGCGATATATCATATCACTATATGTATGTATATATAAATTATATATATATATAGAATTTTTCTCCACTACATATATAGCACTATATATATATATATATATATATCTTAATGCCTTTTGCTAAAAAAATAAAAAATCTTGGTCATGTATACGTTCCTATCTTATTCGTACTACTCGGTCATAGCTAGCTAGCAACATAAATTCTAACTTGTATATACAACATACATGCACCTTAGTTTGACCATCTACGGCTTTTTCTAGTTATGGTTCCTGACCAAAAGGGTTTTTGATTTTAGCATACGCTCGTGCTAATCTAGAGATATGTTTAGGGAGGTTCTCTTGGCGTTCAATTTAATTTGATTCATTTGCATGAAATAGTAACCGAGGGATTGTAGCTAAACATGTCGATCGAGGTATAAAAGTTGGAGATGTAGGTTCGATTACTTTCTGTTTTTTTTTCCTACTTCCCTATTTATGTAATAGCAGAAAAATGCTTATTTGTATATGTACTAACAAATATCAATGCCTGTACATGATATATACTGTTCATAATTAATGTACAGAGTGAGGGTTGCAAATGAGCTTGGAGCTGGGAACGGCAAGGCGGCCAAATTTGCAACTATAGTAGCAGTTGTGACCTCAGTTATAATTGGTCTCTTCTTCTGGGTTTTAATTATGTTGTTCCACAATGAGGTCGGCTATATATTTACTAACAGTAAACCTGTCCTTACTGAAGTAAACAAACTTTCCCTCCTCTTAGCGTTCACCATTCTTCTCAATAGTGTCCAGCCAGTTCTCTCAGGTAATGTTAAGCGTTCCTATCTAATAATTGATATGAACCATATATATATATAAATATATATATATTATATAATTTAATTGCTTATACATTTGGCAGGGGTGGCTGTGGGATCTGGGTGGCAATCATATGTGGCATACATAAACTTGGGTTGCTATTATCTGATTGGGGTGCCACTAGGGTTTCTCATGGGATGGGGTTTCCATCAAGGAGTTATGGTAAGCATTCTTAATCAATATATGATTCTAATTTGGACTGATCACTTAATTAGTTTGGTGAATTAAAATTAAAACTGTTAAATGATGATTGCTTAGGGAATTTGGGCTGGAATGATCTTTGGAGGGACAGCAGTTCAAACCCTGATATTGGCCATCATTACCATTCGATGCGACTGGGAAAAAGAGGTACATATATAATTAATCATTAGGAATTTAGGACTTGATTCCATTAATCATTAGGAGTTTAGGACTTGATTCCACTACTGTTTATTTTTATATTCATAATTAATAAATTATTGTTTTGGATTATTAAATCTGCAGGCAGAGAAGGCAAGCCTGCATATACTGAGGTGGGCAGACAAAAAATGAGAACATCAACTTCATTTGGAATACGATATATATTTTAGATATAGGGATTTTTCTGATGTTTAAATTTTATAATTAAATGCTTCGCTACCAAGATTAATTTCAACGAAATTCCAGCCCTAACTATAATTATTATATATTAATGAATTAATCTGTTTAGTAAGTCTAAGTGTCTACCACAAGCAGCTCCTGCAATTAGATTAACATAAGGCGCGCGGCTAAGGACACATGTCTTCCTTGTGTATATATTGGAACCAAAATCGCAATGATTACTCTATATGTTCAAACCTTTGGATAAATAGTAACACCTGATGAAGTAATATGAGTGTTACAACCAAAATCAATTGACAATGGTTAGAGAGACTCAAATCCTTGTAAACACATTTGCAATGTCTCATTTGTCTAATGTGGGACAACACTCCACATTTTCACAACACTATCATGCAATAACGCTTGCAAACAAAATGAAATAAATTGAATTCAACGAGTCAGTCGACAATTTGATGTATAACAATTTCATGGAAATCATTGTCCAAAAAAAAAACAATTTCATGGAAATCAAATGTAATATATAGCTTGATCAACAATGTAAATCTATATGTGGGAACCAAAGCTTTCTTACAAAAACTATATGTAGGAACCTATTTTTTATATCATATTCTTTTCTCAACCTAGCTAAATGCAATCTTTGTTAATTAATAGTTTAACTTGCCTAATTAAGTCATGATGACAAGGCAATATGCATGGTTAAGTGATATGTTTGTTGATGGACAAGTTTTTAGGGTCAGTTAGACTATTAGTCTCTAAGTAGTTTAGTACTCCACTATCCTGATTGTAGAGTGTAACTCATGAATATCAACGAAGCCTCTCGAAGTTTTCAAGATCTCATACCGTACGTGATTCCACCATTTCTGATTTCTAAGGCAATAGGGTTAGTCAAGTACATGATTTTAGGTTATCAGTTATCACAATCAAGTAAGAAAAAGAAAGAAATTTTTTTTTTTTCCAAAATCTCAAAATCCATAACTTTTGTAACACTCAAAATACTCAAAATAATTTATCTATCGCTACAAGTTACAAATTAATGAAGTTTTAGTATGTATAATGAAAAGTCATGCATGGAAATTCAGACATTGCATGAAGTAATCATACAAAACATGTGGTTAAAGTATGAAAACTACGTACATGTTGTAAATAAACACACTTGTGGTAGTTTTTTCAAAGTTCATGGGCATAGCATGTAGTAGTAGTTTCATTTGTTGCTTACGTTATCTGGGCCGGTTTTCCTATAATGCAGTGGGCTTTCTGTAGTATTATTCAGCCCCAAATGTAGACCTCGTCTTCGTTCAGTTCAGACTATGAAATAGAAGACCGTGTCCTCCAAGCTATACATTGGTTGCTTTGAAGCTGAGGCTGCAATTAAATTTTATTGCCATCCCTTTCCCCAGTCTCAAATTCCACCATGTTACTGTCTGTTCCCCTCATGCTGACTCAATGGAACGGTTATTTTCTTGTTGCCCTGCACTTGAAGATTTTATTATAGATGGAGATCGATGTTGGGGAGGGTGGTGTGAATTTAAAGTATCGGCACCTAAATTGAAACACACTATAAGTAAGTTTTGTCAATGACAGAAGATGTGTATCTAGTGTTTATTGATGCGCGCTGATGCTCCAAATCTTGAAAAGTTTGTTGTCAAGGAGGCTACCTTGGCGACCTATTCATCGTGTACTCTTTGTTTGGCAAGCCACCGATTATGTGCGGATAGAAAAAGCAATTGGGTGGTTAACTTCCGGAATAAGCTGTAATTGTCCTGAAACTCATTTCCGAGTTTGCTTATTGCCAGAGGTAAATGCATGAGGTATAAAGGTTATTGCGTGAAATGATAAGTCATGTATGTCGTCTAATGATCGAAAGAGTGTAATGTACTCCATCCTTTAACCTAAATTCTAGTCATTTTGTTAGCATTTTGATTTAGTGGAAGTAGTCTAGTGTACATTCTTCAAGCATTTCCTACACAACATGCATGCCTCATCAGCTTCCTTAACATGTTCTGCATCCATTTCAAAGGATAGTGATCGTCTTGGGCTAGAAGAAAGGGATATTGAATACATGAGGGTTAGAACAACAGATCACTTGCGGTACGTATTAGGTTCAAGTACGTTCTGTTTTGGCACAAGTACTTTCTCTTGGGATGACCAGATGACACACCCATACTCTTCATTTGAGAACCCCACTCTTCCATGGGCAAAGTCACAAAGATCTCATCAGATTTCTGTAGAAATAGGGGTGTTCAAAATCCAACTCAAACTAATTGATCACAATAAATTAAATCCAATATAAACTGCTCAAACTATGAAACTTATAAGAATATCAAAGAGAAAATGTTATAAAATGTCTGCAATCATATTTAGGACTTCAAACTACTCAAAAAAAAAAAAGAAACTAGCTGGACATAGTCATGTTAAATAGCATAGAAGAATAAATAATGAATGGAGGAACCAAAAATATAAAAAACCGAAACTGGTCTCAGCGCGATTGGTCGTGAGGTTGTAGGACTAGTCACTTCTGCGATTACTACTTTGTCTTTGGTCCAACATAATTAAATGCTTCACGTACTGCTTCAACACTGCTCATCTTAATAGTGTAATTATAGAGATGGTCATAACAAAACCTGGAAACTCATCATTGTATTGATTAAATTGAGAAACATTAATTCCAGAAGAGAAGCTATGAGAAGCGATGATTTTTGTTATAAGAAAATGAAAGAAATACAAATCAGGCTTAATGAATCATAGAAACTAATCATGTCTTACTGTAGTAACCGAAATATATATCCTCCTAACCACTTCAGCTAAACAGAACCGTTAGGATTAGGACACGTGGGCCATCTATCTTTGATGAAACTTGATGAAGAAGTAATTATGACTTTCCTACTTGGTGAAGAAGTAATTTGACTTTCGTTGAAGGATTGACTCTCAACGGATAGGACAACATTCAAATTTGCTCTGACTCCTCTTCATATATTAACAGCCAAAGCCTGATTCATTTATATTGCTCTCTACCTCTCATTCCCTCTGGCCAAAAGTTTACAGACAGTGTTAAGTGTACCAACGGATTTAATCAGCATTGGTGATCATGCCCAGTGCAGAAGCAGAGGTTCCATTGCTGGCTGATTACTCAGCTTCAGCCGTCCGATTAGAACACGAACACCACGGTGTTGAGCTCAGTGATGAAGATGAACAACGTCTGGGAAGGAGAGTCTGGATTGAATCAAAGAAGCTGTGGCACATAGTCGGTCCAGCAATCTTCAGCCGCGTCGCCTCCTATTGCATGTTTGTCATCACTCAAGCCTTCGCCGGCCACCTCGGTGACCTTGAGCTCGCCGCAATCTCCATCGCCAGTAATGTCATCGTTGGTTTCGACTTCGGCCTCTTGGTACCATGTCAAGCATTTTCTTCTATCCTAAATATAGCCCGGAATTCTCTCGTTTGATATGTGACATATACGTTATATTATCTGGCATGACATCAAATTAATTGCACGATTGTCTTGATTCACTGTATGAAAATATAACATGCAAGATTGTCACGTTTCTAAGTTTGTGGCGGTTTTTTTGTTCTTATCAGTTGGGGATGGCCAGTGCTTTGGAAACGCTATGTGGGCAAGCTTTTGGTGCCAAGAAGTACTATATGCTTGGAGTGTACATGCAACGCTCATGGATAGTGCTCTTCTTGTGTTGTATTCTTCTCCTGCCGCTCTACCTCTTCGCCTCGCCGTTCCTAAAGCTTTTGGGCCAGCCCACCGACGTGGCTGAGCTCTGTGGACTGGTGGCCATGGCAATGATACCGCTTCACTTCAGCTTCGCGTTCCAGTTCCCGCTGCAGAGGTTCTTGCAGAGCCAGCTCAAGACTGGTGTGATTGCTTGGGTGTCTCTGGCTGCTCTGATTGTTCATATATTTGTGAGTTGGTTCTTCGTGTACAGGCTTGAGCTTGGAGTGATTGGCACTGCGATTACCTTGAATTTTTCGTGGTGGGTTTTGACTTTCGGGCTTTTCGGTTACGCTGTTTGGGGTGGCTGTCCGATAACTTGGGGTGGGTTTTCCATTGAAGCGTTTTCTGGTCTCTGGGAGTTTATCAAACTCTCTGCTGCTTCTGGAGTTATGCTCTGGTACCCGTCTCTCTTTTCTCTCTCTGGTTTTGTTTAATTTTCTTTCCTATATTGATTACTTAGTTTAACAAATACGTTTGTGATGACTGAAATTACAGCCTGGAGAATTGGTATTATAGAATACTAGTACTGATGACTGGAAATCTACAAAATGCAAAGATTGCTGTTGATGCTTTGGCTATTTGGTAAGCTATATATATGAGTGATTTTTTGTCCCCATAATTATTTCTCTTCCCTTATTAAAAGGTGCTAATTAATTTGATTCTCTGGACTCTGGATGTGATATATATGTGACAATGAATGTATTCTCTACATTGAATGTTCTGCATGACTAGTTGAGCATGCTAGTAGATTCTATACAAATGATTTAACTTTGTACTGAAAAATGATTTAGCCTATAGAACTGAAAAATGTGAGTGATGCTTATCGTCTCTCTTCTGTTGGAATTGAATTGAAGCATGACCATCAATGGCTGGGAGATGATGATTCCTCTGGCTTTCTTCGCTGCAACTGGGTAATTACCTCTCTCGATCTCAAGAACATGACCATGTTCACCACCTAGCTTTATGCATATATATTTTTTGGGCTAAATTATGCATATGTTTCAAACAACATTTTTTTTTCTTCTAAATTACTGCGGATACATGCACCGTGGAAAGCCGTATAGACCAAGCATAGCTTAAGATATTCTAAAGAAATGCTAGACTCGACAAATTTGTTTGTAAATTAAGACACAATTTGGTGAAAAAAATAAGTAACAAGGGTTATATTATATTCATCGTGTGTGCTTAGTGATGAGGGATTTTTCAGTGAGCCCGTTACGGGTCTCATTGATTGGTCATAAAATTTTTTATTCATTTGATGATTTTTTATTCAGTATTAACCAATGAATGAGAGCCGTCACACAGGAAAAGGCATGTGACGGTGTCATTCAAAAAATTTTTCTTAGTGATGATATTATGAATGCATGATAGTGATGCATTAGACAAAGTTGCTCGACATGTGGCTGGTGTTAAGAATTTACGCCCATTAGCTTTAAATTATATAATTACAAATTGGAGTAAAGAGCTAGTTAAGTTAATTCAGCTTGGTGGAGTTCAAAATGTAAGAACTAAACTCTAAACCTCATATGATGAATGTGAAGAAACAATACAGCCTCTACACCCCAGTATTTACATATAGTATCCGATAAACGAAATAATTACAATTTTTTTTTTCCAAAATACAACCTTACGTAATATCGATCAAAGGGTTTTGGAGTGTATAACGGGTCAGCATTCAGCAATGATAAACTTGGAAAACACATAATTTTAAATAACAATAATTACGATTTTGTCCTCAATCAACCTTTGTTGAATATTGTCTGCCTGCTGCACTTTTTGACAAAATAAGCGTGAAGCTCAAGCACATAAATGAATCACATTTTTCTTACGATAAAAGTTCAATCATTATTTAATCTAGTCGTGCATATAAGGTGTAGAATTATGCTGCTAATTAGAATCCAAGGCTAGATTCTAAAACATTTGGAAAGAAACAAAAACAGAGAAACCTATCTATCAATCTATCTATCTATCTATCTATCTATCTATCTATCTAGTTATCTATATGGTACAAGTCACTACTAGAAAAATGGTATAAGCGGACATATATTTGTCCTTATTGCAAGTGTACGTTCTTATTGCTTATATTTGTCCCTATTGCTAGCTTTTAGGAACAGATACATTATTTGTCCCATTTTTTCCTTAAGAACACTTACAATAGGGACATATATATGTGTCTATATGTATAAAAAATGAGACAGATATTTGTCTCCTTAAGGCCTTTTTCTAGTAGTGAGAGTTCAGTTCATGGAATACCGAATACCTCATCTCTGCAAAATACCACATATCCTGGAATGCCAGTACATGATATATATTGTTCATAATTAACGTACAGAGTGAGGGTTGCAAATGAGCTTGGAGCTGGGAACGGCAAGGCAGCCAAGTTTGCAACTAAAGTAGCAGTTGTGACCTCAGTTATAATTGGCCTCTTCTTCTGGGTTTTGATTATGATGTTCCACAATGAGGTCGGCTATATATTTACCAACAGTAAACCTGTCCTTACTGAAGTAAACAAACTCTCCCTCCTCTTGGCATTCACCATTCTGCTCAACAGTGTCCAACCTGTTCTCTCTGGTAATGTCAATGTTCTTTCTAATCACACTTTTCACTTTTCACATTTCACATTTGAATGATTTATTTCTATTTTTAATAATAAATTTTACAGGGGTGGCTGTGGGATCTGGGTGGCAATCATATGTGGCATACATAAACTTGGGTTGTTATTATCTGATTGGGGTGCCACTAGGGTTTCTCATGGGATGGGTTTTCCATCAAGGAGTTATGGTAATTAAGTATTTTCTTTTATTTCATGAAGTTAATTACTAAATTATATGATTCTCATTTGGACTGATCACATTAATTAATTTGGAGATAAATACTTGATGATTGATCGATTAGGGAATTTGGGCTGGAATGATTTTTGGAGGGACAGCAGTTCAGACACTGATATTAGCCATCATTACCATTCGATGCGACTGGGAAAAAGAGGTACACGATCGATTTTTTTAAAATTAGGACTTAATGTTTGCTTTTGTGCTAGAATATGCAGATTTGATGAAAGAGAATTTTGTTTTTGGACTAAATTGCAGGCAGAGAAGGCAAACATGCATGTATTGAAGTGGGCAAACAAAGGATGAGACCATCAACTTCATTTGGGCTAAAATAGACCCCATGCCAAATATCTAGACCTCAATAATCACTATTTATGCAAATAATACATGTCATTATTTTGATCATCTCCAATTCTTAAGAGCTATAAGTTTAGACCTTAAGTATTTTATCTTTTTTAATTATGATTTTCAAAGCTATAGTATTATGTGTGCTTGTAATAATTAATTGACCATTCATTGTCATGAATGTTTTGAGTATTTGCATTAATTTTTATGTAGTTTTTAACATGAGTAGAGAGAAACATTACGAAGAGAGCCCAGAGGCTCAAAACCAGAAGCACAGAAAAGAAAAGAGAAAAGAAACGGAAATCAAAAGCTATAGCAAAACACACTTGAAAAAAAAAAAAACAGCACCCGTAAAAGGAAAATAACAGTTAAGGGGTAGAGGTGATGATGACAATCTGAAGCAAAATTGCAATGATTACTCTATATGTTCAAACCTTTGAATAAATAGTAACACTTGATGAAGTAATTTGGGCGTCACAACTAAAACCAATTGACAATGGTTGAAGAGACCCAAATCTTTATAAACACATTTGCAAGTCCATTTTCTCCAATGTGGAACAACACTCTACATTCTTATCCGCCCCCGTACGTGTGACGAATTTTCAAGCCAAACACGTGGACAACATATATTGAGTGACGTGGAGCACGTGTGGCTACTTGGCTTCACACATGGGCAAACCGCAAACCTATAGCTCTGATTTCATGATGAAGTAATTTGAGCGTCACAACTAAAACCAATTGGCAATGGTCGGAGAGGCTCAAATCTTTATAAACACATTTGCAAGGTCTCTTTTCTCCAATGTGAGACAACACTCCACATTCTCGCAATACCGTCATGCAATAACGCTTGCAAACAAAACGAAATAAATTGAATTCAACAAGTCAATCGACAATTTGATGTATAACAATTTCATGGAAATCAAATAAAGGAATGTAATAGCTTGATCAGCAATGGAAATCTGATTAAATATATATCTGCCACCAAAGCTTTCTTACAAAAACTATATGTAGGAACCTATTTTTTATATCATATTCTTTTCTCAACCTAGCTAAATGCAATCTCTGTTAATTAATAGTTTAACTTGCTTAATTAAGTCATGATGACAAGGCAATATGCATGGTTAAGTGATATGTTTGTTGATGGACAAGTTTTTAGGGTTAGTTAGACTATTAGGTGGTGTTTGTTACATGAGATTGATTGGGATTGGACTGCACTATTTTCTATAATAGTGGATATCCCATGTTTGGCACAAATTGGGATTGCTTTTAATGAGCTTATGTAGTCCCAAAAACTGAAAAAATAGGGCTACGAGAATACCCCAAAAAACCATGGTATTGTGGAAGCCCCGTCTCTCTCTCTCACACTCTCTCCCCTTGCAGGAACTATTACTCTCCTTCCCCTCACTGTCGTCGTCCAGCAAGGAAGTCCTCTCTCTCTCACTCACTCTCTTCTGGGTTTTACTGTATTAGCCACCCGAAATTCACAGTCGTGCTCCTCCAGTTGTCCACAGTTCACAACCGCGCCTCCTCCTGCAATCACAAGTCTTACAGTCGGCGTTGTGATGCCTCACCTCTCTGCTGCTCTCTCCCTCTATGGGAAAATGAAATGGTTTCTCTGCTCTCTCCCTCTTTAGGAAAATGAATTGGTTTGACTATGGGAAATCTGGGTTGTATTGTATTTGTTGAATTGGGTTTTTGTTTTGTAAAGAAATTTTTGGATTTTCTGTTCTTAGTCTTAATTCATTGATTAAAAAATTTCTGGGTTCTTTTGTGGTAACGAACAATCTGGGTCTTACAAAGAAATTTTTGGGTTTTTTTTTTGTGGTAGATCAAGAACTGCTTCTATATTGTTGCTGTTTGAATTCAATGATTGCAGGAGGAGGGTGGTGAGGTTGTTCTGCTGGTGCTCTGTGTGACTGAGTAGAGGAAACATAGAAAGAGGCTAACGGGGGAGAGAGAGAGAGAGAGAGAGAGAGAGAGAGAGAGAGAGAGAGAGAGAGAGAGAGCTGTGTTGGTGTGAGCAAATCAGAGATTTTTCTGAAATTTCATAAGAGATGGAGGAAGAAGAAGAAGAAATTAGTCCTAGGCAACAACAAACATAGGTCAAGGATTGTGGAAGAATAGTCCAGGTTAGAGGAGTCCAGGTTATCATAGAAAATAAGCCTAACTATCACAGTCCTAGATAACAAACACGCCCTTAGTCTCTAAGCAGTTTAGTACTCCACTATCCTGATTGTAGAGTGTAACTCATGAATATCAACGAAGCCTCTTGAAGTTTTCAAGATCTCATACCGTGATTCCACCATTTTTGATTTCTAAGGCAATAGGTTAGTCAAGTACATGATTTTAGGTACTTGTTGGATGTATCATTTTAGGTAACGGTGAAATAGTTCAGATATCATTTTGGGTTAAAAAAAATTATAAGTACCAAAAAATACTTTTCACCATAATTTAAGTATCAAATCAAGTTTTTACCCATAAGAATATAAAAAAAATGTTATAAAATATCTGCAATCATATTTATACTTCAAAACAGCTCCTAACTAATAAAAAACTTGCCGGACGTACGTAGTCATATTAAATAGAATAGAAGAATACATAATGAATGGAGGAACCAAAAATTAAAAAAAATCGAAATTGGTCATAGCGCGATTGGTCGTGAGGTTGTAGGACTAGTCACGACTGCGATTACTACTTTGTCTTTGGTCCAACATAATTGAATGCTTCATGTACTGCTTCAACACTGCTCACCTTAATAGTGTAATTATAGAGATGGTCATAGCCCCATATATTAACAGCCAAAGCCTGATTCATTTATATTGCTCTCTACCTCTCATTTCCCTCTGGCCAAAAGTTTACAGACAAGTGTTTAGTTTAGCAACGCAATTAATCAGCATTGGCCGGTGATCATTCCCCGTGCCGAAGCAGAGGTTCCATTGCTAGCTGAGTACTCAGCTTCAGCCGTCCGATTAGAACACGAACACCACAGTGTTGTGCTCAGTGATGAAGATGAACAACGTCTTGGAAGGAGAATCTGGATTGAATCAAAGAAGCTGTGGCACATAGTCGGTCCGGCAATCTTCAGCCGCGTCACCGGCAATTCCATGTTTGTCATCACCCAAGCCTTGGCTGGCCACCTCGGCAACCTCGAGCTCGCCGCAATCTCCATTGCCAATAATGTCATCATCGGTTTCGACTTCGGCCTCTTGGTACCATATTATGCATTTTTTTCTATCCTAAATATAGCCAGCGTACGTTTTCTTGTTAGATATTACATTGTCCGGCATAACCTCAAATTAATTGCATAAATGTCTTGATTTACTGTATGACAACATAACATGTCAGATTGTTACGTTTCTAAGTTTGTTGCGGTTTTGTTGCTCTTACCAGTTGGGGATGGCCAGTGCTTTGGAAACGCTGTGTGGGCAAGCTTTTGGTGCCAATAAGTACTATATGCTTGGAGTGTACATGCAACGCTCATGGATAGTTCTCTACTTGTGTTGTATTCTTCTCCTGCCGCTCTACCTCTTCGCCTCGCCATTCCTAAAGCTTCTGGGCCAGCCCACGGACGTGGCTGAGCTCTGTGGACGGGTGGCCATGGCCATGATACCGCTTCACTTCAGCTTCGCGTTTCAGTTTCCGCTGCAGAGGTTCTTGCAGAGCCAGCTCAAGACTGGTGTAATTGCTTGGGTGTCTCTGGCTGCTCTGATTGTTCATATATTTGTGAGTTGGTTCTTCGTGTACAGGCTTGAGCTTGGAGTGATTGGCACTGCGATTACATTAAATTTTTCGTGGTGGGTTTTGACTTTCGGGCTTTTCGGTTACGCTGTTTGGGGTGGCTGTCCGATAACTTGGGGTGGGTTCTCCATTGAAGCGTTTTCTGGTCTCTGGGAGTTTATCAAACTCTCTGCTGCTTCTGGAGTTATGCTCTGGTACCTCTCTCTCTCTCTCTCTCTTCTCTCTCTGGTTTTGTTTAATTTTCTTTCCTATATCGATTACTTAATTAGTTGAACGAATATGGTTTGTGATGACTGAAATTACAGCCTGGAGAACTGGTATTATAGAATACTAATACTGATGACTGGAAATCTACAAAATGCAAAGATTGCTGTTGATGCTTTGGCTATTTGGTAAGCTATATATATGAGTGATTTTTTTTCCCATAATTATTTCCCTTCCCTAATTAAAAAGTGCTAATTAATTTGATTCTCTGGATGTGATATATATATATATATATATATATATGTGAAAATGAATGTATTCTCTACATTGAATGTTCTGCATGACTAGTTGACTAGCTTGTAGATTCTATACAAATGATTTAACTTTGTACAAAATGATTTAGCTTATAGAACTGAAATGTGAGTGATGCTTATCGTCTTTTTTCTGTTGGAATTGAATTGAAGCATGACCATCAATGGCTGGGAGATGATGATTCCTCTGGCTTTCTTCGCTGCAACTGGGTAATTGACTAATTACCTCCCTCGATCTCAAGATCTTGACCATGTTCACCACCTAGCTTTATGCATATGTTTCAAACAACTTTTGTTTTTTTTTTTGTTTCTTCTAAGTTACTGCGGATACATGCACCGTGGAAAGCCGTATAGACTAAGCGTAGCTTAAGATATTCTAAAGAAATGCTAGACTCGACAAATTTATTTGTAAATTAAGACACAATTTGGTGAAAAAATTAGTAACAAGGGTTATATTATATTCATTACGTGACAATGTCTAGACGAAGTTGCTCGACATGTGGATGGTGTTAAGAATTTACGGCCATTAGCTTTAAGTTATATAATTGCAAATTAGAGTAAAGAGTTAAGTTATCATTCGGCTTGGTGGAGTTCAAAATGTAAGAACTAAACTCTAAACCTCATATGATGAATGATATTAATGGCCACATGTGAAGAAACAATACAGCCTCTACACTATTCAATATTTGCATATAGTATCCGATAAACGAAATAATTACAATTTTTTTTTCCAAAATACAACCTTTACATAATATCAAAGGGTTTTAGAGTTTTTGTTTTTGGCAAACAAAGGTTTTTGGAGGTTAGTGTATGAAGGATCAGCAATGATAAACTTGGAAAACACATAACTTTAAATAGCAATAATTACAATTTTGTCCTCAGTCAACCTTTGTTGAATATTGTCTGCCTGCTGCACTTTTTGACAAAATAAGCGTGAAGCTCAAGCACATAAATGAATCACATTTTTCTTACGATAAAAGTTCAATCATTATTTTATCTAGTCGTGCATGTAAGGTGTAGAATTGTGCTCCTAATTAGAATCCAAGGCTAGAGTCTAAAACATTTGGAAAGAAACAAAAACAGAGAAACCTATCTATCTATCTAGCTAACTATATGGTACAAGACACTACTAGAAAAATGACCTAAGCGGACATATATTTGTCCTTATTGCAAGTGTACGTTCTTATTGCTTATATATGTCCATATTGATAGCTTTTAGGGACATATAGTGTCCCTTTTTTTTTTAAGAACACTTACAATATGAACATATATCTGTGTCTATATGCATAAAAAATGGGACAGATATCTGTCTCCTTAAGGCCTTTTTCTAGTAGTGAGAGTTCAGTTCATGGAATACCGAATACCTCATCTCTGCAAAATACCACATATCCTGGAATGCCAGTACATGATATATATTGTTCATAATTAACGTACAGAGTGAGGGTTGCAAATGAGCTTGGAGCTGGGAACGGCAAGGCAGCCAAGTTTGCAACTATAGTAGCAGTTGTGACCTCAGTTATAATTGGCCTCTTCTTCTGGGTTTTGATTATGATGTTCCACAATGAGGTCGGCTATATATTTACTAACAGTAAACCTGTCCTTACTGAAGTAAACAAACTCTCCCTCCTCTTGGCATTCACCATTCTGCTCAACAGTGTCCAACCTGTTCTCTCTGGTAATGTCAATGTTCTTTCTAATCACACTTTTCACATTTCACATTTGAATGATTTATTTCTATTTTAATAAGAAATTTTACAGGGGTGGCTGTGGGATCTGGGTGGCAATCATATGTGGCATACATAAACTTGGGTTGTTATTATCTGATTGGGGTGCCATTAGGGTTTCTCATGGGATGGGTTTTCCATCAAGGAGTTATGGTAATTAAGTATTTTGTTTTATTTCATGAAGTTGATTACTAAAGTATATGATTCTCATTTGGACTGATCACATTAATTAATTTGGAGATAAATACTTGATGATTGATCGATTAGGGAATTTGGGCTGGAATGATTTTTGGAGGGACAGCAGTTCAGACACTGATATTAGCCATCATTACCATTCGATGCGACTGGGAAAAAGAGGTACACGATTTTTTTTTAATTAGGACTTAATTTTTGCTTTTGTGCTCGAATATGCAGATTTGATGAAAGAGAATTTTGTTTTTGGACTAAATTGCAGGCAGAGAAGGCAAACATGCATGTATTGAAGTGGTCAAACAAAGGATGAGACCATCAACTTCATTTGGGCTAAAATAGACCCCATGCCAAATATCTAGACCTCAATCATCACTATTTATGCAAATAATAGTATAATACATGTCATTATTTTGATCATCTCCAATTCTTAAGAGCTATAAGTTTAGACCTTAAGTATTATGTGTGCTTGTAATAATTAATTGACCATTCATTGTCATGAATGTTTTGAGTATTTGCATTAATTTTTATGTAGTTTTTATTGTTGTGCTGCTTGTTTGAATGTATTGCACTGAATAAAAGTAGTTTTTATTGTCATATTTCTTTATGTATCACTATTAGGGATATCATAACGTTTTATTAGGAGATAACAGACGTGTTGTTGTATAGGTTGCCATTAGTGTCCTTTGAATGAAAACATAAGGAATGTCTATTTGATGCTCTAATCTAAGGATAACATGATTATATATACATTTGCAACAAAAGACGAATTAATCAAAACTTTAATTAAAGCTAGAAATGAATAAATTGATATATTCGAAAACGGACACATTAATTAAAGCTCAAATAAAAAACAATCATGGAAAGTTATTTTCTCCTTCTATCCACTCGAAGCCACCATGATTTGTTAGCTTGGTTGCCTCATATGCAAAAACTAGAGTATAAAGAAAGAAAGATTTACAATGAGTGCGATTTTCTTTTCCTGGTGTTTGTCATAAGGCGAGAATAAACAACAAGTTATGTATTAAAGAAAAAGGACAAGAAATGTATTTTATTTGATATTTTATCTAATATTTGTTTCAAACTAATTAAGCTTTGACATCGCAGATGTTGGAAAAGATACTAAGAATATTGATGATGAATTGAAAAAGATACTAATTTAGTTTTCTCCAACATCTTAAAATGTATAATTTTTTTTTCTTGGTAACCCTTTGAACTATCTAAGCTGCTGTTTGTTTTCTATTGATAAGAAGTCACCAATGAAATTTGGGCCATATATGGTAGAAGACTCATGCAAACTAATTAATCATACCAAATACATGTGGTAGCTTTTCTTACCTCTATCTTGTTTTAAATAAACATCAAACAAACAAAATCTGTAGGTGTCATATAAAGTTCGTGTCATAGATCTACCACTTCCGGTTCCAAATCGTGATATTTGGATGCGTCGATTTAATTAAAATATATTCCATGGGAGAAGGGAAATATATTTAGATAATGAATTAAAAATAAACATCCATAAGTGCAATTTTTTTTTGAGTAAAAACAACATTTATTCAATAATAGAAAGATTACAGAACATAAGAGTGACAAGCTGTGATATCTCCCCCACCCACAACTTGAGTAGTGGGAGAACCACACACAACCCTAGAAATGACATTGGTTACATGCAGATCGTTAAAAACAATCCAACTGAGCCAAAAAGGCTCAACCTCAAACCACATGAATCGCCCACGCAGGCTAAAAGATGGAAATTTGGAAAGGCCCAAATCTTACATTGGAAAGTTGTGACATTACAATAATATTTGATTATAAGCATTTAAATCTCTATAATCATTGACAATTAATTTTAATTGTGATGCTCATATTATTTTACTATCTTATTAGAATGAAACTAGCCCACGTATGAATATCATAGGGTATTTATTGTCTATACAATGATCATAGACATTTTTAATTTTGATTTTAAGCATTTAAATCTCTCTAATCATTGTCAATTAGTTTTGATTGTGATGCTCAGATTTTTTTACCATCTTATCATAACGAAACTAGCCCACATATAAATATCATGGGGGGTTGTATTTATTGTCTATACATTAATCATAGACATTTTTATTGTCTATACATAAGTATTGCTTATATATACATTGATTATAGACAATTTTATTGTCTATACGTACATGAATACTGCTCCTACACGAGTATTGCTCCTCCTCAAATTGGGATCGATCGAGCAATTAATAACAGGAGAGAGAAGTAAAGAAGATGAATCCACTTAGTCACATTCTTGTTATGTGATTGTTCTACAAAGCTAGCTCTTTTACAAGTCCATCATATATCATTCCAATTTGTGTAGGATATTGCTCATTCTGTTTTGTTCTATTATATCATCATGAAAAGTTGCTATGTCTAAAATATAAAGTACCAGTACACTTTATGAACTAAATAAAAATTGATTTAATTTTCTCCAACATCTCAAAATACTAAATTTAATTTTTGTATTTAACCCTCAAAATTATCCAAACCCTCCAAACACTAAATTATTTTGTATCGCTATAAGTCATTAATGAAGTTTGGAGTATACATAATACAAACTCATGCAAACGAAGAAGTTGTGTTTATTAATCAGACCAAATACATGTGGTAGCTAGCTTTTATACTATTGGTTTTTAAATAAAAATCAAAGCAAGAATTCTGGTTCCAAATCGTGATATTTATGAAGCAGCTTAATTCTCATGCAATTAATAGACCCCATCCAATTAAAAGAGCATGGAATTGAATTGGGATAATAATCTGGCGATATATGACCATTTGACATTTGATACTTGCGAGGTAGTAAAACATCACAGAAAACATCAGACTTTGATTTTTTTTTTGTTCCGTGATAGCTTAATTAATAAGTGAAACTACTTAAGCATATGACTTTTATGTCGCACCCCTGAAATTACTTGGTCTAAATATTATGAAACTTAGGGCACCTCCAATAGACTCTTTAGTCTTGCGGGAGATGCTCGTAGGAACCTATATTTAAAAGCCCCTCTATTAGTTGCTAAAATACTTCTTCTTTTTTTAAAACAAGTATGTATATTATGTATTATGAACACATATCACATTAACTTAATTGGTCATAAAATGTATGAACACGATACAGAATTTGACTTAATGATCTTTGGTGGACAAGATATGTATACACATTTGATATCAGACAGAAGATTGCATTGCTAGAAAAAAAGAAAGAGGATCGCAGTATATTTCCATATCACATTTGGCTGTAATCGATTACTAGCTAGCCTTTTGTATAATTTGGTTTGAATTTGCAGACATGCATAGAAAGCAAGCGTGAGAATGAGATGAGCAAACACGAAAATAGAACATTAATTAAAGCCATGGTAACGTTTTACGAGAAGATGAGAAAGAAATTGGATACATTAATTGTATTTTCAATTAATATCAAATTTGATTACGGGGTGGTTTTCTCAGAATGAAACTGCTGAGAATGTGTCTTTGTTGTAATAACATATAAAGCACCAAAGACTCACAAAAAGTTAATTAAAATTGCTATCAATTGATTCTATGAAATCTCATTTGTGAAAATCGGGTTTGTCTCTTCCTCTATTGAAATCTTTCTGTTTTCCTAACTACGTGAGAAAATTAGTGTAGAAAGAATGAGGCTAGGTATGTCATTGGTTTTACTTAAAAGATTCTTTCTTTAACCGTGGTGCTTCTAAAGAGATGACAAGCATTGGTTGTTGAGTAAAAAGACTAAAGAATGAGTATCAACTGAGATATAACATCTAATATTCCTTACAAAGTTGACAATGAAAAACTAATCTATCCGCTAAATATAATGCCTCTTATAAAATAAACAAAATACTGTAACAAAAAAAAAGAAATAAATAAACAAAATACAGATTTAGTTTTCTCCAACATCTCAAAGTATCAAAGTCGCTTCTTTTTATTGCTAGAAGTCAATTTTGGAATATATAAAATAATAAATCTCATGCAAATTGAGTAACAGTTCTGCTTATTAATCCACCAAATACAAGTGGTAGCTTCTATACTATTGGTTTTTATATAGAAATCAAACACAGAAAATATGGACCAGTCATATAATATATATGCTTCATGTCATCGTGATATTTAGGAAGCAGTTTGTCATGCAATAGGCCCCCATACAATTAATAATAAGAGAATGAATTGAATTGAATTGAATTGAATTGAATTGAATTGGGATAAGCTGGCGGTGATGAGCATCGAGCAGACAATGAGTCAATGACACTTTCATTGTATTGTGTATTAAGCTATATATTTGATTATACGAAAGTTTAGATCGATTAATTATTGTGTACATGATAATAATACAACTCCAGCTACGTACTTAGGGATCAGAGTTTAACACTCGACAATAATTAATATACCTAATCAATCCCATGGGTACAACTAACAACAGTAGGCAAAGTTAGGTGATGTATTCAATTAAGAAATTTTTTAATATACGTTAACGTATCTCATACATACAAATTACTATTTTTAGGATTTAATTACGTGAACGAGAACCTATTTACTCTAATGAGGACCATATTTACCTTAACAAATATTTTTTTTGTAATTATTACATGAGTTGTCAAAGTGATAATATGTGTCCTTAAGATAAATATGTATAAAAATTTGGATCTCCGGCTAATAATAAACTGTATAAAAATATAAAAAAATCTCCCCTCTCGCTAATCGATCATCATGAAATTAATGTATCCAGAAATATATGGGTATATAGTGATTTTTCTTTTGACTGGATAAAGAAAAATCTTGAATTGAGCTTTCCATTTGTCAAATGAATAAAACCAAGAATTAACACGTAGCAGCAGCTTTTGAGGTGCCCTACTACCCCATTTATCTAGATATCAAATTTCACATATATATATTAATAGTCAAACCTTCCTTGTTACAAGCAAATTCAGATGTACAAGTAGCTATAAGAATACACGTACATTCCTTTTCTTGTTTGTTACTAGGGAAATAGAACTAGCTAATTGGAATCTATACTTCATCTCACCCCACCTATGCAACTTGAGCTAAGGCACATGAACAAGAATTATTTACTCTTAATTTGTCACGCAACAAACAAAAAATATATTCCATGTACGGGAAATGATATTCGAATAGCTCAAACCTAGCCTTCAAGATTTCTGGGCAGAAAACATGACGAAAGATTGCTGAACTTTGATTGAGTAGTTGGCCGGTGAGAGTGTGAGACGTACCACACGACGTACACAAGTACTCAAGCTCTTCCTCCGTCAAAAAGGTATTGGTTTGATGATTGATATTTTCATTGCCAGTCGAAATCAATTCCACTCATTCTTCATTGCAACCTGGTAAATAACTATTTCAAGAGGAAAAATTCTTAAACACAACCAGCGAGCTAGCTAGTTGTAAATTGTAAACAACGTACAATATGTTTGCCTCTCTCAATTACGTGCTAATTAGTTACATGATAAAAGGTCGAGGAGATCGAAAATTTTATTACATATATATGGTACAATTTCAGTTGTTACTTGTTAGTGCTTGTGATGATATATGCTTGAAGAGTTAGGGTGGCAAATGATCGAGCTTGGAGCTGGGAATATCAAGGCATCCAAGTTTGCTAACTTTTGCTACAACAGTATCAATTGTGACTTCCATTATATTTGGCTTGGAGTATATGCATTTATAGAAGCTTTAATTTCGTGCTTATCTTAATTTTAATTATTCATTCCAAGATTTTTTTTAGCATTGGAATGGTTTTGGCTCATGAATAATAATAACTAGATGGAGCCCACACACTATGTGTATGGAGTTAAAATGATGGTAGTAAATCGAGTTGGAGAAAAACGTGTGAGTGTGATAGTGTGGTGGGTGGTGAGATATTTTGATTTGTTATCTTTTTCTTCTTCTTTAATTTATAATTTGATTTTATTGTCTTTTATGAATAAGTTAAATATCTAATATATTTTTAATATAAAAAAATTGTATAGGTAAAAAAAATTAATTATCGTTGACAACACATCTTCTTTTAAATATAGTATAGATAAATCTCCTAGTTTCTAGGATTTCATGAAGGTGAGAACTTTTCTTATCTCCTTCGCTCGACGGCGGCAAACCCTAGGGTTTCAACATGCATGCACTTTGGCCCACAACAGTGATGTTGGTGGTGTCAGTCTGACGAGGCCTCGGCGCTCATGGATCTCCTATGTTCAACCTTTTGGTTGTTGCACTTGGTTTTCTTCTCTTTGTCGATCGGATCCGTTGGTTTCTGGCTGAGTTTGCTTTGCTGGGCATGGTTTTGTGTGGTCTTGTGCGTCTCTCAATGGCGAGGATCGGCTGTGGTTCTCCAATATTTTGGTGGACCAAATCCGAATCTGGGATCCTGGTTCGATCTTTGTTTGGTTGCGTCCCAAGAGTGGGTGGTTGAAGTTTCTTGGGGTCTCCGGATCTATGGTAGGTGGGCGGTCATTCAGATTGGATCTTTCTCGGACTGGGCTCTTTCTTGGAAGGGTACCATATTCACGGACGGGTATTTCCTATGGCAGTAAATTCCGGCAACGAACAAGGCTTTGCTTTGTTTCTTTGGTCGGAACTGTAGATCGTGTTTGGTCTTGTTCTCCTGCTAAGGAGTGTTGGCATTTTGCCGCTTTACCATGGTGGTCAAAGATTGGCATAGTGGTTTCTTCAAGGTTTTGAGTTTGGGATCCATAAGGTTATTGGGTCTGGATCTGGGATCCGGGTCGTACATGCATTTGGAATTGGAAGTTGAGTTCTTTTGGTGTATGGGTACCAGTTCATTACTGTTCTGGGTATTGGGATTCATGCACTTGGTTCTGGTCAAATAGACTACGTTTGCGTTGCTATGCTCTAGGTGGGAGGACTACAATTCATACTACCACCGGTAACCTTGTTGCTATTAATTGTTACTGCAATTTGTGCAGTGTATCGTTTCGATGATATCTCGTATTTAGTTATGTTCTGGTTCTTTTTCGTATCATATGTACTTGTGCATCATGTTATGCTTTTCTTTTTAATTTTCGATGCCTTTGGGTATTTTTGTGCTGTAAGTTTCAATTTCATTGAATAAAGTTTGTCATTCTTCTATAAAAAAAGGGTTATTGTCATAAATGTCGAATTATAGTGTTTTATCGATGGTAGAACTTACTTTTGTCACAAACGTCGAACTTTTGATTTCGTCAAAATGGTACCACCTCGGTTAGTTTGTCAAAAATGTCAGTGAGGGCGTGACTCATAAATGAACTAAAATGACAAATTTGCCCTCACTTCTCTTCCTTGGTTTTTCCATATCACTCTTCCCCTTCTTCGTCGTTTCTCTTCCCTCTCCTTCCCCTATTTCTTCTTCGTCTTCTTCCCTCCTCCTCCTCCTTTATTCTTCTATTCTTTCCTATGGTCGAAGTGGAAAGATGAAGACTGAGAGAGGGTCGATTGTCTTTCGTGTTTGGAAAGCTCAGAGAGTTGAGAGATGTGGTGATCGGGAGTCTGAGATCGAAAAGGACGATTGGATTGAATTTATTGATGGGGTGGGTTCAGAGTGATGAGGGAAGAAGGTTCGTGGAATGGGAGGAATTTGGAAAGTCGATCGATGGGTACGGTGGGTTGAGATTGATTGTGAAATTGGAGGTATGGTGATTTTGAATTGGTGATGGATGAGTGATGAGGTAATTCTGGGGATGAATGTGATTGTTGTAATGATCGATGAATTGGAGGGAATTGAAAATAATTGGGTTGAATTGATGATGAAGTACGATGAAGGACGGTTGGAAATGGGTATTGATAAGGAGAAAGGAAGTGATTGGGAATTGAGAAGGGTGGGTGTTCTTAGAGAGAAAGTGGAGATGGAGATTTGGTTACGGGTGATTTGTGAGTTTAGGAATTGAGGTTTAAAGGTTGGGATCGAAAGGTGGTGAGTGAATGAATGATATGAGTTAGTGTTGTGTTATGAAGTGATGGATTTGGAATTGTGAAATTGGAATTGAAAGTTGTAGGAAGAATTGGTGAGAAGGGAATTGATTGAAGTGAAAGGGGATCGAAAGGTGGTGAGTGAATGAATGAATTATGAAGTTAGTGTTGTGTTATTGAAGTGATGGTGTTTGGAATTGTGAAATTGAGGTGAATTGAAAGTTGTAGGAAGAATTGGTGAAGAAGGGAATTGATTAAGAAGTGAAAGTGTGTTTGTTTGTTAATTGGGGAATCAAGTTATGTAGAAGAAGGGAAGGAAAAGTTGAGGTATGATTGAAAGATTGAGAACGTGGTGGGGGGGGAAGGAGTGGGGAGAAAAAAGTGAGGGAAGAGAGAGAAGAAGAAGAAAAAAGAAATCTGTAATCGATGGATGGAGATTATCTCATAAAAAATGAGTTTATGGAGTCCTAGGTTGAAAAATAGGGGAATTTAGAGAAATAATAGTGAGTGTGATGAAAAGTAAGTTGGGAATGAAAAAATAATGATAATAATAATAATAAAAAAAATAATAATAATAATAATAATAATAATAATAATAATAATAAAACAAAAGATTCAGACCATCTTGAATTTCATTATTGAATTTTTTTTTACTTCATTGAATATCCAAAATTCAGTTATTTCAACTTTTCTCCTGCTCGTGATTATGATTTTCCATAATGAGGTGTACGTATATACTTCGAGTGAACCTATCGTACAATTTCTGAATTTCAATTTCATACATATATATGTGTATACTTTTTTATTTTATTTATACCTCATTATGATTTTCCACAGTGATATTATAAATGACAATCTTCTTAGCCTTCAGAATTCTGCTAAATTCTGTCCAACTAGTTCTATCTGGTAATGTTAGTTCCCTTATGATAAGCTATTAACCACATTTTCCTCTTACAATTTCTTTAATTAATTTACTTATGGACAGTGGGATATGGGTGGAAATCTAATACAGCATTCTTAAACCTGGGTTGCTATTTAATTAGTTGCTAAGATACATGCTAGCTTCTTATCTGCATCGATCGCTACACTAACTTGGTGATAAAATGCATAAAGACGATTGATCAAATTAACTGTGAAACCTGTATTATAATCATCTTTGGTGGGACAACACACAAATACAAATTTGATTACAAGATAAATTGTTTTTCTGCTTTCAATTCAAACATGAGATCTAATTAATGAGTTGATTGGGGATATAGTAACATTTTAATTAGGAGATTACAAATGTGTCTTGTAGTATAGGTTGTCATTAGTGTCCTTTGAATGAAAACAATTGGACTGTCTATTTGATGTTCTAATATCTAAAGATAACATGATTACATATACATTTGCAACCAAAGACGAATCAAAACTTTGATTACAGCTCGAAATGAATAAATTGAAATACAGTATGCGAAAACTGATACATTAATGAGATGTTTGAAAACTTTGTATCATCTTGAAGTAAATTTACAGAGAAAGAAGAAGACGATATTGTATTGACTGAGAAAATAAACTTGTGCTCACTACTTGAGCAAATGTATGAGTAGGGGCGGAGCTAGAGTCCAATAGCAGGGGGCCGAGATATGCTTAAAAAAAAACTTAAATGGCTAGAGCATGCTTTTCATTGGTTTGCTGTCATATATGTAGTTAAATGGTTTTGTAATTTCTCAAGATACTAACACAAGTTGTCTGCTGCATTGGTTTCTTGGCTATTGGTTTATTACATTTTATAATGCCAAATTAGAACTTCAAATAAGGTCGGGGGCCAAATACATATAGAATAAACATTTCTTTCTCAATTAACGAAATTATACCTATGCATAATATATATATTGGACAAAATCATAGGGCGGGGGCCAAGGCCACTCTTGGACTACCCTTAGCTCCGTCCCTGTGTATGAGTGCACAAGATTGTAACACTTGTCACTCATTATTGCTATATCCTAACACCTCCCCTCAAGGCTCAAGCTGATGGTTGGGGAGCAATCATCAGGTTGCAGCAATAAAGAATCACACAATAAGAATGAACTGGAAAAAAGAACAAATAAAAAAAACAATCATGGAAAATCACTTTCACCTTTCGTCCTCTGAAACTTCTATGATTTGCTAGTAAATGGCAGGTTATGTATTGGAGAAAGAGGACAAGAAATGAATTTTGTTTGATATTTTATCTAATATTTGTTTCAAACTAAGCTTTGACATTGAAGTTGTTGGAAGCAAGGTGACCCCTAAATGTTGTTAAGGTTAAACGTTTGAATATTGACGATGAAATCAAAAAGATACTAATTTAGTTTTCTCCAACATCTTAAAATGCATTTGGGTACCATATTGAGCTATCTAACCTGTTCGTTTTCTATTGCTAAAAGTCACCTATGAAATTTGGGGTATATATGATAATATGATAGAAAACTCATGCAAACTAATTAAGCATACCAAATACATGCATGTGGTAACTTCAAACAAACAAAATATGTAGCTGTCATATAGAGTTCATGTCATTTACCACTTCTGGTTCCAAATCGTGATATTTGGAAAGCAACCACACATCCAAGGCCAACGAGAACAAAAAAAAGAAGAAGATGAAAAAGCTAGGGCCGCCTTAGATTGTCAAAGTTGGTTCCAGGGAAATTAAAGTATGTACATAAAACAAAACTCTTTCTATTGGTTTCTTTAGATCCATTACACAACGATGAAAAAAGGAAAAGTGTTTGGGAGAAAGAGGAGAAGGATCGGGGATAGCCGTAAGGTTGAGAGCTCTAATACCATGTAGACGTTTGAGAATTTTCTATGTCTATTCATCTCTTAGAGAGGAGTTTAAATAGGTACAAGAAGTGAAACAGTTAATCAGTTATGATAAAAAATTAAACCTAGAGCTGAATATAATTAGGAATTACATTTTTTATTTATTATAGAAAGCGATAGATTTCATTCCAACAATTAGGAACTACAAAAAGTAGAAGCGAGATTCTTAATAATAGGAGGGACATGCCCACTCCAAAAAACTTGCAAACTAATTTTGCTAAAACATGCACCTCATTATTCGCATAATGAAAAATATGAGAGACAGAAGCACTAGTAAGACTAACAAGACAAGAAGCAATATCCTCATAAATACGACCAAGTAAAGAAGTATTGGGATCTTGATTGACTATTGTCTAATAATGACTAGATAATAGTAATAGCTAGCTATACATTGAATCTAGACTAGATTGACTATTGTCTAATAATGACTGATAATAATAATTAAGGAGATAGTCTAACAGGGGTCTTCAGAGATTGCCTATGTAGAACATTTGATGAGTTTTGGGTCTCGAAGAAATATCACTAATTATAACATTCTGGTTTCTCCACAAAGTCTCATGATTTTGATCATGTTTGGAATCTTAGAATCTTCCAATCATATTCCCAAAGTTTGTGGTAGTGTAAAAATTTATGTGAAGAGTCTTTTTCTACTCATCGGTCAATAATAGGACGAAGAAGTAAAGAAGATGAACTTCCTCGTTCTGCTATTAATTAAAAAAATTCAGGCAAGTTGTGCTTATTAATCATACCAAATACAAGTGGTAGCTTTTATACTATTGGGCTTTAAATAGAAACCAAACACAGAAAATATGGACCAGTCATGCAATAGGCCCCCATACAATTAACAATAAGCTGGCGGTGATGAGCATCAGACAATGACACTTGCTTTGTATTGTACATGTGTATTAAGATATTTGATGATGCGATAGTTTGGATCGACTAATTATTGTGTACATGGTAATAATACAACTCCAGCTACGTACTTAGGCCTTAGGGATCAGAGTTTAACATACCTAATCCATCCCATGGGTACAACTAACAATAATAGGCAAAGTTAGGTGATGTATCCGATATACGAAATAATATCTCCATAATTTGAGATGTTAAAAATAGTTGATGAAATATGTTTTTTTTATTTTATTGAATTTGTACTTTATTTTTTGTAAATATAGAGATTGCAAGCCTTGTTGAGAATGTGAATTGTATCTCACCTTGGAGAAATACAACTTTGTCTAAAAGTTTGTGCCTCTTTATATATTGCTAATTAGTTTTAGGTGCATGTGATGCTCAAATTACTTTATTATGGGATCAAAATCAGGTTTGCTCACGTGTGAATGCCTCACGGTCACACGTGTTCCACGTCATCTAATAAGTAGTTCACGTGTATGATTTGAAAATTCATCACACACAAATGAGTGTGTTGAGAATGTAAAGTATATCCCACATTGGACAAATACAACGTTGTCTAAAAATTTATAAGAATTTGTGTCTTTCCACTTATTGTCAATTAATTTTGAATCCAAACCGGCCTCTCCCGAGTCTTTTATGGATCTAAAATAAATAGCTTGTCAAAATTGGTTCAAAGGAAGGTATAGAAGATCAAACTCTTTCTTTTGGTTTTCGGGGAAAATATATTTGGATAAGTAATTTACGGCAAGCTTTCAACGGGTCCATTAGACATGTAGACTTCAGTTGAAATGCAGGATCATCGGAACATTCGACAATGTTGCAAAATCCGAAAAGTCCACTCTAGACATGGTTGCAGAGAAACAAGATATTGTAAACATTTTTTCTTATTCTAGTTTGGGACAAAAACATATGCAACTGAATTCGCTGCTGAATAAATGAAAATATATTAGGAACGAATTAAAGGTTGTAAAATTCGAATTAAACTCTTGAATCCAAACTCTGATACCATGTACGTGTCAAATACTAGCTGATGTCTATGATCAAGCTGACAAAAAATGATTAAGCTAGCTAACTATACCAACTATGTGTTGGTTTTAATATTCAGAGGGAACACTAACAAGAAAAATAGAATTGGTGTACCAACGAGTAGATTGAGTTTATTAAATAAAAGAAGTACGTGTGTCGGTATTGTATCAAAATTTGTACAAATGGTGAAGGCAAATGGAGCCACACAAAAACAACAAAAATCACAACTCCACAATTACATCACAATTTAACAACCAATATCATTGAGCACCAGATTCCAAGGGCAAATTAAACTCACTCACCTTCAATCTTCCCGAAGAGAATCGGAGCGAGTCATACGACCTCAAAACTCGGTCGCCAAACCGAGCCGACTCACCCACACTGTCTCTCCTCACCGCCATCACCCCGAACTTACCACCCTCTTTCTCTTTCTCTTTCTCCTCCCCGACCCTTCCCTTCATCTCTCTCGTCAACCCCCAAAACCTCTCAACCAAATCACTCTTCACCGTGGACGACACCGTCAGAAGCCTCTCCTTGCAATCCTCCAACCTCTTCAACGCGCTAAGCAATTCGACCGAGTCGCCGAAGCTCATACCACTCAGTCTCTCGTCAAACTCCTCAACTCGGACCGAAACCTCGTTCATGGCCGCAATCTGGTCTTGACCCACTAAACCCAATATCTCGCCCACCAATCTGTTACCGTTCAAACTCAAAGACTCGGGTCTCCGGCAAATGTTTTCCATTAGACTCACCAGCGACTCCGTCTCCCTAACCAGGTCGCCGTTCATAAGCGCCGAGATTCTCTCTTCTTGTCTGTCTCTATCCGCAAGGCACGAGTTCGATCCTAAGAAAAAACCCAAAAACCGAGAAGTGATGATGAGGTTTTCTACGTACTGACCGTACCATCTGACCCAGGACGAGAGGTCCCAGGAAACGGGACTGGAGTTATCCCGGAAGTTGGAGAGTTTAAGGTAGTTTCTGCCGCCGCCGGCGGGGTATATGGAGAGCTGGTCCTGGAGGATGAAGGAGCCGTACTTGACGATGTGGTGGACGGCGATGAGGCACTTGAGTGCGACGGAGGAGTTTTGGGTGGTTTGGAGGCGGTCCATGAGGGCTTCTATGGCGGCGGAGGCGGTGGCGCGTGAGCTGTGGCCGAAGGAGAGGAGACTGGCGAGGTGTTTAGGGGGTGGGGGTGAGAAGGGGTCGTGGGTGGTGGCGCGGAGGAGGGCGAGGTGGAGAGATTGACATGATTGAGATCGAGGAGACGTAGTAGTAGTAGTAGTTTGTAGTTTTGAGAGGATTGCTGCTTTGCTTTGGGAGGCCTTGTCTTTGATTACCCCCATTAGAAGGTCTGAGAGATTTGTTTTGCGTCCCATGAATTAATGAACAGGATGACAATGGAACTCAGAGAGAGAGAGAGAGAGAGAGAGAGAGTTTGATTTGTATGGGATGTGGTATAGGGTTTGATTGTTATGAATGCTTCGTCATATTCTACCAAGCACTTCAATGAAGGGATGCTCATGTATCAAATCGCATGTGGGTTGAATAATATGAACCTTTCCTTTTCCAACTCCACTTAATGATTTGGTGAGAAACTTCATTTGGACTTCTTTTTTTTCAAGTACTACAACTTTTTTTTTTGTCAAACCACTACCCAACAAGCATTTTCCAACAATATATCAAGTAGTAATAGTTGACAAATCAATCTAAACCTAAACTATATAGAGTAATGGACAATGTTGCCCATTAGAGCTGCATGCCAATATTACTTTTATGAAAAATACTCACATCCAAATGAGTTTGGATGAACATGTCCAAACTATATATTTTTACGTATATTTCTCTTTGTATTTTTATAATTAAACCATTCATTTTTTAATTCACTCTCTAAAGATTATTATGCTAAAATTTAATTAAATTGAAAATCGTTTGATTATTCAATTATATCAAACAAATAGACGATTTTAGTAAAAGTTAACATTCGATCTTATTACAATCGTTCATTTGTTTGATATAGTTGGATAAACAAATAATCTCCTAATTTATTAATTCTTTGTAGAAATGATCTTTAAAGAGTGATTTATAAGATAAATGGTTCGATTATGAAAATATAGTACGTAATGAGCAAAAATTAAATGAGTTTGGACGGGGTTCATCAAAACTTATTTGGATGAGACTATTTTTCCATTTTTATTTCATTTTGAGATTTCGTTGCATATTTTCTAAGAGAAATCCCAACAGAGCCATCATTTGTGGCACCGGATATGTGTTTGAAGTTTTATAGAGGAAAGTAGAAATGATTTTGTTCCAAAGTAAGAATGGTTTCGTCTGTAGTATGAATGCGATTTGCAGTGACTAGAGAATCTTCTAAGTGTCATAGATGACGTACACTTGAGAACTTCATTGTGAAAGAAAAATTCGAACATGTGGCATTGACTTAGAATTTTACCCGTTGTGTGTCAAAATACTTTGTCTTTAGGTCTTTTACAAGGGTGCTAATGAAAACTTCATATGAAAACGTCATTTGTGGCCATAGTTAGAGCATACTCCAACCAACCCAAGGGTCCTTGGGTCCTATTTTGAGACCTCTTTGCCAGATTGAGCTTCTCCGACCAATGAAAAAAAACCCCAAGCCTTATATATTTGACATTATTCCTACACTTGGTCTCATATATGGGACTCTTTCAAGTCTGGTCTCATTTTGAGACGAGGGACCTAGGTTGGACCATAGCGCCCAAGTTGATGCTTGAATTGCTGCACACCCATATTAATCGCGACTTTGCTCGCTACGCATGTAAAGTTTTACTCAGTCAAGTATGGATGATTATGCCTAAGATACAAATGATATTTTTCTCATGCGAGTAGATGATTTATATATGACGTACGATTAGAGCATCTTCCAAATATTCTGAATGACGTTTAAAAGCCTCATTCTAGTATGAAATCAATCGAAATAGGTTTTACAATTACTTCGAATTTAAAATGTACGTTTTGCGTCTTAATGTCTTGCTTTATTTTTGCCCAAAAAAATGTCATGCTTAGGAGGTAGAAAGGACTGAAAGGCACACTACCAGAATGATAAGTTTGTCAAATTAATATGCATTCAAAGTTTTGAAAGTAGGAATATTTTTTTTTCCCTCAGATGAGTATTAAAAATCTCATTATGATACGAGAATCGAATGAAAAAGATTGCATCCAAAAAAAAGATCGAATGAAAAAGAGAACTGAACATGATTGTTGTGTTTTTTTATTCCCTACGAAAGTACAAATTCTTAAAATCCACCATGATGATGTGAGAACTTCGTCAGGTAGTAATCACCTTCGGAGATCGGAGTTAGGATATGAAATGGACAACACTAGATGATTTAATAAGAGCTAGCCATTCATTATCTGTCATTGAACTTTATATTTAATTAAACTAAACTTGTTTTATTTTCTTTTAGAAAGGGACGCTTGCCAGAAAGAAATTAATTTATATAAGAACCCAAATATATGTAGTTCTTTTTATTTTACGCCCCCTTTTAACTGGTTAGGTTGATTCGATTGTTGTCATTTTCATCGTCACTAAATATTTGCTGGTGTAATATTAGCTTTTGATTTAGGACGAGCAGTGACCTCTATGTTTTTAGGTTAACCTTTTTTATATTTTTTTTACTATGGTTTTAGATTAATCTAAATGGATGCACTATCGTTTAGGTCTTCCTAATTTTAGGTTAATCAACTAACCTTGGCGCCTTGCAATAATAACGATACAAAATATAAAATGGAAGACTACCAGGGTGACCAATGTGATTATGTGGGACTCCAAGCTAGACGAATTATAATATTTCACTTAAAAAATATAACATTTGAAAATGTTTACATTAAAAGAATAGTTAGCATAATGAAATCTTTTATATTTATTAATTTTTGTTTTATATTCGTAAAATCTTTTTAGTGTTGAAAAAAATACAAAGAATAAAAAGAAAAAGAAAAAGAAAACAAAATAGTAAAATGTGAGTAATTAGGAACACAGTTGTTATTTCTGCCTCGAGCCTAAAAAACTTTAGGACCGGCCCTCCAACTAATTATTGGTAATTTTTGACAAAAAAAAAACTAATTATTGGTAATTCTTATTGGCTTAGTTGAAAATATAATGCACACGGTGAAAAAACAATCTAGTATACGTACAACTCTCTCACTACCCAGAATTGCAGCTTCCAAATTTGACTAGTCGATCACTAGCTTCTTTAACATAATAGAAAGACAGAGAACCAATTAGGGAGTAGTTCAATATACCATTCTACTAATAGTACGGCTTTACTTAAAAATATTGGATTAATTAAGAAGCGTCGAATAATGAAACACATGCAATTAATTGTTGAATAGATTAATGGTCAATGACCCAAGAGAAAGAGAAGAGCAGAGAGGTATAGCTTTAAATTTGATTGATGGAGCAAGTTCTTCCACCTATGGCCTCACTTGTTAGACAAAAGCTCAAAAGAGTGTTTTTATTTTATTTTTTATTTTTTTTATATTAAGAATGAAATTTGATTAAACTGCATAAGGCAGAGAAGAAACAACAAAATAACCCAACAATAAAACCAGAAGACTAGAAACAAAAACTAAGAACTAGGCGGGGCAAGCAGGCCATCATTTTTCAAAACACGAACCAATGACGATGGAGGAAACACAAGCCAGTCCCCAAGATCCATCCTCATTTTAGCTTGCCGAGCAAGCCAATCAGCCGCAGCGTTTGCACCTCTCTTCACCAAATTCCAGCTGCACTTGCAAAATAGCCCTTGAAGGTAGATTTCCCAAGAAGCACACTTCGAATGATTCTTAGTAGAGAGAAATACTTGCTCAAAATCAGTCTCAATGACAACATTTTGAAATTCAAGAGATTTAGCTAATCTCAGACGAGGCAAAACAATAGAAGCCTCGACCACAATAGCAAAATTTGAAAAAGAAGGTAAAGAAAAACCAGAAACCACCTGATCACCCTTATTTCTAGCAGTAACTCCAATTCCAGCCAAATTAGTTACAGGGTCCCAAACCCCATCACAGTTCACCTTTACAACACCAGGATCGGAAGCACACCATTTAACCTCATCCATAGCCTTACCACTACATGAATCAGAAATAGCATGAGGAGGCAAAGGCTGAACACCTAAAAATTCAGCAACAACATCACTAATCCTATGCACAGTACCAATGGGGTTAGGAGCAACATCATCATAAATCACCTCACACCGAACCTTCCAAATTATCCACAAAGTAAAAGAGATCCAACACCAAAGATCTCTGCAAAAGGACTTGCTGACATTGAGCTTGAACTCACCAATAACAACCAGTCATCAATAGTTGAGATTTCTTGTAAATTTACTTTATAATTCAAAGGTAAACCGAACCAAATTCCCCTCACCCATGGGCACAGAAACAACAAGTGCTCAATTGATTCAGGATACTCATGACAGATAGGGAAAATATGAGATTTCACCACCTTTTTCGAAAAAAGACTAGCCATTGTAGGAAGACAAGATGAGCAAGCTTTCCAGAGAAAATGCAGGACCTTTGGCATAGAATTAATACTCCAAATAAGCTTCCAGACATCAGTATTTAATCGAATGAGAACAATGAGTGTGCTGAAGAGAAGGAGAAATTCTTGACTCAAGCAATTTATGATATCCTCATCTCACAGTGAAGCTACTAGACTTTTCATAAGGCCACACCAGTTTATCTCTCTCCCACTCAGCAGAGAGAGGAATAGACTTAATAGCTAACTCTTCTTCCATAGATAAATGTTCAATAATAGGAATGAGTTCCCAACATGGCACCTCCCAATTAACTAGATCAGCAACTCTCTGATAAGGCTCAAATTCAGAAGAAGCTAATTGAGAGGCATATAACTTACCACCTGGTATGCCAGGAACCCATCTATCCAACGGTGGTTTTTATTGACCCCTCAATAGAAACAATGACTATTGTTCACCATAATTTTTAAAATATTTTTTACATTGTTGGGCAATGCAATACTGTAGTAAACTAGTGAAAAATATGTGTCTACTGTTTGAACCTACAGGAAAATGATATTTCTATTTAAACCTCTAACCCTTCTTCGAGCAGCGAACCTTTATATATGTGACAAATTAATACAGTCATTGTAAAAACAATTTCAATTCAAAATTTGAAATTCTTATTATGCTTTGGAGTATGAGATTTTTCTTTTTCAACTGTTGAATTGAATCAAATAATCAATGTACGTATCACATACTCCAAAGCATGGTATGTAATCTTTATTAAATCCTATAACCATCATATCAATTGTGATACTGATTAAAAATTTGGTTAGAAAAAAAAACCCTAGATGGATGCGTCTCTCTCTCTCTCGCTCTCCCAAATCCTAGAGGCGGCAAGCTTGTTGCCGACACCTATGAGCGCGACTTTGATCGCTGCTCCTTCATTCTTGATCGCCCTGTGCGTTCTTGCCCTAGGAGGAGGTCTCCCGCCTGCTTTGTCATTGGAGTCGCTTGTTATTTTTCAGCGGTCGTCTCTCCTCGCTCTTTCTTGGCGTTGTTTCTTGGTGGGTGGTGGAGTTGGTTTGCGCTGATCTCATTTGTTCGCCTGATTATTTGGGATCCGGGCCGTAGCGGACTTGTCCGAGTCTTTTGCTTGGCTTCGCTGGTGCTTTATGGCCTGGTTTTTCTTTTCTCCTCTGTGTTTCAGGTTTGGGACCCGGGCGGATTTTCAGATTCTAATAGTCTTCTGTGTTGGTGGCTTGCTTACCGTATTAGAAGCTTTGAATCATTTAGAAGACAATTACGAAGTTGTACCACAATTGAGTGGTTAGGCGACTTTTGTAGTTGTGTTTCCCCTTCTAGATGTGTAGAAGTTTTTATCTTTGTAGGCTCGATGTCTCGATGTTTCTGAGCTTTATTGTTGTAAGACAACCAATTGGTGTAGTGCACATTTTGGTTTGTCCAGGCTTAAGTATTCAAATTAACCATAGTTGGTTAACAAACGCTCTTGTTATTATTCAGGATGCTCAAACTTACGATTGTAATCGATGACTATTTAATTAATCTATTTATCTTTCTCTCAAAAAAAATTGTGATACTGATTAATTAAAAGCGCACAAACCTTTATCATATTTCTTTAGGATTTTCTGTAAACCAAAAGCAGTAGGCTACAAGGTCGTGCGCTTCTTTTATCATATTGACATGGCTCCCTTTTAAGTTTAACTTTCTTTTAAGACGTAACATCTACTTCTTAAAGCCAGAAGCCAAATGGGAGTATACTCAGTATAGTAACATCCACGAGAAGGGAAGGGGAAAATGTCTTGACGCATACTAAACAAAAAACATTTGAATGGTTAGAGATTAAATTTTATTTCTTCTAACAGGTTTTGACTTCATATCTTGCACTTTTTTTTTTTTTTAGAACATAGACAAAGCTTTATTAATTAGAAACTGAAGGTGAAGAGTATAAATCCTTCATCAGTACATCAGTGAGAAAAGGAGGAGGTGTCAAACCCCGGGAAGTACAAGAATTCGAAAGTAAAGCATGACGAGCAAGAGTATGAGCTGCCTCATTAGCTTGACGAAAAACATGATGAAACAAAGAACCTGGAATTGTAGAGAGGCCATCGACAATGTCCTCATAAACAGGACCAATTAAAGAGGTATAAGACTGTTGACGAACAGCTGTAGTGAGAATCATAGAATCGGTTTCAAAAACTACCGGTGAAAACCCACAATCCTGAGCCATTCGAACAGCAAACCGCCCAGCAAGAGCCTCTACCTGTTCCGAAGAGGTGACATCACTGACCGACATACACTTACCACATACCCATTGACCTGTATCATCACGGACCACAATACCAATGCCACCAGAGTGCAGATAAGAAGAGAAAGCTCCATCTATATTAATCTTGAGCCAACCAATAGATGGTATCTTCCAACTAACCTGCCGTGGACGACAAGAAAGCGATCGAGGAGTTCTCCTATAGAACTGAAAATCATGCAACCAAGCATTGGCTTGAAAAATAACATCCCCAGCATGCAAAGATTTTTTTTCCCAAACTCGCCGATTGCGCTCCCGCCAAACACACCAAAGTTGGAAAAGTAAATGATAAAAGCTCACCTTTGATAACTTCTGGAAACAAATATACAACCAATCCAACACTGAAATCCCGGCAATATTCTCTGAATAACATTGAGTAATCCCCTCCACAGTACTGAAGACTTGCTTCGAAAAAGGACACTCACAACAAAGGTGAACAGTTGTCTCGATCCCAGAATTGCACAAGGAACAAGCTGTATTTTCCAAAATCACCTGCTTACGTGACAAACTCTCTTTGGTGGGAAGAATATTAACACAAGCCTTCCAAATGCAAACCTTAGCGGAAGCCGATATATGTGCATGCCAAATATTTTTCCATAACGGCACAAAAGGATCCTGGGAGCTAAAGCCATTAGCTAGCTGAGAGGAGTTCGAGTACAAGTCCAATGCAACCTTGTAAGCGGATTTTACTGTGAATAAACCTTTTGGATCCGGACTCCAAACTCGACGATCCCTGGTGGCCCTGTCACTAAGCGGCAGTGCAAGAATGAGATTGGCATCTGTAGGTTCAAAAGTTGCCAAGACTTTCTGTTTATCCCACACTCTAGAAGGTAAAATAAAGTCAGCAACAACCGATTCAGGAGACCCTTCGAGAGAGGAGGAAATAGGTAGATAAGGAGGAGGTTTGGGAATCCAAGGTTCAGTCCAAGTAGCAATCTATGTACCAGAACCAATTTGCCATCTCATGCCTTTCAATAATAAATCCCTAGTAGCCCAGATGCTACGCCAAGAATAAGATGGACAGACTGGATTCGGAGCCTCCCAAAAAGAACTTTGGGGAAAATATCTAGCTTTATAGATCCGCGCTATTAAAGAGCCCGGATTCTGCAAAATACGCCAACCTTGCTTCGCCAAAAGTGACAAATTGAAGGCATGGAGATCTCGAAAACCTAATCCACCACGCTCTTTAGGAATACATAAACCCTCCCAAGATTTCCAATGGATCTTGCGGTTGTCAGTAGAGCTGCCCCACCAGAAACGAGCACACATTTGCTGAAGATCTTTACAAAAATTATTTGTTAGAAGGAAACAACTCATAGCATGAGATGGAAGAGCTTGAGCAACAACCCTAATAAGGATTTCTTTACCAGCACCACTCAATAATTTACCCTGCCACCCTTTCAACTTTGTAGATAACCTATCTTTAATATAATGGAACGTATCTGTCTTAGCTCGTCCAACATAGGTAGGAAGACCCAAATATTTTTCATGGACCGGAACAATAGGCACAGAAAGAATGGTAGCTAATGCAGCTTGCTCTTGATCTGCAACACTCTTGCTAAAGACTACAGAGCTTTTTAAAAAATTCACCTGTTGACCAGACGCTAAACCATAGATACGAAGCACTCTCTGAATCTCTTGACAAGCCTGGGAAGAAGCTTCAGCAAATAATAAGCTATCATCAGCAAAGAGTAAGTGATTTATTCTTGGAGCTCCAGTACATACTGCAATACCTGGCAGACTACCCCTACTAGCGCTTTGGGAGAGAAGAGCCGAGAAACCTTCTGCACCAATGAGGAAAAGATAAGGAGAGAGAGGGTCTCCCTGCCGTAAACCTCGTGTAGGAATAATATACCCTCTCGGTTTCCCATGAAGTAAAAAAGAGTATCTCACCGACGTGACACACTGCATGATCATATCAATCCAAGGCCTAGCAAAACCAAAGCGCTCCATAACCCGACGGAGGAAAGACCACTCCATTCTATCGTAAGCTTTACTGAGATCTAGTTTCAAAGCCAAATAGCCATCTTGTCCCGAACGTTTGTTATGAATAAAATGGGCAGTTTCATTAGCAGCAAGAATATTATCAGTAATCAGACGCCCCGGAACAAAAGCACTTTGAAATGGCGAAATGATCTGAGGAAGAATTAGCTTAAGTCGATTAGCAATCACCTTAGAACAGAGTTTGTAAATAACATTACAAAGCGCAATAGGTCGGAGGTCTGCCATATGTTGCGGGTTGGCCACTTTAGGTATCAAACAGACATGAGTGAAATTAATTTCCTTAATCAATTGCCCAGTATGTAGAAAATTTTGAACTGCCAAAGTCACATCATTACCAATTAATTCCCAATAGTGCTGATAGAAAAGAGGAGGCATACCATCTGGACCCGGTGATTTTGTGGGATACATTTGGAATAGAGCTACCTTCACTTCCTCAGCAGAATAAGGAGCACATAAAATCTGATTCATCTCCTCTGAAACACACGGTTGTATAGAATCAAGTGTAGCACACACTGCTTCCTGATCAACTACTCCTGCTGTGAACATCTTCTGGAAATAAGAAGTTACCACATTCTCAAGACCCGGAGTATCCTCCCTCCAAATGCCGTCTTCATCAAACAAACCAATCAAATTATTTTTCCTCCTTCGAATAGAAGCCTTACGATGAAAGTAGCTGGTATTCCGATCGCCTTCTTTCAACCAGGAAACTTTAGCCCACTGGGTCCAATAACTCTCTTCCTGTGAAATAAGTTGCTGCAAACGAAGCATTAATGATTGTTTTTCCTCATTAGTTTGCAAAGAAAAAGGGCCATCTAACAACTCCTCTAAACGCTCCCTAATCTCTTTCATTTGATTCTGCCGATCAAAAAAAGTCCTCCTCTGCCAATTATCTAGAGCCTTACTGGTCCTCGTAATTTTCTTTGAGATGCAAAACATGGGTTGACCTGATTGGGGAAGCTGCCATTGAGAAGTGACTAAATCATCACATTCTGCATGTTGTAGCCAAAAGCTCTCAAAACGAAAACGATGGAACCGTTGCACCTTTCCAATAGGACCTACACTAATCTGGAGGAGCAAAGGAGAATGATCTGAAATAGATGGAGGAAGAACGTTCACACGAGACTGAGGAAAAATATCACTCCAAGTCGTTGTAGCTAGGGCACGATCTAAGCGAAGCTTAGTCTGCCTGTTACTCCAAGTGAATCTCGATCCGAAATATCCCAAATCCACCAGGTCGGCATAACCCACTACATCTCGAAAACCCCTCATCTGACTCTCACTACGTCGCCTCCCATCTTGCTTCTCATCCGCATGAAGAATTTCATTGAAATCCCCCACAATAACCCAAGGCAACGAATCTTCATCGCTAAGTTCCTTGATGGCCTGCCAAGACAGATAGCGCAAGTTCCTTGTTGGATGACCATAGAAGCCCGTCAACCTCCATATTGGATCCCCTGGATCTCCTTTCAATTCAGCGTCAATGTAACGGTGGGAAGAAGACCTAATCCGCATCGTAATACCCTCTTTCCAAAAAAGCCCCAAACCTCTAGACCTACCATTACTAAGAACCTCTTGGGAATGATCAAACCCTAGACCTTGTAGGGTACGAGAAAGACGACGAAAATCGTCCAAATTATCAATCTTTGTTTCACTTAAAAAGACAACAGAAGGACGATTCTGGGAGATAAGATCCTTCAAGGCTTGAGACTTCGAATCCATCCCCATACCGCGACAATTCCAACTCAGTACTTCCATGAAGGACGAACAAGATGCTAGGTCTTGAAAACAAAGGTTTTCAGCCTCGTTGGAGCTGCTCTTAGGTTTATTTTTTGGCAATTAAAAAAAAAAGAAAAGAAAAAAAAAGACATTGTTCCATATCTTGCACTTATGTGTTCTTTTTTGTTTAATAAATTCTCTTCATGCAAGGGAGGAACCCATTAGTCCATTGCTCCTGCTTTTGTAGGAATTAATTAACCCTCTTACTCATATTCTTTTCATGACTTATCCACTAAATCAAATGTTAGTTGTCATGTCGATTACAAGCATCTTCCTTCACCAATACCCGTTAGAAAATAAATTAGAATTGACTTAATGGTGGCCCCGTGGAAAGGGCCAGGAGTAAAAAGGTTCATTCCTACATAAGTGCTATTATTGTAGCCATTATAAATATCAGAATATATAGGTTCCATTATTTTACATCCAAGACCTTAAAATTGAGTTGCTGAAGCAAATCTCTCACACAGACTAGGTCACACGGGCGTGCACGCGCGTGCACGCGCACACACACAGAGATATACTATATATCCAGTACAGTCCCTACAAGCCATTAGCCATATAAAAACCAAATATATAGGCATATATATAATACAACAGAGCGAAGAGTCTTGGGCGCACCCAAGCATATATATACCCATGTCCAATTGAGTGCGTGAGATACACGCGTCCTTCAGTCCTCGGTTAGTCAGCAACGTGGTCAACAACAAAAGATGCTCGGTTAGTCAGCAAGGTCAAGCTTCCAAAGCTTCGGCAACCACCACACAACACCGCTCCTACTAAAGGGAGCAGACGGTGCCGGTGATCCTAACCCATCCGGGTTTGAAGCCAAAAGCTCCAGCCAGTCATGGTGGTGCTTCGATGAAACGAATCTCGGAGGGGACACTGCTGGTGTCGTCGTTCGAGGCGGAGGGCTAGGTTCGGCTCAAAGGAGGCCGAAGAACCTCCTAGTGGTGGAGGTGAGCCACGGTGAAGCTTCGATGACGGAGATCAAACGGCGGCAGATCTCTGGATGCATGTGTGGATCTGCGAAGTGGAGGTGGCACGTATTGCGCAATCGCCTGCGCCGTTTGTCCGAGCACGGCACGGGCTCGGTTCGCGGAGGCGGGGGAGTCCGTTGAGGTGGTGGTGAGCCTCGGCGCCGCTCGGAAGACCAGCGATGGAGGAGATTGCAGATAAAGAGAAGTGAAGAGATACGAAAAGAGAGAAGAAGAAGAATAAAAAAAAAAAGTCACGATGCCCCAATGTTCCGTCCATACACACCGTTTGTTCAAAAAGTTTTGTTGGGATGGGTCCAATGGCCGAGATTGGCTGCTGCAAATAACATAATATATGTGTGGCCTACACGCGTGTACAGTACATCTCGGACATATATACTTGGGTGCAGGCAAGAATTTTCGACAACCGAGTTCTCCTAATCCTTTTCAGGCATTAGTGAGACAGGAGCAACCATCAGCACATTCGAAGAAGGCCTTGTCGGCTTCAGAACTTTCAACCCTGGAGATGACACAAGTCCAACCTTCACCACACTCGCAGTATGCTTCGCTTGGACCTGGTTTCTCTAGATCCTTCACTGGCTTCACTGTTCCATCTCCATCTCTTCAAAGAAATTAGGCATCAATTAATGTCATTAACTATAAACTATAAAGTAAGGTCCAAATTAAACTCAGGCGAACATGCAAGCAACAAGATTCATGGAATCATTTGTATAGTGATGAATGACATACATGACACAGGTGCAACTTTCACCACATTTGAAGAAGGCCTTGCCAGAATCAGGTCCCTCAGTCCTACTGATGACACATTTCCACCCTTCACCGCACTTGCAAAATGCCTTGCTTGAGCCGGAGTTCCCTCCAACTGCGAGAGACCTGGATGAATAGTACCCTCAGTTGCTCCCCAAGCGTAAATTAAATGTATGTGAAGTGTAACTTTTTGTTCTTTTCAAAATAGTAGATATAGTAGTATCTTTGTGGATATAAATGAATGAGTTTCAAAGTGAACTTCAATCGGATGTTAACAACGAAGAATACTAGCCATCTAATTCTTCATTCTTTCAACATATTTTTCACCAACTTTCTTTACTTTCCTTTTCATCCCATAGTAGTTTAATAAGAACGGTTCATTTTCTAAATCATGTCTTAAGTATAACATCTCTGCGAACACTCAACCAAATAACCAGCATGTGCAAATCGACAATTTTGGTAACAGTTAATTCTCACGCTAATCGAACTGTTTTACTATTTGATAACAGTTAGTTGACTAAATAATTTCCAATTTCTTTGATTTATGTAGTGATAATTAGTAAAAGTATTCTAGAAATGGACTTGAGAATTGTCCGTGATGAGAAGGAGAATGAAAAATTGGGAGATTACAATTGAAACCAAGAACAGATAGGAATTTTAATAGCTAGGTTGATGATAACAAAGTGATATGGGCTCTTTTATTAACAGGGCATAATCCTAAGAAAGTAGAACAGAGAGAGAGAAAAGGAAAAGGAAGAGAGAGGCCTGACAGATTCCTCTTCGGTGCTTTGAGTCTCCATTTCTCAGCTTCCTCCTGCTGATCTTCTGCTTGTTCTTTTCGAGGCAAGCTATGCAGCCGTTTTGTTGATGCTGTCTATAGTGTTAATGCCACATGAAATGTTACGGATACCCTTCCTTGATAGCCCTTGAATAAAGGATAGAATTGCCCATTGTTGTCATGTTCTAGCTTCATACTATTATTGAAATGCTCAATTAATTATTAACATGGCTCCAAATTTCAGAAATTTTATCAAGACTTGAGAGAAACTAAACGACATTCAGAGATTTCTTCTTTGTCCTTTCCAGTCATGACAATGAAAGTCTCGACCTAACTTGATTTTCCATACATTATTGATCTTGGATGCTTTTTCCATCGCCATCCATAAATATTTATACATCAAATTTTAACCTATATACATCAAATTTACAAGAGTGGCTTTCATTCATATCCCAAAAATGTACGATACTGAGACTCCCAGTGCTCCTTTGCTTGTTTGAGTCGTTCTTGTCGTTCCCTCCGAAGGCGTTCCTTCCAATACTCTGGCACACTACAATAAACATATAAACATAACTACGAAGCTAAAACTACTATTGCAAATAATTAACTAAATCTTTGATGAAACCACGTAAATATTACAATTTGCATATTTAATTACCTTTGACTAAGTAGCATGCTTAGCTCAAGCAAGTGCACTGCACCTCCAAATACCCCGCCCTAGTCAAAATGAAAAATCAACGAGTTTTTTAGTCGGGCGGATAACTTTTGGGTATAGCAACCATTTAGGGTTTAGGGTTTCAACTCCAAGTAAATCTAAATCACAAGCATGCAAATGACGCATTTTGAAAAAAAACTTATCCAAATGACGCATTTTCAAAATGACGCATTTTGAAAAAAACTTAAGCTGTTGTTCGGACGGTGTAACACATCCAAACGTTACTAGCAGCTTCTAAAGAGCTACATATTTTTTTAAATCAAATAATAAAAAAATTCATTGATGAAGGAAACTACGGATATGAAGTCGACGTGCATAACGTAGCCTCGTTAAAAGTTAAAACCGTATTTATTAATGCATCATAATTCATAAACCACGGAATTAAGAAAGCAGTGATCTCTATTTCACTTGAAAACCCTATCATAAATTAGTACGTACTTGTCGGCAAATTGGGCATTTCTTTTCGGAAGCTGAAGCCTGCAATCCATCAACAATGGTGACTGCAGCAACCGAAGAAGCACACATATGGCAAAGTATATGACTGCATGTAAGGGAAACTGGATCGAAGACTGTGTCCTGTTGCATAAAATGAAATTACGAAAATATCTCATAGATTGCTGAGCGAACTAGTTATAATGAGCCCTTAGTTATAATTTAGCTTGACGATAAATAACTAATCAAACTCAAGAGGGTAGTAATTTACTCACCAAACAAATTGGACATGTCAGGTCAAGATTCAGCTTTATTGAGTCGGAAAGATTAACCAAAAACAATGGTCTGTCCTCATCATCTATGTGAAGCGAGCAGTCAACAAACCAAACAATCTTGCTATCATCTTTGTTTTTTCTCATGTTAATGTGGAATGCCATTAGTTCCAAAAGCCATGGAGATTTCAGAAGCTCAAGATGCATAGTTTGAGCTTCCAACTTAAACCTTTGTCCCTTCTTCGAGCAGTGAACCTTTAAATGTGTGTCAAATTATGATCCAGCAGTCATCAGAACACAATGAAATTTCAGTTTCAAATTTGAGAACTATTCTACCATGTTCCGGAAGAGTATGTGATGTTTTTTAGTGTTTAGGGCAACTACATATTTTTTCACCGAATTCAACGGTAAAAAAAAAATGAAAATAAATCACATGTGCTCTGGAGCATGGTAGAGTTTTTCTTACTATCAGCTATGATACAAATTAAAAACAGACCTTATCATATTTCTTCAGGATCTTCTGTACAGCAAAAGTAGTAATTGTAGCATAGGCTACAAGGTCTTGCGCTTCTTTTATCATATTGGCATGGCTTCCTTTTAACTTTAACTTCCTTTTAAGTCGTAAGATGTACTTCTCAAATCCTGATGCTAAATGAGAGTTTCGTAACTTCCTTGCACGCTTATTGAAGAAATTTACTATTACTGACATGTCCTTGAGAAGGGAAGGGAAAAATGTCTCGTCGCATACTGAACACAAAAAGTTCAAATGGTTAAAGTTAAATATGTTTTTATGATTTATGTGAAATTAATTAAATAATAAAAGAATAAGTTTTATAACTCAAAGAAATAAAATCTGCATAACCCTCCTGATATGTTGAATAGTTTTGGGTGGTCGTGGGTTAATTTTGATAAAAATCAATAGAATCACAAAACTCAAAGTAAGCAAAAAAAAAACTAATTGCAGAGAATTATGGGAAGACGATGAATGATTTTATGTCTATAGTTTTAAAGACAACGCAACTGATAATATGCTATAAAATCAATAGAATCACACAACTCAAAGAAAGCAGAAAAGAATTGCAGAGAATTATGGAAATACGATGAATGATTCTATTTTTGTAATTTTGAAGACTAGCTGCTTGTGCTACAATTTTTGTATTCTGTCTATATCTACAATCAACTTGAGAAGAGTAATGTACTCTTTTACCCTCAATAGGTTTTTGGGTAGCTAGTGAAGTCAATGTTATGTGGAGACATCAACGACTGCTAAACACTACCTGTCCAACAGATCAATAATTTCTCTATTTTGGCCATTCAATATGGCGAATGGGTATGCATGAGGTTTTACCAAAAGTTCTTTGGCATTAATATGTGTGGTTCTTTTCTTTACCTATATCAATAGATGACTGTTTACTTTTTTGATGTGAACTAGTAAGGCTCTAATTTAAGCCACTCTTGATCAATTTATAACCGTCAAGAGTTGGCTGTTTACTGAGTACTTGCCGGTGAAACGTGTGGCTAACAATGTTTTAAGAATGTGAGGGAAGTGGTTTCATAGTATATGTGCAATTTACAATGAAAATGATATTAGTAAGGTATATATTAAGCAAAATGATGGGTATAATGTAATTGTTTATAAAAGGATCGGGCCGGATGTCTAGCTGTAGGCCGGTCATCACTTACATCTTCGTTAAACTGATACTTTCGAGTAGCTTTTCTTCAGTTAGTTGCTCTATCGAGTCGAGTTGACTAAACAAGGTCGTCTTTTATCATCTACTTTCATTTCATTAAACTTATTCATTAATTCCTTGAATAATTAACCATGAGTATTATTATTATTTGAGAGAGAGAGAGAGAGAGAGAGAGAGAGATGGATTATGGAGTTTATCTTTCTTCTGAGTTCTGATGTCTCATGAATGACCTAAATTCTCAAGGCAATTGATTGAAAGGAGGAAACATAAGAAGGAAACAAAAGGATATATATATATGGGGAAACATAAGAAGGAAACAAAAGGATATATATATATACATACATATATATATATATATACCAAATCAAGAGAAGAATATTTGGATTAATTTCAGATCGATCACCTGGACAATCTTGAGGTAAATCACAGACTCCTTCTGTATTTGTATCTTTGGATAGCATCTCCTTGATCTCACAGCTCTGTAAAACAGCCTTGAGATTGTTTAGTTGGACCACTGGTACCTTTTCTTTTTGCCCCTTCATAAATTCCCCATATCTGTCTGTGAACTTCATCTTCTTAATTCCTTAATTTCTCTCTGTTGTCTTCTTCTTCCTATCTCTCTCTCTCTCTCACACACACACACACACACCCCCCCCAATATATATATATATATATATATATATATATATTACTTCCCATTCTTCGGCGTATCCAATGACATTTCTGTTCCAATGTATAGGTCTTCTAACTTAGCTCAATTTAAAAACTAAGACTACCGTGTATACGATACTGTATATATCGTATAATATATAGAGTGAGGAGACAAGATGAGACACGTACATAAATATTATCCGGCAAGAAATATTTTTTTATCGATATAGTTAAACCCTTGCTTTTTTTATCAAGAAAATTAAACTCCTAGTTCAATAGTTGACTTTTTTTTTATTTTTAGAAAATGTCAAACAGTACAATAATGACCAACTCCTAACGGGCTGGCAGAAAAAGTCATTACATAGAGTACACCACTAGGATACACCCCAAGTACATCTACCTTTTAGGCAATTTAACCAATATAACAAAGGAAATCCAAAACCCCAGCAGGAAAAGTTGATCCGAAATTCCAGATTTCCTTTGTGTTCTTCTCTCTCAAACAGAAGAAGCCGTAACTCTCTCAACCAACACCCTAGGGGGTTTCTTCTTCCCCTTGACTATTGGACGAGACAAAAGAGCCTTTGGGGTAGAAGACCCCTCTAGCCTAAAAAGTATTTTTCCATCACAATAAATCACACCGATGGCCACTCCACCCAGAAAAATAAAAAAGCCCAAAAACAAAAATAAAAAATACAAACAAATCGCCAAAAATAAAACCCTAGATTCAATCCCAAAAATAGCAAAAATAGAAAACGTAGCAACCTTGGCCACCCTCAAGAAACAGTCTGGGAGACCTCTCCTCTCAAATCCTGTGGGATGCAAGAAACCGCCACCACCAATAGTTATAGAAAGAAAAGCCATGCAAAAACAGCCCACCTCACAAGATTTTTTGGGAAGTCACCTTGATAAGGCCATGAGCACTCTCTTCCTCTCAAATTTCCAATGTGGGATGATAGTGAGAGAATAATATTTTTTGTAATTATGGGAGACCCCACTCCTCACATATTTCGATGTAGGACTACCAACATCCCAAGCTTTACTGATGAAAGAGACGATTGCAGGATGTATCCTCTTAAAACTGTAGTTTTATGTGAAAAAGTTTTTAAAAAGCACAACACCATCTTGCCCCTTTATATTCTCGTCATCCAAATAAGAACCACTAGCAAAGAGGAGAGAACCACCTTTGCCGAAACGTAGGATTACATCATTACGCCATCGATAACAAGTAGCAAAAGAACCAAGATCTAGAGAATGAACCACACGCGATGGCCACTCCCACTGGAGTGGGGGGGGGGGAGGGGAGGGAGGACCAGCAAGCTTATGTAATTCTCTATTGACACCTTAAGTATCAAAAACTTTGGGAATGTTTACTAGCATCCCACATTGAAAATATGTGAGAAATAGATGGTCTCTCATCTTATAAAAGGGACATATCTCTCACTTATAAACAATATATCTCTTAAGATGTATACATTTTGTGTAGGATTTAAACTATAATCCTCAATGAGATCAAATAAAAAAATTAGAAATGCAAGAACCTCAAAATGACATCGTTTTGGTCATTCGGTTTTCGGTTCAGTTTGGTTTTAAGACCAAAACCAAGAACCGAATAGGCTCGATGGGGCTGAGGTTTTTTGGAAAGGAGGTCCACTCGACGCAAGGGCCACAACCAAAGCAAAGAGAGAGACAAAACACAGGGAGATTGAACTCAAGGTAGCCATCAGAGAAGATGGCAAAAGTATAGGGAGGCCGACGACCAAACTATAAAACCCTAGCAGACCTAGGTCAGAGTACGTTTACCAACTTAACAATTAAAACTGAAAAGTTCAATAGTTGACTTTAATAGTACTACGATTGTTTAATTTGAATTTCTTGGCCAGTAGATATTAGAGGACGGTTAGTGCTGCAACTTTTTTTTTTTTTAGTTATAATTAGTCTTCTATTGTATGTACATACGTGTATGATGTCATGATGATGGATATTCTACAGGATATACTTGTATGACATATTGTTTGTTTTAAAATTAGACACATAAGTACTTATTATTTTACGGATTCGATTTGTTACTTAATTGAGAATTTATTTTACTCATTTGAGAATCTTAATTGTCATAAGGATGAATGTTTGGTAGTTACCACATCGATAATACATGCATGAGTCGTCATTGATGTAAAAGTTATTTGAAAAGAAAAAAAAAACATATATGGGAAACATGCATGTATGGAGGAACTCACATTTTTTATGCAGAACCACTTTTTATTCTTTTATTCTCTTATTAAAATGAGACATAGAACGTTTTTAGTGTGAAAACATAAGAATGTTACTACATACATACAGTCAATGAGAATTGAAGCTCTAATAAAAACAAGGCGCCTAAAAACAATACCTCGTTTGGTTCGCGAATTTGAAGTTTTGGAAAATAAAATTCAATTGTACGTATCCTATGTTTGGTAAATTGGTATGTACAAGAATATGATTAGTTTCTTGAGAGAAGAAAAAAAGTGGAGGAAAAAATGAATCCTTCCATACCCAAGGGATTCATTTTCACCTATTGTTTTTCTGCATTAATTATGAGTTTCTGGATCACTTTCACACCGTTTCCAAACAGTAAAATATAAAATACATGAGAATTAAAATGAATTTTCAATTTTCTCTTATAATTTTCCATGCCCATAGGAACAACAAATGATTTGATTTTTTTTTTCGTGAACCAAACAAGCTAAAGGTAAAGTCACTAATATCATGCTAATTAGCTTTACTACTTCATAATTAGTATAATCTTATCACATAATTACTGTTTTGTAACACACACCTTCATGTCATACTTCCCTTCAAATTAAAGAGACGTCGAGAAGGGACCAGAAGCAAGTCTTTGATGTTACGACCCTCGATAACTTGTCTGAGAAACCAAGCAATGTGATAAAGGTGAGGTCCCAAATGTGATGAATGTGATTGTAGAATAGTCCGTCAAAAAAGCATAAATTGGTAATTTGGTATTAAGCTAGCCATTTAATAAACTTATCTTAAGATCAAGACTACCATGTACTTAATTAGCACAAATTAGGTAGTTAAGTACATTAAAAAGCATCCCCCAACAACATCATTAATATTCGGCTGCAAGACATTAATTTTGTGCCTAACATTTGGACCGGCCACCAATTAAATCCAGCCATAAATCACACATGAACAAACCCATCACTTTTAGTTCATACTATTTGTATTGTTCATACTACTATGTACTATTTTTTTTAGAGGAAAGGACAAAAACTTTATTTAATTTTAAAAAAAATTACAATATAAATTAAGACGCAAAATATCAAACAATAAAAGAAAAAAAAACATAACAAAATACACAAATGTACTTGAAAATAAAATAACTATAATATAACCAGAAGTCTCTCGAAGCGTTCCCTACTACGAGAGAGTCTTCCATCCACCTAGTGGAATTCAACCCGGGTAATCCAACGGTTGTCATACACAATTGAGAAAATAGTTGAATAAATAGTGAAGATCTAATGGCTGAGATCCACCAGGTGGAATTCAACACGGTGGATACAAGAATTCCCCCCTACTACTATCTATTTGCAACTACTTCTTCCGTATTAATATTAATGTATATATTTGAATAAAAAAATTCATGACGTTCAACAATGAGACAAAATAAATAAATAATTAAAGCATAAATTAATTTCTAACTCTGTTCCGAGATTGAAACCAAGTTCCAATAAATTCTATTTTAATATAAAGAAGAAACTATTTACAAAATATTACGGACAAAAAAATTGAAATCAAACCGGAGGCCGAGATATCGGTTCTTGAGACCTGTCGGCTTTGACATTCAGAAAATCCAACGGCATTTTAACGGAAGTTAACAGCGGCTTACCGTACAACCCATCTCCGTCAACACCATTTTTAGGAGACTTAACGGAACCAACCCTACCAAAAAACGGCGGGGTTCTCATCAAAACCCACGGGTCGAACCGCCCGGTTTGATTGTCCGCGCTGGTTTTCCCTCTACTACTACTACTACTACTCCCTTCGCCACCGTACCTATAGCCTTTTCTCGAACTTCCGAGCCTCGGCAGAACGACGTCGTAGCTAGTGGAACGCTTGAGCTTATTGTTTCGACTCGAAACCAGCTGCCTCCTCACTGAATCCGGCAGTCTCAACGTGTACCTCTCCGTGTTCTCTCCGGGTTGAACCAGCGAGTGACCAGTCGAGTGCGACCTCGGAAACTTCCCGAAGATTCCAGATCTCGCCGGACGGTTCTCTATCTCAACAGCTTCCCTGCTCTGATTTTCACTCACATTGACCACCACGGCTTCGTTCTGCTGCTGATCACCAATTTCATTTGCACCCGAAGTTTCCTGCTGATTGGAATCGTTGCTCGGCTCCGAAACTCGGTGATTCGACTCGGGCGCGAGCTTTGAGCGGCAAACTGGACAAGTGATGTGCGAGGCCAACCAAGCGTCGATGCAATCGGGATGGAATACGTGGTCGCATTTCGGCAGCAAACGCAGGGTTTCGTAGTCTTCGAACTCGCTCAAGCACACCGCGCACTCCAGAGCCCCTTTCCCGATCTTGAGGTCCTTCACGTCGGAGTAGACAAAGATCGGAAACTTCTCTATCACGGCCGGGTCGACGCCTTTGCGACGGGCGGAGACTCCTATCGCGGCGGCTGCGCCGAGGGACCCGCCGCCGTTGGCGATGTGCGTCTCGGCACAGCGGCGAATGTAGATGGAAAAGAAACCGACCAAGAAAAAAGCGCAGACGAGGAACACGATGACCATCGCCATCGAGGAGTTGAAGTTTTCAAGATAGGCATAGCCGTTGTTCTGCAACGACCCCGGCGACTGCTGTGCACTGACTTCGCCGTATGCCAGCGAAAGCAGACACAGAAGAAGATGCAAGATATGATTTAGTTTCATGTCGAAATAGGTGGTGGCTATGGGTGTGAGATGAAGAAAGCGCGAGTACTGCTGATACTAAGAAGGAAAAAAGAGATGGAAAAGCAAAGTTGGATTTAGCAAGTGAGTTTTGTCGTGACTCGTGACAGTCAGGTTGTACATGTGGCGTGAGGATGGCTCTATCTCTCGGCGGCTGGGACCCCGGCGAGGGTTTTGCTTGGGAAGCAAGAACGGGATTTGTGTGAGGTCTGAAATGCTGAGGATTATTATTATTTTTATTGAATTCGTTGACCGGCGAGTAATAAAGTATGCAGATCGGACGGTTGGCTGAGAAAGCGATGGACTTAAAGAAGGATAAGGAGGAAGAAAATTTCTGGAAGAATATGATTCTACGTGGGCAAGAAGGGGATTACAGTTGAAATGGGAAAGCCATGGGCACAGCAGATGGATTATAATTAGTGATGAAAGCAAAACTGAAAAGGACTGAAAGGTAGTAACGGCTCTCCCGGTGACTACACTCATCCTTTTTGTTTGCTTGTCTTAGACTCTCCTCCAAAATAATGACAATTTGGTCCGTTATGCTTTCTTGTCCGGATTTGTTGATCAAATACAATTGTCTCGTATTCGTATCAGATGATAAGGTATTTACGTCACCTTATACATGTATTTATTTTGTTTTTAAGCTGAAAACAATATCGGCCGGTGCAGTTGAGAGCCGAAAAACGCAAACCCTAACCTGAGTGTTTGGGCCGGATAGAACTACGTTTCAATAAAGGAAAAGAGAGTGAATCTGGAAGGTAGTTTACAAGTTTGTCTCCTTTTGATATGCCTTTTTCAGTTCATTTCATTTGGACTGGCTTCCGCGTGCTACACCATAGGCACCACCATCTTACAGTAACGTAAGCCAATTTTGATGCTTTTTAGTGTTTGGTGTATGGCTAAGGGAGCATGTAGGAGCGGCTTTATCTACTCCTTTTGGGTAGGAAGCTCATAGTCTTGTGTAGGTGAAGGACTAAATTGTGATGTATCATGTATTCATGTATGTATGTGACTAAGGATTCAATAGGCCTTTAACTTAATTAGGATATGGAAGAATTTAGGAGAGAGCGATCGACTTGTCTAATTGCATGACTATCTTGTTAACGTTATCCATGCCCGTCAATTGGATTTGGACTTATTTTCTTATGAGTTGGATTGGGACGGTAATCGAATGATATAACATTTCTTAATGTTTAATTGACTAAATGGGCCGTGAGATTAGACTCCTCTATTCTTTTTTCTTCTTCTCTCTCCTGCCGCCTAAAAGAAGACAAAAAAAATCTAGTCATTTCTACTCTACTTCCCGTTCGGCTTCACTATTTGCATCGTCAAACGTAGCACTCTTTTGAGGTTCTTCTCATATCTTTTATTTCTTCTATCTTCAGAATTTTCTTTTTTAAGATTTTTGGTTTGTGGATGTGCTCTCCATCCTTCTACAACAGTGCCGATTGTCTTTGACAAACTTGTTAGGAAGCTAGTGTCAGTTTCTTAAAGGTGGGATGCAGGTCGTGGCGGCATAGTTAATTTACTTTCTACTTATGTTAGGGTTTCATTTTTTTTATCAGTTAGTTCTATATGGATTTCTAGTTGGGATTGGTGACTTAGTCTTGGTCTTGGTTGTGGTCTTATTGTTGTACATAGCTATGGTGTTGTTCCTGGAAATTAATGACTTTATCATCCATATGTTATTGTTGTCAACGAGCTGGTGAGACGTCGGTACAGAAGTAAAAATATATACAAAGTGGGCATCCTGAAGTGCACAAATAAACATACAGAGTCGTAAATATATGCAACGTACGTACATGGTACAACGTTGTTTACATGTACTACATTGTACATACATATGTTACAAATTTTAAGTCAATATATATATATATATATTATTTTAAGAGAGATGAATTTGAACTTGAGACCTCATCTATATTTGTGAAGAAAAATACTAATGGATCTACTTAATATCAGTAATTTAAAAAAATATATATAAATTGCATCACATATTATGTCCTAACTTTTCATTGAAATTTTAATTTCAAATACCCAAATAACATATATACATATATCATCGGGAAAAAAAATATACATATTTTTTGGGTCTGGTATGACCAACTATGCTACGTACGATCTCTTCAAAAAAAAAATATACTACGTAGTACGTACGAAACAGACATACCGAAATTGCAACGGTGCCCCTTTTTCAGTTTTCTATAACTTGAACCTATCTATAAACATAATCTTGTCTGGAAACGAAAGTGAACCACTAATTGGAGCTAGGGTGGGGGGGTTAATTAATTGTTTCAATTAATTGAGACATTAGATTCCTCTTTTATTTGATATATATCTATCATTTTCTTTGATATGATGGGCGTACAAAGAATTTAAATATGCAACTTGGTCCTAAGAAGATCGATGCTGCCAACTTCTGTTGATTAAGACTGGTTGAAGAAAATGCAGATAAACTTGTTATTAAACAATGCAGATAAAAATTAGTTTACCTAATATTGGCCAAATGGTACTTAATTAATTATTATGATCATGGTGATTGGGGGAAGGCGGGAAGCAGCACCTTACTGTAGGTTGCTCAATTATTACGCATGTTTTCTTGACACTATAGAATGATTGGAACTATCCATCTATCATTTAGTTAGGTTTTCGTCGAGAATCATATTTATCTATACTATTATAATGAGAAGAGAACTTGCTAACCATAACTGATTTTTTTTACGGATATAACCCTCAAATATTAAAAAACTTTGAAACATAATTAATTAATAGGGACAATAATGTAAATTAATAAAATTAAAATAAAAATAAAATAATAACTACCCACTACCCATATCTAGAAAAAACTTTTTTATTAGAAAAATAATAAAAAAAAAGATGAGAGTGGAAGTATTATATAATTGAACATGTTTGGGACTGCTTTTAAAAGGCATAAAAGTGCATTTTAAATTTGGTAAAAGCGCTTCTATACACAAGTGCTTCTCAAAGTCAGTGCTTTTTAAAACCACTTTCAAGTGCCTTTTAAAACTAATCCAAAACACATTTTATTTTTGTTCAATTTTTTTAAATATATAATTATTATTTTTAAATTATGTCAAAAGCGCTTTTGAGTATTTTTATAAGCAATCTCAAATAGACCCAATATCTATACTATTGGCAACTATAATTGAATTTTTTTTACTTTAATAACTCTCAAATATTATATAATCAACTGCCTACTATTTTTTAGAAAAAACTGCTCACTCTCATACCCATAAGGTATGCTGTCGTTTTTAGTGTATTTGTAAAGAAATCAATCATATTAAAAACAACGTTGTCATTTGAATTGTATAGATGAACACGTACCTATTCTCAAACAAGAGTTGAAGCGACGATAATATCAATCAAATAGCTATAAGGGAAACGACTGAGCCAATAGCTAGTAGATTTATAGGCTAGGAAAAAAAAATCTTATCTATACTATATATTAAGAGAACACCTCTTGTGAACCAAAACAGAATCTTTGTACCAAAATAACTCTTAAGTATTAAATAACTTTTGATAAAAGTAACTAATAGGGAAAAAAGTAAAAAGCAAAATAATTAATAAAATGATTAAAAATAAAAAATAAAACTACCAACTGCTTTTCAAAAAAAAAAAAAAAAAAAAAAAAAAAAAACAAATTAATTAATAAAAGAATTAAAAATAAAAAAACTACCCACTACTTTTTATAATAAAAAAAACTGTTTCTAAAAAAAAAAATGTGCATCAGGTCAGTATATAATTAAGCTATGTTAACACACTCAAAAAAATTAGCCCACTATTCTCTCTCAATTTCAGCCCACCATTCTTTTAGCTCACTCTAATTGATTTTCCTGGCTTCGCCAGACTTGGGTTGATTATGGAAAGCTGATATAGCTACCGTTCTAGCTTATCAATTAATAAATTTATCTGATTCTAAGAAAAAAAAAGAAGGTAAAAGAGCTGGTGAAGCCTCGAACAGTATTTTGACCAAAAATTGTATCAAATACAACCTGACTTATAATTAAAGAGTTAAATACAAACATTTAGTGATTATTGTTCATATTATATATTGTTTTTTTTGGTAGTTGATCATTTCTGAAAGAGAACTTAAAATATAGATGGTTTCGATTGTCAAGTGGAAGCCTCGAAGAGCTTAAGTGCTTAAGAAAGAGGGTGATCCACTTTGAATTATTTACTCCCCTAAGGCTTCGTTTGGTTCACGGAAGAGAAGTCAATTCCTTTGTCTTTTCCATGGAGATGAGAAATTAACATTCCTGTCAAGATTCATTTCCTATGTTTGGTAAAGCAGAGAAATCATTGAGGAAAAGACCATTTGATTTCTTTTCCAGTGTTTGGTTAGTGTAGGAAAGGAAAACAAAAGTATATTAATATTTCAATAATACCCTTGTATTTAAATGTAATCAAAAATATATTAATGTTCTTCATGGGTATATTTGAGAATAGTACATTTGAGTGAGGTTATTATAGTCATAAATTTTTGTAATTAATGCAGGGAAAATAGAAGGGAACATCAATCCCATGAGGTCTGAAAGGAATGATCTTCCCCCTTATTTTCCCCTATGTCAGGAAGATACTTCCCAAATTTGTGTTTGCCAAACAAAGGAAAGGAAAAAGTTTCCTTTCCTGATTCCTCAAATCCGTGAACCAAACATGGCCTAAATGTATGTCCTTAGGCTTGAACCGAATAGTAACTTGCTTCGTGTACTTGTGTAATTTAAAGCCAATTAGATAGAGACTGTATTTTCCACTGATCAAGATATATGTGGTAGCAATTGCAATCTGCAACACTTCTTAACAAGTAGAGTATTTACTATTTAGGCTTCTTAATTTACAATTCGAATTCTACTAGCTAGAATGTCACCCATCTAGTCTTTGCCTAAGATCGATGAAACTCGGAACCTTCAAGAAAACGGGTCTGAAATGCAGAAAAAGAAAACTCTCCATGAACTGCATTCGCTACATGAACATCGACGATCATATGCTTATTGTTCGCAAACATGACACTGAGTCAGTGCAGACTTGATTCCTTTTTTCATTCTCTCAACGAATTCAACCTTTCAAATTTTTTTTTTCAGCTGTAAACCTCAACAAATTGGAAATTCGAAAGTTTCTTTAGGCTGTGTAGTAGTGTAGTAGTGTAGTACTAATGGGGATCGTTGTGCATTGAAAAAGTTCGAACCAGACGCATCAAAGTTAGCTTTTCGATCGTAGGCCTAATTAGCCCATCAAATGAAAGCATATAGAAGAAGTAATGGGCTTCGTTTTATCCCAGCTCCGATCCTTCACTAAGCTCGATCAGTTTTGCTTGGCTTCTGCACACTTCTCAACATTTTGCGAATAAGAGTTGGAATACGTACGTTTTTTCACAAGTAGCAATACGCAATACAAAGATTGAAAGAAATAAAAAATAAAAAATAAAAATAAAGAAAAGAATGAAAGTAATCAACACCAGAGCTAGCCCAAAGAAACAGTTAAAAAGCAACTAATTGACTACCATTCCAATTATAACAACCCAGTTAACTTTAGCTATAGATCCAGGAATTCTGCATCTGATGATAGCTACATTACAGTACATATTAATCCAAAGAAGCTTAATCATAGTAGTACTAAAGCTATTTTTTAGGGTTTGATATATATCCCTGTCAGCTGATATTGCTTCAAAGAAAATACAGTAAGAAGGTATATCTCCGATCAAATAATTGTCTGTTAACCCCACAATTCAAAAGCAGATTTTGCCGAATTCTGCCAGACAAAAATCAAGTTGCATGATCGAAAATATATGTGCCACCGTATTGAAGAAACACTTACATTGTTGCATGACGTATTGAAATTCTCAATTAATTAGTGATCATATTCTCAGTATTGGGGTGATAATTCGTGTTAGCATGTTGTCTAGCTCAGTCGTGTCATTTCATATAAATATTTCAACTCTAACCCAACCCCTTTATAATCATGTCGTGTTCGATCGGGTTAACCTGTTTAACCCATATGCATGCAAGACTAAAGTTATAATTAATTAACTGAGATATTAATTCCTTCATTTCTAACCAAAAAAAATATCATCTGTACATTGCTTATAATGAGGACTACTGTGTGAGAATATTGAGTGTTATCCCACATTGAAGAAAATTGACCTTGCAAATGTGTTTATAAATATTTGAGTTTCTCCAACTATTGTCAATTAGTTTTGGTTGTGACGCTCATATTACTTTATCATACTGTCTATATACAAATGCCCTGCTCAATCTCTAAGCCATTCTTGCCCTGCAAATATGTACAAGACAACATACTCGAACCAACTTAGGAGATGCTACATACTCGTTCATATGGTTTTATTTGTTTTTAACCCGAGGTTTGAAGCAATCAAAGAGTTCATGATCACCTCAGGCTTATCAGCATCTGAAAGCAATCGTGCGCATGCAGACTGAGTTTGGACAAGAGCCTATCTAGCTAGTGCTATTCCTTTCTAATCTTTCTTCAAACTTTAAACTTTACTTGTTCATTTGTGGGTACGTTATATGTTCTTCGATCTTTTGGAAAACTCTTTGATTTACACAACAACGAGACAGAGATGACATACATGGACCCAGACAGATTGAGATGGCACACTTTCCTTGTGTCTCGGCCCCAGATTTCTTGTCCATTTCTCGAATTTTTTCATGAACATCATGATAGCCTATTCTTGCATATGTAGCTCGACAGAATATGAAAAAAGAAAGACAGGAGCAAAAGGGTAATGCCGTGACACTTTTTATAATTTGTTTTATTAGTCCAATTATCTTTTGTTTTGTCAATTCAAAGTTTAACTACCCCACTTTTTTTTTTCCTGAAAAACAAAACCCTCCTCTTCTTTCTTTTGCCCCATGTCGTTCCCCTTTGCTTTGTTTGGTTTTGTCCCCTCTTCAGTTGCCTTTGTTTTTTTTTAAATCTTTTTCAGTTCCCCTTTCAAAGTCAAAAAAAATTGCCTTTTGCCCCTTTGCCTGTCCCTTTGTTTGGCTGGGTTGGGCCACGGTGACGTCGCTCGGGTACGCCTTCGAAGCCCCCCCCCTCGTTCCCCCCTTCCGCCCTCTTCTCCATCCGCTTGTCTTTGCTTAGTTTCTAGGTGTGGTTTTTTTCAATATTTGCTTTCTTTTACCCAGTTGTTGTTTACTTAGTTAAAAGTTTGTCTTTGGGTCTGTGTAATCGTCATTGTTTCGCGAGAGGGGGTATGTTGTATCTAAAGTTTTTGTTGTTTACGGGTGTCAGTGTTGTAAAGGTTGCGGGGGGCAAGCGGGTCCCTGGTCCGCCGGGCCGTCAGGCGGTTGTGGAGCCTGCGCACCGGGCGGCTCGGGGCCGCCCTGGGCGCCCCGGGCCCCCCGCCTAACCCGGGGCGCCGCCCCCCAACCTCTACCCTAAAAGCGTCCCCCGTGATTCGGTAGGCCCCGTAAAGGTTATGGGGGAGTCGTTTCGGTCTCTTTGTTGAAAAACTACCGGGCTTGCCCTTTTATCCCAAAAGCAAAGCGTGGAAGCCCCGGGGCAGAAGCGGCCCGAAGGAAGAAAGGCCCGGGGCTACCCAAACCGCTCCCCGCGCCCACACCCGCCGTGTTGGGGCCCAAGGCCTTTCCTTGGAACGCGCCCCGGGGGCATGCCCCGGGGAACCCCCCCGACCCCCAGCCCCAGAGTCTTTCTGCTGATCGAAGGTTAAATGGGGGATGAAGCAAAGCCAGATCCACTAAGAAAATTTCAAGGGGACATCTGTTCCGGAACATCGGTGGCTCAGCGCCCCGCCCGTCCACGAAGGGGGCAGTGTTTGCCCGAGTTTCACCAATACCCCGAGGGCAAGCTGGGGGTTCCCCATTCCTTTGCGTTGCCCTATCTACCAAGTTTCGCGGTAAAAGAAAACCCAAGGGGTAAAAAACCACCCGTCCCGTGGGCCGGAAAAACTTTCTTCGGGTGTGGAAGACGTTGCGCTAATTTAGATGTAATGCAATAGAAAAGGTTTGCAAGTAGTCGCCCTGGTAGTGGAAAGATAAAGCGGGTTGAAGCCGCTCTGAGTTGCTAATTTGAAAGAAAATGCCTCGGAAGGAGTAAACTACCCCCCGCACTTTAGCCCGGAAAAGGTTGTTTGTCAGAGCCGTGCCAAACTCCGGCTCGTAACTTTCCGGTGTAAATGTGAAGGAAAAAAATTTCGGGCTAAAGGCCATTGTCCTTATTGCCTTCGTTCTCTTGCATAGAGTTGCTTCCAGTCTGTTGCCTCTTTTTCTGGCCTGTTTTCGAATAGAGCAAAACCCAGCAGCTCGGATCACCCCCTATAGCAGTCCTTTGTCAAGGAAGATTTTCCCCTTTTGGTGTGCTAACGTTCCTGCCGACTCTTGGGGGCCACCTAGTGGATGTTTCCCTTGAGTAACTTATCAATTCACTAAGAAGTTCCTTTCATAATAGCGCTTCCACTTGTATGAAAATTTTAAACTATCATATCCTAGGATTGGGACTGAGGCAGTTCGAAAAGAAAAGATCGCAGTCAAGAACTGTCTTTGCCAGCTGAACGTTGAAACCCCGTCCCCGAAGGAAGAAACCCTTGATGGTCAACGCCGGGTGGGATTCGGTTTGACGTCCAAGTGGGGAAGGGCCGAACTTTATCTGTTCACATGTTTTGGCACGGCCCCTTACATTGTTTAACGTCCGACAAAACCTATCTTGAGTAAGTTATTAATTATGCCTCTCTTACGTATCTGATTTCATAATCAGCGGTTGAACTAACATCTGCGTAAGCACCGGAAAAGCCGTAAAAGCCGTCGAAGGAGGATAACCTAAGCAAGTGAAACGGGCAAATGATTCATTTCCGGGATGGTTTCAAGACCTATGTAATTTCCCGGCCGGCGTTGCAGGGGCGGGTGGGAAACTCTGGGGGGCGGTGCTGTAAGGGGGGTACCCCAAAAGGGGGGGCCCACCGGGCCTGTCCGAGTTTTGGGTTCGAAAACGGTATGAGTTGAACAGTATAGGGTTGTATAGTAAAGTGTCCCGTGTTATATATGGTTGTTTCTTACGGTTTTATTTTTTTGTTTCCTCTTCCGTTGATATGAAGAAGAAAAACTATTATCATTGGCTCAAACTAGGTAAGAATTTTCTTTTATTCTGCCTTCATACTGGGGTTGAAGGGTGTTCTCGTCCGCCTTACCAAAGAGTTTCTATTTATAAAACATACGGGGCCGTGTAAAGAGCTATCTCCTAGTGTTGTGGGAAGGGGTGGGGAAAAAAGGGGGTGGGCCCGGGAGGCGGCCGAAGGGCATGAAGAACGATGCAAAGAGATACGTCTCACCAACGCAGTCCGAGGGGGAGGCAAGATTTTGAGGAAGGGGCAGGCGCAAATACTTACGTCTCATTGGGAGGGGGCTGTGAAGTTGCTCCTCTCCCTCCTCCTAGTTCCTCCCCCCCTCATTGGGGGTAGAAGGTGTCGTTGGTATGTATCGCCCACAGTTGTTAATTAGTTAAATTTAGGTTAGTTCATACTTTATATCCAACCCCCTTTTGAGAATTGTTATATATAGGTCGGCAATATATTAAGTTTTGGTGGGTTTGAATTTGGTTCCAACTGTTTTGTCTATATATATACATATACCATATATCATATATGGTATATGATCAGTTGGTTTTTTGAACTAGTTGTTGGTATGAATCAAGTTGTATATTTTAGTAGTTCCAGAACTTTATTAGCACTATATGTTATGGAGACACAAGCTTTTTTGCTGTGCAAATGGAAGTTGATGTATGGATGCTTATTGTAATATATAACAATGGTGTTTAGCCTAATCATTGTTCATGTCATGATGAAATTTTATTTGATGAAATTTTATTTTCAAATTACATATTGGATGTATTTACCACTAATTAGTGTGGCATTATTAGTGGAAAAAACTTTTCAATGGACTGAGGCGTTGTCCTAAGTTAAGCAACCAATTGAGAAATGGTTTCTTTAATCTAAGCAATGGACATTTATGTTAGTGGTAAAGATAGCAACCATAGAAAATTGGTTTCTTTAATTTAAGCAATGGATATTTATGTTGGTGATAAAGATAGCAACCATTAAAAATTAGTTGCTATGTTAGAAACTACATGGAGAATAGGTGACTACACATTTCTATTCCACTACCACAAAAAAAGGTTGCCATTGCCCTTATGCCACCCCATTCCCTACAACTACCATGTTAATAGTTAGTGAAGAGTAGCTAAAGTCTTAAGCAACTTTTATTAGTTGCTTAGCTTCAGTTTTAGTTGCTTAAAAAAGGTGACTATAGGCCACTTTTGTTGTAGTGGCACTTGCTAGCTAGATTCCAATTATTTGGAGTTTTTTTTTTCTTCTTATTGATGCATCATGCATGCGTCGATCTTTGTTTGTTTTCCAATATGCGGAGCTTTGTTTGATAAGGATATTATCATAAACACTAGAAATATTCACACACCCATCGGGGTGTGGAATTGAAAGTAGTTATCTGAAGAATGTATAAAGAATGTGGAGTAGTTCTTGAAAAATATTTACACACCCGATGAAATCTATAGACATATATATCCAATAAATCCATTAGGGTTTGTCCAAAGTAGTAAAATGGTGGTGTACAAGAATTCCTGCAAAAACATGTGCTTGAGTGAGAGCTCTCACAATCCTAGCGCCGCCCATGGTGGCATTCAACCTTGGGGGCATTCTCTAATATTCGTTCACTCATGTATCTGAGCATACCGGTGTGACCCAACCCATCGGCTTTAGGTCGAGAATTTTCTCACTTTCGAGTCGGATTCTTTCGATCTGATGTGGATTTGATCAACCCATTCTCAGGCATCTTCATGGTCCTTTGAATCAGTGTTGTTGGCCGGCACTGTTTGGGTGCTTGTGGCAGATCGTGGTGGCAAGGGTCGGTGGTCGCTAACAAGATTAGTACTGGTTACCAAGAGATAGTGGCCTTGGCCTTTTGGATTCTAGTGATTGGTTTGGTTTAGTGGTCACAGTGTCATAAATGAATTTATTGGATGAGAATTGAGAGTACATGAATTATTTTGATGAAATTAAAAGTTCAAGGACTAAATTAATTAGACCTCTAAAGTACAATGTAGTAACCATAATTTAGTCCTAAAATATATAATGAAAAATTAATAAACATACCATACTAATAGTATAATTCTCTTAAAATTAAATCGTTACCCTCCTAACGTATTTTCTTGTTGGGGAGGGTCATACCCTTGTCTCTCTATTCTGTGACCGTCATCGTCAAGGTTTGGCCTTGGTTCTGGCCCTCTATGCCTGCAATCCTCCTCGGATCAGTCCATAAAGTCTTCTCCGGTCTCCGACATCACTATCTAGTTTTCTCATGGTGGGATCCTCGGTTTGTTGGCCAGTCGTGGCTCTTGTCCTTCCTGGGTTAGTTTTCCTTCCCTGTTATTGGGCGGTGCAGCTCTTCTTCCCTTCAGCGGTGGCTTTAGCTTCGCAAGGGTTTTGGATCTAATGGCTCGGCGGAGGCGGTTGTCTTTTCTGGGATTCTTCTTCCGTCTCTCTCTTTTGGTGATGGTGGTCATGGCGGGGTCGTCAGCAATTTCACTTTTTGGTAGTAAGTCCGGCTGCCGAATTTCTCCATTGTTGGAGGCTCGAATTGGTTTCAAGATCAGGGGATGGCTAGACTTGTGCCTTTTGGCTTGGTTTTGCTCTCCCTTGTTTTGTTAGTTGGCTCTAGGCCGTAAATTTGGTTATTTTTTTCAGGCTACTAAGAGCTTCTCCCACCATAGGTTATAGTTCATATCCTAAAAAAAAAAATTGACCTAGCCAAATTTAAGAAATTTGGCTTATGATTTCATAGGTTATATTGAGGGCCCCCACATTATTTTATTGTTTCTTTTATCTTTCATATCATTTTATAATAGTTAGTTAATAACAATATTCTTACATAATATTTGATATATATGTTTACAATTTTTGAAAAGAAAATAACAAAAATATATGTTTACAATTTTATAAATAACTGGCTGAAAAAAAAATTATATTTATTATTGGCCTCGTCAAAACCATACTCGGAGATAAACTCCGAGTTGGGAAAAAGAGTACCAAAATGTGAAGAATTAAAACATAAAAACAACAACATAAATTGAAACAACAATGCAACAATTATTGAAATACAAGAAAAAAAAACAAAAACTAGCTAATATTCTGGTAGATCAACATCATAACTTCCTCCGAAACCACTTGAATTTTGTAACGGAGTATCAAAATTTATAGATTATTGTTATCATACATTCGAAGTAACAAATCTTGGTCACGATCAAATACGGACAAGACCGAATTACAATAATCAATAGTTCCATTTGAAGATAGAGAAGATGATGATACTTCAAATGGATCCATTGTATTTGTGAGAATGATTGAAGAATTTTTCCAAAATTGATAGATGATGGAAATAGTGATAATATGCAAGTTTATATAGGAATTTTTAAAAAAATATATATATAGTAGTTGTTTTTGGTTAATTAAAATATATAGTTGTTAACAATTAATAAATATTTAATTTTAGCCTACCATGACAATACTAAACCAACAAAGTAGGTTAAATAAAAATTTTATGTAGAATATTCCATTTTAGGAAGGTTAAATTTTAGCCTATGGTGGGAGAAGCTCTAAGTAGTGAATTAAATTTGGTTATTCAAGGCAAATGTTCGATTACCTAAGTAGTGAATTAAATTTGGCGTATTCACTGCGGGTGGGTCACCGTGTATTTTTGTTTCACATTACTGATTAATGGAATTGACACTCCAATCCTTTCAAAAAAAAATGTTACCCTCCTAATTAGATTATCACATACGTACTAAAAAATAAAACATTGTTTCATGTACGTGCGCCTACATCTTTGAAGCTTTTTGAATCCTCAGTTAATTCAATAAACATGTAATTGTTTCTTTTGCTTTTTGTTATTCTCGTTAATTTGATGAAAAAAAAATATCAAAGCTTACTTTGGTTATTCATAGTTATTATTTCTAGACCGTACCGTAGTCATCAGAAATTTAAATATGTGTTGAAAGTTTAGTTTGGTTGATACCCATTGAGTGATATGGAGGATGACAAGATACATAAAATATGATCACTTTTTTGACTTAATTGAAAACCCGATTAATCAAAAGCTCTATGATTTCACTTATTTAATTAAATTTTCTTTTCCTTGAGAAAAAAAAATTAATCAAAAGCAATTTGGGTTTGTGTCATTTTCTGGAAACACACACATGGAAAGAGAAAGGCGAAGGACATGAGTGGAGAAACCAGGCTAGAAAGCAGAACATGCAGCCCCATTTATTTGCTTCAGACCTTTTTGCTTCAAATTAAGTCTCTCTCATGTGGTGTAACACAAGCCAGCCAGCCAGGGTATGAAATCTAGTGCTAATTTTCAGGGAATTTTTTTAATTAAAGTGCCCCCAAAATATATTGGAGAAAAGGTCACAAAGATTCTTGTATGAATTAGTAGTTGAAGAACAGTTGGAATTGTTGGAATTGTATAGAGCACAATACTCAATGCTCTAATGATTAGTTGTTGATCAATGGGTGATTGCTTATTGTATTTTCGTGCGGAGTTTTCATTTTCATGGAATAATTATATTTGAGTTTCTTTGAAGCAGAAAACAGAAACGTGCATGCAGTCATTATAGCTAGGGTTGCTCCCACTTTCTTCATGTTCCACCAAAAAGAAAAAAGAAAAGAGAGAGAAACACATGTTCATTGGAAGTATCCAATGTATTTGAAACATCAAAATCAATTTCTCTACTAACTTCATGCATGCTTATTTTTGTGTGGCACGCATCATGATCTCAAAAAAAGAAAGAAAATAATTTACACTGTCAAGTTAAGAAAACAAATAACACCGTATACAATCACTATGAATGCATGATCACATGGATTTAATGACCCATATTGGCATGGTAATATGGTATGGTGATGAATAACTAATTTAATTTAATTAAAACCCAACAACGATTTGTCTTGGTCTTTTCGGCCTAGACATACATACATACACACACACATATGTATATATGTATAAATTTTCAGGGGTACTTCAAGTAATTTGGTTTGTAGTATCTACACTATTCCCAGCATATACCATATGAAACTTATAAGTGAAGTCGATAAATAATGTTACGTGAGTTGACTCAAATGACCAACTAACAATTGATGTAGTACGTCCTATAATGAAATTTCTTTTGACAATATGGAATTGGATCATAAGTTTTACCTTTCCTCCTCAAAATGATTACATAAAAGAGCTAACTAGCTAAGATCGAGGACTTTCTGAATTATTAATAATAACAACGCAGTCAATTTTTCTCTTTAATTTGCTTACCAGCCTTACCTTATTCAATGAATCTTACGTGCGAATCTCATTTTTCCATGCATCATTCTGAGAATATAGTAACAATTTTAGTGGTCAGACTTTTTATTTTTAATTTGTTTGGTCAGAATTCGAACACTGTTTTTGGTCGATAAATGAAACATTTTTTATTTTTATTTTTTTATAACCAAATGAACTGATTTTTGTTAATCTGCTAAACTAAAGAGGACACGCATGCACAATAAATATCATGATTAAAAAATAGTATATGTGGACCAGACAACTCTTTCACTATATAAACCCTAGAGTTATACCAACTTCAACCACCCAATTCTAAGACTGGTTCACACCTATCCCTCCCTTAAGCGCCATGAGCTACCCAAGATTAGGTGCCACCCACATAACCAGCGGCGTCACCACCGTCGAGTGCCACAAACAAGTCCGGTCATGGCGCCTTCTCCGCTCTCTGATCGAACTCCTCATCCCAACTTGCAATTGCACCTTCATAGGAGAAGAACACCAAGAAACCAAACAATTTGGCTTCCACTACCCACGACCGAGCTTGGCTTACCCCAACAACATCATAACCGGCACCATATTCGGTTATCGAAAAGGAAAAGTCCATTTCTGCATCCAAACTAACTCCAAGTCCAATCCAATCCTCCTCCTAGAATTGGCTCTTCCCACAACAGTCCTTGCTAAAGAAATGCAAGGAGGGTTTCTCAGAATCGCCCTCGAGTCTGCTACTTCGGGGTATAACAGTAATTCACCAAACTCCAGCTCTCTATTGTCCACTCCGGTGTGGACTATGTATTGCAATAGCAGGAAAGTTGGGTATGCGGTTAAGCGAAGGCCTTCAAAGCATGACTTGGAAGCGTTGAGGCTGATGGGTTCGGTTGCGGTGGGTGCTGGGATTATAGGTGGGAGTAAGGAGCTTAATTATGGTGATGATGATGAGATTATGTACCTGAGAGCCAATTTTGAGAGGGTTTGTGGTTCGCCAAATTCGGAATCGTTCCATTTGATTGACCCAGATGAGAGTATTGGCCAGGAGCTTAGTATTTTTCTGTATCGTTCAAGGTGACCATAAGTTTTTGGTTCATGGAGGAATTGGCGGGCACGGTGTATCTACTTCACTTTTTGCTTTGCTAGCAATCCATAATTTTTACCCTTCTTTTTTGAGCTTTGCTTTGAGTAGCAGGCTTTGTATTGGGTATCAATTAGTTATACAATTAAGAGTTCTCGATCGGTTTACTTGTAACTATTTGGAGAATAATTAAGTACTTTAATGGGGTGTGCTCATATGTCATGTATCAAATTTGTTGAGAGAATCTAATTAGAAGTATTATTTTTTTCTATTTGGCCAACTTCTTAATTTGTGGTATGATGAGTACTTGAATATGGTGTTTGTCTCATCCGATCCTGCCTCAAGGCTTTGATTATAAGTTACAACCCTAGAGGCTTAAATGGTATTTGTTAACTAGTATTATGTTTGAAAACTTGAAACCTCCCATTGAAGTTGACAAAGGAGGGCAATTAGTTCATGTTCTTTTCTTTTCTTTTTCCATTTTGGATAAGAAACAAGTCTAATTAAGAAAAAAAAAACAATTCTCACATATATAAAAACGGGTGCATATATGCAAGATCCTTCTTAGTACTAATATAATAGCATACCACGTATCTATTTAAGTAATCAGCAAGTGATCAGTTATCATGAAAACATAGTTATACCCATGCACCTCTTAATTATATACAAGAAATTACAAGGCAAAACAGAGCCAACAGAGTCCTTCAATTCATTATGTTTAATTTAAAATGGCATGGGGATACCATGGCATGCATATGCTTAATTATTTGCTCTTTGGTCTGCACTCTGCAGGGCAAGACGTACATGATTTAACTAGCTTGATGGACCACCAAAATATATTTTGGTCGAAAACAAATTGCTTTGGCTACTAGCTAGTGCATTTTGTTACCCCTTTTCCACGAGGGACATGACTCACTAGGGGCTAGGGCATGCATTTTATTTCTCTTTGTTTATAACCTGGCCGGTGTTGGCCCTGTGGGGTTGTTCTGTCTTTCTTTTCTTTTGTTTGAAATGGTATGCAGTTGCATGAGCTGTTGCACTGAGATTCCTTGTGTCGTTGTATTAAAAACTGGACACCAGGTTGGTGTTCTATTGTACTGCTGTCTGCTCAGCTTCAAAAGTAAGTGGCTAGTACTCGACTGACTTACAATACAATCTTATCAACACCTACGCTTCATCTAATCTTTTGTAATACCAGCAATGATGAAGATTTCTTCGCTTTAATTAGAGTATACTTTCTGTACCAAAAAGTATATATGAGTAAGTCGTAATGTTTAAGGATAAGCAAATGAACTAAAATAGGGTTGATCATTTGATCATCATAAGTTTTTGTTCTATAACTTTGATGTTTGATGTGCTTTCCGAATTAATTTCTAGGTCAGAGAGTTACAGTTTCCGTGATGAAAAGGTAAACAAGATCACTACGCTAGCCAACCCAAGTATTACTTAACTAGCTAGGAAACCCAACCTCTTCAACAATGCTCTATAAGCAGCATCACTTACCCTAAAACATAGTTTCTAGCCAACCACATCCAATTAAAGTATTGAATACGATTATACGAAGAGGATCAATCAGTGAAGTTCACAGTACGTACAGTTCAACAATCGAAGTCACAGTTGCATGGAGCCCTCCCTTGAAAGGATCGAAACAGTACGAGAGAAGTACTCTCTGGCAAGCTGTCGAGTAGAAAGAAGCAGTATATATATATGTCGAGTCTACTCAGGTTTCCACTACCTTGAAATATGAGAGCACGCGGGAGAACCAATCCAAGCTAATACGTACTCACAACTTTCTATAGCTCAACATTCACGCCTCTCCCTTTGAGTCTTTGCAATATCTTTGGTTCGATCTATAGTGAATCAATTAGCTTTATAATATGAAGCTAACCACCCCGATGAGTTCACTAGCTGCACAATGTTATCACTCATAAGAAACCTTGGAGAAATCATTATATTGATACAGAAGCCATGAATGGCATACAAGCTAAGAGTTTGTTACGGAAGTGAGAGAATGAAAAAGGTTTACGATAAGCCATGGAAGGCATAAGCTCACTGTATTGTTACACGTGAGAGGACAAAAGCAATCACAATCAATCAAGCCTAATGAAAACCAGAATGCTAATTACATTGTATACTAAGGTATCTCCATTAGGATTAGAACACGTGTCCATCTATAGTAGCTTAACAATCACACACAATCACACACAATCCTAACAATTAATATATTTTGTAGATCCATAATTCTCATATATCTTTGCAAAAATCAGAGATATATGGAATTGTTTAGACGTTTGATTGTTATCATCATAATCATCATTTATATATTTTATGAAAGACATTAATTATATTTGTCCATATGTTTTTCGATGATCAAAGTTAAATGAACTTATTTAGACGTTTGATTATAAGCTTTTATAAGGAATGATTTTGTAAGCTTTCTAAGATGTCTCTACTTTACTTGCACAACAACTTGGTGCTTAGGTGAGTGAGGTAGATGTTGATTTTTCTTTAGAAAGCGAGATGTAACTCGCTAGGAAATTTGGAACAAGCTTGCTTAAATACGAGCTGAAAATTGATTGTAATTAGTGGTATTTTCTTAATTGAAAATTGGTCTGATAAACTACATTACCGATTTCTTGATTAAGTCTATGTATGAGGCTAGCCTTCGCCCCCTTTTTTTTTATTAGAAATTTTCTCCCTAGGAAGGATCCCCTCCAACCCCCTAGAAGGTAAGCTGAAGAGACTAATCTCCCTTCGCGGAACAGGCTGCCGTTGGCCAGTGGCCATTGGTGCTTAACAGGTGCACGAATTCAAAGGTCTATCAAACCTGCCCAAGTTGGGTTTCGAACCCCTGACCTCCTATTACCAGGATGCAGGAACAGTTATCCCCCAACTTAGATGGTACAAGTTTGCCAACTTGATCACACCAAGTGGTTGCTAGTCTTTGGCTTTTGACTCATAATAGAATCAAACTTCTCGTATAAAAAATAGAAAAATAGGTTGAAGTATTATATTTTCCTTCAATAATGAACATTTGGGCCAACTATACAGTAATGAGATCTTGAATCATAATTGGCGAGAATCTAGAGAATGGCCATCTAACTTAATGTTATATTTTGCTCAACTATACGTTTGGCCCAAAGAAGAATGGGTTCGGAAACATTATAAGGTGACTATTCTCACCATAAAACGTGCTCACCACACCCAGCATCGTGCTAACATGCAGCTAGCCATGTACTGCATCACATTAATTCAAGAAAAAACAATTACCGACCAAAGAAAAAAAAAACAGTTGTATTCGTATATTTTGGGTTCTTAGTTGTATTAGTATATTTGTGACATTAAGTTTTTTTTTTTTTTTCAGGTGAACTATATTGTCAAGAACAATAAAATACAAAAAAAAATTAAGAAAATAAAAACCATAACTAAAAACTTAATGAAATCAAGTTAGAGTTAGATTATTACGTTTGGGGTTTGGTCTAATCCGGTATTAGGGAGGGGCTAAACTCCTTACTTAGAGCAATGCCAACAATTATATTATATAGACTCAAAAATTTAAATTTCTATAATTTTTTTTGTCGTACCTTTAATATTTTCTTTATAATTTATTATCCACAATTAAATATGATATTATAATCAAATAATTTATAATGCAAATGAATACAATTTGAAAAAGAAAAGGGAAAAGCGTACAAAATTTAATAAAAATGTTTGGCTATAATTTTAGAGTTTGTTAGGGTTTCATTATTGTTGTTGTTACGTTGAAATCAACATCTTTGCTAATAGTCTTTGGCTCTTTGCTGAGACTTTGATGTAATGTTAAAATTTGTCTAAAAAATTAATTGATATGATAAAATAAAATAAAATAAAAAGTAGATACGAAAGGATTGGGCTAAAGAAATGTAGACAAGTGGACAATTTTTTATTTGGACAGAATTTTGGCGGTTTTTTTTAATTAATAAAAAAATCGAAGTTGTATTTTTGTTTTTGGCCAAGAGTAATGTTTATTACTTTATTAGTGGGTTATGACTTGAACTGACGTTAACTTTGAGAGAGAGCAGCAACTTAACCAACCTAACCGTCATCGGAAGTCTGGTAGCTGAAGTTAGAGAGAGAAAGTCTGTAGTTCTAGAGTAAGAAACTCCACACTTCCAAAGGAAATATTAGCAAAAGACAGTTGAACTATTATTCCTCTCCACCTTCTCTTCAAAGATCCTAGTCCTCAAAAACAAACACTCCCCATAAAATTAAATATACCCACTTTTCCTTCATCTTACTTGCCATCTTTCAATGGTACATATAATGTCTCTCTTTTCTTTTCAACTTCTTTGCTGCATTTGGTACCATGGGAAGCTTCAAAATCCCCACCATTTTTACTTCCAAAACCCACCCAAGGCTTCCTTATCAAAACCCCATTCGCAAAAATCTCATAGACAAACCCGAAAGCCAGAATGTCTCCAGCAAGGTCTTTACATTCTTGCGCAGGCTTATGTCCGGAGGTGTTTGTTCTATCTCTTTAACTTGTGTGTGAATTCATCGTTTTGTTATTGGAGCTGTTTCTGATTTGGGTTTGTGTTGTTTGATTGGAATGTGCAGGAAAAATTGATGGGGGGTCAAGGACAGAGGCAGAGGAGAAGCTTTACTCTTGGCTATACGCCTTGGCGCAATCCGATAAGGATTTGGTTTTCGAGTATGTTCGATCCACCGAAAGAGGTCAGTACTGTCTTTAATTACCCACCTTGATTAATTTCTATGATCTTGTTGTGATCAAACTTATTAGGAAATGAATCAAAGAGATTTGGTTTGACTGTTTGACAAAGGAAATGACTGAAGGCATTATTAGGTTGTGTACTGATTTTGCGATCCAAAAGATAATATGGTGTAGTTGGTATGAAATGCCAAGCTGGGATATAGGAAATGGCTCAGTTCGATGTGATAACTAACTTGCATTGCCTTGCCAAAGGGTTGCCGCATTTTCAGTCTTTCTTGTATGCACAAATGATGAGGCTTAAGCAATTCTATGTAAATGGAAATGTGAATAGGATGATTGTGGGGACAGTATTGTATCTCTTTGCATTCTTTCATAGCAATGAGCTTTTGCTTCTCTGCAGGCTTGAGCTTTACTGAAGCTGAAAGGAGATTGAAGGAAAATGGCCCGAATGTTCCTGTTGATTTTTCTTTTCCGAGCTGGTGGAATTTTTTGTGGCATGCTTTCTTTCATCCTTTTAATATCATACTGATCGTCCTGTCTGTAATCTCGTACATAACCAGCGACAGCCCAAATGGATGCATCATGCTTGTTTTGGTTTTAGTAAGTGTTTGCCTCCGGTTCTATCAGGTATTTTTGCTTACATTTTTTTAATCAGATAGGCGCATGCCATATGTTTCTATATTAAGCATACGGCACGGACTAATTCTCCATATTCCTTTCAGGAATACGGAAGTTCAAAAGCTGCCATGGAACTTTCAGAATTAGTAAGGTGCCCGGTCAAAGTTCAAAGATGTGCAGGTAGAGTTGTTCAGACTGAATTAGTAGTACAAATTGATCAAAGAGATGTTGTTCCTGGTGACATTATCATTTTTGAACCTGGAGACCTTTTTCCTGGAGATGTGAGACTTTTGTCTTCGAAACACCTTGTTGTAAGGTATAGTACCTGTAAAGTTTGCTGTCTTATAAATGGGACTTGTGAGTTTTTTATGTCGTTCTTTCTTTCTGTACAGCCAATTTTGGATTCCATGATCACTCCTTGCTTCTTGAACAGTCAGGCCTCATTAACCGGAGAGTCCTGGACAACCGAAAAAACAGCTGATATCAGAGAAGATCAAAGCACTCCGTTGCTAGATTTAAGGAATATTTGCTTCATGGTAAGCTAATATTAACTGTCATTGCTTTAACTTTGCTGGAACATTTGAATGTCATACTCCTAACATCAATGGTTGGACATTGAAAATGGAAAAAATGTTTTGGATGAAAAACTGTAGCTGCCAATTATTGATAATTGTGAATGCACGCCATTCAACTTAATAAATTTGGTCAAGCATTGAATGTTACTGAACAATTATGATATTTCCTGATGTTATATATGTAATTCAGGGAACAAATGTAGTATCAGGCAGTGGATCTGGTCTAGTGGTTTCCACTGGATCTAAGACATACATGAGCACCATGTTTTCAAACATAGGGAAGAAGAAACCACCAAATGACTTTGAGGACGGTGTCCGTCGCATATCTTACGTGCTGGTTGCCGTTATGCTAGTAGTAGTCACCATCATAGTTATAATCGACTACACTACATCTGGTGCTCTGACCGAGAGCATCCTTTTTGGAGTTTCAGTTGCAAGTGCACTCACTCCTCAAATGCTTCCCCTGATCGTTAATACAAGTCTTGCAAAAGGAGCACTTGCTATGGCCAGAGACAGATGCATAGTCAAAAGCTTATCTGCATTACAAGACATGGGTTCTATGTGAGTATATATTAACTATTCACTCATGAATTGATAAAATGAACATGTATAGACCAGTGGCTGCCTGGAAAGATAATAGTTGGATGACTTCTAGTCATCTTAAAAGTAGAGATTAAGACCTTTCTGTGCATGAACCCTCTTGTATACATTTTGTCAAGCTCCATTTGATATTTGATCAAGCAATGCTTTAAGCCACTTCCATAAGCTCGAAGTGGAAAACATTATGTCAAACTCTAAACTAGGTAGAAGATGGTACTTGTATTTCACTTTGTTTCATCGTTTTCACAACTTTCTTGTCATCAAGTTTTTAAGTTGAACTTCCATAGTCTAGTACTTTAGTAGTCATTTGCTGTGTTCTCTTTTTTACAGGGATATCTTATGCATTGACAAAACTGGTACCCTCACCATGAATCGTGCGATAATGGTTGGTCATCTTGACAGCTGGGGGTTAGACAAAGAAAAGGTTTTACAGTTTGCTTTCCTTAACTCATATTTCAAGACTGATCAGAAATATCCCCTGGACGATGCAATTTTGGCACATGTATATACCAATGGATACAGGTTCCAGCCATCAAAGTGGAAGAAACTAGATGAGATTCCTTTTGATTTCATAAGAAGAAGGGTATCTATCATCATGGAAAGAGAACAAGAAGGAGAAGACAAAGACCCTTACGGTTTTGATAGAGTCATGGTGATTAAAGGAGCTCTGGAAGAAGTAATTAAAGTTTGTTCTTTTATGGAGGATGTTGACAGGGGCACGACTATACCTCTCTCTCCAGAACAGTATCAAAGGATTTTAAATATGAGTGAGGAAATAAGCAATGAAGGACTAAGAGTTATTGGAGTAGCAACAAAGAAGCTGGAAACGGTATGTCTGGATTTATTTCTTACTCACATTCTTTATGAACACAAGTGTATCTATATATTTGATCGTAATTTTCAATGTGTCAAAACTTTTGAAGACTTTTCTATTACCTATTTCTACCAAATTCGAAACTACTCCTTTCCCCATGATAGTAAAGTCATTGATCTCAATATTTCTTGAACTCTTGAGCTGGTATAAAAGAAATGAGAGGATGGCACATAAAAAAGAAAACGAGTTCTGTTCTCTTATAATGTTGGCTAACCTTACAATTGTTGTCACAATGCAGCAAACAAAGTATGAACGGAAAGACAATGATGATACTTCTGAATCAGACATGGTTTTCCTCGGCCTCATAACATTCTTTGACCCACCCAAGGACTCAGCAAAGGAAGCTTTGTGGCGGTTGGCTGAGAAGGGAGTGAAAGCAAAAGTATTAACAGGTGACTCACTCTCTCTATCTATAAAAATTTGCAAAGAAGTTGGTATTAGAACTACCCATGTAGTTACGGGGCCAGAGCTTGAGCTACTCGACCAGGACTCCTTTCATGAGACTGTTAAAACAGCAACAGTCTTAGCTCGACTCACCCCGATGCAAAAACTCCGAGTTGTGCAGTCCTTGCAGACAGTTGGTAACCACATTGTTGGCTTTTTAGGAGATGGAGTAAATGACTCACTTGCACTGGATGCAGCCAATGTGGGTATAACAGTTGATTCAGGAGCATCAGTTGCAAAAGACTTTGCTGACATTATCATACTGGAGAAAGATCTCAATGTACTCATTGCAGGAGTTGAACACGGGCGACTCACTTTTGGGAACACAATGAAGTACATAAAAATGTCAGTTATTGCCAATCTGGGAAGTGTTCTCTCAATTCTCATAGCAACTTTGGTCCTCAAGTATGAGCCATTGACTGCAAGGCAGCTTCTTACACAGACCTTCTTGTATAGTGTGGGCCAGATTGCAATCCCATGGGACAAAATGGAAGAAGATTATGTGAAAATCCCACAAAGATGGTCAAAGAAAGGTTTGCCTATGTTCATTTTGTGGAATGGACCTGTCTGCACTGTCTTTGATGTAACTGCACTTCTGTTCCTTTGGTTCTATTATAAGGCTGATGGTTTGGAGGATCTTGATTTCTTCCATTCTGCTTGGTTCGTTGAAGGGCTTCTCATGCAGACCCTAATCATCCACTTGATCCGGACCGAGAAAATCCCCTTCATTCAGGAGTTCGCCTCATGGCCTGTGCTTTGTTCTACAGTTCTGGTTTCTGCTATTGGAATCGCGATTCCATACACCCCAATTGGGTTAGTCATGGGATTTGTCAAGCTTCCACTGTCCTACTGGGGGTTTTTGGTGGTGCTGTTTATAGGATATTTTGTTGTTGGCCAGTTGGTCAAGAGACTCTACATTTTGGTTCACAAAAGATGGCTTTAACTAATAGAATGAATTTCAGATAAGATTCATTTTAGCAGACTATTTAGTGTGAGCACAGAGAAATTTAGGAAGAATTTTTTTCTCATTTATCATTGAGAGAGTGTAATACATGTAGACTCAAAGTTGTTACAGGATTAATGACATTTTTGTAGATACTCAACTTCCACAATTTTATTGTACTCTGCAAATTTGCAAAATAATATGAAACACTGATGTTTGAGGCAGAAACGAAAGAAAAACTGCATTTAGATAAATTCCTCTCCAATTGCTATTTGACATTCATCTCTGGTGTCATTTGTCTCAACTCACAAGATATAATGCAGATAGAATAGCAATACAAGCAACACTAAACCGTTAACATTCCGTTTGTTGGGCGAACTACCTGCGTAAATATAAAGAATTTTCTGTTAAGAACATGGTTAATGCAAAACTAAGTCTGTACCTGGTGTGTCTGCATATATATTGATAATAACAAAGAACATGCTAAGTCTAGGCAATTACTCAATTGGAGATACTTGTTCCTAATGTTCCATTCAAAATCCCAGTGAGGTCTGTCATTCTTCAGTGTCCAGTAAGCCCATCCAAATGAAGCAGCATTGTACACTTCTAACTGGACCCTGCCAAAATCTTGATAATCCGACTGAGAGGCACTTGTTACGTTCCACTCGTTGACCCACTCTCCTGAAAAGAAATCCACTTTTGCACCTTTTACAACTCAGACTATATGAAACTATAGGAAATGAGTTTTCAGATAACAGCAAACAAGAAAGATTTCAGATCATTTCGATTCTTATTTCAATGAGGCTCAGATTTCATATGAGAACCAGAATGTAATAAGACCTTAAAGTAAAAAAGGTCTTAGCTGAATGAAGAAAAGGGATCCTGCCTTACCAATAAAAACAAGTGGACCGTTTGCACTGTTCAGGGCCTGCAATTGAGTTTCCCTGCTCTTGTATATGAATTGTATATTATCCGTAGGGTTCATGTTAACAAAGAAATTGTCAAAAAGATTGTAATAATGCAAATCCACCACAATATTATGTGAACCGATGTTAGCCTGAAAAAGTTCCAATGGATCTGCATTGCCAATTCTTTGGCAAATTATTACATAAGCTGTTGATGAGTATTTCCGAACAACTTGATAGCCTTGTTTGTAATACGAAACTAAAGTATCTAATGGAACAGTAGCAGCAGATGGTTCATTCAAAAGTTCAATTCCCAGCAAAGCAGGCTGTTTTGCATACCTACAAATGAAAGAAAGTCATGTTTCATGTTTGGCATGATTGAACTCTGGAGGGGACTTGAATCAAATGTAGAAGATGCACTACAGGTGCAATACAGCTACAAAGTACAAGGGAAAAGAAAAATGGAAATTACTTGGTGGCAAAACTATGAAAAAGGTTTCCATGCATGCAACGAGCCATAGTAGTTTTATCTATTTCACAGTACTCAAAACTCAAAAGGTTTGGCCAAAGAAAAAAAAACCAAAACCATACTTAAAAGGCATATGTATTCTAAATAATACATAGAGAACATACCTGGAAATTAGAAAGTCTATAACGTGCAATGTTTGTGAAATGGAATCTGGATTAGGCCAATTAGTTGAACCATCCCTACTAGCACTATGTTCCATCCCATTCTGAGAGCCAGGAGCCGCATGAAGGTCAATGATGCACCTAATATTATATGATCTGCAGCACAGTTCTAGTGTACGACATCAGAACTGAATGAGAAGTTTTAATATTAACAGTCTGAACTAAATTAGGGGGGAAAAGAACCTACTGTGCCCATGAGAATGCATTATCTAGAGCTTCCAAAGTTCCACCAATAAATGGTGCAGGAGGATCTGGATCATATGCAATCCACCAGCCAACAGGGATCCTCACAGTATTTATTCCATGTCTATACAGAAAATTGAAATCTCCTATAGTGATGAAACTGTTCCTATGTCTCTACAGTTTAAAAAGGTCCAAATATCAAATTAAAAAACAGAAGAAAAAGCTGTGGGAATCTGTTGTTCTCATGTAGAAATAATGTTTGATATCGAATATACACACTGGAAAATATAATAATTGGCACTGACCAAGGAAGACAATATGCAAAAAATATAACACAAGTAAGAAACTTGTGGATGCAAAAGTAGATGACAGATCCAAAGTCAGATGTCAAGTATATTCACACAAGTAATAAATAGGTATTAGGTACTGAATTTCCAAGGGTAAGTTAGAATATCTTTGTAATGGCCAATATTTAACTGAACAGTTCATTTTGAGCATCCATCTGCCGTATTAGTAGAATCAGTCAAATAGAAAGCAAAACATATTAGACAGATCCTAGAAGGTCTAAGCCTCTAAATACACTTACTACAATGGCAACTAAAAAGTAACAGAGATACCTTAAGAACATCCTTGGCCTTATTGTGTCCATACCCATTTGCAAGCTGGTAATCTCCATGCAAGTTATTAGCAACGATGGTCATTTCAAATGTGGCTGCATTATCATCCCATCCTGGTTTCCCTGGATAGTTTGCCATGAGCTGATTTTCCATTGTAGCCTGCAGGGGATATATGTATTACTAGTATATTCCAAGACTTCTATGAGGACCCATTGGACAATGAGATAGTCATCAATAATCAAAATAAATACTTGAACCCAGTGATAGATGAATAGTGGCTAAACTAAGTGCATGTGCGCAAGAGCACAATTCCTCACTCTAAATGTGATAATGTGGGCCTTTTCCATTCTTTTCCCAAGCTAAAGGAAAAATAGCTCAAAACTCAAACCTGCAAATATGTACCGCTCATTGTTTTGATGTGAACTCTGCCGTTGATATTTCTTTCAACGTAAAATGTTCCTGATGTTGAAGGTGATACTGCAATTTCAGAAACAGAGCAACCTTCACCACCATCACAAGTTAGAAACTGGCCTTGCAAGGTGCGGAATTGAAATTCTGATTCAGAAACTCTCCATAACTGCAGGAGCATAAAACCACAGCATAAGTTTAGTAACATGAACCACAATACGAGAGGACCTCAAGTTTACAGCATATAACTAATTCCCCCATTCCCATAATACAGAAATCCAGAAAGAAAATGAGGAAGAAAGCTAGTAATAAAATTATGGACATATGTCATTTAATTACCATTAACAACCAAAAAAAATCTCAAACTACTAACACTCAGGAACCTTATTTCTATGAAGAGCTAACTCTATGGTGTTCGATATATCAAAAGTATCATCCTATGCTAAAATTTCATGATTCAGCATTCTGCCAAGTAGGATAGGTCTTGTTAGCTCTTTTGGTAGCTTAGTAGCCCCTTTACCTAAATATCTGTTCATAAATCTGAAAAGGGGATTGATATGTGAGATAACTACTTTTCAATTTACAGAATATTCAATTCCTAACAATTGGTTCAGATTAACAACCAATACAAAATTGCATTCATTGACTGAGCATCTTACCCTAAGCGTTTCCCACGAAGACGCAACATCTCTACTAACTGAGACGTTGGCCCCTCCCCCATTTTCTGCAGATACATACTTATCGAAAGTCACCGACTTTAATTGTACCTCTGTTCCATCCTACATTTCAATGTCCACAGATGAGCTAACTGAAACAACAATGAGAACCCAGAAATCAAAAAGAAATTTCTGGAAGAAGCTCACCAGCATATCTCCATTGGGAATGCCATCAAAAAGTGAAGGCTTAATCCAACCTTCCACTACCAACCACCCTCCCAAATTCACTGCTCTCACTTTAGAGTCACCATGTAGTCCCACCACTTGGATCAACCAATAGAGCATGCACATTCATAGAAAGCAAAACAAGAATTAACTTTCTTCATGTCGATATTATTTCAAGAGTGAGCCTTTAAGCAAGAACTATAGAATTCAAGAAATTGAAGCATTGGAGTTCACCTGAGTATACTGAAGAGAATATGAGCCAAGAGCAGAGTAGAAATGCGCATACCCATTTGGTAAGAACAAGTTCCATGTAGAATGCTGGCTTCAAAAGCATGGAGAAAGCAAAAATGTAGAACCCATCTGCTAGAAAGATAAAAATCCCAGTGAAGAATGAGTTTTTATTCAAATCCCTAGAGCCCCACCCTGTGAGAATCTTGGTAGTTCCTTCCTTGTCACTCAATTTTTATACCAAATTCAACTTTGTAAACAAGCACAAAGATCATCATCGGATTGCCTTCCACATTAAAGTAATCGATGTATTGTTACAACTTGTTTTCCATTAAGATAATCGATGAAGAAAAGAACAAATTTGAAGGGAGGAAAAGAATGAAAAAGGGACAGATTCCAAAAGAGTGCACATGTAGTTGTACAATTGGAAATGGAGCTAAAAGGGTAACTTTGCTTGAGATTTTGTTGGGTACTGTGGGGCTGGGTTCTTTGTAATTGGTTGGAGGAAGAAAGTAGATAATGTTAAAAGAGGAAAAGGAGCAACTTTTACGGTTTTACCTATACAGAGTTACAGACACTAATTGTGTATACTTGATTGGCTTCATGTCTAATTCCCAGATTTTCCCCTCAAATTCAGCTAGTAAAAGCTCTAAAACTGTTTTTTTTTCCCTCTAAATAATGATTCTTGTTTTTTTTTTGGTCAATAAAATATTGATTCTTGTTTGATACTAAAGCTGTTCAGTTTTCAGACCAAGAAAAAAAAAACTGTACTGTTTCATCCTTACTACAGTTAACGCTAATGAAGTACAAATTTCTAAAAATTAATCATCAGACCATGACCCCAAAAAATAAAATCTTCTGCCCGTGGGATGTGGGATATTGTGTGGAGAGATTTGGCACTTTTTTAATGGACCTGCATTGTCAATCCTCATGGGTAAAGGCCCAGAGACACAGCTAAGATCCATGAGGGTAGTATACTAGTATTTGTAACAGCCTAGATAAATAAGTAAACAGAGAATTTATATAATTATATATGGGTTCTCATTCTCTGAGTGGTGAATTTTATCAATCTACAGTATATGCTATGGAAGCCGAACGTAATTTTTATCCATCTATATATATATATCATAATGAAGATCACCGATCGGATTGCCAGGAGGATAGTGTTAGCAAGATCGATGATTAAGGCTAGCTAATTAATTAGGTCAGTTAATTAATTTTCAGAGAGCAGCATGTTGTACGCTGAAACTTGAAAGCACTAGGGTCAAATTATCTTCTAAGAATTAATCATGAGCACTGTTTTGTCCCAAAACAATCCGCTTAAACGGTTTCTTAATTAACCTTACAAGGTAGTTGGTAAACTTGCTTCTAGAGATTCAATTGCGAAAGGAACCTCATATTGAGTATATGGGCTTCCTTAGGTATTCCTACTATGAGTTCACTTTGCATGATTATAATGAATTTATAAAAGAATATATGTAGAGTAATTAATCAAGATACTGTTAGAGCTAGTACATTCAAATTCTTGGGGTAAATTTATAGAAGAATGTAGAGTAAATTTAAGATATTTATGTTACAAAGAATTTGATTGCTACATTCAAATTCTAGTCCTACATTCCATGTCATGTGAAGCAAACCATTGAAATCAAAATGATGTACGTCAAGTGTAGGAAGTCTTAATTTCCTATATCGCACTCGACTTTTTTCTCTCATTGGAAACCAAAAAGGTGTCCATGCCAATTTCCGGTGGGCTATAAAGTACTTCAATTTGCAAGCTATATTATTTATAAATCTCATATGAAGATCTTCATCTTTGTAGTTTCCTCTAGGTTCAAAGTACCTATCGTTGAGGTGAGAATCGGAATGAAGACCTAGATAGCCATCTTTTAAATCTTTTGGAACGTTCAATTCCTTTTACCATTGTAAGTGTGGATTCATCCTTCATATATATATATAAAGTCTTCACTCCAATGCCTGCGTCGCACTTCAATCCGAACAAAAGAATCATAGTTGATACTCTAAAAGTCTAAAGTGATTACCAAATCTAATCGCTGTTTAAAAAGAAGAAAAACAAAACACAGACTGTAACGTACTTTTTTTATATCAATGACAAGTTAATTAAACCATGCCAACAGTGTATGTTCTACATAACAACTTAACAACATATTACATGCAGAAACGAAATGCGGTCAGTTTAGGTTTCCGACTATGTTCCATCTCCGATGACGGGTTATATGTCCGGACTCCGGAGGAACACGACTCTGACTAGTCTGAATAAAGGTGGATAGGTATGGGGTTGGGGAAAATTTACCGGGTGAATACTGAATATATATAGGGCATTCTTGTCCAAGGGAATGCGACAACATATATCAAATCTAGGCTTTAGATATGCATATATGTAAGGACGAAACTGATGAGATCTCACAAATCCCATGCAGATATCTTATCTGCATACGTACGTATTCCATTGATATCCACACTCGAGCTTATTATGTCACACAAAACACAAGCAATTAAAACCCAACTTCGTTGTCATCGAGAAATTAATCATCCCTACTATTACTATATCTTTCTTCTGCAAAAAGCATGGAGTAGATATTTAGTGCTTAATAAATTTAATTTGAAAATTTAGTTGATATTGCACATGATGCTGCTGCAAAGTAGTGGTGCAAGTTTTTCTTTTTTCCATAGCCGTTCTTTGAATTTTCAAATCCAGGAAAGTGGTGCTGCAAACTTTTCTGTACAAAGCTTCTGCATAAAAAGGAACTAATTAATTAATTAATTAATTAATTAGCAGATCGAGTAGTTTGTAACTTTGTATCTTCAAGTCTTTAACCAGGACCCCCCATGCGACTACAGATATAATATCACAAATATATATATCATCATTGGTCAAAAAAGGAATGAAAAGGTGAAGAAGTGACTACTGGATTTCCAAGTCTGATACAAATAAAGGGGTCTCCATTGATTTGCACAATTCAATGCACCTTTTTGTTCCGCAAAACCACAAGACATGCTGGGTAAACTAATTAATCTTCGTCATAGTGCTGTAAATTTGTAATAGTAGTAATGATGTGATGATCATTGCTGAGCTATCTATATATAGCTATGAGTAGTCTGCCTTTGTCGTTTTGATGGTTTAGATTCTCTGACCGGAGAGACAATGTCTTACTGTCACCGACAAGAATTTGTGCTCTGTTATCTCTATATCTCTTAACACAAACAAATTAACCACTGATATATCATCGCCCACAGATCGATATCATATATACAAATATACGTATGCATGCGATTGAGAGTTATATACAGAATCCATTTGAACATGTTAATCCAGAGGCGGACGCAGAATTTCTACTTACTGGGGGCGGGAATTTTTTTTGTTTTTTGGGGCTAATGAAGTTTTTTATGTTGAATACTTCGAAAACATAGTATTTTTTTAAAGTTAAAAATGGTGAATTTGTTTGTGATCGGAGCTCTTTAGACTCATTTATTTAAAACTTCATCAATTATATAATTATATTGAATACTTTTAGATATTGGGCATGTGGTGCTCAGACCATGTGGGCTTGTGAGCGGAGGCGGAAAGATAGTTTTTGTTATTTTAAGCCTTTGTCTGAGCAGTTCTGGGAGCTTAAACCTTAATTAAACCATCATAATTTGTCTGACTTGAAAATATTCATTAATCAACTACATTGGGGAAAATAAGTCAGTGGGGGCTTAAGCACCCCCTCCCCTCCCCGGGCGAGGCAAACGCTGCGTCCGCCAGTGTGTTTATGTAAATTAATTACCTGAAAAGTGAGATATTTTGACTCTAATTAAATTGTAGTTGATTGACAACATTAGTGAGCTTTAATGGGTTTTAATTAGCTAGAGCTAACATAATTTCACATAACACGAATACGACACAACATAAACATGCTAAAACATAAGACGTTATCGGGTCTAAACTCTAAAGTGAGCAATGGCTCGTCTTCAGATAGATGAGTGTTAAATATGTAGGGAAAAAATGTATAATTGAAGGAAAATTTTCAATTGTGGAGACCATTGGATCAACTAGGTTTCGGTGAGCAAATCCATCAGTTGAAAAGGAAAATGCCAAGTTACATTTTTTAATTATGTGTGCTGGACTTGTTAGGTTCAGTCTTTGATTTCTAGCTGCTTGTACAATATTCTGCAAACAAAACAAGATCAAGATCCGTGAAATATGTCATAATAATGAATCTCAAGAGATCATAGTGACAATAATTAAAGCCACTAATCCTTTCAAGTTGCCAATTAAAAGCGCCTAACCCACTTTTGAATAATAATCATGCAGTGCATGCACACTTGCATGATCCAAATTAAGAATGTACGTACGTAGTACACTTAATTGCAAATTGCATTATATATAATTCAGAAGATATATGAGACTAATTAAGAATGAAAATTATTGAGTACGTACGTCTAACAATTGTGGGCCGGGGCGGCGATTGGTCATCTTATTCATTACCATTAGTTAAGTGGAGTATGTTCATGAACATGGTGGAGGGATTATTGTTAAAGAATTGTATGTGCCCTAGTGCAACACTGTAGCTATTATCGGTTACTCAACCTTAGTTGGTGTTTGGTTGCTGAATTAAACATTAGAATGCTAGAGTCTAGAGAATTGAGAATTGAGAATTGGTGATTCCGTTAATTTTGAGTACTTTTTGTCTTTTTCCTCATGGTGAATTGAAAAATCTGGTCCTTGTAGTTAGCTGAGGGCTGGTTTGGGAACGGATTCGGTGCACGTTCCGTGCATATGCACGTAGAGGAAAGAAAGGGTAAAGTAGTAAATTCTCAATTTAACTCTCTCATTTGGACGACTAAGATGTATTGTACTTTTGTACGGACGGCTGAGATAGTCCGTACATATGCACGTTCCGTGCATAGAATAAGTTTTGGGTTTTTATAATTAAAGTCTGTCCATGTAGTTTCAATTGAACGTGGCAACTATTCCTTTGTAAATGCTGCAATTTTAGGGTTTTGTCTATTTGTTAGCCATTTTGATCACTTGTTAACACCTTTATGTCATTTTAATTATATAACTGAGTGATTAAAATTAGGTGTTGATTAGGGGAGATTAAACCATTATATTCTCAAAGAAGAATACTTTTAAGAGATCAAAATATCACATAGAATAGATCAATATATATTGATTGAGTAATGACTAATTGCATAGTGATTTCATTAGGTGTTTCAAACTTTCCATTCATATATAGTGTTTTTTTTGGGGTCAAATGGTGTTATCTCAATCAAACAGTTTGTTATAACATGATTTTTAATCCTCCACGAAATTCCAGCTAATAGGAAACAATTGAAGCTTACTGAGAGTTGAACATACTAATCACTTCCCCAAATCATTGGTTATTTAAGGTTCTAGTCAACTGGTACTACGTACCTAGTTATGCTATCCTACATAACCAAACAAAATAAATTTGGTGGCCGGAGAATATTTCCTGGCCAATTAGAACACATAAATTAGCATAAAAATTGAACACTATAGCCCATTTTGAGCTCCTTATGAACTCGATCCCAACTTCAAATAAGACGGCTGGGTGGCTACTAGCTAGAGCTAGCCCTTCCAAGTTCAATGTTCGACTTCTTTATGAGAATTGTGCCACAACCTGGAGACATGCATATAATTAATTAGACTCGATCGATTACTAATTCAAAGTGTTCACGTGCAAATTGCTGGCGTAGCACATTACCTTGTACAATAATCTGGTTTAATTAGGAGAATATATAGCTTGCACTAATTAAACAAATATATATATAGGCAAATTAACATGGTACAAGACGCGTCCCTTGATCGATTAGAAAAGTCTATATCAGAGGAATGGGAACAGATAGAATTAGCTAACTGATAGTAGCTTCTTTCAGGACGTAAGTGATCGAAAACATTATCTCACAAGGGATTAATCATTGAAGTTATTATACTCTAAGAGATAGAAGCAAGCCATATATATATATATGAATGTACATTCGAATATTATTCTCTGATAGATTATTGTAATTCGATTATTGTGGATTTGTGGGTCACAAAGAATGCGTCATTTTCTGGTGGTTGCAAATAGTTTACAGAAGTATGATTGCATGGTACAACTAATCATGAAGAATTTTTTAGAGAATTATATCTGACGTAAACCTAAATGTCCCTTTTAATAAAATCTCAATTTAGGTAGTATAGTTGTAACTAGAAATGCTTAAATGTCCCTTCTCAATTTAAGCATAGATACATAAAGGAATTGGGGATCAAATAGCTAGGTAAATTAATAAATTTTGAGAGTTTGATATATGATACAAAAATTATATTTTTAAGCTGCACAAATTGATCTCTCTTTTAAGATAAAATCTCACACTTAAAATTTCACAAAGTTCTTAATTAAGTTGACAATAACATCGGTACAAAATGGAAGCCAAACACCAAGCTCCTAATATTTGATATTTTAGATGATTTAGCTGGACTTGGTAGAAATCATCCAATCTTTGTAAATTACGGCAATCATCACCCTTAATGATATAAAAAAGAGACGGGTGAGACGGGCAAGGGCACATATATAGGAGCTCATGCCCCACTTAAATTTTGTAGAATATGAGTAATTTACGCATCTTCAAAACAAAATATTATGCGTATATAATGAGTTTGTGAGGTATTGAACATCATATCTTTAGGCAAAAAAAGGTGTTGTATTCTAAGTTTCTACCTAACACTTTTATTTTTATGCGTCTTGTAAATGATTGAAGCTAATTCATGGGAAGTGGCAGACCTAAGAAAGATAGACATGTGACTTGTTAAATTAGGTATCCATACAAGAAAGATAACATGTATCGCATCCTTACAAGAAACATATACATTTGGTGTTCTCCAACAGGGGATGAGTGGGGAGTTCCTAGAAGTAGCGGTTCCCCCTCTCTCTAGAAGAAGGATAGTTGCATCACTCAAGCTGCTGAGAAGTTAATGTCGCATAATCTTCTATTATTTTATTAAACACAAAACTATTTATTATTATTATTATTTAAATCTAACCCTCTTTGTTTTATAGCATATATATGTTTAGTTTTGTGATCACTTTAGGCAGTTTGTGTACGTCTATTTTTAGTATCTGGTACTCTCGAATCACATCCAGTCATCCAGTATTATACTCTTTTAGTATTTTACATCATGACTTTTGTCCCCTCTCTCTTTCATAACTTTGTCTTTGCTCAATTGCAAATCTAACCAAATCCAATTATTAATATTTTTCAGATAAAAGAAAAAAAAAAACACATTTTCTCAGCCCTTGTATACACGTACTTGTAAGTTTGATAATTTCCTAGCCCAGTTTAAAGTATTAATCAACTGGTGGGTAGTGAGTAGGCAAAGTTTGATGAGCACTCATATGTATCATGGAATGGAAATTAATACACCTTTAGAGTGTCTTGTTTCTTCCTGAATCCTGACAGAGAAGAGGAGGAGGAGATGAATGTTTTGTGGGAATAAGGCCAAGTTTAAGAAAACAAATCAATCTAGTCGTCTAGATCAGTTGATGAATGTCTCACAACATGCAGTTGTATATTTTTATTGTCGATTTTGGTTTGAAAAATGGATGTTGGTCTCAAGTAAGGCCTAAGATATGAAGTTTTAATCTGATGTGGCATTTTCATGTCATTTATAATTTATATTTTTAAATCTATGTCAATAATTTGTCCACATCATATTTTGAAAAATTAATTAATATCTTTTAATTTTTTTTTGAATTATATGTAAAACTCAAATACTCAATCATCATATGCAAGGGCGGAGCCACACTTGGGCTCCCCTGGGCTGTAGCCCGGGTAGATTTCTAGGGAAAAAAAATTTCTTATGTATAAATTGTACAATTAAGTTATTTTTATGTATAATTAGAGTACGGCTATGGTATGTTAACATTTCTCATACATAATAAGGAGAGGAAGTCCTTGTTTAGGAAAACAATGTCATTATTAGAGTAAATTAGGTTCTCGTTTGAGTAATTAAGTCATAAAAGTGGTAATTGTAATAGTTTCCGACTTGAGGACACATATTACCACTTCGACAACTCATGTGGTAACTACGAAAAAATCCGCATTAAGGTAAATAAGGTACTCATTAGAGTAAACACATTCTCGTTTAAGTAATTAAGTCCTAGAAATTGTAATTGTACGTATGAGATACATTAACATACACTGAAATTTTCCATATAATTAAGCTATTTTAAGTCACTCAAATAATTTAGTCCACCATACTCTCAATTTCAGCCCACCCTTCTTTTAGCCCACCCTAATTAATTTTTCTGGCTCCATTGATCATATGTCCTAGTGCCATGGCAAATCTGGCATTAATTTTTTATTTTCTTTTAATTTCCAGAGCAGATGTGTCAATGGCTGGCTACATTCATTGACTCAAACTATTAACCAAATATAAGTCAAAAAAATTCACTAATCACTTTCTAAAAAAAAATCTTTATTATTCTTGCAATTCATAGCATAAAATCAAATGCGAAAGTTCATACTAGATCAAGACCTTGAGAGGTACATATGATACTTGTATTAATTTTTTCACGAGGCAAGTCAAAGGTGAGTTTTAGTAAATAGAGTAGCAAATGAGCAGTAGCCTTGAGTTGAATAGCAGCAGATGAGCATTAGATGAGGATGATAGGAGAGATTTAGAAAATTGAAGAAATAATGGAATGTATTAATTGTGAATTAAATAATTAGTTATGGCATTAAATGTAAAGAAATTAACATGAAATAATATTTATTAATATGTGACAGATTTTTGATATGACAAATGATGACGACATGTGCGTGACTTAGAATGCCAATAAAATTAAAGCTACAAATCTCAAGCCTTAAATATGGCTCCCTAACATTGCCCTTTAAATTTTTATCATGTATATCTATTGATCATTATCGGTTAACCTACCGAAAAAAAATGTGCAATATATATATGATGTGAAATTTTGCTCCATCATTTTCACACACACACAAAAAAAGTGCAACATGGAGATGGCATATGATTCTTTTATTTTTATTAAACTATATTAAAGAGGGAAAATTTGAGACAACGGGTTTGAGTTGCAACAAAATTTACCACAGTTGTACAATTATATTTAAGATATTTAACATTGACATAAGCATCGAAAGGACTTCGAACGATACCATCAATTTGTAAAGCTTTTTTTCTGGATTATTCTTTGTCAAAATTCATGAGAGTTGAGAAGATCAATATATAGGTATAGGTGGTTTTAATTCTCAAAGAATTCTATATGAACACAATCACGTAAGCCATAAACCCTGACGTACTATTTAGCAAGAGAATATGATCAATGACAATACATAGCTAATTTATGGAGAGTGAATCACAAATCACATTGAATCAGTCAAATACTCAAATGGAAAGAAAGGGTCTTTGTCATAGATGATTGCTGCATGCAGATTCTGTCCCTCTTTTCTTTCTCTGAGTGGTCACTCCCATGGCTTCTTCCCCTGACAACAAACTAGTACTGTGACACTGTCACTGACCCCATCCTCTCTACTGCTTTCCAATTTTGCTTCTTCGAGTAATCAACAGGCCACGTGTACTCCCGGCCAGACTCACTCTTACGTCAGACAGAAGTCTCCGATCATTATCCTAAGAGGAATAATTAATAACTTAATATTGTCCAAAAAAAGAAGAAAATCTAGTTAATTAGGGTAATTGAAATTAGTCAAGAATTAATTACGAAATTAATAGAGAATGAAATGAACACGCACAAACACACACGTACCCTCTCTCTCTCTCTCACAGTTGGCTCTTCACTTGATAGGAATATATATAAATATATAATATATCGATCTTGATCAGTTTCTCTGCAACTTGCTAAGCCAATCGATGACCACTTTAGTCTTTTTGTATTAATTTGTTGGAGGATTATATATTCAGGCCCTTTAAATTATAGCGAAAGATCAGATCTCCATAAACACAGAAGCAAAAGTTTATACTTGTTCTTTGCCTCTCGCTTATTAGAATCTTGACCACCTTGGTTTCATATAGTCGGTGGAGAGAGAAAGAAAGAGAGATAGATAGAGAATGGCATTAGAAGCTGTGGTGTTCCAGCCAGACCCGTTTAGCTATAATTGTGTAGGAGGATATAAATCTTGGGACCATGGTTTTGGGTTTGGAGAAGATGATGATCAACAAGAAAAAGGCTACGCTGACCATGATATGCTCAACAATGGTAATATTGTAGGGCAAGGTCAGATGGAGTACTGTTCACCTTCTTCAATGGGAGTGCAGAGTGTGAACAACGACTTCGACACCAATAACTCTAATTCCAATCCTGAAACATGCACCGGAAACTTCAACAATGCATTCTCTTCGCCGATGGCCACCACAGGCAGGAGAAAGAGACGGCGCACAAGAATCATCAAGAACAAGGAAGAGGTGGAGACTCAGAGGATCACCCACATTGCTGTCGAACGCAATCGGAGGAAGCTCATGAATGACTATCTGGCCGCACTGCGCTCTATGATGCCTGCTTCCTATGCCCAAAGAGTAAGTACTAGATATCTACCGTGTTATGTTGCTAGTATGTGAATCAGAATACAACACGTTGGAATATATGTGTTTCAGAGTTTGATAACATAATTAACATACGAGACTATCTGTTAAGAGAAATTTTCTTTGATGTTTCTAATAAGTACTGATGATTCTGGCTCTTCTGTGTACATAGGGTGACCAAGCATCAATCATAGGAGGAGCCATTAATTTTGTGAAGGAGCTTGAGCAACTTCTGCAATCTTTAGAAGCCAGCAGAAGAAGAACCAACCAACAATCAGACTTGGATTTGGTCTCCATATTCTCCAACTTCTTCACCTTCCCTCAGTACTCGACCTGTTCGAGTACTAACACCCACGGCCATGGTCATGACCAGTACATGAACAACAACTCGGTGCATCCGAACGAGTTAACGGGGGAGAAGCGGTCAGGTGCGATTGCAGATGTGGAAGTGACAATGGTGGAAAGCCATGCCAACATTAAAGTGCTTTTGAAAAGACACCCAAGACAGCTCTTGAAGATGGTGCTTGGCTTGCACTCACTGCGACTCATGATCCTTCACCTTAATGTCACAACAATGGATGACATGATCCTCTACTCTTTCAGCGTCAAGGTTACCTAAAAAATTCATCGAAAAGAGTTGTTTCATTTTATTTATTTGTTTATGATCGATTAATTATATTATTTCAAGATATATTGAAGTTTGAAATCGTCATCTCTGATCAATGAAGTTCAGATCATAGGCACAGTCAATACCGAAAGTAGATTCTCATTACTTTTTATTAGAATATTATTGCTGCCATTTCTTATAAAAGTTGAATCCATTATTTATTAATTGAATTGTGTGTTTGAAATGATTAACAGGTTGAAGATAATTCTCTGCTGACCTCAATGAATGAGATTGCAGCCGATGTGTATGAAATGGTGGGAAGGATTCAAGAAGAGGCTCAGTTTTAACCTCAATAAGTCAATAACCCTTTATTTGTTTCTCCAAAAGGAATATATATATAATATATTTCTTTTCGATCCAATTCTCCAAGGAGTATTGTAGGAATTATGCTTTCTGCTTTTATGAAACAAGTTAGGTTAATTATATGCTTCTTTAATTTGTATTTTCCAAGAATTATTTGTACGTATTATGAAATTGTCTAAATTTATTGAATTGTGACGAATTAACTAAATTTTTTTTTCCGTGGAAATGAGGTAGAAGGCAATAGTCTAGCTACCACTTTATTGAAAAAAGAAGAAGAAAAAAGCACAAGGGAGGGGAATCAAACCAAAACCCCCCAAAATAGAGAATAGACTAGTTAACAAAAACGAAACTGAGAAAGACTTAAACGATCTTCATTGTACAAAGACACAATAAAAGCAGGGGGAGAATCCCACCACACAAAACTAGAGCTCGAAGACGATGATCCAAAGTCAGCCAAAGCATCAGTTACTCTATTTCCTTCCCGAAAGATGTGAGAAGAGCGGAAAGACATATGAGAAATTAAATGCATACAATTCATCCAACGAACTCGAAGTTACCAAGGGACAAAAGAAGAGAAAAGAAGATAAGTTGATGCCTAGAAGTATACAAACTGATGAACATGCTAAGTAATTAATGCTATTAGACATAATATTTAATTAATTTAGTGAGAGTGTCTTTGTGGAAAAAAGGTTATAGTTACAGCAACCGGTGTAGAGTTTTCTCTCTAACATCTTCGCGCTATTAATATTGAACCACACATTTTTATATTTTGAATTATAGAAAATTCTACATAATTAATAATGAAATATTTGTCATACGCCCAACTTATTGTACTCTATGTTATCCAATATATATTGTAGTAATTATAGTATTAGGCTCAAATAAAGTTCAAATCAGCCTCATGAATTTTAATTTCAGACTGAATACTCCAATTAAAACAAAATAATTAATTTAGCCTGAGGGAGTTCCTAGTTCCTACACAGCTTGGCCAAATGGGGGACACGTTTTGAGGAGATATATAAAACCCAAAAGTCATGACTCATGACAATGCGAGCTTTGGGACCCCTATATTTCAAGTCCAAGTTTTGATTGCATTGGTGATCGAGCAAGAAATTAAAACAAAATAAATTCCGGATATATATACTTCAAGTCCTTTTCCACTTAATCTGCATGGAATTATATCATATATTCTAGCTGAGTACCTAACCTGTTCTATATCAGATGTTTTAGTACGTACTCTTTAGAATTTTACTCTTATCAGCAAAATCTAAACTTGCCTATTTAGGTTAAAATGATCTAGGAAGCATCACCTAATTACTCTAATTTGATCATGCAATCTGTCTGTATCTAGTAATTAATTAGTAGTTGCATTATGATGAGCAGCTAATTAACTAACCCATATTTAGAGTTCATATTGGTTGGCTGCTGGACTTGATCAATATCCAGCTCTACCTAACCCACATTATTTCACAGTGTCGATCCATTGATGGAGTTGTTTTCAACGGGTGATAAGATGTTGTTGTTTGTTTTTTTCTTTGTTGATCTTTTGGTTTTTAATCAACTTTCTTTGGCAATAATTAACGATGTACACCTCACCTTCCTAAACAAAGATTAAAGTTGACCGTACCTATTATGATGATTGTCAAATATTTTTGGATCCAAGAGGGGGAGGGTAAGTGGTGATTGTCAACTATTCACTATTAACTTTTGTATTATTTAACTAAAAGTCGCATTCATGTGTGCACGTTCGTTTTGTATTCTTCATTCCGACTAATTGAGAACATAATTCAATAATCAGAATCGCTCATCATTTATATATATTTGGTTTTAAGACTTATCGTTGCAAAAAATCAGCTGAATTAAAAATTGTTTGGTTATCTACTTATCTGTTTGTTGTATAATAACACATAAGTTCACATACAAATATAATGCGTCAGTTAAAACTAAAACGATGAATATGGTAATCAAATGGGTAAATAATTTTCAATTTGAAATATTTTTTTTTGTCAAAATGATCCTTAAAGGAGGCTAGGATTTAAAATATAGATGATTCTAATCATTAATTTACATGTCGGGATGAAGATGTTCATATTGTAATACAAAACGGACGTCCACACGTGAAGAAGACTGCTAACTAAATACTATTTATTAGGGTGTTGCTAAAACATACCTCAAATTATCAGCCGAAAAAAAAAGAAAAAAAAGTGGGGAGACTGGAGGGAAACTGAGGGTGCAGTTGAAACAAGGGTAATTTTGTCTTTTAATATTAATAATGGGTCACGTGCTCATCATGTGACATTATTTGACGGCAGTTGGATGGATTGTAATAGTAGGTACCGGTTAAGATGAACTAGAAAAGTTCGGGTACTAGTTGTGATTAAAAGTAAAGTTCAGGTACTATCCATATAATGGAAATAAAGTTCAGGAACCATTTGTGATAATTTTTTTACTATTTATCTAAATATTAGGGTGTTGCTATTAACATACCTTAAATTATTATTAACATATATTTTTTTAATTTTTTTTTATTATATACACTTATCATAAAGTCCTTGCATTGTTTAGAAAAATTGTCTTTTAATTAGCCAAAAAAAAAATTGTCTTTAAAGATATAAAGGTGTGTTAATAACAATTTCTAAATATTATTAAAAAAATATTACTAATACAAATGAACAATATATAGAGTAACTCAATACGTCAAATTATTTGGTAAGGGAATAGTTTTTATCGGGGGACAGAGCCAATTAGAGTCTTCCAAGTCCAAGTTAACTTCTGTTGAGGATTTTGATCCTTTCTTTTTGTTTCTTATGGCCAAAGTTATTCTAAAAGATAAAAGACATGACCTGAAAAGCCAATGTGAGGTCAGAAAAGTATAGGCCAGGGCTCTCCAAGAGCAGCCTTTGGAAGGTCTAAAAAGCTTTCTCCATTTCAATAAACACATGCAGCAACAATGATCTGCACCAAGCCTTTATATTCATCAGAAACTTTAGTATCTAAATGTATCATGGGGTAAATTCAAAGAATATTTTGTGCCAGTACCATATGATTTAATCAGTATATATAGCTATCAATAATTCGAAAATTGAAAGTATATATGTAACCAGTCAGGACTCTGATCGAGCTGAGGACTCCACAAATTTGTAATGATGGTGCCTTCATGTTAAATTTCACATGCTTAAAAATTGGAAAAACTCTTTCATATTTAATTAGTTAATAAATTCGTAATTAGCTAACTAATAATGTCATAATTCCGGTAGCCATTTTTCTCTGCAATGAGAGCTTTGCAGTGCCCAAACCCTAGTCGTCAGGGCTTGGGAAATCATCGACGCCATAAGGGGTCGAATCTAGCATCGGCGGAGGTTTCTCTAGTCGAAGTACATCGTCGGCAGTTGTCGACAAATCTATTGCTCTGCTTTGGAGCGTTGCTATTGGCAAGCCTATTCATGGGCAAGTCTCTATGGTGTTTCCACACCAGATCTGATCAAGTGCAATATGAAGTGGGTCGAGGAACTAACATGATCGGTGGTCTACGCCCGCGCAGGGGGAGGCTCAAGGTTTGTGGGCTCGTGGGAGATAATCACGATCTCTCAAAACAAGGTAGAGATTCCCAACATGGTGGCGGGATTGGATCGTTTCAGGCTAATCCAATATCCCTTGGATTTGGTTGGCGATGACGGTTTATGGCGGCAGTAATGGGGGTTGTCGAGGCAAAGTGTGGAACGTGCCTTGGTAGGCCTGGTTTGATGGTGATGGTTCGGGTACCCAAAGTAGTTTGGTTTCGGCCTTGGGTCTCTCTGCTAGGCTGCCTATTCCCTGGAGTAAGGGGTCTTAAATTTTGGTATGGGTTTCATACTTGGGATCCAGGTGGAAAGCATGATCAGTCGGGTTTCTTTGTTTTTCGTAGACCCTATCTTCTGGTTTGGTTAGTGAATAAAAATAATGTTTTCATCTTGAGGCTTACTGCTTTGTGGTTTGGTGTCGAGGATGACTCATGTTCTCTATTAGTTTTTCTATTTTCCTGCAAGTTGGTAGAGATTGTTCTCTATTGTTTCAATGAGTTCCAGTTGAACTACTGTACTGTGAGCACCACAATTGAGTGCATTGGCGAGCAGCACTGCTGGTTTTTCTGGGATGAGGATAGTCTATATCAGCATGCGGTAGTATTGTTTTTCATTTTCCAAGAAGTGCGCGAACACTATGTAATCTATCAACCAGTTAGACAACTTATGGTTGGTGTAGCCTTAGATTCTTATATTAACCATTGTTGGTTAATTATTGCTCCTGCTATTGTTCAGGATGCCCCTCTAAACGATTGTAATCGTGGTTACTTTTAATATATTTATATTTATCTTTCAAAAAAAAATGTCATAATTCCACAATTTTAGAGGGAGAGGGGCCATAGAATTATACATATGATGCTATTATAGATATGAACATAAGTGCAAACAAAGTAGTCGGATTGCAAGTGACACTCTTTTTCTTCATATTCAAGTTTTTAGCTCAGTAAGTTTTCCAGGCAATGCTTGAATGACTTATCAAGGAGAGAATTATGCAAAATGCTTTTATAACGTATTGCTGGCTGCTCTCAAAGTTAAAGTTGTCGGATTGCAAGTGATTGATGATCATTTTATTTAAAAGAGTGAAACGTCTATTTTAGAGAGAAGATGTTGAATAAAAAAGTCAAATACGAATCTCTCTTTATTGAAAAAAGGAAATTAAAAGTTTCCCAAACCGATAAGTTTTGTTCTCTTAATAATCCACCTAGATGACTCATCACTTTGATAACAGAATTGAGTGAATTGAGCAAATATTTACTATCAAGGACAAGACAAAAATATAGTGCTCATTCAATCCATTAATTGATCAATTTACATTTTTGTATTAAACATTTTACAAAAATTACACTGACATATCTTATTGACTTCATCAAATTTTTTTAAGGAATCGATATTTTTCGTGATACAAAAGAAAGAATAAAGGAGCATCACCTTTGTATATTTTATTGACCTCAATAAAAATGTATAAAAATGTATTGAGGTCAATAAACTATCTTATTAAGGTCGAAAACGAAAACGCTAGTGCAACAACAATGCCTTATCGGCTCCGATTTTATTGACCTCAATAAAATTTTATTGAGGTCGACAACAAGAACGCAACAATGTCGTATCGGTCCCGAGCTTGAATTTCCAACGAGAGCCTCGAGAACCATCACATCATAGCAACTCCACACTTCTGCAATTCACAATCACAAGCAATTCACCACCGTGTACACATTACCACCTGCAAACGCTGAACCCGTGCTCACCTCGTCTATTCCTCCGTTGCGCTTCCAGTGTCGCCGAGCCAACAATCAACATCAATCAACCACCAATTTATCGTCAGAATCCGGCATCCCCAAATCGACATTTGTCTCTCGGATTGCCCACTAAGTCACAAGTACATCCGTGCTTTGCCGAGCACCGCTTTACCTCAAACCCGTACTCTTTCTTCTTCTTCATCACCTGCAATCACTATTCACACAAAACCACAACCATCCCAATTCAGACAAGTATCATGGCAGCTCTGATAAGCTCCACTGTCATACCTAGTCACAACGCCGCTCAATCCGTCGAGCCCAAGCTCGGATTGTCCACCACGGCTTCGCCGCTACTCTTAGATCCTCAGACCACAGCTCACACCGCCGTGAGCTTTACAGACCACCTATGCACATCCCATTTATTTGGGCACCCAATTTTGGACACCCAACCACCGCCGAGCCCGTGCTCGTCTATGCCGCTTCTCGGCCTGTTCCGCCGTCGATCTCAACATCCCGGATGACGTCGCTTCACCATGCGCGGCTCTCGGCGTCTCTCTCTCGGCTTCCCCGAGCTCTCTCCATCCACGACCTCAAGTCCAGGCCGATCTCAGTCCTTCAATGGACACCCACGCCTCCAATTCACGGCAACGGACTCATCACCATCTCATAGTCCTGATCGATTTGGTATTTGAACATAGGATTTGTTCGTGCAGCTCGACCCCGATGAAGCAAAGGGCAAAAATATCTGAAAAAAAAAGATCAGGCCTTGCAATTTTGTCCTTGATGGGAAAAAAAGGGCCCAACTCAGACCTATTGAGAAAAATCAAAAACTTTCCAAACTTAATGGGAAATATTAGATGAAAATTAGAGCCAATTGGATATTTTCCTTAGAAATTGTGTTATTAAAGATCTTATAATTAAACTACTTGTATATGACTATGTTTTGAATTATTTCTTTATAAGCACTTTTGTTACGTAGTGTTTCTCTCCTAGGAGGATCATTAGTTTTTCCATTCTAGAAGTTTGGTTCATGTTCGAAAATTAATTCAACTGAAATACCCAAGTACCAAACTACAAAATCCACCAACGTCCCAGACCTGGACCAAGTAATTTCAGCCCCAACAACCTGATATGACCCAAAACTATCTAGTCCCTACCAGCTAAGGAAATCCTAGCAACCTTTATTAGGACCAACAACTCTTTGTTGCTGTTAGTTCCTCATCGTGGAGCAGCGAACTGAGAACATTATTCTAAAGGTGACGTGCTTGAAATATCGACGCCACAATGAAGAAGAGTCCGCCATAAGCCTCGGAGGTGATGTGAACATTATTCTAAAGATTAGGGTTTGTTGCCATGGGAGAGGGAAACTCTCTCCAAGTCTCCATATTCATTTTGTGAAGGGTTTTTATCACCAATAGAGTCTAAACTTTGATGTACATGATAAAAATGTACTCAACTTTCAAAAAATAATATACCTGAACTTTCAAAAACACATCATCGAGATACCTCTGTCCATTTTTCGTTACTTGATCTTTAATATATTATAAAGGCATATTAGTCATTTGACATCCCAACTTTCAAAAGTGATCAATAAGGTACCTGAACTTCTAAAAACACATCATCGGGATACCTCCGTCAATTTTTCATCATAACTTAGTTAAATGAGATCACGTTCGGCCTATGTGACATATTTTTCAAGAGGATGTTTTATGATATTTTCTCACCTTTTTTTTTTGCTTATATCTTTTTTTTTCTTCGACTCCCAACGAGGTGAGAGACTGAATCTAATGTCACCTATGTATTTTCTCATGTATGGATGATGCACATAAAGTGTGCTTGAAATATAATGTATGGATGATCTAGCTTTTGAATTAGTCAATACTTAAATTTATAATAATTAAATTATTAAAGTAATCAAAGTAATACCCGCAAAAAATAATAATCAAAGTCTACTTAATTATTGATTATAGGAAGAGGATAAAAATGAAATTTTAAAGGAGAAATCTGGAATGAGAATAATTAATTGCATTGTTAATTTTGGAGGGAAAAAATAAAGTGAGAGGAGGGAAGGTACATATGCTTCAACATATTACATTTAACTGAGATATGATGAAAAATGGAATAAGGTATCTCGATGATATAATTTTAAACGTTCATATACTTTATTGATCACTTTTGAAAGTTGAGATATGTCAAATTCATAAAAAATAAACAATATGAGATTTTCGAGTTCTATCAATCAAAACATATTTTAAAAAACATGTTTCACCAGTGGTGAAGTTTTGAGAAATTTTTTTTTTGCCGAAACCTTGATTTTTTTATCCAAAACTGTGAGTTATAAGTTATAACACACAATTTTTGGGCCAAAATTGCATGTTCATATTTTTCGCACCAAAATCTTCCCACATTCAAATCTTGATTTAAGGACTTTTCAAGTCGACAGAACACACAAATATCGATTTTTGTTAATGATTTTTCAAAGTCGACAAACTAAAAAATTCATAAAAAATAAACGATTCGAGATTTTCGAGAAAAGTCAGTTGGAATACTTTTTAAAAATCATGTCTTACCAGTGGTGAAGTTTAGGTACAAGAAAAATTAAAGGAAACAGGAGGTTAGCAAGCTTTGTCATGCCAAGCATACCCTGACACCTCTAAACGTGTCAAACTGTGCCAACTCCATTTTTCTTGCAACTTTATCCTTGACAAAACTTCACCAATATTAAAAAATATTTTAAAAAACTTTTCAACTAACTTTGCTCGAAAAACTCGAATCTTTTATGGTTAAAGCGGCTCTATACAAGAAAGAAAAGACTTAGTTTTCAAATCCATTTAAAGTCCAGCAAATTCGGTTGCCCAAATACTACTATACCCTAAACTCTAAACCTTAAACCGTAAAGTCTAAAGCATAATTCAAAGTCGGAAAAATTAAAAAATTATAACTCGCAAACGAGTCGGGTTTTTCGAGTAAAGTCAGTTAGCACACCTTTTAAAAATAATGTTTTAACAATAGTAAAATTTTGACAAGATAAAGTTGAAAGGAAAAGTGCAGTTTACACTTTACAAGAAGAAATTCTGAGGTGCTCTAGACACTTCGAATGATGCCTATGCTAGTGAGACTAAATAGCGATTCCCATGCTAGTGAGGCTACCTAACGATGTCTATGCTAGTAAGACTAACTACAATGCATACCCATGCTAGTGAGGTTAACGATGTCTATGCCTACGGTGTAAATGCGATTTGGAAGTCAGAAAACTAGAAAATTCATAAAAAATAAACGATCTGAAATTTTCGATTTCTGTCAATTGGAACACCTTTTAAAAATCATGTTTTACCAACAATGGTGTTTTGACTTTTGAGAGAATTTTTTTCTTTCAAAACCTTGGTTTTTCACCCAAAACCGTTGATATAACACATGATTTTTTATACAAAATTGCATGTTCTTATTTTTCGCACCAAAATCTTTCCACACTCATATCATGATTTTTATGGACTTTTTGAGTTGACAAAACACAAAAATATAGACTAGTTTATTTTTTACGATCTTCAAAATTTGAAAAACTAGAAAATTCATAAAAAAATAAACGATCCGAGATTTTTCGAATTTTGTCAATTGGAACACTTTTTAAAAATCATGTTTTACTGGTGGTGAAGTTTTGAATTTTTTTTTTATCTTTTTTGGGGAAAATTGGGTTTTCACCCAAAATCGTGGGTTATATAATACATGATTTTTGGGCCAAAATTCCATGTTCATATTTTTGTACCAAAATATTTTTATACTCATTTCATGATTTTTATGGACTTTTTCGAGTTGACATAATGCAAAAATATCGACTCTTTTATTTTTTAAGATTTTTAAAATTAGGAAAACTAAAAAATTTATAAAAAATAAACAATCCGATATTTTCGAGTTCTATCAATTGAAACACATTTTATAAATCATGTTTTACTGGTGGTGGAGTTTTGAGATTTTTTTTTTGAAACCTTGGTTTTTACCAAAGACCGTAGGTTATAAGTTTATAAGACACGATTTTTGGGTCAAAATTGCATGCTCTTATTTTTACACCAAAATCTTTCCACACTCAAATCATGATTTTTAAAGACTTTTACGGTGTGTTTGGATGGGGGAAAAAGTGAAGCAATTTAATTAAAAATAAGGATTTTACATTTTCTTTAGTCGAATTTTAGCGTTTGGCTTCCTTATCCAGTGAAATAAGCAATTCCCATGGAAAAGAATTGTGGAATTTGGGGAGGCAAATTCCCTACTTGAATTCTTCCCAAAATATGTGTCTTTTCTGAATTCTATCCAAGCAGGAATCTCTATTTTTAAGTTTTGTCATTTTAAAAATTTTACGTGATGAAATTCAAACAATAAAATTATCAATTAACGGAATTTAAATTCATGGAATCATAATTCTCATCATTTGAGAATATCTGTGAAAATTGAAAATACGTCATCCAAACACACTGTTAGAATTGACAAAAGGCAAAAATATCGAATCGTTTATTTTTTTCGATTTTAAAAAATTGAAAAACTTGAAAATTTATAAAAAAATAAATGATTAGAGATTTTCGAGTTCTGTTAATTGGAACACTTTTTAAAAATTATGTTTTACGGGTGGTGAAATTTTGAGAAGCTTTTATTTTTTTTGTTGAAACATTGTTTTTTCACAAAAAAAACCGTGGATAATTTTTGGGCCACAATTGCATGTTCATATTTTTGCACCAAAATCGTTCCATACTTATGTCATAATTTTTATGGACTTTTCGAGTTGACAGAACACAAAAATATAGACTTGTTTATTTTTTACGATTTTTAAAATTCGAAAAAACTAGAAATTTCATAAAAAATAAATGATTTGAGATTTTCGAGTTCTGTCAATTTTTTTTTTCAAAAACAAGTTTTACCGGTGGTGAAGTCGAAAGAGAGAGAGCACACGAAATGACGAAATTGCCCATGCGATGATGGGTACCAAAGTTGGGTTGGTGATGAAATATCATATACCAAAGTAATGAATAATCCAAATGTTAGGTACTGTTCATGATAATAACCCTATCAACACCCATGTAACATTTTTCTTTTTGTTTGGTCAATCCGTCAATGAACCCATATACTAATACACACTATCAATTTTTTCAAAAACAACTCCAGCTTTATCCCTTAACCAAAAGATAACTGATAACCCACAACCCATTCCCACACAGCGACTCTCCGAGAGTCCAAGCTCAGCTCAGCAATCACCCTTTGAGCTCAGCCGCCGCAGTCCAGCCCACGCCTCCTCTGACTCTGTCTGCGCCGAGGTTGTAGCAGTTCTTGTGTTGATAACAACTGCAACGTGCGATATGGTGAGGTTTCAAACTAAATTTGGGAGAAAAATACGAGTGAGAAAGGAGGCGACCACGACTCCTGTAGACGACGGCTTAGCTTGTCCGATTTTGAGGGGGAATATGGAGGTATGAGGGTATAATTGGTGGTTCATGAAAACATTTTGGATTGAAAAAATGCATATGCTAGATCTTGAAGTGCGATAAAACTAGCAAAGTTTATAGATCGAGTTCAACCATATTAGTTATTTGGGACCCTATTTTCTGACGCATGCCTCTAAAGTCGCAGCAAAATAAATCACACATGTTGGAATGAGGCCTCAAGGACTAGAGAATTATAACCCGCCACTGCTTCCAACAGTGCTTCTCGCAGAAGCAGCAACCATTGAAAGCTAGATAAAGTCAATTGCTTACTCCATACCTTAAGCAGCTATTGCCTAGCTTGCTGCATTGCATTCTCAGAAATTTGCAGTGGACAAAAAATGCTTAGCTCACTTGACAACTAAACAGTAACCAGAGTGTAGGCGCTTGCAATGATGCATGTCAGCAACTTCCTTGATTTGTATGTCTAAAACTAAAAACTAAAAACACAGAAAACAATCACAGGAACAATGATCATAGAATGTTCTGGGATACGAGGAGATAATCGTCCGTTGTCCAAAGCTATACCTAAATCCTATTTCATACAACTTCAATCCATCAGTAGAAACTCTTAAAACAATTAATACCTTCTGTAGGGAGTTGGACTTCATAAGAATATATATTGACACTGAAAAATGTCATGGAGTGAGTTATGCACAAGGGCTTTCGAAATGATCATCAACTAGGCATTGGACTAGTATGCAGAAGTATTGAGAAAGCAATCTGGAAGATAATATCAAGGAGAAAATCTAAAGAGATAATCTAAACTGAAAATTTGTTTATATTGCATCAGTAGCACTTCTGACAAATTTCTGTAATAGAAAGTAAATATTGTCTTGAAGAGTTTCATGCATTCTTTATTCAAGACATTGTTACTTTAAAAACAAAAGCAAATTCACCATAAAAAGTCATTAGACCACACTTGTTGTGGTCTGTATGTGTTCTCTCTTACCTTTGAAACCTGAAAACTTGAGTTTGTAATTACCAAAACCTTCAAGAAAAGCTTCATTACAGAATCAGCTTCACTCTGTACGGTTTTTAGATTTATCATGTAGGCATACAGGAGGCCATTGAGATTTGAGAAGGCCATCCATCTTCATAAGGGAAGGATTGAGCTAAGACTCCTTTCGTGTTTCGATGAGAAAAGCTTCCTGCCAGAGGGAAAGGGTTTTTTCATTGCCATTGGCACCATCTGCAGAGAAAGACCATTTGAAAAACTTCTCCGATGCTTGGATAGGCTAGAATTTGCATTGTCCTGCTTCGAAACAATCCCAGACTTCAGATTATTTATAAGAACTACTTGGGAATTTGAACTTCCTTGTTCCGGAATAATATTGGCCACAGCACAATATATTCTTGAAGCAGACATCGAATCCATCGAAACTGACCTCCTCATCGGTTGTACATCATCTTCAGTCACTCGTCTATTATCCGCCAAATCGCTCAATGCTCTCGGATCACAACTTCCCTCAGCCACTATAGAATTAGGCAAAACCTTCCTTGAACTCTCAACACTCCTTCCATCAATTGAAATTGCATTAACAGTATCATCAGCATCATCTGTAACCCCAACCTCACTAGTCCCTCTTCCAATACCTTCAATACTCTCCACATTTTCCACCCGAATGCTGTCCCCCAAACCCGAACCACTCGCAATTGAATCCGGGACACTCACTTGATCAATCGCAGCGCCACAAACAATTGGAGCGCGGCAAAGGGGGCAGTTTTTATGTGATCTCAACCATGTATCAATACAAGGGATGTGGAAGGCATGACTACACTTGGGCAAAAGCCTGAGACTCTCATCTTCTTCAAACTCACTCAAGCAAACAGAGCAGTCTGTTCCCTCAATCAAACCCTCATCTTTTCGATACTTGCAGACTGTAATGGAGTCGATCAAAGCCTGTGACAGACCCACAGTGTGGATGTACCAAATGGGGTGATCAAGAACAGGCCCATGATCCTCATCAAGAAAATCTTCCTGGGTAGCAAACAGAATCGGGGAATTCCTCCTCCTGCGAGTTCTCCGACTCGAATAGAATCTCATAATTGCAAAAAGAATACAAAGAAGAAGAGAAGCCCCAATCATACAGGACCCAACTATCATACTTGTTTGGATCAGATGCTTCTGGCTAGCATCTTGTGGTCTATTATCAACGATTTCAGTCGGCGATGGCGGTAGCGGTAGCGGTGGCTGTATCGGAAAATCTGGGTTTGGGGGTGAAAGATCATCACCCCCCAATACTATAATATTTTTACAGACCTTTGGGCAGAGTTTGAAGCAAGGTTGAAGGCAACAGCCATCTTTATTTATTGTTGGGTTACAACTAGGTACACAGAACACAGCTGGGTTGGTCCAATTGGTTTCCAGGAAGAGTTTCCGGTGAGAAAACCCCATTGGAAAGACAGAGCAGAGCAGAGCAAGAAGAATCAAAACAGGGGAAATTGATGGGAATTATTCATACCTTGTTTGCGAGCAAGCGAAAGAAAATTGCTGGTCGGGTTTCCGTCAGACTGAGGCTAGTGGACAAGAGGGGGTGAGTTTTTCCACAAACGTGCTTGAGGCACTTCGTTGTCAAAAAGAGACTGGGAATTGCTTGGCAGTTCAATCTTGGCTCGGTTCAGTAACTTAGTCAACAAAGCGTAATTGGATAGGGGTCAGACCAAGTGAGAGGTTGGGGAAATGTCTAGTATAATTCAGAAATGAAGGAGCTGGTGGATCGTCCCTCTCATCTTAAATGGAAAATAATGACTTGTTTTTTTGGTAAGCAATCACATAAAACCCTCCTACCTTCCATGACATGAGACGTAATGAACTTGGTGTAAGGGGTAGGAGAAAAAAAAAACTTTTGTTTATGAATAATTTATCGTCCATAAATATCATAAATTCGAAAGAAAAGTGAAGATTTTTAAAAGTCTCAATATATAGGTCTTTCCGTCTTTGTATCTAAGACGACTTTCATCTTATCTATGCTAGAAATCTCTACACAATTGATGAGTCTTTAGTATTTAGGAGGAGTTTTTATTTTTGTTTTTTAGTTTGGAAATCAGGGTTGGTTGGGCAGGGCTAGGTGGTGATGGTGCTAAATGCTTCTACTCAAAAAGGGGGAAAAATCCGGGACAACTCCGGGCCGGCGGCAACTTCAACCCATATTCAAATAGGTCCTTCAAAGACATCGCATTATGAGGATGTATTCCACAAAGAACTGTTACCAGAACTGGCTAGAGCATAAACCCTAGTAATCGACCCGCATAAGTCGTTTTCGAACCAACCTAGATGTTGCAAAAAACCAGCCCGATCCACATAAAGATCAAGAACAAGGCCCAATGAAACGATTAAGGCTGATGAAATTGTTAGGATGTACTTATCCTTTTTTTTACTATATCGAATAATGTTACAGGCTAAGAAGTTTGATAAGAGTACATTTTTTAAATTTTACCAACCGGTTATAACCCTAGTGAACTACCAATATGAAAAGGCCCATCTAGAGGCCCAATGCCCAATCAGAATGATATTTCAATATCTTCTTAAAGCAAATAATTGGTTAAATTAGTTGGATGTTCTTTTATGTACAAAAAAGATTATTGGTAGTTGACCCAATAAGTATACGTCTCTCTCTGTTTTTGGTCAATGTTATACAATCCAAAGTAGATACCAAACATTTTCTTTTAACAGTGAACCCTGATCTACTTTGTTCCGGTGAGTGGTTCACAAGTCCCATGCATTCCCTCTCACACAAAAAAAAAATGAACCCTAAACATTTGAACAAACAGAATTGTTTTTTTTTGTTTTTTGTTTAGGTGAAACGGGCTAGCTAGATTACTGAATTAAATTAAAGGTAATGAGCATGAAGTTAAACACCGCACCTCTTTGTTTTCATGTCATATTAATCTGGGTTAGTTGGTTTACAATTAATTCTTAATTTAAAAAGCTTAAGCAATAGCTTAATTTGCAGTCATCACGAAATAGTTTTATATTCCATTCCAACATCTAACATGTGCTGATGACGATTAGATAGAAAAAAGAAACCAGGGCGGCGATTGGGTACCAATAAATGTATTGTATTTGACAAATTATTATTTTTTTGATGCGAGAAAGACTAACAAGTTACCACGGAAAGTTCATTAAGCACTCGATCTATGATAAAATGATAAAAATTAAAAGCTGAAAAAGCACTAAGCTTGCGGAAGACTATTGCGCCAAGTTCTAACGTGTTTGACAAGTTGGAAAATATGGGTTTTGCCAACTATGTACAACAATAATGGGGATTGCTTCGACCAAAACGAAAAGAAAAGAAAAGAAAATTAGGATGTCAAAGGTTATCATCCCTGTACCCATGGGGTTTGGTCCAGTGGAGCCGCTGGGGTCTGCAAGTTGGGCGAATGCTACAGCTTCACTCTGATAGTAAGAGGTCGCTGGTTCGATCATCCGCTTGTGAAAAACATATCGTGGGAAGGGCTTTATTGGCACCCGGCCCGGAGTGGTAGTCCCACCCGACCACCATTTTTGTAACCAAAAAAGGTTATCATCCCTGTCAGCTCTTAGCTGGTTCTGCTATTAGATTAAAGATCAAGCCAAGCACTAGTTATTAATATATCATATATTGAGTCTTATTTAAATTTTCAACCTATGACAAAGGAATAATAATGATGATGAAAAGACTGACATAAAGTTTTCACACGGTAAAGTTTTCACACGGTGGCGTTATTAGACTAAGAAATACATAGTTGACCATGGCGCGCGGTAATGCAGAGAACCAGTCCTTTGTCTTTTGTCAATAAACAAATGTGCCTTGCATGCATACGCATTTACCAAATCCATTATGAACTTAGATGATTACAATATACACGTTTGGACCCATGGATGGTAACTTCTCTGTACTTTCTTTAAGTTGACTGGTCTTGATCTTATTGAACCCAGATAGACTATATATATACTGCTATCCAAATCCAAGCTTCTCATTAACACATCTCTTCAAAAATTTGGCAACTGTATGATACAAGAGAAATCCATGTCAACAATCACATCGTCGACCGATCTTTGGCGCTCGAGCAGTCGCGTTCTTGTAATTCCTCGAGGAGTTCATCGGAATTTGTTTTCATCATCGACAAGAAAACCCCAGCAGGGTTTCACAGCCAAACCTTCATTGTTGTCTCTCTCAATAGGACAGAGGAGCAGTGCTCTTAGCAGAAGCAATGACAGAATGTATGTATCTTTTTGAATTTCTTGAGCTTTACGAAAGAGCTACTTTCTCGAGGATCGAGCTCGAACTAATTGCTATCATCTTCATTTTTCTTGATGCAGGAACAAGATTGTATGCAATGTTTCAGGAATTCCAACTCCTCCTGGAGCCCCTTCACACTCTTGGTAATTACCAATCAAACCCTTTTAAGATTTCCCTAAAATGATTTCCAAGTCTTTTTCATTTGCAAATAGTATGATATATATATATATATATATATTGATACTGTAATTTCTTAATAAAAGGAGGGGCTGGATGATAGGGATGTTATTAACGGTGGTTATACCCTTTTGGAGGCACAAATGGGGTCCCTTGCTAGCAATTAAAAGTAAGTATATATTTATCAACTTCATGCTTCGTTATTCTTGATTTTCCATATTTCTCAAATAAATTAAAATTGAACTTTGCATATATTTGATTGTGTACGTAGATCAGGTGGACACGGTTATAGACACAGTTGAAGCTGTGGCGGAGGTGGTCGAAGCGGTAGCCCACAAAGTGGAGGAGGTGGCAGATGGAATAGCTGATAAACTTCCTGAAGATGGAAAGCTTAAAGCTGCTGTTGAAGCTATTGAAGCCATGGCTAAAGAAACAGCCAAAGATGCTCACATTGTGGATGAGCTAATTGAAAATGTCAGTTTAGAAAAAAAAAAAAAAAAAAAAGATTACCACCACATCTTATATATAATTTTCTCGATCTACTTATAATTTATAATTTATCTAACTTTTTGTCTGAATTTTTTTTTTGCAGGTTGAAGCAGTGGAAGATAAGGTTGAAAACTTCTTCGACTCGGCCATGGATGGAGCTGGAGATCAGGTGACCAAAGTCGACGTTGGTGGCGGTGGCGGTGGCAGTGAAGGAAATGTGGAAGAAAAGAAAATCCAGTGATTTTTGGGATTTTTTAAAGCAGATGAACATCCTTTTAAAATCCAGGTGTACATCTGTACGTAGCTGTACAAAGGAATTGGATATTGTATTTGTTTCTGTAAATTAAAATTAAATTCATTGGTTTCATTCTTTTTATAACAAGATTATTCATTTCTATAGAGTAGACCAAAACTGCAGTCACTCTGTTTCTCATTTTCCATATGACTTACCTAATTCATTTTCTTTTTTGAATTAAACTAGCGGGATATATTATATATATTTTTTAGAATAAGGATATATTATAGATAATAACTAATTATTATATATAGACAAATGAATCATATTATTATACTCAATTGTTTTTTTCTCTACCAACCCACACCAGAATACTAGACCATGCATGAGGCCGGCAATGTGAAAAAGTCTTCGTGATGTTGGAAAAATTCTAGTATACATCGTTGTAAACTATATAGTTTTTTTTTTGACATACAATAAAAAACGTGAAATTGACCATTTCAAAACTGCAATTGTTTTTCAAAAATGATCGGTTTCACCTTTTTTAACAGCAATTGTAATTTAAAAATGCAATTTTATTTAAAAAAATAATAATTACATGGTATGCAACGATGTATATTAGAAGCATCCGTAACGTTGCTACAATACGTAAAAACCAAAAAGTCATCTATTGGTTAATACATTGAGACCTTTTTGTAAGACCTTATATATATATCAGCTTTCCTTCTGAGTTGCTATAATGGAAATATCAGCATATTGCATATGTATACGTATAAGAAACTAGTTGGCGCGCGTTTCCGCATAACATAATTTTTGTAAATTTTAATTTGTGGTCTAAACTTTTTTTGTCATAAGGGTTAAAATTAAGCACCTAATACGTGACACAATATATATGGAATTGCATGAAACCCTTACTGACTTGCATTACATGACTAAGGTTGTGTCATAAAAAAGTCATTGAACAAAATTAACGTGATCGATATTGTTTTAACTCCCATACATATGCAAGTGATACCATGAACAATTGTGTTTGTTTTCCATCGGCACATCACATCTTAAGGTCAAATCCAGCCATCTGGTTGCTCCCTCCTCCCCCCGGGGGGGGCTCCTCCCGGTGGGGGGGGGGGGGGGGGAAAAAATAAAATAATTACCCACGCGCCGGAGCATTTTTTTTGGAATTTCTCATCTCCAAAGGAATTGTTTGAGTTATTGACTTATTGGTGTGATTGATATCAATCAAGATTAATCATAATTGCGAATCAATCTATAATAACTGACATATGCAATAGCCATCTGGTTAATTGTTAAAGCCCAAACCTGAAGAGGAAGAAGTGCCCAGCGTCAATAAAGCAATTGTGCCCAGTTGAGAAAAGAAGAGCTAAAGAGTGAAGAGAGACGGCGGGTAATCAGCATCTCCTTCCTTGTTTTGCCCCCTTCCTTCCACCATTGACCAATCTCAACCATATGAGACTGCATACACCTTCATTAACATACACACAATATACATTGATATCATATATATACATAAGCTATTGGAAGAAACTAAATCATTTATCACTTCAATACATAACAAATGCCTTCGTATGACCCTCATTAATTAGTTTGAGGGGAATGTTAGTACATGACAATATCAAACTGCTTGTGGTGTTGATAGTGTTAAAAGGCTACATATACTTGACCAAGAAGACTAAAGGAAATGTTACTGCCTTAAATCTCTGTTAAAGTTGTTGACCCAACTAATTCCCTTATGTTAATTACTTATGTTCATTTCCGGTTTTCATGACAAAACAGAAGTAATACTTATGGAATTAAAAAGGATGACCAACAATTTGACACTTCAGATTCATTGGACAAAAATTACATGATTAAATTTTCTCCAATTTGCATGATACCAGTCTATTCACCTAATTTTCATGAGGGTGCACAGCTTAAAAGATATATAGATGAAAGAATATTTATGGGATATTAGAAGAAATTGAAAAATCAAAGCAATTAGACTCACTTTGTTTATAAGCATTAAGTGTAGTCTAGTTGGACCAAGGCAGTAGTCTCCATATCTTAATTTGAAATTCGAGTCACAACCTCTCCACATTTCACAAACTTGGTGCTCTCTCCTCATCTCTCTACTATCTAGGCCAAATGCCTCCTCGTAACAAAAAAACTCACCTAGTTTATATTGTCACAAATGGCTTGTCTATTATAATTATTGGAAGTGAAAGGTTAGACAATTTGCACATATTCAATCTTCTATTGAAGCTTTACAGTAATGTAATTAAAATAATAAGAATACCCTTTACCTACCTGAATACTGATTATGGAGTCATGGACAAATAAGTCCTATGTATAGTACTTGTACATTATTTTGCAAGCACTGTAACTAAAGTTATGGGACCATATGGTCCATATATATATATATAATTTTCTCTGCCATTGCTATAATTTGTACGGGGAAAGTATGAAAAGTATAACTCAATCACTACCCACTAGTACAGAAAAGACCAAACGAAACCATGTGAAATAAGCTCGTACTAAATTAACTTGCTAAGAATTCATGCCTATATATTTTCTGTGTAAATGTTTTTCTAAATAAAATCCGACCCTTTTTCTCTAAGTTACTGCCATTGTTTTTGTAAAAGCATTTGACAGGTATTCAGAGTCACTTCCTGCAAGGATGGGTGACTTTTGGAGGGAAATTAAAAGGGCTAGGATGAAGGATACAAGTTTGGTTAATTATTTACTAAATGCAAGAAAATTAAAAACCATCACATACTAGATTTTCACCAAATCCCGTTAACATATTATGTATGTGGTGATGAAAGTTCAAAGAAAATTAAATTGGAAAAAGAAATAATATTTCTCTTCCTAATGTAATTGGAAATACAAATCCGAAATCAAAAAATAAAACTAGAGAAAGACGACTAACAAATAACTTGGCCGGGCTGGTCATCGTCCAATGAACTTGTTCTTTACTAGTCAAATCACAAATGACGATCCCCTTTCATAATATAATTTCTTAATAATTTGGGCGAGAATAATGTGCCTTTTGGATCATCTTATCACTCACACATAAGATATTCCTGTCGATCTAGTATTTAGGTGATGTGTATGTAACATGTGCGTTTTTTAGATTTAGCAATTACATTATCCATCGGCCCCATCGCTCACATATCTTTGTCTCGTATAATAAGTCCCTTTCTCATCTCTGGTTTAGCAAAGGCAGGCCTTTCGCAGTTTGACCTTTCCGAAGGATTCCAGTTCCCCATTTGATCTATGGCAACCATCAATGGTTTAATTGGTTTCCACCCTCACATGTCCAGCCCCAGTAGCCTAGAACACAAGTCCCAAGTCCTGCATATTACTTTGCAGTACTGCCTGCACTTGACTCCCCGTCAAAGATCATCATTCACCAAAATCCCAAGCAAATTCAGACTGATCACAAAGTAAGAGCTTCACTCCCCTTAATTGTTTGATTTGTATAACTTCATCTCCATCGATCATTCGCTAACCGTGAGATTTTGGCTGGAGTGAAGAAGGGCGACGTCTCACGCATCGGATAGTTCTCAACCAGAACCTCATCAAGTTCCTCCTGCTAAATCCCCATCATCTGCCTGGTGACATTTTTATATAAGAATGATTTAGTTTATTTTTCTTGAATCTTATATATCTTGGTTGGCAACTTGGCATAGATGAGAGTTGTTCTCTTGCGGGACAATGATATATATGTTGACAGATTGGCAATCTTAATTGTTGATTAGCTAAAATCTTGTACGTTCCTGAACTAAGTATAGCTAAAATCTTAGTTCAACTGTGCTATTTACCTTCTGTGCAGGAAAAATTGGATGGTGGGATTAACGTTAAGCATATTACTACCTTCTTTTAGACACAAATTGGGACCCTTCCAAGCCCTTAAAAGTACATTAATTTTCAAGTCTTCTCATTCCTTTACACTGGTTTATTATTTCAATTTGTTTTCGATTTAGTTCATAACGACTCGCATCTCCACATAAATTAATCACCAGGTCCCTTAAGCCCTTAGAAGTTGGATATAGCCGAAATCGATCTATATTTGACTATGTGGAGATGTGAGTCGTTACAATTTAGATACTGCCTTGAGATTATATTTGCCCATATTTACAATTGTCATTTTCTAAATTAAGCTTGTTAATATGATTGGAATTGGTGTTTTAGGCAAGGTGGATGCGGCAATAGAAATAGTGGAATCTGTGACAGAGGTTGTGGAAGAGTTGGCCGAGGAAGTAGACAAGGTGTCTGAACAAATAGAAGACAAACTACCCGAGGATGCTAAGCTCAAAAAAGCTGTGGAGTCGGTTGAACATTTAGCGGAAGAAGCAGTCCAGAAAGCTAAGCTAGCTGAGGATATCATTCACAGGGTAAAGGAAGTGGAGAAAGAGGTAGAGGAGGGACTAATTACTGGCTCAAAAAAGAAGCCATAGACGTACGACACTTCACTAATAATTTGGGAGACTAGCTAGCTAGAAAGATCGATTTGTTTTAGTTTATTTATGAGATATATATATGAAAAAATATTTATGGGATATTAGAAGAAGAGAAGTTCTCTGGTGAAGACCTCTTAAATGAGGACCATTTGAGGACTTTTCTAGTAGACATACTTTTTTATTACATTTTGACAAATCAACCGTTCAATATTTAGATATTTATGAGTAGATCACTTCTATAAATTTTCAATGAAATCTAAAATCGTTAGGTCATCTATAATTGTGATTTACCATTTATGAATATCAATGGTTCAAAATTGACAGATTTGGTTCGTTCATTTATTTGGTCTAGTTTGGTACCTTAACGATTTCAAATTTTGTTGAAAATTTGTAGAAGTGATCTACTCATGAATATCTTAACATTGAACGGTTGATTTCTCTAGATGTGATCGAAAAATAGATATCACAACCATTAATCAAAAAGTCCTCAAATGGTCCTCATTTAAGAGGTCCTCACTAGATAAGCTCTCATTAGAAGAAATTGAAAAATCAAAGCAATTAAGTTTATGAGCACTATGTGTAGTCTAGTTGGACTAAGAGAGTGGTCTGCCTAGTTTAAATCCAAGTTCGAGTCACATTTTCTCCACATTAAACTTGGTGCTCCATCCTCATCCCTATAGGCCATAGGCCTCCTTGTAACAAAAAAAAATTCACCTTGTTTATATTGTCACAAATGGCTTGTCTATTATAATTATTGGAAGTGAAAGGTTAGACAATTTGCACAGATTCAATCTTCTATTGAAGCTTTACAGTAATGTAAATGTCTGCTATTAGATAAACTTTTTACTTATTGGAGATATAAATTTTCGTTATTCAAAATGATAACTCTAGGTTTTTCCTAATCACTAGCTCGTTGGAATGACACTACAATCAATTAAACGAGACAACGTATAATCACTTTGTTTACTTAATTTTCTTTTTTGAAATTAAAATAATATAAATACCTTTTACCTACCTGAATACTGATTATGGAGTCAGGGACAAATGAGTCATATGTATACTTGTACATTTTGTAAGCACTGTAAGTCTGTAACTATAGTTATGGGGACCATATGATCCATATATAATTTTATCTTCCAGGCTATAATTTGTACTCGAAAAGTATGAAAAGTATAACTCAAATACTCAATCACTGGTACAGAAAAGACCAAACGAAACTATGTGAAAAAACAAGTTCGTACTAAACTTGGTAAGAATTCATGCCTATATTTTTTCTGTCTAAAGGTTTTTCTAAATAAAATCTGACTCTTTTTCTCTCAGTCACTGCCATTGTTTTTGTAAAAGCCTGGAAGATGGTATTCAGAGTCGCTTCATGCAAGGATGGTGGGTGACTTTTGGAGGGAAATTAAAAGGGTTATGATGAAGGATACGAGTTCGGTTATTTGCTAAATGCAAGAAAATTAAAATCCATCACATATGAGATCTTTACCAAATGCCGTTAACAAATTATGCATGCGGTGATGAAAGTTCAAAGGAAATTAAATTGAAAAAAAAACTAATATTTCTCTTCCTAATGCTATCGGAAATACAAATTCAAAATCAAAAAATAAAACTAGATAAAGACGATGAACAAATAACTTGGTCACATATTGGCCAATGAACTTGTCCTTTACTAGTCAAATCACAAATGGCTATCCCCTCTCATAATATAATATATTTTTTAATAATTTGGGCTAAAATAATGTGCCTTTTTGGATCATTAAGTCTCACACTAAGATATTCTTGTCTATTAGTTAGGGGATGTGTACAATGTAGGTTTTTTAGATTTAACAATTAAATTCTCCATCCTCCTCGCATATATATCTTTGTCTCATAAAGTAATGTCATCTGTAATGGGGGGTTAAACTGTTAAAGGGTTAAAAATAGTCCAAAATAACATTTTTTTCATCTCCAATGTGGGGCTATGTTAAAGCAAAAAAAATTTGAAGGGCTATATGAGTCAAGGACTAAGCTCAATTTAGCCCTTGTAGCACTCCATGAAAGCCCTAAGTGGGGAACAAAACATGTGAAATGAAGAAGAAGAGAAAGAAAATTTTAATGTAGATCAATTTTAGTCCCGACCAGTTAGAGACAGTTAAATTATAGCATACAATATTTGAATAAATAGTGAATTTTTTGAGGCTAAAATTATAATCTAGGTTAATTTTAGCCCATCGCAATTGGAGATGGTCTAAGTCCCTTTCTTATCTCTGGTTTAGCAACGGCTGGCCCTTCAATCTCAGTTTGACCTTTCCGAAAGATTCCAGTTCCCATTTTATCTATGGCAACCATCAATGGTTTGATTGGTTTCCAGCCTCACATGTCCAGCCTCAGTAGCCTACAACACAAGTCCCAAGTCCTGCATATTACTTTGCAGTACTGCCTGCACTCGACTCCTCGTCAAAGATCATCATTCACCAAAATCCCACTCAAATTCAGACTGATCACAAAGTAAAAGCTTCACTCCAGTTAATTATTTGATTTGTATATCTTCATCTCCATCGATCATTCGCTAATTGTGAGATTTTGGCTGGAGTGAAGAAGGGCGACGTCTCACGCATCAGATAGTTCTCAACCAGAACCTCATCAAGTTCCTCCTGCTAAATCCCCATCATCTGCCTGGTGACACTTTTATAAGAATGATTTAGTTTATTTTTCTTGAATCTTATATATCTTGCTTGGCATAGATGAGGTTGTCAGATTGGCAATCTTAATTGTTGATTAGCTAAAATCTTGTACGTTTTACTCTGAACTAAGCAGGTGTTCTTAGTGCAACTGTGCTATTTAACTTCTGTGCAGGAAACTCTGAACTAAGCAGGTGTTCTTAGTGCAACTGTGCTATTTAACTTCTGTGCAGGAAAAATTGGATGGTGGGATTAACATTAAGCATATTACTACCTTCTTTTAGACACAGATGGGGACCGTTCCAAGTCCTTAAAAGTACATTTCAAGTCTTCTCATTCCTTTACATTAGTTTATTATTTCAATTTGTTTTTGGTTTAGTACATAACAACTCGCATCTCCATATAAATTAATCACCAGGTCCCTTAAGCCCTTAGAAGTTGGATATAGCCCAAAGCCCCAAAACGAACTATATTTGACTATGTGGAGATGCGAGTCGTTACAATTTAGATACTGCCTTGAGATTATATTTGCCCATATTTACAATTGTCATTTTCTAAATTAAGTTTGTTAATATGATTGGAATTGGTGTTTTAGGCAAGGTGGATGTGGCAGTAGAAACAGTGGAATCTGTGACAGAGGTTGCGGAAGAGTTGTCCGAGGACGTAGACAAGGTGTCTGAACAAGTAGCCGACAAACTACCCGAGGATGCTATGCTAAAAAAACCTGTGGAGTTTGTTGAACATTCAGCGGAAGAAGCAGTCCAGAAAGCTAAGCTAGCTGAGGATAGCATTCACAAGGTAAAGGAAGTGGAGAAAGAGGTAGAGGAGACACTAATTACTGGCTCAAAAAAGAAGCCATAGACGTACGACACTCAACTAATAATTTGAGACACTAGTTAGCTAAAAAAAAGAGAGAGATCCATTGCGGCATGCCTTTTTTGCTTTATATTCTATCAAATATTTCTTATACTATGTTATTGAAACTCTGTAATCAAGTATTTACGAATTGTTTTTCTTAAATAATACTTCAACCAACTCCACAGCTAAATGTTCTTAGGGAAGGCTTCTGAGGTGAAGGCCTCTTTTTCTTAGGGATTGTGGGTTGTCACTAAATGTTCCCAATCGGCTATCGCGCAAGAGCTAATATCGCCTAATCATCTATGTACTAAAAAAAAAAAGAGAAAGTCTCATGGCCTGTTGATTACCGCCAGCTTGGACATCACTTTGAATGTCTTTGGCTTCAAGTCATGAGATCTTATTTGGGACTAGATTGTGGCGGTTTTTGGTAATTACGGTGGTGATCGGAGACGCGGGCCTGGTCAGTTGGGATCTAGTGTTGCTGTTGGTGACTGCGGTGGTGCTTGGTATCGCAAGGCCCCAAGTCGGGTGCCCAAAGTAATTGGGTTGTTGGGTGTTGTAAGGATTTGGACTCAACTTTGAGCTTATCCATTGGGTTGTTTTTCTCCAGAGATTCTGGGTTTGGGATCTAGGAATAATTTTTGTATATTTCAAATTTTTTCGACAAAATGATTTTGACTAGCATTTGTATAGGATTGCCGCAATTTTTTTTTCCAGGTGGATTGGAAAATTTTACACTCTATGATGAGTCTTAGTATAAATACACTCAGCATACCACAATTGCGTGCTTAAGCAAACAGAACAATTTGTGCTGGGATAGGGGTATTGTTGATGAGTTTGCTGGCTCTTTGCTTTCCCTTCAAGCAGGTTTTAGCATACCTTCACGATAACGGGGATTCATCTTTAGTGTCAGCTTCGATTTATTTACTTTGTCTTGTTTCTCAAGTTAAAGCACTACACTTTATTGTCTTGTTTCTCAAGTTAAAGCGCTAGCCTTTGTGGTACACCCATCTTGTCTGTCTTGCATTAATGTTTATTATGCACCATGCTTGCCTTGTGTCTGCTCCCAAAAATGTTCGAGATATCATTCTAAACATTTGTAATTATTTTTGATTTAATTCTCCTTTTTTTATCCCCACCCCTACCCACTCCACTCTACCCCACTCATCCAATGATGCGAGTGAGAATCAAACTCGTGCCCTCCACAGTGTTAATTATTTCAAATAACCAACAGGAAGAACAAATAGTTCTTATGTATACCCAGAGAAGCTAACTTTGCTTGATGTCTAATGTATTATTTGATAATCTGAACTTTGAGTGTTTTAGATAATTCTCCCTCTAGTTTGTTTTTTTCGTTTTCTTATCAAAAGAAAAAACTTGATTATATATTCATGAACTAAAGTTATGGGCACCCTTTCATGTATAATTTTCTCTGCCATGATGTGATTTGTAGGGAAAAATATAATTTTATCACTAGTACAAGAAAGACCAAAGGAATCCACGTGAAAAACAAGCTCGTACTAAACTCACTAAGAATTCAATCAATTCATGCCTATATATATGTATAGCCTATATATATGTATATATATATTTTTTATTTTATTTTTCTGTCTAAACGTTTTTCTAAATAAAATATATCCGACTCTTTTCTCTAAGTCACTAGTTCACTACCATTGTTTTTGTAAAAGCATTTGCTAGGTATTCAGAGTCACTTCATGCAAGGATGCGTGACTTCGGAGGGAAAGTAAAAGGGTTACGATGAAGGAAACAAGTTCGGTTATCAGCTAAAACTCTAAAAGCAAGAAATTTTTTTTTAAAATCAAATAGTATATGAATTATGACTCAGATGCAAATTTTGGTTCCTGATCAAATTTTTAAAACTACGCTAGTGGTACCTGAATTTGTTTGACATGTGCAAAACCATCACATATGAGATCTTCGCCAAATGTCATTTAACATATTACGAATGCGGTGATGAAAGTTAAAAAGAAAACTGAAAAAAAAAATTATCTTCATAATGTTAGAAGGTAGTTTTCGACATGGAAATTACAAATCCAAAATAATAAAATAAGGAGAGTGAAATTTACACCTCTTTTAGTTTTTTAATATTATTCTGTCTCCGACTATTTTACACTTCCGAAAAAACCCCCTTTGGTCAGAATTCTTTAGTCTTCTCTCTTTCTTTCTCCTTTCCTTCTTCTTTCTCTCTCTTATCCCATGAAACAACGGTTTTCAGATTTTGATTGCAGTGGTAGGTTTTTGTTTCTCTCTTATAATTGGTTCTGGTAATGATGATTTCGACTTGTCTCATAAATCAGCCATGATCAAGAATGAAAAAGCTATCGCAATCGATTAACAGAACAGGGCAGAGCTGGATCCAAATCCGTCGGGGCGTCGATTAAAATCCCAGTTAAACGATAGACAAAGAATATGTTTCTTCTGGGTGCCCAAATCACCAAGACCAGCTCGCCTCAAGCTCACAATCACCCAAACCCCAGCCACCAATGGCGCCTCCAAACCTTCAATCAAATTCACAGTTCACACCCATGGTCTCGGGGATTGAAGTGAGAGATAGAGAGGAACATAGAATTCTGACCCAAGGGGTACTTTCGGAAGTGCAAAATAGTGGGAGACAGAATAATATTAAAAAACTAAATGGGAGTGTGAATTTCATTTATAATGGTGTAAATTTCACTCCCCTAAAATAAAACTACACAAATATGACGAACAAATAACATTCTATGATTAAGAGTATGAGGTCACTGGCTAATGATTATTCTTTACTACTAGTCCAATCACAAATGGCTATCCCCTCTCATAATATAACTTTTTTCTTTAATAATTTATTTGGGTTAAAGTAATGTGCCTTTTGGATCTTATCACAGTTCACACACATAAGATATTCTTGTTTAATCGTTTTTTTTTTTGTGTTTTGTTTATCAAGGACAGTCAATAATGTCCTTTTTTCAGGTTTAGCAATTAAATTCTTCTCTAACTCAACCGAGGTGAATACCAGAATTTCTCATTTACTGAAGTATTATTCAGACCAAAAAGAATAAAAGCAATTAAATTTTGCTACCAACATATCCCCGTCTCGTATAAAGAAAGTCCCTAGCTTTCTCATCTCTCTGGTTTAGCAGAGATAGGCCATTTCCAGTTTGGCCTTTCAGAAAGATTCCAGTTCCCATTTGATCTATGGCAACCATCAATGGTTTGATTGGTTTCCACCCTTACATGTCCAGCCTCAGTGGCCAACAACACAAGTCCAAGGTCCTGCATATTACTTTGCATTGACTGCACTTGACTCCTAGTCAAAGATCATGGTTCACCAAAATCCCAACCAAATTCAGACTGATCACAAAGTAAGAGCTTCACTCCACTTAATTATTTGATTTGTATATCTTCATCTCCATCTCCATCGATCATTGGCCGGAATGTGAAGGGCAACGTCTCACGCATCAGATAGTTCTCAACCAGAAACTCATCATCAAGTTCCTGCTAAATCCCCATCATCTGCCTAGCTGGCCATGGTGACATTTTTTTTAAGAATGATTTAGTTTATTATTCTTGAATCTCTTAGTTGGCAAGGATGAGAGTTGTTCTCTTACGACTTACGAGATGATGATATGATATGTGAGTCTTGTTTACCTATCCTATGAATTTCTTACTTTAATTATACTCAAATTGTTATTGGATCCAAATTGTTATTGAAGGAAAGCATTGTTAGGTTTATTAGTGTATTCTGTATTGTTGTTCAAGTGTCAGAATAGTGGTCGGTTGATGTAGACCAATTGTCTCTTTTCTTTCTAGTGAAAAAAACCCTTTTTCCTGAAGTATTACCAAAAAGGTTTTGCCCCCCCTGGAACATCTTGCAAAATTGAAAGGTGCCGCAAGTGGGGAAGGGTTTTCCCACCAATTTATTTATGGAGTTAATTTTTTTAGTCAAGTGGTTCTCTTCCCTGCAGCAAAGAAAAAAAGTTCAAAACAGTTCGCTTAACAACATTTTTTCGGAGCGTTTCCCCTCCAGAAGGAAATTGAAAAATACAACAAAAAAGAGGAAAGGTTAAAAGAAGCAAACATGAACTTTTCCTTTTAGAGGTCTTCTTGGTCACTCTACAAAATCCCTCCTTATGTCCCATTGGGAAGTTTGAGAGAAAGGTTTGATTGGAGTGGGAGTGTTTGTTTGTACCCTATTTTGTCCCTCCCTAAAATTAAATCGTTGGAGCTTCCTGTGGACTTACGTTATCTTAAATTTTTCCCCCTTTTGTTCTCCTTTGGCCCTATTTTATTGATGTTTCGAGGTTTTTTATTTTTTCCAGTGCGTGGGGAAGTGTTGGGAAGGGTAATAAGAAAGAAACCCCCAACACATCCCTCTGCATAACTTCCCTTCAAATAAAGTTTCTTTTTCCTTGAATAAAGTTTGTTCAGTTGTTTTTCCCTTTCAAATCCAACAATCTTTCTTAGACAGTGATTTGTTTTGTTTATTTTTTGGGGGTTCTTTTATTTTACCTTGTGTGTATTTGTAAAAAATCTCTTTTTTTTTAAGTAGTTAGGTTTATTCTCTTTTATTTAAAAATGGGGGACTTGAATGTGTCTTCTTTTAAAAATCACAAAACTTTTTGGGGGTTGTATTGTTATATTTTGGAAAAGGAATTTTTAGAAATTATTTCTTAGGGTTTTTGGTTGTCTGTTGTGCCACCTCCCCTCCTAGAAATTGATCCAGCTAGGTTTTTTTCCAAAAGGGTATAGGTTTATACACCAATATTTGGGTGTGTTTTTTTGAGGTGTGTTTCGTTTACCTCTTTATCTCAAGTTTGTTCTTCTTTGCCTCCTCCCTTATTTTTACAACCCCCCTCTACTTCTCCTAACCCCTTTGTTTATGATTCTCCTCTACTCGTCATTTCCCTCCATATCGACATACTATAATTCCACATCACCCAACCACTACCTCTTTTGTTTCATTTGCTACCATTTCTCACAAACCATTTCACATTTCCTCCTTCCTCGAACACGTTTCCTTAGTCTTTCCCATGTTTTGATAACCTCTCTTCTCTGAAAATAACTAAGATTTTTTTTTCAAGCTTAAAAAGGGAGTTAAAGTAAAAATGGGTTTCGGAGGGAATAAGTTGTTGGGTTGGTATTTTTCATATGTATTTTTAATGGGTTTGAAAGTTTGGGGAGTTACAATCTTAGTTGTGTATTCTTTTGTTTTTTATTGGTTTTTTTGTTGTTGTTGTGTGTTATTCTACGGTATCAAAGATATAAATTTTTTTTAAAAAAGGTATGTTTTGGAAGAGAAGGGGTTGTTTTTGAAAAATATGTGAATTTGAAGACAGGGTTTTGAAACTTCATTCGGAAAGTTTGCGTCAAGGAGTGAAATTTACAGAGATGTATATGAAGGTTGGTTGTCTTTACAACCATATTTGTTAATTTTATCGGCGGAAAGTTTAAGAAGTATTGGATAAAAAGGTGGATTCTCTTACCTTCCACAAGACCTTTGGAGTTAAAGGCCGATGGGCATGAAAAAGATAACAACAGTATTGTATTTTTCTCGATGCCCATTTATGAAAAAAAGAAAAGTTGTTGGTTGAGTGGAAGGATGTTATGTACTACATGTTGTGAAATAACATGGTTGAATAATTTTGGAGTTAATTAGACTCAACAATAAATTATTGTGATAATCGGCCTATAACATCTAAGTGTTCCATGAACGAAAAGATATAGAAATAGATGCATATGTGGTGAGAAAGTGAGAGAGGGTTGTTAAGCAGATACAAGGGAAGAATTTTAAAAGATAGTTCGAATCAGTTCTCCACATTTGGGAAGTTGGGAGTGTAACATACACTCATACTAATTGAGGGGGAGTATTGAAGGAAAGAATAATTGATTAGGATTATATTACGTGATATTCTGTAATTAGTTGATTACCAAAGTTAGTCCTAGAATAGTGGATCGAGTTGTATGTAGAACTCATATATATTGTACAGTGCTGCTATGTTAATATATGTGAAAATTCTTCTCTCATTATCATTCTCTTTAATCTGCCTGGCCATGGTGACATTTTTTTTAAGAATGATTTAGTTTATTATTCTTGAATCTCTTAGTTGGCAAGGATGAGAGTTGTTCTCTTACGACTTACGAGATGATGATATGATATGTGAGTCTTGTTTACCTATTCTATGAATTTCTTACTTTAATTATACTCAAATTGTTATTGGATCCAAATTCAAGAATGGAGAACAATGAAACAAATAAATTCATTTCAACTACCCCATTATTCTCCACCGTTGAATATAACTTAATAAAAGAAATTCATTGAATAGGTGAACGAGACTATGATAATATGTTGTCAGATTATTAATCTTAATTGTTGATTAACTAAAATCTTGTTTTACCCTAACCTACATAGTGGCAAAAAATATAAGTATATGCTCGGTACGTTCTTAGTACAACTGCGTAATTTACCTTCTGTGCAGGAAAAATTGGATGGTGGGATTAATGTTAAGCATATTACTACCTTCTTTCAGACACAAATGGGGACCCTTCCGAGCCCTTAAAAGTACATTTTCTAGTCTTCTCATTACTTGACATTAGTTTATTATTTCAATTTGTTTCTGGTTTAGCACATAACAACTCGCATCTCCACAAAAACTAATCACAAGGTCGACCCCTAAGCCTTTATAAGTTGGATTTAGCCGAAAACGAACTATATTAATTTGATTATGTGAAGATCGATGCGAGTCGTTACAATGTAGAAAGGGCATAGAGATTATATTTGTCATATTTGCAATTGTCATTTTCTGAATTAAGCTTTTTAACATGATTGGAATTGGTGTTTTAGACAAGGTGGATATGGCAATAGAAATAGTGGAATCTGTGACTGAGGTTGTGGAAGAGTTGGCCGAGGAAGTAGATAAGGTGTGTGAACAAGTAGCAGAAAAACTACCCGAGGATGCTAAGCTCAAAAAAGCTGTGGAGTCGGTTGAACATTTAGCGGAAGAAGCAGTCCAGAAAGCTAAGCTAGCTGAAGATATCATTCACAAGGTAAAGGAAGTGGAGAAAGAGGTGGAGGAGGCACTAATTACTGGCTCAAAAAAGAAGCATTAGACTTAAAACACTTATTGATTAAGAGATAAATGATGGATGCCAATGGTATTGGCTAGATCGAGTTGCCAATGACCGAGCCATATGTAACACTTAGAAGTCAAAAAGGGTGCAACTTCAGCTTTAGATCTTCTTCTTTCTTTCTTTTTTGGACGGGAAGGTTTGGATCTTCCAATCCAATGCTCTTGAACAGATGAACTCATGCTTACTTTTCTTCCTTTCACGGTATATGTCAAGGGAGAGTCTCTAGTAAGGACTTTTATCAATCAATCCCTCCTTACGTCATTTTTGCATTTTTTTTTGTTCTCTGTCTTGTTCCATTTCTTTAATTTATTGATGTTTGTTTCATGAAAATAATTAAAGTAATATTTCAATTTAAACTACAAATAATAGTGGCTTAGAATTTATCACACTCATATGCTGATGCAATTTAGTATTCAATTAGCATTGTTTAGAAGTTACTGGTAAGAAGAAAAAAAAGAAGGTAATTCTGTTAATAAAGCTTCAATTAGCCAAAAAAAAAAAGTTACTGGTAAGAAGGTAATTCTGTTAATAAAGCTTCAACTGTTCATTTTCTCTTTATGTAATCAATATATATATAAATGCTGTAAAATTTAATCTAAAAAGGGCTTATGGCCTGCCGATTACATGATATGTTGGATGTCTCATCTTCTACCCATTTATATATTTTTTTTTTAACTGTCGATTACATGCTATGTTGGATTGTCTTTGGCTTCGGGTCGTTCTTTCTATGCAATGTTTATCATAATTAAATAAGTAAAAACGAGTGTGGACTGACTTTTCAAATCTGTTAATAACATTTCCCTATCAAATAAGTTAATAAGTGCTGAAAAATTACAAAATCCCTAGATTGACAAGCAACAATTAAAAGAAAAATACAAGGGAATGAGATTTTGGAGGGTTCGAAAATATCAAAAATCGAAATACCAAATTTGGTAGAAATGATCATATATATATATCGAAAACTTTGGTTTTGAAATTAGTACTTCTTGTTACTAATTCAAACTCTAATATTAGCAATTGAATGTGATATTCTTCTTTTCTCTTATCTTTCTTAAATCTCATTCATTCAAGCTCATTTAAACAAGATCCAACAACTTAATTTTCTTGATTCAATGTCTGCCCTTTATACAATATTTACTCAATAAGGAATTGACTAGTGAATTCTGTTTAAATGATGAAATTAAAGTTGTGAGGAGAGCTGGAGAGAAAAGGAGGGAGATTAAAAAAGAGAGGAAATCAGGACCATATATCTTCCCCATTCAAGCATTGACTTGTAATAGTATGGTCTATTTTTTTTTCCTAATCTTTTTTCTAATATATATTAAACTCCTCTCAACTCAAAAATAAAGGTGGAGACGTCAGTTTCTTAGGTGGGGGAATCTCTCCACGACTCAACCAAAACAATTTGTTAATTTGTTACGTATATATTGTTTGTCCAAGACAGCAAGCAAGGAATTTCCCTTCAACTAAAAGCAACTTCTACAATTCATAGACAATTTCAATTCCCCTAAACTTACCAAATCCTAAGCTACAATCTTAGGACCCCGTTTTTAGCCCCAATCCCTGTCTATCCCAACCACCATCACCAACTTTTATTACCTTCCCCACCTCACATGGTGCCTTCTTTGTTCTTTTTTTTTTTTTTCAATTTCTGATCAAACCCATTTGCCCTTTTTGTGGTCTGATCAAAACCCATCTGGGGTTTTTCCTTTTGTTTGATCAAACCCATTTGGCTGATCATTCAGAATTGGCCATCTAGTGTATTCATATGAAATGAATCCCACATCAATGGTTGGGTGGATTTCAAATAACGCAAAGTTGAATCTCAAAGCTGTGGATGGGAATGAAATGTTCATGGGTCTAACCAAGACTTCTGGTTTAGACCTTATACAGAATTGTGATCTTCCTCCACCGATGAAAGTCTTCACTGGTTCTGCAGACAAGACTGTTGTATCATCCATGAACAAGATTTGCAGCATGATGGCCAGAGAAGATCACGAAAACAGCGATGAGTTATTCGACATGTGTAGAGGAGATGATGATCAGAATTATGGGAAGTTGGAGCTCTTGAAGGCCTTGAGGCTTTCGCAAACACGAGCAAGGGAGGCAGAGAACAAGGCTGAGAAGTTGGCAAAGGAAAAGGAATGTCTTTCTAATGCTCTGCTTTCTGAAGCTCGAGAGTTATTTGCTTACAGGCAATGGGTGAGGTTACTTGAGCTAAAAGTTTCGAAGCTGCATTCACAATTTGCAGACCAAGAGCATCAGGAATGCTGTGGTTGTGAGACTTGGATTGTGGCTTTGGCACTTTGTTTGGGCATTGCTGGTGTTGGCTTTGCATTTGGTAGCAGATACTTGTATTGAAAAGTTTCATTTCAGGGTCATCATAACTGTGGTTTTTGTAAAGGCAACAGTGAAAGAGTAAAAAGAGGTGTATATATGTGATCATATTCTGTAATAGAAAGGTTCAAGCTTTCTGAACTGCAAGCATATTCCACAATTGTGCAATCAACAAGTAATGAAAAACAATCGAGTAGAAAACCGACATTGGATTCTGCCAGAAAATTGAATCACTAAAAACTGAGCTTCATATACTTTAAATCCAAATTGGGATGCAAGGGACAGAAACTTCACTAGCATTCAATCGAGTACAAGCGCTGTACAGAAAGCACAATATATACTATATATATGCGTGAGGAACGCTGTGTATTACCTATATAAATTATTCTACTTTTACTCCAACAATATAAACTAGCCCTTCTTATTCAAATGATTGCCATGTGAACACTTCTCAAATGGCCATAGCATTCATCGCTGCTTCCATAATATGCCAAACAAACCCAGCATATATGCTTCCCACACCTACATTCTATATGGTTGCATCCGTCGACCTTCTCAATTGTATACCTGCACACCGGGCAGCTCTTCACATGTTCTTTTCCTTTGCACCACTCCTTCAAGGATGAATCTGGATCTTCCTTGTACTCCCGGTACTGCTCGCATGACATGTACGGATGATGTTCTAAATGGCACATAGTACATGTCTCGGCATAACACGCACCACAAACAAATGGTTCACCTTCTGTTCCAGGAGCTGCTATCTGATAGACTGAAGAGCAGTCGGGAGATGGGCAAAACCTGTAGGTGCCAGAACTTGAAGCAACATATGACCCCAATGAAGCCCTAAAGAGCTCTTCCAGCTTCTCATATGATAAAAGAGATCTCAGATCTGTGATCAAAAGCGGAGACCTGCAACCCTCATGTGAGCAGCATAATGGAAAACTATCTTGATTTTTTATTGCAGAGTCACACTGCTCCACCAAGCACGAACGACAAAATAAGTGCCCACAGTCCTCAAGCTGGTAACCATCTTCAACATCACATAAACAGATTGGACAATCGGCTTCACTAGTTAACCTCTTAGTCGAACTACCTGCCATATGTGCAATCTCGTCAATAATCTCTTCTACTTTCTGCTTCAACTCCTTGCTTCCATTGATGAGAATGGATTGGCGGCGAACATTTAGACTAAAATCAGCCCCTGGTACCTTCTCTTTGAGTCCCCGGAGGTCTGGCCCAAACCTACTAACAACCTCTTTCATCAACTCTGGAGGTAAAGCATTACCCTGAAGGCGGATCTCAAGCACCTTGCTTTCGTGGAGGGTTATAAGGGATTCAACCAATTTCTGCTTGACCATATCAATTTTATCCGAACAACCAAAGACTTGTATATTGAGTTTGTGCCTGTCAAAAATAATATACGTTTCTGTCTCTCGCTGTACCGAGTAGATTAGATTGCTGCCATCTCTGGAGAACAAAAGCTGCAAAACAGTTGCAGTGAGGCTGGGGTGGTCTATAGTCTTCCCTTTCACAAGTTCCTCTACACGTCTTCTCAGATCTGCAATCGTTTTTGTAGCATTGGCTGATATCTTAACTCTGCAGGAACCATTATCATACTTCTCAAGACTACATTCTACACCTGTAAACAAGAAAAATTAAATACAGTAATGCACAGAATAGTAAAGCTCTATTGTGATTATTTATCAATTGTCTTGAGGCAGTCAAACACACAAAATCATAACATAATCATTGGCCAGTGTACTGAATATAGATGAAGAGTGCAATAGATTGTGAAAATTTGCTATAAAAAAGGAAGATTGGGTAAGAATTCAGTCGAAGTGCATCTCAAATGCATGACCGTTTTACAACTGAGAAAGTGAGATACCTAGTTATACAACCAAATTCTCCAAAATAGCTTCAATAATGAATCTACAGAATAGCTTTTACAATGAAAAAAGTGATTCACAAAACAACCAATGGCGTAAGTGGTCCTTAAAGCCCAACAACATGCAAAAGAGGATTGATACGATAAAAAAAAGAAAGCAAAGCACAACTGGAACAATATCCAAACACTTGCAACCAAAGAAAAATATATGACAAACTGAATAAACAAATGATTATCCAGAAAAATTGGAAACAAAGATGCAACAAGATTACTAGGAGTACCTTTTAGATGCTTAAAACTTTGAAGTAAAGGATCCAACTGCTTCTTGATTACACGATAGACAGGGGCAGAGCAGGACAGAGAGCTATGAAATAACTGCTGGCACTTCATCTTTTGCCATGGAAGGAAGCCAGGCAATACTTTACCTTCCAACTGTTCTAAAGCTTTTGCTGCCTCCAAGTGTAATCTTCCATCAAATGTTATCAAAGCTCTCATGAAAAGACTCTTTGGTTCAGGCTGGAACACCTGAACACTGCAGTTACTTTGGGAGTACCTTTTAGGCATATACGGTGATATTTCTTTTAGGAGTGCTTCTTCACAAGTACCACATGGCGGATTTTCTACAGCATCCCCTCTGACCAGAAAAAAATCCAGGATTCTCCTACTAGTAGCACTCCTCAACACATCAAGGATTTCATTCTCAGAAAGATCTTTGTTTAGCCCACTGATCACAACAGAATCCATGTACCTTTTGCTAGGCTCACAACGAATATTTCTTCCACCGATTATAAGGTTAGAAAAATCATCAACCATGAAACCAACATCATCCATGTCACATTTAACTATTGCAAACCCGTTGCTTTGCCTGCGAGGCCAAAGAACAGTAGCTCTAACAGCAAGGAGTGGAAAAACTTTATGATCTCCTCCAACCTGTAAAGGAATAGCCTTCAGTGTTGAGCCCTTAAACTCAGATTCATTTAGTGCAACAGCTTTCTCAGCCGCATCAGGAGTAAGAAATGTCACCCTGGCCCAACTTCCTTTGTCAACACTTTCTTGCCCAGTGCTGGTGAACTTATGAAGAGCACATATACTACCAGAGGCAGATTCTTCGAGCTCACTAAGAAACTCCTTATCATCCATGCCATCCAGTTTTGAATGAATTACATCAACAGTCAAAAACCTTTTTTGAAGCTCCAGATGCTTGATCTCAGCACCGGCTCCAAACAATGCTACAGGAGGCAAGCCACCAGAACCATGATATAAGCATTTCTCCAAGCATTCATTACGCATCCGTTTTCGTTCACACTCCAAGGCATCATATACAACCTTTCCAACCCTATCCATGTTCTGTGAGGTGGCAAACAACATAATCTCATTCTGATAATAATCGACTTTAATGCTGATACGTTCGTCATTGCAAATTGTCCTTACACATGACACGAGATGATGCAGATAAACATTGCCCTTCCCACAAAATCTTTTAACCACACAACATCCATAACCAGTCAACACTTTCAGTTGCAACTTTCGACTTTCCATCTTGGACACATCAAACACAGGAGGGGGGGCAAGGGTAGACAAAGAGTTGAAATCAATGGAAGTGACGCAGGATAAATACTGATTAGAACTTGAGAGAAGTTCACCAAAAACAACCCAACTAGGTTTCTGGCCAAATACCAGCAATGAACAAGAAGGATGCAGCCGAACATGTTGCCCAGTTAATGCCACCTCATAACCAAGTTGATCATATCCTGAGAACATAGCTACATTTTCTGCAAGGGAAGAAAGTATAACCTTTTTCAAGTGTTTATCACAATCAGTTGAAACATGTGCATCCCAACACCATCTACTAGGAATTATCATATTGAGTTCATGTTTAAGGCAAGACTCCAATTCCGATACTGTGTCTTGGCATCTCCTCATAGTTTTGGCATTGATGCTGTTTTCCCAACACCACGTGCTTTTCCTCTCTCGAGGCAAAGCCTCCCATATCTTGTACACAGACAGAAGGGTAAAGAGGTCACCATCACGATGGCAAAATTGCACCTTAAAGCAGTCTGACCTAAGTTTCTCTTCATCATTACCAACTCTACAAAATATGCTACTAGCATTTGCCATTACAGCCGCTAGAACAAGGCCCTCCCTACGCAAGGTATGGTGATAGCAGCCAAGAATTAGTTTACCAAGCCTAGGCTCGATACCCAATTTAACCAAGTAGCGACCCTCTTCAGTTAGTTCAAAAACATCATTTTTTTGCTTAACAGCTCCCAACTGAACAAGATTCCTCATTGCCATGTCTATAGCTTCGGAACAAGGTGCATCAATAAATTCAAACTCTTTTAAATTCTTGACACCCAAAGCCAGAATCCTCAGCACTGCAACACCAAGATGAACTCTACGGATCTCAGGCTCCTGACACGGAAGCATCGCCTGAAAATCAGATTCCGAGTAGAGTCTATAACATATTCCCGGTTCTGTTCTTCCAGCACGCCCAGATCTTTGATTAGCAGAACTCTGGCTGATCCTGCAAACTCTGAGAACATTCATACCACTTCCAGGTTCAAATTTGCTTTCTTTAACCATGCCAGAATCAAGCACATACTTTACCCCAGGAATTGTCAGGGATGTCTCAGCCAGATTTGTGGCAAATATAATTTTTCTTTTTGCAGGATAATTTTGAAAAACATTAAATTGTTCTTCAAAAGAAAGTTTCCCATGCAATGGCAATACAATTGCACCCGGTGTTATAAACTTCTCACAAACCCATTCTACTTCCATCTGGGAAGTCAAGAAGGCAAGAATTGTCCCCTCTTTCTCATTAATGTGGATCTCTCGTGCTACCCTCATCACGTCAGAAACATAGGAAGCAACATTACCGGCATTTCCTTCAGCGAAAGAGGGAACGTATCTTACATCAACTGGAAAGTTCCTCCCCACCACATGAAAGATTTCACACTTAAAAAAGTATTTTGAAAGCACTTCTGCATCAGCTGTTGCAGACATTATAATAAGCCGTAAATGAGGCCTTCTACCAAGTAAATCTTTGATCAAAGCCAAAAGGAGATCAGTACTCAAGCTCCTTTCATGAGCCTCGTCAACTAATATGCAAGAAATCTCAGACAAATTTGTATCATTCATGTAGCACTGCAGTAAACAGTGGTCTGTCATATATGTTACCTTAGACTTAAACTGCTGCCCAGACGATGTCTGATAACTTGTAATTGCGTTTTCTCCATAACACCCACTACTTTCTTCTTTGACCCTTTTTGCCAATGACGTGGCAGCAATCTTGCGAGGTTGAGTGCATACAATGGACTTATCAGCAGCGATTCCAGAATCAACAAGAAACTGAACCAATTGCGTACTCTTCCCCGAACCAGTCTCTCCAATCAACACCATGACCTGTGAAAATGCTAGTTAGATGTTAGATATTTACTAAAGTTGTTGGTTAGTACTTGAAAAATAAACAACCTACAATGCAGATAAGTCTTGTCTTAATAGATTCAGTTTTCAATACACACTGTAACATTTGTTTATATATTCATAAAATTTATCACGTTGATAGAAGTATAAAGCATAGTCTATGAGAAAACCAAATCATGACAAAGCTATTGAACGTTTCAAATAAAAGAACCAAGAATGTGACCCATAAACCAGGCATTCAGTAAACACAGTAACGAAAGGATTAAAATCCACGCCCAAGAGAACCAATAGAGCCTCTAGATTAAACAGACATGGTTGCTAATTAACCGCAAGAGAAAACATAAACATAAACACCATAGATAAAGAGAAACAAAGGACCAAACTTTGACCATTTTATACCTGCTGGTGATTAATCTGCTGAAGAATTTGCTGCCTATAACCGTAAATGGGCAAGCCCTCTTCCAGTCGGCGGCACTCCCTCATCATTAACCTCTGCATTTGACACCACTTCATCATTAAGCTCTTCATTTGACTCCAATTCCTAATATGGTCAAATTCAAACACTGGCAAGCCGTCTTCACCATACCCCTCCAACGCTTCCCCATTAACATTAGCCAGTAAACAATTCATAGCAGACTTGAACTCTCTAATCCTCTTCTCAACCAATTCGATTTCGCATTTATACATGTTCTCCTTGTCATTCAGATCATGCCAAAACCGCTGTGGCCTCGTACGCAACCTGTGAACGCGCTCGTACTCTTTGGCCAAAGAATCGCGCTTTGCTTCACACTTCTTCACCTCGTCGCCGTCGATCATCAGCTTGATTCGGTCTGAGAACAAAGCTTTCAGGCGGTCCTCGAGCTCCACACGATCGGACGGCACGGAAACTTGTGACATCAGGTCCGGCAAGAAATTGTGAACCCGGTCGAGCCGCGACTCCCACAGCCAGACGAGCGCGTCGAGCGCGTCGACCCATTGCTCGTAGCACAACGACGCGACTATTTTGCTAGAGGGACAGACCTGGACCCGTTCCGGCTTGGACTTGCACCGATTGATCAACGCCTCGATATCCGACTGGCAGAGATTCCGGTTGTCGGAGAAGAGGTCGATCACGAAATTCGGTCGGCGAATTGGGGCCCGCTGCGGAGGGGGGCGTTGCGGAGCGGCGGCGTGTGGCGGAGGAGCGCGCTGGTGGCTACCCGGTGGAAAAAGTGGTCGCTGGGGAGGGTACCTCCGGGCAATTCCGGGCTGCTGCGGCTGCCGGAGAGTCGTGAGAGGTTGCGATCCCTTCATCGCATCGAGAGAAATCGAGAAACCCTAGGCAGAAAGTGAGCGAGTGAGTGGAGACGACTGTGAAATGTGCGAACTTTGTGACAAAAATTCGGAGGTTTCTAAACTTTCAAAGGTTGGGGCTTTTTCCTCTTCGTCAAGCCAGGTCAGGGTCTGGTGCGTAATCCTTACGTGGCGCTCAATGACGCTAGGGGGTTTAGTCACTCCAAGCGACTCTGGTCCACTCCATAAACCCCAAGTCCTCTGTAGAGTCTTATCCCACACTCAAAAGGCCGTTTTGAAGCTTTGTTGGTGGCTCTGTGAATTGAATAAAGGGCAAGGGAGGGGGTCCCTCCTTGACTTGGGAATGAAGTTTGGGTTTTTTTTTTTGGACGGAAAGTTTGGGGCTTTGTCTCTTCCTTTTCTCTTGATGTTCACGAGGAATCAACCCACCTACCTTATCACACAATTATATACACCCAAGAAGAAAGCATTTCTAGTTTGTCAAAAAAAGAAAGCATTTCTAGAAACTCCATGTTCCTATAAGTGTCTAATTTTTATGTATAAAATAGTTTATGGTAATATACATCTCGTTTTTGCTCGCGTAATATAACTGTCAACCATAAATGTATTAAAATTCTAGAATAAATTTACGTATACTATAGTTTATGATAGTATACATCTCGTCTTGCACGCGTAAAATAACTATAAACTATATATGTATGAAAGATTCTAGAATGAATTTTATGGGTGCAATAGTTTATGGTTATATATATCTCGTCTTACACGCGTAATATAACTGTCGATCATAAATGTGTTAAAGCTCTAGATTGAATTCATGGACACTATAGTTTATGGTAGCATACATCTCGTCTTGTGTGCGTAAAATAACTACAGACTATATATGTATGACAGTAAAATTCTAAGGCTTCATTTGGTTCATTGAATTTAGACCTTGAGCAAGAAAAATTATTATTCTCCTACGTTTGATATGCAAAATGCAATGAACAGCTTTTCTACAATAAGAAAAAAATAAGGGGTTAATGAATCCTCCCATACCCCAAGGGATTCATTTCCCCTCATACTTTGCCTACATTAATTGCCTATTAATTACATAATCTAAAGATTATTATATCTTTTATATAAAATTATTATTGCTAATTTATTCAAAAATCTTTTGGAATTTATGTTTTAATATATAAGGATGACCTAAAATATAAACGGTTTTTATCATTAGTTTGCACTCGCAATGAGAATGTTCGCATTTTATTTTACGTGCGCATATGAAAGAAAATATATATATATGTGCGCATGAACGAAATAAAATATATATATTTTAATTTAACGAAATAAAAATAATAAATGCATGCATAAGACGGGTACACTAAAGTTTTCACGTGTTAGAAAGGCTATTTTTGTGTTAGCTATCAAAAAAGGCCACTCTTGTTCATGAACTATATGTGATGTAGTCATTCGGAAATGTATACAAGTTTTAAAATTTAAATAGTTTATCATTTTTTTAAAAAATAAATACATATTCCATGGTATCTAGTTTTTCATAGTATTTCATGTTTCAAAAAAAAATGAAAATTTGTGATCAAAAAATCATTATATATGCTTGCATAGTTGCATCCTAATCTGCACCCAGAACTGGGATTTGTTTTAGAAGAGATTGTTTCACCAGGATGTTCCTGTCCACTAATAATATACGTCCGGATTTCTCAACTCTAATTGAACAAAAATAAAAAATATACTGATGCAAGAAAGTAATGCACAATTGCACACAACATAAGTAACCAAAAATACTTCTTATTGAGACTAATTACACAAACCTTCGAACGTCCTGGACCCAGAAAAGTTAAAACTGAAACACCTGATCCTTTTCAGATGAGTTGCTCAACATCTTATAAATCTTATCCGATCATATGGTGGATATAACATTTTACCACAAAAAATAACAAAAAAAATAATTAAAAAATCCACCATTTTTGTTTTACCAAAAGAATCCAATAGGATTTCCATATCCTCAACCAGTGAAAATTTAATCATATCCAGTCTTCTATATCCAGTGCGGCAAACAGCAGCTTCATGTCATGACTGTGTCAATCTACAGGGCGTTAAGCACATTTGAAATGTCATATAGAAGTTCAAGCTATGTCATATATTTGAATAACTCTGACGGTCAGTTACCCGCCTGAATCTACAGGCTCCAGCTGTTGAAATGAGCCTGTTCATGTCTCGGACACACCCTTAGACGGGTTGCCAATGCTTGAACTACTTTCGTCACTGGTGCTAGCTACATAACCATTAAGATTGGAGCCATAGACATGCCCCATTTTCGTACGTTTAGTCTCCAAATATCTCTTGTTCTCCCTAGTTATTGGTGTCAATAATGGGACCCTGCCAGCAACGGCCAAACCATAACCTTTGAGCCCGCTATACTTCGCAGGATTGTTTGTCATCAGCTTCATTGTACGAACACCTAGATCTCGTAGTATCTGCAATAATCAATCAGATATTCAAAAACCAAGGCAATTCATCTTCTTCTGCAAAATCCAGGAGGAAGAAAGTGGTGCTATGGTAATATGGAACCAGTGCCCTACAGCACTATGGTCTAAGTTCTCTTAAAAATGTACAAACCAAGAATTGAAAGAAATATCAACATGTAATTAGAAAAGAAAATTAATTGCAACTTATAACTTCAAAACAATGACCAACTCAAAAGACCTGAAGAATAAGATGCACAGCCGCCACACTCCCAAATTTTCAAACATAGTGACCAAAACGAACTCCAATGCGATTTAAAAAATAAAATAAAACTCGTTACTATAATCCAATTCCCTAGAGATGAATCCCTGTCATTTTGTAGATTTCCAACATCTGATGGAAAATAATTAGATTGAAATTGTGCCAATTCTCCAATCTACTAACCCAAGAAGGTCATATTTCTGATCGAAAAAGAGGCTCATGTGCACAAGACTATTTGCCGTATGACAATACAATACCAAAAGTAGATGGTTGCATGATGATATTGACAATAAGAATGAGATATGATTTTAACTGTTAAAAAAGTACCTGTGCACCTATTCCATACTCGCGAGAATCAACAGGTAGTCCGAGTTCCTCGTTGGCTTCAACAGTGTCACGCCCATCATCCTGCAGGTTATAAGCTCGGAGCTTGTGGCCCAAACCAATTCCTCTACCTTCATGTCCACGGAGATACACCAAAACACCCCTACCAGCTGCTTCAATTTGCTTCATAGCAAGTGCCAGCTGGTTACCACAATCGCATCTGGCCGACCCAAAGATGTCACCAGTGAGACACTCCGAATGTACCCTCACAAGTATATCTTGCCCGTCTGCAATTTCACCCTGTTCATATCAAACCTTGAAAATTGTTACTTATGGTAATAAATAATGATCACATGATCAAACACAAAATTCTGTTTTATTTGTCAGCCAATGCCCACTATGTACTGAATTTCCCAAGTAATGACAAGGAAGTGAGGTCAGGGAGGTGCAGAATAAACAATAAATAACTGAGATGCTCTAACTATGGAAAGATTGATGGACAGAAAAGATTGTTGTGACATCAATTTACGTAGAATAGGTAGAGGAATTAATATAGCAGAAAGAGAGAAGAAATTAGAATAGAGCTTTTAGAGAAGGAGAGAAGGTGAAACCTGGTCCTTGATTAGAAAATCAATATGCCAAAGTGTAAAACCCATTAAAAATATGGCCTTTTGATAGAGGCAAACCACACTAATAAAGTACCTTAAATGTCCTATAACATGATAAATAAAATACAATTTTCAATTTCTACAGATAACTAAATAAAATATGGCCTTTCATGCATTTCCTAAAATGAATATGACCTTGTTCTTGCATCCATTATCAAATATAGTCCGACAAAGAAAATGAATATACAAACATGGTAAACACAATATATTAAAAAGCTGGTAGTTGGTGAAAGCACATTTAGATGAGCGTTCAGAAGAGAATCAGAACTGCAAGCTCCCAGAGCAAAAAGCATGAATGCATGATTGGCAAGCCTCAAACGTACTTTCAACTCTTCTGCTAGATTACTTGATTAAAAGTTTCCTCATTTCCATGCAATATAGTAGGCTAATTGTGCTTTTGAAGTCCTATGGTGTTGCATGATAAACGTTAGAGAATCTGAAGAGAATATTTAGTACAATGATTTGCTTACTTTAACCATAGCAATGTGCTCAATCCCATCAAGCAATGACCTATAACAGTAGGCTTCAAATGGCCCCCACATTGTGGGTATCCGTGCAGCTCCAGCCCGCTCAACCAACTTATCCCTTTTTCTTCTATATCTGAAATTACAATTAATAACTAGTATCAGAATTTTAATTTCTTCAACTAGTTCAAAGAAAAGGGCAAACATGAACATTTGATAATGGCTCATCCTAGCAAAAGTATACCAATAATAAATAGTAACATTTATTCATTGCTTCATAAATTAGATCATCCCCTAAAAAAATGTGGCAGTCTTGAGAGCTTTAAACGATCCATAACTGAGTCAAAGAAGTAGAAGATAACATATTTGGAAGTACACTTAAGATGCCAAATAAATATTTTACACTAACTCGCACATACTAATCAGCAGATTGCAGATAAACCCCATTAGTGGTACAAAAATGTGCGATAGCAGGAAACAGTTTAGTGTAGTTATCTTTAAGCTCATCGAGCAGTAAAGATTTATTTGGTAACTACAGCTAGTACACTTCAGACTCCTACCGAAAAGAACTTACTCACTCACATTACCTTATCAAATCAGCAATAGAAATAATTTTCAAATTTTCCGCCCGTGCAAATTGACGAAGCTTCGGTAATCTGGCCATAGAACCGTCATCATCCACAATTTCACACAAAACAGCTATCGGTTCTAGCCCAGCCAACATTGCAAGATCAACTGAAGCTTCCGTGTGCCCAGCCCTTTTAAGAACTCCTCCCTCCCTGTACTTTAGGGGAAAGATATGACCAGGTCGGTTGAAATCTTCAGGTTTTGAATCCCTTGATGCAAGAGCCAAAACTGTCGCAGCTCTATCGCGAGCTGAAACACCAGTCGTCGTACCATTTTTTGCATCCTATGGAGTCAAAATCAATTAGGTCCACCCATGAAAGAGTAATTGTAACTCATGAAACAAGTCCATACTATAAAGTAATAGATTAAACCTTCTATTACAAATTACATTGACATATTTATCTTCACTATCAATCTCCAAGACAAAAATACAAGGTCGGGAATACCGACTCTATTCGGCTCCTCTATCCCTCAAATACTTGCATCAAAATCTGCTCGCATGCCTACAATTTACTCTTCCCTAGCTTTTGTGATATTAAGGAAACTTACATGCAGTAGCATGACTCAACCAAAAATGTAAAACTACATAGACCAAGAGGCCTCATGATCAGTATTCCCCCCTAATGGCAAATCTCAATATGCAATTTTATCTGGTAAAGTTTACTACATACCACTGAGACGGTGAATGCTGTACAAAGTTTTTCTTCATTCTGTGTCACCATCAACGGAAGTTGCAACCTTTCTAAGTCTTCTCCTTTCATGCTCACACAAACAATTCCAGTTCCATGCTTGACAATAAAAGCCATAGCTTCTGGTGTTGCCAAGGATGCTGCCATTATAAGATCTCCCTCGTTTTCTCTATCTTCATCATCTACAACAATTACCATCTGCAATATATTTTTTCAATTAACCATCTGTTACCTAATCCACTCCCAAAAGTAATGCACGAAACAGAGTAATATTTCCATCAAAAGCATAAAAAAAGATGACCAACCTTGCCTTGACGAATATCTTCAATGGCATCCGCAATGGAAGAAAATCCTTCAATAGGATAATCCAGATCATATTCATCATTATCGGAAGAGAAACCGCTACTAAAAGGGGCCATATCAGCTGCAAGTGTTCCAAAACTTAACGCGTCAGGTTGTGTTTCAACCCCATTAGGGTGAGACAGGAGTTCATCTTCTCCAGATATCAACATAGCTCTTGCCTGAAAATCACCCTTCAAACCGAAGCACAACTTCCGCGTCAAACTTGGCGCAACAAAATCAGATATGCACCCATTTGCCTTAACTGAAGTCCCAGGATATAGACCATTGTTCCTTCTGAAAGTAGCATCCATTAGTCATGTTACGATAACGGACTACAATAGCGGGCAAAGAATATAACAATTGACTAAGGCTTTCATTTTCGAATTCGGGCAACAAACAGCATAACCAACCAACCAAATACATTACATATCTACTCCCACATAACTAATTAATCAGGCCATGTTAACCATAGTTCTTGATTCAAATTTTAGGACCATTTCTCAACTAAACAGAGAATTCCCACATATCAATATCAGTCAGATGCGAAATTTCATCTCTCCCTCAAGAACATCAAATACATATCCATATCTAATCCCCATTTGTAGTTTCCCAAAAACAAAACATCGAAAATCTCAGCAAGTCATTAACTTTAGGCTTTCTCAGCAACCAATCCAACCCAACCCAACCCAACCCAACCAAATCAATGACTAAGAACGAATTCTAAAAGAGAATACAAAGAAGAAAAAGGCTTACTGAGAAGGGAAGAGAGCCATTGGGGAGCAATAGAGGTTGATCGAAGCCATTCCTGCCTGAACGTGAAGAGCTGGTTTCTTTCTTTTTCAGCTGCAAACGTAATGAAGAAAGTCCGCGAAAAAAGGAAGAAGAAGAAGAGAAAGTGAGAGAAGAGAAGTTGTGTTGGTCTGTTAAAAGCAAACAAAGGCTGCGTAGGTACAAGAGAAGAGCAGCCGCCAAAGCCCAAAACCACCGCCACAACGAATGATTCAACGGTTCATACTGCGTGCGGTTTCTACGAAATAAGGATTATTATCCCACCCACCACTACGAGTCGTCACATTGTTTTTGGTCTGAATATACCACACCACGGGTATGGAGAAAGTTCTGGATGGGACCGCGGCACGTTCGATCTCACATGGTGTTTGGTCTTAACACAAAAAAAAAATTGTCATGTAAAAATAAGGGTATAATCTCGTTACACTTTTTAAGATTATCCACGTTTTCATGTGAGAATTTGGACGGTCGGACAAATCTGTTGGTCGTGTCATGTGATCCAATTCTCTAATAAGTAGTTACATTCTTTTGAGGGAAGAAACGTTCTAACAAGATCTCAGACTGCGGATTAGTCCTTGGGCTAAAAAGTATTTGGGATACCGTGAGAATTCTCTCAAAATGTTACATTCTTTTGGTCTAAACATAAGTTACGATATGCATCACAATTTCTCATATGATACTTGATACATTTGGAACTTGCGTGAGACACTAGAACATAATAGTGTACGACTAGCATCATATGAATAAACGCACAAAGTTGGGCTAAAAACTATAACAAATTACTCATAAGGTCACTTTGGGTGGTCTTATTCTTCAAAAGGCCACAGTAGCTTTGTTTCCCAAATAAGGTCACTCAGTAGCTTTAACCCTTTGTATCTGACATTAATTTTTTTCAAAATTACGATTCATGCCACTAACGTTTTATTGTATTTGGACAGTAGCTTTATTGTCACTGGACAGTAGCTTTATTATTTTTGGACAGTAGCTGTAGTGTTCTTTGACAGTAGCTTTAGTGTGCTTTGACAGTAGCTTTATTGTCGTTGGACAATAACTTTATTGTTTTTGGACAATAGTTTTAGTGTTCTTTGACAGAAGCTTTATTGTCGTTGAACAGTAGCTTTATTGTCGTTGGACAGTAGCTTTATTGTCGTTGGACAGTAGATTTATTGTTGTTTCCGTATGCAGTGGTATTTTTGTAAATAATAGCAAAAAAAAATGCGGTGGTATTTTTGTAAATATTGATGCGGTGGCATTTTTATAAATATTGGTGACCTTATTTGGGAAAAAAATATTTGATGGCTTTTTAAAGCATAAGGTCACCCAAAATGGCCTTATGAATAATAACAAATTACTCATAAGGCCACTTTGGGTGGTCTTATTCTTCAAAATGCCACAATAGCTTTGTTTCCCAAATAAGGCCACTCAGTAGCTTTAACCCTTTGTATCTGACATTAATTTTTTTCAAAATTACGATTCATGCCACTGACGTTTTATTGTATTTGGACAGTAGCTTTATTGTCACTGGACAGTAGCTTTATTGTCGTTGGACAGTAGCTGTAGTGTTCTTTGACAGTCGCTTTAGTGTGCTTTGACAGTAGCTTTATTGTCGTTGGACAGTAGATTTATTGTCGTTGGACAATAACTTTATTGTTTTTGGACAATAGTTGTAGTGTTCTTTGACAGAAGTTTTAGTGTACTTTGACAGTAGCTTTATTGTCGTTGAACAGTAATTTTATTGTTGTTGGACAGTAGCTTTATTGTCGTTGGACAGTAGCTTTATTGTCGTTGGACAGTAGCTTTATTGTTGTTTCCGTATGCAGTGGCATTTTTGTAAATAATAGCAAAAAAAATGTGGTGTCATTTTTGTAAATATTGATGTGGTGGCATTTTTGTAAATATTGGTGGCCTTATTTGGAAAAAAAATGTTTGGTGGCTTTTTAAAGCATAAGGCCACCCAAAATGACCTTATGGATAATTGGCTCTATGAATAATTGGCTCTAAAAACTACGAGTGGTCCCTAAAGTGGACAGTCATTCCAAATGTCACTAATGTGGTCAAAAAAAATTGTTACTAATATCTTCAAGGTGAAATTTAGTCCAACGCGTGCTCGGTACATGAGCTTGTTGTAATGAAATTTTGCCAAAAGCGTGAGTTTGGTTGTGAAAAGGTTTCTCCAAAAGTACTTTTCTCCTCTACTTAAACATCAGATTTCTGGAAATGAATTGATGAACAAATAGACAATGGCTCGAAAAGAAGAAACAAATCAACAAGGGTTTTGAAGGAAAATTGTTGAACAAAGAGTGAACCAGTCCCATATACTTGAATAAACTGAGTGATACTCTTCTTGCATTTGTTCGTAATACCAACACAAAGAAGAATGTCCTACTCAAAACTGCTAAACTCCCATGAATTTTGGTGGAATTGTCCATTCCCAGAAAGTACTAAATTGGCATTGATAATGTGAGGGTTTTACATTTCACAAATATTTCAAAAGTACATCCCACAAAATTTAAGAAGCACTCCATACCCTCCCATGAATATGGTGAAATCTTAACTCTTCAACATATATCTAAGGAACACAACTGCTAACACATACAACAAAATCAAGGGAGCACTCCTTAACCTCCACAAAAGGAACATGAAATTTAGTTGATTGTCCCTTCGTACATACAAAATGTATACCATAAATCCTTTACAGATATATATCATTTCCAGCTGATCTACACATAATTACTGACGAAGTCCGTCCACTCACACCTCACCTCATCAAGTTCTGTCTGTGTGTAGGCATTTAGCTTCCTCCCATCCCACTGAAACAATTTCGGAAATCATTCACCATTATACACAACAAATGGGGTAACATAGAGCATTAAAATCCAACACAGATAAAGCATGTAGTAGTTGTATATATAACCAGCCTCATAACAGAACAATTACAAAAGCAATTAAAAGAGCATTCTACAATCATATGAAAGCTTTACTTTTTAAGAAGAAAAGAAGGATTCAATCAGACCAAGGGGAGGCAAAACTTGCGGCCCAACTGACACAAAAGCTGGAAGTTCTTTAAAATAGTGAAGGAATTACATAGCTTATAAATAACCACAATTTGCACAGCATACTGACTAGCAATTCACCTCAGATGATGTACACCAATCAACGGAAAAGGCAAAGAGAATCCAAAACAAGAACTAAAATGGTCCGATGAAAAGAAACACACAAACCATGTTGAACCCGTGCAACTTACACCCCAATAGAAAACATTAAAACTGTCATCTTTACCTTTGTTGCAAAGGAAAGGTCTTGACCTTCTATGATTTCTTTCATGTATCTCATCACATAATACCCACACTCCATATTCGAAGGTTGTTTAGGACCCTACAGACAATGAGATACCTATAACAGTTAATTATATCTTCAATAGATATTAAATTTTCAATAAGTAAAGGGATAATTACCATCAATACTTTCCATAGAGGTTGCTTTCGGAATCCCCTACCCGTTTCAATGTTGAATTGTCTAATCCCACTTCAGCATAAAAAATATAGTTACGTTATAGTCTACCAAAATTAGTATAATAGTTTCTTTCCAAATAAACGAGCAGAGGAACTCAATTACTTGTTTACAACATATTTCCATTCTTCCTCACGCATGCTTCGTCGGAGAGGGTCCATGAAATAGCGTTGAAGAGGATCCATGAAGTAGCATACTTCTTTGTCTTCACTGATGATGGTCAGCATCCAATGATAACTACATATTGGACAAGAATTATTTAGCAATAGTCATGCAAACAGTAAATATTCACTTGGTAGAAATAAAAACTTACCCAGAATTGTAAGGTACCAAAAGTATTTGGTCAGCAGACCCTTGCTGCAACCGGGTTGCTAGTACCTGTGATTTGTGATCGGAATTGCCTTCCCCAACTGATATGCTTGAAGGGTCCATCAAACCAACCATATCGACCATGTTGAATTGCTTTAGCATAAGATAGAGGTGCCTACAAAAAACATAAATATGTAAAGATTATTTTTAGTGGGTCACCTCAAATCGTATTCCACGTTTCGTTTACAATCATATATAATTCCACAAACCCCGTATAAGTTCAAGTATTTGACTGTCTACTTGTTCCAAATTGAGCAGACAAGAGCAACAAGTTGAAATCAATTCCAACAAATACACAGAGGCCCTATATCAAGGTCATTTTTGAGAGGGATTCTTGTTTTATAAGAAGCAAAAGGGATCACATTGTTGGAATGTTGGGCAACCTCAAAATGTGTTCCAATGATCCGAACTGTCTTATTTTGTAGGTCCTTATAAATGAATCATCATTGCCCAAAAAGAAAAAAAGCAGCCCAGTTGTAGAACATTTGACCATTGGACACTATGTTCATACATTTATTTGGTCCTATCTTAAATGACTAGATGATTGCTGTTTGGGATTTTTGTTCTTTCTAAAAATATGATTCCTGAATGGGAACCTAAAAACTGGAACGGTTCGGATCATTCAATTGCATCAAGGGTTTGGCCCACATGCGATCATTTTGGTTCCTATCAAAAGGATCCCTCTTAAGAAGCTTTTCTTCATATATAAACACATGTAGACAGAGACCAAAAAAGGAAATAAAACTAAATAAATTTGCTCCAACGGGATGTGAGAATGCATTCAAAGGCTGTATCATAAGTAGTCGAATGCTGTTCTCATGTCTCACTATGTGTAATATCGCACCTGAAACTATCTCTACAAATAGAGTTGTCATCGGATGGAAAATTTTGATTGGCATTCTATTCAGTTCACCGATACCTTTCAAGCTGATCTAGAGAAAGATAAAGTAGGCACTTCCATTTTAAAGTAAAGTAGAACAAATGAAAGTGCCAGATAATCAATGAAACTTAGGTGTGTATAGTATGGTAAATAATAATAAATAAATAAATAACCAAAACAGAGATACTATATAGATTAACTGATAAACTGTCATAGGCATTATGTACTTACCTCATGTACACTGTTATGCACCTAGGAGGGATTTCCTTCATTTCCATAAATTGCATCACATCTTCTTTAAAAATGTCAACAGTCTTGGCAACACCAAATACGGCTTCTTCCATAACAACACTGATAGCTTCACCATCCGTCATGGCACGCTCTGCATAACGGTATAGGAGCTTGAGGGACTTGGGCAGGTTCACATCTTGTTTGGGTATATCTCGAGGTTTCATAGAAGTATTTCCACGTTCCTATGGTTTTGGCAAGCCAAAGAGAAGATTTATACGAGATTAGATATTATCCCATACCCGAGCTAAAATAATAAACAATAAATTTTGAAGGTAAGTACATATTAAAATGAAATACCATTGTCGGAAAATGGTAGCATGGTTGTTTACCTCTTCATCCATCAACTTAACAAGATGTTTTGGCCAAGCCACATGAGAGCCTACAGCTTGCCCAACAGTTACTAATTCCTCTGTAACTGGTATGGGAAGCAGCGCTTGTTCATCAAGGGCAGCATCAATAGCAACACGTATATTGCCCTCTCCCAAAGGAACACCATGGACTGTGTGGTTTGCCGCATCCACTTCAATTATTGTACCATGGGAAACAACGTTGTTGATTGAGCCAACAGCCAACTTGCAAGATTTTCCCTGAAAAAAAAAAAACAGAATGACACAGAAACTTCATTGCTAATTTCTCATTTTTCACCAAGTGAATGGGTAAGAATCCTACTAAAATACCCAATACAGACATTCCATATGATAAAATGCTGCTTTAAGTTAAGCTATTAACAATGATGTTTTAAATTTTTACCTTCATGGACTCTCTTCTGCCTACAAATGACAAAGCCTCCAAATCAATTTCTTTATCCTCAACGTTTTTCTTCCCGCAACACCAGCCCTTCTTGGAAGGTTTGGGAAGTAGAGGAGTTGGAAGTGGGATACTTGTGGTCGGGCAATCACCACTGATCTTTGCCTCTAACAAAGCAATCTTGGCTTCAAACCATACCCTTTGCTGCTCTATCATCTTCCTGACCTCATCCATGACATCTTCTCGCTCCAACTGAGGTCGTGAAACATTTGGCATGACAAACTCTCCTGCTCCTGCTCCTCTAACCCTACTAGAATGTTCCGGAGTCCCCAACCCCATTGACCTGACATCATCACTTGATCCACTGTTAGAGTTAGAAATAGCCCCTTCATTGTTCTGTTTCATCAAAGTATTCTGCGACAAGCAATGTAAACACAATGAGTAGTTCCTAATTATAGTAAAATATCAAAGACATACATTATGCAAGATATAACATGCTTACAATTTCTGCAGCCTGCTCCCCGACAGTCTCATGGGAGATATTCCCATTTTTATCCTCACGTCCTTTCTTCCAGAGGACAGCTAGATCAAGTTCATCTTCATGCATAGTTTTTTTCTACCAACAAAATAAAATATTTGGTTAGCGTTCGATAAGTAGAAATATTAGGAGTAAAAGTGCTGAAATTACATGAGCTTACTAGTTCTGCCTCCAAACCAGCGTATCCCTTTCGTGACATTCTATGAGCGTTCTGCAACTTACCCCTTCTCTCTTTCTGCTCCATGTGGAGTTTCTACAATAGGCATATAAAATTATAGATTAGATGCAATGGGATGATACAATGAAATGGTTTTAGGTTTTTAACTACAAATCCTGAGTATTAGATTTCATCTACTAGATTATATAACAGATAAAGGAAAATCATCAACTAAGCAATTATTAGTACTTGAGGTAATGCAAACTAAACCTAACCTATACCGTTAAATAATAGATTCATGCTTGCCTATCATTTATGAACTTTTTCCCAAATAAGCTTTGACATTTATGGCTAGAAAAGAAAAATTAAAAAGTGCAGTGTTCAAGCAGTCAATTGAAAGTTAAGTTGGTAAGTAGTTGACCAAGGAAAACTTCCAGAATGGTGACATTAACAAGATAATTGACTTGGATACATGATAATTGATTTATGGGACTGCTACACTATGAATCTTGAAAAAGCAGTTCAACAATTACAATCCAATCATTTAATGTAGATGATGATGATGATAATTGGTGCTATGAAATCAAGAAAATAGAATATAGATGATAATAATGGTAATGGTAATGTTAATGGATGCTATGAAATCTAGAAAATTGGACTGGGATACAGCAATTTGAAAGTCTATCTTAATCTGAGGAATTAAGATAAATTACCAAATACATACTGCTCATAAACAGGATATATTCCATGAGGAAGACCACCTGTATTAGTGTGTAGGATGACACAGTATGAAACTGAGCTCCTCTTGCTGGGCTGTACATATGCCCAGCTAGTAAGTAAATGAAACAAGTTATATTATGCACTGCTAAAGGAGCTAGCTACTGAGTAGTAGGGTGGACCTCTTCCTAAAAAAAAAAACTAAACTAAAAGGAACTGGCTAGGTACAAATAAATTCCCTCATTGTACCTGAAAATCTGCGGTTAAGCGGCTATTTACAAATTGTTCCCAATGTTGTTGCTTAATGAAATCATATTCTTCCGGCGGGTCTTTTAGAGCATCAGGCTGATCTTTGAATGGCAGTACGTATTTTGTTGTCAATTCAGACTTGAATTGCCTCCACTTATTGGCTGCAGATGACAATACCAATTTTCTGCTTCTAGGAGCCAAGACAAATGCCATCTAGAATGTCATGCATTGAGAAGATTAGTTATGAACGAAGTGATTGTAATTGTGAACACTAGAAGAGCATAACCTTAAGTCAAATATATACCTCTACGGATTCCCAAATGTCATTTTTCAGATCCTTGTCCACCTTAGGCCAGCTCTCAACAATGATGGGAACCGTGGTACGTACCAACACCCCAATATAAGAAGCCATCTCTGCTGCTACCTTCCCAAATGGTACGCCCTTTGGGTTAAACTCAACTACTGATTTCTTACCTCTAAGTGTTCGATTCACTATGTGCTCCATACTTGTTCTCCCACGTTTCCTTTTTAGCCGTGAAGCAGTAATAGTGTCCTCAGTCTCCTCTGAAGTAGAGGCCTTCTTGGTTTTTGGTAAACCCATGCCTGAATTTTCCAAGCTACAAAACTAAATGATGTCAATGATGTATGCATGCATAAGTTATTAAGAATACACATCTTAATCAGTGAATTATAAGTTTATAACACCTAAATAAAACTAGGTAATTACTTCTATGCTATTTGAATATCTTACGTGAGAAATAATTACATTTATTTGAGCATTTTACAGCCAGGAAATAACCGTGCTGTAAGGACACTCTCATATCCTTAGGCTTGTGATGTAAAATTTAAGGATGTGAGGCACTTCAAGTGTATCTTGTCTTGAAATATTTTGCAGGCAATAAATCATTTAAAGTTTGGAAAGGACCACCTCTGGAATGGAATTAGTCGTGAAAAAGCTTCAGAATTACTTGTTTCTAAGTTCTGATATGTGTCAATGTTTCTAGTTGAGTACTATACCTCTACAACCAACAGTCTACTGTATAGTCTAAACATGGTATGAAAAGATGTTCTCTTAAGTTAGATATCCCATTCATGCAGAATCATTGGGAAAATATTCATTTGACGAAATCTATGAAATCCATCAGCAAGTAAGAAGAAATTCACTGCAGAAGAAGATAGATTATTTTGTGGAGTCATCAAGTAGTGTGACTCCATCAAATTATCTATGTTATGATTCAACTAGCTAGAAAATGAAAATGTCCTTAATCCACTAACCATTTTTTTAACTGTTAAAACTCACAGCTTTGAAATAAGGCCACTTTACAAGATCACCTATTGAAATGAGACAAACCTACAAACTTTCAATTACTTTACCCACCCTTTAAATATGTGGACCAAACCTTCTCCATAACCAAAGAGACATTAATCAGACTAAGCAAGAACAATTATCTTAAACCCAAATCAGACGCTGGTCAAATCTAATTCCTACACATTTTGGGAAAAAAAAAAATTAAACATAAGAGCAATACCCAAATGGGTACTTCAAAAGTGGAGAGAAAACAAAATCAGTATCACTTCTTTAGAGATAAAAATGGCTTTTTTTAGTCTACCCAAATCAGTACATGCATGGAATTAGAATTTAGACCTGTAAACGTTTCGAGAGGGATTTACCTGACACTTCGACAGTGGCTCACTGTGGCTGAGATTTCTCACAACGGAAATGTTCCGGCGGCGGAGTAAAGGGTCAACGGCGGCTAGGTTCAAACGTGGTCGAAACCCCTCAACCGATCAATGCTCGATAGGGCTGGAGTTGACTGAGGAGAGCGGGAAAGTTAGGGTTTTTTGATCGGAAAGAGGGAAAGGCGCAAACAACAGTGAGTACACGAAGCGTTGTTATTTTCACATTTACTACGCTAAATTATAAAGCGGATGGAATTTGAAATATCCCCGTGAAAATAAAACGACAACGTTGTGAAAATGGCGCTGTCTATTTGGTGTTGCCTATAATTTTGTATTTGCTATGCGATTCGATTGTGAACTATGAAAATGACGAGACTTCCATACAGTAATCAGCCCCGCCTAAAGTTTCGTTTTTTTTTTTTTGCTAGGGACCATTGCTGGTCGGACGTGTGTCGTTTGGGGACATAACAATAAAATCGTAATGACAAAAACAAGATTAGTATGACTCATACGCAAGAATAACATCTATAAATCGAAATATAGTTCAAATTTTTTTTGTAAAATGGTGTCAAATCAAAGTGTAAAGAAACAGTCCTAAGCAAGATTCTACTTTCCCATACTTTTGAACTTAGCCTTTGGACTAAGAAAAAGGAAGTTTGCCTACCATTAAGGGGGTCTAGTACACCCTACAAACCACAAAGCCACCCACCTAATCAAATTTTGTCTTTCATTTTCTACCTTTTTTTTCTTTCTTTTTGATGAGATTATTTAAAGTCTTTGTTTTACACTACAACACATTGTCACATTCGATTGGCACACGTATTGATAGACCATAGCCTTAGGACTAGGCACACCAAAACAAAAAGTGTTCTTCCTTTCTTACACTCCAAGTCTAACCCTAGCACAAAATAGATACAGATCTGTCAAACTGTCAAAGTGCTTTCTTTGGGCCAGAACAGATACAGTTCTTATATTTATCCCATCATTACACAAAGCCCCATTTCAAACAAAAATTAATCCCCTAAAGTCCACTCCACAAAAATTTAGTTCATTTTCAAGAGTGTTATATTATTCATCCAAAAGAATTTGTAATAGTTAACCCAATTCACCCTCTCTCTTTTTTATCTTAGGTGGGACATAGAAATAGTATATGCAGATGCATTAATTTGATTCTTAATAATTTGTTTTCAAAATAATGAATATGTATGGACACATAATAGACGTCCCTTCATTTGTTATTTTCATCCCAAACATCAATTTGTGTATTGAATGGCCGGGGAGATTAGTCACTTTGCTACTTGCTAACTTGCTATTAATTTGATCCAAAATTAAATGGTGATTAATTGCATGTGTTGTGGACTTGTGGCCCTTTCCTCCATAGCTGTCTCCCAATGGAGAAAGGTTGGAATTAAGTTGGAACACTGAGTGTAGTCTCAAGTCTGTACATGAAGCCATGTACATATAAAGATTATGAAAGGCTTGACTACTTGCCAATAGCTAGTTGTGAAAATTGACTAGCAAGTGTTTAAAAAAAATACAAAATTAAAGATATATATAATTAATCTAAAAAGGGTATTCAATCTTCTAATCAAGTTGGCCTTTTGCCCTAATCATTTAAGCTAGATCTTGTGTTCTGCCTTGAAACACATCATTGATTAACAGGTCAAACTCAAGCTTACCAATTTGTGGGCTTAACCCTCAGTTTGTTAATTAATTTCCTCATTGGCTAAAGACTAAGCTATATATGTCAATGATCGAGTCCTTTCGGGAAGATGAAGAAGAAGAAGATGGCTGAAAATTCTGACCTGGCCAGACCCCATATGCATAGTACGTTAATTGGCTTATATTTTGATAGGTTCCAATGTCCATCTCAATGATTTTTGTGTAGGCAATTTATCCTTTTTGTATCTTTCGTGGGAGTTATCATTACCCAAATCTAGCAGCTAACGTGCTTTCCAAGTTGTGCTTATTATATATTCATGCAGGAAATGATGAATCAAAGAAATATATATGAGCAAACCAAACATATATGTAGTACGTACTCTGCAGAAGTAGATGCTAGCTTGTGCTTGTCAACGACACCAATAAATATGTCCCTGCTGCCCATACTCAATCACCATATACAAGTCTTCCCCATAATCCAATATATTCTATATCTGAGCTCTACCCGTTACCACCAATCTTGATTTCAAGACCAACGATCGACGTATAGGCGATTATGTTTCGTAAAACTCTTTCGAGATGCTAAAGCCACCATAATGCAAATTTCGATGATAGAATCATCAGTTTTATCTTGTGAGGACATAACTTACAATTTACTTAAAAAAAAATTATTTGAGATCGCTAGTTAATCAAATAGTTTTTGTCCATAATTAATTAAGGGGGAAACGAGCAAGTAAATAAGAAATAATAATCGAAATTTAGTGAAGGAAAAACGTCTCGATGGGTCAATTGATCCCTCTAGCTAGATGCACCCCTAAACTTGTCCGAACCCTAATTTAAAGTACTCAAATTAATGTGAATTGACACACGGTGAGCCATATAGTTTATGGGATTGATTATATAATTTATTGAATGAACACATCGTATATTTCTAATGCATATTCATCGGCAGATACAATAGGGTTAATTAGCTGACATAGAAGCAATTCCATATAGTCTCTATTTATCTATGGCTTCGTAGTGATAAATTTCTAGCTCTACTTTTTCATTTACATCTGTATCAGTCGATCAAGTTATCACAGTCATAAATATTTGATATCTACACATACAAAGTGATCGATCGAACAGTATATATTGTTCTTATGATGTGGCTACACATAATAGAACAACTTTTCTTTTGTACGTGTATCTGCCTCTTTGAATACGTAGGCCCTCTTCAAAGTTTGAACTTTTGTGCTAGGGTTTGGGATCTCCCACATGCCCACAACTCATCTGGTTCTCTCCCTTTCTTTCTTTTCATTGTGTGGGGTTGTATATGTTGAAACTTGGGATCAACCCAACTCACCCGTGTTCTTGTCTTTAAAATTGAATAATGCAAAGAGGGCTCCATCTTTCACCTCTCGAGCAAACCATAGATCATGGTGGTGGGATCTCATCCATATAGATGATCATCATGAGCATACTACAGCTCAAATTCCACTTGTGCTTTGCTTATCACAGCTTATTGGGGGTGCTTATAAGGACTGTAGTTTCAGAGAAAATTAATTATGATCTTTCTCTGTTCATTCTCTAGAATTGGTGACATTTATAGTGTATAGTCCAGTCATGTAGTTAAAACTTAAAATTGACTATACATCTAATGATCTTGAATTCTTGATAGGGCAGGAAGTTGGCAACTCTTCTAGACCACAAGCTTTAGGCAGAAAATTGTGGGGATTAAATAGTTGTTTCATCACATTAGAAAATTGTGGAACAATTGAATCCTCTTGACCCTTACTATATTGATCCGCCCCGGTACCATTCTTTATATATGTATAGTGTGTGTATATATATATACAAGCATTTTCTGCTAAGGAAGTCATTATTTTTTTATGGTACAGAGTTTTGATCTCAGCCGTCAGATCGAGTTTTGATGTCAGCCATCAGATCATATTATTTAAAACGGATCTAACGGATGAGATCTAAACTCCGCACCATAAAAAAGTATGAACTTTCTTACCAGACATATATATATCCAAAGAATATAACATTACTTGGGTATAAAACAGTATCACCGTCATTTTCATAAGTGCCAACAGGATTAATCCGGCTAGTTTTTTTTTTTTTAAATATGAATCATTCATGTTGATGAAATGTTTTGATGAATTTAACCTCCTTAATTTTGTGTATAGTGATGAACTGATTGAAGTTTTTATACCAAGTTAGGTCTAGCTAGGTGGGTAGATCAACTTTACAAGGCCTAACCGGCCTTTGGCTTGACACCACAATTGGTCCAACTTTGTTCATATATTCCTGGTGACTAGGAAAGCGCAGATACAACATTTACGTGAAACCTTCTTTCGTAGAATAAGTAAGGAATGTTTGCATGCACTTATTTCGATCGTGCATGAAGAATTAAAGGAAGGAAATCATGCGCAATCATGCAATTCACTCAATCATCCATGTCGTATATATGTGTTTTATTTTTGTATTTTGTAAACTTTGCAAGAAAATGTCGAAGCAGGAGGAATAGACTCAAAAGAGATCGAGTTTATAATTAATTTCAAATCTTTGGGAATATCTGTAAGCTCCTCTCCTTTGCACTTTCTTTTGAATGTTAAAGAGGTCGAACGGGCACAAGGTGAAATGATTGAATCCCCCCATGTAGTGGAGAATGCCTGTATATATATATATATATATATAATTTGCTGAGCTCAGAAAATACTCAACCAATACTATTCCACCTTCATTACCATAGCGCGGCTAGAAATTTCAATAACATGTTCATATATATATATATATATATATATATATTTCAATAACATGAGGCCCATCATTCTGCAAATTAAATGCCTGTATCTGTAAATTTAATCTGAGGGGTAACATGATGATCGATCAGCAGTAACATTTGATGCAATCAATATATTGATCAGACGATCGAACAATACATATCCTGCCAGCACAGACACGACTTTATCTCAATCCATAGCAATAAAGAAAACAGCAAGAAAATCAAGGATTAGATAAGTGAATCTGATGAAGAATTCTATGAATTATATTCAAGAACTGAGAATGGGGTTATAGAGATCAGAAAGATAATGAAGTTACAAGCTGATATTTCTTACTTAATGAATTACAATAGGAAATCGCTTATCACACAACTGTGACACAAGGCTTCAAAGTCACAAACAGATAGAAAAAATATATATACATGAAAAAAGTATGCTTTTGAGTCTGAGTACTGTACCTTATGCATATCAAATGAATCATCTTATAGGTTTAAGGAGATCGATATGGAGATAAACATGAAAAAGAGAACGATGCCGAGGCCGAGGACTGTGCGCTCATGCTATAAGCCTAACTAAGATCTTAGGATACCTGTAAAGGATTATAGTTTACAACTAGTGCTTTAGTGTAGAGCTAACCGCGAGGGCTTTTCTGAGACTTTGGAGGCAAGACATACATGATACATACGCTTCATTTTTATTTTATGTTTTCATTTGGATAGACATTCACAAAAATGATAGTTGAACTACGCAAATTCATCAGCAGTTAGGCCAATATTGGCATGGGTCGGGTTTGGAGGATGAAGAACACAATATAATTCTCGCCTTGTTCACGATTATATAATCGCACGATTATAGAAAGTAGAGATTAGATAATCGTGAACAAGGCGTATGTATTTTATATGTCCTATGTAGATATCAGACCTTGTGAGAAATTGGTCATCCATATCAGTACATAATTTATAAATTTTGTTCCCAAAAACATGTTTTTATTCTAATGAACAAAAAAATAATGAGACTCTAAAAATATTACCGATAAAAAATCAATTGGCCTACTTTTAAAAAGTGAGTGGCAAATTTTTCAAATCTTTTACTGATCAAAAGTAAAGGATCAATTTCGCCATGAAACCTTTGTTCTAGGATCCTTGAGAACCCTAAAGCCTCGTCAGCCATGAATGGAAGGAAATTTCATATCAACACAAGAAGAAAAGTTGACAGAATTACTCATATTGGCCTATCCTAAATTTCGTATCAACTCCTCCAGTTAAAAATTTTACCAAAAGAAAATGCAGACTTTGTTGAGTTTGTTCGTTTCCCTGTGGCCAAGAAAAAATAATAATAAAATTGGAAACCATTTTCTAATCGCCGATTAATCGCACCGACCACGCGCCGTAGTGACTTTCACGATACGCTGACGCCAGCCGAATCTGGGTCAGCTAAGCAGAGCCGACACGCCGAGCCGTGCCAACTTATAGCAGACATACCGCTTTCCGCAAACAACGGTAAAACTTCTCCGTCCAAAAGAAAAATCTCTCCCCTCTACGAAACCGGAAGGCCAAGTAGCCGGTAGATCAGAAATTGCATTTGGATCTAATTTGCGTTCAATTTCATTTGCAACTGCTGTGTGTACCCAACCCCAGTCAGATTCTAACCCCATATCTGACCCAAGTTGGTTTTATTTAAAGAGAGAGAGAGAGAGTGAGGCCAGCTGGGTTGTGAACTGGTTCACTCACCTCTCTTTCTCATTCCAACACCCCTTTCCCTCTCTCTATCTCACTCTGCTTTCCCATTGTAGATGAACAGTCATAGACTCAGAGTCTTCACAGCTGTGCTTAATTGATTGAGTAATGATGTAGAGAGAGAGAGTTCTTGAATTAATGAATTGGGTTGTTTTGCCTTGTTAAAAACTCTTTCTTGCTTGTTGGGTTTGCTTTGTTTTTGTGGGTTGGGTTGGGTTTGTGTTGGGGTTTTTGTTGTCTTTTTGGATGGGTACTGAGGGAGAAGAAGTAGTGTTGAAAGAGAAGAAAGATGGGGCAGAAAATAGAGCAAATGGGTTGTTGCACAATGCTTGTATACACCACTGTACAACAAGTTGGTCTTGTTTCAGATATGAGACTATTTATGCTTCCATTGCTTCCTTTAAGTAGACATCTTGCTCTCAACACTGATTTGAGCTACTATTAAAGATCCACCACTAAAATTTGAAAAGAAAGAAAGGAGCTCGCTTGATCTAGTAAGATCTGATCATAAAGTTCTTTTCCCTTAGCTCTCAGTAGTAGTCATCAATTCATCATGAAGAGGCTTAGCAGCTCAGATTCTTTGGGTGCTTTGATTTCCATCTGCCCAACAACAACAGGTTGATTTCTAATAAAGAATACCCTTTTTGATCTAGTGGTGTTTTCCCAAGATTCACACAAGTACACCATGTGTTTGTTTCTTTGTCTCTTACTATTTGTATGATCATTAATTTCACCGAGAAAAATAGAACCTTGTGACACTACTACTGTGTTTTGAATTTGTCATGTTGAATTGAAACCATGTATTCCTTTCTTCCTGTTTTGGAACTTCAATCTTTCTGATCTAGCTTGTAGTTTTAAATTCTGTGGACAAGTCACTAAATTATGTGTTTGTTTTTGCTTGGTTTAGCAGATGAACACAGTCCAAGAAACAACCATGTTTACAGCAGGGACTTCCAGTCCATGCTAGACGGCTTAGACGAAGAAGGGTGTGTGGAAGAGTCCGGCCATGTCGCCGAGAAGAAGCGCCGGCTAAGCGTTGAGCAAGTGAAGGCCTTGGAGAAGAATTTCGAGGTGGAGAATAAGCTTGAGCCAGAGAGAAAAGTGAAGCTGGCCCAAGAGCTTGGCCTTCAACCAAGACAAGTTGCTGTGTGGTTCCAAAACCGCCGAGCTCGTTGGAAAACCAAGCAATTGGAGCGCGATTACGGCGTCCTCAAGGCCAATTATGACTCTCTCAAGCTCAGCTTTGACTCCCTCCAACACGACAATCAAGCTCTTCACAAAGAGGTACCTATGATCCACTACTAGTGTTTATTTAGTTTTAGATTCACGGTCCGACAACATAACATGTCAAATTTATACGAAGTTGGGTCTCAAGATCTCGGATCAACTTTTTGTGTCGCAGATAAAGGAATTGAAAGCGAAGTTCCAAGAAGAGAACACAGAGAGCAATCACTCGGTGAAGGAGGAGCAAATGGTTCTGGCGAATGAGTCCAATTACAAAGTGGTAATGGAGCAGAGCAAACCACAATCTCCTGATACCTCAATTCCCGTATCAGAGCCCAAAGAGCTGAACTTCGAGAGCTTCAACGATACCAACTCCAATGGCGTAGTGGGAGTAGAAGTGTCATTGTTCCCGGACTTCAAAGACGGGTCATCGGATAGTGACTCAAGTGCAATCTTGAACGAGGATCATAACAGTCCGAACGGGACTATAAACCACCACCAGCTCATGCCAGACTCCAATTCACTCAAATTCAACTGCTCTGCCTCTTCGTCCTCGCCTTCCTCGTCGTCAATGAATTGCTTCCAGTTCCAGAAGAGTAGCTATCAGCCTCAGTTTGTGAAGATAGAGGAGCACAACTTCTTCAGCAGTGAGGAGGCTTGTAACTTCTTCTCTGATGAGCAAGCTCCCTCACTTCAGTGGTACTGCCCTGATCAATGGAACTAAGTCATATTACAAATCCACCACCTCCCTCCAAAAAAAAGAAAAAGAAAAAAAAATGGTATCCAAGTGAGAACCTCCAAGAATTTTGTAAAATAGGGAAGTGGGGTTGTGTATAAATGTCCTGCTTTGATCTCCATTGTAAGAGCAAGAAGGGAATATAGTTGAAAAGGTTGGAGCAGAGAGAACTGAAGCAGAGCAGAGAGAGAATAAGAGAGAAGGGTTCACGTGGGGATGTGAAGGTGATGATCGAGTAAGTCTAAGGTAAGTCTACTAAAGCCGTGCGGGGGTATGAAGGAATGATTGGGTCGTAATTGAAATCTCAGCTGTAAAAAAAGGAAATCTCTGAAACCTTAAGAGGGAGGAGGGAGGAGGTAGAATTCATGTAATGGAGAAAATAATCATTGTGCCTCACTTTTTCCTTCCATCCATGCTTTGCTTTTAAAATTCAAAAGTTGATGGACAATTTATTTCTTTTGCCATGGGTCTTGCCATCTTTTAGATGAGAATAACTCATAATGATTATAAATAAATGAAAGATTCATTTTCATTGGCATTCCGGGTTTGAAAAGCATTCAAATGAAACTTGTCGGATTTTTTTAGGATTATTCACAATTTAGTGTAGAATATGTTCATCTCATATTTTACTTGGGATTGTTATTTCGTTGGGGGTGGAAAAGTATAGCAATTTGTTTGCTTCAGCGTCTGAGGTATTTCATTAAGCACGTTACTGTTCTCGTTAAAAAATATAAATTGATAAACGGAAAAAATTCAAGTCCAAACTTTCTCTAATTTGCATATTTCTTCTGGTGTAGTTTCTATGTTTCATGATTTGAACTGTTCGTCTTTTAAATTAATTTTTAAAATCTTTGCATAAAGAAAAATTAATCATATAAGAGATCATTAACTCATTCACATTTCACTAATCAAACAAATTGATGATTTTGGTGAAAGTTTACATTTTCATGACCAATAGTTCATTTGTATGGGGCAATTGTATAAAATAAACGGTTTGGAGTATGAAACTACGTTGCTTCATGAAAAATAAAGGGAAGAGTTTAGACAAGTCTATCCAAACTGTTTGGATGAGAGTATTTTTCATTGATAAGCTATCATTATAGGACAACAAGATTTTTTTTGTTTTTGTTTTTGAGAGGGCGATGGATGCCACTTGATGACGCATATGGAAGTTTTAAAGAAGCTTAGTAGTTCGAATTTGCTAAAATGAGGCCTCCGATGCTCTGGTGTTACCCTCGTGATTAGTCGAGTAGTCGGAGTTGTAAGTTGGTGTAAAAAAGGGAAGCTTTCAATATTCAAAATGAATGAGCGTTGGGAAAAAGACCGACTAAATCCAAAATGGGAAGACCAACTCACACCGTACAAGCTAGTTTGGTAATTGAATCAAAATTACATCTAATTGAATTAAAGTAACTACATTGACAACAAAATTAACACATTCGTTTTGCATTATTTACATATAATTGCACAAAATTTACAACATTAACAATAAATCTCTTCACAAACCGGTTTGCTAATAGAACCACGGTTAATTACACACACAAAAAAAAACTCACATTACCACTATGACAACAAAATTTTGTAAGCAAATGTATGATAAACATCACAGCACTGTATAATTTTTTTGTTTTCTTAGCTTAATTTTTTTGTGAGGTTGACCAAACCGAATAATCCTAGCCCCAAAATGTGGAATCGATTTAAAATGCATATTTTTCAACCTTTTTAATATATAATATCTAGTTTAGGGTCAAGGATTTAAAAAATATAAAAAAAGTCTAAAATAACATAATGATGATTATATACAAACATAGATGTGAAGATTGTGTACAAACAAATGTCATAACTAGTACCATGATATTTTTTTGTACTCAAAAGTTGGAACCATTTTCTTCTTCCCATATGGTAGTCTTAATTTGCACATGGTTCTTTTGGCCTCTTTGGGTGAGGGGAAACTTTTAGCTTGGAAAATACGTACCTTGGTTACCCTTTTAATTTCTAAGGAGATGTTACCATACTTGCTAATGGTAATGTTACATAATTATATGCCTCATTTTAATTGGGACTCAATTCTGACCTCTAAAGTGTATAAGGGTATAGTGTTGAACCAAACCAACTCACACATGTCAGCTGAGAACACGTAAGGGACTACTTTTGCTAGGCAATCGAGGGAACAATATCCGAGTTAACTGAGTTGATCGAACTCGAAGACCAAGTCTTTGAGAAACTACGTGGGATTTATTTCTATGAATGTGACTGATAACAAGCATGTTTCTTTAAGAATAAAGGAGGGTTCAATTCTTCGTTGTTGCAAGTTATAACTGAGGAAGCATAATCAATAACACCATTCAAGGACTGAAAGCTCACTAGCTCCAAGATCCGTTGCGTAGTGCTCGAATCTTGTATATCGTAAATGGAATTTTTGCCGATCTATTTATGTCCCGAAAAATTTGAGGCAATTTATCGAATATTTTGCACTTTTTTTTTTCAAATAATTTGTCGAACACCTTATGTGCATTCCCTAAATATGATCAAAAGAGCGAGATGAAGCAAAAATCCTCGTTCGTCTATGATAGTTCTGTTGCCTTAACCTTTTTAACCAATTTCTTACATCAACAAATTTGAGGCCATCTTCATCTGATCTTAACCACATACAGAACAATCTTTTCTAGCCAGAAGCATGCAGCGAAGTTTTTAACGGCTCCCTCTGTGCGGTGGAGCTCAAAGCCTCGATCCCGATATGAAAATCCAAAAGAGCACTGAAAATCGCGAGCAAATCTACAACGACCCTATAACAACAACAACACTTGGATTTAAAACTTCAAGAAAGAGAGATGGAATAGATCGTACCAACCACATAATCGGTAGCTTTACCCAAAATCAAATGCCAAAAAGGAAAAGCACAAAAGATGATGATTAAAGAAAGAAAGCCCCTAAAAAGATGCGCCACATGATTTGATGATTGGATCCCAATATACGTGTCCTTCATTTGCCAGCCGCAGCTTTTTGGAAATTTTGATGTTTTCCATTAAAGCTTAAACAAACCTTTTTAATCTAATTGATAATTACCATGCTATACCATACCCACCACAAAACACAACAAAACAACCACTATGAACACGATGAAGAAGGTTAGGATAAAGAGTTTTCCGAGAATTTGTAGGTCAGTTTGACGGTAGTAATTATCGATCTCTCAAGATTATGTATTTCTAGTGCTAGATATAGTTTATTTTTGGTGAAAAAAACAAATTGCAAGGCTTACTCGGCCGGCTGTTTTTACATAGTAACAATATTTTTTTCTCACTCAATTATCTTGACAACATATGTGGGTTTCATCTGAAAATGTCTCGATATTATTATGAGTAAACATAGTCCTTCTAATCATTAACCACTAATATCACCACCAAAACCTTATCACCCATAAGGAGATTCATATTCGTATTATGAGAAACAACTTAGGTTTTAAAAAAAGTAATATGAGTGTCACAACCAAAATCAATTGACAATGATTTGTGAGGTACAAATCTTTATATGTGTGTTACATTTTTTAAATCTGGGATACTTTACATTCTCACACGCCCATACATGTGTGTTAAATTTTTAAGCTATATACGCGAACAACTTATATTGAGTGACGTAGAGCATGTGTGACCGTTAGACATTTACACATTGTTGAACCTGAGTTTGATACCATGATAAAATAATCAAGATAAGCTTGGTGACAATTTTTTCTTTTCATTATAGGTCTTAAGAGGCAGGCCCTATAGTTTTGCAAAGTCTTCCATGATGCTGGAGGATTATGATGGCATCACTCCAACTGCTAAGGTGTCTCTCACTTCCCTATGTTATTTGGCCAAGATTTCTGATCTCCCTCTAGCCCTTAAGGAACCGAAGACTATTGCTTTCATTGCTTCGACAATGGGTACTTTCATTGAATTGGATGACAAGCTTTTTCAGAAAAGGGTGAGATTAGGGTTAAAGTTAGGCATGATGTTGGAGGATTATGATGGCCACTATTATTGGATTATATATTGAAAACAAAAAAAACTATATTCGATTTATCGAAAAATACACTACAAGAAAAAGTTCTATTCATAGCATATTAGAATATATTCAATTTGATAATCTGATGCTAATTCTAATTGAATCTTAGTCACGAGTGAATCTTATCATTCTTGGATACATTAACTATTTTTGGATATGGTAAGACACAAGTGAATCCGAATCACATGTATTAAATCTAATTGTCAGTAATAATAAGTAAATAGTCAATGACAATTTCTCACAACAATATGTTTGAACAAAATATATAATATTTTCATAAATACAAATTATAATGTGATCGAATCGCAAATGCCTCTTCTGTAAATTTACAAATTAACAAAACCAATTGTAACCTCGAATGTTTTAACAAAGGCCAAGAAGCACTAGCGTGAGTAGAAAGTAGACAGTGGCAGGAAGGAAGGGAAGCCTATCAATCAGTCTCTTTTTTTCTGCTTCTCTGTAAAAAGCCGATGGCGTTTTGCTTTCTGCAACTCTTTTTTACATTTTGGATTCCAGCACTGAGTTCGGGGAGTACGGCTTTGGCAAATAGCGCGAGACCCGCCGAGTCGGTTCGTCTCTCTGTCGCTCGCTCTCAGAGTGGTGAGTACCCGACGTGCACATGGCGTTGGCTCCCTCTGCCCTCTGCAACGTACTCTCTGCTCTGATATTCTGCTCCACTTTTTGTGATTGTGCGTAGAGCTAGCTCCCTCTGGACTCGTTATCTACACGTGGACGGTCGTGGGGCCCCCTTGCGACGTATCTGTTGGCTCCAATCCAAGATCAGAACTGTCCCTCAGATCTCACATTTATGATTCCCAACGAATATCAACCGTACCAACCCCTGCGCATCACGGAATTACAGTCGGAGACGGTACGTGCATCACTGGACTCGTTTGAATTATTTACTAGCAAAATCCGTAATCAGTTAACTATATACATCTTTATCGAATAATCTATACGGTTAAAAAAGACATATCATGAAAAATAATAAATATCGAACAAATTTACCAGAGTAGCAATTAGCTAACTTAAAGAATTGGATTCATGAAACTATACAATCATATAAGATGAATTTCTTTTTGTAACGTTAGAGGGGGTCGAACATTTAAACTAGTCTAATTCAACTTAATTCCTCATCATTTTCTCATTACTTGTGCTAATCTCAAGGGCTAAATAAAGTTCTTTTATTCAATGTGATATAACTTTTTTAATAAAAAAAATTGTAAATTTCAAAATTGTTTAAAAAATTGTTCAAAATATGTTAAAGGTGAAAATATACAACAATTTTACTTTGGAGAGAGTGAGAGACCATAACTCATCATGTTAAGATGAGAATTTTTCAAATCCCGAAAGATTTTATTTTTATTATTTTAAGAAAACATATTTTCATGAAACACAGATCACAAAATGAGTCATTTGTATCTATCATCATATTGGATGATATTTTTTTTGGCCTTTGTCATCGATCTCAAGACTGATTATGCCTATTGTCTATTTCACATTTAACACCCACTATTGTATTGCAGTTAGTTAGTGTCACAATTAAACGTGTAAAATGTTTTGTGTACGTTGTACTACCAGTTCTTCCATTTTCCTCTTCTTCTTCTTTCTTCTTTTTTTTTTTTGGCAAATTATTTTCCTCTTCTTTCTATAGAAATTACTCGAATTAGAAATTTAGAATACAGACACATAGACCCTAGGCTTATAGCTCTGGCTCTAGCTTTAGCTGTGGCTTCTAGCTAGCCTAGCCTAGCCTGTGGCTCTCATGTGGTCACCACCACCAGAAAAAGAATGAGGTCCCCTACATTTTGTGGGTCCCTTTCTTTTGATAAGGGGTATTGGTAGAGCCATGTGAGGTGGGCCCCATGATGTATATATATAATATAATATTATATTATATAAAAGTTGTCGTTTTCATGGCTGTCGCAGTCGCATAGATAGAAGTTTGCTGGAGAGCTGGAAAAATATGGACTGTTTGTTCTCGGAAAGCTCCAATCGGTTACAGCTCATCTCCTGCGAAATCTCGTACGTGCTGCGGGTCGCAGGGGAATAGAAACACATATCACACGTTTCTTTTTTTTGGGCAACAACATATCACACGTTAGTTCAAGGAAAAACACATTCACGGTGAAAAAAAAAATAGAGTATCGATCAAAACTCTGGAGACTTAGAGTCGTTAGATTAATTGAATATGTGAGACACATTTCAAGTAAAGTGACGGTCATATCTTGTGACTTTTAATACTTTGAAGTACTATAGAACTTTCACATTAACGTTAGTCACTAGGAGCATAGGAATCAATTCATCAGCAGCTTTCTGCTTTTGTAGTTGGAAATTTTTGCTCGAATAGTATACGGATGTAACTTAAATCAAATCAAAATGCAATAAAAGCTAGCTTCACATTAATTTCAGAGATTTACGGTTAATCAACAAATTGGTTTCATCAACTATTCGATTTGTACCATTTCATCTTATGATCAATAAACACACATAATGGTAGCTACAATAGCGAAAATCAAGACCTTTTCTTATTGTGAGCAAGAAATAAAGAAACTTGCATTTCGGACGCTCGTTAGTCTTTTTTTTTTCTCTAAAACATTTTATCAAATATCTACTTTTATTTGAAGGAAAATGATATGCGATTTGTTAAAGTGATCGACAAAAGATATGAATGAAAACTTTGAGGCGATCTCGCCTTCACGGCTTCACCCGTCCGGCTGTCCGGGAATGAATCCGCCTCGGGTCAGCAGTTGACGTACACGAGTAGTCCTCTACAATGACGTAGGGATATATATATACATGGGAAGCACTATACCGAAGCTTTCTACAAAATATCTGAGCACAAACTTTGAAAGCTGGTAAGGGCTGCAGAATCTCTTTGCTGCCTCTTTTTCCCACTTCAGGTGCTTCACGTTGCTCTATTTTAATACTTTGCTTTCATCTTTCTACCTCCACTCTCGGTATATAATAATATATACGCATACTTTCCTCACCTCTCAATCTGTTTTTGCCCTAGTTTTAAATCCCCCTTATTCTTTAACTTATTCAATTAGGGTTTTCTGCAGGCAGCTTACTCATAGGGTGGCATGCTCCACTTTGTTATCACATCAAATACCATTGTTTTGGCACTTCATACGTTCACAACCAAAAAGCTCCCATCTTTTTCTTTTGGTTTCGCTTTTCCTCCTAATTTTGTTCTTTTCTAATTGGTTTTATTCGATCTGGTACTTCACTTAAAGTTTTCCGAAACTAAAACCTGGATTAATGCACGTCAAATGGTCAATTGCTACATGATTTAAAATCAATGTATTGATACATTAATGTACTTAAAAAGGATTGTAAATGAAAATAAAATTAACTTTACGGACGAAATTGACACATCCATACTAGAAGTTTGAGTAGATAATGGAAAGAGGCACAAAATTCACACTTTAATTCCATCCCTAGATCAATGTTAAAACACCTCCAAATATGTGGAAAATAAGGTAGCTAGCCTTGTTTTCAAAGAATTTGAGGGGTGAGATGGGCATCATCTAATTAGTTTACATGTATCCTGCAAGACTAAATATGATGAAGATAAGCACCAAAGGACCCCATATGTATCTCACCCATGACACGGTCCTCGATCAGACGCCCCTCACATCTTTCCCTATTGATATAAATAAAGATGGAGAAGGTTTCACCAATTGATGATGCACAAATGGTCAATGAATAGTTGATCTAATGCTAAACAACTATATATCCACATATCCAACAATTTTTTGTATGGTATGTGCACATAAAGTTACATTAAGCATCACCATCATATTCAATGACGTCTTAAATAAAGACCGGCTTTGATAATGAAGCTGGTGAATGATCTAGCATGGTTTCTGGTGGGAGGGGTTTTCCTTAATTTATAATTAATTGAAGTAGAAAATCAAGGATTTGATGTTGTCATTGGGTATTTGGAATCCTAATTCCTAAGATATGCTCTAGCTAGCTATCACCCTATAAGTTTGGGGGTAATCAACTTTAAATGTCATTAGGTAGTTATCAATCCACGTATACCTTCTTGATCAAATAGTTAAATGCACCCATCAGAATCCAAATGCTAGAGAACTCCATGCAATACAAACCATAGTTGGTTTTGTATATTTTAAGCTGATTTTTAATACGTTGAAAGATTGAGAATCTTGCCCATTTTTGTTTTTATATTTTGATGGGAGAGATTAAGCTTAATTAACGTATTTGAAAACCCCATTTTGACTCCAACCACTATCATATTTATATCACTACAAGAACAACATTGTGAACGCTTTGTCAAAATTGTAACCAAAAGTCTTCGTGAATTGTTCTGTTATGTCACACTAATTAATCCAAGTCCGTCCGTGGTGGTAGTTAAATGAGGGTTTGGATTTTTACTAACAAAATACATAAGCGTTTATAGGTTGTACGTAGCAAGAGCTTCAAATCTATATAAAAATGGTTCATAACCATGAATTCTTGGTTACCAAATAACCGTGAAAACTTTTTAATTAGATACCTGCACAATGCAACATAATAAACCAATATTCTTAATAATTAGGAACATAAGTAAGCTAGGACTAGACAAGGTAATCATAAGTTTGACTATCAGTAACGAATCTATGTATTAATCTCAGGTTAATGGAGTGTTCAAATTCTAAGAGACTTCTTTGAAACTTTAATTTTCTCTCTGCAATCAAGTCGGTTTTGAGACCTTTACAAACACGCTTTTAAGTTTTCAACAATAGCAGCTGCAGTGTTCTCATTCAGTGGGCAAATATATATAAGAAAAAAATTTGCCAAATATATCGACGGTCAATTTTCAAAATGGGGTGGCGTGGAGGGACGTGCAACGTCCGATAGTGACAGTACGCTAGACGGATTCGGAAAGTTGAAGGGGACGGCGCCGTTCAGGACAAAACTCCATGAGAGTGATGATCGAACCCTGTTTTATATAAAGAAAAACAGTGGACATGAAATGAAAGCAAGAAGAGGAACGAAACAGAAATTTAGGGTTTGGTACGGTACGGTGTGCATGCATGAGAACGTGGATACAATAGTAATGGTCAATTTCTACGACTTTTTTAAGCATCTTTTTCGTGGACCAACCTTTACTGTTAATATCCTATTTAGATTTAGTAACTTATAATTAGGGATCCTGCATTGGTTATAGATACGTATATACAGTGCTGCACTGCTGAAACGATTCTATATTTATATATTACGTAATATCGATCTCAGCTTTCCAAGGATCTGTTTGAAACTGTATGTTTCACTACAGAATTGCAGTGTAGGTTTTTGAAAAGACAACTATACTTGAAGATAAAGAAAATCAGTACTGTATCCGAATTTAATTAGTCGTTTTCTCCTCTGTTTTTTTATGATTAATTTTCTTTTAAAGCATTAACTTTCCTTTCCATATTTTATGTGAGGAATGGGAGACTATTGATTGTCTACAGGAGTCCTAATACTTGCAGCAATTTAGAACGGACAAAAAAAAAATACGTACCCTCATTTCTTAAAGGTTTTTTTTTAAGGGCATTTCTTGAAGTTAATTATAGGCAAAATTAGCATATAATCTTTGTTATCAGCTTAGTAGGTGGATTAAAACTAGGTAGGTGATATGATATTTCCATTTACTATGTGGTAGCTCTGTTCGCATTGCAAGTTTGTCATGATGCACTCTAAATTTAACATTTGGTAGTTCTATTTACATTCCGAGTTCGTCACAAAAGATATAAGATGCCCAATTAATCATGAATTTAGAAAGAAAGAAAAAACTTATAAGAAAATGCATTAATTGCGGTTTTTACAAACAAGGGCAATGCTAGGGGGCCTCATTAAGGCCTAAGATGTGGAGGTCTCAATCCTATGTGTCATGCCATGTCACATATAACAATTTATTTTTTTAAATCCATGTTAATATTTCAAATATGGCAAAACCAATGTTACCCTCTCAAATTTTGATTTAAATTTTATTTATCTTATCAATTTAAAATAACTTTGCTGAAAAGATATATAAAATTCTAAAATATAAATAGAGTATAAATTTAAACCCTAAAATTCACCATACCCATGCATAATCCCTAAACCCTAAACCCTAAAATCCACCATGCCCATAATTCGTAAACCCTAAACCTTAAAATCTACCATAGCCCTAATCTCTCAACCCTAAAACCCACCATACCCCTATTCCTCCACCCTAAAACCTATAATCCACCATACCCCTAATCCCTAATCCCTCAACCCTAAAACGCTACAAATCATTAACCAAAAATTTTAAACTCTTAACTCCTCAACCTTAATCCTTAAACTATAAATTCTAAACTCATAAGCTTAAATTTTTTTTTTGGCTAATCGTAACCTTAAATTCTAAACTCTATATTCTAAACGTAACCCCCCTAAAACCCTAGCTATAGTAATTCATCAAGCTAGTTTTCCTAATTAATGATCATGCTTATATTGGGAAATATTACTTGAGATGTTCTCAACTAGGTTGTTATCTACAAACATGTCTTATAATTTGCACTATATATATGAACATATGAGCACATTCTTTCCTAAATCCAAAGTACTAAGCATTATCAATTTGTTATTTAGTTGTCTTTATTTTCTCTATGATGATGAGGTAGTAACATTGTTATGTGAAATGAAATTTAGTGAAAGTAAGTGATTTGATTTGTTTGCAATCAATTAAACAATAGTTCTCTCATGTGGTTATAAACAATAATTCCATAATTATAATCTCAATTAAAGTTCAACTAAATTATATCTCCTTTCCAATTGAGTTTAGATTGCTAGGGTTTTTTTTTTCTTTTTTCTTTTCATTAATAACATATATATACATATTAAAGTGCATAAAATTATATTGTAAAGATAATTAATGTAATTCCTTAATTATAATTGAAAAGTCAATCGATTGAAAAACGTATTAATTATACATATTTAATGGTACGTTTAGATTCTGATACCACATTTGGATAATTAATTATGCACATAACCTTACAATTATAATCATAGGATTAGGTTTATATGTAAAGATCTTCTAAAAAAATAAAAGCTTTATATGTAAAGATAATTAATTATCATTAAACATCATTAATTGATAAGTTTTAAAGTTGAATAAGTAATAACTATTAGATCTAAGATGAGTATGATAGACTTTTGTCTTCAATAATTTGTTGATTAGATAATGATGTGTATATGATGTGGCATGCCACATATAATTGAGGCCTCCGGCCACATCTTAGGCCTTAATGAGGCCAACAATCTTTTTCCTTACAAACAATCATGTCAACGCATTTTAGAAAGAAAGGTGATCGATCAAGAATCCACCAAATGTTGATGTGTGCTATATTCTAGATCAAGAATCCACCAAATTGGTGATTTCATAACTTCTGTATTTGCAAAGATGATAAACGTAACAAAAAGTGGTATAACAAAGAGGTAAATGGCTTTTGAAGTAGTTTGAGCCATGTTATTCTTTCTGAAAATTTTATACGTGAAGAATTCGATCATATCACATTAGCACAACTTATTGATCTGCATTGCACTATTCTATTTTTGTTTGGTTTTTGAAACCAACTGGAGTCTGGAGACCACAAAACCCTGTTGGTGGATTATACTAAATATTCTATAGTGAACGGTACTAAACTCTAATTTATTAATTGAATGCTTCTGTATTTCTAAGGGTAGGAGTATATATATATATTATATGTATATGTATATATATGTATGTGTGTTTGTATGTACCCATATACATTTAATATAAATGAACTTTCAGAATCCTACAAACTTACAAAGGGCTTCCATCTTTTAGATGTTATCAAGCATCATACAATTTTCATATTGTTGGATCTTTTATTTGTTACATTGTTTGATAGGATTTAAATCAGTGAACTTTGAAAATTGAGTGAATGTCGACAACTATTTTATGAAAAGTGAAGATTATACATAATGGTATGCTCAAATGGTACGATAAAAAAAATCACTATCTAAATAATTGCACCTGCTCAACTGGTGATAGCACACAATGCAGAAAATACAACCCTATAACTGAACAATAAAAGTTATGGACGCAAAGATCATAATTCTACTCCAACCGAGAAATCCAAGAAGCGCCACAGGTCTTTTAGTCACGATTGTATCTTTGATATATTAGTGACAAATCATCACTTATTAGTAACAATAGAAACTGGTGACAATTGTAATTTGTTACTAAAAGCAGTTTGAGTCCGAAGCACCATCAAAAGCCACAATAAGACATGTCGCCAAAGCGGTTTCAGTGACAACTTTCGGTGGCAACCATTTGTATTTTGGTAGGGATTTTTTATGTTACCGGAAGTTCAGTGTTTTTTAATTAGGAATTCAATTGTAAAGTTTAGGGTAACATAAAAAATTTCAGTTAGCTATGTGAAATTCTCCGTGGTCATATTTCTGCTAGCTATGTGGAGAATTTCAGTATTAGTTCGATCATGGTGTTAGACTTTTAGCTAATGGATTCCAAAAAAAAATTCTTTAATTTCCCCATCTTTAGTCTTTGTATTATGATATTGTGGATTTTTAGGGATGGTTGCAGGGTCTTTGTATTATACTTTTCCCCAACAAGTTTATAGATACCATCTTTATTCTTGGAAGGAATCAGTGCTTGCATAAGAGGTCCTGAAATTCAGGTAAAAATGAAACCCCCTAGTTAAGGACAATTGCTATACACTTTTTAGATAATATAGAACAATACAAGTTGCTTTCTTCACACATTCTCAGTTTTGTCATGCAAGGAGAACTACAGAATGGAGATTGCTACAAGAACAATTAACAAAGGGGAAAACCTTATTAACCAGTCATCGGTGGAGCCCTTGATGAGTTGGGTGGACAAAATTTTCATAATTTTATATGAAAACCCATTTTGGCTTAGATGAAAACTACCATCTCTTTCCTGCATTTGGATATTCAAGACCTTCCAGAATGACATGGATGAAAGTGACCTATTTTTCAGAGGCTATTTTCTAATATAAGTTGGGATGGGGGCTTACTTTCCCTTCCAACTTTCTTGAATTTTTATTGGGTATAGTTCTTATATCCACATTTAGTGGGGTTCATGACGATGGGGGGCTATGCCTCTAGGCAAATAAACTTTAAAACTTGATATATTTAATCAAAGCTAAGTTTGAAAAAATGGGATTGCTTAGGTCATTTGAAGAGAAAGGATCACTTAGGTCACCATCCAAGCTGTCTTACATCAACTAATTAACTAAGAAATGAGCTCGATTAGATTCGGCTAATTAAGCGGCTAAAGCCACTCAGTCTCTAAGTCAAGCTCTTTGTAAAAGATTAGTTTATAAGATAAAAACAAATGTTTGATTCCTTTACAATTTACATGCATGTAAAACGTTTTGTTTTCTAAATCAATCACAATTCAATATCTTATTTCCACTTTCCCAACCAGACAATTCATCCTGCCGGTTTCGGACTAGTTAATTTGACAGGAAAAGTTATGTTTTTTCGGACAACGAAAAAAGTTATATCAACCAAATCATAAATACTCGTGATTCAATTCTTATGTGAATTTTTAGGGCTGCTTTCACATTATCTTCTTTTTTTTTAGCATTTTGTTATTTGTCCAAAAATTTAAAATTACCACCTTATCACATTATCAACTTTACCACCTTTTACCAAAAAATTGACATTTTTTTTCATGAAATATAGTAGGAAGAACTAGAGCATCTAACATTTTCAGTTTCATAACATTTAGGGGGCTGCACTTATAAGCTTTGTACTAGTATTTTATTGTATGTGCTAAACTTATAAGCTTAAGCTAATTAAGATTATCAATGCTGTTAATAGGTCAATTAATTAGTTACTTACACTGAAGAAGATTCCAAGGATTAGCATAGTAATTATATTAAACAAGATCGATCACATAAAGATTTCATTTCATATTATATTACACATCTTTCCGCTCAGAATTTGTAAAACAAACAATAAACTTGTCGCGCATGGCATTGAATTCCATGTGCTGAGTTCCATTTGTGCTTGTTGTTGATCAACACCTCAGGCAATCTTAAATTTCTTTATACAGTGGACATTTTATTTGTTTTAAACTTTTAATTAACAGCGATGTTTATCATAATTAATTTCATTTTTATATCATTTGTATAAAATCAGAGACAAACACATCTCAGTAGCTCATGGCGTCCGATCCTAGGTTGGTTCTCAACATATTCCTTCGTTTTTGTTTTTGCTTAGCTTCCTTCTCTCTGACACACTTCATATACTGACTCCCAAAATTTAAAAATTCGAATAATAAACAATTTGTGATTCTTTTTTATCTTTTATTTGGTTCTATTTGGTTCATGTCAAAGATTCTGAAGTAAACTAGAGCTGAGTATTTGATTTCTATAATCTTAATTAGGTACAAGAAAGATAAAAGCAGTATATTTAATTACTGGTGTTGATCCCTATGCCATGTTCTTTTTTCGATTGCTTCTCAGAATTTGTCTGAACTATCTGATACGGCTCTAGGTTCAAACTTTAAACCCTAGATGACATTCTTATAGTTTTTGAAAGGATACGACACCGTATGGTGCAAGAAAAAACCCTAAACAAAGTCTACATTTCACGCCAGTATCATCCAAAAAGCTCCGATTCTTTGTAGGAGACGTGCTTTTTATCTGGTCTGAAATTCTAACAAGGTTTTCATTTTCTCAATGTTATGATCCACATTAATGTGTTTCCATCTTACACAGTTACACACTAGGGGGTGAAATTAATAATGCAATAACGCATGTCCTAAAGTAGCAATTGCAAAGTAAATTGGATTGAACGACAATGTAAAAGAAAGGCACAACACTTGTAGAGAACACACGGAACTTCAATACAAGGCGAGATATTCTTGATCAATACTGAGAATTGATTCGAAGAGAGCCAATGGAGAATAGTAAAAATGATTAAGAAATTTGCGAAGCAGATGGCGACTCTTAATTAAGAAGCAATTAACATGAACAATGTCTAATTACCGTTGCTTGTATTGTTTATTTATTTTTTAATTTTTAGCTAGGTGAAACTTTTTCTTTACGAGGTGCAAGCAACACAACGACATCCACGAGGTAGATCGTCCTACTTTTGCTATATATGTCATGTATTGAACTATACAAAAACAATCTCTACTTCGACGAAATACATCTCTCCACGTTCCCGATTAGAATTACCTTGAGTTGACAAGATGACTCTCACCGGCCTACTGCATCATTTTCTTAGGATTTATATTCATTTGATGCCTTGATCATTCGCATGTCTCCACCTTAATGACGTGTTCTAACCAGACCATCAATTTTGGTACCAATGATTTACAAGGAATCTGTTTGCTCACAACTATTGGTATCCTACCGATAAGATCGATCAATTGATCTTGTGATTCTTGTCTTCCACTTATCAACCTAGCCAACCTATATTTATATCTAGGTAATTGGAACATCTAGGTGTGAATTGGTGTTATTTCAAAATGCCTCGATGCTAATAATAACACTTCACACCGATTATTCTAATATGCTATTGCCTCGATTTTGCAAGACTTGTGAAGTGTTATTTCAAAATGCCTCAATTGTCAAGTAACTTTTTATAAGGTGTATTTTTCTTTTCCGGCACATCTTTGAGGCATACAACTATAATATCTCCTCATACACCGATAACATCAACTAGGTTGGAGTTTGAATATAAAGGCAAATTTACGCCTCTTTGTTTACATTCCGCATATTTTAAGTTTTTATTATTTTTATTATTTTAAAGAGAGTACAAGCAAAATGGATTGAAAAGCCAAAATGAAAGCCGAGGTGACACGTAAATACCAAGGTACATGTCTTGCACAATCACAAAGCAAATTCGTTTTGACAAAGAATAAAAATCCGAACGTGGTAAAGTAAAATCCAGCACCTAGAAATCGCATGGAGCTTGAAATCGCAAGGTATCCGGTATTTGACCGCAATTGTAAATTAACCAGAAACAGAGGATGATCCAATCCAGTGTCACTGTGTCAGTATATTCAAGGGAGAAAGAGAAAGAAAGAGACGGAGGGCCCTGAAAATGGTTGGTGGGTTGCAGCGCCCACCAGCACTCACTGATCACGTCACATCACAACGGTAACTTTAAGCAGAAAGAGATAGAAGTTGCACTACTGTAGCTGTGTTGATCTGGCTTTTCATTTCGCCAAATGGTGTTCTCCAGGTTTCCGCATTCTAAGACCACGCAATTGATATTAGCAAAACCCTAATCAATCATCTAAACTTAATTAATCACCTCCGTCTCTATCAGTCATTTTCAGAGAAGTTGGGCCTACCAGGTCCAACAAGAAACACTGCACCTGACGTTTCTTGACACTCACCCAATTTCGCCTTTTTCTTTTCTTTTTGTTTAATTAATTTCTTACTCGTCGCCCACGTTTGACTCTGCGTTTTGATTTGTTTGGTTCTTGATCAGCACAGAACAGAACAGAAATGCACAGATCCCTATGAGGGCATCTGATCTGGGGTGCCCTAGATTTCTGAGCGATTGTGTTTGGGTTATGGGGTTCCAACAACTTGCAGGTTGGCCCATTTGGGTCATCATGCATGCTGCTATTAATATCAGATCAGGAAATTTAGATGTATATATATATATATTATTTTTTTCGTATTTATAATACGATGCAGTTAACCCACTGAGCTGATCAGCCAGTCAGCTACCTAGAAAATGGCTGCTCTTTATGTTGATTTGTCCTATATTACTGAGCGGCTGAACTGAGCAAATTCCCTTTTTGGGGATCTTCCCAATCAACTACTACCACTGTAGTTCATTTCAAAGTGTGTCTGATTGTGTTTTCATTAAATTTGAGGTTTGTAATTTTGATTTGGATGGAAATTTTGGTATTTTGGATTTATGAAAATTTTAGGTATCGATGGAAATATCGATTTCAGATTTAGATTAAAAATATTATAAATTTGCAATATATGTGCTCTAGTTTTGCTAGAGAGAGGAATTATGATTCCTAATCCATCTTTGATTAGTTATGAGCGTATACATACATTGATACATAGGCCCAGCCCTTAGAAAGTATAGCTCTAGTGCATGTGTGCTTTCTGAGAGCGAGATATGTACACCTTTGGAGAAGGCGTGAGGGTTTGAGGATTCTCACTTTAGGTTGAAAGTACCCATTTAAGAGAGGTTAAAATAGACAGTCAAAGAGGTTTGTTGAGACACCATTTTGAGAGATCCTAATGTGGATCAATTCAAAGAGTTAAAGAGTTTAAGTTCTAATAGAGACTTCAGAGAGTTACAAGCTTATTTACCATGGATCCTCTACTTGGAATTCTTGTGCATGGATGGGCTTGAATTTTAATTTCAGCCCTTGAACACAAATTCAAGAGTGTGGGCAAATGAAACATGGTTCATTCACTTTTTCGATCTTTTGTGGGACCCACAATCATTGATTCATATCATTAGATTTGTAATGAAGAGCTAGGATTGATCCAAACACATCTTAAGTACCAAAAATCGAAGTAGAGAATCCAAATTCGAGATGGATGTGTTCGGAAGTTTCTATTGAAAATAGGTTGTGAGGAGAGTGATTATCTTAGATTCTTAGGTGTGTCATGTGCGAAGGACCAAAATGTTCTTCAAGTTGTAATATTCTTCATGTTTAGTGGATCCACCATCATCATCGTTCTAGGTCAAGTTGGACCGAACTTCATTCACAAATCGGATATGTCATATTTTATTTGATCAAATCAACTCCAACGTCTATAAGCCGCTGGGCTATATATATGGGTCTACAAATGGAGCCCAGCACAACATCTTAGGGTCACTTTTAGTCAAAACGTAGTCCTAGTTTTTAGCATGCATGAAACTAAGTGGTGAATGGTGTGTCTCTCTTTTGTTTTTGATAGCAATGGTGTGCCTCTTTGTTCGAAACGAAGTCCTAGTTTTTAGCTAAGATCCATCTTTTTCTTGGGACCCAGATTGTGAAATTAGAACTCAGTGATGCTGCCGGTTAGGCTCTCACGCCCATATTATTAAGAAGAATACAAAGGGAGGGGCGGCGGCGGCGGCCTAATACAAGTTATTACGAAGAATTAGCAAAAGGTGTTAAACGATGTGCTATGCTATTGCCTCCCTAAAGATCGACATGGCCAAACCGTATCGATTCTAAATTTTATGTAAAAACTAGCTAGCTCTTATATCCTCTACGATTTGACCTATCTTGATGATGACAAGCAGTGATTAAAGCGGAGCAATCAATTTCAAATTCAACATTGTTTCACTGAGGATAGCTCTTTAAAGGTGATTACGTTTATATTGGGTTGGGTGGTCTGGTCCAAAAGTATTTCAGTTAGAATTTCAATAAAATATGGGCTGGGCTTTTCTTACAGTAAACTACATCTCAAGTAGTCCAATCTAGTTTTCTAAAAGAAAACTTAAAACATTTCACTGGGGTATAGTCATTGTACACTGATTTTGATGAGGGGATTTTAGAGGCATGAGCTCCCACACAGAAGATGGGTGTTTCACTCCATTTTTAGATTCTTAGTAATGTTTAAAGTCTCTTTTTGCTTGTATCTATTTCTTGTTAATTAATCGAGTTGTGTGATTTGTTCTCGCTTTAATTTTTTAATAATTATTTGAAAAAAAAAGGCTAACAAGATAAGTTTTTAAATGCATGGAAACAGTTATTAGTACTATATATTACATTCTAAATGAGATTTTATTACGTTCAACATAACACTGTTAGTAGATTATAGCAAAGGGTGCTTAAAAATATTGTAATACATACAGTGAATTAGTCAAAGTTGGGGTTCTTTGTAGTTGTGCTGGTGTGTGCAAGTTTTATATATTTAGTTGCTTGTCTTTATTGAAATTAATCACTCTAATTATTGGGGAACAGTAGCATTCTCCTTATGAAAATTGGTACTAAATAATTCTATAAATGCATAAGGTTTGAAACAAATAATAGATTTTCCTTTGAGCTGTCTGTGCGGAACACACTTTTAATATCCTTTTACACGTTTAATTATATATCAAAATTCTAATCATATTAATTTGTCAATCAAAACTGGCAGGCTAGCTAGCTCGTGTCAATCGTAAGCAAACTAATTAAGAAACCACACATACCTTAGAAGTTAGAAGAAAGACTGATGTGCACGTCTATAAGATTCAAACCAAAATCTCAACGATAAGATTGTCCTAGTATTCTTTATCATTAGTCCTCAGACAAATGCTTCCCCTTATCTAACAAATATGAAAATTAAATTTCAATCATATATAATTGACCTTCTTACAATTCTTTATTTCAGTCTTTTCACAGGTACTTTCATAGTTTCATGCATGCATGCATATCTTTTTACTATTTCTATTTCTTCTTGCATATTTTTATTTATTTCTGGTTGTAAAGTAGGTGAAGGAAGGCTTGTGATAGAACAGTAATTCTATATAAAGTATCGATCCAGAATTTAACAACTTCAAAAACATTTTCATTAGGATCTATTATTTATGTAAGAAGAAATTCAATATTTTATAGCGCGAGTCAAAAATCAAACCCTTCGTTTTTTATAATCATACAGGTTATGACTATATGGTACGCAAGATAGTTTGATATCATATAGATGATTGAAACCAAGAAAAACAAAAGGAAAACAATGAAAAGAATATGACCAGGAAAGCCTTTTATAAATAGTTAATTAGCGTTGATAATTTTAATTATATATGCTTACGCTACAGATGATATGTTTATACATTTCTATACATGCATCGAGCTTAATTGTGAGTTCACATTTCCACTTGTTCATTGGTGTGAAAAATTAATATAAAAAAAAAACTATTACCATAATCTCAACAACAAAGTCTAATTGTCAAACAACAAACTTAGTTATATATATATATAACTACGCACGTACAATCGGTAGTAAGATCCATGATGATGTTGTGCGTAGTTTTCTTGGAAAATCACAATGGCTTCTATTATAAGAGTCTTCATTTCTAGCATTAGGTCATATTAGTCTCAATCAATTTAATTATTACTTATACAAGTAATCGACAAGTTGTTTCGTTTCAACTTAAACATCTTGACCATATGTATATATAATCAGCCACTCACTTATTATTATATCTTTTTACCATCACGATAATTTTCATTAGTGCTGTTTAGGCTAAGAGAGAGCAGTAAAGTAGCACATTGGATTGCTCGATCATATGTACGTGTAAAACAACTGTTTGATGGGGTAAAAAGATGACCTAATTAGCTTATGACCGAGAAACCCTATACCAAATTTGGTAAATAAATGAATGAATAAATACACTTTTAGTTCCTAAACTTTAACTCATTCGACACTTTCGTCCTTGAACTTTGACATTTACAATCACTTTCGTCCATGATCAAAGTTTTCACCGAATAAACCCTCGATTCCGGCCAAATCGAATGACACCACATACTGGGCTTTTAAGCCCTCCTTGAGGCGAGTTCAACGCCACCAACCTCGCTTCAAACCGTCACCGGACGGCGGATAATTTTAGAATTTAAGTTTCGGTCACCACCGGCTTTCAGGACAAATTCGAGACATTTTAGACCGAATCTATGTTAGTCTCAGTTATAAAAGTTAATTCTCTCGTCTTTGCGACCATTTTGGCATAAGTTTTGCACAATTTTTTCCGGTCAGGAACAAAAGTGATAGTCGATGTTGAAATTCAGAAACAAAAGTAATATATTTCAAAGTTCAGGGATAAAAATATCGAACGAGTCAAAATTAAAAGACTAAAGATGATTTTTTCTCATAAATGAATGAATGAATGTTGGCTGCAAGCAATTAACCTTTCACACCTATTGTGGTCTTATCAAGTCAGATTAGAGTTGGGACTTTTTGGTTGTTTGACCATTAGATTAATCTGGGTCTTAATCACGTACGTACATGCATTTTGCCCTAAAACTTAATCCAATTAATGGATTTATGGATCCCAAACGCTGCTTAATTCCCATTCCTGGTCGTTGGAGTAGTTGGAATTGGATTGGTTCCTATCGCCACGTGTGTGTGATATCATTACCCAATCCAATAATTCCCTATCACACTCTCCAAACTCATCAAAAAAAAAACTCCAAACGGTTTTAGGCTTCCTTTTGACGCGCACTGGACCGAACTCGAAATGCCACGTGCGAAATGTTTTAGGGTTTTGGCCCCTACGTGGCTCGAGACGCGTGTACTTTTCCACGTGCACCGCCGTCCTATGATCTCCGTCGGCCGGCTTCAAATCTTCTGTCCCCGTTTCTCTGTCTTCTTCCCTGTCTCCCAGTCAATTTTTGACATGTGTCTTGCCACCTGGCATTAATTAACACCCATCTAACTCTGTTAGCCTTTTTCTTTTTCTTGCGTTAAAAAAAAGTGCCTCTCTCTCTCTCTCTCTCTCAAGAGATCAGACCAGAATATCAAATCCAGATGAAATCTCATCCCACATACAGTACCATACAATTTGAAGACCCATATGAATCTTGGCTTCTAAAACAATAATGCTAAACATTATCTCTACCAATAAAAATTCATATGAATATCTCTCTCTCAAAATTCATCCCCTTCCTTTTCACCTCCTCATTCTTTCCCGATTCATTCATTAGCTCTACCACTCACACCTTTCAAATTAAAATTGTGGTGCATAGAACCAACCCTTTTCATAATTCGGATGAATTTAATCTGCCATAGGCCGGTGAGTACAAATCATCTTTGACTCTGAGAAAAGAGTTCAAAGAGGGAGCGAGAGCCAGAGGCTGAGATGCAAAATGCGCACAAGGGGACCTCTCTTTCTTGTTGCCTCATCTGGTATTCTCTCTCATGGCCGGAGAATCATGGCAGTTGTAGATCTAGAGGTAGAATAAGAATACCTTTAAATGATTTCAATTTCCAGATTTGGTGTCATGCCCATAAATATCACGGCTAGGTCCTTTGGACTTTGCTTTAAACAAAGAGTGATTTGGTATCTTGGTGTTTTCCTGACAAGTCTGCTTCATTTCTGACTGTCTCTTTCACTCACTCAGTCACTGGTCTCTCTTTCATAGATCGGTCATGGAGCAGACTGGAGAGGAAGACGAAGATGGAGAGAGTTATTTTTTTTTCTTAACGCAAGAAAGAAAAAGGCTAACAGAGTTAGATGGCTGTTAACTAATGCCAGGTGGCAGGACACGTGTTAAGAGACAGGGAAAGAGACAGAGAAACGGGGACAGAAGATTTGAAGCCCCGTCGGCCCCCTCGCTTTGCCGTACGAAGCAGGCACCACCGACGGCACGGCACGTAGTCTCTTGGGGCCATCCATCTTACCCACGGTGGGTCCCGTTCATCTTTTGTGGTTATTGGCATCGCGACCGTCCATTTTCGTTTCTGTTGACTATTTAACTATCAACTCAAAGTCCAGCTGTTCTCATTTCGCCATAGAGAAAAATAGAGAGCTAAATGACAAATTTATCCTCAACTTCTCTTTGGGTTTCAACTCTTTTTCCATGTGTAATTTGTTTGTTTGTTTTTCTCCTCCCCAGTTCATACTACCTTGTTACTTTCATCATTTTTAATGTATAGGGTGACGTCTCAACACGCTAGGGTTGAAAGTCAAAATTGGATAAGAATCTCAACAAATGCACAATACATGGCTTAAAGGACGCGTGACATTGTCTAGCTATGTCGAGAATTGTTTAACAAAAAATGTTTCATTCTAACACGATGCTCAAATTGTGGTCAAGCAGTAGCATCATATCTTGCAAGAGTAAAAACGTTGCATTGAAGGTTTTTGAGGTGTTGAATCGGCAGAGGCGCTCCAAAAACATATTTTGATCACAGTTGCGAGATAGGTTTCATCAATTGTTGCTCGTAAACCAGTAAAAACGAGAAATATGCAAAATGGTAGCGGCATGTTGATGTGTTCCTACTTCCTAGTGTATAACGACAAAGGTGAAACAAAGTCAATCTAGTTTTCTCTATGCCCATTGAGAAAGACAGTATCGCAGGACAACAATCAATGTGGTTGTCCATCACTTCGCCGTATTGTGAGGTACAACTAGAAACTCCCAGAACACCACTAAAACGTTATTTGACAATTATGAAAGTAGAGTCGAATATGCCTTCAATAAGGTAGCAAGACACTAAAATTGTTCTCGGATTGCAACATGAGAAGAAAAACAAGGACATACATATCAAAATGAAAAATAAAAAAGGACCAAATAAATGAAAGTCTTGCAAGGAAATTTCTGTCAAAGTCTAACAAAAGGGTATTTCTGTCAAAATCAATGAACCAAATTTGTCATTTGGCCTACACAACTTGAACTTTCTAGGAAAACACTACAACACGTACGTGTGCCTCCATTAACATTCCAAAGGAATAACTCTCCGTCTATAAATACACGCATAGAACAAGAGCAACAGAAAATAAAATAAATCAAACCAACCATTATTGACACACAGAAACCATTAAACCAAACCGAAGATCAAACCAAAATGGGCTGGTCAGAATCAGAGAGAGGAATCTGCAGGAGGCACCCAGAAGTGAAGCAATTCCCCGGTGCCGTCTGCTCAACTTGTCTCAGCGAGAAACTCTCTCAGCTCTACGCTCCCACCTCCATTTCCGACACCAAACAATTCACGGCAGACTTTCTCGGGTTCGGCACACTCCCACTCCATTCCTGCTCTTCCTCCGACTACTCCACCACTTCCTCCTCTCCGCGTGCTTCTCCTCCGGTCAATCCCGGCCGTCGAGGACATCATCAGCGCAACAAGTCGGAAGTGATGGGCCGTTCGATTTCTTTCATGTTCAGCAGTGATAGAACTAAGCACGGTGGAGGTCATGGGTTGATGAAAAAGAGTAGATCGGTTGCGGTGGTTACGAAGAGCGTTGCGAGTCACAGTTTTGGAGATGAGGTGGTGATGAAGAAAGGGAAGAAGAAAAGAGGGTTTTGGTCGAAGCTGATTCGGGGGACGGGGAGGAAGACCAAACAGGTTTTCAAGCACTCCAAGAGTGCCCTAAGATGAAGAAGCTTTGAGGAACAAGCTATACCCTAGAGTAGGTACTAGTTGCTAAGTAATTAGTTTTTTTTTGTGTTTTCAAAGAAATTGAGTAGTATATATATACCCTATATCTTTTCTTTCCCTTTCTTTTTTTGCTAGTTGATCAGAAGATTGATGTGAAATTTAATATGAAATTGATGGTGATTTTTTCTGAATTGCACAGTTTGAGAGATTATGTGGTTGTAAGAGATGGTTTGTGAGCAAGATTCTTCATTTTCTGTCAGATTCAAGTCATATATGATGAATGTTGTTGTTCTTAGTTTTTTCATTTCAATGTGGTACTTGAAGTTGAACTATTCTTCAGGTTCAGTGCTACTTGAAATCTGAACTCGGTTCTCACCAAGTTTGATTACTTCTATGACGAAAGTTTGATTTTCGACTTGGTAAACACAAAATTTAGGTACTAATCAGGACTAATTAGAGTTGAGGTGCTGATTTCGATCATAAGTCAAAGTTCGTGTACCGTAATTAATAAATTAAAACTAATTGGATTCTTATGTATGTATTGGAATGTTGCATAGGGCTTCAAAGAAATCTAACAGACTGGTGTATTAGACTCTTTCCGAAGTTGGTGATGGTTGACTTTCTAACCTTTTTGCCTCCATGCATCAAATTTTCTGAGTTTTCACGGCTAATTGTGATTGGGAATTTGACACTTTGACTAGAAAAGGCCATGTGTTCAATTTCCGGTATTTTGGTCATATCATTTGATTGATTTTCTTACTTTAGCTTTATATGAGCATCACCATCTCATCCAGGTTCAAGCAATGCTTGTTGGACTGAAATTGCAAAGGGCAGATAAGACGAGCTCTTCTGTCAATACAAAATGGGTTAACCTTATCATTTGTTTGGCTAAACCAAATTAGGTACAAAGGACTCGAAACAAATCAAGCATTCTGCTCAAATGGTTAAAACGTTTCCAAGGTTGCCAATCGGAGAATCAAATGGCAACAAATGATATTACACGTATAATTCAAATACAACATTCCCCAACTGTCACCTTTTTCTTTACATATCAATGAAATGTTCTAACTTTCCTGTCAAAATGTCCGAGTCCTTCAACTAGCTGCTGCTAAATGTATGTATCAGTATCACAACATATCCTACTAGGCTCTCAAAACTACTCTTGGAGGATCCAAATTTTGTTGCCAGCAAATGATATCAGCCCTCACCGTAGGACCTGTACATTTTATGGGCATATATTTCCAGTTCAAGATCAGCAACAAGTTCATTGCCCAAAACAGATCATCAGTATTATCTAGCAGGTCGCTTCACTTCCATGTCATCTTCATCTTCATCTTCATCTTCATCTTCATCTTCATCAGCATAGCCCACATGGTCTAAAGATGGCCGTTTCAATCTCTGAAATATATCATCAAGCGACTCTGAAGAAGAACCACGTGACAAGTCTACGGTTTCTTGAACTTGGCGCAAGGGAATAAATTTTTTAGCTGCTATGTTCGCTTTGAAATTTTGAAAACCATTTTTCATGGATTCCCACTTTGATGCCAAGCCAGTTGGGGACCCTTCTGTTGTGTTATCAGGGTTAGCTGCATCAAGCAATGAGACCTTGGTGGAAGCAATAATATTCTTCTCCACCGGATTTGTATTGAAAGATGTTTGTCTGCTCTGCTCTCTAATAGCAGCATACTTGTTCGTGATGGCTTCTTTGCTTGAGCTATATCTACGAGATTCTTCTTTCAAAGACTTTGAGGGAGTTCCACTTCCAGCATCAGTCATTAGATTAGTTGTTGTTTTCATTTCCTGAAAGTTTCACTATTACAATTAGGAAATGAAGAAGCGTACCACTTGACCTATTATCCAAAATTCCAGTGGCATATGAAGAAGAAAAAGAAAGAGTACAGTTTGCCAGATAATTTTTATTGGTTCATGCAAATATATTGTATGCTAAATATTAGTGTACCATGGTGTTGCTGCCAGTCTCAACATCTGTGCCATTGAAATTCCTTGCTAAGGGAATGACGTGCTCACCAACTTTGCAACCTTGTTCCATCCAAGTTCGTTCTGAGAAACAAGAAGTTATTAACTACAACTGTATCACTAAATTTATAAGCATTCACAAAAGGTGTGTTCTTTTATCCCTAACCAAAGGAAAAAAAAATGATCTTTCATATTTGCAGATGGCCTGCACTAAATGAATACCTAAGCCTATACATTCTAACAAGAGCAGATCATGGTATATGCTCACCTTTTTGTAAGATAATTAATCCAGATGGATCAAAACCATCCATATCATCAACTTCGGTTTGAAATTTAAATCGCTTCCAGCTCCCAAAAAAATCAATTATGCGGTCAAAAAAATTGCTAGCAACCAACAGGGTGTATACAACCATGATAAGTGGATAGATTCTGTTAAACTCACTCCCAAAGAATGGGACAGCTTCATCAATGTTTCCCATTCGCTGAGATATTCACAACACACAAAACTAGTCAGTTATTAATTAAAGAAAATTCTACAACTAAATGTACAAGCCAAAAATTACTATCAGATGATACAAAAGGCCCAACATGAAACACACTGGCAAAAAAACATCATTCCTATATTTAAAACGGAACTAACATTTAATAAGAACACTATATTATATCAAACAGGATGCTTTGTGAATACATAAGAAGATGCAAAAAGGTACAAGGGAAAGAGTTTATTCAAATATTTGAAAGTCATAAAAACATATTATTTGTAAAGGAACAATCCCCATCCAAGGGAAAAAAAAGAAGAAGAAGAAGAAGAAGCTCTTTTGTGCTACTACAAACTTTTCTTTGCCAAGCATGTAACTGTACAAGATCAAGACCAATTGTCTTGGGTGATTTATAGCTATACCTTTTCAAATATCGTTTTATTTTTTCCAAGACGAATGAGATTGAGAAAGTTGTATGAAACTGGAGGAGCATAACGAGCGACCATCCTACAGATATAACGGAAATGGAATGTAAGTACTGCTTTAAAAAAGCTGAGTAAGAATTCTCCGAGTCATAAAATTAGAGTTATGATCATAACTTACGAGCAAATCATAAGCAAGTTGACCGAGCTTGTTTGCCTGGGTGTTAATGAGTAAAACATCAACATGCCAATTTTGAACAAGGAATAATATGTGCAGATGCACATATACATCAAAGGAACAAAAGCAAATACCTGGGGAAAAGTTGAATCAACAAATTCACAACAGTGAGCAATAGAGCAAAATAGAAAGTAATAACGTCTTCCAAATCTGGAGACAGGATATATGTTCAAAAAAAAAAAAGAGGAACAATGCATGTCTAACATTTAAATATGCAATTTTTCACAAAGATGTGGATATTAATTCTATGAACATATGCAGCTAAGCTTTAATTAATTTGTCATCTTAAACAATGTGTTGGGCATCAGCAATGAAACCTGGGTAAAGAATATCAACCATAAAAAAATGAAAGTACTTTTCGTCATACACCAAATACAAAATGTTAAAGGTCTACTAAACATAAACACTTGAACTAATTTTAATAACTAGTCTACCTGCACAAGAACCTCTTGCTTTCCAACAGAATTGATGAGGATTGAGAAAAGAGATAGATCAACTCGAGGAAGTAGAGTTGCTTCGGCTAAAAGAATAGCAGCTGAAATGATACCAAGTAGGACAGCCAAAACTTTCTTCAGTTGTTTTCTAACTATACAACGCCACAAGAATTCTGCAAAGGGCAACCAATTATTTTGATTTAAGCTTGGAGTCTCGATTTTCAATATTCAAAATAAAATAAGCTACAATATAAAATGGGTGTTGTCATTAACACACCCTAAAGTGTTAATAACACACCCCTTCTCTCTATCTCTCTCCCCCTTCTTTCTATCTCTCTCTCTCTCTCTTTCTTTAGTGTCTTTAGGGTGTGTTATTAACACTTTAGGGTGTGTTAATAACAACACCCTATGAAATTTGAGGTTTAAGAAACCATATAGTAGTTTCTTCCGATTAATAAAAGAAAAAAAAAGTTTCTTATTAAAAAAATAACAAATAAAACAATGAATGGATGAACAAATCATACTCGTACATTCACAGTTAAGTTACAATGTGGGTTATCATGTAGAATGTGAGCTTGTTGTAAAATCACGCCAACAGAAGACAATAGAAGTGTTTTCTTCACGTGAATATATTGAGATAAACAAATATACAGGCCCCTCCATGAAAATAAACAAACCAGCCTGGTTTCCATAACACAGAAGAGCCAAGTATTCCTTCGACAATACAACTCAATATTTAAAGCAAGTGAGTTCATGGATCTGAATATTACCTATTGTATCAATGGAAGGTCCTAAGCTTCCAGATCGTGTAGGCCTGAAGCTTGAAACAAATTTCCTGAAATAATAGCATGTAGTTGAACATGAAAAACCTTTTATTTTCCTTTTAAGAAAATACAGAATATATATTATGAAGAGAGAGACAGAGACAAGAGAGGAGGAAAAATATGTTCTCTTGCGGTCTGGCCAGATGTTTAATATCTTCTGTTGCCAGACTGTTAATAATATTGATCAAGTGAATTCTTGTTTCAGATTGACAATCTATCAACAAAGAGAAGATACCCTATGGATATACATATATGTATATATATGTATACTTAATGATTGACTTGAAAATGTAGAGAAGAAAAATCAGAGACATACCATCCAGTAGAACTGCGGCGTTCATAATTCTTTACTGTATCTTCAAGTTCAAGGGCCTCCGTAACATAGGTCATGTACTCACTGCACAACATCGGTAACTTAAAGACACAATTACATAAAAACTATAATTACAAACACAGCATAAAAATGGTTCTCACGAACCCTAATTGTGAGGTGTAAATAGTTGTTGAACACAAATCCCAAATTTATAATCAAATACTTGAATCCCTCAGTAGTATTATTATGTCATATACATTTAGTTGTGACCACCCAGAAATATTAACAAATTACCGCTAATTAGCATTTATATTGACTGATTCTATGAACTTGCACACTATAGAAAACATCAAAGCAGCAGTTACATCCAATTAAAACACAAAAAATTCCAACATGGCAACATTAAAAGCAAAGAAATACTAGAAATGATAAATTAGAGAAACAAAAAGGACTCCCATAGTCAGCAACATGATTGATTAGGCACTACGGTTTAAACTGAATTAAAATGAATATGCAATTGACATGAAAGTAATTTACCATCAGGAAAAAAAATTAACAGTGAATTACTATGAAGACGATCAACATAAAGACAATGTATTAACTAAGAAGTTTACCTTTTATACCGGTAATACTCTTCCTTGGTTCCTCGAAGATGACGCCGAAGTGTTGCCATTGATTTTTCATCGGTATCATAGTCCATATCATTTTCACCCAATCGGCCACCTTGTGGTTTGAAGGATGGGTCTTCCCTAAACTGTGACAAAATCAGATTCCAAATATTACAAAGATAATCATTTATAAAATCTGAAGTCTGAATTCTTTGTTTTGTTTCAAATTTTAAAATACATAAAACCAATACCAGCTGAGCTAACATATTGTCAATAATATCCATGTAGCGTCTCAACGGATCACGCTTGGACATCTGAGTGGATGTTGCTTGGGCGACCTAATGAAGAAATCATCATCAATTTAGATGAAAATAAAGGATATATAAAATGATTTAGATAATAATGCAACACTTTTGTAACTGCTAAGATAGCTCATCCTAGCTAATGACGCAAAAATAATCCATCAAGATCGTTCAGTTTCTTGCAAAAATATAAAAATGAGACAAATCAATGAATTTCTAACAAGATGCTTAGGCATAGAACAGTGAATTACAACAAACCTTGTTGAAGAAAAGTGACCATATATGCACAGCTACAAAGGAAAACAAGGCAAATGATAAAGCTTGATTACAAGGGCAAAGATTTCACATGGCCATAGGCACATTGGGCAAATGTCCACAGTATATGTAAATAAACATCCCACCCCCTGCCCTTCTCCCCTTTTCCCCTTCTCTGTATACAGTATACATTATACATATGTTATCCTTGTGAGTTCCTTTCTTAAATCCTTAAAAAAGGTAAATATTTCCAGGATAAAAAAATAATTTTTTTTTAAAAGGTAGCGAGTAGTAAAGAATAACAGAAACATACGAAGGCCAAAGCAGAAAAAACCTCAGGTGATGAAAACAGAACAGAACATGAGAACAGTCTTTTTAATCTTGCATTAAGCAAAAATTAATTGTCATTTACAAGAATATAACACCCAAGAATGACTGTTGTAACGAAATCTAAGCATTAAAGAGACGTGCATTGAACTAAATATATGTTCATGCCTTACAGTCATATGAGAGGAATGTTTTACTGCTGTTGGGATCAGGTTGTGAATTTTCATAAACCGAAACCAACAGCCCAATAAAAATCAGGTCAGGTTGGGTTGAGGATCCAGTGTGTTAACTTTTGAGAGATTTCCATAAGTCCACGGAATTTATATAGGGGGAAAAAACTTATGTTTTCAGGTGATGCAGGATTTGCTTGTACAATTCCATTCACAAGAAGAGAACAAACAATGATGACACAAATTAGAGTTTCAGAATGAACACTGAGACAAAGAAAGTTTGTGCATTAAGAATGCAAATAAAATTAAACAATCACAAACAAAATTTGATCTTCACATAATTTGCAAATTAGGAAAATTTAAACAAAACACACAATCATTAAATTGTAATTGAAAAAACCAACTTACCACAATAGCGTTTGAAAGTTCTTGATGAGCGTCATCAAGTTTGACAGCCATTTTAGCAATTTTATGAGAAAGAACTTTTTGGCGGGTAGTCCAATCTGCATTTTTCCAAAGTCCCTTTGGAATTTCACTCAAACCAAAGCCAAGAAGAAATGCACCTGTAACAAGTCCAAAAGTATTGGAGCAGGCCATGGCAAAACCTAGAAGACTTCCACGCCTGCCAATTATGCAAATCAAAAAAAATTTGATCAGAAAAAAACTTGGGAGGAATGAATGAGTCCCTGTTAGACTCCATGTATCATGTTATAGCATTACTTTTCTCTACTGTCAGCATAAACACCATTTTGACATCTCATTCGCACTATTTACTAATTCGTTTCTCAATATAATTCAGTCCAATCAGTTATTACCGTAAGAAATGGATATTGTCATAGGTTATTGGAAAAGAAAAAAAAATACAATAGAAATGATAAATCCTATTCCATTAATTCATTAGTGAAGCACTTATAGAAGCCAAACACAAAGCTAGGGATCACCAGGGAGAAAAACAAAGACACACTTTAGCATGAGCTCCTGAAATTCTTTCATGCATGGCGAATGGGAGTTAAAGAATGTCAAGGTCTGTGCACCACACAAATGCAAACATGTCTGATATGTGTCACTCCAACATGTGTTCTCACCTAAATTTTCTACGAAATCTAAGTGCTCTTATTATGTAGCATCCACTGTCCATGACCAGTTACCATGTGCAATACCTTGATACAGATATCATCTCAGCACACAGAGCACATAGCTAGATGGAGCAATAAGTTAATCTTTATTGCATACAAGCAAAGATGTAGAGAAATTAGAAAAAAGAATTTAACCAGCTTGAAGGTAAACATAAGAAGAAACTAATATCCACAACAACATAAATCATCTTTGTAACGCCAGAAACAAACCAATGGTTGTGCATCATGATAAGGAGAACTAGTCCAATGAGGCCAATAGCTCCAAGAATTAGATAGAAGACTAAGTTAACATGTACACTAGTCTTCAATCTCTCTGTTACGGTGAAGTCTCCAGCATCTTCAAAACCTTGAATAAGGGGCACCACAGTCCTGCTCAGAGATAACATAACTTAAAATATGAGGAAATTTGCATCATTTAACTGTAAATCCAGTTATAAAAACATATATAAACTAATCTATCATTTGGAATTAAAGGAGCATTGAACAGGTAGATGATCAAATAATACTGATTGCACAGCTACAACATTAGATATGGCATAGCAATAAAAATGCTTCAAATTTGTTAAAGAATCTAACAGAATGGTATAATGCTTTGTCAGTCACTATGATTTCTCATTTATATAAATAAGACATGACACAGGATATATGAACACCTGAGAGAATAGTAATAAGCACAGAAAATTCATTTAAAGGAGCTTATCAATTTGATAAGGTATTGCATGCCATGATAAGTCCAATGGCTCAAAAAGATCCGAACAGTAATGTTAATCGCCAAATGAAAAGAAAGGAAGAGAACAGTCAGATGATAGAATAACTGAAAAACTTGAAATTCATGCGACTCAAATACAGACAAGGATAGATGGGGGCAACTAAAAGAGTGAATTTCCATGTTTCATACCAAGTTAGCAAAAATGTGCTCCAATAGGACCAGCCCCAGAAGAAAGAAATTCCTCCACTCTCGATATGATTTATCGTCTGCACATTCAACGAAAGAATAAGCAATATTCATACAACCAACAATTGTTGCATGCACAAATGATTGTGAATATATCAACTTCAGCAAGTAAATAAAGACAACAGCTAGTCGTCCTAGAGCTGAAAATACACAATTGTTGACATGTCAAACAATGCAAATGATGTCTTCTATCAATGAAACTATAATTTTCTTCTACGCCCATATAAATTGAGCATTACATGATTCCATTATAGGAACTACGAAGATTAGACGCATACCATATTACCATTAACATTAAAGTCCATATCAGACTTAATCTCTTGTTTCCAACCCAGTGATACAACTTTTAGCTACTATAAAATCAGCTACCCAAAGGAATTGGGATGAGCTGCATACAAATTGCTCAGGTAGAAGTAAACAAGTTGCAAAATTTTGCACTCAATGCACCTAAAAGAAGCAAAGTGCATTATATTGACTGAAACACCTCGGAATTCCGAGAATCAAAACCCTAATCGAACCGATAGGAATTGGGAAAGGAAGGTTGAATTTGGAAATGAAAAAGGTACCGTCCAGATGTCGGCGGGCACAATGACGATGATGGAGAGAGAACAGAACCAGGTGTATCCGACGGTGAGGGCAACGTAGCGAGGGACCTCCGGGCCGGCGAAGTACCTGAGCGTAATTAGGACCATCCCCAAGGTGAGGGGCAACGAGATCAGGTAGAACACCCACATGTCTCTCTCTCTCTCTCACTAAAACGACGTAGTTGTGTAGAAACGGGTCAAGCGGATCCGACGACCCGATCGCTGCAAAAGGGAGGTACGGCGAGCCACCGAGCTTTGCTTGCGGTGCGTGTCATGCGGTCGCTCGGAGGTTGGGAAAAGACGACGAAGGCAGATGGAGAGCGCGTAAGCGTGCTGCGTGCGTTTATTGATTGATTATGCGGGTTTTTATTGGGTTTGGGTTTTGTGGGGGCCACATCAGTTGAGACAAGGAAGTATGGCCCACAATCCACATGGCGGTGCGCGGATCTGAGAAAACTCCTGAGTTCGGTGTTTTTGAGCGTTTGTTTCCACTTCAAGAAACCGTTAACGTTTCCTTCAAATGTGAACCACAACAACAACATTTGTTTAATTCTTTGGCTCTTTGCCCAGTGTGTTTATTATAGTTTTTTTTGTTTTTTTATCAAGATCATGGTCGTTCAAAAACTTTTTAGGTTAAAAGATTGGAAAATTCTACAATACTCAAAGACTATCAATATGTAGTCGATATGATTTAAATTCGGGTGGAGGGATTCCACAATTCCACACCTAGAAACTCTTACCAACTCGATCACAAGTGCTAAGTTTGAGTTTATTATAGTTTTGTTATGATATTGATGATTTTATTTATTTATTTGCCTGCATGAGTTAATACAACCCTGAATTTGGCTCCATTTTCGAACACTAGTCTCGTGCCATGAAGTTTTTGAGGTCTGAGACCAAATTTCGTTTTATGCCCGTAGATAGACATGTGTCATTTTTGTTCAAGCATTTAAACACCGATTACATTTCTCCAAATCAGCCTAGAATTTCCAATTTCTGCAAAGAAATCGTATCAAAAGATTTTTGTTTGCTAACTATTTACATGTGCTCAATGTCATTTCAAAGGAAACCATTGGTTTCCTAAACCAGTTTCTGTTTCATCTCTTATATGTTCGTTTCCCTAGTTCATCAGAAACATTAAATAAGATCCATGCATGTATATTGTCCACATGGACAAGTCCTCTAAACCTATGTACCGATCGCAGTTAGTACTTCTCAAGGATTCATCTCCCAATAATTCATCTCAGCTTCGAAAAACCTCCCAAGGATTCATCTCAGCTTATAGCTAAGGATGATCGAGATGGCTCCACTGGTTACTATACTGGCACTCGGAGTTTCTCTCCCTCAAGCCTTCACATGGCTTATGGAAAGCGTCGAATTACGGAAGAGATAGATATGATCATCGGTATCGTGAGTGGCCTGAAAGATTAAGCTTCAAGGATCGATGACGATATTTTAAATATATACCACACTTCCAGAAAAATTAATGGAAATCATCATGCCCTACTATGCACGTGCAACTCCAAATTGATCGGAGCTAGGTATTTCAATGATGGGTTGAAAAAGAAATGAACGGTGCATAGCTACGAGGTCACTGCATGGTGCCTTCCTGATAGCACCGGCGGGATCAATAGCTACGGTCTCGCCGGAGATGTTATCATTCGGAAAGAAGTATGAGAACCGGCCACTAACCAGTCATATATTAATATAACCTGCGTACAAAGGAAACAAAGAAGTCTCATCTGGTTCTCTCACTTGGGTTGAAGAGAGAACAAAGCTCAACGTAAGAAGCCCAATTGTTATATATCACAGGCCTGCGAATTAAATCGATTGCGTACATGCAGTCATTATTGTGGATTCTGGATGTACAAAGAAGCATGGATTCTAGCTGTAGTTGTATTGCAAGAAAATTAGATATCTTGAATGAGCTAGAGTATAAATTGGTTCAAATATATAACTCTGGTCCTTAGTTGTCAAATTTGTTTGTGCAATTGTTAATTTGTAATACTAAAACCTGCTTTCATGGGTTAAAGACTTGAGAATTCATATCTATTTTCACGTTTGGAAAGTGCAACACACTTTGTGAAATAACGCATGCTTGAAGAATTAATTAACCATTCACCTCATTTGAGTTTGCTTTCCCTTTTCCAAAAACCTTATTCCGCAAATCAAACGAGGTCTTAAAGGTATATATAATTGATATATATTTTCTTGCTTCAAACTTATATATACCTTCGTAGTATGTATATATTTTTGGACAATGTTTTATACCATATATAGATATGATAGATGTATAATGTTTAGTGAATATTCTGATGTACAAAAACATGATTCATTGCTTAATAATTATGGCACTGTTCACCCAAAAACAATAGATTTTACTAACCTCTCAATAAAAATTATGGTACATTACTGTTCACATAGCCACTATAATTTTTCAAAATATTTTTGTTATTGTTGGGCAACAATTAACTTACTGGGAAGTTCTCTAGTGAGGACCTCTTAAATGAGGACCACTTGAGGACTTTTCTAGTAGACATACTTTTTTATTACATTTTGACAAATCAACCGTTCAATATTTAGATATTTATGAATAGATCACTTCTATAAATTTTCAATGAAATCTAAAATCGTTAGGTCATCTATAATTGTGATTTACCATTTATGAATATGAATGGTTCAAAATTGACAGATTTGGTTCGTTCATTTATTTGGTCTAGTTTGGTACCTTAACGATTTCAAATTTTGTTGAAAATTTGTAGAAGTGATCTACTCATCAATATTTTAACATTGAACGGTTGATTTCTCGAGATGTGATCGAAAAATAGATATCACAACCATTAAGCAAAAAGTCCTCAAATGGTCCTCATTTAAGAGGTCCTCACTAGAGAAGCTCCCTTAATTTACTGTAGCAGAGATAGTAGGAAATATGTATCAACTGTTTGGACCTCTTGGCAACTTTCCAAAAAAAAAAGATAGTATCAGATTTTCATTCTTGTTGCCTTGTTGGGCAACGATTTATTATAGCAGAGTTAATGAAAAATATGTGTCTACTGTTTGAACCTATTGGTAATTTTCTTTTTTAAAAAATAATCATATCAGAAATACTACTTATGTACAAAAAAAATTACAGATATATATATAATAAATTGATTTAAAAGTAATAATTGCATGTATGTCATATATTAACATAGCGTAAAAATTTTCTTGACAAGGCTAACTCAGAGACATTTTCTGTCTATGTTCCTGTACGAACAGCTCCAGTTGCAGGCCAACAGCAACCTGGCCTGCAATCTATGTCAGTCCATGCAACAATATCCTTCACAAAAACAGTCAAATTCTGAAGCTTTCATTCCCTGTCTTCATCATTACATGGATTCCTTTTGTTCATGGCTTTTTAGCTTTCGATATCTCTTATTACTTCTTTCCCTCCTCCCTCCTCTTTTGACCCTCTGCTATGTGCCTTATGCTTTAGAAGATTCTCCAGCAGTTGAGCTTTTGCAGTTTGCACTCCTTTTGGTCGACCTCCATTGGATTCTTTTCATTTAAATTTGTTGCTTTTCATTGACATGGATATGGCCTTTGCCTTTAGCCTCATTTCCAAAGCCCCAGTACTCAATTGCTCAACTATATATTTTCTCTCCATTGGTGCAGATCGCATCAGGTGCTAGCTATCTCTGACTTTTAACCATTAGCCAAAATCATAATTATTTTCTGATCTTTTTACCTACTCAATACAAGTTGATCATAAACTATATATCAGTCTATCTATAGTCTATAGTATATATAATTAATTAACTAAATTTTAACTCTTTAAGGTTTCTAGCTGAGAGAACAACCAGCAGGTTCCAAATGACCCTAGCTAGATTGTGTGAATATATAATTATACCTTAGCTAGCTAGCTAGGGCCTAGGAAGAACAATCTAGAGAAGTAAAGAATGAGTGCTTTCTCTGTAAGTCCAAACAATGGACAGATATTTCTCACTAGTTATGTTACAATACCACATTGTCTATCAATAACTAAAATATTTTAAAAATTCATTGTAGCAGAACGAACAGTGACCATAATTTTTATTGAGGTTAATAAAATTCACTATTCATTCCACTACCGTAGATTTTCAAAATATTTTTGTCTTTAATAGGCAACGCGGTAGTGTAGCAAACTTAATGAGCAAACAATATTTAGGGTATGTCCCTAAAGAATATCTCATTCATCAATATGATTCGATTTCTTTAAACATCAAAATTAATCATATATTTTCTTATTAGATTATCTACCAAGTAAAAAATCACCTCTACTTTACCAAAAAAAAAATTAATTACAAAAGAAAAAAAAATCTCTCTCACACACACATATATATATGAGGAAAATTGTATAGTCAATTCACAATACTAAAAGTAGATTAGTAACGCTCTACTCTAGTGCTCGCAGGGCAAACCCAAATAACAAGCTAATAAAAAGAAAATGGAGTACTTATGCTCAACTTTGGAGCCATGTGGAGAGTTTGTGAAGCAACCACTTCAAACCCTTGATCTTTTTTTTGTTACAAAAAATGGTGGTCCAAAGTGGGCTACCACTCTGAGGCCGGGAGCAATTGAGGTATGGCCTCTCCCCAAGGGATGTTTTTCACAAGTTGGGGTTCGAACCAGCGACCTCCTATTACCAAGAGTATCACTGTAGCGTTCGCCCCACTTGCAGCCTAGCATGCTTCCACTAGACCAAACCCATTGGGTTCAAACCCTCGATCTTTACGCCCTAATAAGGTCCCTAACTGAGGTGGTTCACATAATATATATGTTTTATCTTTTTCTCAAAAAATAAAAAAAAAATGTTGATCAAATTACTGAAATTCTTGTATTCACCGGGTGGAGTTTCACCTGGTGAATCTCAGCTATTGATTGATCAACTGTTTATCTAACCGTTTACTCACCTTTGCATGTTAGCCGTTGGATCATCCGGGTTGAAGTCCACCGGGTGAATGGAAGACTCTCTCATCAAATTAACCCAAAAAGGTGCACAATGAACGAAAGGCATTTGAGCCATTGACATTTCGAGAATCTTTTTTATTAAAGAGTGGATTTGTGAGGTAGCTAGCCTGTCCTTATGTAATGTTTCATTGTTTCTCATGCATGACAAGATATGTCCCAATGTCCCATAGAAAATTAATAATGATCCAAAACATTAATATACTGAATAGAGAAATCTGAAATCCCCACCTACTAAAGCAAAACGAAAATGACGTCCATTGAAAATTGGAAAAGCAGTACTGCATATAAAGCCATGTAAAGAGCTCTTAAAATAAAGAGATCGATTGATCTCGATCTGAAGTTGAGGCTTTATATATCTTTTTTAATTTCAATTTTAATTTGATTCTCAATATATATATAAGTAAAATATTTATCAGGTGCGGAGGTTCTTATTTTTTAAAGTGCCGAATTTTCATTTCAGTCATCAAATTTGTTTATTATGATCTGATATGATGACTGAGATTAAAATTCTACATCTTAAATAAATATGTTTGTATATAACACGATCAATTAAGACAACTAACATTAAAATTTCAACTACTACTCAAATTATCTCTTCTCCCACTACTAGCATAAGTCTTAGAGCATACAGATTTTTTTCCGTATCTTTTGTTTCAAAGGATACAAATAACTGTATCTAAAACTTATTAGATACGGTGCAGCCACGGAATGAAAAATGGTGTTCTCTATAGCAGGCTCCACTAAGCAAATGCCACGCTTTTAAGTTCAGTGGCTCTATATTTTATTTATTCTAAAATACTGCAATTTTTTGTTTCATTCTCTCTCCTCATTTACTTTTTATTTTCTATTTGTATATTTATTTTAAAATACTGCAATTTATTTATTTGTTTTTTATTTAATACGATTTTTTTTTATTTAATACAAATTACTTTTATTTTTTTATTTAATACATATTTTTGCAACTTTGGTATAATATTAATTTATCAAAGAACACCGATATTTGTTGGTATCTAATTTACAATGGATACGCAATGAAATCAGTATCCAATGAATTTTATATTTTTAAAAAAATTATGAAAACCTATAATATTAATATTAACAATATCCAAATAATCCAAATTTACTTGACATCTAAATAAGCAAAAACATAACCACAACACGATGAAGATTTAAATTTCCAGAAAAACCATAAAATATTTATTCTATTCATAAAATCTACATAGTTTCAACTGACATATTGAATTAAAATATTAATACAAAAATCCTAAACCATTATCAAACCAATTCCAATAGACTTGAATCAATGACCGCCATCTTCACATTATGTCTTCTTGATGAAACATACCACCCACGTCTTGTGTCTCGCTGTCATACTCTTGCTGATGAAACATTCCACCTACATCTTGAGTCTCGCTCTCATCGTACCCATATCCTTCATAAGCCTCTTCATCCTCGAATTGGTTACTCATCTGTTAATTAAAGATGAACCCAATAATATTCATAAAGCCGTAGAAGTCATAGAAAGACAATTGATAACTGTAGGTAGAAATATGAAACATAAAATTGCAGTAACACTCATAAAACTACATCACCAATACCATATTAACCAATAGATTTAACAATCGAATGACATTGAATACTATATAAAAACCTCAATAGATTTAACAATCGAATTATTACCTACCTTAATTGATACACCCTTACAGAAATATGCTAACACAATTATGCATTCAAACAACCCTCTCAACTTATACCTCCGACAACAAGAAGAGGTGCAGACTTTACCTTATAAAAGAATCAAAGTGAATTATATCACCACAAATCGAACCACTATGAGAAATCACCCAAAAATGACAAACCAGAAAACCAACAATCAAGCCTAGCCAAAGATACAATTGATAGAACATAAGACGTCAGAGATTAATTGAGAGCAAATAGAAGACAAAGATTGAGAAACGATTGCGAACCTTTGTCTAGGGTTTCGCCAATTTTTTGCTTCCGACTCGGAGGATTTTGCAGCTAGAGCATAAGAGTGATCACGTTTGAGGATTTTGCATCCCTCTAATTCCATTTTTTCAGTCTCTCGATCTCTCTCTCTTTGTGGCAGGCGGGGGGAGTATTTTGTCAAAGATTGAATGTACGTAGTTTTTTTTTTGCTGAGTGAATGTTAGTAGTTGATTCTCAATTAAATACATACTCTAAATAGACAATCTGTATTCAATTGGGTATTCAATTGGGTACTCTAAATATATCATTTTTCTTTTATTCCAAATTTTCAGTTTCATTAATTTGTTGATTGATTATTATTATTTAAAAAAAATTAATTGTTAGGAACTAAAAAGGAAAGACACTAACAATTCAAGACTTATCCATTCCCATGAATATTGTAGCGACATAATTATAATTTTTTTATAATTTTTAATTATCCAAAATGACAATGGATAGTTGGATACGGATATCCGTATTTATTGGTATCATATTGGATACGGTTATTTGTAGTTAACAAACAATATTTTTATAATAAATATAATAATTGACATAATTATAATTTTTAATTATTTACATTAATTATATAAAGATAATAACAATATTAAAAAATTATGATGATATACTAAGCAGTAATAATTATGTATATTAAATACGTAATAAATAAATATGTTATTAAATAATATTAAATACGTATTTTTATAATAATGAGTTTATATATCATCATAATTGATGTATATGTATATATTTAATATAAATTAATAATGTATATATTTCATCGTATTAATAAAAGATGTCAATTATACATGTAAGATAATGTATTTTAAACCATCATATTTATATTAATATATAAGGGTGATGATATATTAAACCATGTTTGGCAATTAATTCATATTTTGTCATGGTTTTCTGTATCCTTAAATCAAATGATACATAACAAGAGAAAAGGGTGTCATTTGTTATATTAATAGATACTGTTGCTTAAGTGTGTCTAATAGGGGGTGACTTCTAGGGGATATGCTAGTAGTGTCCCTCTCTAATTGAGTGCTGGTTAGTTGATTTTGTGCAGATTGACAATCCCACCTAGGCGTCTTGTTGGTGTTGCGTGCTAATTTGCTAAAGATGTGTAGGAAAAATGAAACTTTAGTATAACTTTCAAGAACATTAAGAAAAAATAGTTAATGCAAGATGACTATTCATCATATCGCCATAACCTTTTTTTTTCCTTTCAAACTTAGAATGGTACTGAAGAAGGAGAAAGATTACATCCGGTGAAGTCAAATTAAATCAACTTTAAAGTTAATTAGTACGCGTTTTGGTGATTAAAGACAAATGGCGCGGCTTTGCCATAGTTCTTAGTTTAGGTCACAATAAGGGTGACTACAAACCCTTATTGTGAGAGTTACTATGAGCGTCACAAACCCTTGGTTTAGGTCACAATGAGGCTTTGCCATTGTGAGAGATACTACAAACCCTAACTTAATCCCTTCTAGTGATCGAATACATGTGTCTAGTTATACTCAACTAATTTGATGAAAATGTCACCGACCTCTTAGATAAAAGGACTGATTGACTAGTAAGATCATGTGAAATTTCTTTTTTTGTCGTAGTTCTAAAAGCTAGGTGAGTTATTGTTTACGTGATTTTGCTTAAGTTGAATGAAATTAACATATTTCATTAACAAAATGGTCAATTTTGTTAATTTCCAAATTAAATTTCGAAACTAATTATAAACCTTGGTAGTTGTTCAACAATTTTGAAGTTTGTATTTGTCCATGCAGTAGGTCACAATAAGGGTCCAACTTTGAAGACACAACCAAGACCAATACATACTTAACCAAAAAAGAAGAAGCACTTCGACCAACAAATATGCCATTCACAAGAAATTTCATTTTACTTCATAGGATGCCTTTCACAAGGCCATCTAGAAACTAACCCCCTAAGAGAGTGAAGGGGAAAATGATGAATAAAAAACACAAGTTTAGACAAGAAATGGAGTAATTAACCTAATGGTCAAACTAATAGCCAAAGTTAAATTATGGTCAACTTTTCTTTGCCATGTGATCACCCTATTTGATGTGGTGAAGGTGTGAATTCACATCGTTATAATCATACAGCAACTTAATTTGTGGCTTTAATAAGGCAATTCTAATTCAACAATAATATTCCATTACCTCATGGAGCAATTATATAAGTAATGAGAATTATTGTCCATATGATTAAGCACATTATGCTCAATGTTTGATGTACTTTTCCATCATAAACTAGTTGTTATGATCATTGTATATTAATTTGGTATAAAATGTTGTGCATGAGTACTTGCCAGCTGATAAAATAAAAATAAAAAATAAAAAAACCACAGACAAAAGGAATTGAAAGTACCTATAAAATTCATAATGAAAGAGGAAGAGATCCAATGCCGAATTTATATGATCTCATACTCGATCGCATGATTGTCATTAATCATTTATGATTGAGGTGTGACTTTGTAGAAAATTAATTGAATATAGTTCTCTTTGTTATAATAATAAATGCTTAGACGATATTAGTTTTTTTGGTAATCGTTTACGTTAAATAGTTATCTTATCTCGATCGAAAAAAAAAGAACTGCAATTTTTAAAAACACCGTCTAAAAAAATAATAATAAAAAATGTGCGTGAGCAATGAGCAACCTAGACTAGTCAGGAAAAACCAGTCAAGGCCATATTTAGCAAAATTGACTATCAATTTAGCTTTTAGGAAAAACCATTTTGTGATCATAGACTTGCCTACAATGGTCAGCATTCAGCAATTGGAACCAACGATACTTTCCAACGAAATTGTGAAATCATGCATCATGCACAGCATATATATAAGATTTGTATAAGTTTTGACTTGCCCGACATATCCTACAAGATATATATATATATATATATATATATATAGAAGAAATTAGAAAAAAAGTGTAGTCGTCTGAATCATCAGAGATGTTAGTTTTTACTTGCATTGCATTTGACCATACTTAACGTTGGCAATCCTCTATATTAAATTATCGTCCATTTTTTTAAAGTATAAATCTTAAAGAATGTTGTTTATAGTTTTGAAGAAACATACCACAATATTGTTAAAGATCAAACAAATGGGAAAAAATACAACACACAAAGTACACCCAAATCTGCATATATAATGCATTTCATTCACAATATATGACCCATCTAATTAAGGAAAAAATAAAAGCTTACAAAAATGTCCAAGTATCACAAGGTAAGCAAAAGACAATTCGCAAATGAGACATTTCTAGCAATGAACACAAACGTAACTATCGTGACATTAACCATTTGACAATGCTACTCTTGAGAGAAGGGTCGAGAGACCCCAATCAAAATTGCATCAAGCGAAGTAACAACCATATCGAAACACGCACAAAAATATTTTGAAAACACCATACCAAAATCTCGAACAGCCGACAACATCTCCGTTTACCTAGCGAGACAAGATTGGTAACGGCAAACACTACAATCCACCTAGTTGTCATTCCTAAGCTTTCCGTTAGTAAGAATGCCAAAACTCTTCCCGCCCAAAGTTCTCCATGATCTAGGCGCATGACCGAAAACACGACACGAATGTCGTGCTGTATTTCGATTCCGAAAAGAACAAACGCATTTTCTTTTTCCACCAATATTAGATTTGAGTCGATGAGGATAATATTTGTAAGCGTCATAAAAGTTTGACACACAAATACAAAGGATGAGCACAAAATCACAATCATAGTTTACAAAGAAAGCTATATGTACTCACTTCCAAGGACCACATGCCCTCGAGCAGCTGAGTTTTTAGCACCCAATATTCTCATCACTCCTCTCCACTTTGCACATGTTCAGTCGTCATCAATGTCACGGATCAAATCGGCCAAAATTTCATCACCCCGCCACTGTTAAAATTCAGTGACCAAAAAAAAAAAACCCAGAAAATTATATAAACCGGGTTAGAATCGAGAAAAGTCCACTAACCCCACTCTGTTTCTCTCTCTCTCTCTCTCGACACATTTTCCGATGACCTCCGGGGACTGTAATAACTGAAACTTAGGCTGCTTCTTCAAAAACCGGCTATGTCCGAGAACGACGTCGTCTCGGGGACGTTCCGGGCGCTTGTGGAGAGCGCGGACCGGAAGTTCGCTAGGGTTCGCGACGTCCCGGCGTACGGGCGCGTGCACAACCAGCACTACTTTCACAAGGTGTTCAAGGCATACATGCGGTTGTGGAAGTACCAGCAGGAGAACCGGGCCAAGCTCGTCGAGGCCGGTCTGAACCGGTGGGAAATCGGCGAGATCGCGAGCCGGATCGGCCAGCTGTACTTCGGCCAGTACATGAGGACCAGCGAGGCCAGGTTTCTGGTCGAGGCCTACGTCTTCTACGAGGCCATTCTCAGTCGGAGGTACTTCGAGGGAGGGTCCAAGAGTTTCGGGAAGAAGGATCTCGGAGTCCGGTTCAAGGAATTGAGATTCTACGCCAGGTTTTTGCTCGTTTCGTTGATTTTGAACCGGACCGAGATGGTTCAGCTTCTCGCCGAGCGGTTCAGAACTCTTGTCGATGACAGCAGAGCCAGTTATCGGGTAAGTTTTGCTTCAACCGCATTCTTCTTAGCTGCACTAGGATTTGTTTGGTTGATGGGAACATTTGGGAAGATGGAAATTTTAAAGTTTTTAAATTCATCCAAACAATCGTAAAATACTATTTTGGAATTGCTTCTTAGTCTTTTTGGGTGCTTTCTTTTTTCATTTTCTGGGTTTTTTTTAGTTACTTCTATTCTAAGAGAGACATAGCAACAAGTACCTGATAAAAGCTTTCTCAAATTAAACGACACCTTTTAATTATGCTGGATGCTGTGATTAGATCAATTTAATTGATTCATTACTGGAATTTATATTTTATTTCGCATAGGGATTTTAGTGATTTATGCAATCTGGGTTCTTCAATGATCAATATGACTTGTGTTATTTAATGTCATATTAAGTGAATATGACCTGTCACCTAAATCAGATCCCAGTGCTAGGCTGTAATGAATACCGACTAAAGGGAAGGTGTGAATTGTTTAATGAAACTGGTACCTCCAGCTGAGATTTCCGGTGGGGAAGTTGAACCACCGACTCAGGTGGGCCTCAAAAATCCACATCATGTTGGGAGATAAGGGAAAACCTGCTTCAGTATCAAAGTCCCTTTGCCGTACTAATTTGCTGTTTCTTGTGGTGGATGATAGCAATTAGTCAAAGCCAGACTCATATTTCTTGGCATGATTCTGATTTTCTGAGAAATTAAGAAATTACATGGAATTGTGACATATAGGACTGGTGCCTGTAATTGAACTACTCTGTTCGCAAGGTGATAGACACACTCAGGTGGATTAGTCTAGAGTCATGGAATTTATACAGAGACATAGAGACTACTTTTAGGATTGTGTGAATTTGTGAGGTGAATAGCTGTCACGTGAATTACTAACATGTTCGATGAAGCAATGTGAAGTTTTAAGTAATAGAATGTCATTTGGTCTCTTCTTAGATACTCATTGAAAAAGTTTCATGACTGAACCACCTATAACTGCATTTTGTGAAAGTTATTCAAATCTTTACTGATATGATGGGATATATATGTATTTTTCGGTTTGTGTCTCATTTGAATATTCATTTTTTTTTTGGTTCAAATAAGTTCTTGTATATTTCTTTCTTTGAGTTATCTGCATGATTTTGGACATTGGAGTTATCTCTTCTCAGGAAACTAATTTTAAAGAATGGAGGCTAGTGGTGCAAGAAATTGTGCGATTTATGAAAGTTGATACGGCCTTTATGAATGTCAGGCCATTGCGATACTCTGTCATGTTTGATTCACATCCAGCGTCTCTCCCATATGTGGCTCGTTTCCACGCAAAGAGGGTTCTAAAATTTCAAGATGCAGTGCTGACAAGCTATCACCGGAATGAGGTGAATAATCTTCTTGTTCACACTGGTGTTGATCTTAATTGATTGCAGATGATAGCAATAAGCAGCCCTCAGTATAGGAAAGCTTTCCTAATGTTCATGTACTGTGACTTGCAGGCCAAATTTGCTGAACTCACATTGGACACATTCCGAATGCTGCAATGTCTGGAATGGGAGCCAAGCGGGTCTTTCTACCAAAAGCATCCTGTTGAAACAAAAGAGAATGGCATTTTTATTGAGCACTCTGGGGCTTCTGCGGCTTCTGGAATAATTGATATGAACTTGGCTGCAGATATGACTGATCCAAGTTTACCTCCAAATCCAAGGAAAGCTGTTATCTATCGTCCATCTGTGACACATTTGATAGCGGTTAGTATTACAGCCATGTTTATCATTTTTATCGCAGTTTCCTTTTTCAGTTTGTAGGGGTAAAATATAATCTGTTATCTCAGGGCAGCTACTTCTGCAATTAAGGATCATCTTAGAACGTTGAAACTCATGTCCCTGCGATGCATGGGCATGAACATGTGACATTCAAAATGATAAAAATTGACTAGGGATGGAAAAATCTTACAATATAGGACACAGACAAATATTTTTTTGCAGTTATCTATTTATATAATAAATTAACAAATTACAAAATCAAAGGCATAATGTGAGAAAGATTCATGAAATTCGACAAAAGCTTCTAACCTTTGCTTTTGAACATATAGTTTCTTAGCCTTCTTAACATTTCATTAGGAATCACACCCTTACAAGAAAAAAAAAACAATTTATTATTATTATTATTTTATATTTTTCAAAATTCACACTCTTACATGACTACATCTGGCTGACTGAGGACTCACAGCTTCAATGTCCTGGCAATTTGAAAATTGTTTTGTTTGCATTAATTTGACAGACAATGGCCTGGCATGTTTTTGAGGAACTTATTTGTTTGAGTCAGCTCTATTATGTAGTACTTAAGAGCTTTAATCTGAAAAGGGTGTTGCTAGTTTTACTTTTCATGCACTGGTCTTTCATGTGCCTGTAATAGAAATGAAAGCGTGAAGATGTTTTAATTGCATCTAGATGGGGGTGGGCTCTTAAATTATCTGTTGAACATTTGCCAATATGAAAGTTTTCAATCTATGGGATATATTCATTTTCTAATGTGAATCAATAACTGGCATGGCACACTGATGTTAATGATGCATCGGCAGGTGATGGCTACAATATGCGAGGAACTCCCTGTGGACAGTGTTATGCTACTGTATCTGTCAGCTTCAGGTGAACTTTGATTTTCTTAGGATGAAAATCAACTCAATATGTCTTTTCATCCCAGACTAGTGAACTTGATCAATTGTGCAGGGATGGCTGGTCGTAGTAATGTTAATCAGCTATATAACTCTGGAGGATCACAGAAATCGTCAAAAAATAAAGTTCCTCTCCCAAATCAGAATACTTCTCTGCCTGAATCTTGTATAAATGGCAAGGCAGAGTCAAGTGGATATTATGATAAGTATCTGTGGTTTGGTCCTAGAGGAAATGGCGGTAGGTTCCTGTATTGAATGAACATTCCAGTTTGTTTTCTTGTGACCAATTTTCTGCACAGTGACTTGTTATTTATCTTGTCTTCCCTGTATCATTGTTCCACTCATACCTTTGCTTCTTTTCGATATTCAGGTGTGAATAACCTTTACCCTGGAGACATAATTCCTTTTACTCGCAGACCTCTTTTCTTGATTGTTGATAGTGACAACAGCCATGCATTCAAGGCAGGTTTGTCAAAACTTGACTTTAGATATAGAATTTAGTTTCTAAAGCAGATATGTATCTTATTAGATCACATTTTACGGTTATTTTCTGAATTTTATCTTTTAAGGTTAGTGCCATTTCTATACTAAATGCTCGATCCTGTAGCATGTTTTGACCTGTCCAGAGTAGTGTTCTGCTACTAAATGTTTCCGGATATACACACATCAAAAGCACAGTTAGAGCCATTCTGGCCCAGTTGCTGAAGTATGTCTTTGGTTTCTAAATCAAAGGACTATGATGCCTTTGGACCCTTTCTGAAGGTTGTAGTTGTGGAATTTATTTCTAGAATTATTTACCCTTCTCTTTCCTCTCCAAATGCAACTTCTTTTGATGGTCTTTTGTTGTACTTTTTAATGGGATTGTAGAAGATTTCTCCATTTATTGTGATTGTTATTGCCAGCTGTTTGATATGGCGCATCATGTCGATCTGCATTTGCCTCTTGTTTGTCAGTCAAACTATTAACATCAGATAGTGAATGATTTCAGGTTTTACATGGTGCCGAAAGGGGAGAGACTGCTGCTCTGCTTCTTTCACCTTTGAGACCAGCGTTCAGGAATCCAGCTGATGCTGATTTAACGGAAAATGGAAGTCAGTTCACCTTTTTCTTGACTGCTCCGCTGTCAGCATTCTGCCAATTAGTTGGCCTGTCCTCTTCTGATATTGAAAAGGTAAGTTACTTTCAAGACCAACCTATTGTACTTCCATTAATCCATTGTGTTCTAGTTGCTTCAATTTATTTGTTCTGCTTTTAGGATGTTTATAAAGATGCTGAGAGCATACTCTCTGATACCTTCTCTAAGTGGGAAGTAATTCTTTGTACATCAAGAAGCATGGATCTGGTATGGGCACAAGTTATATCTGATCCATTTCTGCGGCGACTTATTCTGAGGTACTTGTTTTTTCCATCTGAGACAAGGAATATAAAGCAACAAATCTCTACTTCATTCTATAAAATATGAATTGTATTTCTTGGAATTTTCGGTTAAAATAAAGGAAATGGTTTACCTGATGTGTCTATTTCCAGATTTATATTCTGCAGAGCTGTGCTTTCGCTCTTCTGTCCTCCAGAAGACAGTGAACAATATTTACCGGTTTGCCTACCCCTTCTTCCTAGCTCTTTCTCTCCAGATTCTGAAGTTGTGCAGTCTGCTGTCCTCCGGCTTGCAAAGCACCTCAGAGTTGATGACTGTTTTAACTTTGACGACACGTGATTACTTTATTAGGAACTCAACAATATCATAGCAAGATTGTAATTATAGCATTACATCTTCTGGGGTTAATGTGTAGTCAATCTGGTGGGACCACAGGCTATGTCAATCAATTAGCTTATTTTGGTTTGAGAAGATTATAATTGGTTGATAGGCCCGAAATGTAGGGAGGGAGATACTTGAGCACGGTTGCTTCTGCTTGTTTTATTGCCAATATGCAGCGTCGTCGTGCCTTCATGGTGGTTTTGTTATTCTGGTTAGATTTTATAGGTTGTGAGATTTGGCAGGTGAATCTTTGGAGCTTGTTTCAGTTTTACTTATAGTTGTCAATACCTTTGTACAAGAAAATCAGCTAGCACACATTAGCGGTAGTTTCGCATTCTTGTAGAAGCTGCTGAATAAGTAGATGTATAAAGTGGTACAGAGAAATGCATGAAAGGCCTCCGGGGTACCAACTCCAGACTTTGATTTGAGGTTTTGGCTTACTGGTATCTTGGCTAGTTTTTATTGTTGCTCGTCTTTTTACCAGGGGACTTGTATAAACGGCTTGATTTGTTCTTGGTGTTTCTTTGTAATAGCAAAGTTTTTTTTTCTCTTCTTTGGATCTTGATGAGAATTTAACTGTGGGTCTTCGGAACTGCTTGGTGGCTTGTTTAACAGCTCTTGTTAATTATACTCTTAAAATTTACTGACACAACTCTAACTACCATTTAGCTATGAATTGGAAAGAAAAACTCATTGAACATGACAAAAATTACATATTGGGCTTGTGAAAGAACACTCAAATTAATTCACCAAAAATCTAACATGCTCTGATTTTTCAGTTGTTAAATTAAAAAAAATGGATTTAATAGTTGAAAAACTTGGAACCAATATTCCAAAGAATGGTAAAAGTTCTCCATAGATTTACATTTTAGTACGAAAACAGAGACTTGCATGCTACTTTGCATCTTGACTTTGGTTGAAAATGCCAATTTGTACTATTTCTTTGATAAATTGTTTGTTTGCACGTGGTTAAAAATGTCGATTTGCACCCTATGTCAATTTCGATAACTTCCCTACAACTCTCATGTCGATAAAGTGATGGATGCTTCATCATTTTAAGTCTAAATACGACTTTATATCTTGTGAGTTTCTCATTTTATATATATTTTTTCTCATATCATATCATATCAATCATCAATCAAGTGATGAGTATGCATATCATATCAATGGGTATGATTCTCTTTCCTCATACCATATGTCTGGCTTAAAATGACAGAAATAACTATAACATGATCGGCACATGAAGGCAATTTAAACAAAGAGTTGGACAACAAAAAGTAAAGAAGGGTGCAAATGGTTAATTTAACAAAATTAGGGTGCCAAGTGACATTTTTAAATTAAGGGAGGTTCAAAATGGCAAGAATCCCACATAAATTAAACCTCTACAACTCCCCGTCACACAACTTCCGTTTACTCCCCCTAATGAAAAGTGCTGTTTTTAACACCAATAGGAAACGAGTATCAGTCCCTCCCGATCCGCGTCACTCGCCAAAAACCTCATCGCAGCCGTCCATTCAAACCGAGAAAACACAACTAAGCCCCTCCTTCACCGTGGGATCGCACCTAGAGAAAACACAGGGATACTAAATCTTAACCGTCCGTTCCTCAATACCGTTTACAATCTCGCGCTATATATACGCCTTAACCATTCGTACGTTCAAAACTTTAGTTCATTTGGAGAAAGAAGAAAGAAGCGAAGCAATCAGAGGTACGACTTTTCTTTCGTTTATTTTTATTTTTTCGAACTTAGTTTTCTCTGAAGCTAAATTAGGGTTAGGGTTTAGTTTCCTATTCGCGTTTTCTCAAGTCTTTTAGGTCCTGATTTGGGGTTTTTGTGGGGGAGGCTTCGTCTTTTAGGTTCTGATTTAGGGTTTGGTTATCTCTTGGGGTTTTCTGTTGCTGTATATCAATGCATATTAATTCTGGGTTTCTAAATTTGCTTAATTAGGGTTGTTCGGAACGTAATTGTTATAATCTGGATAAGATATGATATATAAAGTAATTGTTTTTTAGTAGTTTGGTTCAGATCTGTTCTTGTTACGGCTATGTTTGATTTCTGGGACAATTTATTGAACATAATATTGCTGGTTTTGTTCTGGCTGTATTTGTTCTCATATTTACTTGGTGAATGAACTAGAACTTGAAATTTGTTGTTGATTTTTATTCGATATGATTGCATTATGTGTTTCAGATGGCCCGTACTAAGCAAACTGCTCGTAAGTCAACTGGAGGAAAGGCTCCAAGGAAGCAGCTCGCAACCAAGGTTGGTGCTTGTGAATTCGCAATTCTGTGTTTTCGCTTTTGTGTCAATTTCTATTTCAAATTTTGTATTGGGTTATGTTTTTTTTTGTATTTACCTTGATGTGTAATTGTGATTTTTCGTTGTTAATAGGCTGCTCGTAAGTCTGCCCCAACCACTGGAGGAGTCAAGAAGCCCCACAGATACCGTCCTGGAACTGTTGCTCTTCGGTGAGTTGATTGTGCCTGTTTGAGAAATATAAGTTATCGATGTTTTTGGTCATTCATGGCTTTTTATGCTACTTGTTTATGAATTGTGTTTGTGCAGTGAAATCCGTAAGTACCAGAAGAGTACTGAGCTCCTGATCAGGAAACTGCCATTCCAGAGGCTTGTTCGTGAAATTGCTCAGGACTTCAAGGTATATAGTTTTTCAAATGGTTTGGCTATTTCGTGATTATGTTTTGTTGCATATGAACAATTGTGTTGACCAATTTGTTGTTGTGTTTGCAGACTGATCTGCGTTTCCAGAGCCATGCGGTGCTGGCACTGCAGGAGGCTGCTGAGGCTTACCTGGTGGGTCTGTTTGAGGACACTAATCTCTGCGCCATCCATGCCAAGCGGGTTACCATTATGCCCAAGGATATCCAGCTGGCTAGGAGGATCAGGGGTGAGCGTGCTTAAGTGACTTGCCTGCATTGGAGGTGTGGTGGCTGCAGACAGAAGGCTGTGATGTATCAAATGCTGAATGGGATTGGAAGGCGGTGTTTTGCTTGGTTCTTTTGTTAAGTCAGATCAGATAGATAGGCCCTAGGTTTGGTACTAGTTCTAGTGAATATCCTTATAGGCAAGACACTCGTAATGGTGTGCTTGGGTCTGTGTTGTTTGTAGAATTGGAACCTACATTTTGTTGGTCCACTGTTAATTGTGGTAATTTGTTATTTTGGTTGTCTGCAGCTTCACCAATGGGTATTGAACAACTTATATTTCACTAATTTAGTCTGGTTTGTTATGTCTATTTGTTAAAAGTGATTTATAATGTGCATTGGCTGTGGAGAATGTGTAATAAAGATGCATATTATTGTCCTCCTACGTTTTTCCTTTTATGATTCCCTGTGCTTTAATCTTGGAAGTTCTTATGTGACAAAGAGTTCCCAAGTCCAACTTCTGATCTAGATGCTTCTGAAGAACTTGTGGTATTATGTATCCTATTCTATGATAGTATGATATGCATATATGTTTTGTTCCTCCCCATTTTAAGTTCTCACATGAAAATATTCATATTCGAGACCTCTTGCTCCGAAAAAGAGACCATAATGGGGGAGCAGAGTGCATACTGTATAAAATATCCTGCATTCCTGCAATTCTATAACTGGGGTATCCTTAAAGTTTAAACATGTCATATGCATCCCAACAGTAGCGAAACAAAACTAAACTAGGTATCTGGCTCCGCACTAGAATCTTTGTTGATACTGCTGGGGTAAGATGCTTACTGAGACCCTATTATCAAAAATGAGAACTAGCCCAACAAATAAGTTGCTCTGTAGTTTGTTAACAATTTCTGGGCAGGGTACAAAAGTTAGTATCCAGCTCTGCATTGTAAATTGATATCTGCTTATCTAGTGATGTAGATATTCCCGGGCTGATGATACGTCTTTCCACTCTCGCCCGTGCGAACCTCATTCCCTCCATTACCCAAGTCTTGCTTCCTTCACTGTTCAAGCTTTTCTCAACCCATGATGTATACGCTTGCAACGTCAGGATTGGTTCTCTATCACGAGCGGGTCAAATTGAAGACGCCCGCCAAGTGTTCGATGAAATGCCCACAAAAGACGTGGTTACCTGGAATGCTATCATTACTGGGTACTGGAAAAACGGGTGCCTTCAAGAATCGAAGAGACTATTCGAGTCGATGCCTCTTAGGAATGTGGTGTCATGGAACTCCATGATAGCCGGGTGTGTCGAAAATGAGATGGTTGATGAAGCTTTCAACTACTTTCGGGTTATGCCCAAGAGGAACACTGCTTCTTGGAATGCTATGATATCTGGTTTTTTGAAGTATGATCGGCTCGAGGAAGCTAGAAGGCTTTTCGCAGAGATGCCGTGCAGGAATGTTATTTCTTACACGGCAATGATTGATGGGTATGCAAAGAAAGGAGAGATAGAGCAGGCAAGAGCATTGTTTGATGTCATGCCGCGTAAAAATCCGGTTTCTTGGACGTGTGCTGATTAGTGGGTATGTGGAGAATGGCAAGTTTGAGGAGGCAAGGGAATTGTACACGCAGATGCCGGAGAAAAATGTGGTTGCAATGACTGCTATGATCACTGGCTACTGTAAGGAGGGTAAGATGGAAGATGCTAGAGTGTTATTTGATGAAATCCAGTGCAAGGATGATGTCTCTTGGAATGCAATGATAACAGGTATGCTTAGTGAACTTCATTTTCTATCGGGAGAAACCTTGATTGCTTCATGTTAAAGTTGGAGGAGATTTCGCGGGGAGGGAATTAACGAGTACATGTAAATTAGTTCAAGTAGGTCAATATCTGCCGTAGTTTGATGCATCCAGAACATTTTCCTCGAGTTTTAAAAGCATCGTCCTAAGAACTTATTTTCATGTTGTTAGATTTGACATTCTTCTGACCTTGGAATAATTTTCAGTTGTCCTCATGCCTCTTTTCATTTACAGGCTATGCACAAAATGGCAGTGGAGAGGAAGCGTTGAAGTTACATTCACAAAAGCTCAAGATCGGTTTGCATCCAGATAAATGGACCCTTGTTTCTGTTCTCATGGCCTGTTCTATTCTTGCAACCCTTAAGGACGGAAGACAAGCTCATGTGCTCATTATTAAACATGGCCTCGAATCAAATGTCTCCATATGTAATGCTTTGATTACCATGTACAGCAAATGTGGTGCAATCATTGATTCTGAGTTAGCTTTCAAACAAATTGAGAGTCCAGACCTTGTCTCATGGAACACCATTATTGCTGCATTTGCACAGCACGGTCTCTACGAGAAGGCTCTTGCTTTTTTCAACCGGATGAGGCTCCATGGCTTTGAACCGGATGGTATAACATTTCTTAGTGTCTTATCTGCTTGTGCTCGTGTAGGGAAGGTGAATGAGAGCATGAATTTGTTCGACTCAATGGTCAATAACTATGGTATTGCCCCTAGGTCGGAGCACTATGCTTGCTTGGTGGATCTATTGAGTCGAGCAGGCCAGTTAGAGAGGGCTTGCACAATAATCCAAGAAATGCCATTTGAAGCAGACTTTGGGACTTGGGGTGCTATTCTTGCAGCTTCTAGTGTTCATTCAAACGTCGAAATAGGGGAACTAGCTGCTAAGAATATGTTAGATTTGGATCCCCAGAGTTCTGGGCCTTATGTCATATTGTCCAATATGTATGCAGCCGCCGGAAAGTGGGGCGATGTTGCTAGAGTGAGGAATCTGATGAAAGAGCATGGAATTAAGAAGCAACAGGCATATAGTTGGACAGAGATTGGGAATGAGGTGCACAATTTCGTGGGAGGGGATATATCTCATCCAGATATTGATAACATTCATTTGATGCTTAACAAGATCAATTTACATATGGCTGCTGATGATTTTGCAGACATCAATGTTTCATGGAGCTGTTCTTGTTAACCTTTAGGAATAGGAAGAAACATATTTCTGTTTCCTCGCCTATTTACTACGGCGACGAAAAATCAAATAGCCATTTTTTTTTTGTCTTGGTAGCTCTCACCAAAGATGGTTGCCAATTTGAACACAACAGACTCCAACGACTATGTCAGTCGGCCAGAGGTTAGTCATAAGTTGAAATTGGATATATGATATATCTGTCAAAAGGTCAATTTTGTCAATCCACATAGATTTCCTCTCACACCGGCCAAATAGGCTCCTTTAGTGGAAAACCCGCCAACCTCGGACTTCTTCACCAAAACCAATATCTCTCCCTGTCTATTTTGTAGCTTTTCTCGTTACATTATTATGACTTTCCAAAAATAGAAAACTCTTGCTGCAACATTCATCACCAGGAATCAACATGGTACCTCGAAACCGAGGCTAAGGTACTTTGTTTTTCTTGTATTTTTCTTTGGAAATTCCGATACTTTCTCTGCAAGGCTCAATTATTTTTAGGATTAATTCTCTCTTTCTTCTGGTTAATCATGCTTTACACATCTTAGGCTCTTACCTTGTCCCACTCTTTTATTGTTTCTTGAATTTTCTCAATCCGTTATTCATGCCTTTGGCATTGAATCTATGAAATACTGATGGTTTTCTGATCAGGGTTTTCGAAATTAAACCAAAAAACCTTCTTTGGTCATATTGCAAGACCATCTCTGCCTCAGAATTGCCTTAGAATCGCTCTAGCTACAAATATACATCTGGTATTGCTCCTTTTTCATACTTTTTGCTTCGATTTTTAGAACAGGTTTTGTTGGATTTGTATCGAACTGTTTTAAAATGAACTTCATATTTATGTTGATAACTGTTTAGAGGATTATAAGGCACCAAGCCGGTTATTTAAAATTTATTTTCTGGGTTTGTATTGGATTTTAGTTTTGATTGATAATGGGTATTTTGTGTAATTCATGTTAGAAAAAGATTGTTGGAGCTTGGGATATGCAGCAACAAATGGAGCAACCTGAAGAGAAAGATAAGAAGATGAAGGGGCAATTGCATGCAATAGAGGTAGAAAGAGATCGAGCCCTCGATGAACTAAAAGAGATGAAGAAGGTGGCGCAGGAGGCTAACATGAGGCTTAGTGAAGCATTATCATCTCACAATGTTAACGAGGTGCACTCGCAATTGGGTTCCGTGAAGGAGTTACTCTCTCATGCAAAGCTAGAACTGAAGACTAAAGAGGAGAATATTGAGTCATTGAAAGTTGAACTTGGAAAGGCCAAAGATTTGGAGCTCAAACTGGCAGAGAATGTGGAAGCCTCTGAGGCTAACACAAAGGTTTTATTGTCTGAGAGTGAAGAACGAATTCAGGAATTGCAGCAGAAACTGACGGAGAATGTGAAAACCTCTGAGGCTCACACGAAGGCTTTATTGTCAGAAAGAGAAGAAAAAGTACAGGAACTGGAGTTCAAATTGGCAGAGAAAGTGAAAACCTCTGAAGGTCAGGCTCAAACAAAGGCTTCATTGTCCGAAAGTGACGAAAGAATTCAGGAATTGGAGCTCAAGCTAGCAGAGAATGTGACAACCTCTGAGGCTCAGGCCGACACAAAGGCTTTATTATCCAAAACTGAAGAGAGAAGTAGGGAATTGGAGCTCAAGCTGGCAGAGAAGGTGACAACCTCTGAGGCTCAGGCCGACATAAAGGCTTTATTGTCCAAAAGCGAAGAAAGAATTCGGGAGTTGGAGCTCAAACTGGCAGAGAGCACGAAAACCTCAGAGGCTCACAGGAAGGCTTTATTGACCGAAAGTGCAGAAAGAATTCGGAAATTGGAGCTCAAATTGGCAGAGAATGTTGAAGCCAATGAGGCTCAGTTGAAGGCTTTATTGTGTGCAAGTGAGGAAAGAATTCGAGAACTGGCAAATGGAAATAGATAAAAGAAGGAAATCAGAAGCAAGAATCCTTGATTCCTTGATCACACAGACAAACCAACTGGAGCAAACCAAGGTTTTACTTGAAGAATCAAATTATGAGATTGTTTCTCTTCAAAAGAAAATGGAGAAATGGGAAGAAGAATCCGTGCAGAGTAGTGAGCTTAGCACATCTCATCAACATGACAGCCATGATACTAATGTTTCCGCAAGGGATGATTTAGAGAGTCTCAAGTATGAGCTTCAGTTGACAAAGGAGAATCTGGTTGATGCGCAAAAGAAGGAGCAACTTACTTCTTCAAAGGTCGAGAAATTACTTGAAGAGATAGGCGTACTTGAACACGAGCTGAAGTTGACATCCGAAGCTGAAGAAAACGGAAAGAAGGCAATGGATGACTTGGCTTTTGCTCTAAAAGAAGTTGCCACAGAAGCCAACCAGTTGAAGGACACACTGCAGATGACCAAAGCAGAGTTAGAGCACTCAATAGCACAAGAAGAACGTTTGAATGTGATGCTAAAGAGCAATGAGGAAAACTTTAAAACACTATTGGATGAAGTAAGGAAAGAAGCTGAGAGGTACAAAAACACTGCTGCCAGGTTGAAAATAGAACATGAAGAGTCAGTTTTGGCATGGAGTGGGAAAGAAACTGGCTTTGTTGACTGTATCAGAAGAGCAGAAGAAGATAGACATGCTACACAGCAAGAGAACTATAGGTTGCATGAGTTGCTTCTCGAGACGGATAACAAGGCCATGTTGTCAAAGGAAGAAAATAGCAAGTTGCGCGATATACTTAAACAGGCGTTAAATGAAGCAAATGTTGCAAAAGAAGCTGCAGCCATTGCTCGAGCTGAAAACTCTCAACTCAAGGATAGCCTGGAAGAAAGGGAGGCGGCCTTGAATTTTCTTACCCGAGAGAACGAAAATTATAGGGTGAATGAAATTGCTGCTAATGAAAACATTAAGGAGTTGAAGCGATTGCTGATTGAATCGTCGCAGAAAGACTGCAAGAAAGAGGAAAGAGAGAAGCCACCATTAAAGGATGTGAGAAAGGAGGCCAAGGAGAAAACACCTACAAAGGAGTCGAAGAAGGAGGTTAAGGACTCAAAGAAAGAGTCTAGGGATAAAACACCTACGAAGGAATCGAAGAAGGAGGTCAGGGACAAAACACCTACAAAGGAGGACAGTAGTAAGGAGAAGTCACCAATACCAGGGGAGGTTAAAAAGGATGACAAAGAGAAAACCTCATCAGACAAGGATAAGGAGAAAGAGGCTGGAAACATACTTGGCAAAGTTTTCAGCTTCAGTCTCAAGGAGCTCAAAATTTCAAACTCACACGACGATGTTGTTCAGGTTGTTCATGATAATTACAATGATGAAGATATTGAAATAGACGAGGCTCTTAAAGGTTCGATATTTGAGATACATTCTCCAGGATCAGCTACTCATCACCGGAGAAATTCTTCTACATTCACAGAAGATGGAGAACCACTCCATCCAGATGATTTTGATCATCTAGATGGGAATCATGCTGAGAATTCAAGAAAGAAGAAAGCCTTGCTAAGAAGATTTGGAGACCTAATAAAGAGAAGTACTACTTATACATACGCCAAAAAGGAACCATCACCGGATCCCAAATCACAGGACGCCAAAAAGGAGCCTTCACAGGATACCAAAAAGGAACCTTCACAGGAGAAGGAGGCATTACCAGAATAGATAAGCTGTATTTTTGCACTACGTACTCTTCAAGTTTTGATACCAAGTAGTTTAATCTGATTTTTTATTTATTTTTCCACAGTAAATTATAGCAATGAAATCCTGCTCTAGTTCTACAGAATTGCAAATTTGAACATGTAATTTTTTGGTCAATATTTGAACATGTAATTATAGCTCTAGCAGAAATTGTACTTGTATATTGATTTCAGAAAATTAATAATGGTTACCAAATTTGGTTGTTTAATCGTTTTCTTCAGTTCAAGCACGTGAGAAACCATTCCATCAAATACCTCCATTGATTTTTTTTTGGGCCATACATTCTATAATTATAAATTCTTGGTACCATAACTTTCAATCAGTCATGCAACACGTGTACTGTCTAAATTGCTTTCTTTTTAAGTTTTGTGTCTTAAACTCTTAATAATGGTTGAAAATAAGAACATGATGGACCGACCTCGCTTATCCAAAAATCAAAATCATAGGCTGAACCACCATATCCAAAATCATTAACCACCTGTCCCATCCCCTAATAATAGTGTCACATTCACATTCAAAATTAAGGGAATCCCTATCCCCACATCCCATTCCATACAGATTAGTTGTTAATAACTTAATATGCCATAAAATCACGCACAAAAAAATCAAATGGGAGCTGGCCTAGAAAGATCCAGGCAATGGATCTTTAATTAGGCTTGCCTACCTAATTATGTATTTTGTTAAGAACTTCCCTCCCCAAAGTCCCCTAATTCCCTTTTTCGGACAAAACTTGTCAACAACACAAGTTATTGTTTCCTAATAATTTCCCTACATATCGTCATATTTTGTAAATTTATAAGATGGACCATGAATATGTAATCACTTTACCTTAGCCATTGGTCCAAAACACACCTCATGTTCATATTTATTTTTCCTTTTGGATGAAAGGAATAATTATACAAATAGAAAAACCAAACTTAAAAATTGGATTTAATTATACAAATTGCTTCAATGGTGAACCTGAATTTGGATTTAATTAACCTGAATTTAGATTTAATTATGTGTTAATTGAAACTTATTGTTTGGAGGCTGTAGGTATGATTAATGAGGAGGATGTTTGCATGGTTTGATGAGGGGGTGATTGTGGATCAAATTAAGGGTCTTATGAGTTTGTTGCAGATTCATGTAATCTTGTATGACCTAGAGATGCAAATAAGGCAGCTCATGCAATTGCTCAATCTGTAGCCCGAAGTGGTGGGCGTTTTCAGTGGTTCGAGATTAGACCTTCTTAACTCATGCAGGTTGTGGCTAACGACCTTATTGAAACCAATAGTAGGTTTAGGGATGTGCGTATGTCTCCTATCACTCGAGTTGTAGATGAAAGTATTTCTACAGCTTCTCGCTTCCATATTTTTTTATTTTTCTTGTTGAATAAAAGTGTTACATTCTCAAATAAAAAAAAAACTTAATTGTCACAACGAACAACAAACAACTGGGTATAAATTTCCAGAAAATAATAATATCCTCCAGAAAATAAAAAAAAATTATAATATCCGAAACGTGAATGGTTCCCTGTAAAGAATACAAATTGCAAGAGAATGTGATTCGCATGCATCTAATGGCAATAAAATACTTGATCCGTACAAGTTGAGTTGGCTTACGTGGCACGCGTGGAGCATTATCTTCTCAGTGCACCGCCATTGCATAGAATCACAACTCAACACCTTACCTCGCCCCTACAAAACGCGATATATGCACACCTTTCCTCTCCACTTCGCTTTTCTTCCAAAGCAAAGAGCGCAACAGAGTTTAGCTGTTTAGAGCAGAGAGAGATAGAGAGACAAAGGTAAGACGACATGTCGTCCGTGGTGGGACACTTAGCGTCGTCCCCGGAAAGCCCTGACAAAGGCAACAACGAGCGGCTCGATTTGGTTAATCCGACCACTTCGGACTTGTCACTCCCCGACGAGACTTTTCTTAAAGCAGCGGTGTCTCTCAAGGACCAGGTACTGTACTACGTTGTATGTATTTAGGTCCGCGCACACATATTTAGCTCCTTAATTATCTCAAAGAGGATTTCAATTTCTTCGCTTGTTTTTTTTTGGGGGGAGAAACAGGTGGTGAAGGCCACGTGGGAAGGAGAACGGAGCTCCGGCATGGGCTTGGATCCGACTGTGTATACGGGTCTGCTCGGCACGGCTTTCACGTGCTTGAGGTCGTACGAGGCCACCGGAAACCGACAGGACTTGCAACTGTGCGCGGAGATCGCCGACAAGTGCGCCGCTGTCTTACCTGTGTCCGCCAGGTAATTAATTTACATGTTCTGTTTCGGACAAGTGACCAGTTTAAGATCTTATTACGTGGGGACCGCGATTGATAAATGGAAAAAAATGAATGTCCCTGTCTTGCTAAAAATGTGAGATTTTTGTTTTTGGTTACACTATATTATAATCAGAAACTTTGAATTTGAAGGTTTCTTGCACTCTTCTATCTCTTTCTAGATCAATTTTTAATTTTTTTTTTCAGGATTTGTTAACTAAATTTAGCATAGGGGGAAACGTTTAGAAATCAAAGACTTTTAACGAAATTTTGATAATATATTTGGAGAAGTTTCTATTTTTTTATGGTATTTTTCTTGGTGCATTTTAAAACAAATTTCGTTGTAATTGCACTCTGAAGTTTAAGTTTTTGTGTTTCTGACTTTGATTGTTTCTATATTCTTCTACATTTTCAGACGCGTTTGCAAAGTTTGACTATTTTTTAGAAATTGACCATGCAAAATGGTAGAGTCTAATGTCCATGCAACAAAAGGGGATATATTTTTTTATTTCATTTGGATCCTTTAGAGATTGCAATTTTTTGACGATGCAGGTACGTGACATTTTTATGTGGTAGAGGAGGAGTTTACGCCCTTGGAGCTGTTGTGGCTAATTTGATTGGGGACCATGAAAGACGTGACTTGTATTTGAACCTCTTCCTTGAGGTAAATTTATATGTCCAAATCATCTCCATCGCTAGCTATAGCTACTTTAGTAAATGCTGAAACTTTCTGTATCTCTGATACATATGAAATTACTTTATGAAAAATAGTAAATTTTGTGATATTTTCATAGTGAGTTGATCTCCCTACTTATTGTGATGCCAAAAATCTTCTAGACAGTGAACTTGGGATGCTTGAAGGATTGTCAATCCCTGATATTTTAGTGGTTTGATGAGAAAGTCTTTCATTTTGGGTTTGATAAAGAGTATTCTTTTGTCTTATTACTTTATTAGGCTCATCTTCTGTTGAGGGTGATAGATTAATGTCTCACAATATCTTGGAGCATATTCTTACCACAAAAAAAAAAAATTATATCCTTACCATTGCTGTCATCAGGTCATTGTTGTCACGAGCCTGTCACATATATATCTGTCGTAACTTAATTACCATTCATTATCATACAGTATATCCTTATTTGCTCTTAGAAAAATTGTTAATCGTTGATATATCATATATGTATGTTTCACCATATCTGCCGTTGTACCATATCAAATCTGACTGTAGTTAATTGGTGGTCCAGTACTTGAAAGCAAACCTCTTAGTCTCTTACTCTCATTAAAGGTTGGATGGTCTGCTAGTGTGTGGTTTCTTATTGCTTATTGAGATTCCCTTAGTTTAGGGTCAGTGGTTATAGGCCAGTTAATTTAAGGGTTGCAGTATATAACTACTTAAATTTTTTCTCAAGCAACATACGGTGTGGTATACACAAGATATGTGAGAATTATTTGGATGTTATAGTTGATGTATGATGTATCTTGTATTGAATTTGACAGCTGGAGTTGAAACCATTTTTACTGTTCTTTACCAAGCAATTTGTTGTATACGCCAGTTGTTTGTTTGCATATCTTTGTTGAGAGTTCATACATGAAAAAGAAAACAGGTTGTTGGCATGATATTAATGTGCTTTCTACACGGACCATGTATTGTTGCCTTTAGAAATTCCTTTGAAAAGTTGCTCATCTACTATTAAAAGGTTTATTTTCCATTTTGGGTTATTATCCTGGAACTTTTCTTTATATTTGTAGGAAGTATACAAGTAGTCATCTGCGTGCCAACTAACAAGAAAATTTGGAATTTTCTAGTGTGAAACTATTATTTGTATCTTGCACATTTGGTGGAAGATTTTTATAGGTTTTTTGCACTGTGGCTAAAAATTGAACGAGTGTGATTGTAATGGAACTTATGTCTCTGTCAATCTTAGGAGAATTGTTTGTCCCTTCTAGAGAAATTTTTGTTTGCATATGGGCATTACAAACACATGAAGCTCATTGTTATCAAGTGGGTCTACTACTCTATTTTGTTTCTTAGGAAGCAATGTGTTGATAGCATATAATTGCTCACATTCTTGGACCAGCATTTTTTCTATACAGAACTACAAAAGGAGTGGTTTATTTGCTGTTTTCCGTATTTATAGCAGTCCCATCTGAATCCCAGGTCATAAGATGTCAGGGACTTTACTTACTCAGTTAGTTAGCGCTTCCCTCTAATTTTTTGTCAACAATTTGTATGTTTAATAATCACTGTTTTATTCCTACCTCTTAATAAAGGTTTATGCAGTTTAATGAATTAAAAAGTACCAGTTGGATGGTTATATGTATCTGAAATGAACTTTGATACTTTGATGCTGGAAACTTACGCTTCTCTTTTGTAGCTGCATTAGTTTGTCCTTCGTCCTCAATGCATATCATCACTGATTAGAATATGTAGAATGTGGCCATGATGTTTGGATGAATCAGTTATGTGCAGCAAAGGGCAAACAGATTAATTAGCGGATAACATTTCTGTTTCATTTAATTTTTCCTCTTTGTCCCCAACACTTATTTGGTTTATTATGCATGCATTAGGTAGCACAAGAGAAAGCCCTCTCTGTTGGGCCCGAGGAAGGTGGTTTTGGAATGTCATATGATCTTCTTTATGGGAGAGCTGGGTTTTTATGGGCAGCCTTGTTCATAAACAAGCATCTTGGACAAGAGAAGTTGCCCAGTGAACTTCTGATGCCCATCGTCGATGCCGTGTTAGCTGGAGGCAGGGCAGGAGCATCTGATAACCCTTCATGCCCACTTATGTACAGATGGCATGGAACAAGGTACTTGGGGGCAGCAAATGGTCTTGCTGGGATTTTGCAAGTCCTACTTCATTTTCCTCTTTCAGTAGAGGATGCAGAAGACGTGAAAGGAACTCTTAGGTATATGATGGCTAATCGGTTCCCTCACAGCGGAAATTACCCCTCAAGCGAAGGAAACCCGAGAGATAAGTTTGTGCAGTGGTCTCATGGTGCAGCTGGCATGGCCATCACTTTGTGCAAGGCATCACAGGTTAGTAACTCCTGCAGAAATTTATCTTTCCGATGAAATTGTCAGCTTGGCTAGTTAACTCACGTATAGGTTATGATGCTTGAGTTCCAAAGTATTGGGACAATGTTGAGAGTTTTAATTTATGATGCTCAAGTTTTTCTAACGTATAGTAAACCTCAAAGCAGTATGTTTTATAGCACAAAAGGGTGGTCTATGTGTGCATGTTTGCGAATGTTACAATTACATAATAATGCTCGCAGAACTCATTGCCAATTGGGTTTGGGTAATATGTTTCAAAGTTTTAACCATGCACACCATTGTAAGTAATCTAATTTTGTGGATAAATTTCATTAATATATGCAAATGGTCGTATTAATACAATCCAAGGATACAAATCTTACCCAGTTCAGTTAGGAATTAACTAAAATTTGATCTTATCTTGATAGATCCCTTGATTTGTAAGTCGTAACGTGTGTGTTGTTTGTCTGTTTGTCCATTTATCTTATTCTCTTTTGCTCCTCCATCAGGTGTTTCCAGAAGATAGGGAATTTCGTGATGCTGCAATAGAAGCCGGAGAAGTGGTGTGGAAGAACGGTTTGCTGAAGAAGGTAGGACTTGCTGATGGTGTGGCTGGGAACGCCTATGCCTTTCTTTCTCTCTATCGTCTAACTGGAGAGAGCATATACGAAGAGAGAGCAAAGGCATTTGCAAGCTTCTTGTATCATAATGCGAGACAACTTGTGACTGCTGGGCAGACTACACATGGTGCAGAACATGCGTATTCACTTTTTCAAGGACTTGCTGGAACTGCTTGCCTCTGGTTTGATGTGCATGTGCTTGAAAACTCGAGGTTCCCGGGTTATGAACTGTAGGCAACTGAGTAAGTTAATTTCAAATCTTGGAATGAGAGTACAATATTATATATAAATATGAACATATTTTCGTACCCTAACATGTATATAGTGAGACGGTATCTCAAGGTGAAAATGATCGATATTGTACGTTGGTCGCAAAATAAAGATGATTTGTTAGGCCACGGGTCTTTTACTCCTCGGGGTTGTTCCGAAGTTGGGCAAATATCTGTATTAGTTAACTGGAATCAGTACGAGTGAAATAAGTAACTTGAGGCGCCGTTTCATATGTGTTGGTAATTCAGTAAAAAATAATAAGTAATAATAGAATATTCATATGTTTTATTCCGTATTGGACTGTTGTTTGGTCCAAAAGGTTGAATACAATTTTTTTTTTGTAATTAATGAATTATATACATGCATTCATCTGACAACTCTTAGTTGTGACACCCAATTCATAATTGGAAATGATAACATTTGAAAATTATACAAAAAATAAAAGGTTTTACTGGTATCCATATCCTACAATATATCTAACATCCATGCATTCAATCCGGACGGTAATGGCGTTGCACAATTACAATCTCTATATATAGAAAATAATATTTGTTCAATTTTGTCCAATATCTCATTATAGACTTGCTTGATGCAATACATTTTCGTATTCTTAATCATAAACTTATTCGAGGATCATTTTATAGCTTGGTATCACATCTAGAGTATGCTACATAAATGAAATTTCTGTTCAATCAGATTCACAGACTAAATTATTTCACAAATCTAGCATGAAAGAATATATGAGTGCGTGTCCTATCTCTCTACCAGAAATACAACTTGTCATTTGCATGGGATCGATGATCTAGAAAGCAATAATAGAGAGAGAGAGAGAGAGGCATGTCTTGTACCAGCGGGGAGACATGCCTTCCTGTTCCGTTTGTCCATATATATTCATGCATAATTACTAGAAAACTTGGTGTATAATTAAAGTCCATGGTGGTTGTTGATGTCGAAAATTGGTATCAACAATTATGTGACCTCGTCGAGATTGAGGTCGGCAATCTTTCATGTTAGCTTAGCATGACTAAGCTAGTGGTGCACCATAACTCTAATTTAAGTCTAGTGCTTAGGATTGTCATTCAACATAAAACATGAAAGAACACAAGAGAACATGAGATTTATAGTAATTCACCCAATTAGGGTTACGTCCACTTTGGTGTTTAGGGTTTCACTAATGAATAAAGAAAATACATAGAAATTACAAAGTGTTTGATCGCTCACAACCCAAATCCCCATACACCCAGAACACTCACAATAATTGATAGTCTGAATACCATACCCCCCTATGTGGTCAGAGGGACGTCTTTATATAGATGTAGAGGTAACATTGCACCACACGGAGTAGGTCTCATTTATTGTGGTGACCAAGTTGAAGTAGTTGTCTTTCTCCGTGTAGCATTCGACCAATGGTCCTCCTCGGACTTATGGTTCATATATTCATCACTTTGGGTCCTATTAAGACTCTTAGTTTGTTGAGCTCTTGTCCTTTTGGGACTTGTCCTTTTAGGACTCGTAGATTGATTAGGAGAAGGTTACCATATCGTCTAAATTAGAATCTAGGTCCCATTGGAAGTCTACTCAGGTCGGGGCAAACGTCGCCTTGAGTAGTGCCCGTGGTGATCGAGCACTTTTCAGTGGTCCACGTCATATTGGGCTGACCACTCGGTCTTCTTACGCCATCCCTCTTGGGGCTTGATACCTTTGTATTAATATTAAGACCTAAATCAAATAACCGAATTTGACCTAGGTTAAACTTTAGCAGCGTCCCACAAGTAATAAGGTTGTTAATTTGGTCATTTTTCATTTGTGGTTTACCATCTAGCTAGATAGTGCTAAATAAATGAAATTTGTGTCCATCACAAACAAACAAATTTATTTCACTATGTCGCATCTCGAAAGTGCTAAATATTCACCATATATGGGTCATGGGTGTGGTATATCTCTACAAGAAATACAATTTTCATTTGAAAAGCAAGGGATGCATATAGAAGCAATTAATAATGGAAAATTCTCAGGTTCACCTAGGAGGTGAACCTGCCCGTTCACCCCCTCTCCCTACTTAACATAGTTTCACTTTATAATTTCATAATCCAACCGTTCATATTATAACTTATCCTTCATAGATCACCTCTGCAAAAAATCAATCGTATCGAGATCTTTTGGTCACTCATTCATATGAAATAAATAGACGGTTTATCATAATAGTAGTAATTGTTGTCAAAACCGTTCATTTGTTTTCAATAATTACAGTGACCAACAAAAAATTTAGAGACAAATAACTGATATTTGTGCCTAATTAGCAATAGGAACACCTTCAGTAGGCACAAATAAATGTGCCTATATTGCTCATTAATAATAGTATGTTAATTATGTGCTTCAGAAGCCATACTTGGCTCCACCGTGACTTAATCGATTAGGGTTGTTCTGCAAGACTTGGCTACTCCTCTTTGTACTAGCTAGCTAGCCAGCAAACAAAAAAAACACACAAAATTTGTAAGTTGAAAACACCAGAAATTAAGCATGTCGTAATTGCAAGGGTCCAATCAAAGCAATCAAATCCAAATGATCAAAGTAATAATAAAGGTTGATATAAAATGATTGGTATGGTATAATATTAGGGTGGGACAAAAATGTCGATCCAAAATAGTGAGAGGTAGTAAACTAGTAATGGCTGCATGGACAAGTGTCTGAGGTGGGAGAGGAAACGGCTTCGGGAGGGGATAAGGGATGGTGTTGATTATTGCGAATGGCAAATCACTTCAAAAAAAACTAGCTGTACGAAAACACACTTCTTTTTGTCACCTTCCTTTATTTTCTTGATTGGTTAGTTAGTCCCAATCAAACAAGCATCAAACCTAACTAAGAGTCTTTGATTGCGAATCCAACAACATACAGATTTGCTTGATATACATGAACTGCGTATTTCTTGACCATTAAGTTTCACGTTAGCTAGCTTGATGTAACATCGATCAATAAGCTTATTTTCTAACAAGTTAGGTTTCGAATAGTATATGTCGTCACTGGAGGTCTTGGGATGCAATCCTTATGTCCCTAGTTTCCATAAGGGTTTAGGTTAGGGCCGGGTGATGACTAAGATTGCACATGTATTACATTTTTTATGTATCACTCAACTTAAATTTTCTCGGTTAATAGTTGTGTAACAATAACGAATCAAACTGTGTGACAATAGAACATTTCTCAACTACTTATGGCTTGATAATTGAAATGAGCCTGTCTCTTAACTTAGGAACTTGAGTTTCATCGTAATACTAATACCCAAAAACCCTAGATCATAGCCAACTTGCATGGTGGGCTGCTTGAGCAAAACAGTACGTCATGGAATTATTAGACTTTAATGTTAATTAATAATTAACATCTACCATCCCATAACATGTCTGCCATTGTTACTTGAGCCATACGGCAAATGACTATATATGTGTGGAGGACAAGAGATTCAGCTGGAACTGTCATGTCAAAACCAAACTTACTTCTATTTTCCGACACGAGACAAGTGAATGAGAATGAATGAACGAAAACCCTCTAGCTAATTATATATGCTCTAGTTGCATGGGACAAGTTTTTGTGGCTTTTTTCGTTTGAAATGGAATCAAAACTTTCTTCTTTGTACGCAGAGGAACATTTATCTTTTACATGCATTTGGTAATATATAATTGCTCATTTTAATGCTAGCAAAAGGATCTTTAGAAAGTCCTCTAAAAAATATTTGGTTATTCTAACATAGCTAGGGATGACAAAAATACCTAACTAGGTCGGTCGCCATCAACCTCCTAGTGCCCCTATAAAGGAGAGAAGTCAAGGGCCGTCCCCATTGCCATTCACATTGTTTCTTATTGAACCACTCCCACCACTAGGCCGGTGCACTTGGATATTTTCGGCTTATCAGAAATCAGAAATGTCGACCAAATTATTGAAAAATTTACTGATTGTGGAGGTCATTGTGAAACATGAAAATGTTCAAATGACACTCAAATATAAATAATTTTGTTTCTATTGAAACCTCGAAAGTAAGAGCGAGATTTTATCAAATGTAAAACGAAATGTGCACCTAGTTATGGCTTGGAGAGGGGGGAAAAAAATTACCCCTCAAAAGAAACTTATGAAAGACGCACAATTTTTTATCCTTCGAAATTTGTCTTAACTCTTAGCTTTTACTATATTGAAGAGGTGCAAGCGTAATATAACACAATACCCAAAAAAAAATTAAAACAAAGCACCAAAATTCACCCTTCTTCCATCACATAGAAAACTAGCAAATACCACCCAAGTGTAGTGGGAGCATGTTCCCTCATACCAAGTACAATGTCCATTAACAAATGAATAAACTTCAGAAAAACACAATTCCCTTCGACTAATCCCATGAATACGAAAACGACATTACACTAATGGTATTAAATTCACCAAAGGCAGCACCACTTGTTCATGGACCACGTGAGATTGTGATAATTATTGGTAGCAAATCCATCACCAATGCACCACCATCTCTCTCTCTCTCTTCTTCTTCTTTTTGGAGGATGCAATGCAATGCACTCTCTTCTTCTGCTCCGTTCCAAAAAGAGAATAAGAAATGTGTGGGGCCCACCATCAAATTGCGCGCCATATCTCAGTCCTCCACCTCTCTCCGCCGTCCACGTCAGGCTGTTGGTTTTCCCAGTAAAATTCTTCTTCAATTCCATACCGGCCATGAATTTACCACATAAACGACATGTCGAAAGCTTAGCATGGGGGTCGTGGTCGCCTGGTCGGTCACTCCACAACTTGGTCCAGGTCCTGCAGGAGAAGCTGACCACTAACAAAAGGCCACGTAGAAATGGTGGAATGGCTGCTCCTTATTTGTCTCATATGCTCCATGAAGTCGTGAAGCCTTTTAGAGACGGCCCACTGGAGCAGAGAGAGAGAGAGGCAGATGATTGCTAGCCAACACAATAAAGCTTACAGTTCGAGCTTTGTAATAAGAGAGAATTAGAGGCCTTTCCAAAACCATGAAGAAGATGCTTCACGCAAGCACAAAGTAAGAGAATTTATAGAGAATTGAGAGATAGGAGAAATAGTTAGTACTTGAATAGTTGTACCAGAATAGTTAGTGCTTGAATCTCTGCAAGGATTGAAATGGAGCGGTATGAGATACTGAAAGATATTGGGTCTGGGAACTTTGGTGTTGCCAAATTGGTGAAGGACAAATGGAGTGGTGAGCTCTATGCTATCAAGTTCATTGAGAGAGGCCAGAAGGTAGAGTTTTTGATTTTCATTTTTTTTTTTGCTTGATCAAAGTTTTGATTTTTGAGTTATGAACTAGTACTACTGTTTTTCCATTTTTCTCTGGTGGGTTTATTTGGTTGTTCATTTCTGTGATCTGGGTTTGTGTTTTTTTCCAACTGGGTTTTTGGTTTTCATGGAGGAATGTGTGTTTACAGATTGATGAGCATGTACAGAGGGAGATTATGAACCACAGGTCATTGAAGCATCCCAATATCATAAGATTTAAAGAGGTATGATTTTTGAGTTTGATCACAACTTTATTAGTAGTTTAGTACTATATTCTCTTTCATTGAGAAAAGGTTTTGCCGTTTTGGCAAGTTACCTGATTGGTCTGCAACTTGAAAGAATTTCAGAATCAAAGTACTTTTTGGTGAATAATTCATCATTCTTTTTCAGTTCCACTTGTTTCAAAGACCTCATCTATTTTCTCCATTATCTTGGCCTTGGAACAAGGTTAAAGTCAAATATTCATCATTCCTAACAGCTTGGCTTTGAATTCCTCTGCTTCTCTATTACTAGTTGTTGCTTTAGCATATTTCAAAATAATGGGATTTTTCTGATGTACAACTTTTATTCATTTACTGTATATCTAATTATCTATTCATTTGTGCAGGTCTTGTTAACACCAACCGATTTAGCGATTGTAATGGAATATGCAGCCGGAGGAGAACTTTTTGAAAGAATATGCAATGCTGGTAGATTCAGTGAAGATGAGGTAATTAGAACAAAAGCTGAAAATGGACCGAAGCAGATTTCGTTGCAGATAAATTTAATTGCTATTGATTGTTGTAAATTTGTAGTATGATACTTTTTTTCTTTTAGCTACAAATCATTTGGAATTTTAGTAGTTGTTTTGGAATTTCAGGGCAGATTTTTCTTCCAGCAGCTGATTTCAGGAGTCAGTTATTGCCATTCAATGGTAAAATGTCTAACATCAAAATCTTAATATGATTTTCTCCATGTAAATATTCTTGGCCTCACATCCCTTGCTGGTTTAATTTGATTGTATTTTTATTGCTGCAGCAAATTTGTCACAGAGATCTTAAACTGGAGAACACACTTCTAGATTCAAGCTCAGCTCCACGTCTCAAAATTTGTGATTTTGGTTATTCCAAGGCAAATGAACTAAGCCAATCAACTGTATTAAGTATGGTCAATTTTAATTACAGATACTAATTACGTTTCTGCTAAATGTTATAGTCATCTGTGCTGCATTCACAACCCAAATCAACTGTTGGAACACCTGCCTACATTGCACCAGAAGTCTTGTCAAGAAAAGAGTATGATGGGAAGGTAGTTTTTGTTGGTTTCTTGTTCTGTTTTTGAATTGGCCTTATCATTTTGGACCAACTTTCTGGTCCATCCATGTTCACACTCTTTCTTTATCCTTTGAGAATCATAGATAGCAGATGTTTGGTCTTGTGGGGTTACCTTATATGTGATGCTGGTTGGTGCTTATCCCTTTGAAGATCCAGAAGATCCCAGAAACTTCAGAAAAACACTTCAGGTTTATTGTTTTACTTGTACCATTCTAATTAACTTTCCAGTTCTTAGGCCTCAACATATATAACATGCAAATGGATTTTGGCAGCGAATTCTCAGCGTCAGCTATTCAATTCCTGACTACGTACGCGTTTCCAGGGAATGTAAACATCTTCTTTCTCGAATTTTTGTTGCTAACCCTGAAAAGGTATTAGCACTCCTTACACTGATAGCACGCGATTGAATGTCAGTCGATGATGCACATTCGAGTCCCACATACATTTGAGTCATTAGAATTTATACCTTGATTTGTGAATTTTGTGCAGAGAATAACAATCCCAGAAATAAATCAGCACCCTTGGTTTCTTAAAAATCTACCTGTGGAATTCATGGATGAAGACAACCTGCAAATCAATGATGATCAGAAAAATGAACCATCCCAAAGTGTTGAAGAAATATTGTCCATAATTCAAGAGGCTAGAAAAGCTGGTGATGGCATAAAAATTGGTGGGCATCTTCTTGGTAGTATGGACCTTGATGAGATAGATGATGCAGACATTGATGATATAGATACAAGTGGTGATTTTGTGTGTGCATTATGAGTTGTAGTAATCGATAGTGCAAGTTCATATCATAATACACCTTTACACTTTGCAGCTTCCAAAGGCCAAATATTTCTCCCAAAAAGCAGTTGGGAGGATATGGCATTCTTCTTTTAATGATGATATTGGGGAATCAAACTATCTTCAAAGAGAGTGGTGTTACTTTCCTTTGCTTGGATGCTTGCTGCTTTGGTCTGTTTTGCTTTTGCTTTTGTAATCTGCAAAATTTCTGATTATGTTCAATCTCCTTTTATAATCTAGATGGGTAAATCTACTGCACATTTTGGAATTCTTCTGGCCTGTGACATAAGCACATAGGATAAAACCATCAGTGATAGAATATCAATATCCACTATCTATTATAAACCTAATCCGGCTGCAAAAGATTAAGACAATATAGAATATTAATAAAAACTGCAGAAAGATCACATATAATATCAAACTTTATGATATCTTCTTGGTGGATAGAATCCTATATATGCATGTTCATATAATATTGCAAGTCCAATGGTTGGTTGCTTTCTTGGAGGATGGTGATCTAAGTGCATTAATGAATTAAATACCAATCTTACAGGAATTTGCTGCATTCACTATCTAAGTTCAGCGAAAATTCTACAATGCTTCCAAGCATTCCAAGCATTGAAACTCCCAATGTTCTAGCCCTTGGATTTGTAGACTTTTCTTAAAAGTCACCAACCCAAAACCCCCCCTGCATTTGAAGCCGTTGGATCGGATCAGAGATCACATATGAGGGAGTGGTATTTCTTTTCTTCTATTTTTCTGATTGTTAGCAATATTCTGAAAAGGGGACCTAAACTGAAAACCACGGATGCACATTTCTGTTTTTAAATTACAAGATGATGTGATGTTCTTCCCTGATTTGCACCACAATCTATATCAGTCGTTTTATTTCTCAAGATCTTTAGCTGTTTGGCAAGAATAAATTTACTTTGTGGAAATAGAGAGAGTGACTTTAGTTTTCGATCTCTTGAAAAAAAAAGAAGGTTCCGAAACGAAAATGATTGGTTATTATGAAAAAAAGAAGAAGGTAAAATTAGGTCAAACATGATTTAAATTTTTTTTTATGGACAAACTGACAAAGGGTCAAGTATGATTACAGGTACAATTCACATTCCCAATGACTCTTTCTGCAAAGTGCAAAGTGCAAACACATCGAAAATTCTACAAAACTCCCGAGCACCAAAACTCCCAACTTTTCCACCCTTTGATTAGATGACTTTTCCTTCATTCCACAAACCCAAAAACCCCCCTGCATTTCAAGCCGTTGGATCCGGAGGAGTTTTGCTCCTCCAAAGTACTGTAGAACCTTCCCAAACACATAGCTTAGCTAACTCTATCAGAGATTAACAGTAGGGGTGTAAATGATTTGAACCAAGCTGAGCCAAACATTAGGTTGCTCAAATTTGGCTTGCTTTAGATCGAGTTTAAGCTTGGCTTGCAAACCTTAAGAGCTAGGCTTGGCTTGAAGTTCGTGCATAATTGAGCTCATAAAAAAAAAAGGAGTGATTTTCGCACTCTCATTTTCTCTCTCCTCCGATTTTCGCACTCCCCTTTTATTATTTTATTACTTATTCTTCTCTTAATGCTCAATTGTTCCCAAATTGGCCCCCAACATCTCTTTCTCTCGGCTCGCTGACTCCCCCTCCTTCGCATCTCTCATCATCTCTAAACCAAATCCCTCAAGCCTATATCGACCACTACAAACCATAACCTTGTCAAGCTTGTCTTCTTCTTTGTGATCAAATCTTACCAACTCCTCGATCTCCTCCGCCCCATCATCAGAACACATAAATATACTTCTTTCCCAGTAGACAAATGGTGGCAGAAGCCGATAATTGACCAACTTAACCAACTTAGTCCAAGATTCACAAACGTCATAATCCATCATGCCATAGTTGAATAATCTCACCACTATAAGCTACATCATCATCTTCATAACTTGCTACACACAGGCACCCTCCGGAAACAATCCCTGTATAACTAAAAAAGGCAATGGTCTCATCATCTTCTTTCAAAAGAGGCAACGACATTTCCCGAAATTTTTCTTTCACCAAATCAAAAGCAATGATAGTGGGTTTGTAACCAGGGTCGAGCCAATGGAGTGCCTCATTTGAAAACGTCCCCTTGGGGCCTTGGGTAGAGTGAAATACTGGTCTTTGGAGAAGTGTGGTTGTGGTTGGAGAAGCTGGCTTTAGATGAGTACATCTCTACAAGCACGGTTGAATTCCTAAAATAATCGGCTACAAAAATTTTGTAGTCATCAGTAGCAGATACATAACCAAAACCAAACCACAATGGGGAAGACCTGGACACGACCCAGCCCCATTTGGGTTGGGCAATTTAAGCAACAACCCAGGCTTGAGAGAAGAGGAGACTCGATCGGAAAAAGAGAGAAGAGGAGACCCGATCATGGGGAGAGAGAGAGAGAGAGAGAGAGAGAGAGAGGACACCAGATCGGAGGGATAGAGAAAGAGAGACCAGAGAGAGTGAAATTCCGGTTGCACGGAATAGTCCCAATAAACGGTAGTCGTCCTAAACGCTAATCGGAGAGTATACACAACTTTGAACAAATTAAAAGTTACTCTCCACAACCTATGTTCTAGCTATTGCACAAACAATACACAATTGAATAACAATTCGATATGCAACAATCACATTCAATTGTACAACCTAGAATCCCAAAGTGAGCATCATCAATAGCTCACCACGGACTATATCTATCAATGTATGATCAAGCATGCAACATGTTAATCAATTAAGCACAATAGCATATAGATAAGCAATCACACAATATGCTAATCAATTAAGCACAATACAATAGATAAACAAACACACAAACAACACAACGATATGGTCACCCGGAAACCTCTACCTCTAGAGGGAAAACCGGAGGGGAACCGTACCCCACGCTCTTGTGTAACACTATGAAAAACGCCAATTGGCAAACACGTACAAGGGGAAATCAATTCCAAACTCTACACTATCTACCTATAGACTAGTGGCAGCTCTAACCTTGTGTAGCCTCCAAATGCTTCGTCAAGTGCTCCCACCTAAAGCCACTCCAATTAGAAGAAATTCACCACGTGAATCCTCCAACCGCAAGCATCACCAACAATGCAAATGTGTGTGTGTATGAGTGAATGAAATGAATTCAATTCGTTTGACACAAGCAAGTAAACAAGGAACACTTGCTAGAATCAAACAAACCGAATTGACAAACCTTGAATATGATTCAAGGGTTGATTTAGTTATTCACAAGGAACAATAACTAAATCAACAACATCAAAGACGTGAGGAGCCTATAACATGGATCTAGGGTCACTCAACTATACCAGAAAACTCTCTCAAGACGTTTTGAACAATATGCAAAGAGTAGAAAGAGTTCCAACAAATGAAAACCGAAGGATTCTATATATAGAAAACAAAACAGACGCTCGGGCGATCGATCGTCACTATTCACGATCGATCGTCACTGTTCATGAACAGTGGTACTGTAGCAACGGTCACATTTTCGAATCGCAACGGGCAGATTCTCCAACGACACTATTGACGATCGATCGCACTATTCCAGGCGATCGATCGCACTATTCCAGGCGATCGATCGCACTGTTCATATGAACAGTAACACTGTAGCACATGAACAGTAACACTGTAGCAAAACAGAAAAATATCTTAAAAATAAATGTTTGCTTAGCCAAATGAAATTTAATTAATTTCTAGCAAACCTAAGATATTTGTGCTACTATTTAAGCATAAACAAAATGTATGAAATGCATATGCATGATTCGTACCTTGAGATGCTTGAACGAAACCTTCGATGAACAATAATCGAAGTCCGGAGAAAAGACCGGATAAGAATGGCGTCTTCACGAACCATCTCGAGCAAGAACAACCTAAGCCATTATTCCTAATCCCTTAAACAACCTAGCATTGAATACAATAAAATGCTAATACAAGGGAAGAGGTTTTGTCAAATAGGAAATAGCCAAAAGCAAATATTTTGCCCTTACAGAGAGAGAGAGAGAGAGAGAGAGAGAGAGAGAGAGAGAGAGAGAGAGAGAGAGAGAGAGAGGGAGGACTAGAGGACACCGGATCGGAGGGATAGAGAAAGAGAGACCAGAAGAAGAGAAGAGGAAGGAGGGGGAGTCGGCGAGCGAGAGAGAAAGAGATGTTGGGGGCCAATTTGGGAACAATTGAGAATTAAGAGAAGATTAAGTAATAAAATAATAAAAGGGGAGTGCGAAAATCGGAGGAGAGAGAAAATGGGAGTGCGAAAATCACTCCCCTTTTTTTTATGAGCTCAATTATGCACGCACTTCAACTTAGACTTGCAATTGGCGAAGGAAAAAATAACGTAAAACTTTCCATTCACTTCTTCATTTTTTTTTATCCTATGTTTTTTATTTTTTTAGTTTACCATATAACCCTATAGATAATTTATCATGAATAAATTTTTTTAAGGATATTCTTGCCAATTCAAAAAATGGTGAAGCCTTTAACACTAAACATTTAACCTGTGAGTTATATTAACTTAACTTGAACAAACAACTCAAATTTTAATGAGCAAGCTGAGCTCAACCCTAATTCGAGCTGTCTCTTATTAAATATGAGTTTACAAGCTCAAGCTGAGTATACCTAAGTTTGGATGAGCTAAAGTGAAGTCAAACACAATGTGAACTCGAGCTGTATCAATTCGATTTACAACCATAACTAATAATCTCTCTCCCCAAACTCAATGTGAAAAGAGTAATGCTAGGTATAAGCAGTTTTTTGGTTTTTTCGTCCTTACCGATGTCTTTTGAAAAATAAGCCAAGACAAATAGTCCTTTATGCGCCCAAAGTGAAAATTTGAAGTTTAAACCTATAATTTTTAAGAATTTTGACTCGTGAAGTTACATAAAAGAGAATTTTTCTCATTCAATCATGACAAAATATGTTGTTTTCGTGTAATCTATTTACTGAGCCGCACAAAACATTTATTTTTCTAGGTTTTTTAGTTTCATACAGTAAATTAATTTCTTGTAAGATGATATAGTTCATTTTTTTTTCGACAATTTCAAGTATGAAAAAGTTCGTATTATTACCCATTAGCCAAATAAAAACAAGATAGCTAAAAAGAAGTTAATATCATGATAATATGATATATAAAAATTAGTGTATGACAGTAAAAACTGCACTTTACATTGTTTTTTCTTCTTTTTGTTTCGTATTTACTACCTGGAATAAAAAAAAAAGACCTCTCTCTTTATGGGCTGAAAAAACAAAAGAGAGAGTTGTGAGTGGATAAATCTGAACCGTCAAGCAAGTAGACCAATAACGTATACGTGGACGGTCTAAAACCCATTAAAACATATAAATCTCGTCCTTCTGAACAATACCCCAGAACCCTAAGTAGAGCATATATAAAGAGCTCTCAGTTTCAGCTACAAAACCCTAATAATAGCTGCCAGGAGGGTTCGAGCGATTTAGCAAGAGGAGCATTTCTCTCATCTCGGCCGCGGCAGCGGAGCAATCATGAAGGTTTGAATCCTCCACACTCTTATTTCAGTCCTCAGCCCTAACCTTAACCCTAAACCTAATCTGATGTGTTTCAGTGCTTTACTGATCGGCTTTTCCTGTTTGTTTTGCTTCGTTTCAGTTCAATATTGCGAATCCCACCACTGGGTGCCAAAAGAAGCTCGAGATCGACGATGATGCCAAACTGTAAGAACACCCTTCCTCCAATTCTTCTTTTGATGCCTTTTCGGAAGAAGATGTATGAGCATTTGGTCCACAATATAGATAGTGGTAGAATTGGATAGGTTTTGTTGCAATCCTTTCATATACAGGAATTGAAAAGCCTCTTCCTTTCAAAGAATGTACGTGTTTAGTTAGTGATACAGTGGATGCTTGTAGGTTACTTATATGCATTTCTTTGTATCAATATTTGGTTTTGTAGCTGGACGGGTTTTGCTCTGTTTGTTTATGTGGGTTTCCGGGCCTCTATTCAATCCTTGTGTTGGAAAAGGAATTGCTTTTTAGGGTTTAATTGTTAGTGAGACGAAGGCAATGGAAAAGGCACTACCTTTGTTTTGGTTTTCTTCACAGTTTCACCAATGATATGGAAATTGACTGAAAGAATAAGGTTTGAAATGTTGCCAGAATTTTGACATGTTTTACTTCAATTTTTTAGTAAACCTCCTGAATCAGTTCTTTTTATGCAGTTTGTATGCTTTAGTAAGGTGATGTTTCTTGTAATCTTGGTTGGTGGACGGTTGTTCTGTAGTAACATTTTTATAGTATCCCATATCTGTGGTCAGTCTGGGCTGATTGGGCACTTTTCCTTTGAGTGTAATAGACTGGATTTCATGAGGAACTGTTGTGTACATTGATGAATTCAATCCATCTTGTGTAAGTTGCATATTCTTAGCGAACTACAATATTTTTTGATTGTATAGAGAGCTTTTTTTTATTGTTTGGCCTAGTCCCTGTATGTATGTTTGTTTGTTTGGAATTGTTTGCCAGTTTCATTGGAGGATTCTGCTTGAGATCTCTTGTGCTCATCTTTGTAAGGCTAAAAACAGTTTTTGGTCTGTTATTTTTTGAGATCATGACCACTAATCCTTTGATATAAACTTTAACCTGCAGCCGAGCATTCTGGGACAAGAGGATCAGTCAAGAAGTCAATGGTGATGCACTTGGCGAGGTATGTGTCCTAACAATTTTTATGTCAATAACTTTTGCCAGATTTGGAGTTTTGGTTACTTATACATGTATATTTTTTTCTCTCTTTAATTTGTAACAGGAGTTCAGGGGCTATGTATTTAAAATTATGGGAGGATGTGACAAACAAGGTTTTCCTATGAAGCAAGGAGTGTTAACCCCTGGGCGTGTTCGGCTTTTGCTCCATAGGGGTATGTTAAAATATAGTAGTTTGTGTGGGAGAGTGAGAGAAGGCAATTGATTTTTGGATACTGTTTTTTCTGTTCTAGTACCAACCACACCGACTTTTTTTGGTTTCAACAATTGATTGATTATTGATTGGTGCATATATTTTTTAGGAACACCATGCTTCCGAGGACATGGAAGGAGGAATGGTGAGCGAAGAAGGAAGTCTGTCCGTGGATGCATTGTTAGTCCAGACCTCTCTGTGTTGAACTTGGTCATTGTGAAGAAAGGTGACAATGACCTTCCTGGACTGACTGATATTGAAAAGCCAAGAATGAGAGGTCCAAAGAGGGCTTCAAAGATCCGGAAGCTATTTAACCTCACCAAGGATGATGATGTTAGGAAGTATGTCAACACTTACCGCAGAAATTTCACGTCCAAAACTGGTGGGTTTCTATATTATCGTTTTATTTTATTTGTTGGATCATTAAGTATGATATCAAATGACATAACCAGAAAACTAGGCATTAGGCAATACGAGAATTACAATTTCATCATTATTTGTTGGTTGTGAGCCACTATTCTGATGAACAATGTTCTTGTTGGCAGGCAAGAATTGCAGCAAAGCTCCCAAAATTCAGAGACTGGTGACTCCTTTGACTTTACAAAGGAAGCGAGCTAGGATTGCTGAGAAGAAGAAGAGAGTTACAAAGGCCAAGTCAGAGGCTGCGGAGTATCAGAAGCTACTTGCTTCCAGGTTGAAGGAGCAGCGTGAACGTCGCAGTGAGAGCTTAGCCAAGAAGAGATCAAGACTTTCTGCTGCCATCAAGTCATCTGCTGCTTAGTTCACTGGTGGGAATGTTGATGTTTTGGTCTTGATGAGCTACATCATAGATAGGTTGTGGTATTTCTGATGGTTTATCTAAGCATTCAGATTTTCTAATGGGATGTCGAACATCATCCGGATTAACATTTCAGAATTTCTTTGTGTTTATGAGTTTTATGGATTTGGCTAAGATATAATGTTTGAATTATATTCAGTTGAATTGTGTTTTAGGATATGGCTTATATGTCGGTCATCTTTGCCTTCTTTTGTGATCCAACTTTTCTTTCCTTGAATTCTATTAAATTATTATCTATTTTATTTGTCGAGATTGAAATTGGTAGAAGTCTGGTATATCCGTATGTGATTGATCCTTAGGGAGGACCGGAGGAGGTCTGCAAGTTAGCTTCACCTCTTCTTTAACAGTAGCTGGACGGATTCGAGATTTAGGAATAGGAGCAGTCCTCCCAGATAAACTTCTACTAGGCATTTCTTTTTTTGCATAAATTATGGCATGTTTACTTACTTGGAATGAAAATATGAATGAATTAAAGTTCATTCCGATGGAGTTCATTTTTAATATATACTTTTTCGGTAATTAAATTTCGGATATTCAGGAATAAATTATTATTTTTTAGTTATTATTATTTGAGATCCATAATCATTCCGATTCATGTACAAGTTAGTAAACGCAAGAAAACTCAGAAATTGAAATCAATTCGTTTATTCTCATACTAATTCCAAATTAGTAAACATGTCATTAATGTTTTCAGAATCGCTGAAACCGGTTGGAATTGAGAGAAATCTGATTCCAAATGGATGAGATTGAGACAAGATGAATGACTTTTTTCTTGTATTTTATTGAAATTTATTGTTCATTTCAATAAATTCTGATTTTACGTCAAAAATTATATATCATCCCAAGAAATGACTTTTTTTTGGAAAATCCCAAGAAATGACTTGAAACTTGAAAGCTTTACTAATATTTCAAGTATATTATTTATAATCTAGTGCTGTGTAGCTAGTTCTGATCTCAGTCCCAAGGTGTTTACTGTAGACCCAGAAAAGAAGGGAGGTTTAAGTTAAACATCAGATAACAAAACAACTCCATGACATTATTGGTAATTTGGTATGCGTCCATCATCCCTACAATGCATTGACCACCCTACAATTCGTTCTCACCTCCCCAGGTTGCTTTATCTGCAAGTCACCCATCTTTATCATCCCCTTAACAAAGGCCTCGAAAAACTTTCCTTGGTCAATACTAAACTGCCTCACAAATGGCCTAGTCTGTGGAAATGTGAAAAGTGTTTGATCCGAATTCAGAAACCCTCTCCCAGAAACCAAGTCCTTGAAGTACTGGTTATCAAATAGCACTGGTGTAGCATCAAGGTCTCCGGTCACGTTTTGGTCCACATTCAAAGGGCAAAGCTTGTCCAGCTTTTCTCTAAACAAAGGTTCAATGGTAGGGTCGGGCATGCCAGTGCCGGATTGGTTGTACAGCCGAAACATGATGGAAAAGCACCGAGCTTTGCCGATGGAGTGTGACCCCGAGAGGGCAACGACGTCTTTGACAGAAAGATTGAACTTGCCAAAGAGGTCAATGAGGAAGGTTGCATTGGCTCTTGGACTTGGCATAATGTTGTCCGAGGCTTCTTGGCTTGCTGTTAAGCTATCCAATCTTCCTAACTTCACTTCCCAATCTGGTCCTCCAGTCTGAGTAACAAAACAGTATGTGATATGAACAAACCACATACAGAAGTTGGTTAAATTAATTCAAAATTTTACTAGACTAGCCTGTATTGTACGCTGTAAAAGGAGCCTGAATAACTCTGTACAGTACAAATACAATACAATACAGTACTGTAGAACAATTCAATATAGCTAAATCGAAATCCATTACGGTCCAATATATACGATGAAAAATCTAATATTGACATTAGCCTTGCACACAAATTCTTATTAGTTATAAGTACTACTTTAATCCGAGTGTAATACCAGTGCAACAGCATCTCTAGAAGCCATGATTATGATATCCGCGCAAGAAACAACTTCAGGACAGACCTTCTCCAAGGCTTCCTTGGCTTCATCAACAACTTCATAAGATCTCAATGAATTTATGTTTGCAAGGGCGAATTTTTCTCCAAGCATGGTTGGTGTGTCATCAAGTAACAATGAAGCATCACAACCCTACAGGGATCAGAGAAAAAAAAAATTCAAATTATATCATTGACAGAGAAGTCTCTAAGTAGTAATTACCAATTGACGAAATATATTATATATATTGTAAGCCCTTCGGGTTAGTCCAAGTTGGGAGCGAAGATGGTGAAGAGTTAGGATTAGAGGAGGCTAATAGTATTTTTGGAACGTCCATGCTAAAAGAGGAAAACATCTTGGGGATCGGATGCATTCCTCGAATTAGAATAGACCAAGAATTTGCCTTTCCATATATATGTAGTTGGCCAGCTTACATTGACAAAGCAATCGTGAAATTGGAGTCGCATGACTGAGGCAAGGCTCCGGGGTTCTCTCATCAAAGCCCTCTTCATGACATCTTGGACGATGGATTCGGCTTTCGGGCACGCTCCCGAGTAATAACCGGTCCGGAGTTGTGTGGCGGCACCGGTTATTATGTGTAGGAGGAAGATTAAAAAGAGAGGAGGCATTGGAATTTTGAGACTACTCACTTAGGCAGGTGTGTTTTTGAATTGGTACAATTTGGAGTTCGTTGGGGCCTTTTAAACTCGTGGAAAGGCTCAGGTGCATGCATCCTACAGAAGCAATGGATACTGTTTATTCACTTACGGAGATTCAAATTGGAGTGGCACTTTCTATGAAGATATTATTAATTAGAGGTGGACTTTTGATTAATGACGCGTTTGACTCGTTGTGAAAGATGTCACTTCGTTGCTTTGATTGATCAAATCCTAAGACGAATATGGTGGATTCCTTGTGCATTGAAGCAAATATTTAATGTGTATTAGATGAAGAAAGTGAATCCCAATTTTAGGTTACTCTTCTAAACAATATTATTGTGCTAATTCAATGACAATTAGTTATAAAAGCTATAACAGCTGCGGCGGTTGTGCTGGATTGTCACTTGTCAGGCGGCGGTGCGCATGATCGGGGAAGAAGCAGTGTGGTATGCTCATGAAGGCATTATTGTGGATGAAGTGTGACCCTTGTGTACCTTTTTTTTTAACTCACACAACCAAAACACAATCACAACATAGGATGAATATAATTGGACGTTACCCTAGTCTAATTATAAGCCCGAGGGCCATTCCACCAAGGGATTTTTTATTTTAAGGGAGTGGAGCTAGAGAATGGTAGTGAGGGGGGCCAATATATGTAGAATATGAGTAAAATTGTTGTTGAGAAAGGGGGAATACATATATAATATATATAGCATAAAATTAAATTATGGAGGGGGCCATGGCCACCTTTGGTCCTGGTGTAGCTCCGCTCCTGCTTTGTGGGACTTAATTTTCGACCTTATTTTGGTGACTTGACAGTTCAATGTTTAGGTCGTTATAGATGATCACTTACCTAACCGTTCAACATTAATTTTTTAAGGTACTTAACTTGGTTGAACTTAAATCAAACAAATGAACGAAAATATTTTGTAGAATTTTAATCGTTCATTGTTAGCGGTGTATTTCAGGATAATTAAGAATCAAGTAATTTATGTTTTTAATTCAAATTTTACAGACGTATATGATCTATCAATAAAGAGATCTAAATTATGAACGGTCTGGAAAATAGGATCACAAAGTAGATTCCACCCAAAAAATGAATTCCTTGGTCGACAAGCCCTCTATTATAATATCCAAGCCAATAAGTTCCAAATAATGCTTATTTGTCAGCCAATGTGACGGTCCATTTCGAGTCCTTATTTATGCAAGTGTCCTTTGTTTGCAGGACCAGAACACCAATTAAGGCTGAGATGAAGTCCCTCCATTATATGCAGCAGACAAGATTCAATGGTCACCATTTTGCAGGTAACCTTTTGTCCTTTGATATAGAATTATAGATAGATGGTATAGTCGAACCAGTTTCCCAATAATACAAACCACACATTTCCTTCCACTTGGTGGTGTAAGACATATCAATTCGTTCCGGCATAGGTATAAACCTTTAATTTGATTCATAGAAACCTTTTACTTTTTCTTTTTGTTTAAGAAGACAATTGAAAATCATTTGGTCATCTCATTCTTATTTCATGTCTAATCGAAACATTGTGATCGTTAATTGGATAAAGAAAATTAGACGCAAGGGACTTATACTAGATGCAAGGAATTTCTTATCTTTGAAAAAATGAGGCGCACATTATCCAAGTGGTACATTACCAGAAACTGAGATGCACTTGCTAGTTGCTACATTACCAGAAACAATAGTCTGTGTCTCTGTGACTCTGTGCTATTTGACTTATCGAATCTAGAACAGTAATAAACTTTTCAGAAAGGGTGCTATGGAGGAGTGGTTGGGACGCCTTGAGCATTTGTGCATATCTCACTTCAAATGCTTTTATTCTACTTTTTCTTGTAGTGCACATTATTCTATTTAGAAGAATAGGGTGGTACTCTTCTCCAACAACCTTTGAGCCGAAAGTGTAAGATTACCAATCCGAAAGTGTGTGATTAACTGATTACTAATCAATTTAGGAATATGTATAGACTCTTGGTCTTTTGTTTAGCAAAGGCATAATGACCAAAGCTTCATATTAGCTTTCTTTTCTTCTTTCCTATTCTCTTTTAAACATTACACATATGAATAAATTGCTAGCAAAATGTGTGTGAGTTTTTTTTTTTTTTTTTGCAAGAGCTATAAACTGCAACAATCAAGCTTCGAGTAGGTAGTGTTCGTCGAACCTAAATATTAAGACAGTTCACAAAATGTTGTTTACTGAAATCTCAAATGAACCCAGAGTTCTGTTTACTACTTTAGCTCAGAAAAAGGGTTCTGTTTACTCTCAACATCACTCTACTTTCTCTCTTCATATATTCCAAGTTTCCAACTAAAAGTCTAAAACCTTCCACATCATGATAATGACAACAAATTAGACTTAGGACTCATTAATGCTATTGATAATGACACAAGGTGTATTCTTTCTAGTCTTTGTCTGATCCCTTCAAGACTCATAGAATGTATTGAAAGGATGGCGATTAACCACCCTGCAATTTTCCCTTATCTCCCCAGGTTGCTCAATCTGCAAGTCACCCATCTTTATCATCCCCTCAACAAAGGCCTTGAAAAATTCTCCTTGATCAATGCTGAACTGCTTAACAAATCCCCTTGTCCGCGGACATGTGAAAAGTGTTTGATCCGAATTCAGAAAGCCTCTTCCGGAAACCAAGTCCTTGAAGTACTGGTTATCAAATATTATAGGAGTAGCATCAAGGTCTCCGGTCACATTTTGGTCCACATTCAAAGGGCAAAGCTTGTTTAACTTTTCTCTGAACTTTGGTTCCAAGGCAGGATCTGGCCTGCAAGTGCCTGACTGGTTGTACAGCCGAAACATGATAGAAAAGCACCGACCTTGGCCGATGGAGTGTGACCCCGAGAGGGCAACGAGGTCTTTGACAGAAAGATTGAACTTGCCAAAGAGGTCAATGAGGGAGGTTGCATTGGCTCTTGGACTTGGCATAATGTTGTCTGAGGCTTCTTGGCTTGCTGTTAAGCTATCCAATCTTCCTAACTTCACTTCCCAATCCGGTCCTCCACTCTGATTAACAAAAAATTATAAGGACAAACCAGAAAAAGAAACACAATTCATGTTGTATAAATATTTCTATAGCATTGGTTATAGTTGAAGGAAATTACAGAGGCAATTTCTAAAAAGTGTCTAATTCATTGTGCAGTAAAAAGGAAAACACCCTTTGGATAAGGGAAAAAAAAGATCCTAATCCATTAAACATCAATACACTGGAAAAGAAAAAAGATAACTAGCTTTCTGACCAGCTTTACTCTTTGCATCCTTTAATTACAGTATCAGCATCATTCATGCACTACAATAGTTGAAGATTACTGCAAATCCCATTTTGACATGGGGTATTTTTGTTGAAGATTTTCAATCATAGTCTTGTAATTTTCAAGTTGCAAATGAATAAAATGAGATTTCACACTTATACTACTCTGTTTGGGTGATGATATAAATCAATAATACTATAAGAGAGATTAATACCAGAGCAACAGCATCTCTAGCAGCCATGATTATGATGTCAGCACAAGAAACAACACCAGGACAGACTTCCTCCAAGGCTTTCTTGACTTCATCAACAACCTCATAAGATCTCAGTGAATTTATATTTGAAAGGGAGAGTTTTTCCCCAAGCATGGTTGGTGTGTCATCAAGTAACATAGAAGCATCACAACCCTACAAGCCATACAAGTTAAAAGTCTTGAACCCACTAACAAAGAGAGAAGTATGATCAAATCAAATTGTATAGCTTTGTATTAAGAGTCTACTCACATTAACAAAGCAATCATGAAACTGGAAGCGCATGACCGAGGCAAGGCTCCGGGGCTCTCTAACAAAAGCCTTCTTCATGACATCTCGGACTATGATTTCGGCCTCCGGACAAGTTCCGGAGTAATAATCGGGGCGGAGCTGCAGGGCCGCCCCGGTTATTATGTGGAGGAGGAGGAGGAGGAAGGGAAGGAGGAGAGGAGACATTGTATTCTGTGAGGCACTATGTTTGTGAATTGGTCCAGTTTTTGTGCATGTATATGGAAAAACTATGGGCGAAAAGGTGAACAAGTTCTTACCCTTTTTCTGTTTCTGGGTTTTGGATTGGTGGGGGATGCAAGGAGGGTTCATAATGGGGTTTCAGAAAAGGAAGATTGGAATTTTCTGGACTCTCTGTGAGTGTGCGCGTGTGTGTGTCGATAAATTAGAGGGCTGTGTAGTGATAACGGGAAGCAGGAGAAAGCAATTTGCTGAGAGAGCCGACTTGTAGAGAGTAGAGACCATAGGCTGAGTGGGGACTGGTGACTGCGTCAACAATTACGACACCCACGATGATGCTCTGACCTCTGACTGACAAGTCGCAGTAAAAATTTCTATTTCTGACGCCATTTTTCAGTTTTGGGGTCTTTTTATGGTATGGATTTTAATGGAAATCTAGCTGTTTAGTACTGGTGGAAAACTTAGCAAAAAAAAAAAAATTAATGCCTCATTACTTCATTAGGCAAGCGTTTGAAGGCTTAATTATTGTGGTATCCATTTGATCAGAAATCAAGGAAAGGGTTTTGCTTTTGGGGTTTTGATTTAATTTTCCTCTGTTTGCTGGGGATTAGGGGGGGTTTGATTTCAATAATGAAACAGATACCTGAACTTGAAACCTATTTTACCAATGTGAAAAGAACATAGTAATGTCAATGGCCAACAAAGTTACAAGATATGGGCTCCAGTGTTTGAAATTGATTATGAAATTAGCAAAATCGCTTTCAGACTATCAAAAACGTATTCAATAGCATTTGACAAAAAGAGTTAAAAGTGTTTTTTGAGTTACAAAAGTTACAAAAACGTTTATATATATAAAACACTTGAAAATGGTCAAATATATAAAGGTGATTGTCATGCCTTTCATTTCAAGTTTCGATAAATTTTGAATTATCATTTCTAATCAATAATGTTTGTTAATTGTTATAACAAAGAAATTTATCCTCGGATAACAAAATTTATGCTCAAATTGGCCTCCATTTAAGTTTCAACGTCCACTTTTATTGCTATACCTCGTTTAGGATTTCAAGAGGGTTCACCAAGACTTAGAAATGACACTCCTTTGATAAAATTAAGAGTTTTTATCATAAACAGTACCTGAAATGCAGACTGTTCATCACTTTGGTATCTGACATACAAAAACTATCACTTTGGTACCTGACATTTCATCTCCGACCCAACTTTGATACCCACCGTCTATAACACCGTTTAAGCCATGCCATTTTGATTTGTTTTCATGGGCATTTTTGTAATTCTCTTGTTTTGTTTTGTTTTGATTGCAAAGAGAGAGAGATAGAGAGAGGGAGAGAGGAAACAAATTTATGGGTTTGATTGTAGAGAGAGGAAGATGGAGATGAGTTTGAGAGAGTGAGGGGGAAGGAAAAAAAAATTCGGGTTTGGTTGAAGATAGAGGAAGATGAGACGAATTTGAGAGAGAGAGAGGGGGGGGAGGAAGGAAAAAAAATTATGGGTTTGGTTGAAGAGAGAGGAAGATGGAGATGAGTTTGAGAGAGATAGAGAGAGGGGAAGGAAAAAATTCTGGATTTGGTTGAAGAGAGAGAGAGAGAGAGAGAGAGGAAGAAGAGGAATAAATCAATCTAAAAAAAAGTCGGATGAAGAAAATGACTAAATTGCCCATGCAAAAAACTCACATGAGCTTGGGTTTGACGGTGTTATTGACGGTGGGTACTAAAGTTGAGTCGGGGTTCAAATGTCATGTACCAAAGTGATAATTTTTGTATGTCAGGTACTAAAATGATGAACAACTCGTATTTCAGGTACTGTTTATGATAAAAGCTCTAAAATTAAAAGGGAAACAAAACGAAAAATGATGGAACACAAGTAAACAAATTATCGAGGCCGGTTTGTGCGAGTGTCCAAAAGTATTTTAAAGGCTCAAGCAAACCTAACACGAGATCTTATGAGCACCGAAATTGCTTCTTTTTTTATTTAGTCAAATTGAAATTAAAAAAAATTCGGGAACACTTATTCGTCGCTACTAATTATTCAATATATATATATATATATTTAAAATTTGAAGAAATGTAGGATTTAGTCATTAGGACTCTTGGACTCTATGATTAAACAATGCGAACAAGCTTTAGCAATGTATTATCCATCGAAATTAGATTTTCGCTTAATTTGGGTGGATGGTGCGAAATTGAGAATGTTTTTTTGGTAACACATGATTTAATTAAAAAATAGCATCTTAAAAGTTCCGAATGCTAGTTTGTGTGAGTCTTAAAAAATATTTTAAAGTCTCAAGAAAACCCAATGCGAGATCTTACAGCCATCATAGACTTCTTCTTTTTTTCGTCAAATTGAAATAATTTTTTTGGAACATCTGTAGCGATGCAAGATGTTTAAAATAAATATATACTTTTTTATTTTAAAATTTGATCAAATAAAAAAAGTTATGTATTAGGGCTCTTGGATTCTATGATTAAACAATACAAACAAAATTTGACAACATATTATTAATAAAGTGTTTTTAGAAACATATCAAATGAACACAATAGGGGTGAAAAATACGAAACAAGTCTTGCATGTGACCTGAGTTTAATGAAAAATTTGGATGGAATTATGAGATTTGATGATAGGGGATAAATAAATAAAATAATTATTGAGTCCAAAAGGTGTTCCCAATTTGTTTGATGGAATTATGCATAATTACTTTATTTATTTATTTCGTCGAGTCCTAGAGGTGTTTAATCATGGAATTATGAAATTTGATGATAGGGGATAAATAAATAAAGTAATTATGCATAATTACACCTAAATTTGCAATTTCAATAAATTGTCCTTATTTTTTCATTTCTGTTAAATATTTATTGAAATTGCAAAATATTTAACAGAAATGAAAAAATAAGGCCAATTGCCTACTTTGCCTTCCCTAATGGGCCGAGTAATATGACCCACAGACCAGCCCAAACCTAAACCTCCCGGGGCACAAGAATCCGATTTACTGTCCCTCCAAAACCCACAGCATATCGAGCGCAGCAACCAACTGCTTTCTCTGGGTTCGCTCAGACCAAACATCAAGCAGTTAATCCGCAGCCAAAAATGGGCAGAGGCAGAGGAGGTTCACGCACTCAGAGACGCCATTTCCGTCAGAACAGAGAGAACGTCTGGAAGCGTACAAAGCCCGATCCTTCTTCTGAAAGCAACAATGAAAACAATGGCCGCGACCCTTCTTGGCAGCCCTTTGCCACTCAAAACCCCGCATTCGAGGAGTACTATAAGGTATATATTTTGTATGATTTGTATGCTTTTATAAGGTAATAAAGCTTGAATCTTTGTTGCTGTAGAGTGATAAAGCTTGTTCCTTTTCTTGTGTATAATGGTTGTAGGAGCAAGGGATAGTGGCCCCAGAAGAGTGGGATTTGTTCATGGAAGTTCTTCGAAAGCCGTTGCCGGCTGCTTTTAGAATCAATTCAAGGTAATTTGTGAACTACTATTAACTCAAAAGAATATTTTTGTTGATTAAAAGCTTCAATTGCAGTAGTGTTTATGTGTGGTCATTGACTGAATCATATGTTTCTTTGTATGTAATTTTGCAGTAGCCAATTTTGCTCGGACATCCGAAACCAGTTGGAGAGTGACTTTATGATATCTCTTCAATCTGAGGTTGGTTGCTTTGTATCTGTAGTGCAGTGACAGACTTAGTCGTGTTGCCACATTTAAATATGGTTGTTGTTATTTTAAGGCATTTATGGTTTTTGCATATTTTTGATTATGTGAGCTACACTGTTCAGGTGAGTGAAGGGGGTGAACCGCAGCCTATTAGGCCTTTGCCTTGGTACCCTGAGAATCTTGCTTGGCATTCCAATTTTTCTCGCATGCAGCTGAGGAAGAACCAAACTCTTGAGAGGTAAATTTTGTGTGAGGATATTGTGTACCATTAGTGGTGAATACCTGCCTAGAACCGACGTAAGCTATGATGTGTTTGAAGATGCTGAAGGTCCAATTTTAGATGCTCCTAGTACGGTCATTATATATACCCCTTGTCCTGTAGTTGTTTGCAATCAGATGTATGGCTGTCCATGGCTCTTTTTCTCCCCTGAGTTCCTATATGAGTAGAATGTATCTACCCTAACAATTTTGCTGGTTTACGAGTCAATCCAACTTCAATTCGGTGTACACAGAATTTGACCGAGTTGCTATAATGCTATCAAGTCACTCGATTCATTGCTCTTTCCAATAATTTTTATCTCTTTGTTCCTAGTTCTGATGATATGATTTTCTCAGGTTCCATGAGTTTTTAAAGCTTGAAAATGAGATCGGAAACATCACAAGACAGGAGGCTGTTAGCATGGTGGGCCAATGATATATACTGTTTGTTCTTTTATGGTTTAAATACTGTTAATGGGTTGTAATATTTGTTTGTGATGTTTTGGGTGTTTCAGTAGAAGTTCACTTTATCGTAATGCTCAAGTATTCAGTCATGCTCTTTTTCTTTTTGATGATACAGGTACCTCCTCTATTCCTTGATGTACGTCCAGAACATTTTATACTCGATAGTAAGCAACTTATGTTATCTTTATCATCTCTCTCTCTCTCTCTCCAAATTATGCAAAGTTTAAAACCTTGTTGACCAAATGATAAGATTTGGAATTTTTAGCAATAGGAGAAAATGTAATTGGTTCTTTCTGTAATGAATTTCTGAGCTTCTTCTTCTTGTTGGAGTTTTGAGTGAAAAAGTAGTTGGATTAGAGATGAATGATGTCTCGTGAGTTTTTTTTTTTCCCGGACAGTTCTTTGTTTTTCTTAGTTCTGTGAAGAAGCCTATAACAGTATTTCATCTCTTATTTTTCTAGTATAAAGATGTGGCAGATTATCGTTGAATTACTTTTTTCAACAAGACTGCACTTTCTGACTATATGCTGCACTTTTCTCAGTGTGTGCTGCACCAGGTTCAAAAACATTCCAATTGCTTGAGATTATACACAGATCAACAAAACCAGGATCCCTACCTGATGGACTCGTATGCATCCCCTAAATTCCTGTTTTATGTTCATTCTTTCAGCTCCTATTTGTCTATTCTGTCTTCTCTTCGGTTAAGTGTAGTAGAATCCCTTTCAATCTCCTATTTAATTCTCCTAGTTAGTAAGAATCCTTCTCGTTCTACTGCCACATATGAAATGATTCCTTGTTTTCCTTTCCCGTCAATTAAGGTTGTAGCGAATGATCTTGATGTCCAAAGGTGCAATCTACTCATCCATCAAACAAAAAGAATGTGCACAGCCAATTTGATAGTCACGAATCATGAAGCTCAGCACTTCCCTGGCTGCCGTTCAAACAAAAAATGCTCTAGTGGAGCTGAAATAGGAACGGAACCGGAGCCACCCATCAGTCAACTTGTCTTTGATCGTGTTTTATGTGATGTCCCTTGTAGTGGCGATGGTACCCTCCGCAAGGCTCCTGATATCTGGAGGAAATGGTAGAACCTTTATTCTCAGCAATAATTCTTTTGGCAGGTTGATGAGATTTGTTTTGCTTATGTACAGGCATCCAGGTAATGGCAATGGGCTGCATGCTCTACAAGTTCAGATAGCTATGCGAGGTATCTTTGGTGAAAAGCTTTTGCTCAGAATTTCTATATAATTGTGTGGCTTTCTACTTCTGTGTATTATTCTCATCATCTCATGTATTGAAATTCATATTTTTTTAGGCTCTCTTTGAGATTTTGAGTAACCACGTACAAGGCAAGTCCATTATATGCTTAATGTGTTATAAGTGAATTGGTTAGGAAGCACATACAAGGGAATTCCTATGACTTCTTTTCTTTGGAGTTTGGACAATGCTACTTATCTAGTGGATGCTTATGTTGTTTGTGCCTTTCTCACAGACCACATTTTAACAATTAATGATAACCCAGAATGTGTGAAGATTGATTGTGCAGCATATGATTTTTTTCCTTGATGCAATGCATTTAGTGAGGTAACTAGGGGACTAATGCCATGTGCATATTAGTTTTTCCTTGGATATTGTCACAGCCCACGTGCTCTTTATTAAGTACATTACTTTAAATGTCTCTGGAATTTATCAAATATAAACTTTATGATGATTTTCAGCTCAAATTAGACTATTGTAAATTTAGACCAAACTTAGTCATCGTCTTTCAGTGTCTACTCTTGTTATGGTCAATTAATGGACTGAGGATTTGAAGGAAGGCAATTTTATTTCTTCATCAAGTGAGCATACGAAACGTAGTTAATGCCATTTTATTTATTATAGGTTTATCTTTGCTGAAAGTTGGTGGAAGAATGGTTTATTCTACCTGCTCTATGAACCCAGTTGAGAATGAAGCTGTGATTGCTGAGGTATTATTATGTTTGATTATGTTTCTACACAACAAGATCCAGGATCTCTCTAATCTAGTATAAATGGATTTCGTGTCACCTTTTGAAGATAAAGGAAGAGAAATAAATGGCAATTCTTGGTCCCTCTGCAGTTGCAGTTTTCGTAAATAAAATTCGTGATAATTTTACATTATCATATAGATTTTTATTTTTTTATATTTTTTTTCTTTCAAATTTTTGTCATAGAAGTGTGCCACAGTGCCTGAATAAAGTAATTAACTACGGGGATAATCATTCAAAGATTTTAAGCCAACAGGGTGGACTCCTCGTAAGATTGCAGAGAGCCAGAGAGCTTATAAGTCATGGACTCATGGTAGTTTGTTGTGGCATGCCAACCATGGTGGAAGCATATATTATTTCCCAGTATTGAACTACCACAAATGTCATTGTTCGCCTCTTGCAAACTTTGAAATAGATTGGAGCATTTGGTGTTCAACATATAATTAGTGATTTTCTAAGTAGTTTATTTGCTGATTCTGGATGTTTGTTTTGTTTCATTGTTCAATACTTTTGACCTTGATATGAGTTGCAGAATTGCATCATTTTCCATTCTGCTTCTGTAGTCTTTTGTTTAAATAATTTTTATTATTCTTGCAGTTCTTTAGTCCTGCAACTATGCATAGAATAGTTGTGTGCACTTGTTTTTCACTTGACCTTATTTGACCACCATGTTTGCAGATTTTGAGGAAATGTGGTGGATCTGTTGAACTTATTGACGTCTCTAGTGAGCTTCCTCAACTTGTTAGGCGGCCAGGTCTTAAAAAATGGAAGGTTAGTTGTTGGTTTTTACTTTGTCATGCTAGTGAGTTCTAATGAAAGTATGATGTGCATTATCGAATAAAGAGCTATTCCACCAGTTTGTGTAATATAAATTTTCTTTCTTGGTTACTGAACCGGATGGGATGGATGCTGATATCATTTTGTAATGCTATTAACATGTCTGATGCTATGTCATGCAACCACTGAACTCATGTAGAATTGTAATAAGGTATTTTTGCTACTGTAATTTCTTTAAACGGGAAAACTAAAGAGAAGATAAGATGCCATATTTATCCATTTCTCTCTCCAGGTAAAACCCGCAGGATTTCATAAGTCGCAAGATAGTATCTATGCATCAGTAATATTAGGTGGAAGCTTTTTATCCTACTTTACTGCTTGGTTGATATTTAAATTGCAAGATAGTATCTATGAGTTAGATTAATGTAATTTTTGTGTTTCCTAATGCATCAAATTCAAATACATTTGCTATCTTATCGGATGCCAATGTAGTTCTTTAGATATAGTGGTCAAAATTGCGGAATACATTGGACAAACATTACCTAGTGTGTTGCAATATCAACTTAACTTTGTTTCATTGTATAATTTTGTATTTTTCATTCACTTGGCATTTTAGGTACGTGACAAGGGTCAATGGTTAATTTCTTCTAAAGATGTTGGGAAATATCGCACAAATGCCATTGTTCCTGGCATGTTTCCATCTGGAAGAAGCCTTGCAGAATCAATGGACCACAGTGGTAGTATGGAACAGGAAGAAAAGCATGAGAATGGTGAAAATGGAAATGTTGAAAATGCATTGCAGTCAAGTGAGGATGCTGTAATTTCGGCCAATGAATTAGATGAGGAAGTTTCTTCTTTTCCACTAGAACGTTGCATGAGGATAGTCCCACATGATCAAAATGGCGGAGCTTTCTTCATTGCAGTCCTCCACAAGCATTCCCCTTTACCAGGTGACATCTATTGTCAAAGTCAGATATTTCTTAAGAATTGAAGTGCCTGGGCTAAAATGTTAGTTTGTAGTGTCTTACTATGGTATGAATTGGGAGAATTCCATTCCATGTAGGAAACTGGATCTGTCCTATTCAATAGGTGTGACTTTGGTTTGGATTTGAAGCAAATCCTGGGTTCCCTTGTTCTTCTTCGCCTTTGCTCTTCCTTTTTGTCTTTCTGAATTTAGTTTCTTTTCTTTTGCGTGTTGAGCAGCCAATCAGGGGACAGCTAACCGTCTTGAAGGTGACTTGGGCTCTACAATTGATGAGCCGCTTGTAAAATCACCAACTCAGGATACTGAAGATACAAATGGGTTGCTAGCTAGTTTGGCAGATGATACAGATGAGACATTTACAGAAGCTGCCTCAGAGGCAGAGTTAATTGAGGGTGAACCAGATGGGGCTGCTTTGGAACCTGATGCTTCCATAACAAGTGAAGCAAATGTATCAGAGGCAACTCAAGTGCCTGGTGTTGGGGCAGCTGATCCGAAGAAAACTGGAGGAAAGAGAAAGCAGCTACAAGGCAAGTGGAAAGGGGTTGACCCTGTTGTATTCTTTAAAGATGAAACCGTCATCAATGCAATAAAGACATTCTATGGAATTGATGAATCTTTTCCATTCAATGGCCACCTTGTCACAAGAAACAGTGATACCAATCATGTGAAGAGAATTTATTACGTATCAAAGCCAGTCAAAGATGTTCTTGAACTGAATTTCTCTGTTGGAGAGCAACTTAAGATAACATCAATTGGGCTTAAGATGTTTGTAAGTATTTCCAATCTGAACTTGGATTTTTTTTCTTTACTTTTGAAATAATGTCCTGTCATATGCTTCCCATTCTGGGAGACATGGTTGAAAAAAGTAGTGCAACACTGCCATGCCTGGATAAGTTGATGACTTGCTAAAAAACCCATAATTAGAGAAAATGTTGGACAGAAACAAGAAGACTAAATAAATAATTAGAAGGGCAAAGGAAAGAATATATATAATAGAAAAAGTGAGAAGAGGACCCAGGATATGCACCTCAATTATGAGATATTGTCTATGTGCTTTGTTATTAAAGAATAAAATTGAACCTTATTTTCCTCAAGTGTTGGATTCCGAATACATAGATATGTTATGTTCATCCTAGGTTCTTTATCCTCGCTAAGACTTCTGTTGCAGTCCTGGATTGATGAACAAATACTTTTTTATGTTCATCTGTGATGTGTAAATATTATGATGTTATTTCTATCTAATTTGTCCCCATTCTTTTAGGAACGACAAACAGCAAGTGTCGCAAGTTGTGCACCTTGTGCATTCCGGATATCATCTGAAGGATTGCCACTTATTCTTCCTTACATCACCAAACAGATCCTATATGCATCCCCAGTGGATGTCAAGCATCTTCTTCAATATAAAAGTATCAAGTTTTCTGATTTTGTTGATGCTGAGTTCGGTGTGAAGGCATCCGGTTTAATGCTAGGGTGCTGCGTGATAGTTCTGAGCAAAGGTACATACATAGCATCTTGTGCTCAAGGACAACTATTGCTGATTTATGTTTATAATATATTAGGTATATTGTATATCTACAGGTGGCAAATCCTCGTCGGATCCTATTGAAGTAGACGAGTCAACAATAGCCATTGGATGCTGGAAAGGTAGGAACAGTTTGTCTGTGATGGTCACTGCACTCGACTGCCAAGAACTGCTGGAAAGGCTTTTGATGCGCATTGAAACTGGAAACGGACTTTTGGAGACTAAAGACGAGGCCTCTAATGCCAAGGGTGATGATGATGACATGAAGGATGTGGAAAAGAATGGTGACGAGGAAAATGCCACAGCAGCAACTGAGGGTTAAGTCTTATACTTTATTGTTGTACTCTAATTAGGTTATATTTTTGAGATTGGTTTTATGATTCGATTTGATTTTTTGTTTTTGACATGAAAGATATCTTCATATTTTGCCTCAGTCTTATACTATAGTCGTTGTCTGAGATTAATCATATCCCTCCCCATTGCTGCTTCGTTTTGTCTAAATCATATGCTGTTTGAAATCCACTTGAGAACCCGGTTTTTGCTATTCTCGTTCTAAATGGATGCATTATGAACGATCATATCCTTCACCAATTCGCGTTTTCTATTCTAAATGTATATTCGGTGTTACCTGATGGTTTTTGTTTTTTCCATATAGAAAAGGTATCGCAAATATGAAATATATGGAGAATATCAAATTTATCTTTGCCATTAGTAATCAAACTAAAAAGTCAACTACCATTAGGCATAGTGGTGACACATTTCTTTCAAACAAAATGTTGGTAAAAGTTTCAAGGTCGATTCTCAAGTTTTCTTTTGATAAAATAAACTAAATAATCTAACTAAAGCAAAAATTAATTTGGTTACTCATGTTGATAAACTAAATAATCTACCAACAATGTACCATGTTGGCTTAACCTCACACTATGTACCATGTTGCCCATGGCATAGCCAAGTTAATTTTCAGGCAATCGGTTAATTGTGATTTCCATAGTTGTAACATAACCCTTGACCCGTCTATTGATTAATGAAAGGATCTCTTTGATAAAAAAAAGAAGAAAAAAGAAGATGTATTCAACCATATTAAGGAGAATGTGAAACTATATATTTAAAAGAAGAGATAAGCAACATGCACCTCACAAATCAGCTGAATCTTTAGTTCTTCCTTCCATATCAAACAAGCAATAGCTCATGCAAACTAAACTAAAGCAAGGTAAAAAATATACAAAGAAAATGTCACACCCCTCAAAATTTGCTAGTATTAAGAATTGTGAAAGAAAGCATGCCGTTCAGAAATTGACTGTTCAATCCAATCACAATGATGTACAGCATTTGCTCTTAGCTGGGATCACTTGAGCTGGGCCTGGGATGAGGATCTTCTTACCAGACAGAGAAGCAGGATTTCCATTACCTTGATTTTCGCTAGCAGCCAGGTTCTTCCTGTTGACAATGTTGAATATCTCTGTCAACACAGTCAAGAAGGCAGACTCGACATTAGTTGATTCCAATGCTGAGGTCTCCAAGAAAAACAGTCCTTCCTTCTGAGCAAATTCTTTGGCATCTTCAGTCGGAACTGCACGCTGGTTCTCAAGATCACTTTTGTTGCCTATCAGAATGATAACGATATTCTTGTCAGCATGGCTGCGCAGCTCTTCCAGCCAACGGGGTATGTGATCAAAGGTCTGGCGTTTGGTTATGTCATAAACCAGCATTGCCCCAACAGCACCCCTGTAGTATGCACTTGTAACCGCTCTATATCTGAACAAAATACCATAGGAGAATCATCAGTTGTCAATACACCATTGGTGTAAATTAACAGGAGCCGCAACCAACAAAAAAAAAGAGGAAGTTAACAGGAGTTAGGAGTGGCAAGATCTCAAGTTCACCTTGTTTACATATCCAACCAATATAATTCACCTTCAAATGATGTTATTAGTATATTTACAGTTAAAATCCTTGTAGGAGGAGCAAAAAAAAAAAAAATTCATGAGAAAGAAATTTCCATAGGCTCACCTCTCTTTGAACCTTAGTTAATACTTAAAAGCAATATGAGTGACACAACACTCCAACTACTAGCATATATGCAGTTATTACTAAAGATGATATCGTCAGATGACTGAGAGGCATAGTACATCTAGGACTCTAGGAGACAGCAAACAAAACAGACAAAAGATGAATGAGTTGTCATTTAATATCTACAAACAAAGAACTTTTCTACAAAAAAATATCAATCTAAGAATGTTGGAGAATTGAGCGAAATGGTAGATACATCCAAAATTCAAAATGATAAGTAATAAAGAACTATAACCTCAACAAAGATAACCAACCAGTTTAATTGTCAACCAAATAAAAATGGAGATGCATAAATCTATGCACAATCATGTATCATTCTCAGCCATATGATCATCCCTTCCACCCCCAGAAATAGATTAACTCTGAATTTCCTTAACTTGGGCAACATCTGGAATTATTAGGCAAGAAATCAAGCATACGCAGTGGGAGGGGATGATTTAAAAGTGGGGAAAATCGAAAAATAATTATTCACATCATCAATAATACAGATTCTACATAACCTATAACTTTGTCACAAACTTTGCATAATGCTGATCAATATTGAGAATCAAGCAATACATGGACCACAAAGAAAGAGTACCAGTGTATTCAAAGCATTTAGGGTCCCATATGGATGGAGGGAATTAAAAAAGAGGATTGGATTTGACAACAATATTAAATTTGTTAAAAATAAAAACCATAAAACATTAGATATAGAATTTGACATAACCAGATACAATACATTTAAAATGGATGTGAATTAATCATATGGAAAGATTCATTTGAAATCCATCCATACATAGTATATAGTAATAGTAAGTAACTTAATCCTCATAATGTCGACTAAATCCCTAGATTTCAAATTACTCCATCGAAATTGAGCCTTAAAGTTTATAATCATTTGGGTGGATAGCCATGTCACTATAACCCCATACTCAGTGATTATTGTGATACCAAACCATGGATCTACGATTCTTAAATCCCAGGTCATATTAAAACCTAATATGAAATCTCAACTACCAATCTATGACTACTTTATCTTTTTCCTCTAAAAGTATGAAAACCACATCTAACACATCAATGCAACACTTCCAATGCAATTCACTTCATACTTCTAAAACAAAACTAACCACAACACCAGACACTAGAATTGCTGCAAACTACCAAAACCCAAAAGCCCATGTAGAAAATTGAACAGAAGAGAGGAGGAGATAGACCTTTCTTGGCCAGCAGTGTCCCAGATCTGAGCTTTAACACTCTTGTGCTCAATAACCAGAGTCCTAGTCTGAAACTCGACGCCGATTGTGGCCTTGGAGTCCAAGCTGAACTCGTTCCTTGCAAACCTGGCGAGTATCTGAGACTTGCCCACCGCCGAGTCCCCAATCAGCACCACTTTGAACACATAGTCTATCTTCTGGCTCGAATCTCCATACCCACCACCTCCACTCGCCATTTCCACACTCTCACTCCGAACACACTAGATCGCTGCTGATGCTCCCAACTCTAATAAAGGCTTCGACTTTATTGAACTACAATCCCAAAAGACTCTACCTTTGGTAAGAAACAAAACGATTGTGAGGTGAGAAATATGTGGAGGCTTCCATTGTATCAACTGTGAGTCCACCAACCAGGGAAAGCTACTGTGACGTGGAGGGGTGTTACTGGTTGGGTTGGTGCGGTGTTGGGGGTGTAGTGTGGGCTCGTCTTATTGGACAAAAAATTAATGGAAATTGCAGAGAATGGGCTCGTATGTCTCGGGTGAGTTGTCTTGTCTGCTACTCTGCTTCTTTGACGGTCATGCCAACCTCTTCTTTTTATGTTAACTAGGGCCCAAAATCCCCCTCTTTCTTCGGATTCAAAACGGCAGGTCGGTTAGACCAATCTAATTTTGCGATGCACAATGTGTAGATTAGTAGAGAAAAGATTTGAACTTTATGGATATTTGGCTCGTAAAGGTTGTATACAACTCTAGTTTAGTTCGAGTTCAGATTGATAGTTAAATCTCGACACATAAAAGAATGAATTTTTAACGGTTCAAAAAAAGTATTACGAATAGTCTATGTAAAAGTATAATTTTCGTTTTAGATAATGAACTCCGATTACGTTTGAAAAGGAAAGTTGTTCATACTTTTCGATGGTGATCAAGCGGAGGATGGTTTTGCACGAAGTTATTGTGTTTGATGAAGAGGTTGACGGGATGATGCAGCCCTTTTGGGCTTGGTGCATGTATTCTGGGCGTGGGTGTCGAGTATGAGTCTACTTCACACTTGAAGGTTTCTGTTCTAAGTGAGGATTCTAGCAATCTAGCCCATATTGCTCTCTGCCTCTCTTCTCTACTAGGAGGTTCGAGCTCCGATTGTGATTATCACTACTTGGGAGGATTAGGATTGCTTTATGCACCTCTATTCTGCATACTAGCAGTGCTGCTAAGAGCAACTCCAGCAATAATTTTTACTTATTTTTTTAGCTAAAAAATTATTGATCAGTTTAGTGTTTATAGTTTTTATGTGATATTTTAACTTTTAAAATGAGTAATTTAACTATTGTCACTCCAAAGATGGGCGAGAGAAGGTTCAGAAAAGTTAATAATATTCCTTGCATCATTGCATGCATTGTTTGTACGTCGTAATTAAGGAGGATGTTGTTCACACACAAAAAAAAAAGTAGTTTGTGTGGGAGTTAGACTTTCAGCATCGGCTAAATTTGCATAGTAAGTAGGTTATTACAATTACAGTTCTAACAATTGCAAGTGACCTAGTGGATCAGCGTCTAAGTTGAGAACCTCATTACCTGCGTTTGATTCACGAAGCTATCAAAGTGGCCAGCTATGATGTACGGAAACGGAAACATTTCCGTTTCTGGTACGTTAGAAAATGCTGAAACAACAAATGTTAAAAATTTCAATTGCAAACAAGTCAGGAAAAGTAAATAAAATAATATATAATTATATATAAATAATTAAATAACAAATATCATAATTATATATGAATAACTAAAATAATAAATAATATATATTTTTTCTATCACTTATCTTTTTTATTTTTCTATCTTCTTTTTATTCTTTTACTCTCTCTTTTTCCCTCTTCACGTGATGCTCTCTCTTCTCTCCCCCTCCCACCTGCACCACTCTTGCCTCTTCATCAGCCACGCCGTTCTTCTTCCTCTTCTCTCTCTGATTCATTCTCTTCTACCCGCAAAGCCCAGCCTATGTGGGTTTTATTCCCTCTCTTCATCTGCTTTCCTCTTCCTCTGATTTCACTCTTCTTTTCTTATTCTCTTTCCTTTCTCTTCTTCCCTTCTCTTTCTTTTCCTTCCTCTTCTTTCCGCCTTATCTACATCTGCAAATCGTGCTGTGTTTCCCATTAAATTACAGAAAGCGTTTGAAAACTCAGGTTTCGGCTGCCGACCGTTTCCGCCCAAAAAGTCAACGATTGGACCGTTTCCGCCACGTTTCCGTTTCCGGTACGTAAAGAAACGGGGAACCGGCGGTGTTTGGCCTTTCCATGCTACATAGAGGGCCAGATACTATGCTGCAATGCACAGTTGAAGCATTTTCACATGCACAACAAGGATTAGTCCTTAAGTTTAGAAAACTTTTGAAATACCTTGACTAACGTCCAAAAAAAAGTTATAGTTCTTGAAGTTAGTGGGTGCCATTAATTCTTCTGATAGATGAAGTACCTTAGACGTTAACCCCTAGATCGATGGTTATCAACGATAATTAACTTCAGGCATGGCCGGAGTCGATAACGATGTACAAACACTTCCAAGTGATTTTAGGGTTGTCCAATTCAAGAAGAAGATTAGCCCATTGATTAACATGATAACATCCCATATACAGGAGGCGACCGGCAACAATTGATATATACCAACTTTCATAATTTGTGTTAGTGCATGTATTTACAGGTAGCGAAGGGGGTTTTTCAGATGCTATCTGTGGGTGTACTGCCCATCAAGGTTTGGCAGCTAATTGCTTTCAAATATCAAGGTTTGATATTGTACGCCACCCAAATTAGGGTTGTCGATGACGACTCTGAATACAAACCAAATCCAAATATCAATTAACTCCGACGACCAGATCGATGTGATGTCTATGAGTCTATCTAGCTAGCTATTTAATTGGATTTGGTTTGTGCTTTCATATCCTATCAATGAACCCAAAGAAGTGCAGATTTATAGGGCATAAATCTAGCCTTTCTCTATTTGGTTGGTCTCTATTTTCTATTGGATCATTTGGACATAAGCCAAACAAAATTTCTTTGTTCCCAACTAACATTTATGGCGATATCTGGACATCTGGTCTAGAGTTTTCTATTTGGATCCCAAACATAAATCTGGTTTGGTATGTTTGTAATTGAAATCTATATAAGAACAGTGGAACGTTGGCAGTGAAAAACCAAAAAAAGAAGAAGATCGATATCAATTGATCAATTCAAGCTATCCATAGATGGTTAAAACTCAGGTAAATTAATAAAGATGATGGAAAAACTGGGCGGGGCTGGTTTGTGTTGGAGTATAGAGACATTTGGTTCTCTAACGCACTCTATAACTCTCTATATCTCTGTTTTGAAAAGAAAGGAGGAGATGCTTTTTTTTTTTCGTAATGCATGACCTGCATGCTTAGAGCTCTTTCATTGATACATATATATATAGGACTTACAGTCTTACAACACCATGCATGCATAATTGCATGCCTAACTTAATTGTTTTTTATTACATAAATGCATGTATGCCTAACTAAAGTAGTCATAGACTACAGCTGCATGCTTAACAAGACTAGGTATAATTATTTAATCTAGCAGCCCACAAGATTAACATTGCAACTAGCTTATTTAGACCATTCTTAATTAATGCATCTGCCACACATTAATTAATGCAGCAGCCACACACATATTTACCATGCATTCACACACAACAAGTCTTCGTCTAGAACAGAGCATTAACATTTAACAGTTTGCAGCTGCGCATCGGCATTGTTTGTGAAAGGTGTTAAAATGTAATATATGGTTTCGGAGGAGTGAAACTGTGAAAGCAATAATGGGATCGATACAAACATTTACTATGCAAATTAATTCGTTTCTTTTTTTCTTTTTTGGGACAAGCATGCAAATTCGTTTCTTGACTCAAGCACCATGGATTCACGGTTACCAGCTTCCAGACTTTCCTAATACGAAAGATAAGGGGTTCCTAGTTTGTTTTAGTATAGACTACTATAGAGGGTTAATTAGATACTATTTTAAGGCCTTCAAATATATAGTATCTGATTAACCCTAGGGTTCACCTACATACTGCTCCAAAAAATTAAGAGAAATTGATTTTTAAGGTTTATTGTTTAAGGGTTTACCTTATCTGTGTTGGTACGTATTTCTTGCGTGGGGGTAATCAATAGGGTTTTCTCCTCTGAAAAAAAAAATGCAGCATTTATAAGGCGGGTGACACCTTTTTTGTAATCAGAGTTTGCAATTTAATTAGCTCAGATAAAAAAAGTCTGCAATTTAGTCTGCACTAACAATAGGAAAATTATGGTATAGTCTTTTGGCCTGGTAGCCATTATCAAGTTTTGGGTTAGTAATAGTTGAGCAAAGATGACCCCCTAATTTAGCCAAAAGATGATCACATGCATTTACAAAAAGTTTGTCCTTGATTAATTACCAGATCATCCAAAATCAACTAGCTGTATGGTATCTCGAACCCTGATTTTCCGTCCGATTGTGAAGTAGGCCGGGTAAGCTCTCTAGAAGACTCTACAATTGTGTAATTACAGAGGAGATAGAATATAGTATATACGTACGAAACTACCACGTACATCCATTTTATCAATTTAATTAAGGTGACCATTGATTAAATTCTATAATCTAAACGCTTGATATTGAGCTGGCCATGACCACACCTTAATTTTCAATTTAATTATTTATTCTTATTATTTTTTTAAAGCAAAAATAAAAATTAAAGTTGATTTTCTGTCCAGGAACCTTATTTTTTTGGGGAGTGAAATCAACACCCCAAAATTTGAATCCACACTCCCCCATTTAAATCAAGAATGAGATGCAAATAGTAGTAAAATAATAAAATAGGGGGTGTGGATTCCTATTTTTTTTATATTCTTATTATTTTTTTGAAACCCTGTTGGACAGTTTGCACTAGGTCCACAACGGCTGCAGCGCTCTTAAATTTTGTCATGATAATGAGAAATTATATTGTCCAACTCATCTTGACCAATAAATCAAATTTGAAATTTCTGAAAGATCATCTGAAAATTTCTTCTTTTGAAAAGCTTTAAATAATAAATACTAGTTGGTGGATAGTAGAGTTGTGTATTAATATATAAGTATATAACAGACTGCAACTCTTAATAACCCTTCACCCAAGAAACTGAGAAAGCCATTACCATGGAGTCTTCTCCGGCTAGCTTTCCGAAATGGGCACCAAGTCCAAGCCCCTCGAGATCATTATTATCACCTGTTGAAGACACCAAGGTTGAGGCAAGTTCTGATCATTATGATTCTGCAGAAGATGGCTTATCCTTATCATCTTCTAGCATGGACAGGGTTTTCCCTTTTAGCATTGGATTCAAAGGTACTAGTGCTTCTGTGGTTGAAAAGTCACTAGAAGCTGAAAGTGCTTCTGTCAGAAGCAGTGGTGCTACTGATGTTGAACCTGGATCAAGAAGGAATGGTATTTCTTTGACATGGGTGGACTTGTGGGTTGGAGTAGGTGATGGGAAAAGTGGGCAGAGAATGATTTTGCAGGAGCTTACTGGGTTTGCTCAACCTGGTGAGGTTTTGGCTATTATGGGTCCTTCTGGCTGTGGCAAATCTACCCTTTTGGATGCTTTGGCAGGTACTCAATTATTAATTCCTTTGTATTATTGGTACTGCTCAACCTGGCCTTAAGAATTGATTACTCTGTTGAGCTTCTTGATAAACTTTCCCACATCATATCAATGCAAAATCAATAAAGATCAATAGGCAATAATTCAGACTTTTACTGATGTTGCAAGCTGAATGATTTGATAAAGTCATGCAACTTGGCAGATCCCTTGTGGATTTTTTCTATAGTATGTTTTGCTAGAAGCATTTTTCTCAGAATTGAAACACATGAATTCTTGTTTGTTAATTATAATTCTAAGTGCTTCCTGTAAAAGCACGTGGAAATGCTTTCTAAGGAAGCACCTAATAGGTGTAGGTGCTACTTCAGAAAGCACTAAAACACGCTTCTAGCCGTTCTAGAAACAACATCAAGCAAACTCCAACCATGGTGCTAGTTAGGACACCCCTTGAGCAAGTATTTTGTGACTCACAGTAATGGGTGAGGAATAGGAATAAAGTAGTTTTCAAGTTAAGTCTTGTCCATAAATCCATGTGCATCTATGATTATCAATTATGTTCTCATCAATTTTATTAACAAAAAGCAACTGAAGAAACTTCAAATTAATGCAGGAAGGCTAAGTTCAAGCACACAGCAGAGAGGGAAGATCCTAATCAATGGCCGCAAAGAAACACTTGCCTTCGGAACCTCGGTAAGAAAATTGAATGAAATCTTAACTTGGCACCACTAGTTCCCACTGATCAATCACATTGTCATCTGAATTCTGAAATTAGGTCAACGTGACTCTAGTGGTCAGTTTGAGACCGTTAGAAACTTGATTTTCATGCATTACTTCCTCCTTAATTTCTCAGTGTTTTTGTACAACAGATAAGAATTTGCATACTCTCCTGCTTGTACACTTAGAAACGTTAAATATAGGTCTGATGACTGTTTCTTTATTGGTATAGGCATATGTGACTCAAGATGACACACTAATGACAACATTAACAGTAAAGGAAGCTGTATATTACTCGGCGCAGCTCCAACTGCCCAACTCCATGTCTAAAGCAGAAAAGAAGGAAAGAGCAGAAACGACGATAAGGGAGATGGGCTTGCAAGACTCCATGGACACAAGAATTGGAGGTTGGAGCAGAAAAGGCCTCAGTGGTGGACAAAAAAGAAGAGTTAGCATCTGCATTGAAATCTTGACTCGTCCGAGTCTTCTCTTCCTTGATGAGCCTACCAGTGGGCTAGACAGTGCAGCATCTTACCATGTCATGAACCGCATTGTTAAGCTGGCTCACCGCGATGGAAGAACAGTTATTGCATCAATTCATCAACCTAGCAGTGAAGTTTTTGAGCTTTTCCAAAATCTTTGCCTTCTCTCCTCTGGTAGAACAGTTTATTTTGGTCCTGCTTCAAAGACAGAACAGGTATTATTTTCTTGAAAGAATGAATGTGAAATAATGTATTATTCTAAATTTTTATTACCATAAAGTTAACTTCTTATATAATAATATATATAAGATCACTTACCATAATGTATTATTCTAAATTTCATTACCATAAGATCACTTAAATAATAATATACCTATTTGGTGCAGTTTTTTGCTTCAAATGGCTTCCCATGCCCAACTCTGAGAAACCCCTCAGATCACTACCTGAGAACTATTAATAAGGACTTTGATGTTGTAAGTCTTCTAATCATAACCATCTCTCAATTTTAAAGTCACCTTTCAAGTTTTTTGCTAGTACACAATGCTTGACCAACATAGCATAAATTTACGGAAACTCCAACAGCGAAAAGCTAACTTGAGTATTGAAATTAGGACATTGAACAGGGGCTTGATGGCAAAACAAGCACTGAGGAGGTAATTAATATTCTCATAAGATCATACAAGTTTTCAAATACTTCCAAGCAAGTTCAGCACCGGGTAGCTGAGATTTGCCAACAGGTTAGCTAATACACTAGCTGTTTGGAATGATTCATATTTAATTTCAATCATGCATCAAGTAATCTATTACATAAACGAAGAAAGGTTAATGATTACCTTACTTGATTTACTGTTTGGTAGAAAGGTGGAGCTCTAGAGAAGGGAAGCCAAGCCAACTTCATAACTCAATGCCTGGTGTTGACAAGGAGATCGTTTGTGAACATGTACCGTGATCTAGGCTACTACTGGCTTCGTCTTGCAATTTACGTTTCCTTGTGCTTATGTGTAGGGACTATTTTTTATGATATTGGCTCCACTTTTGGTTCAATACAGGTAATTATGTGAAATTATCGATCAGTCGGATATCTGTCTAGTAATGTTGTACTACATATATATATACTTTAATACCTTCAAATGAATGCATTTTTGCAGGCTAGAGGATCAATGCTCATGTTTGTAGCAGCATTCTTGACATTCATGGCAATAGGTGGATTCCCTTCTTTTGTAGAAGACATGAAGGTTGGAAAGCATTGTTTAGCACTGATCGAAAATATTTATATATGTACGTTCGAATTTCTAATGATCTGATTGTCTATCTGTAACCAACCAGATCTTCGGGCGAGAAAGATTGAATGGGCACTATGGCGTGGCTGCATTTGTTGTTGGGAACACATTTTCCTCCATCCCATACTTACTGATGATCTCTTTAATTCCTGGAGCAATAGCCTATTACCTTGTTGGCCTTCAGAAGAGCTTTGAGCACTTTATCTATTTCGCATTGGTGCTCTTTATGTGCATGATGTTGGTTGAGAGTCTTATGATGATTGTAGCCAGCATTGTGCCGGACTTCCTCATGGGTATCATCACAGGTGCTGGAATTCAAGGAGTGATGATGTTGAATGGAGGTTTCTTCCGATTACCTGACGATCTTCCGAAGCCTTTCTGGAAATACCCTATGTACTACATTGCATTCCACAAGTATGCAAATCAAGGATTCTACAAGAATGAGTTTGAAGGACTAACATTCCCCAGTAACCAAGCAGGAGGTCCACTCACCATTACTGGTGAAGATATATTGAAGAGTATTTGGCAAGTGGAGATGGGTTACTCTAAGTGGGTTGATCTTGCCGTTTTGTTTGGAATGGTAATTGTTTACAGGCTCATGTTTTTGGGAATCATAAAGACAAGTGAAAAGGTTGTGCCAATCATCAAAGCTCTTCTTGTTGTTGCTCCCAAACACTCTGAACAGTTCACAGATAACCCATCCACCTAATCCTCGTGTAAGCAAAACTATAGTTGTATGTACTAATATTGTAGTATATGGAAAATATATGTACATGTACGTATTCAAGTATTCAAAAGAATCAAAACCATGGTACGTTGATGGGATGATGCAGCAAGCCCTTTGGGCTTGGTGGATGTATTTTAGGCATGGGTACGGTGTCGGGTACGTACGTATGAGTCTACCTCAACACCTTGAAGGTTTATGTTCTAAGTGAGGATTCTAGCTTATATTTCTCACTTAGGATCCTAGCAATATATTTCTTCTGGTTACCGACGATAGCTAGCTTCAGGCATGGCCGGAGTAGATGATGACGTACAATATCTATCCCACTTCCAAGTGATACTCACGTACCCAAATTAGAGTTGTCCATACTGGCCGGGTATGTAGTGGGATCACAACAGACCCTTTAAATTATTATACATATATAATTTGTCCTCGCAAGTTATGAATAGTGTACTGACCGTTTTGCCCCTGCATCTTTTCCATTAATTACAGTTTTGCCATTTTCCTAAACTTACTGTTTTGTCCCTCATTGCCTATGTATTTACGGCCCTGCCACCCCTCTCTCTCCTCTCCCTCTTTCTCTTTGCGATTCTCCCTCCTCATTTGACGATTTGACAAACCAACACCACAGACGAGCTCGCCACACCGAGACGAAGGCATTGATATCAGTTTCATCCGCCGTCGTGGCCAGAATCAAAAAATCCTATCGGAACGGCCAGAATTTCTCTCCTTCGTTTCTCTTTCGTTCGGCGTCGTTTTAATGAGCCTAGGGTACCACGAGGTTTCTTGGGATAGAGGGCTTCAAAGCCCACGTAGTTTGGAGGATCGGAAGTCGCCGGAAGAGGTGGTGCCGTGCGGTTGCCGAGGGAGAGGAGAGAGAGTCACGGGGAGAGAGAGATGAGGAGGAGAAGAGGAAGAGGAAAAAAAAAGTTGATTTGACGAAATTGCCCATAAAATATATTTTTTAATTCTTAACCTTTCAAAATTCATAATAGATAGCTCCGCTGTCCGAATAATTTTCCGAAATTCATACGAAGTCATCATGACGTAATTTATTTTCGAGTTCTCAAATTAAACTTATGAATTAAAAAAATTTCTGAAGAATTTTTGAAACTTTTTGATAATAATTGAGTTCCCAAATTATTTTTTTAATTTTTCTGAGGTGTCACAGTAAAGAAGGCTTGCAAACTAAAATTACAAGTCAGTACTGTTGTGTAAGTCTTTTAATAGTAGGCTTAATTGAAATGTATCTTAATTATGTTGTATCTTAATTATATATGTTGAATCTCAATTGATACTACATGTAATTAAATATCTCAATTATATTTTTAGTACTTTTTACATATTTTAAATGTTTTTGAAATCCGCAGCATCGCGCAGACACGTTTGCTAGTATATATTAAATGTTGAAACATGAAGAAGAAGAAGGCTAGCCGATTATGAGTCCACACGATTACCTAAAGCTAGCTTCGATCTAAGCTTTTGATCTTAATGTGACATCTTTTGATCTAAATTTCTCGTAAGCTTTCCTTTGAAATAAAAAAGAACACTTCAAAAAAGAAAGACGTACTCCCCCTTTTACCATGTGGGTTTTATTGTATGAATGGGATAGTACGTATGAGGAACTCTTTGAAACATAAAAGCATAGATATCAATATTCATAAGCAACTTTGAACCTTCTTTAATTAGCTCTTGTTATGGTGTGTTTGGGAAGGCTTCTCTCTTTCCAAAAGCAGCTTAAATAAGAAGCAAAGCCCTTTTATGTGTTTGGTAAAATTAAAAAGAGTTACTTCTTTATTAAGTTTGTGTTGAAGGATACCCGTTTTGTGTGTGCTTATCAACCTAGGAGAATCTAGTTAGTGTTGCATAAGGAATGTATTGAGTAGGAATCCTTTTCCATTATGGATTGTATCTTGTATTCCTCTATATAAAGAGGCACCTATTCATCAATAAAGATATCCTATTCCTTTGCTATTTACTCTCTTGCTTTACTTTTCAATATTCTACAACACGTTATCAGCACGAGCCTCTAGCCCTGAGAAGAAAAAGAAAAACCCGAAAATCAGAAAATCGATTTCCAAGCAGACCACCACCGACCGTTCGATCCTCCCCCGCCGACCGGTCGACGATCGTTGCCCGAAGTTTTCTGCTCTTGCTGCAGTCCTCCTTTTTCATCAATCGCAATTCAACAAAGTTTATTCCAAGTAAGTATTCACTTTAAAACTATTGTTTTCTTCTGTTGTTGCGGTTGTGTTTTTCATCGGGGACTTGCAACCTCCCTTTTCTTCTACCTCCCACTTTCTTATTCATGTGGGATAACCTTTCGAGACTCACCAAACTATGAGAAGTATTAGTGGGTGATCGAGCTTTATATCGCTTGCGATATATGTAAGTCATGAGCCTCCTAATATCATCATGCTATTGGTGATGTTCTCAAGAGCCGAATTGTGGGGATTCGAACTATACCTCCGGATAAGGAATCCGTAGAGAAGAAGAGACCTTGAACATGATGTTCATTGTAAACCTCCGGACAAGTTATCCGTAGAGAAGAGATGACCATATTACACCAAACGTCTCATCTAAATCTAATACTTGGAAACAGTTTTCTTGGGAGCATAGCTCAGAAACTATATTGTGTTTTCGTGGGAAGATTCTATTCCGAAAACTAACCTCAATTCTCTTGTGTTTTTCAGGAATGAGCAACCTGAACAAGTTGGACTTTACGCCTCTGGATACCACCGGTATCGGATACCACAAGTGGGTTCGCGACGTGCGCAACCACTTAAAGGCAAAGGGAATCATCTCGGCCATCCGAGAACCATCAGCCGCCGCCACCACTTCTGCTGCCGTCGCTGCCCCTGTTGCCGCAGCCTCTGGTGCCGCAGCTGATGCCGCACCTGCTCAAGGAGCAATGAGTGCCGCCACTGCAGCAGCCATAGCTCGTGCCACCGCTGAGGAATTAGAGGCTAAGAATGCCAAAGCTATCATCCTCATGATTCGCCACATGGACGAATCTCTACAATCCGAGTACCTCAATGAAGAGGATCCCCGTAGACTATGGGTTGCACTCGAAGAGCGGTTCGGCAATGTCCGTGAATCCCTGCTTCCTGACCTCGAGGTGAAGTGGCAAAATCTGCGCTTCTGTGATTACTCCTCGGTCCTAGATTTCAATTCGGAAGCACTCCGCATCAAATCCCTGATGGAATTCTGTCAGAGGACCATAACTGATGTGATGTTGATTGAGAAGACCCTCTCTACCTTCCCCGTCTCAGATTTAGTAGTTGCAAAGAACTACCGCATTGAAGTGCTTAATCGACGGATCACAAGATTTCATGAGCTCATCTCAGCTCTCTCTGTTGCTGAAAAGCACGAGAAGATTCTTGTGAAGAACTATAATGCGAGGCCCGTGGGAACGAAAGCAATTCCGGAGACCCATTATAGTGGCGCCCCAAGAGGAGGCCGCCGCGAGCGAAACCCTAAACCTAGGGACAATTCTGGACGTCCTGGTCCATACAATCGCTCTGCTCAAGAAGGTAGTCGCCGTACAAGGCGAGGGGGAGGCCGTGGAGGCCGCCCTAGAGGCCATGGCGCCGCCGGCCCTGTGAATCCCACAGGAGCCAACGCCGTGCCCCTTCATAGGGCTGCACCGCATGCGAAAGCTGCCCCTCAATCAAAGGATTCTGGAAATCCCCCTACATGCTATAGGTGTGGGCAAAACGGACATTGGGCAAAGACTTGTAGGGCACTTGTGAGTGTTGCCAATGCATACAAGCTATATCGTGAGGCAACTGAAGTTCACAACTTGGAGCAAGAGTTTGACGAAGAAAATGTCAAGTTGAGGGTTGAAGATTTTAAAGCTGGGAAGAATGATGAAACACCTGACTTCGCTTAAATCTAGTTATTTCCATTGTATTTTGATTTAGCTTTTTTGGTCAAGAACCATATTGAGACTTTGGATGTAAACCATTTTGGCTATATCTTTAATAAAATTTCGAGTTTGATTACCTTCCTCAATTTTATTTTAATTATGAGCTTTTATTTAGGAATGAATTCCGGAGAACTTGAATGTCTCGCTGATAGTGGAACCACGCATACCATTTTGCGACATAGGCAATTGTTTCTGAACTTTACGCCTACATCTTCCACCGTGACCACGATGTCTGGGACATCAAGAATTGTGCGAGGAAGGGGATCTGCTCAATTCCTCTTACCTAATGGCACCATTATTGAAGTCACAAATGCTCTATATGCCCCAAGGGGTAACCGAACTCTGCTGAGTTTTAAAGATATAAGGGCCAATGGATACCATGCTGAAACGCATGATGAAGATGGGAAAGAATTCCTTTGCATTACCTCTAATGATTGCGGTAGAAAGCGCATCTTAGAGAAGTTTATGTGTATCTCTAGTGGGTTATATTCTACCACTATTCGAGCTATTGAATCAAACCATGTCATTCGGGATGACCTCCTTGATTCAAACACATATTGGCTTTGGCACGATAGACTGGGACACCCAGGTCGTGATTTGATGATCCGTATACTGAAAACTTCACACGGACATCCATTCTTTCGAGCTAATCAAAGCATGAATCGAAAGGCGATTCAAGAGGATGGGACAGCCTCGAAAAAGAGATCTTTTCCTGCTGTCCGACTCCTGTCGACCGGTCGCCCCCGACTTGCCGACCGGTCGACCCAATCCCAGGAGCATTGTCGACCGATCGCCGATTCTGTCGACCGGTCGCCCCCGTCCCGAGAGGATCGCCGACCGGTCGACCCCCCTGTCGACCGGTCGACATCTGATGATCTTCGATCCCTCTCTCCAATGCTCACATCCTCTTATGCTTCAGACGCCTCTAGGGCCTCTCGCTCGTTTTGTAAAGCCCGCTCCTTAGGGAAATGGGGACCGAGACCGTCCTATGCAAAGGATTCTAAGATACTTCTCCCATTCTTACAAAGAATCCAAGGGGATATCTGTGGACCAATTCAACCAACAAGCGGACCATTTAAGTATTTTATGGTATTAGTTGATGCGTCGACACGCTGGTCACATGTCGCACTCTTGTCCACTCGAAATGCTGCTTTTGCTAAACTCCTGGCACAGATTATTCGCCTGCGGGCTCACTACCCGGATCATCCCATTAAATCTATCAGGCTTGATAATGCTGGTGAGTTTACGTCGAAAACTTTCGATGACTACTGCATGGCTATTGGGATAGATGTCGAGCATCCCGTCTCACATGTCCATACCCAGAATGGTCTCGCAGAGGCTGCCATTAAGAGGATTCAAATGGTAACGAGAACATTGGTAATGCGCACCAATCTTCCTCTCTCTGCTCGGGGACATGCAGATTGCATGCAGCTATGCTTATTCGTCGAGGCCCATCGCCACCCAAACATTCTCTCGCGCAACAGCTAGTGACCGGGTACGAGCCAAGCATCTCGCACTTACGCATATTTGGGTGTGCCGTTTATGTGCCTATTACGCCTCCACAGCGTACCAAGATGGGTCCTCAAAGACGAATGGGTATTTATGTTGGGTATGAGTCCCCATCCATAATCCGCTATGTAGAACCCTTGACAGGTGATCTTTTTACCGCTAGATTTGCGGATTGTCACTTCGATGAGACAATCTTCCCGTCGTTAGGGGGAGATAAGAATGATAACATTCAACAGGAACGACGAGAATTGTCGTGGCCTGTCCCCATTTTGTCTCATCATGATCCCCCTCCGCACAAAGAGAACTTGAGGTGCGTAGAATTATCGATCTGCAGAAAGTCGCCGACTCTCTTCTGGACGCTTTCTCTGATCTTGCTAAAGTGACTAGATCTCATATACCTGCTGCAAATGTACCTGCAAGGATGGAAGTACCTGAAAAGGGCTTCGGACTCAAAGACGTCGCAAGTGCTACCCAGAAGATTGGGCGGAGCACTGCTGGCGCCACTCCTATTGGAGGAAGTGATGTGGCACAGGCCGCGGCTCCTCCAAAGAAGCGTGGGAGGCCGCAGGGTTCAAGGGATTCGCGCCCTAGGAAGCGGGTTGCAAAGGCACACGACCCTCTCATCATTGATACTCAAAATCCGACCCATGAGAACATTCCGGATTATGGTTATGTCGAAGAGACATTTATGGAGGACGCTCCACCGCAAGAACCTATCCGTGAGAATGTAGAGATCTCAATTAATTACACTAGTGTACATGGGACGTGGGATAGAAACTCCGTCGTAGTTGACGATGTTTTCGCATATGCTTGTGCACGAGAGTTAATAGAGTCTGATGAGATTGAACCCCGCTCCGTTGAGGAATGCCAACGTAGAGCAGATTGGCCTGAATGGAAAAATGCGATCCAGGCTGAGTTGGACTCACTAACAAAGAGAACGGTATTTGGGCCTGTTGTGCCAATCCCTTCTGGAATAAAACCTGTTGGATTTAAATGGGTCTTTGTTAGAAAGCGTAATGAGAAGAATGAGATTGTACGATACAAAGCTCGCCTTGTGGCGCAAGGTTTCTCTCAACGCCCTGGAATCGACTACGAGGAGACTTACTCTCCCGTAATGGACGTCATCACGTTCCGCTACCTTATCAGTTTGGTAGTTTCCGAAAAACTGAACATGCAGCTTATGGATGTGGTCACTGCGTATCTCTATGGGGATCTAGATACGGAAATATACATGAAAGTTCCTGATGGACTTTCATTACCCAAGTCAAGTGGCTCCCGACCACGGAGCGCGTTTGCAATAAGGTTGAAACGCTCACTATACGGATTAAAGCAATCCGGGCGGATGTGGTATACCCGTCTAAGTGACTACTTGATTGGAAGAGGGTATGTGAACAATGAATTGTGCCCATGCGTGTTTATCAAAACTACAAGTTCCGGATTTGCAATTGTCGCGGTTTATGTTGATGATATGAACATTATTGGTACTCTTGAAGAACTAAGAGACACCGCTGAATGCTTGAAATCCGAATTTGAGATGAAAGATCTTGGGAAAACACGGTTTTGTCTCGGTTTAGAACTTGAGCACCGTGATAGTGGGATACTGATTCATCAATCAGCTTATACCCATAAGATGCTCAGGCGCTTTAATATGGATAAGGTCCATCCTGTTAGCACTCCCATGATTGGTCGCAGCTTAGATCCAAAGAAAGATCTGTTTCGTCCAAAGGATGATGACGAAGACGTTTTAGAAGCTGAGGTGCCATATCTAAGTGCAATAGGCGCATTATTGTACTTAGCACAATGCACAAGGCCCGATATCTCATTCGCCGTGAACTTGTTAGCTAGACATAGTTCTGCTCCCACGCAACGCCATTGGACTGGCATAAAGACAATCTTTCGATACCTCAAGGGTACGATTGATATGGGCTTGTTCTATCCCTACAGAGAGACACGAAAGTATGGAAAAATGGGTGAGGAACCCATGCCTTTCGTAGATACTGTCGGACACGGCGATCGACCGGTCGACAGGCTGCTATCGACCGGTCGACGGACGAACAGAACTGTTGATTCATGTGTCCCGCATCCGGATGTTTTCCTTCCATCCGGACATATTACTGGCAGTATATCAATTACCCCATATTCTCAAACACCTAGTGATGTTTTGGTGGGTTTTGCTGATGCTGGGTATCTCTCTGACCCACACAAAGGTCGTTCCCAATCTGGTTATGTTTTTACCATGGGTAACACTGCTATTTCTTGGAGGTCTACTAAGCAGACTCTTATCGCTACTTCTTCCAACCATGCTGAGATTATAGCACTTCATGAAGCTGTTCGTGAATGTATTTGGTTGAGATCCATAATTGGGCACATAAGAAGTACGTGTGGTTTAAGGTCTACCACAGATGAACCTACATGTATCTATGAGGATAATGCTGCTTGCATTGAGCAAATGAAGCAAGGTTTCATCAAGGGCGACAATACCAAGCATATAGCTCCAAAGTTTTTCTATAATCAGCAACAACAAGAAATTCTCAAGATTCAAGTGAATCAAGTCCGTTCTGAGGACAATGTAGCAGACTTATTTACTAAGTCATTGCCTAAATCCACATTTGAGAAGCATGTCAAAAGTATTGGTTTGCGTAAACTATCTGACCTCCCATGATTGCAGAATCAGGGGGAGACGCAGGCTTGAGGGGGAGTCTGTTGTCTTGCTATGCCAAATGTGAAGTGGTGTGTTGCACTCTTTTTCCCTTCGACCAAGGTTATTTTTGTCCCACTGGGTTTTTGTTACTTGGCAAGGTTTTTAACGAGGCAACGCGAGGAGCACCACCTAGTGTTGACCGCACAAGGGGGAGTGTTGAAGGATACCCGTTTTGTGTGTGCTTATCAACCTAGGAGAATCTAGTTAGTGTTGCATAAGGAATGTATTGAGTATGAATCCTTTTCCATTATGGATTGTATCTTGTATTCCTCTATATAAAGAGGCACCTATTCATCAATAAAGATATCCTATTCCTTTGCTATTTACTCTCTTGCTTTACTTTTCAATATTCTACAACAGTTTGGGCTTTCTCAGAGCCAAAAGCAAAAGCCACACTGAAAATTGGTACTTTTAAAAGCTACTTCAAAAACATTGTAGCAGAAGTTTAATGAAACTTTCGTCAAGACCCTTATACCCTCACACTTTAACATAGGGGGTTTATCAGAGTATCTCCAATAGAGTAGTTAAAATGAGATTTTATCTTTCAGTAATATTATAGCTATTTTGCATAAAAAAATCAGCTAAAGTTAAATTTAACTTTTTGTTAAACTGATAGGTAAATTTAGCTAGAAATTCTAAATAGCTAAACTAATACCTATATTTCTCTCTTCTCTTTCTCCACATGTCAATGTATCATTTGATGAAATTTTTTATATAACTAATAAACAACTAGTATTGTGGAGTGAAATTGTTAAATTACTAGTTAAATCTTATTTTTATAGGTATTTTAACTTTAAAAATGGATATCATTATTGGAGATGCTCTCGGCTGCTATATATTTATTGGTTTACTACCCCGAAAAATAAGAAAGAAATTAAGGTTTGGGAGATAATTGCTTTCAAATCATTAAAGAACAAGAAAAAAAAATATATATATATATATATATGTACATTTTGTTATCTCTATTATTTGCAAAGCATATATATGTACGTCAATGGACTCCATACACCCAAAGCTCAAAGGCCGTCATATATATGACGAGCACCCAAAGCTCAAAGGCCGTCATATATATATAGCTAGGCTCTAGCTAGATTGCTAGAACATCAGTGGGCAAATCAAACTCCTTAAATTAACATAAGCAGTTAAGCACACTGATTATGGACAATTGAATAAACGCTACACAATTATCACGTAGCTAGAGCCTAGCTATGACGAGCACCCAAGATTTGTATATATATATAGTTAGTTAGTTTTTTTTTGGGACAATATATATAGTTAGTTAGTTAGTTTCCACACAAACATATATATATATATAGTTAATTAGTTTCCACATAAACCTAATTTTCTTTGACCATGGTGAGCTAGCACTGAGTTCTTTGAAATGAGATACTAGCTGTTCATATCATGGGGCAGGTGAGTGGGATTCATCATATCGTATCCTGCATAAATATTTATGAAGCAAGTACGTACAGCTAGGGTTTTAGACTTAAATTCAGAGCATAGCTCGCAATAATAATGACCAGCAAGTACTGATTTATAGCTGGGTTCTTAGAACATTTAATTACACTAGCTACTCTTTCTGTTCATCCAATTTCAAAAGGAAATGGTGTACGCAGTTCTGGGCTCTAGTATTGCCAACACATACACTCCAGCTAGTTGATGACTCTAAATTTCATGATAATGAATTACAAGTCCCAATGTGTATCTTTTACTTGTGGTTTTAACAAGCGCGCAGTACGTATTGATGAATGACTTCAAAAGTAAAACGCTAGGGCTCATTCAAAAGTACGTATTTTTATTTAAATGAGTCACTGGTCACTAGTTAGGGCTGGCCTAAGAATATGTTTAGCAATGTTAACTATTTTTTAACCAAATTTTAGCTAAAATAGTTAAAAGACTATTTTAACTAGTCAGTTTGAAAATACGTCCACACTAATACTATATTTTTTAACTAGTATTGAATTTAAATTATTTTTTAATAAATAAAAAATAATTTAAGTGTATTTAATAATTACACAAAATAACTAAAAAGAAATATTTTAAATTAGCAAAAATAATAAAGAATATCATCTCGCTCTCTATATTTAGGAGTCATATAGTTAAAAATTAAAATAAAGAGTCAATTAGAAGGTTGATGCAGCTGCTAAAATAGCTGAAAACAAAACACGTTTTTTAAAATAGTTAAAGAGTTAAGACATAGAGTATGCTAAACATATATGCTCTAAATTTGCACTATATACGTGGGTTGTCACAAAGCACAAATACACCTGACCTACATAAGTAGGTCGGGTTAGCTGTTCTGTTTGACTTATCTACTCTCGACATCCTTTTTCATGTATATCGTAACTAATTAAACCAAATAGATAGACATATGAATTAATTATTTTGTATGCTGTATTTAACTATTTTATCACGTAAAAGTCAGAATATTTAATTCAAAATCAATTAGCTGAAAATAAGTCTATATCTTTCATTACATGATCCTTGCTCAACTTTAATTAGTTTCAAGTGGTGAAGGAGTATTTTAAAATAGTTAGTGTAGTGGTTTGACACAAGTTGTCTTAGTAGAGATCTTAAATGCGACTCTCCTAAAATACCGTATGTCTATGTAAACTGATGTTGCTGCATTTGTTGTTGGAAACACGTTTTCCTCCATCCCACACTTACTGATGAACTCTTTAATTCCTGGAGCAATAGCCTATTTCCTTGTTGGCCTTCAGAAGAGCTTTGAGCACTTTACCTATTTTGTATATATTGGTGCTCTTTGTGTGCGTGATGTTGGTTGAGAGCCTTATGATGATTGTAGCAAGCATTGTGCCGGACTTCCTCATGGGTATCATCACAGGTGCTGGAATTCAAGGAGTGATGATGTTGAATGGAGGTTTCTTCCGATTACCGGACAATCTTCCGAAGCCCTTCTGGTAATACCCCATGTACTACATTGCATTCCACAAGTATGCAAATCAAGGATTCTACAAGAATGAGTTTGAAGGACTAACATTCCCCAATAACCAAGCAGGAGGGCCACCCACCATTACTGGTGAAGATATATTGAAGAATATTTGGCAAATGGACATGGGTTACTCTAAGGTCTCGTTTGGTTCCCGAAATTGAGGTCACAGGAAAGGAAAGTCAATCATTTCATGTGTTTGGAATGCAAAAGGAAAGGAAATACTTTCCTGAATGAAGGGAAAATATGGGCGAAATTGGTTCCTTCCCTACTCCAAGGGAATCACTTTCCCTACTTATTTTCCTGCATTTATTACACTAGTTAATTCAACATTAATTACATTACTTCTATAACTAAACTAACAATCTATGAAATTATAAATATTAATTTTGTTTTATATATTATTATTTTTTTGATTCCTTTCTTTAGTGTTGTCAAACACTTGAAAAGAAAACTAGTACGAATTTTACTTTCCCCTTCCTATGGAAATGAAAATAGAAAGAAATTGATTTTTTTTCCTTTCCTTTCCATGAACCAAACGAGGCCTAAATGGGTTGGTCTTGTCATTTTGTTTGGAATGGTAATTGTCTATAGGCTCATGTTTTTGGGAATCGTAAAGACAAGTGAAAAGGTTGTGCCAATCATCAAAGCTCTTCTTGTTGGTTTTTCCAAACACTCTGAACAGTTCACATGACCCCTCCTCCATCCCCTCAATCTAAGCAAAAAACAATAGTTGTGTGTACTAATGTAGTATATAAGTAGAATATACGTACATGTACTGATGTACGTATTCAAGTTAAGTCAATCATGGTCAAATGACTTGGACCAAAATGAAATATATGGTTGTAGTGATAAGGTTTAGTTACAATGTTACATAAATTTGGATGCGAACCACTGTTCAGTCTTCAATCAGATCTCATAGTTGATCCTAGCCTGTAGATGATAAAGAAAAAAGCACGCTCACATGAAAGATAGTTTTTGAGGGACTGTGAGGGACAAATGAATCCGACGGCTAAGATTAAATGCAAATATTGAAATTATAACAACTTAAAACTGTACATTTAATTTCAGCCTTCATATTCACTTGTCTCTCACAATCACTCAAAAATTGTCCCTCATGTGAACACTCATAGATAAAGAAAAACTCTTCATTAATCTTTTGTGTAAGGGCATGGAAAATTGGAAAGTAAGAACTCCCAAGGCAATCTGCTCCATATATGTATTTATTTATTTTTTTTCATTTATTTTTAACGATTTCCTGTTAATTAAGCTCATCAAATAAGTTCTATTTCCGATTACACGAGATTCTTGAGCTCCAAAATGAGGTGTAGGTACTAATTTGGATGTCTGTAATTAAGTGGAAGCCAGATGTGGCAGCTCAGTGCTGTATAGATAAAGAAAAACTCTTCATTAATCTTTTGTGTAAGGGCATGGAAAATTGGAAAGTAAGAACTCCCAAGGCAATCTGCTCCATATATGTATTTATTTATTTTTTTTCATTTATTTTTAACGATTTCCTGTTAATTAAGCTCATCAAATAAGTTCTATTTCCGATTACACGAGATTCTTGAGCTCCAAAATGAGGTGCAGGTACTAATTTGGATGTCTGTAATTAAGTGGAAGCCAGATGTGGCAGCTCAGTGCTGTATTGTTCAGTGCTTAAGATGATTATCAAAACAGTGGTGGCAGCTCATAGTTTAGAACGTATTTTCAATTATGACTCGATTATGGAATAAATCCAATACTCTACATGGAAATTGTTAAAACCAAATACCAGATCGATCACTTCCTAAAGTTAATAAATTAAATCAAACTTCTAATGCATTGCAATTCATCAGTCGAAATTTAATTTACTCCATAATAGTGAAGAGGCTCAACGATCAACGATCACATGCAGAAATCAATCACAACTTTTTAGGAGTCTCTTAACCTACAGCTTGCTTCCATTATTTTTTTTCTCTTTGACCAATATAGCTTTGCTAAGTTTGCTCCCAACTCCCATGAACATTATGGTAGCTTATAGTGAACACCATCTTTTCACCAAAAATGCGGTGTACTGATGTACATGTCTTTACAAGCAGTTTTCTACTATGCAAATGTCGCCATTGAACTGCACCGCCGTACTACTAGGCTCTCTTCCCTACACGTGGACCTGGTACAGTGTAATCATCTGAATTATAAACAAGACAAAAGCAGGGACAGTACTAGTATAATCTTGGAACTGCGGGTCTGAAGAAACTAATTAATTAAGCTTCAGTTTTTCGCCGACACTATTCATCAGTAGTGAACGTACCATAAACTATTCAGCTTTTTCTCTATCTTGAGGCCGTACGGTCCACCAAGTGGACTTCAATGAACGGCCCAGATTTAACAATAACTACCCTTTTTTTCTTGAATGAACGGCCCAGATCGGCTCTGGTGGAGGCTAGAATTTCCGCCGTGAGCTTTGTGGTTAAAGGGAGACCAGCCGCCGGCCATGAACAATGAATTAGCTAGCATAAAGATCTGTTGTTCGAAAGTGACGGGGACTCGATCTGCCCTCATGATTTGCCCTCGATCTTCTCTTTGTTAGGTGCGTCGTGCGTGCATGGAGCCATGCACACTCTTTCAACTCTGCTATTATCGAAGTGCTTATCTCAGCATGACCAAAAGCAATTAATTTGAAAAAGTTCTAAAAGTACTTATGACAATTAGCTTTAAACACTGGTTCGTGAGTAGCGTTGTGCATTGATAACACATTGCAAGTCTGCAACTCTTACTCTTAACACTTCACCCAAGAAACTGAGAGAAAGCCATTTCCATGGAGTCTTCTACTCCGGCTAACATTCCAAGATGGGCACCAAGTCCAAGCCCCTCAAGATCATTGTTATTATCACCTGTGGAAGACACCGAGATCAAGTTGAGTGGTGCTCATGATTCTGCAGAAGATGGCATATCCTTATCATGTTCTAGCATGGAAAGGATTTTCCCATTTAGCATTGGATTCAAAAGCACTACTACTACTACTACTGCTTCTGCTTCTGCTTCTGTGATTGAGAAGTCACTAGAAGCTAAAAGTGTTTGCGTTAGAAGCCGTGGTACTAGTACTACTGATATTGAATTTGGGTCAAGAAAGAATGGTATTTCTTTGACATGGGAGGACTTGTGGGTTGGAGTAGCTGATGGGAAAAGTGGGCAGAGAATGATTTTGCAGGGACTTACTGGGTTTGTTCAACCTGGTGAGATTTTGGCTATTATGGGTCCTTCTGGGTGTGGCAAATCAACCCTTTTGGATGCTTTGGCAGGTATATATACTCAAATATATATACATGTATTGTATTATTTCCTTTGTCTTCTTCGTACTGCTCAACCCTTTGAATTGACAAATTTATTCTAGCTAGAAACAATGTCAAACAAATTCCGACCATGGTGATAGTTAATGGAGACCTTGAGCAAATAATTAATGGTTTTGTGATGAAATAATATGGAATGAGGGTTTAATTACATGTTAATTAAGTCTTGTCCATAAATCTATGTGTATCTAATACTTTGTTCTCATCCATTTCATTAACAAAAAGGGACTTTAAATTAATGCAGGAAGGCTCAGTTCAAGCACACAGCAGAGAGGGAAGATCCTAATCAATGGCCGGAAAGAAACACTTGCCTACGGAACCTCGGTAAGCAAATTGAATCAAACGTGGGCTTGTCACTTGGCACTCTAAAATTCCTCGGATCATAACATTAATTATCATCTGAATTGTGAAATGGGGGGTGATCAGGTTGAGACCTTCCTCTTCTTTTCTTAAAAATTAATGTCAAGATAGAGTTCTGATGTCTGTCTTCTCGATCGATCATTGTACAGGCATATGTGACCCAAGATGACACACTAATGACAACATTAACAGTAATGGAAGTTGTGTATTACTCAGCACAGCTTCAACTGCCTAACACCATGTCGAAAGCAGAAAAGAAGGAAAGAGCAGAGACGACAATAAGGGAGATGGGCTTGCAAGACTCCATGAACACAAGAATTGGAGGTTGGAGCAGAAAGGGCCTCAGTGGTGGGCAAAAAAGAAGAGTAAGCATCTGCATTGAAATCTTGACTCGTCCGAAGCTTCTATTCCTTGATGAGCCGACTAGTGGACTAGACAGTGCCGCATCTTACCATGTCCTGAACCGCATTATTAAACTGGCTCACTGCGATGGAAGGACAGTTATTGCATCAATTCATCAACCTAGCAGTGAAGTTTTTGAGCTTTTCCAAGATCTTTGCCTTCTCTCTTCTGGTAGAACAGTCTATTTTGGCCCTGCTTCAGAGGCAGAAGAGGTATTATTACATTCTAACTTTCATTAGCATAAAGTTAACTTCTTATGAGCACTTAAATAATACATAGTACCCATCTGGTGCAGTTTTTTGCTTCAAATGGCTTCTCATGCCCAACTCTGAGAAACCCATCAGATCACTACCTGAGAACTATTAACAAGGACTTCGACGTTGTAAGTCTTCTTATAATAACCATCTCCCTATTTTAATAGCACTGTACAATATTTTGCAAGAGAAAAATTAATGTTTGATCCTCGTAGCATGAATTTATGGAAACTCCAACAAAAAGTTGACATGAGTATTGAAATTAGGACATTGAACAAGGGCTTGATGGAAAAACAAGCACCGAGGAAGCAATTAATATTCTCATCAGATCATACAAGTCTGCAAGTACTTTCATTCAAGTTCAGCACCAGGTAGCGGAGATTTGTTACCAGGTTGGTTAATAATCTTACGGTCTGGAATGATCCATATATATTTTTTAGAACAAAAAAAAAAGGTTAATAGATGATTACCTTACTGTTTGGTAGAAAGGTGGAGCTCTAGAGAAGGGAAGCCCAGCCAACTTCATAACTCAATGCCTGGTTTTGACAAGGAGATCGTTTGTGAACATGTATCGTGATCTAGGCTACTACTGGCTTCGATTTGCAATTTACATTGCCTTGTGCTCATGTGTAGGGACTATTTTTTATGACATTGGCTCCACTTTTGACTCAATACAGGTAATTTACTGATAATACAGTGAGATATTTTTCTTTTCTACTAATGTTATACCACATTAGCCAATATATAATCTAAATTAATATCTATATAATACCTTCAAAATGAATGTACTTTTTTCAGGATAGAGCATCAATGTTCATGTTCGTTTCAGCGTTCTTAACTTTCATGGCAATAGGTGGATTCCCTTCTTTTGTAGAAGACATGAAGGTGAGTAAGCATAGTTGAGAACTGCACATATATTGATATATTGGGTAAAATCTTCATACGGTACTCAGACTATGATGAAATGCAACTTTTGGTAGATACAAATGCTAGCTTAGGCTGTCCCACGATATTTTGAACTATTACGCTATGCCAAAAGAAAAATTGCTTCATTGGCCGGCCATTATAGTACTCCCGTTCAAATAACATAATGGCTAATAGATCAGGTACCATTAATTATAGTAATTCTCTGAAACTATAATGGCTAATGATTCAAGAGTTCAGGCGTGAGACCAAAAATTAAATAGAACCAAAAACTACATTTCGCGATATTTCAGGTATCTTATGAGGATTTTACCCTACATGTATTATTGTTGTTAATGATCTGACGTCTTTTGTCACCTACCAGATCTTTGGGCGAGAAAGATTAAATGGGCACTATGGCGTTGCTGCATTTGTTGTTGGAAACACGTTTTCCTCCATTCCATACTTATTCATGATCTCTTTAATTCCTGGAGCAATAGCCTATTTCCTTGTTGGCCTTCAGAACAGCTTTGACCACTTCGCCTATTTTGCATTGGTTCTGTTTGTGTGCCTGGTGTTGGTTGAGAGCCTAATGATGATTGTAGCAAGCATTGTGCCAGATTTCCTCATGGGTGTTATCACAGGTTCTGGCATTCTAGGAGTGATGTTGTTGAGTGGAGGTTTCTACCGAAAACCTCACGATCTTCCGAATCCCTTCTGGAGATACCCAATGTACTATATTGGATTCCACAAGTATGTAAATCAAGGATTCTACAAGAATGAGTTTGAAGGACTAACATTCCCCAATAGTCAAGCAGGAGGGCCACCCATCATTACTGGTGAAGATATATTGAAGAGTATTTGGCAAATGGAGATGGGCTACTCTAAGTGGGTTGATCTTGCCATTTTGTTTGGAATGGTAATTGTCTACAGGCTCATGTTTTTGGGAATCGTAAAGACAAGTGAAAAGGTTGTGCCAATCATCAAAGCTCTTCTTGTTGGTTTTCCCAAACACTCTGAACAGTTCACAGTTAACCCCACCTCCTAGCCCTCGGTCTAAGCAAATAAATAGTTGTGTGTACTAAAGTAGTATTCAAGCGGAATTATTTGAAGTCATGTAGAATATTCTGTGTGTACAAGCATAACACAGTTTATTTGAAAAACTGATAATGATCTTGAAATTTAACACACAAAACAATTATAGTTAAAGTCATGTAGAATGCAAACAATCACAAAAAATGGTGACAGTTTGTGGCTCTTTTTATTCTGTGTGTACAAATAATCTAATATCAGTTTTTAGATAAACAAAGTCATGAGAGAATTTATTCACAATAACAAAGAGAATGTATGAGAGATCGACTTGCTATACAACACAAAATATAACATGACACAAGAGATAGCAAGTCGGTCTCTTATTATAGGATTCATATTTATAAGATTCATGTCGTAGAGATTTGAACCGAAAAAGCCAAGTATTGAGATACATCATTAGGTAAGTTGTTGAGCCAAATCCTTGTACAAATATTTTTTTGCCAATTCCTAATTACTAGAAATATTATGTTTTACAGTATTAATTAGGAATTCAAATTTTCTTTTCCGAAAAAGCAAAATAAGTATGCGATCGACTCAGCCAGACAGGCCTTTTTATTCGGGTCTGGGCCACCGAAGTCCAAAAACAAAACCGCTACAAAATATTATGATTAACATCCCAAATTTTTTTTTTCCTAATTTAGCTTCCCAAATAATATTTTTTTGATAACTTTCCTAAATAATCTGGATAGCCAATTGATTCAGAAAACAAAACGAACATCTATATAAAGGATCCCCTGACTTCAATTCTTTTCTCAATTACCAGCCACCCACCCAACTTTGAAAGATGGAAATCCTAAACCTAAATCCCCAACTTCTCTCTTGGACACCGCCAGCCATAACAACGAGACCAAGATCCGACCAACACCAACCGGAAGAGTACCCTTTGCCTCCAGCTGGTATGCTTTTGATTTTTGTTTCCGGCTTTATCCTAATCTTATCGATCTGGTTTTTTTTTTCCTGTGTTCGAGTTGAGGTTTATACCTAAATTTTGTGTATGCATGAAAATTCTCTTTTTATATTGGAAATATTTACTTTTGGTGACTTAATGTTTTTATATAACTTATACATTGGCCTAGCCTTGAGATGCTCCACCGATCCCTTAATTCAGGTTAATAACATGTTCCTTATAGCTAGGTTACTTGATGACTACTGTACGTCTTAATCAAAGAAAAAAATTGGGCCATGCATATACTTTGAATCAATGCATGAGTTCATTTTATTTGTGTATGATAGTCACATAGTGTTCATAGATTTTGAAGTAATAATATATATAGTAGGGATTATAGATGTGATGTTCTTTATTTTTGGTATTTAACAATGGAATTAACATTGGAACCACAAATTAACAAACTGCAGGTAATAACAAGGCAGCAGAAGCAAGTAAGGAGACCTCAGAAACAAGGGCAGAGCAAACAAAGGCAAAAGCGCCACCATCTCTGCAGGCTTGTCGATCCGCACTGTGGCAAGATGTATGAAACTGTTTATTGTCCTAATTTGTCGTGTCGATGGTCCTCAGACCCTTTTCCAGAGTTGGACTGGGACACGGAATCAGAATCGGAATCGGAATCTGAATCGGAACCGGACTTAAAAACAAAGTCGGACCAAGTTGTGGTCAAGTGTGAATTCTTCACTTCAAAAGATTTAGAGAGATTAGTTGCTCTCGCTCGCAAGTATCCAACTGCAAGAGGATGATAACTTCGTGACTTGTATGATCCTTGAACCAGGATTTCGTTTTGTTAACTTTTTGTCTTTAAATTATTGTGGGAACTTGTTATTGTTGACTTATTTTATTGTCAAATAGTTGGTGATCTGTTATATATATAAATATATTTCAGTCTCGAATCTTGATGTTCTTGTAATGATGCTCAATCCGATACGCTGTTAGCTAGTGCTTTCTTTTGGTTTCAATTACAAATCCAAAGAAATTTGAAAAACAAATAAAGAAAAGTTGGGGAATAACTGTTTATGTCCATGAAACTCTAGAGATTATAAGAGCATGTGCACTCATAAATGCTAAGTTCTAAAGTCTAAACTAAAATTTAAACTCCAAAAGTGACATTATTCATCAATTTAGACTTTTTATCACTTTTGTATTTCAATCCATAAAGTTATAATCTACTTTGTTAATTTTGTTTTCAAACAATTTTAACACTATTTTAGTACCTTTAACTTAACTTTTGGTGAGGCTAAGTTTAGCCTCTTAGAAAGGCTAGCTTAGGTATAGCCTAGCCTAAAAAGAGTTGGTTGCATGTGTGTTTGGGAAAGACTAGCTTATAATTTAGTATAAGCTATTCTAAACACCCATGGGTGCACATGCTATAAGGGCATCTCCAACAACCCTTTCCAAAACTCATACTCAAACTCAAATTTTGACTCACCCAAACTCATTACTATTCATTTGAGTTTTTCATCTCCAACAAGGGTGAGTCAAAACTCGTACCCATTTTATATAATTATTTAAAAATATTTTCCTGATTTTTATGTATTTTTTTCTTATTTTTTTATGTTATTTTTTAATAAAAAAGGGTCAATTTATTATGGACCGTCCAAATCAAGAATCAAAGTCATCTCCAGCCGTTGGATGGAGATGACAGTTGGGCATTTGGAAGCAAGCATCGCGCGTTCCGCGCGTAGGCGTCCCCCCCCAAGGCCAGTCGTTCCTCCCCCTCTGCAAACCTGGCTCGCGTGTGTCCCACATGCACAGTAATGGGTTTCCTACCCATAATTCCTTCTATTTTGGGTCCGTTTCTTAGTAGGAACCCATAATGGGTTTTGGGTTTTATTTGTTGGAGATGAGAATTTTGGGTTATAGGTATGGGTATGAGTTTTGAGTGGTGTTGTTGGAGATGCCCTAAGTACGCTCTGAAGTATTAAAAGTTTAAAACCTCAGAACTGTGAGCTGTGCAATTAATTTAATGTGTGACATATACTGCATGTATTGACTATTTTATCCGCACTATCTCTTGAGTTTCAATACTCTAGAGCACCTCTACAAGTTTAAGACTACTTCTGTCCACGTTGCATTGAGAAGGATTTCATCAATACAATTTGTTTCTGGCTAGATCCGGGAGGACTTAGTTAAAAGTGCAAGGTGATGAGAGAGAGAGAGAGAGAGATGACACAAAATATATAGTGGTTCATCTCCCGATGCGGGAGACTACATCCACTTGGAGAATATTCTACTATGAGGAGAGTACATATACATGTGATCAAAGGATCCTTTCTAAGTGGGAGAGGAGCCCCTTTTAAAAGTAAGGGAATCTCATATCCTTTTACATGTTTCCAATGTGGGATGCAATTGCCTATTATGCTAGTTTATTGCTTATCATGAAGCCTCTTGGCGAGTGTGGGAGGGCGGCCTCCCAGTGAGATCTTGACCGGCTTCCACCCCGACGAGGTAGCTTGGGTGTCGGGCCACGCGATGTATGTTGTGCTCGGGGCCCACCATGTCATGTGGGCCCTCAACCCGGGTGTTAGATATGGTTGATAGCATAGTAATATTCATGGTATGTACACAATTTGATGTAAATCAGTAAAAGGAAAATGCAGTCCTGCGGTCCTGCCAATACCAACCTTGAGCTTTGCTTGAAACTAATGTAAAAGCGAGACTGCTTTCTTTAATTTGCTTGTACCATGATTAATCTTAATCAAAGATAGGCTGCTTTCTTAATTGAACGATAAGAAAGAGTGGGAATTTTGTCACTGGCAGAACCATTTAGGCCAAATTATTCTTAAAGTTCGATCATAATTTATTTATTGATTCTCTCTAGACTTTAGGCACACACATTGTTGTCTTCTTTCGTTTTGGTCTAAAGCCCAAATTATTGTCACCACACACAAAATAAAACCGGATGTAAACGTCTATGGCAACATTGGTCTTACAAAAAAAAACACTCGATTAGGTCAACAATGTTGAAAACTTGAAATCCCCAAGTCTTAACTTAAAGGTCACGCCACGTACGTACGCGCCACCTTGACGAACATTATTATAAATAATATGTTTGAAAATGATACTTAAAGAATGATCTAAAATATAAATGGTTTTATTTATTAACTTACACATCGAGATTTAGATATCATATTTTTAATTATATAAAAAAAAAGGTCCTCTCTAAAAGACCATGTCTTTAATCTTTTAGTCAGTCAGTCACCCAACCTTGAAACATCCAAACCCTAAACGTAAATCTTCAACTTCTCTCTTCACACTGCCAGCCATGCATGACAACAAGACCATGCCAGGATCCGACCACCACCAACAAGCAGATCGAGCGCCCTTTGGCTCCGGTTGGTATATATGCATGCTTTTGATTTTTGTTTTAGGTTTTATGTATAGGAAAATAGTCTTACTCTTATGTATAACTTATTACTATATCTACATGTATTTCGTTTTGTTAATCAACCTTGTCTTTAGATTAATTACTATGGGCCGGGAACTTGTTATTGTTGACTTGTTTTATTGTCATTTATCGGTCCCTAAACCCTAAACCCTTTAAACTACTTTCCACAATTCCACCAGATTGCTTTGTAAAGGATTTCATCAATACGATTCAATGTAAAGACTAAAAAGAAAAGAAAAAAATGCAGTTTTATGTAGCCCTGCCAACCCTAATAAGGGTCCGTCGGAGTTAGAAGAGTCAGAGGGCGTAGCTGCTATTCATGAGGTTTAATTGAGAACTTTGAGAGCCTGACTCTCTCGGAATGAGACTGGTACACATTTGGTATATTGGTTATTAAGCATAGAAGTTGTGCTTTCTCTGTTCGCAGTATTTGAAGAAAAGAATAGAAAGTAAAATCCCTTTTTATTTATATGAAATAAACATAGTTCAACACCTTAATACTAGTAAATTAAGTTATCTGGGTCGTCCAGGTAGCGTATTGTTTGCAACAAATCCTCTGAGCTTTTCTCAACATAAACTGTGATGCGTTCAGCACCACCTTGATCAGTCTCTCTTTCTAACCCTAACTGACAAGATAGAAACTTGCCTCCTAGAGCTACTGGATCACGGGGATGAGCTTCCTTGTTGATAAGGTCATAAGAATTCAAAGCATCTTCTTTTGTTTTGAGGATGAATCGATGAAAATAGAAGTCACGCTTCTTTGTTACCAGATGGTATGCAAAAAAATTGTTCTGTGTAATTTCTCCTGTTGGCCTGTTAAAATTAAAACGAGAAAGAAGTTAAATAATTATTATATATTGATCGTATATATATGGAAAGAGTTTCATACCAAAGCGCGCCTATGAGTCCTTTGAGATCATCTTCTGCAACATATGGTTTGTATTTTGTAGAATAAAGCACGAAAATCGTGTGTTCATCAATGCCGTAAAGGTTGTAATGTTCAGAGTAAACATCCAACGGATTTTGACTAAGTACTAGTACTTCTTTGCATCCAGTTCCATCCATATGATATACTGAATATAAAGGCAAAACACAAAGGCACGTAAAAGTGAGAATGAGAAAACAAAGTACTGTTGGGAATGAATTCTTATGTTTATATGTACAGATAGAGAGAGATATTACCGTGAAGTTTTCCACCAGTATATTGATCACCCACGCTTGCATAGAACAAAGCTTTTAGGGCCAAGTTGATAGCTTCTTCTTTGGTCAAGTCTTTGGTTTTGCCATAAGATTCAACGGGATGGCTAGCATAAGCAATCTAAGGTTAGCATATGAAGTAGAATAACAAAAAACAAAACAAAAAAACAATGACACTCGAGAAGTACTAGTAGTCTAGTACATACCCATCACGCAAAACCCACTTTGCATATTTAGCACCAGATCCTAGTGCTTCAATATTTAACTTGTGCTTCGAAACATTATTTTCTTCGTCTAGATATAAACTATAAAGTTCAAAATTCTGCACCCAATTAAATTTAGAATCCAAGTGAGTATAAAAACAAAATATTAAACAAATAAAAGTCTTGCATGGCAAAACTCACTTATATATATTACCTCTTCGCATCCAACTATGATGGTTCCAAACCTCAACTCCTCTTCGTACTGATCCATGTAATCATCTAAATCCTCATGGTCAAAATTCCTCAAATGCTTGTATGCCAAGTTGGCTGCCTTTGCAGCTGATTTAGATGCCTGTGGATCATGTCAAAACAAGTGCTTAGTTTTTTTTTCTTTTATTTTTTGAAGTCAAAATGTAGAGGATGGTTATAGGTGCTAGTTACCTTGTTGTTGACTTCATCGTACATTATATACCAATATTGAACCATCCCTACGAGTGTGCAAATTATTTTGGACCGGGAGTCTAATGGCAAAATTTTTGTCTCCTGGTCTGATACTGAAAAATTCAAAGGATAAAATTAATTGCATGTGTAAAGATAATAAGTACTAAAATGAAGAAAACTTATATATTAGAACTTACGTATAATATCTTTGCCTTGATCGGCATCTGTGATCCTAGAATCAACGGCAATCACGATGCCACCCTTGTAAATAAAGGCAATATTAGTTGTCCCCTTGAGCTTCATTACTTTCCCACTTAATATATCATAACAAATACTTAGCTAGTTGCGGAGCATGTGGAGAAAAGTATTTTATTTTCGCCAATGTATTTTTAGATGAACAGTCTCAATGTGAGAGTTTATTCACAATAACAAAAAGAACGTATGGGAGTTCAACTTTGCTATACATCACAAAAGATAACAAGGCACAACCGCACAAGAGATAACAAGACGATCTCTTAGTTTATCGACTTGTATATTTATAGGTTCATGTCGTAGAGCTTTGAACCAAAAAAGCCAAGTATTGAGATACAACATTAGGTAAGTTGTAGAGCCAAATCCTTGTACAAATATTTTTTTTGCCAATTCCTAGTTAGTAGAAATATTTTGTTTACCGTATTAATTAGGAATTCAAATTTTCCCGTAATTAACACTTTCAGATTTCTTTTAACACCTTTTTCAGATTTTCTCATAACTCATGCGCGTAGTCATAATCTACTGTCCCTTGTTTACAGAGAGTGAATGTGGAACTCCCTTCAAAGCATTGAGATTAGACTAACAGAACACTAAGTTACTTCAATTAAATAGGTTGGTTGGGAACACCATGCATTTTGTTGTGACATACAATCATCGTCAATTCGTCACTCACATTGGCTACGCTATCTATTGGGATTGGCAACCTCTACAAATTTTGGGTATCCCAAGGCATCTGCAATGGCTAAAGATGATTACCATACCAATGTCATATATATGGATGTGGCAGCTCTGGTTTTAGAATCTGGTACTCTACATGGAGATCGTTAAAACCAAATATCAGATTCTTTCACAAAGAAACTAGATCAAATTTGTAATGCATGGCAATTCATTCGAACTTGAATTTGCAGAGAACGGTAAAGAGGCCCTCTATGATTATTGATTAATGATCACAGAAATTGATTATACCCTTTCTAGGGGTCTCTATAGAGAACCTACACCAACCATGAACATTATGGTTAAAGCACTGGCTTGGTTTTCTTTTTTAGGTCTTGGATACAGGCTATTCTTTACATCCAGCAACTCATACTCGGACAACAAACCTCTCTTCAAAACCAGAATCAGCATGAACACAAACAGTTATGAAATGATTCAACTATTGAGTAAAGCACTATCACCCCAAGCATTTTGAACACATAGATTAAAGTTTAAACAGGCATACTTCCCACTCAAATGGTGTCAAGAATTGCCTCCCACTCAGTTTTCAGATGAACACTAAATCAACAATGAGGTGGATTTTACATCAAACAGAACCTGGCAGCCAGCAAACTTAACAAGCCAGCCACTCAAGCTGCACACAAAAACCCAAACTTTCTAATCTTTCTTGCTGAACTGACTCAAAAGACAATATCAAACCACCAGCTGAGCTATGACATTTGATCAGAAAGCTAAAGTTAACAAATTGCTCCTACATCTAATAAGTTAGATCGATAGAAAGATAGATACTCATCTGAGCTACTTGTTCTTCACCGTGATACCAAGCTCGCGCGCAACTATCACAGTAGTGGCCATGTTCAGGAACATCCCATGCTCCACAACTCCGGCAACCTGCAAAATGGCCTCACTCGCCGCCCTCAAATCCTCAATGTCTTTCTTGAAGTACAAGTCCACAATGTAGTTCCCATTGTCCGTCACAAAAGGCTCACCACTCTCCTCCTCACAAGTCTTGAGCTTCGCGACGCAGCCGGCCTCGGAAAACAAGTCCTGCAGCATTTTGGCCGTGAATTTCCAGCAAAACGGCACAACCTCCACCGGCATAGCCAGCCCACTCCCACCCAGGTGATCAACCAGCTTCGATTCATCGACAATGACAACGAATTTTCGACACGCGCCCTCCACCATCTTCTCCCTGAGGAGCGAGCCGCATCGGCCCTTGACTAAATTCAGGTGGGGATCGACCTCATCCGCGCCGTCGATTGCGAGATCGAGGACCGGGTGCGAGTCCAGGTCTGATAAAGGAATTCCCACGGACATGGCTCGTTGATGGGTGTTCTCGGAAGTTGTGATTCCGATGATGTTCTTCAGCTTCCCCATTTGCAAAAGCTCGCCGATACGGTCCACGGCGTGCTTGACGGTGGAGCCGGAGCCGAGGCCGAGGATCATGCCGGACTCCACGTGCTCTACGGCCTTGTACGCCGCGATTTTCTTCAACTCGTCTTGAGTTAGAATCGAAGAGGAGTTAAAAATTCCAGCTTCCATGGCCAATAACAGATAGCGATCAAGGCGTGGAAGAGTGGAAGCAAAAGGGTTTAAGGCAACAGAGCTTAATGAAATGGTGAATTTTTTATAATTTCACATCATATAGAGTATAACCTCTTCTTTTTTTTTTGAAAGGTAGAGTATAACACTATAACTTCTTTAAATTAATAGTTTTGGGACTATCAAAATTCTATTAATTTAGCGAGATATCAATTTATTGATAAATTATTAATTATTAATTTACAAAGATATTTTTAGTTTTTTTGCTTAACAGTAAACATATTATATTTATTCACTTAACAAGTTCAATGAATTCGATTTATCACATCATATGACAAGTTAAAATTCAAAGTAGTATGAGATTCAAAGTACTACAAAGAAGATAAATGTCATTTATCTTCTACAGAGGTTTTGAGCGTATATGAAATCGTTGACAACATAACAGAGCATTCTAAAGATGAAGTTGAAGCTAATGATGATACACAACCTTTCATATCAGTGTCACGCTAGGAAGCACTAAAACATCAACGACACTCCAAAACTTCTTATTGCAATATGAGAAAGAAAAGATTTGGGCATTGGAACAATTAAATATGAGATTTAATTATATTTGAAATTTTAAAAAAATATTATTTATTCATATTTTGAGAAAATTATAATTTATTTATTATGTATTTTAAATTATTAATTTATAAATATTTGGGAATTTAATATAGAAAATATTAAAATGTATTATTTATATTTATGATATTATTTAAGGTGGAGTGGGAAAATTTATATTTAAAAAAATAAATTATGAATAATTTTAAAATAGTAATAAGAAAGAAAATAATAAAATATATATATATCAACCGAAACGGCGTCGTACTGAGCAAACCGTGGCAATTTGCCTTAAATCCAGAGGCAAACGCGAACCTCGTTGAGAAACCTAAAGATCACAGTCAGAGAGACGGGCCACAGAGAGATGGAGGAAGAGGAACATGAGGTGTACGGAGCAGAGATTCCAGACGAGGGAGAAATGGAGGGCGACTTAGACCTCCACCACGCCGACGTTGACATGTCCACCGCCGACGACGACGCCATCAAGGTTCTGATAAAATCCCAAACTTTTTCTTTTTTGGTATAACGGCGGGGCCTAACCCCGAACTGAACAGAAACCCTAGCAAGATTTGTTCTTGTCACAAAAAGCATAAGTATTGAATTAATGTGATGATATAGGAGCTGGACGAGATGAAGAAGCGCTTGAAGGAGATGGAGGAGGAAGCTGCTGCTCTCCGCGAGATGCAGGCCAAGGTTGAGAAGGAAATGGGTGCTGTGCAAGGTTCTTCATCTCTATTTTTTTCCTGATAATTTAGTAGAGCTGTTAATTGTTTCTATTGGAGCTTTAGTTAAATGTGTTGTTTTCAGTATCTTATCTGAGCGTTGTGTTGTTTATTTGGTTACTGTAACTTCAAACATTACGGTGTTTATGTTTACTTTGATTTCGATCCGGAGGTCAGGCTTAAGGATCAAAGCTCTCCTGTGCTACTTTGGCAAATGGATATGAACGTTTTCTGTTGAAAATTTCATTGGATAGTTTAGTGCATACCATACAATCTGTATTGTATCTCAAGAAGCTCAGTATGCACTCTCTTCTGTTTTTCTTAAACTGTGATAGTGTCTCCGTTTCAATGTTTTACAAAACTCTTATGTCCTGAGGACTTTGAATATCCTATTTCTTATATTGCCTTGAATATTTCCTTTGTTTGTTTTCTGGTCTGATGTTTAAGCTCGTTCATATATGTGACTGATTGTACTGTTTTGTGCAGATCCTGCTACTGCAGCTGTTTCTCAGGCAAACAAGGAAGAGGCTGATGCACGTTCTGTTTTCGTTGGCAATGTGAGTACCAGAATGTTGAAATCTCTTAGTCCACTTCCCTCATCTAGGCTTCAATTTATTGTTATAGTATCAAACAAAACAACACGCTATATGTTTTGACCTAATTGTTGTATATTCAATCTACTATTATTCCCCTACATAATTATGAATAAATCTATAGTACAAATTAAAATTCTTGTTTTAAGAAAATCTAAATTAGAAAAAAAAATTAAATTTCTAACCTTCCACATCTGCCTTAATTGAACGTAATTTTTTTCTTTCTTATATGTTGGTTTTCATGTAATGCCTAGCAAATGAACATATACTACTAGCTTGTAGGATATCTTCAGGTGGATATTACAATAATATCAATCTAACCTCTACTATATCTGCTTACTTTAAGTTAATATATGATTTTTTTAGTGATAAGCAGCTTAATTACAAGTACTAGATCATATTTTTTTATGCTGCTCCTTTAAAGCTTGTGGATCTGGGATGCTGGAACTTCACTATTAGTCACACCTTCTAATTTGTAAATTATCTATGCCTCACGATTTTGGTTAAAAAAAAAAAAGATTCATTGACTTCAAAGGATCTGAGAAACTATGCCTCCATTGTTTTCTATTACAAACCATAATCATCCGAAATATGGTACTCTGGTTTTTTGCTACTCCTTGTAATTTGGTTCCTCTCTGTTATGCTTTTCCTTTTCCAAAACTTCTGGAATAGGATTGAAAAGGTTTTGACCCTTGTTAACTACCTCATGTACACCTCACTTAAGTTATATGTATACTTTCAACTTGTGTGGATGCGTATCATACACACCTTGAGAGTCATGGTTTGACTTTATGTCGTACTATGATCGCAGGCTGGTTGTTATTCCTCAAGGTCTCTGTGTATAGGCGCTGGAAATGTTTCAATGTAGATTGAGGGTGGTCAATGTATTCTGATGTATCATTAGCTGTCACTAGAGACAGAATCATGTCTTTTGTATGTTCAAATAAAAAAAAATACAAAGGTTGAAAGATGGAAGGAAAAAAAATCTCAGATATCAAAAAAGAAAGTACAAATAATTGGAAAGGTGAAAAAAAAAACATGAAAGAAAAAAGAAGAATGAATTGAAAAAAAAAAAAAAAAAAAGAAAAAAAAAAGGTAGTTTGGAAATCTACAATATGGTTGAGACGACGTGATTTATTTAGGAAAAAAGTAGAGTGAACTTCACAGAAGATAGTCCAAGAGAAGGATGGGAAAGAAGGAGGTCGGATGTGAATTATGAGGCTTCATCTTCCATACAGGAGAGCTTTGCAAATGTCTTTGAAGAGGAAAGGATGGGTTTGCAACTGTAGTTGCAGAGCTTCTCTGCTGCTGGATGCTGTTGTTTGGTGCCTCTGGAATATGTGCCCATTTATCAAATGTGGTGAGGGGTGCACGATTCTGCTTTCCTATGGCCAAGTTCTCGTATTTGTCAATGGTCTTCACCCAAGTAAAGAAATATTTTTGATTGCTTGAGTGTGAATTTGATCTCATGATATTGTTGTGAATTCTGTTGGCCTTTACAAGATTTCAATTTCTTCCTTCATTTTTTTTTTTCAGATTTCACTAAAGATTATTTAGTCAGTTGAAGAAAGGCCTCTTTTTCGTGGATTGATTAGTGCCAGTCTGTATATCATTTTATTTATATCCTTCTTATGGTGCTTGTATTAGTGCCAGTCCCTTGCACATTGTCTGCTGTGAGAATTTTGTTAAAGCGTTGCAGTCTGTTATAGACCAATAGACCAACAGCTTTCAGAGTTGATTCGATGAGAACTATTGAAGATTTTGTTCATCTTCTGAAAACAAGTATTGGGTGCAAATAAGAGTTATTAAGATAACAGTAAGAATGTACCATGCAGACTTTTTATAGTGTCTTTGCATGCCTAAAAGGACTAAATCATTGAATGTTAGGAGGCCATTAGACCAAATTGAACTATGTGGGTCACAATGTGACAAGAAGTGAATTTGGGGGGGGAGGGGGGGAGTTCAGAATAGAAGATGATGTTGTACTAGTAGTAGAGTGCTCATGATATGACTTGGTTTTCACAAGCTGAATTAGCAGAGATAGATGCAGTGGCTGGCCAGTGGGACATTATAAAAAAAGAGAACGTGATGTTGCCTCGGTAGTAGATTGCTCATTGTATGACTTAAGTTTTGATAAGCTGAATTTGGCATAGATTCCATTTTCAACTAATACTACTTTTGGAGATGGGCTGTTCATTGGTATGGAAATTTTGCATGGAAGAGGGGGGTGGGGGTTGGAGTGGATTTTAGAGAAGAAAGGAATGATGCTGTACTAATAGTTGAATGCTCATTATATGGTTTTTATAAGCTGAATTGGCAGAGATGGATGCCAAGCAGCACGAGTTTAAAGAAGAGAAGGTGATGCTGCATCAGTAGTAGATTGCTCCTTGTATGACCTGGCTTTCGACAAGCTTAATTTGGCATAGATGCCATTTTCAACTTATGCTAGTTTTGGAGTAGGCTGTTCATTGGTTTGGAACATTTAACTAGGGAGGTTATCTGCTGCTGGACTTTGAAATGCAACTTGTAGAAAATAAGTGTAATGAGTACAAGGTGACAGGGGGCATATATCAGTTTGAGGAACTGCTTTGGGGGAGTGGTCCTTAACATACTTCTATGGCGGATGGTTATGAAGAAAAAACCTTTATTACAATGAACATCTATCAGTAATCTTAGAAGTTGATAAGAAATTCTTTTAATTCGTGGACTTGAAAAGATTATTAAAAGATCTCTACCTAAAACAAATGGTTTATGAAAATATTTTTTTTTTCTTATTATCAGTATATGCTTGTGTGACTGCATTAAGGTGTTGGTTCTCCTAATCAAGATAAAAGAAAATTTATGATTAGCCTAATCCACCATATTAGCCTATGTTTTTATGTGCTAGTCTTTACCTACTTCAACCAAGCACTACAGAATCATTTTTGGTTGTTAAGAACTGCTTTTGATTATTAGCCAAAAAAAAAACTGCTTTTTATGCTTCCAAAAGCACTCCCAAACTCACCCTAAATGTGCTCTGATTTTCTTCTTGTTATGAATGCACTTCCACTTCCTCATGTTCTGGTGTATGTTCTCTTACACTGACTCAGCTTTGGCTTCAAAACCTGGATTAAATCATGTTTTACAGGTTGATTATGCTTGCACACCTGAAGAAGTGCAGCAGCATTTCCAATCATGTGGTACAGTTAACAGAGTGACTATACTGACGGATAAATTTGGTCAACCAAAGGGTTTTGCCTATGTGGAATTCCTTGAAACAGAAGCTGTTCAAGAGGCTCTCGTTCTGAATGAATCTGAGTTGCATGGTCGGCAATTGAAGGTAACCCTCTATATTTTCTCCCTCCCTCTTGACATTTCTATCCATTATTTCTGTCATCGCATTTGTTTATTAACTGCTTAATATATCTTTAGGTTTTGCCTAAAAGGACCAACGTTCCCGGTATGAAGCAATTTCGCCCTAGACGCTTCAATCCTTATATGGGTTACCGCTTCAGGAGGCCATATGTACCTCCTTACTTCTACTCGCCCTATGGATATGGGTATGTTCCTTCCGGTGCTCTTACTTTCATTGCTTTCTATTAGTCAAGTGAGATTTTTGATGCATATTATCATTTTATCCCTTTAAATATGCTGCAGGAAGGTTCCCAGGTTCAGAAGACCAGCACGATACATGCCCTACTACTAGAAGTCTGTTTGCATCTGATTGATGGGTACATCATCTAATATAAGACCATTATATTCGTATGCATGGTTGATTTTTGCATCTCCTGGTAGTTCTAGACAGGATCATTATTGCAGAAGTAGTGCGAACTGTATGAATATAACCTTACTGTCATTTCAAGATGTGATTGTGGATTATACACTCGTGTGTGCCATATGAACCAGCTAATAATGGTTTCTTTATGGAAAATACTGTAGCATATTACCTTCTTTTCGTTTGGTTGATTTTATTTCCTTTCATGCGTGTGGTCAACCTCTTTGGTATGGCTTTTAAATTTTAAATATTGTATTCTTTTTTCATTCTTGTTGGTCAAAATATTGTATTCTGTAGAGGTAGTGATAAAAAATGGAAGTAGGGGAAGATCCAGAGCAGCAGAAGTAGCTCTGCCTCTGCTTGTATGTCACTTTTAAGGCCAACCTCGGTCGCTCTTTCATTCATGCTTGGGTCTTTGGTGTTAAAACAAAAAACAAAATGTTGCAGTATTGGGTAAGAAATTCTACTTACCCCTCTCGTACTGTTTAATATCCTTCCCCATGTTTTGGAGATTTCTACACCCATTTTGACGCGTCTCTTTCTTGTTGCCCCTCATTTATTCGTCTCTCTTTTTCCCATCAAAACTTTTCTGCATCATATGCATGGAATTCAGGGATGATTTAAAGTTTTTTCTTGGGTCTGGAAATGAATCTAGGGACAAAAGAGTGGGTTTGTAAGAGAAGGATTTCCATTGAAGAATCTTGGTCACTGAGGCAATGAGTATTGCGTGTTTTGAGTTGGAAACATAAACCAGTGTTATTATTATTTTTTTAAGTGTGGGTTTTCTAAAATAAGAAATTAATCAGAGATCTCTAGTTCACAATATAACAACTAGAACACAAAATTATTGTTAAGCTGGTTGGTTTAGTGAGAGTTAAATTTTTAATAATGTTCTGTTCCAGTTGTCAGTTGAAATATATTTGATGACATTTTTCTATTCATGTTGTGTTCTGATTGGTTCTATAGTATATTATCAAGTCATTTTTCTATTCAGGTATATATATTTGTAGATCTAATTTTGTAATATCAGGTCCTTAATTCAGGTGTTCTAGATACAATATCATTGATAATCAGATTGCCACGTGATAAATGAATTTCTAGGTTCATATATACATTCGTACTGATGAGTACTGACCTCAAGTTGAACTTCAGCTGCAAATCATCAACTTATAAAATGGTTTGATATGCATCTAACTCTCTGGCTTCAGCTGCTCGTTGAATTCTCGTGCCAACTACCTACCTATTCTTGACAGTTGAGAGTTACATCTATCCATCTCCACCAACATTTCATTGTCTTCTTGAATTGCAAACATCCCAAGTTGACAAGTTAGCGTGCTTGCAGCCTTCTAACATATTTAGACGCCAATGCTGCATTAAACTACCTGAATGTCATGCCTAACATATCTCCACGTTCGGGAGGATGCTTTCGACATCAAACGGTATATGAGTATGAGGTTGAGACTGTTTTTCGTAGCCCTTTAGGTTAAATATCTCCAAATTGAATCGTAGGAAAAAATCAATCACGTTACACACCACGAAACAAGACAAAGCATAAGGCGAGTTGGTCAAGAGCAAAACAGAGACATTCTTGTATACAACCGTTGTACTTATGTGATGAGTCACTAATGTGGGTGCGGGATCTATTGCTCCCTAGTGAGCTGCGGATTCACATTAGGGAGCAATGGATCCCGCATTAAAAAGCGATATAAAGTTATAAACTTCTCACAGAAGTTAACAAACGAAAGCTGACCTAGGAAAAACAAACAAAAACTAATGAGTCGTAGGAAAACAAACTATGGCTATTCTTCTTCATTCACTTTGTTTAACATAACCACACTTTCATACACCATAAGTGGCTTTTGGTTTCATTTTATTCTTTCAAAAACGGACGCCTGATCATAAATAAACAAACTCAAATACAAATACAAATACAATTAAATTAATAACATTGAACAGGTTTGATCTCCAACACCTGGCTTTTGCAGCTTGCAATCTTAAGGCACCATACCTACCGTTCAAACCTTTGATCGAGTCTTTAAAAACTGAAAACAACATGGGGAACATATTTTACTACACTATTCTTCCAGAGCTCCAACTTCTGAGGATTTTGTCGAGTTGCTCTTAATTTTTTGATGCCATCACTAGCTTGCAATTTGTAGTTTGCTGGATAAAAACCCATACGAAGTTTATTCGCTACCAAGTACATCAACATTGCCAATAATCTGAAATGAGACAGGACTTCCAAATAAAAGATTGCTTAGAGGCTTAAAGAGAGCAAACGCTGAGTTCCCATCCTTCTCTTCCTTAGTCGTTCTGCAATGATAAAGGCTAGCTCAAGAGCCTGAGAAGCATTGAGCCTTGGGTCACAGTGTGTGTGGTAACGTGAGCTCAGATCATCGAAAGTAACTGTTCGGGATCCTCCAATGCACTCAGTCACATTCTGGCCAGTCATCTCAAGATGAATTCCTCCAGGATGGCTCCCTTCTTGCTCATGAACATCAAAGAATGCTCGCACCTCAGCCTGCAAACAAATACAGTATGACAGTCATGATTACATGATGATGACAATGATGGTGATGGAAGAAAAGTGAAATTTATATAGCTAACAAATTAAGAATGTCCTAGGGTACTGCAATGTTGCATAAGGGATTCCAAACTGCATCCGTTTAGACTTTAAAGACACTTATATCCATTGACTCTATTCAGACGTTTTCTTAGAGCACTTCTCTAAGCACAGTGACGCATGCCTAATAAAGATGCAATTCCCCACAAATTTCCCATTATAACTTCTAAGTCAAGCAAAAAATGACATGCTGATTGAGAGTCCTTAACTAAATAGAGACTAACATTGGCCACCACAGGATAATGAGCATTTTTCACTCTACAGGACATTTCTCGATTATTACTCGACATCATTGGATTGATCACCCAATGGCAATCAATGAGGGAAAAATGATACTGATCCCATGGTAGAGGATTTCAATTCTACTATTTTCTCCATTTTAGAGGAAAAGCAGGGCTACTCTTATTCTTTATAATTGAAAATGAATTTGTCTGAAGCAATATTCCTAGAAGCCATCAATGTTACTACCTATAACAAACTATTAAAAAGGGCAAATACCATGAATTGCTTCAATTCAAGGTGGATGGAAAAAAACCAGTAGAGAAATTATACCAGAATTGCATCAAATGGACGTGTTTTGAGCCCACAGGGTGCCTTAATAGTGTTTCCATGCATTGGATCGCAGACCCAGGTCACAATTTGCCCAGCTTGACGGACAGCCCTAATCAAATGTGGAAACTTGACTCTCATGTTCTCAGCACCCATTCTTACAATGATTGTGATCCTTCCTGGCTTGTTGTGAGGGTTCAGGATTTCAATGAGGTTAACAAGATCTTTTGGATCCATTTTGTTGCTCACCTGCATCAGAAGTATTATTGTTAGCCACTTAACACATAAAGTTGCATCAACCAAAACTACAAATTTTGATTTCATTATACAATTACTGTATGTTAGTGACTGAAAATCCAAAAACTAGTTGTAACATCAAACCTAGAACCATTTACATTTCTCTCATTGTGATGCATTGACTTAACCAATAAGGTAGTTGCATCAATAGGTTTACACTATTATTAGCATCACTTGTGTACAGAGAACCCGGCATGAGAAAGACACTAATAAGAATACGATTGATCAAGAGTATTAGAGCGCTTGCCTTGACTCCAATGGGGTTGGAAATTCCTTTGAGGAACTCAACATGGGCACCATCCAGTTGCCGGGTACGCTCCCCACACCAAAGCATGTGAGCTGAGCAATCATAGAACAGACCAGAGGTAGAATCCTCCCTTGTGAGTGCTTGCTCATAAGGCAAATGCAAACACTCATGAGATGTCCAGAACTCAGTTGTCCTCATGATAGGATGGTCAACTGTAAGTCCAGCAGCAGACATGAATCCCAAGGCTTCATCAACTCGGTGAGCCAGCTCCTCGTACCTATTGAACCACACCAACCACATTTGATTACAAGATCCAATTACATTCACTCTTTCGGGAAATGAAGACTGATCCAATCACAAACCAAATCTAAAGATGGAAGCTTTAAAATTTTATGGCTTTGGTTAGTGCATAGTTACCTATCTCCCTGCTCACTGTGCTCAGCAAAGTCCAGATTCCATTGAGTAACCCTCTGCATAGCGGCATAACCTCCGGTGGCGAAGGACCTGAGAAGGTTCAAAGTTGCAGCAGATTGGCAGTATGCCCTGATCAACCTCTGAGGGTCTGGAACTCTAGACTTCTCATCAAAACCCTCACCGTTAATATTGTCACCCCTGTAGGATGGCAACTTAACCCCATCCTTCTCCTCAAATGATTCCGATCTTGGCTTTGCAAACTGACCCGCCATTCTTCCCACCTAAAAATCAACTCAGTTCTCATTACACTATACTCAAAATTAATCAACCAAGAAAGTTCAAAATTAAAACACAGAAAATGAATGAAATCACTGACCTTAACAACATTCATTTGTCCTCCAAACATAAGAACAACACCCATCTGAAGCATGACTCTGAAGGTGTCCCTAATGTTATTGGCACTGAACTCCTTGAAGCTCTCAGCGCAGTCACCGCCTTGAAGAATGAAAGCATTGCCCATGGCAGCCTCAGCAATCTTCTCCTCCAAGTGCCTGGCCTCGCCGGCGAACACGATCGGCGGGAAGGACTCGATGGTGTTGAGCACAGTGTTGAGCTCCTTCTGATCTGGGTACTCAGGGAGCTGCAGGGCCTTCTTGGTTTTCCAGCTCTCAATGCTCCATTTGCTGGAGCTGGGCTTCGGCGCCTCCACCGGAGCCGCCGCCTTCGGGGGCTTCTCGACGACTGGGGCCTTGCCGCCATCGGCGGCGGCGGCGGCGGAGATGGGTTGGAGGAGCCTCTTCTTGTTGGTGAGGAAAGGAGAGAAAGTGGGTTGGTGAGATTGAGAAGTAGGGACGGAGAGAGAGTGGGTATTGCAGAGAGATTTGGAGGACAGGGTTGTTGGGTTTGTGAGCGCCATTGCTGTGTATCTCTCTCTCTTCTCTCTCTCTCTCTTGCTGTGTGGTGTTTTGAAATTCTAGAGAGAGAAAGAAGAGGGAGTAGAGGGGGGGGGGGGGGGGGGAGAGGGGAGAGAGAGAGAGAGAGAGAGAGAGAGAGAGAGAGAGAGAGAGAGAGAGAGAGAGAGAGAGAGAGAGAGTTGTTGTGGAGGCTCTGAGAATGAGGGGGATTGGTTTGAAGGGGTTTATATAAGGTTTTAGAGGGATTGGGACACTGGAGCGGGTAGTTAGGAAAGGAGAGAGGCAGGGGCATTTTGGGAAATTAGTGTGACTTGAGAGGAGGGGTTTAGTGGGTCACACGGTGATTCAGTGGGAAATTTAGGTGGTGTAGAGGGCATTAGGGACATTTTGGTTGAGAGAGGCTGCTGTCTCACCAAACCGATGGTCGGATAATGCCACTTCTATATTGATCCCATTCATTCATCACCTACCCAAATTTCTTACCTTATTAGTATTAATCCCATCATTTTTCCTCGAGAATTTTTACCATACTAAGAAACATGTGATTTTTCGAATTCTTTAATTGTTAAACCTAATTTTCAACGAATTCAACAGCTAAAAAACTGGTAACAATATATTGCTTGAAAGCATGGTGAAATTTTTTTCGTTTTTCTTCTTCATATTATGCTCGTGTCAAAATTAAATGACGTCATTTTAAGTATATAAGAATAAATATTTGTTGGTTCATGGTATATATTGTTATACAAGGGTATTTTTAAATTTCTGGTGATAGAAACACAAATATGAATTATATTAAGTGATATGAAGCATATCAGGATAATTTAGTTAGACATTATATTGAAATTACCACATTTAGATGCTTGACTTTGGTAATAATTCGTCGCAAAATGTTATGGATTCTCAATGTAAAATTTAATCTCAACAGTTTTATTTGGAAAGACTAACAAAATGATGTAATACACTACCATACTTTATATGCTTAAAAGTATAGACTTTCAGTTATCATATATATTGAGGTATTAGATTCCACAGATCTAGATTCTTAACCAAAATATGTTAGACAATAGTACCAACATATTAGGTTTATCTAGCTACTGCTTCCTTTCAATAGAAAACAAAACTTACCCACTTCGGTAAATTTTGTGGCATGATCCTGTCTTTCTAATTAAGAAGAAAGAAATGGAAAATAAACACTCAATTTTTTTATTTTATTTTTTTGAGTTGGTCAACTTGAAAGTTGGTGATAGTACTCGTGATATCTGCGATATTGATTAAATTTTTAATAAGTAAATTATTTTATTTAAATTTTCTCTTATTATGATCGAGTTCTTTTTTGTGATATATTCAAAAATTTAATTTCATAATGTGCATTAAGATACATTGCAAAGTGAAAAACTAAATTTCCGTTTTTATCCATTTTTCATAAACAAAAAATGTTAATAACAATCTTTGGCCAATTTCTTTTGACTATAGAGAGCCAGAGCAGTATAATAACACTTTTTTTTCTATTAGATTAGACTCTTTATTTAATATTTACTAATTCTCTGCTTTAGGAAAACAAATCAAATACGCGCAAAAGTCACAGCCCTATATAAAATGGTATTTTCGGACCCAAAGAAAATATAAAATGGTTTAACTCGTGGAATCAAGTTAGAGGATATTCATCCAAAGATGCTTGCGTCGTTGAGGATATAGAGAAAGCACGTGGCAAGTTGCACGTGGAGAGAGCAATTCCATAATTTTTCTTGCTTTTTTGTTTTGGGGGAAATTGTTGTTTAAAACGATCAAATTAATTTCAGGCTAAAGGGAGAGAATTAGGTACAGATCTAGGGCTCTAGTCATCTAAGAAGTTGATGTATGTGTCGTTCTTTGGCTCTAATCTATGATATTATTTGATTTTTCCTTTTAAAAAAATTTGTATGTCATTTATTCGGCACCGTTTTACACTTTGATAATTGTCGTTAAATTTCTTATTCCAAGCCGTTAAAATTGAAGACATTTTTGTCCAATTAATAAAAAATATTTTTCAACCTAAAAATATAAATCTGACAAATATATATATATATATATACCCCAATAGAAAAAATGACACATTTTTTGTTTTCAAGTTATTTTAATTTTTTTTAATTAATAGAAATTTTAAACCGAAATATTTAATTATTTTTCTGAAAAATAAAATTCAAACTTTTTATTTTAATATTTTTTTTATTTTTTTATTTTTCAAATATTTGTGTAATTTGACAAAAAATACCCCTGAGAAAATATATTATCCACACAATATTTTAAGATTTTGACAATGAAGTTAATTGCAGTTACCAAAGTGCTAGACAATGTAGAATGTGAGTGATCAAAAATTCAAAATGATATGTTTGAAAAATTAGTGAGTGAAGTGTTGAACATGTCAAATTTTAGTGACCCAAATGATAATTTTGCCTTTTATACACTTGTGTCAAGAGTGAAAAGATCTAATAACAGAATCTTCATTAAATTAGACATACCCAACAATTAAGATTGATGATTAATAGAAGGACAATCATGGTGGAGTGAGTGGTGTTATTCGAAATTAGGCTGGTAATTTTATAGGTGGTTTTGCTTATAGAATCCACCATGTAGCCTTTGCTCAACAGGTGGAATTGTTGGCTATAAGAGTAGGATTGGAATTGGTCCAAGCTTTACAACTTGAGAGAGTGGTTGTCTTCTTGCTGTTCAAGCTATCCACTCAAACTCACCTGATTTGTCTAAGTTTGGGCAGTATAATGGATGATATTCTTGTCCTATTGGGTTCTGACTCATCAATATCAGTTTCTCATGCCTCTCGCTCATCAAATCTGGTAGCTCATAGGCAGATAGGCTTGTTAGTTTTGCTTTTTAATCTGATGTATATTTTGAGTGGTTCACTCATGCATGCTCAAGACTTCATACTGATACCCTCATATATGATTGTAATCGACTAATCATCATTATTAGTTAATAAAATCGTCGTCCTCTTTTTTTTTTTTAATAAAAAAAGATAAGGACCGAGCCCCACTTCCTTTGTTCATCTATGGCCTCCGAAATCTCAGGGACTTCAGCCTAATTTATGCTGCATAGATTTGTAAGAAGACTTAAAATTAATATTGTATCAATAGTTTAATACACTAATTTTAAACATTTCTCATTCCTTGACTACCTTAATTAATATTGTATCACTACATGAATTTTAAACATTTCCTCGCCCATCCCTTGATTGCCTTAAACTCTTAAAGAAGTGCAATTTTCTTAAAGAAATCTCTCTTAATTATCCCTCTCTTTTCTTTATACAAATGATCTGCAGCAGTTGGGCAACTAATTAATTAATTAAAGAATCTCATGACATGGCTCTAAACTACTGTGCTGATCCCCTTTTACATTAGACTTCAAAGTCAACTGTTAATGGGTCGGCCACACTTTGTGTCATGGTCATCCAACTGAATTTCAAACCCAGTAGTTTGCTTTCCAGAATGTCTTTGGCTGCCTGCCTTTTGCCTAGGATCTGCTTTCCAATCATGGCTGGAGATTTGCAGTAATTTCTAGATTTGCACTAGTTTTAAGACAATATATAAGACTCCAACGAATATGGATTCGACTTATCTCCAAAATGGTATAGACCACTGCAACGCGATTATTGATGCAAAACAACAACCATATATAGTGCATATATATATATATATATATATCAAGTCTTCTCTGATAAGAAATTTCTTACTTTTTTAAGTTAAAAGAGTTTTGATCTCAGTCGTCAGAGCAAATCATTTAAAATATATCTGACAGTTGGATCTCACGTCTATTGTGATCTGGCGGCTGAGATCAAATCATTCATATTATATATATATATATATATATTGAAAACAAATTTAAACTTCTAGCCTCTCATGCATACTCATTTAATTTCTAGCTAGTGAAACTGTCCAAAAAACCCATTACGTACAGTTCTAAACGTACCGCACGTATTCTTATGTGCATATGTTTTTCCTTCCATGCTTCTATTTAATTTATAATTTGGAAGCCTTTGGAAGTAATATAACCTAGCTTGATGTATAATATCACACTTTAAACTCACAACGCCTAGCTTACACTAATATATTCCCAAACCAACATTGTTTTTTTTTGTGTGTGTGCATTTAGTACGTATATATCTCCATTAATCACCTTTAATTTCACATATAATGATTTAGGGTTTAGAAGTTAGGTATAGAGTTTAATATTTTGAAACTGCGTTTTGGAAAGGAAAGCACTTAGAAAACAAAGTACGTGAAATTTCATCTGCTCGACTAGTTGGTCGATCGCGATCGAGGTCTGCTGGGCGACCCACATTTAAGAAGCAGCATATGCTTCTTCTGGTACTACTTCTGTACGTAGGGTATGTAGTTGTGACTGTCAAGTATAGTTATTGAGGATTTGAAGGAGAATCCAACAGTCCAACGTACTGATCGATATATATCATTGAATGCAAACAACAGAAGGAAACCAATCGGATATCGACAATTAGATGAGAAAAGTTTGATGGTTGCATATTTGTATTATTGGGATCGATATCAGCATGTTCATGTAATGACTCACAATTAAGCAACAAGAGGTCAACCCAGCAGCAGCAGCAAAGCTTCAACAATTTGATCCTACGGCTCTGCAGCAACAAGATTCAATGCCAATATACAATTATTAAGTAGTTGATCATCGATCAATTTGTTCCTGGATTTAGTATCGTATTGATTATTGTATGTTGTTAGTTAGGATTCAGTGCAATTATTTTATATATGTGAATTCATATATGGTCCAAAAACACAACCGGCCTGCAGCTAGAGCCGCCTGGAAATTGTGGTGGAGGTACCTACAATTCTCCAACGGTCGGGTTCAACTATGTTAATTCAAACCAATCTTAATTATGCACCTAATTAAAACGACAAGGTTTCTTTATTTCTTGCATGGGACGCCCCTATGGCCCTGTTTAACGTGGTAGGACATATGACACCTTAAGTAGCTAGGGTGGAATTATTAATGGAATTCACCTTAGAAGAGATAAATCCTTTACAGACCCGCTAGCTTTGCCTAGCTTTTCAAGGTGAAATTGTTTACCTCTTGGTTTGTTCTTTCTTTATGTATTAGACTATTAGTTAGGCAACCATCTATACATAATGTACAAGTGCATTTTGCAAACTTTGGACTTTCCAGAGAAGGAAAAAAATAAAAAACTTTGAACTACTAATTAATTTGGTTTCTTTTTACTTTGTTTTTTTATAGAAAAACTAAATGTAAGATTGAAATACTTGTATATATCTTGACACAAAAGAAGGTTGAGATTCGATGATTGTTGCTATACTATAGGTGAGGGAACCTAGATATTATGATGTAACTCGAGAAAAGTGTATGTGGTCTGAGTATTTAAACGAATAATCATCGAAACCCTAAAGAAATACCGATAACCAAATACACTAGGGGAGTATTTTACTAAAATGGTCGATAGACAATCAAAGATTAGGCTTCTCGATCTGTTGATAGCTGCCATGATTGTCTTTGTTTATGATTAGTTACGATCTTATGATCCAAGGTTAGTATATTAAAAGGCCACCCAAGGCTAAAACCTATATAATTTAGATTGTGGCCGGGTGGCTTAATTATAATGAACCAACATTGCTAGCTAATGAACCATATTACAATACATGAAATAGGAACTAGCTTTTCAGAATATTAGCTACTGGCCTAAAAAAGCCGATGGTCTTCATGCTGTATAATATTTTTTATAGGAGTAATTAAAGATAGTGTTTTTGTCAACACTTCATCTGCGAAAATTCTATAATACTTGGGAGTTTCAATACTCCCAAGTTCTCAACCCTTGGATCTATCTTTTTCCAACATGCTTCTCGATCAACTAAGTTTAATTAATCACACAAACATTATTGCTCTTATATCTAAAGTTGATCGAAGTTCTTGAATTAATTTAATTACCACATAAGCTTATTGCAATGTTAATAATGAAATCATAACTAATTAGATAAATGAGCCTTTTCCCCAAGTCAATTTATTTTTCATAATATTTTTAGAAGCATGATTTTGGTACTCCACTTTGACATATATTTACCACTTGCATTCTATTTTTATGTAGTTAAAAATGGAGTGTAAGTAGTAAAATATATGACAAATTAAGTAGAGTATGTACTAAAATTACTCTCCTATTTTTTGTTTTCATAGGGTGTCCCTCACCCGTAGGCAATGACTAATCCCTCGAGCCGGGTCGGACTCCATTTAGGGGGGAAGCTCTCTCAACGCTGGATGCTCCATTCACAAGGCTCGAACTCGAGACCTTGCTTAAGGGGAACAAGCTCTTTACCACTTGAACCACCAAGCGTTGGTCACTCCCCTATTTTTATTGCTCATGAGATCAATGCTTTCAGATTTTAAGAATTATGAAAAAAAAAAAAAAAAGCTTCAGAGTCATGAACTTAAAAGCTAGACCCTGGAAAGTTTAATTTTGACCTGTCCGCTGTACCGGTGGTCGGTTTTATGATTTGTGATGATCAAGGGTGCTCCGACTACAACAAAAGAGGGCATTAGCTACAATGGACACGAAACAAAAAGGTGAGTACGTATAACCGTATAAGGCTCTCTTTTGGTAGTGTCCTGTCAGTCCTGTGATCATTATTGTTGGGTTAAACATATACTTGGGGACTAATCAAGTTTAATTTCAAGCTAAGGGTCTTTCTTTAATTCAAGGACTCAAGCAAGCTTGCTCTACGTATGGGCTAGCTGCTCTACTAGATATTAAAGCAATTCTAAATTGTTAATTGATAGTACTAATTAATGGTCTCATTGAATTTCCTTGGAGGACTAGGTAAAATTTACTGAAAATTGGTCATGTGTCACGTTTCTTTGGATATATTCAATTTAATTTAAACGTTTTTTTTTTTTTGAGAAACCAACTTTACACCCGATGCTTTTGCCAAATTGGGTTATAGATATCATTCTACATATTTGTTACAGATATATATATATATATATATATATATATATATATCCTCTTACAGCGAGTCCGATTGAAACTAAAATGGAACATATGTATCTGACCAATTGACAACATAACTCAATTATGAACGTTCATGTTTAAATTTATTTTAAAATTATTTGAAAAATCAGGAATCGGAGATTGTTTGGTTGTGTTCGCTATATAGTTTTATAACAAATAATCCATGATAAGGTTGAAGGATGAATATGGTAATCAAATGGCTAAATAATTTCTGATTTATTTTTTATATCAAAATGATCTTGAATGATGATAAAATATAGAGGTTTTGATTAATAGTTAGAAGAGATGTTGATTAGGAATATATATATATATATATATATATATATATATAGCATAGCCAGTATATATTACTGTTTGTCATTGATATAATTAAGTAAGAAAATAAATACTAATTTGAGTCCTTCGACCTTGTCACACGAGGTCGAGGTGCAATAGACTACGTACGCAATATTGTATTTGCTCGAATAAACCGGCCTCTTGTTTACACCGTACGTGAACTTGAATTGAAGGGGGTTGATATACAACTCGATATAATGCCACCAAGGCAAAGCTGCCAATCAGGGATAGAATAAGCACACTCTAGCTAGTCTCTGGCTTTCATTGGTCTAAGTAAATGGAAATTGTCATTCACATTCTTGTTCTGGTCAGCATTGTTATTTACATTCTTAAATTAATATTGGCTCTCTTGCGCATGTTATGTGTGGATTTGATAGAGTAGTACGTGTGAGAGGTTATATTTGGAGTGCATATATCATTTCCTTTTCTCAACAGATTCAGATCCTTTTTGTTTTACTTTGTTTAATTTTTTTGTTGACACTGCACTCATCTCCAAAATTATTTTATTTTAGGCTTTATTTAGCTAAGCAATACGTAAAAATGAACTTTTTTTTTATTACAAGCTTTGGCAAATCATGGTACATCTTTAACTGAATTGGTATGGTGGGATGAGCCTCCCCAATTTATTTTTTCGCATTGTAATGACGACCTATTGGGTCTTCCTCAATTTTGTTTTCGCTAGTGTTGTTCTTTGATGTTTGTTAGTTCCGGGAGGTTTCGGTTTGGTCCCCCTCTCGTGTTCTACTTCTATTTTCAATTAAAATAATTTCTGGCAAAAAAAAAACCTTTTTTTTATTACACATGCCGGTCAGTCCAAACGCATTTCCAAAGAGAGGAACAACCATCAGAAGAGCATCCCCCATCCCAGCCTGATTCAGTTTATTATTGAGTGAGAAAAAAAAATACAACGTACAACAAGAAAATGACATAAAATCTGGGATGACAGTTGAAATATACCTTAGTATTTTCCTATATATTGAGACAAAAAAGAAAAGCTAGCTTGGTATTCATTTTCTTGTTCTATATGCCTTTGAATTAACGGAACTTTGTTTGTGTTCAGTCGTCGTTTCTTAGCAATGTCCAGGAAACCCAGCTAGCTAGCTAGGCTCTTTCACGACTACATTACTATTTACGTACTACACATGTATGTATATATAGAGTTATAGCTAGACATGATGGAGCTGAGCTTCAATTATAGTTATAGGATGACAAACTTACTCTCATCACAGCACATATATGCTTTCGATTATATGGTCGCCAAGGCAGGAAGTAAGCTTTCATCGTTATAATTCTTCCTGACATATATTGTCATCTGCATCAAGCTTTCAAAGGTATATGTACCTAATTTTGAAACTCATCAATAATCGTATATATTATTACGTCGTACTCTCCTTAGTTGTCTTCTCTAATTTGTTTTCTTGTCTGCATATATAGCTTTTTCTACATATCGATCGATCTTTCGGCCTCCTTGAGCAAGGAGGATACATATCATGTCAGAAAATCTAATGACATCATCGACATTTGAAGTCGAACAAGGATTCTCAACCCAAGATCAGAACTTCCCAAAAGAATCTGCCGGCGAAGTAATACAAGAGACATGTGCAATAACCTTTGGAGTCGACAATACCGGTGCCACGTCCAGTAGACCGTCATGTGCAACAAGCGATGGAGGCGACAATACCGGTGCCACATCTGGTAGACCATCATGTGCAACAAGCGACGGTGGCTACAGTAGTACTGGTCCACCGTCTAGCAGGACGACATGCGCAACAATAAGCTATGGAGTATACGACAGTAGCGGTGGAAGGTCTAGCTGCAGACCGGTGTGTCATCCATTACCACCGGGCCTAGGAACACCAATTATTGCAATTATTCATAGTCCCGAATTTACATTTAGTCGATGGGGCAATTCTACTGAAAACGTTGATGTAGAGACTGGCCTTAATCAGCAACGAGAGAATGATCTGGAGGCTACATATGCTGCAGAAGAAGCAGAAAGAAAACAAAGGGAAGATGCAGCTTCCCCAGTAGTAACCCATTCAAGCCCCAATTCAAGTACCTTTTAAATTGCCAATTAATTTTGAGTCGGATATATATTCATGCTTATACGTATAGTTAAATAATTGTTGACATTATTTTTTTCCTCTTCATTCAAGTTTGTTGGGAATGTTGGCCACTCGGAAAATTTCTTGATAGGGGAAGGAATGAGTCTCCTTCCATCTACTTAGACAACGACATTGCTGTACCACCGAGCGAGCATGTACCAAATAACGTTGCAAATCCATCGAACATCATGTCGTGTACGTTCTTCCAACTAATTACATATGATTCTGATGGATTCTGATGGATTCTGATTACGTACAATGCATGCTTATGAGTTTATCAATTAAAGAAATGAATTTGATACTTGTATATATTGATACTAGTTCTTGGCTATCAATCTGAGCATACCATATATAATACGTACCCTGCAATTATTGAACCCAAGTTAAAAATGCTTTATTGGAACTCTAGACAAAAGTTGAGAAACAAACCCTCTTTTCTTTATAAATAGGTATAGAAACAATATATAATTGGTGGAACATTGTTGCAGCGGTGATAAACAGTGACCTAGTACCCTACGTTCCTCTACATCTTGCTGCTCTCAAAGGTGACTGGAATACTGCTAAAATCATCTTACGATCAAAGCCTGGTGCTGTAAGGGCTAAGATCACAAAGGGTTCCGAAACTGCTCTTCACATTGCAGCCGGGGCGAAACACATATTCTTTGTTGAGGAGCTAGTTAAATGGATGACAGCAGAGGACCTCGAACTGAAGAATGACGTAGAAAACACTGCCCTATTTTTTGCTGCTGTATCTGGTATCAAAAGAATCGCTGAGGTAATGGTGAATGTTAATTCAAAATTACCTCAGATCCGAGGTAGTAACAATTCTACAGCTCTGCATATGGCTACTTTGCTAGGGCACAGGGAGATGGTGTGGTATCTATACAGCAAGACTAAAAGAATTTTGACCTACCAGGACCGTGTGGGGCTTCTCATTGCTGCCATAACAGCAGATCTTTATGGTAATGTCTACTGTAGCCCTAAACCATTGAACTTCCATCCTAAATTACTTATAGCTAGCCTTGTTCATCCCACTTTTTGTTAGTCGTACATGTCGAATAATGGTGATCCTTTTGTTGATTGGGAGTTCTCATGTGCGATCCATGGTAAGGGTAATTAACTTATTTGATAAGTTGTCCATACTTAGATTGATTATCAATTACAATTAATTGATCATAATTCTTGCAAAAATATCAGTCAAATAGCCAAGACCTAAAAATGGATGTTTCCGAACATAAACTGCATTCGAAGTAGTCCTAAGAAGGATAATGGATGTTCGTGATTACTATTTTACAGTTGACATCGTCACTAGCTTGAAAATAAATGATTGGAAGTGGTTTTTTGATTACATGAAATTAAGTTAGTTCGCTATTGTCACATACATGACAATTAGTTCATGATAATTACGTACAGATGTAGCTCTGGATATAGTTAAACAAGACCCTGAAATGGCTCTTGCTCGAGATGGAAACGAAGAGACTGCACTTCATGTAATGGCGCGAAAGCCTTCGGCATATCTAAATGGAAGTCAGCTGGGATTGTGGAAACGATACTTAGTATCTTGTCAGTAAATTATGTGATTTTTCTTATGTAACTCATTATTATAATTAAAAAAACAAAACTCCCCGGTTTTGATTGATTTTATTTTATTTTGTGCAGTCCCCAGTGATTTCAAGCGTTCCTGCGAGAAAAAGGCAAAGCATGCACAAGCCACTGAACTTGTGAAGCAGCTCTGGAAGAAAGTCCTGACAACATTAGAAAATGATTCCAAGATTGGTGATTTGATTAGAAAACCGTCTCGCTTATTGTTTACTGCAGCAGAGTTGGGTAACCTTGACTTTTTGATCATACTTGTGAGATCATACCCCAATCTCATTTGGAAAGTTGATGAACAAAATCGAAGCATATTTCACGTTGCAGTGATTCACAGGCAGGAGAAGGTTTTCAATCTCATTTATGAATTAGGTGGATTGAAAGATTTGATAGCATCTTATAAAGATGAAAACAATAACAATATGCTTCATCTGGCTGCAAAACTTGCACCTGCCAATAGACTTAATACTGATATTGGGGCAGCATTTCAATTGAGAAGAGAGTTGCTGTGGTTTAAGGTGAGATTTCTGTTCTCATATATGTGTCCTTTGTTTTTGCATGTTTTTACTTGTTTTTTTATTTTTTTTTAAATCGTCATAATTTAGGTTAACTAATGCTGTTTAGTTTACGATTCTAATTTCTAAAACAAGTTTCAAGAACTATGGTAAATATCCAAAGATCCGCCTAATAAACACTGTACTACAAGTCTGGGGGAAAACTTTAGTCCCACAAGATGCCGTGTCAAACTAAGTATATAGGGCCCCGTAATTCACACACAGATGAGATATTGAGATTGAAACAGATCGAAATTCACATGCATGGTGAATTATATTAGGTCAGGGTTCGATCCCCTTAAAATAAACTAATTAATGCATGTAGCATTATTTTTAGCACGTTATATGATGCTAAGAATATGTCCCAAGTCTTATTCATGTGAAACGTAATATATTCAGGAAGTGGAGAAGATCGTCCAACCATTATACAGAGACATGAGGAACTCTGATGGCAAAACACCTCAAATTCTATTCACAGAGGAGCACAAGGAATTATTAAAGGAAGGAGAAAAGTGGATGAAGGGCACTGCATCATCATGCATGGTTGTGGCAACCCTCATCGCCACCGTAATGTTCGCTGTTTTCGTCCCGGGCGGCAACAACACAGAAAAAGGTGACCCACAGTTCATCAAATCAAGCGCCTTCAAAGTCTTTGCCATGTCAGATGCAGTTTCACTCGTCTCCTCTGCCACTTCGATTTTGAGTTTTCTCTCCATTCTTACCTCACGCTATACCGAAGGTGACTTCCTCCATTCGTTACCCAACAGATTGATCATAGGGCTTGCAACCCTATTCATTTCTATAGCTACCATGATGATCACATACGTTACAACGTTATTTATTGTTCTCGGCTCTGGAAACCAAGGGATAAAAACTCCGATAAGTTTGGTCGCTGTCATTCCGGTTAGTTTCTATGCGTTGCTGCAATTTCCTCTTCTTTCGGATATGATCAGTCATGCTTATATTTCAAGAGTATCTTTCCGTTCTAGCAACCATCTCTTGCAATAGAGCTGCTGCATCGAAATGGTCCTCTAAGTTTTGATGTTAACTTAATTAATTTGAAATGCATGTACCGATCGATGTTTTAAATTATATCTACCAATTAAGTTCTGTAAGTACTATATACTTTTAAATTAAGTTTTAATTTATATGGAAGGAAACAAGTGCATGTATACAATTAACAAAACAAAACAAAAAATGTATGGATGAAGTACTTCCTCTATTTGATTTAGCACAAGTCTTTCCTTTGTTAAAAAAAATATATGACACAATTTTTGTAGAACAACTTTTTTTTTTATTATTATAAACACGTTATGAATCATTTGAAAAAACATTTTGTTAGACCTAATTCTCAATAGTTGCAACTATCTTGGCTCGATTTTTCAAAAGGTTGTGGCTCGATTTCCAAATTCTTTCATTATGAATAATTTGAACATTTCACCCACTAAAAAGCATCATAACATGTGTTTTCACTTATTATACATATTATGGAGCTCAAATATGAATAAGGACAAAGTAGAACAAAACGGAAATTTTTTTTTTGTAAAACAAACAATCCAATTATTGGCCCCTTCATTCACATAATTAACGCTCACCAAAGCATGCAACTATGGTACGAGATATAATTAAGTGAACGAAAGATGGTAGTTTGACTGAAGGGGCAAACTACCTTGGAGTGCCTCACTCCACACAACATCTATGGGAACAACCACATCAATCTGATCCCCCCAAAGACCCTCACGAGCAACACAATTCAAGTTGAAGTGGTAAAGGACCCACACGATATTGAACAAGACGCCCAACACCGGAAAGAAAAATCGAGCCACCACAATCGGCCTCGAGGCTAGGCATTACACGGAGAGATCAACGGCAACCTAGCAGGTCTCAAATCGATCACAACAACAAAACTCGAGTGTCATTTGCTAGAAATTTATTTTCCATTAGGCCGAATAGGGATATATAGACTATGGTATATGTAATGATTTAGTGTTAACCACTTAGTCTTTCAATAATTTTATTATATATCATAAAAAAAATATTTTTAATTTATTTTTTATCACGAGAAAGAGAGAAATCGAACTTGAAACCTTTGACGGTTTGACACAATCATCAAGCTGCTACTGGTTTTGTTCTGAGAGATAATCTAGGTCATCCTATTGTAGCTTCTGCAAAAGATATTGGTTTTGCTGATGTGCTAGAAGCTGAAGCTATGGCCCTTCGAGAAGGTCTCAGACAAGCAATTCTTCAATCTTCACGGTTATTCTCCAATCCAAGTTGAAGGTGACTCAAAAATTATCATTGATTGTATAAATGGAGCAATTTTCATCCCTTGGAGAATTAAGATGCTGATCAGAGATATCACTTCCCTTGCTCATAGATGCCAAAATATCACGTTCAAACATATTTTACGAGAAGCAAATTTTCGTGGCTGATGCAATTGCAGAGTCTGGCCATTTAGTAGGCATCTCTCTTTGGAATCACTCTTTACCTCTCAATGCTTCAAATGCTTTTTTATTTGATCAGTTAGATGTTAGTTGTTTTAGGGGCTCTTCTGTGTAACCTTTGTTGTATTTTTCTCATCGAAAAAAAAACCTTTGACGGTTTGACGAGATGAATTTCCTAAAAATAAAATCACGTACAGTCGTACACATTGACACCGTTGAAAAATAAAAAATAAAAAATCACAGACCCGCGGATAGAATCCCCCGCGCGCAAATCATCGAACTCATCGCCAGTCCTCGTCTCTTCTCTCTCGCTCCTCTCGCTCTCATATGGACCGAAGCCAAAACCCTAGCTGATCTCAACCACACACAGAGAACACTTGAACCACAAACAATGTCACTCACTTGCCAGCACCTATTCGCAAATTCACCTCCTCGCTTCACCCTTTACATCACCTCCTCTCTCCCCAAAATCCCTAACCTTTTCTCTCTCCCAATTACCCCTCGCCCACATTTCCCAATCTCGAACCACAACCCCACAAACCCTCACAATTTCAGCTCCTTCAACTCCCACCACTCTCGCCTCAGAGCCTACGAATCCGATGGCACTCTACCGACGCGCGACGACGAGTTCAGCGACACTTTCAATTTGGACTATTTTCTCTCGATTGCCGAGTTCCTGTGCCTGTCATCGTCCGCCGCCGTTTCGATAGGTTTCGCGTTGAATTCCGCGGTTCCGAGCGTAAAGAACACGGCTTTTCTGGCAATGGGGAACAGGGTTTTGGCGGGTGGAGCTTTGGCGTTGGTAATGGCGGTGGGGATTGGGGCGTGGATTCGGAGGCGGCAGTGGGGAAGGGTTTGTAGAGAGTCGGTGAAGGGAGGGATGGAGGTGAATTTGTTTGAGAGGATTGAGAAGTTGGAAGAGGATTTGAGGAGCTCGGCCACAATTATTCGGGTTTTGTCTAGGCAGCTTGAGAAATTGGGGATACGGTTTCGGGTTACCCGCAAGTCTTTGAAGGAGCCCATTGCTGAGGTACTGTTACTTTTCTGGTGATTTTTTAAGTTCTGCTATGATTTTTTTTGTTCATTGCATTGTACCTGTCTTTTTAAGTTTGATATAAAGACTAATACTTGGACTGGTTTTTGACGATTGGTCTGTGTAGTAGGATTGCAAAGTTGATAAGATCATAGAAATGTAGTATCTGGCTGTAGTATTTGAGCAATGTAGTTATTATAAGCCATAATTTTCAGCACAACACATTAACATTATATGAATCCAACATGAAATGTGTGGTTTAGAGGGCTACCATAAATAAGAAACTGGTCAGGTTAGTGTTAAATACAAATAACCACGGTATCATCCGAAGGAAATTTCTTCCTTTTTCCTCATTTTGTCCATTTCTTGATCTTGTATTGTGTAAACAGAATTCTATTTATGTTTTTCTTTTTGCTAGCATACAGATTGAGTACTTTTTTGTTTATGTGGTGTATCGATGATTAATTTGATTTGGGAATCAGAGGTTAAAGGTTTGGGTTTCTAGTTCATAAAGCATTAGTACAGCAATGGACTTGGATACCAAATTACCAAAGTATAATTCGAGTGGTGTCCAAATTCTGTGTATTTCAAACTTTCATAATCATGCCTAGGTAGTTTTGTTATGTCTTGTAATCTTGAACACGTTCCTAAATAAGTGGTTAAGATCTTGAAATCGCTTTTGGTAACTCATCATCCACTTGTGTGAGGAAATTCTAATTCTAACTTGCCTCAGTCCAGTAAAGGCAAGTTACAAAGTGTACATGTAGTGATACTATTGGCATGTGCTTTTCTATGATTTCTCAATTACACTTTATAATCTCTTTCTGGGTATGCTGTAAGCTTTTAAGTTCTAATTGATTCTCTTCATCAGATTCCTTTCAAGATGCAAGTAGAGATTCACTAAAACCCTGAAAGCTTTCAAATTCTATTGATCCCTTTTAATCAAATCCTTTTCAAGATGGAAGTAGAGATTCAGTAAAACATAAATGCTATATGAGTTGAGTGGGTGACAATTATGTCTGAGGTTGAAAGTACTGAATCTTACCAAAAAGATTTAGAGGAGTGCTGAAGAAGGTGAGGAATTTATGTGCTAAACTTTTAGAAGTTTCAATCTATATCATTGTATGCCTCTCTGCTAAAAAGGGCTCTTAAGTTGAAATCCCCTCTTCTAATTAATCTCCTCTGTTAAGTTCAACCTAACTGATCCAAGAAATGTTGCAATTACTTGGTTTTGGTCCTTGGGATTTGGGAATTGTGAGAGCATAGAAGTAATGTACAATTTATGGCTTTTTGACTGATTGAATCACTGAAATGGTTAGGATGACTCTAGGATTTTCACTTCTGGCATGTGCTCAAAACCAAGTAATTGCAAAGCTCTTGATCATTTGTACACTTTATGGCTTTTTGACTGATTGACTCATTGAAATGGTTAGGATTACTTTAGGATTTTCACTGCTGGCAATGAAGAAATGGGTTTATTTGTTGTGCTGAAACTCAGAATGAGTTTAATGTAGTGTACTAAAGTTATGCATAAGTTATCTGATATTGCAAGATTCTTATTGGGTAAGACAACATCTAACTGTTTGTCTGTGCCTGAAGACTGCAGCTCTGGCTCAAAAGAACTCTGAGGCCACTCGAGCATTAGCAGTGCAAGAAGACATTCTGGAAAAGGAGCTTGGAGAAACTCAAAAGGTTTTACTGGCAATGCAGGTGAGTGTCATCTTTTCTCTGGTGGCAGATAAACTCAAATGAAGTTGGCTGCCTACATAGGTTTATATTAGTATTAAACTTGAGAATTGATTGGTTTTATTCCTTTAGCAATTGCATTGACTACCATGGACAAAGCTATAACGTTAATATTTATGGGTTTCAGAATATTTGATATCATCATCTATGTGGTCGTATTCTATTTACTTTTCAAATCTTTATGGATTCTACAATTTAACAAGACATCTTAATTGTGAGATATCTTGCATCCATTGCCTTATGCAGGAGCAACAGCAAAAACAACTTGAGCTGATTCTTACAATTGCGAAGAATGGGAAGCTTTTGGATAACAAACAGCCACATGATCAACCAGAGAGTGCCATTAGAATACGTGATTCGAGTACGGACAATTCAAAACAGAAGGAAGCCCACCAAATATAACGTCTTGTGGAAGCAAGGGAGACAAACTAGGATTTTGGAGCAACCAATCCCTTATGAAATTATTTTTTTCCAACGTTATTGGCCTCGAGTCAGATATGTGGATTCTATTTTCTTCTCACAATTGGTTTCTGCGGGTTGTCAGTGTAGCTACATCATGGTGGCATTGGCCAAGAGAAAAGCTCTTGGGCCTTTCTGGACATGCAAGAGGATGGTAAAGAAAAAGCATCGGAGGAATAGTTATAGGACTGTAATGCCACCATTTGAGAGTACATTTGTACCAATAAGATAGAAGTGAAATTTCTGCTAGCTCATACTTGTAATTCTCATGAGCATCCTGCATTTTGCCACTGATATGTACCATCTTGGTATCGTGCATCATGTTATGAACTTGGTGACATCCCAAAATTGACTGTTACCATCATGTTGTTGGTTCTTTTTTTCATTTATATTAAATAAAGAACTTTCTGTATTACTGAAATAATTAATTCAAGAATCTAGAAGTGATAGGCTCAAACCTGATTGTCTTACAGTTATCTCACCAAACCTCATTGCTGGATCCTGTGTCAAATGGTTGAATAGGCGAATGTACATTTGCCCTATGACTAATTTCCTAATCTTCCATTCTTAATAGGCCAATGTCTTTCTTGTATGTCAACTGTTTAAACCATAAGGTGTAGTTATAAGACATTGTGCTAGTTGATTTGTAGAAGGATACTTTCTTTTGTAAAAAAACCCCCATTTGCTTGAAAAGAGGTGAAGAGAAAAAAAAGAGGGAGTGGAGCGCATTGTACTATTCAATCTGAGTAATTGGCATTACTTTAAAAGTTGGGCAAAAGTCTTGGCAAAACCCTAAATGTGGGTATCCAAATTTCCAAAGATGTTTAAAACTTTCATTTAAATTTGAAAAAATAATGAAAAAGAAAATTAGGCTTTTAGAGATCCCGAACGACGTCGTTCAACGGAAAGTTCTGATGTATAAGTTCCAACAGAGAATGCTACTCCAGTGTTTGTGAGAGAGAAATGGAAGAATTAAGGAAGCTAGAAGAGGTACAGAGAACGCTGACGCTTATGCAATCGCGAGGCATTACAACGACGTCGTCCAATGAAGACTGTAGTTGCTTCCTTTCCAAGCTCACGCTCCTCCTGGTAATTCTCAAATTCTTTACTTGGAAAACTACAATTCAAGTCTTACTGTCAGAAATTTTATTTCACCTTTCATTTCTAGATAAAGATGTTTTCTTTTTCCTCTTTCCTCATAATTTAGTTCAAAGAAACAACATTTAAGCTTTGCTGCTATTATTACCTTGATTCTCTGAAAATGCTTTGCCAAAGGTTCAACCTTGTGGGGAGCTTGATTTGGAAAAGAAGTGCAGTTTGGTTTCTGAGTATATGCCTAAGGTTAGCATTATAGTATTAGCTGCTTATTTGATTTTGTTCAGCTCAATATCATCACAAATGGGTGGGCTTATCTTACTTTTTTTCTCAGATATCTGCTGCAATTCTTGATGAAGCATGTAACAGGCTTAATGGCAAAGGTACCAATAAAGAAACCCTCAAAGGAGCTCAATTGTTATTGCATGATGTCTATGCTGTTTTTGCTTCTGGCAAGATACTTGATTGATTGTTATTTGTGTGGGTGTGGGTGTGTGTGTGCCATGTGCATACTATACGGTAAATACACTACATTTGGTACTCCTTTGGGTTATTGAATATCTGTTTTACCTTTTTTTTTTACGACATTTATGATGTTGGAGAGGGGCAGTATGCGAAAGGGAAGCATACGAATGAATAGAGAGGAGTGCGTTTGTGCTTGTTTTGAACTTTTATGATAGTTAAGCATTAGCACTGTACTTACAATGTGATGTAGGATCTTTACGTTCTTGATTCTTGTTCCGCCTACTTTATGTCCTCTCATGACCTCTCTGTTACCCTGGATTTCAATTGCTAAGAGATGAGTTGCCTTATTGGTTGGGCTATAGGATATCATCCTTTTTGCTTTGATACATATATACATATAGCTTCACATATTTTATAGCTCTGGCATAAAAAATTTGCATGTACAATGAACTTTTGCTTTCCTACAGGCTACGAAGAAAGTTATGTTGAAAATGCTTTGCCGCTTGACTTTGGCCATAAGCCAGAGTCTGGTCAATTGCAAACTAATTCTGAAGAAATAGCTATGGTTGGACTGGATGCAATGCAACGAGCAAATTCAACCCTTGAAGATTTTGTAAGCAGGCTTTTTTCTTGAAGAGATTTCCATTCTTCCGAGTAAATAATTTTGTGTGCCTTTGATTCACAAAATGAAGCTAAAGCATGCAATCCTTAATTAAACATATTGCTTGTCTTGCTAATTAGGCTGCTGAAGTGCTGATATAGTAAATATTTGCAGCAAACCAAACCTTGACAACTGATTTTGTGTTTTTTGTTTCCAAGTACAGTAGTATATACTGTATATGGTCAGCTATCAAGTAATTTGACCAGGTGATATAATAATCATTTGCTCATTTTTTCAGTGCAGGTCTTATTTTATGTTTCATGGAATGGATATAAACAAACCGCAATCAGTATTCCAATATCTCCCTGTGCTTTCATTCACAGAAAGTTACATTTATCAGGTAGTTGTCTGCTTGTTTTCACATTGACATCATTCAATTTTTTCTGCTTGTAATAAAGAAAACTTGTCTTACTTTTATTGTTAATGTAAGGAGAAACATTGAATGAATGCAGCTTTCAGAATAGTTACATTATGAAACTTGTGGGAAGCCCTTGGGAAACTATTTCTCTGAAGTTCCACAGCACTCAAATACTGGCTTCTTTCTGGGGGAAATTAAAAAAAAGAGCTGTGTGAGCCTGAATTTCCCCTCAATAATGGTCAGTAGTAAAGTTTTGGAACAAAAAAAAAAGTTGGACTGGATGCTAAACAGTGAAATTATATTATAGGATATTGCAATTATGTTGGCCAATGATGCAAACCGAGTTGTTTCACCAGTTGATCTCTTGTTGTTGTGCTTCCATAGTTTCGTCTATTTTGTCTCATTCTCTTACCAATCATATTTTCATTCTTGCAGTTTGACAATTTGAATGAGAAGGCAGTGGAAGCATCAAGCAGTGAAATGACCATTTTAGAAAGAGGAACTGAGGCGGTAATGCCAAGAACTTCGGAGCAAAAATCATAAAATTATTGTGACTAGGTTCTTAACTTGACCAATATCTTTTGAGATGCAGGAAGGTCATGGGAAAATTTCACACTTTTCAAATGTGTTTGAAACTGATCCTTTCGGACCACTGGAATGTCTATTTGAATGCCATGGCCTTTTGACAAAAAGGTAAACTATATTGAGTTCTAATATTATTGTTTTCTTGGGGTCCAAATAAGTAATTGAGGTCCTTGGGTTGTTTCGCTTTTGTTTAATGTATTTAGAATGCAAGATGAATTTAAGTCTGGGGAAGAGTATTGGGCTTTGGAAAGAAAGCTTTGTTATGCACTTAAGAATAAAATGCAGGTAAGCATATCATTCTGGGTTATTACTTTTCAAATATGGGTATTTCAACATGTTACACTTAAATGATTTTTAGAATTAAATGAGAAATTACCTGTGAAATACATAAATTGTATTTCCCTTGTATTGCATGTAGTTTATATTATGTTTTGATGGGGGCAAAGGCTCTTGAACCCCTAAACCAGGGGTGGGGGTAGTGGAAACAGGTCTTCTACATATAGAAACTCTTCTGTAGCGTCCTTTGTTTAATTCTGGGAATTAGCTAGCATCAAGCATACACATGCTCGAGGTTTCTCTATAAATGATAATAATCAAGAATTTGCTACACAGATCTCGGTTGATGATGCAATAAAGGCAATTCATCTCAAGTCCTTTGATTATCGAGTACTGAATCTTTTACTGTACCAGTTGAGAGGAGAAAAGGTATAGTAGCTTTATTATATATCCGTGTATCTTAGTAAACTGAACATATATTATATGCATTTTTTTTATTTTTTATTAATATCAGTTGTTTGTGTGGGTATATAAGATTTATGTATCAATTTCATCGGTTACAACTTAATTGTTTATATACAGGTGTTTCTTAGTAAACTGAATCTTAGAGTTAACTGTTACTGAACCTTCTTCGATTTTTTTTTGGTATGAATCAGTTGTTTTTGTTTGTCTGTATATTGTGTAAACATATGACCGAGTTTTTGGGTGTCTATTTCATTTATTACAATTATGCATGCATTCGTCATTATCATTAAGAAATATTTTTTCTTTTATATTTGAATTTATAATGAGATTTCATTTGGTTAATTGTGTTCTCTTTTGAAATGATTATTCAGATTAATGAGTTGCATATGGAATTTCTATCAGTCTCAGAATTCCTAGTTGAGGTAGCTGATGATTTGTGAGTACGTTTCTTTCCTTATTAGTTTTTCAGTCAAATGCTCCAATTACATATTAGAGTTTTTGAGTAGCCCTTATATCACCTTATAATTGTAAACTTGTAGCTGATGGTTGGTTGTTTTTCTTCCTATTTGTAAATACATGTAATTTGTTGGAATGTTGTGTTGTCCTTAGACTATATGTTTGTTATCTTGCATTCACCATTTGCCTAAGAGGCTTCTATGTGTTCTCAGTCTCTCAAGGAATACCAAGTACTTTGGCTTTGTTATTTTACATCTGTCTTTATCTGTGCTTAGAAGAACTAATGCTCTTATTTTTAATTTGTGGCAAGCACATTGTCAGTATCATTTGCTAGTGAGTTGACACGATGATGTTGTAGGTTTGACTATGAGGTAATTTTCTGAGTGCATACTGCTGACTATATTGTCCCATTTAATTTGCCCATTTTGTATTAAAAAATATTGGTTCCTCATGCAGGAGGATGTATTTGAAAATAATTTCAATATATTGCGCATGTTTGTCAGAATATATGGAGCTTCTGCCCCAACTGTGCTGGTGAGCATTTCATTTAAGCACTTCTTGTTTCTTTTTATCCTTTCCCCCCCTCCCCCCATTTTTCTTGGGCAGGAATTGAGATTGAACCTAAGACCCTAGCAGAGCTAAAGCTCAGGTTGCTCCCTGATATTCTTGGTTTAATCATGTAATATAGACTATATAGTACATGTCAGACACTAACCTTCTCCTTGGTTTTCCATTAGATGCAATTCGTTTTATATTAATTCAAGGAATTATGAAGTTTAGAATAGATCGATGCCCCTTGTTGGCAGGACTAAGAATTACTTGATGAAAGCTGTGGTTGTTATCTTGATACAAGTATGCACCAAAAAGGACTTGGTTTCTTTTTGTTTTTTTTAAGGGACAGAGATTAAACTTAAGGGTCAGTAGCCTTGAATATGTAAGCTTCAGTACCAGAATGCTTTGAGAACAATAGGTAGGTAATGTAGGTTTCATTCAGTAGGTTCCTTGTCAATGAAATACAAGCTCTCTGGGTCATGGGTCTATATAGAAACATGTGACAACTTCCATTTTTCTATGTTGGTACTATCTTTCATGATGTTAAATGCCGAGATCAGTGGATTTGTATCAGTTCGATGATAACCTTTGACATGAATCCATTTTCTTCATCAGGTTGATTTTAGAGAGGCCACTTTGTATTGTATGACCTGTAAGTATTAACGCCTACTATATTGTACCATTCAGGCAAAATACATAACTGAGGCGGAAGAGAAGTACAATCAAGTATTGAAAGTGTTGGATCCTCAGCTGTCCTTGCATTACCAGAGAAGATGTGTAGAAGCCACTAAAGAAGGTAATTCTGCCACCGTTAATTTTTTACAGCATGTGAAAGTTGATCCTCTTTTCCCTCAGTCTTGATGTTTCTGGAATTTGAAAAATTTTCAGGAGGGAATATGTCGGGGCATCCTCTCGGAACATGGAGCATACCACCTCTAATACTGGACGAGGAATTCTATAGATCCAGTCTATTAGATACGAAGTAAGCAGTTGTAACCTTGGTTTAAATAGTTGGAGTTTGGTTCAGTCAATGAAATGAGTTCTTCGTTGCTTTCTTCAAGTTTTGCTATATATGGTTTTAATGCTCTTTCTTTTCCTCCCCTACTCTGACGATGCTACCTGGCTAAGACTCATACAAGAAGAAAAAAAAAGAAAGTCCAGAGAATTACCCAACAGCTAGTTCATGTGTTTTTCGACTGCATTTTCATGTGAACGCTTAAACTCCAATCCTTGTTAATTTTTTTTTTGGCTAATCCAAACCTTGTTCTTATACGTGCAAACTGCACTCAATCAAAAGGGATTGATACCTTTAACATGCAATAAGATGGTTTACCAGGATATTAATTGAAAGGAATGAAGCCTTTTGTCATATAAGAGAAATGGATACAAAGCCTCAAAGTTTTCACTTGCATTCATGCATGGATATAGAGTATTGCTAATACAGAAACATACACATAATGCTAATACAGAATATTAGTGGCTCGTAATAAAAAAGGGAAAGCAACATTACTTCCACCAAGGTACCAAGAAGGTGAACCTCTATCCTGCACTGGAAACTCCAACAAAGACTTCAGCAAGAAAATTCAAGGAGATGGGGGCCAATCAAACCCAGCATTATCAAGATAAAAACCATCATAGAAGCTAAATTCTACGTCCCCCATACTTTGGCCGTCTTCCCAGGCCTCATCGAACATCTCTTCCTCAAAGTCATCGTATTCTACCTCATAGTCATCATTGTTGATTAAGCAACCCATCAAGTCCCAATCTAAGTAGCTGGAAGAAATTGAGTAAGTCGAGCAATCATCCCAGCCCTCATTGCCTGAACCTGGTCCAACTACCTTCAGTCCTGAGAATTTCTTGACAAACTTTTCGTCAAGTTTTATGCTATAGCATCCTTGCACATTTAATATCTGGAGGTCACGGCAGTTCAACAGTATCTGAAGCACAGGTTCTGTACTAATACGCATAAAGCGTATCTCAAGGTGCTTGAGTTTTGGCATTGTGGCTGCTATTGCAAAGGCCTCCTCGTCTTGAGAATTCCTGTCAAGTTCCCATCCATACATACACCTCTGTAACTTTGTAAGATGTTTACAGTGCTTTCCAATTGCCTCAAGTGCAGGGAATCCAATAGTTTTGCAGTAGCTTAAATCCAAGGAAGTTATGGTAGAGAGCTTTGTGGCAACCTGCTCCACTATCAAATCACTTATTGCACTTCTTGGCAGCTTCAATGTCCGAAGAGATGTGGCACTAGCAGAAAGAAATTTAAAAAGAACAACAGAATGAGATCATAGTTATCACCAACTCAACAGTTAATATACATAAAAGAATATGACAACTTAGCTGATGATTATGGTTCGATATCTCTGATTGGGAAATTATTTATTGAGACCAGGTAATTATTAAGGTTGGAAATCAATATACTCAGCATGCTCATCTTTGTTGCAACTTGTATAATATTATGTGTCTATTCCCAGGTTTTCCAATATGCAATGATGTAATCCCAAAACCATAAGCATTCCAATTCTCAATGAGAGTACAGTGAGTTCAGTACATAAAACTGGCAGACCATAGGATAAAGAAATTACCGGGAAAGTTGAACTATATAAAAGGTCGGTCAACCAACAGTCATCAACAAAATAAGACCTAAAACTCGATCAAAATATGCGACCTATCTATATTTGTACTAACTTCAAATGGAGCTAAATTAATTACTATATTCAAGCAATTAAACAATATAACACTAACTAACTTCCTATTTTCGAATCATTCCTCTCAAATGGAGCCTAAAAGCATTCTCAACATATATTAGCACTACCACACTAAACAAAAACAACTGGCTAAGCAGGAAATGATAATGCATTGTTGTACTTACTGGTCCACTATAAACAACAAACTCTGGTCATTGGGAAGGCCAGAAACACAGAGCTTGCGGAGCGAACCTGAGCTCCTAGTGATGAGCATTTTAAGCATTCTATCTACGGTCTGAGGCGACCGGAACTTGCTCCATTGCACAATGTCAATCTCCTGCCAGCAATAAGGCCCTGCAACTGCTCTTCTCCAAGACTTGCAGACTCTTGGGATCACAGTAAGTGTCTCTTCCAGTGTTAAATTTTTAAATATAAGCCCAAGTGCATCGGGTATGAGCTCGTCCCAATTCCGAAACTCATAGTCCCCCTCCATTTAAATTCCTTATTGCAAGAAAAACAAACCTAATTCATCAAAATTAACAAAACCCCAAACCCTTTTATACATCCAAGAGAGCCAAATCAACAAAAGAGAGTAACTTTATCCACAGTGATGAAAAATTGCTCATTTTAAGCATACCCAGAATCAAAATCAATAAAAGAGAGTAACTTTATACATTGATTCAACAATTATATTAGAAAATGCATAACACAAAGGAAAGGCAGAATCAATCAATCAAATGAAACATAAAAAGAAAGAGAAAAAGAGAATTGAAGATTACTGGGTTATGGAAGTTGTTGGATCTGCAAAGGCGCCGGTTAAACCGTCGGTGAGAGAAAGGGTCTTCCTTTAGAGAAAGAGGGAGTGATGAAGGAGAAGCTTTAGACAGGTGTAAATGATTGAAGAAGACCGCAGAGTCGCGCCATTATCAACCGTCCACCTTTCCTAAAAGACAGTAACATTTTCTTTCACCTGTGAAATACAGAAAAGGATGTTTGCTTTAATGCCCCTCAATTTGGACTTGTATATCATTTTGGTCCATAAGAAGTTTTTTTTTCTCACCAGGGGTAATCAATATTTATATTTCTTTTTATTTATTTTTTTTGCAAATGCCTTTACCGTACACAATGCATATTTTCGAATTACAGTATATTTTAGTTTCCGAATTATAGGTGTAAATTTTTCAACACTCAAATCATGATTTTTAAGAATTTCTAGAATTAACAAAATGCAAAAATATCGATTTGTTTATTTTTTTATTACTATTTTTCAAAGTCGAAAATTTAAAAAATTCATAAAAATAAACGATTCAAAATTTTCGAGAAAAGTCAGTGTGAATACCTTTTAAAAATCATATCTTACCAATAGTGAAGTTTTGAGACTGACAAAGTTAAAGGAAAAAGGGGGTTGACAAAGTTTGGTATGCCAGGCCAAACCGTGGTACCTCTAAACTTGCCAAACCATGTCAACCCTATTTTTCCTTCAACTATGTGAATTATGATTTTTCATAGTCGAAAACTTAAAAAATCATAACTCATAAACGAGTCGGGCTTTTTGAGCAAAGTGAGTTGGCTCATTTTTTAAAAATTATGTTTTACCAATGGTGAAATATTGACACAAGTAAAGTTGAAGAGAAAAGTGCAGTTCACAAGGAGGTATCCCGAGGTGCCCCCGATATTTTCAACGATGCACATGCTAGTGAGAGTAACTAATGATGCATGTTCATGCTAGCCAGGGTAACGATGCCTATTGTTATGTTAAGGATGCCCACAATGCCCATGCGATTTTTTCAAAATTAGAAAATTCATAAAAATTAAACAATTCGAGGTTTTCGAGTTATATCAATTTGAACACTTTCTAAAAAATATGTTTTACTAATGGTGAAGTTTTGAAAAAAAAAATTGCCGAAACCATGATTTTTCACCCAAAATCGTGGGTTATAACACACGATTTTTGGGCCAAAATCACATATTCTTATTTTTGCACCAAAATATTTCAATACTCAAATCATGATTTTAAGAACTTCTTGAGTTGATAGAAGTCATAGAACACAAAAAATATTGATTTGTTTATTTTTTTACTATTTTCCAAAGTCGGAAATCTAAAAAATTTATAAAAAATAAACGATTCTAAATTTTCAAGCAAAGTCAATTGAAATACCTTTTAAAAATCATTTCTTACCAATGGTGAAGTTTTGGGACTTACAAAATTAAAAGAAAAAAGGGGTTGATAAGGTTTGGCATGCCAAGACAAGCCGTGGCACCTCCAAATTTGCCAAACTTTTTTCCCTTCAACTTTGTATGTGACAAAACTTCACCAATAGTATAAAATAATTTTTAAAGCTTTTCTAACTGATTTTGCTCGAAAAGCAAAAGTCGTTTGTAAGTTGTAACGAATAATAAACGGAGATATCCCGATGATGTGTTTTTAAATGTCCAGGCACCTTATTAATCATTTTTGAAAGTTAGATACTTTTTTGTCCAGTACATGGTGCATCAAAGTTTAGACTTTAGACCATGTTGGTGATATTTTTTTTTAAAATCTCCTCATCGATCACCCATTTCATATATCAATAAAATTTCAACTCGTGACCATTATTAAAATGCAATTTAAAGTGCTCGAATTTTATAACCAAAAGCAAACAACTGTAGAAGATTAATGGCAAGGAACTATATTCATCTTGTATGTGCGCGCATGTGTGTGTGTGTCTATGTGTGTATATAACATATATTGTAAATTCTACCGTACATTAGTGCATGACATACTCCACGTTTTTCATCCTTGAATCAACAGAAGAAAAAATAAAATAAAAACAATGTTTACTTTGAAAATAACATATAATAACCGATGTATGATAATCGGTATATCATATATGTTACAAATTAACCTTCGTATACCATTGATCGACCTCTATGCTCATTAATGCAACGTCAAACCCAACGACTTTGACATATTCCTAAAATGAAATCATATTCCTCTATGCCTAGTTAGCTACATGAATGAGAGCCATTAATCATAATTATCAACCTAGCTAATGCATATTATGCTTCTTCCTCGATCACAAGTCATATATGATGCTTCTTCGTCACGTACACAGTTAATCGAGCTCGTAGCAATTAATCACCATAATAAAAACTAAAAAGCATGCATGGTCCAGGCTGATAGGGTACGTACCACGTTATAATGCTTCTGCTAAAGTGACATATGCATGCCAGAGACCTCAGAGCTAGCTAGCTTTCGATCAGTCTCCCATGTATTATTATTATTTACATGCAGAACACACAGAGTGGTCCAAGTTATCCTTTCTTTCTTCTGAAAAGGAAACTAGCTAGTAATAAATGGAGAAGAGGGTCTGATCGATCCAGCAATTTATTTTCTGAGAAATGGGAAGAAGGGTTTGGGGTCTAGTTACTATAAATTGACTTGGCAGTCATGGGTGGCCATCAGTACGTCTCGTTTGAGGAGGCCTTTTTCCTTAATGTCAATTTACTGCACAGTCAATTCGTAGACTTTTATAACAACTCCAAGACAGGCAGTTTCTTTCTGGCTACTTCAATCACTCCATATGACACTTGAAAATGCATGTCCTTTCTTTTCCTTTCTTTTGTTCTTTTGGAATTAATGATTTTAATTTTGTTTCTGTGTTTAGGGTGGATTAAAATTTTGATTAATTCTGTCTTGCAGTTTTTTTTTAGTTTCTTGTTTTCGATTTTTTTGTTTCTTTTTATTTTTTTAGGTGGATTAAAATTTTGATTAATTCATATTTTTTAAATTTTGCATTAATTAATTATTGTATTTAAAATAGATTTATGTTTTGCAACTTTATTATTATATGACTTTGATAATTTTGTAAATATTGATAAATGATATTTTTGTAAATATTAATGATTGGAGATAAAAATATATGGGGATATATATATATATATATATGAGATTATCAGTAATTTTTTATTGTTTTTAATTATAAGGTCTAATCAACATTAAAGCTAAAAGAAATGACGAAATTGATCATGAATATAGAAAAGATTCCGATCGAGAAAAGATTGAGTGCATATCATGCAAGTACTAGCTAGCTACACAACTTTTCAATGGCCTCTACCTAAAAAATATGCAATATGCAATATTTTGGTGGGAGACAACTGATGAAATAATAGGTGTGTATTGTATAACATTGCATCAAACTACTGGTTGTTGAGTCTTTTTTTGTTGATCCAGTGGTTTTATGTTGGTGGTGTTTTGATCTCAACCAAAAATATCTATATCTTTGTTGCAATCAACTAGATATATACTCCGGCCTCTTTTGTTTCCATCATCAATAAATTATTATCACTAGAAAAAAAAAAACGTCTTGCCTGTTCTAAGAAAAATGTCATCAACCTAAAACACAAAACAGTTCAAAATTTCAAACAATACCAACTAAATTTGTTGCCCGAGCACATATGCTTGGGCTCCATTTTCAATAAGAAAACCTTGAACGTAAGTACGTAACTGATACTACTACTGACTTACTGAGATCAGAACACCATAAAAAGCCTCAAGTATTTCAGTTAATTAGTTCGATAACCTAATTCTTAACATGCCATCGATCTCTAAGAGTAGTAAATGTAAGCAAGAGTTTGTAAATGTAAATGTAAAAGTAAGCACAAAGAGTTTGTAAGCGTCCTTTTTAGCACAGAGTCTGAGTCTCTGAGAAGTTGCAGTAAATCTGTAAATTAAAGATCTGAAAGCCAAATACATCAACTCTTTTTTCAGGTTAACCTGATGAAAAGCCATGCATGGAATACTTAATTTGGCAGACATCGATCAGCTTTCTTCTAGCTTCATCTTTTCTTTTCTATATATCCAACAATATGAAACAAGCTCATACGTACTCACAGTACAATATATAGGTTAGTAGCTAGCCCCCTCTCTCGATCTCTTTCTCTGGCAACAAGAAAGAGATAGAACCTCACTGTCAAATATATGTCAATTATCGATCTGTGTTGGCAGTTAGCTTAGCTTGATTTTTTCTTACGGCACCAAATCAGGAAATTAAAGTAGAAAGGGATAGAGAAGACAAAGGCCGGACCTGAGCTGTATCAGTATGCCAACTGCTATTAATGGAGCATCCGATTCTTGTTTCATAATTAATTTGACCAAATGACAAATTTGGCCATTGTACATATGCTGGGAGTTTCGCTTTCGTCCCCATCATCTTTTGGTTTCACAAGATGATGTCTGTATTTAACTTCTTAATTTATTTAACTTGTCTTCAACATTTTGTCAATTTTTTTTTTTTGGAGAATCAGATAATTTCATTACTTGTCGAAGCCACAATGGTACTGCATAGTGCATACATAAATTTTTTAGGTTCGTATCCATAACTTCAAACACTGCTAATTCAACTTGGTAGTTAGTTTATTAAAAAACGAGTCTATAATAGACAACATACATCAGAAAAACTACTCCAAGTCTCCAACTAGAGAGATCTCAACTGCCTAAGACACTCACCTTACTATTAATCATAGTAATATAGTATAATAAATGAGTTTCATAGTGTATTCAATTATTGATAAATAAAAGTTCATATACCATTACATTTTTACCTATTGAATCAACTTATAAAAATAGATATGACGATGATAACACATGTATGTCATACAAAAAAGTGTACGATAATATATGGGAGGTGAAATCTACACCCCAAAAATTGAAATCCACACCCCCATAAAATCAAGAATGAGTAGTAAAATAATAAATTAGAGAGTGTGGATTTCAATTTTGGGACGTAGATTTCACTCCCCCAATATACCTAATATATATGTCAAAAAGTTTATATGTTAAAGTACGTACATAGCTTTAATCCTAGTTAAATATTACATTTTCGGAACGTAATCATGGAGCAAATTCAAAGCTTCTATTATGCATCAACCTTACCAAAAGACTAAACCTTTAATGCAACGGCAGTCAAACCTAATCTGATAATCTGAACACACTGAGCTGAGCCAGACTCATGCATTAATTTCTAAATGCAATTACTCTCTTCTACTGAAATTACCCACAACATAAATTACTGCTTATTAGCTACCCACCTAGCTTGAGTAGAGACAGTACTACTACTTCTAGTCCTGACTGAAGGGTCCTCAACTCTGATGTGGATTCCCAATTAGTTTTCCTTTTTCGTATTGTCCCTTTCACTCCTCTGTTCCATTCTCTCTCTCTCTCACTCTCTCTGTATATGTGGTCTGAGCTCCCATAACCGACCACCATTTACTCATCCACCTCTTGTTCCTTCTCTTTATCCAAAATCCACCACAAATCCAATACCAAATCCCCATCTCTCTCTGTTTTTCTTCCATCTTGTATAGCAAGTTTCGGAAGAAAACTTGCAAGTGGGTCTCTAGCACCATTAATTTTCTCCTTCAATCCCTCCTGGTTTCTTAAGGAGGCATGACTTCATGGTTACATGATATAAATGCATTTTCCATTCAGTGAATTTTTTTTTTCACCCTCGCCATGAATTCCTCAGTTTATCATCTTTTCACCATCATGCTTCTTCTTCTTCTCTCTCCAGCCTCTTGTTTTACTCCTCTTCGGGTAAGTAAGAACAAATTAAACCCTCCAAACTGTTCCAGTTAATTACTTTCTACACCCTTTGTGTAGTTGTGTGTGTGCTTAGAGTGATTTTGGTTCTGGTGGTTCTGTTTTTGCAGGGACTATTATTTGCTGAGAAGGCCAGATTGGGTTCAACACCACCAAGCTGCCACAACAAGTGCAACCAGTGCCACCCTTGCATGGCGGTTCAAGTCCCCACCATGCCCAGCCACGACCGGGTCCGACCCGCTGGGATGACCCGACCCGTGAAGCCCATGATGTTTTTTGACCCCTCTCATTTGGATAACAGGTACTCCAATTACAAGCCCCTGGGTTGGAAATGTCAATGTGGTAACCACTTCTTCAACCCCTAAGTGGAAGTCCTCATGTTCAAAATGGAGATGGGTTTGATTTTGATTTTTGTAAACCATATATTAATTAATTAATTAGCTGTTCTTGAGCTATTTGGGATATTGTGATTTTCTTTAATGGGGGTCCATGGGATTATTTAGAAACAGGGGATATGATCTCTGGTACTGTCACCATTATATGTACATTTTTAGAAATATTATACAATTCTGTACATAATAAAATTGTAACGAACTTTCTGAGACTCTGTTGTTTCCAACTTTGTTGTGTATGCTTAATTTGAACTATTTTTTATTTTGGTGTTGTTATTAACACACTTAAAATTTTTATTTTTGGTGTTATACGACTACTATGACAGAAATTACTAATAGTAGTTTGAGAGGCGAATTTTGTTGCGGACGATTTGCTGTTTTAGATGAATCACAAACCTCGACTAAAGTTTCTCTCTTTTACTTTAGGATTCGAACGGGGAAAAAGGTCGTACGGTTTTGGTTTGTGCCTTCGGAATTTTCAAGGAAAATTTTCTTTTTTTTTTCCTCTTTTTTCCCTCATTTTTTTCCGTCCCCTCTTTGTTTTTTTTTTTTCCTTTCTCCTCCCCCGGGGGGGGGTGGGGGGGGTGGGGGGGGGGCGGGGGGGTGGGGGGCGGGGGGGGGGCGGGTTGCCCGTCGGTTGTGAATCTGTTCTTGGGTTGTGTTGTGGGTGTTGAGAATTGTTTGGGTGTTGATTTGAAGGCGGTGTTTGCTGAAGAATTGTGGTTGTTGTTGTGGTTGGTGGGCTGTTGTGACCGTGGCTTTGATTAGGTGGTGAAATGAATTGGGTGGGTGTAAATTGATGGTGAATTGGGAAATTGACGATGATGATTGAGTGAGTAGTTCTGGTTTTTGTGAAATTGAGGTGGTGAGAGATGAGGGGTGAGTTGGTGAGGTTGGTATGATGATGATTGGTGAATTAGGTGTGGGAATTAAAGTGAGTTTGGATGGTGGTGTGTAATTGAGAGGTGTAAGAAGTGAAGGGTTTAGGGAAGAGAGAGTGAAAGTGTAAATCTTTACGGCAAAATGGAATCGATGATGCTGCTAGAGTATTCCTTATACTCTGATTCTTTGAGGGGTAAAATGTCAATTCGGTGATGGTGGCTGATATGAAAATAATAATTGAGGAAAATATATTAATGAAATTTTATAAATTAATTTTAAAAAAGACAAATTTTAATATGGAATTTCAGATTGTAGTCGAATTTTGTGTTATAATTTCTTTACCTTAATATAACGAAAAGGCCACTAATTAGCTGAACGTTGGTTCTTGGTATGAATTTTACCTTCATATGAATATTGATACCCAGATTATTTCCTTTTTTTTTTTTTTGGTAAACCCAGAATCTGATATTTGTTTATAATTATCGACTTTGGCCCTTCCCTTATCTGTTGGGGTAAAGACATGGTCCAGCATGCATAGCCCTATATATGAAACGAAATGATATGATGCATCGATCACTCTATGGGATTGAGTCTCTGGTCATATCTTTTGCGTACTGTAACAATCCTGATCAAAACTGACCAAAAAAAGGCCTCAGAAATCAAGGAGTGACGCTATGAACAGTTTCAGTAACAACAGTAAACCTACTCATATGTATCTCCGTACCTAGAACCGCAGAGATTTTCTTAGACATGCAACTCTGAGCTTTGTTTGCTCCCTACACCTAGAAAAAAAAAATTGGAGAGATGTCATATCATGTAGGCTACAAAGCATTATCTCCAAGTCCAGTCATCTCTCAATTCTCACCAACTGAATTTGGAGCAAGGCCAAGAAAATTATTGAACTGTTGTAGGGTCAACTGGCCTCTAGAAGAGGACTAGGAGTACTAAAATATAGCATCCAATGCTTGGTGGGACGTGGGAGGAATTTCTCTTTCTTGTTTCAATTATTTTGCCTAATCTATTAGGGATAAACTAGATTTATGTCTAATCTAATTGCTTGGGATTTAGCTAGAAAGACAAGTTCAATGGAGGATAATTTCTGTTGCCCAGCCTTATAGGATGGATGATGGATCATATGCTCCCCGCTGAAGGTACCCAAATGAAGGATAACTTGAAGGGTACTCGATTCACTCGAATTGCGATTAACGAATTCTAATTTTTACTTTTATAAGTATAACCGTTTATTTTCTAAACCATTATCTTAGGTTCTTATTCGTAAAGATCGAATCCAAAATTGGAGTTGATGGTTTTTTTTTTTTTTTAAAAAAATTTTTTTTTTATTAATTTTTTTTTATTTTTCTTTTATTTTATTTTTTTTTGTTTTTTCTTTTTTTTTTTTATTTTTTTTTTTTTTTTTTTTTGTACAATCTTCAATTTTAATACAAAAAAAAATTGAAAGAGAGAAAAAAAAACTAAATTTTGTTTTAATTTTTGGATGGTAGGATGGAGTTTTTTTATTTTATTTTTATTTATAGATTTTTTAACGAGATTGACGATAGGTATCATTTAGGATAAAACAAACTATTTAAGATGAAGAGATGACAAAAAATTAAAGTTCAGTATCAAATAAATTGACATATCATTTGGTAACCCTATCAAATAAGTGAAAAGTTCATCATGAGGAATTAAGTATCTAGATGGTTACCAAAACTGACCGTTTATTTTAAGTAAAAACTAGGTGTAGAGACCACCAAAGATATACACAGACAACCTTAAACAAACAGAGGAGACCCAACCTAAGAAAAACTATCCACCATTAGAAGAGGAAAGACGGCTTGTAACATTATTCAAAACCATGTTGAGAGTGAAATTAGAGGGAGGGTGGGGGTGGGAACAAATGTTTTTGAAGATCCTAGAGTTTCTTTCCTTCCAAATGTAGAAAAACAGATGCAGCTAGCAAGACCAAGCTTTTACACTATAAGCCTCACTGCATGCATTACCCTGTTAAGAATATTCAGCTCATGGAATGACAAGAATGCAGGCTAGGCTGCCCACCACTTCATTACACCTTTGTTCAGTTGCAATATTTCTGAAATGTTCTGAAGGCATGAGACCCAGCTTAGGAAGGAAGGAAAGAGTACATAGTGCATAAGTTAATCAGATGAGTATGATTTATGCAGGTTTTTTTTTGTGGCAAATACAATATTTCTTAAAATATGATTTATGTAGGTTTGATTTGGTTGTTTCACACTCAACTACTCTTTTATTTATTTATTAATATTTTAATTACATTAGAGAATATTTTAATTACATTGGAGATGGTCGAACTTTTTATATAGTTTAATTTTAACGAAATTTTTCACAATCCTTCACCATTTTAGCTAACTCTAAAGACTCACTCCTTTCAAACTTAGGTATTGCAAAAGGAACCGCTTGGATCTTCCACAATTTCGTTTAGTTGTGGTGATAAAGTGACGCCATTTTACCATATGTGACGTTGTTTTTTTCTTATATTATCTATTTTCTCATATATATATATTTTTAATGCGGAAAAGGCAAAACTAATTTTGGAGGTCCATAACGGTCATCGTGGTTCACCCGCCCAAAGCCTTACCCAACTCAGCGATGGCAGCCATGGCGTGCTCGATCACTCTCTCTTCCTCTTTTCTAGTCTCCCACACCACCCGTGTTCGGTTCCGAAGCCCTACAAATCTTTCGACCTCCTCCACCCGAAGACCACTCTCAGTCTCAGTCTCAGCTTCCTCTTCTCTCCAAGCCCTGATTTTCGACTGCGACGGTGTAATCCTCGAGTCGGAGCACTTGCACCGCCAAGCCTACAACGACGCCTTCGCTCACTTCAATGTCCGCTGCTCTTCTCAGCCCCTCAATTGGGCCCCCGACTTCTACGACCAGCTCCAGAACCAAATCGGCGGCGGCAAACCCAAAATGCGATGGTCCCCTTCTCTCTTTATTTTTTTTGAGAAATTGAAAATTTTGATGCTTTTTGTTTGGTAAATTTGGATTTTGAATCGTTAAGGTACTTTAAAGAACACGGGTGGCCGTCGTCCACCATCTTCGAGAAGCCTCCGGAAGACGATGAGGACCGAGCCAAGATCATCGACACTCTTCAGGTTTCAATTGTTCTTCTTTTGACTGTTCCACTTCCTAGAAGACTAAATACAAATTCAAGATTTGTTCTTGCATTTTTTCTTTTTCTTTTTAGTTTTAAGTTTCTGCAATCTTAGACAGCTAGCTGCTTGGCTTAAACTAGTTAGAAGATTTTGCAGCTTATCTATGAATTCAGTTAACCCCTGTCACTGCATTGAGATTGCAGTGGCTCAGATTATCCTTTTTTGATCAATTTGCGGTTTGCATGTTCATTTCTGGGCATAGATAGTTAGAATGATGCCTATGTTATATAGGACATATGTTGATCCTTGTATCTGCTTGTAGGATTGGAAAACTGAAAGGTACAAAGAAATTATCAAGTCTGGAACAGTAAGCAGACATTTTTACTTTCTTAGTTTTGATTTTGTTGTTGATATTTTTTCTTGAAATTGAATAAATAATTCTTAGCGATATAGACTGATTATTATTATTGATTGGGACCAGGTGGAACCAAGGCCAGGAGTCTTAAGATTGATGGACGAGGCCAAGGCTGCTGTAAGATGATATTTATAATTGAACTGCAATTTTCTGCTCATGGTAGTTCAATACAAACATTTTTGGAATCGCATTCCCTTGATCAAAGGTTCTATTTGAATGGAGTGATGTTATACCAGGATAGGGATTGACCACAAAGCTAGATTTGTTAAAGAAACTATAAAGCATTAGATCAAATGTATTTGACAAAAACTGACTAGATGCAATACATTTGACATAACTACATGTAAGAGTCATTTGAAATCCACTTGTTTTCTTCTAATCCAAATCTTAAGTATAGAATGTAATAGTCTAAGCAAGCAATTTAACCTATTGACACCTAAATCATTGTTTTAAGAGACTATCTTTACTGTTTATGAATTGGTTTCTTTATAATTACTCTCTATTTGGCATGTTGTTTTCTCTTCTATCATTGTTAGTATCTGTTCTGTTGCTTAAGTGCGTGCTCGTTTTAATGCTGATGAGAGTGATTCTCTATCAATCTCATTGTTGCAGGGGAAAAAGCTTGCTGTTTGCTCTGCAGCAACTAAAAGTTCAGTTATATTATGTCTTGAAAGCCTTATAGGAATTGTAAGCCTCTTGGTCAATGTCGTAATTACTGTTGGAGTTAGTATTGTTTGTTCGTTTCCAGAACATGTGTTGGTCAATTTAATTCACCTTTCTTATTTTAGGACCGCTTTCAAGGGCTTGATTGCTTCCTCGCTGGTATGTAGTCTACTTTTAAAGTGTGATATCTTTGTAAATTTTTTTTGGTTAAATCTTGTGCTAGACTGATGTTATGACACACTTACCCCTATCCCCTTCTGCCATGTTCATAGCAACAAGTCAACTATGAATTTTCAATTGGTGGTTATGTGATAAATTGGTGCATTATTTCCTAAGAGGTTCAATGAAACCCCATTCTGTTTATGGATAAGTTTACCTCCATTTCTTATGGTCACTGTTCAGGAAGTTATTTTAAATATATATATATATATATATATATATTATTTTTTATATCAAGGCTTTCTGGTTGATCTAATCAGTTTTAACTGGTTCATAATATAAAGAGATGTTAGACATTTAAGTTCAATATTTTCTGTCATATCGTGTAATTTTGGTTTGCAGGTGATGATGTGAAGGAAAAAAAGCCTGATCCTTCAATATATATTACAGCTGCCAAGGTAAATATTCTACGTCCTAAATTTGAAGCTTCCGAATATGAATATCCACTTACCTTCAATGGGCACTTATAATTAACAAAACTGTAACTTGTTATGCCTTACAGACACTCGGTATCTCAGCAAGGGATTGTTTGGTCGTGGAGGACAGTGTTATTGGGCTTCAGGTAGATAGTGTTTATTTAGAGTTCTCCGTTACCTTATACTCTTTAACTGTTGTAATTGAATAGCATGATTGAAACCTTGGAGAACTTGGAATTTTCATAAATAAACTTGGCTCAATTTAATAATAATACAGATTACTGATGTAAGCAGAACTTAGACAATTACCAGAGTTTTAAGCTTTCTCTTTTCACAAGTTATCTCTTGTTTACATTGCCCTTGTACTCTATTTTACTAAACATAATTCAACTTTATGGGAATTTAAATTTGTCTCTATAGGCAGCAACAAGAGCTGGGATGTCATGTGTGATTAGCTATACATCTTCAACAGCTGACCAGGTGAGGCCTCTTACTCACTGGCTATCTTAGATGAAGGATAATGCTGGCAGATGACTGCTTAATAACTGCATTAGATTTTGAGCTAATTTTGTTTTTCCCCTCATATAATTAGGATTTTAAAAATGCAATAGCAATGTATCCCGACTTGAGTAATATAAGGTACGATAACCCTTTTCTTTTCTTATGTATACTTTATTTTGTAAAACAAATTGACACACTTACATATGGTTCATAAAATGAACCCTTGCAGACTGAAAGACTTGGAATTGTTACTTCAAAATGCTGTCATTGCCAACTAGCTAGGAAAGTTATTGCAATTCTTCAATTCGAACAACTTCCTTAGCATCTTCATTATGTTGGCTGCTCAGTGAACAATAGAATGTAGGGTCAAACCATCTGCCATTGTGTTTTTGTCAAATTTGTCATTTACAAATTCTATGAACAGCTTATTTTTACATGTGTAAAAATAATGATCATTTACTTGATTGCAATATATAAAACTCGGTTTCTCTCTCACAGCTATGTATCAAACTATTAGTTTGACTTGCTGGTTCCTTTCCATAATTCATACCATAAGCTGGTTCCTTTCCATCAAACTATTAGTGTGTATGAAAAGAGAAAGTGTGTATGAAAACTATTAGTTTGACTTGCTGGTTACTTAGATTGCTAGAAGTTTTTTTCTGGAAGGAAATGTATACCTTACTTTTAAGGAAAATCTCAAAATACACTAGTCATCCCAAAATATTGAGAAGTAAAAAAAATTAAAACCAATAAAAAATTAGCTTTGAGACGCAACCTTAACCACTTCCTCATCCTCAATTAATTCTCAATTTTGCTCAACCTAGAATTCATAGCACTCCAATGGTCAGCTTATTAATGGCGAATGGTATGTAGAACCAGACCAATACTTAAAAAGCAAGAGAAACAGAGAAAGAAGGAAAATAGAGAGTATCGAAAACAATGATGAGATTCTTACAACCGCGGAGCAAGCTCTCCCTTATTAATGACATATCGGACATTCCTCATCCAAGAACATGCTATTTTTTTAAGAATCACGCAACACGACCATTTTTGCAGCTTCTCCTTCTCTAATGCCCGCGTGATACACATTTTTCTCCTTTTCACCAGACGTGAGCTTGGAGAAGGAATCTCTTTTATCATGGTACTGCACCATTCCTTTTTTTTTTTTTTTTTTGCGATTAGCAAGTCGGACCCAATTGGAGTAATAATACAGCAAACATATTATGCTAAAGTCGAACATCATTGAAGCAATAGTGTGAGATCTCACTCTTCATGACAGTATGTGGTTCTGTGCTATGTGATATTAGAAGAAGAAGTCGAAGAGTGAGAGCCCCACATCAGAATATTGGACAGAAGATCGAGAGGAAAGAAAAAGGTAAAGAGAAAAAAAGATGAAAGTCGGAGGAGGAAGAAAGGGACAAATAGGGAATAAAATAGCTGCAAATCGAAGAGAGAAGTTTTGTTCCCTAGACAGTTTTTAATATTACAAAAAGAGAGAAAAGATGCCAGCTGCCTGCATTTGGCTAACTCAAAAAGCTAGCATCGTCCAAAAACAAAACCTGGAAGAGGCAGTCATGGTACGAATAGAGAGAATTAATGAAAGGTCAGGAGACGGCATAAGAAAGAAAACCTCACCATAGTTATCTTTTCTCTCTTTAATAAATCAGCTTGAACACCCATAAGAAGTCGAAGAAAGAAGATAGGAAGCTTGACAAGAGGTTTGATCAACGCCTACATACGAGCTCTGAAATTCAAGCGCTTCTTATTGAAGCCATTTCTGCAACAATGTAATTTAAAGACTGAACTCTTTCTTGTAATTCATATTTCACACTAAACTTTTCTACCTTTTTTTTTCTGACAAAATAAAATGTCATTGATGGTTTAATTAGTATACTATAGTTGACTTCAGTTCCTCTTGACAATTTTTTATAGAATTAATTACAAAAAATTTCTCAAATTATAAAATACTTTCAATTTTATATGTGACATTTGATTTTTCTTAACGAATTTATATTGTGGAGAGATTAATTCGTTAATTATTCTATTAACGAATTTAATACTTCCAATGTATAAATTCGTTAACGAAACAAAATTAAGTATGAGATATGAAAATGACAAAATTTGATACTTAAGGATGAAATTGAAAATAATCTTATAGTTCGAGAGATCTTTTGTAATTTAATTATTTTTTATATGTTTCTTTTTTTTTTGTTGGTTAATTTACCTTCCCCTTTCATAAGTAAACATTCACGTACTGAATCCTAGAAGGAAGTTAATTTCAACCTCAAGGATCATAATAATCCACCTTTCTCCACTTAGCATGGCTGAGAAGTCGGAGCGCAAGTATCATATCAACTCGATGAATTGAAAAGCAGATTCTCATTAGACTTTTGCACAGCTTAATTGGTAATTGGCTGGTTTTCGCGTTCGTGTCCACCCAACCCAGATCAGGTTCTTATTTTCTCTGTTTCTTCTCCATCTTTATTTTCAAGGTTATAATTTGGTTTGCTTTGCTTCATAAATTGTTAATTTGTTGTTGCATTCCTTGTTGCTAAAAATTCAATGTTGCCGGTAGCTTCATAAACAGTTAAACATTATGCATTGAATCCAGTTGCTCTCCTTATTTATATATCTAGGCTATCCTTCCTAACAGATCCAAGAGTTATAGTCAATTTTTAGTTTTTATTAAAATCTAAACTTCGTAGAAAGTAGCCAAGTAACTAATACAATGAGCGAAGAGTCTTGCACACACCCACGTATATATATACCTAGATCCAATTGGGTGCGTGAGATACACGCGTCCGTCAATCCTCGTTAGTACCCACAGCCTCCACTGCTCACTCGGTCTCTCTTCGGCGTCAAAATCACAATAGAACCCACCGCTCTCTCTCTCTCTTCGACACCACGGCCTTCGATTCATATCATCGCTGCCGCACCTGCAATTCACAATCCCGATCACACAAGCAACAACTCCGGCTTCTCTCAATTGCCCAGAATCTGAGCGTCACCACCAGCCTTACTGAAACCAAATTGGTCAAACACGCCGCCGTCGGCCGCACGCCGAGCCGATCCTGGTCCTCTCGCTCATCACCGCCGCGCCTGCACCTTGCTCCTTTGCTAGCTCGCCGCCGATCCTCGAGCACAACACGGCATCGCTCTCTCGTCCTCCGTTGCGCCGCCCTTGAACCGCACCTCCCGGAGAGCATGAGCTTTCCCTCGTCTCGATCTCCATCCCTCGTGGCTACTCTCTCTGTCTCTCGGTCCAATTATTTTCGACAGCCACAACAATCCCGCATTACTCGAGCACCCATCCAACTTTTTTTTTTTTTTACTTTTGTCAACCCAAACTTTTTGGATGCCTTCCCCCCGTTCCGTCATGTACACCGTTTGTTCAAAAAGCCTTGTTGGGATGAGCTCAATGGCTGAGATTGGTTGGGACATATATACTTGGGTGCAGCCCAGAATTTTCGTACAATGAGTGGATCCAAATTCATATCAAGTACTGTATGTCAACTGATCTAAATACCTAGCTAATCTATTTCAAACACTTCGTGCTGCAGGTGGCAAAAAGTACTTCAAACACCTTGTAATTTAATTCTTAAAAAAAAAAAACACCTACAAAGTAATATCAACCATAGGTCCATATATAGCATGAATAAATTTTTTTCTTTTTAGTGTTTCTATTGAGACCTCCAAATTTGCTAACTAGACCTCACTCCATTATGAATTATTAAAACATTAATAACCTTCTATAAAATGACTATTAAGGACAATAATTATACCAAAAAGATATTATCTTTATTTTCTCTAGAGTTTCCAATTCAATAATATTAGATTGCATTCTTTATTATTTTCCTAATCTATTTTTATTTTCCAATTTCACTACATACTCATTAAAATATTTATATATATTTAATAAGAATTAAAACCATGATAGATCATGTGACATAAAAATTTGTAACATTTGTTGAATGCATATTGGTGATAGAGAACAAATTTTTTTTTACTATGTCCTAAATCTAAGCCTATCCATTATATTTGAAAAAAAAACAAACTAGCAATTAAAAAAATATATAAAATATTTAATCATGAGGTACAAAAAATAGAGGAAAAAAATAAACTGTAAGAATAAATTATTACTCTTTTTTTATTCCATAGCTAAAAGAGAAAAATTAGTTAAAAAAAGATGTAAAAAGAACAAAGAATAGTTCATGCTAAAACATTTTCTTGTTGATTAGAAATTAATTAATGGATGTGTGGTGAGTAAATTTATAATTATAGTAGTAATTTTGTATATTTAATGTGAATTATATCAACATGGTTATTTTAGGAATTTAGAAGAGGTTTAGTAAGCAAATCTTGTATTTTAAAAGCAAAAATGAGGTGCAAAGAATATAAGAGGTCAAGTGAGCAAATTTGGAGGTTCTAATAGAATTACTTTTTTTTTTCAAGAGAGAGCTGCTATGTTATTGACACTACTAACAAAATTCATTTATTTTCGAAAGTATTTTCTATCATTTGACTAATATACATTAGAAACAGCAACACACCTTATGGGTGTAAGGTTGGGCAGTTTTTTTTTTTTTGCTGAAAAGTAATGGGCAGTTAGTTTTTTTTCATTGTAAATTATTTTATTAATTGTTTTAGTTTTGACCTTTCTATCTTTGACAGTTGACATTTTATCTAAAATTATTTAATATTTGATTTGATGGTTATTAAAATAAAAATAATTCGGTTATATATAGTTGACAAAAGGGGAAAATTCTAGCCTATGTACGTTAACATATGACATACACACACTTTTTTGATTATTTTTGGCCGTTGGATATATTTAAAATTTGAAATAAATCCGATGATTGTGAAAATTATTTATTTCAAATAGATTTGTGGTTTTTTTTTTTTTTGGCAAAGAAAATTCAATAAATAAAAAAGAAAGCAACTAAGGGGGGGACATTAGGACCAAAACCCCTTTGAAACATGAAAAACCAAAGCAAAACAAGATAAGCAAATGAATCAAAGATTAAGACGCACAACAGGCAATCGAGCACGAGCAGAGTGCCGCGAACTCGTTTGATCTTGTTTGTTCTTCAATTTCTTGGGACGTATCTTTGGGATAGATTGAAGAAGCTGTTCCTCAACCAAATTTGTGTTAACCTCACCAAACCAAGAATTATAAGATGCAGTAGAGTGCCCTAGGGGTTCTTCGTTTTCCAAGTCACCCCAACAAAATTTTTGAGGTTGAGGTTCTACAGAAGCGGAACCAATAAAATCATTGGCAACCTCAGTGGGCTCAGTAACATGATCTGCTAGAACATTGATGTTGGTAGCCCCCTCACCAATGTTCTCCAGTAGAATCGGTATTGGCTCAATGATTACATGATTATGGTCCTCACAGGGCTCGCTAGCAAGAATAGCAAACCTGTTTTCAGTCTCTACATGATGGGAAACCAAAGGAATCTCACCATGAACATTTCTAAATCCCTGTTGATCCATGAGAGGGACATTTAAAGGCAATTGGCTGGAAGGCTCATCCATCACTCGTTGAGCAATGACATCCAACTCCTCTATAGCAGCCTCCTCAATAACGGATTGTGCGAAATGAGCCGCTGCACCATCAGCAGAACAAACTTCAGGTGACCTGGAGGAAGTGTTTTGAACTGGATCATTTGCATTTTGAATAGATGGTACACTAGAAGGCATAACCAACTCATGAACTGGAGCAGCTATTTGGTGATCAGCAACCGGACCATGTGGCTCAGAAACATTATTTGTTGCCTTGGAAGTTGGCTTGGGTCGATACTCTTGACGTATGGTACGAGCAGTTTTCTCAACAAGCTTCTTTTCTTGAACTTTGGGCTCCTTAGTACCCTTCAAATGTCTACAGTGATCAGTCATATGACCCACCATCCCACAGTGGGCACACAGATTTTCATAAACAACCTCAATGGGGAAGCAATGAGTCTCTCGTTCAACCACCAGAGATGAAGGTAGCTCACCTGCAAGATCAACATCTACTAAAACTCGAGCAAAATACCCAAACTGTCGTTCTTGTGTAGCTTTATCGATTTGCAACGGAGTGCCCACACCCCGAGCAATCTCCATAAGATGTTGTGGATGCCAATAATCTTGGCTCAAACCATACAATCTAACCCAGATTTGGGCATGTGTCTGTGGAAGAGTATCGCCAGGAACAAAATCGGGCTTCCACTGAGTTAAACGGAAAATTCCATCAGAGAGAGTACAGGTACCCCCACCCCAAACCTTACGTAGGTCTTTTTCTGTGGAAAAATGGATGTCAAAATAACCTTTACCAAGTGGAACCATACGCCATGGTGCAGAGGGCCGCCAAACACAGCAGCAAGCAACCCCTTTAGCGTAACAGTCTTCAAAGGAGTAGATCCCTTGTGCAATAACAATCTACCAATGAGATTAGTTTGAAATTGCTTCAATTGCTCTTGATACAGGGATTCATTGATCTTTACATAGATTTTGTCCCCACGAACAATAGGCTTTGGCAATTGACTCAGAGGAATGGAAGACTCGGTAGAGTTGGAGAGAACAGACGCAAAAGTACGTGCCTTTGGGGCCGGTGGAGGAGACGGCGCTGCCGCATCAAGGCTTCCCATGAACGCCCAGGGACAAACAGCCATCCCAGACGTTATACCAGAATTCAACGACGGCATACGCAGCCGTGAGGGCGAGCGATCAAGCCCTAACCCTTTGGCGGCGTGAAAAGACGCATCTGATTGTCTTTTAATTATGCAGAGAAAGCTATTACCTAGTCTGAGTTTATAGTCACAAATAGATTTGTGGTTACCTGCTTACCCATTAGTAAGTAATTAATTTTTAATTAATGCCATTTATATTTGTTACTTTTTTTCCTTTTTGATTTTTCATTTGAAATTAATTTTTGTCATTAATTTGTGATCTAGATTTCCTTATGATATAAGAAAATCTTTTGAGAAAGATGAAAAAAAAGGTAGTTAGTAATGCTGACATTTAATTTTTTTACATATTCCAAAAAAAAATAATAATGTCATTTAATTAATAATCCAAAAAAAATGCTGACATTTTTTTTTTCATCCAAAAAAAAATCCAGACCAGCCAAAAAAAAAAAAGGTCAACGGAGAGAAATGGATCAGCAAAGTCATCACTAGATAAACTCGAACCAAGCACGAATGGAGCCATTCATCTCCATAGAACACGAATACTTTTTTTTTTCTTCGACTTTGGAGTCTGTTCTTTCTCGCACCAAAAATAGCAACTCACCCTAAAACTAAGAAAACTCACCACCTATGCACAGACATCCACTTGCACAGGAATCTAGAAAAAGAAAAAGAAAAAGTTGATATCAAACTTACCAGACATTGATATGCATAGCAGAAATTATCCAAACCATCCAATATCCAAATCATAACCAAAACTGAATCTGAGTATACTCACATATAGAGCTCAATGATTAAGTGAAGTTTCTTGCCTCTTTTGTGGACACAAACGGATCGAGTAATGATGTTCTCTATTACGTAATCATCGTCCTCATAGGTTAATTACTTGTTTGAAAACTATATTACTTGAGTTTACCACAATTATATTGAGGTAAAAGTCGTAATTTAGGTTTTATTTGTGTTAATCTGTCACTATTATAAGGTTGTGAACAATATTATATGATTTCACAACAATTGAGGTAAATATAAGTAATTTAGGTTCTATTTGCGTTAATGCATCACTATTATAAGTTTGAGAACCATTTTATATGATTTCATGACAATTGTGATGAAAAGTTGTAATCTCGATTCTATTTGTGGTAATGCTTTACTATTACAACTTTAAAAATTATTTTACATGATATCACGACAATTGAGGTAAAAAGTCATAATCTAGTTTCTTTTTGTGGTAATATTTTACTATTACAAGTTTGAGAACTACATTACACGATTTCACGACAATTGAGGTAAAAAGTAGTAATCTAGGTTCTATTTGTGGTAATGTTTCACTATTATAAGTTTGAGAATCATTTTACATGATATCACAACAATTAAGGTAAAAAGTCACAATCTAGGTTCTATTTGTGTTAATGTTTCACTATTACAAGTTTAAAAACTATTTTACATGATATTACGAGAATTGAATTAAAAAGTTGTAATTTAGGCTCTATTTGTATTAATGTGTCACTATTATAAGTTTGAGAACAACATTACATGATTTCACGACAATTGAGGTAAAAAGTAGTAATGTAGGTTCTATTTGTGTTAATAGTTCACTATTACAAGTTTGAGAACTATATTACACGATTTCACGACAATTGAGGTAAAAAGTAGTAATTTAGGTTCTATTTATGTTAATACTTCATTATTACAAGTTTGAGAACCATTTTACATGATTTCACGATGATTGAGGTAAAAAATTGCAATTTATGGTAAACTTTTATATTACACCAAAAATGGTCAATGTCCTAAGTCTTGTAATATGGTTCTTCATTGTGCAACTAGATTTCTTTATTTTGCAAATCTCATCATCAATGAGATAGTTTAATTTTGAGACATATATTTTACAACAAATCATGACCAATGAGGTCATTAGTTATAATTTTAGTTTTATTTAATGTAATTATTATATTTACAACCTTTGTTACAAATTTGTGAACGATTTACATATGAAACAACATATGTAACATCATTGTAGTAAAAATCATTTTTAAAAGATGACATGTGTCATAATTTTTTTTTTTTGGTTAATACATGTGTCATAATTTGAATGGATAAACTGTTAACTTATATAACAGGTTTCAATCATTAAATCACTTTAATATTGTTTTGTTCCTTGAAATTAATCCTCATTACACAGAAAAGAAGAAGAAGAAAAGATGGTAAAAATAGTTATAAAAAAAAAGTAGATTAATTTTGTAAGTCCCTGACGAAAAAAAACTAATTTTATATTTTCCATGGCTTCATGAACAGTTAAACACATTATGCATTGGATCGAGTTGCTCTCCTTATTTATCTAGGCTATTCTTAGTTTTCTTACTGACTGATCCCAGAGCTTAACAACTTTTCTTTTTTTTTAAAATATTTTTATTTTTATTTTTTATGAAAGGCGACAAAAGAAACTAACTTTATATCTTTTCTCCGTTAACTATAATTTTGTAGTAGAAGCTTTGAAGTTGTTCTTTGGTAGCGGGAAGGTAGACAGGAAGGAGAGGATATGGGTGCCGCCGCCGTTCCTATTTCTAACACGGTCAAGAAGATTTGGGATAAGTGGAATATCCGGAGCTTCATCATATTAAGTCTGTCATTGCAGACCTTTTTAATTCTTTGTTCACCCTTGAGAAAGAGAACGTCAAGCAAATGGGTGATCGTGCCGGTTTGGTTAGCTTACTTACTCGCTGACTGGGCTGCTAACTTTGCCATTGGATTAATTGCAAGCAGCCAAACCGACACCGACTGCGACACCGACGGCCCCCCAGACAATGGCGGCCTTTTGGCATTCTGGGCTCCCTTTCTTCTGTTACACCTGGGTGGTCCGGACACCATAATTGCCATTTCTATGGAAGATAACGCGCTGTGGCCAAGACACTTTCTTGGTCTCATATTCCAGGTTCTAGCTGTGGGGTACGTCTTCATTATGCAGTTATCTCAAGAAAACAAGCTATGGTGGCCAACACTGTTGTTAATTTTCCCAGGACTCGTCAAATACGGCGAGCGAACACGTGCTTTGTATCTTGCCAGCTTAAGCAGTCTCAAGGACAAAATGCTTGCAGTACCGGACACGGGACCGGATTATGCAAAGTACATGGATGAGTACTCCTCAAGAAAAGCAGCTCAACTTCCAGTTAAGATAGACACTAAACCCGGCCGCCGCGTGACTTACCTTGCGGAAGAAAGCAAAAATAATAATATTGCAGTGGTGCAAGATGCTTATCGCTTCTTTGAAATTTCCATGGGTCTTATTATAGATCTTATTTTTGACTTTCATCAGCGCAACAAGAGCCGTGACTATTTCCATGGGAGAACATCAGAAGACGCTTATACATTAATTGCAACTGAGCTCAACTTTATGTATGAAGCTCTTTACACCAAAGTTTATGTGGTTCATTCTGTGGCGGGATACGTATTAAGGGCTATATCATTCTGCGCAGTTTGTATAGCCCTCGTCTTCTTCTATAAGTTGGACAAACTTGGCTTCCACAGGTTTGATGTTAGAGTTACCTATTCCTTGCTCTTGGGCGCCATAGCCCTAGATTCATTAACTATTTTGATGCTTATCTTATCTGACTGGGCTGTCGTAAAAAGCAAGTGGTGCCAAAAATTTTGTACTTTGGCCACTGATCTCATGAACATGCACCTCAATTTGAAGAAATCTTGGGGGTCTAATACTGAAAAAACAACAAAGTGTTGGGAGCGGACCAGAAAGGTTTTATTTCGAAGATGGTCTGAATCTGTCTCTACATTCAGCTTCATAGATTATTCTCTCCAAGAATGTGGAAGAGTGCAACCTACATTCATGGACTATGCAGGCCTTTTGGGAATCAAAATCATCAGAAAAATGGGACTCAAGGATATTCGAGATGAGATGAAATATAAATCCAGCGAGAAACTCACCGAGGGCATATGGGAGTTCATTTTTAAAGAGTTGAAAAGTAAATCGGTGCTTGCAGATGATCCTGAAGTAGGCAGCAAAATATGTTCGGCAAGAGGAGAATGGATTCTTGAGATAAAATATGGGTATGGGGATCGGCCAGAGCCTAGCAACTTACGAACTAATTATGTTGTGGACGTTACTTATGACAAAAGCATTCTGTTGTGGCACATTGCTACTGAGTTGTGCTATTACAATGATACGAGCAATGCTGCAGACAGTTATCGTGAATTTAGTAAGACACTATCTGATTATATGTTATATCTCTTAGTTATGCAGCCTGCTTTGATGTCTTCTGTAGCAGGAATCGGTCAAAAAAGATTTTCTGATACTGTGGCAGAAGCTATACAATTCTTTAGAAAAAGGGCACTGGGATCTAATACAGAACCAAAACAGGCATGTGAAAGGCTCCTTGAGGTAAATACAGAAGTGAAACCAGTAGATGTCAAAGGGAACAGAAGTAAATCCGTATTGTTTGATGCATGTATTCTAGCAAGTGAGCTGAAGAAGTTGGAAGCTGGTTTGAAATGGAATTTAATAAGCCAAGTGTGGGTGGAATTGCTATCGTATGCTGCAAGTCATTGCAGACCAAACAGCCATGCCCAATTGCTGAGTAAAGGTGGAGAGCTTGTCACTTTTGTTTGGTTATTGATGGCTCATTTAGGCCTAGCGGAGCAGTTCCAAGTACTGGAGGTCCAAGCAAGAGTAAAACTGATAGTAGGAAAGCCACCGGAGGAGGTGTACAATAAGAATCATTATTGTAGAAATTAATTATCCTGTTATGTAATTTTATTTGTCATGGGAACATTAATTTTGACTTAATTTGAATACATTATAAATGCATGTGGTAGTGTAATGCAAGTTATTTCCAGTAGCATAAATGGAAGTTATTTCCGGTGGAGAAGTTATAGAAAGAGAGCAGATAATAATCTTGATTGTCAGGGTACATTTCTACCGAATCCATTTTAGATGTGGCCGCCTGGCCGGGTGTCAAAATAATTGGGGCTTCTGCATAATAAGAAGCCCGAGTGCAGGCCCGGACCCAACGAAGAAATGATCTTATCATTGAGTTCTTTAAACAATTACATGGACCTGTTTGAGATTGTTTTTTGGAGACCTAACAATACTTTTGAAATAATTGAAAAAATTAATTATAAATATAAAAAAAATTTGAAAAAAATAAAATTTATTTTTGGTGAGTTTTAGAAGCACTTGGAAGTGATTTTGAGAAATACTTGACAAATGTTTCCTAGTATAAAAGCGCTTTTCAAAGTTGTGAAAAGCCTAAAAACGCTTTTCAGAAGCAGTTTCAAATAAGCCCAATAATTAATAGCTTTTCGGGCATACTTCAACCATTACTACACAAATAAACCATGTGTAGTAATAGCGTTTGTTTACCCTTAAAAAAAAACCTATCTTACTAAAAATAAAAAGATTGCTATTTTTTTTAATCTTTTATTTATTTATTTTTTTATCAAATTTATCTTTTATGTTCTGAGTTTATGTCTTTCAATTTGCCTTTTTATTTTATATGAGGAGAAATGTGGAAATTTTGAATATATAGGGTGTATTGAGGTATTGATAGGGTATCCTTTATTAAAAAAATGAAGAAGAAGGTATTTATAGGCTTAACAATAGCCTCACCCTAAAAAAATTGGTGCAACCTCATGAAGTCATGGTCTCATCGAACACAACTCTAGTGTCAACTGTCAACTGTGTCACTTGCAAGACATTAAAGAAGGGAACTTCTATTTCTCCGATTTTCTAATTTTTATACATGCTGCACAAAAAATTTGCCAGAAACTGGCTACATGCTACTCCAAATATTTACCCACATCCACGAAATTGTAACTTATGTTTAGATTTCTTAGTTCCCTGGCACTTGAGAATCAACCAGCTTTTTTCTGTTTTCACCTGAGAATATCATTCCAATTTCTCCGCTTATCACGACACGACAGGAAATCATGTTGATTATGGCGAACATTTAATTTTCAGAGCTTCTAATCAATTGCAAATATAAGAAAAAGAAAAGGAAAAGGAAAATATAAGTAACAAAACACATCAATATAATTCCGCAAGATAAAGTAGTTACAGTAGTATAGTAGAACTGACAACATTCCAATATTCAAGACATGGGGATATAGAATTGACTAACTAGATGTCTAGATCGTAGTATGATTCGCTTATCTGCAAGTGGACTCACTGCCCACGTGCCCAGTACTGCAGACGAGGAAAAAGTTGCTTCAAGCCTACCGTTAGCTTCAATTTTGTCAAGAAATGGAGACGCAAGATTTCAACTCTCCAGTGCTCAGTAGTTTCCCCATGATCCAAGCTAGCAAGTTCCCCACCCATTATATAGAGCTTCTTTAACTTGTTCAGTTTGCTAGGCTTCAACCCCTCTGGTGCATGTGCTTGAGGATAACCTTGAAGATCCAGTTTCTCTAAATTCGGTGGAAACAAAATTTTCATGGACTCATTTTGAATTTTCTTTTTTAAATCTTCAGTAACCACTCCCCATGATATTTTCAGGCGGCGAAGAGATGAACTTTCTTTCAAATTTTTGAATTCCCCTGGTTGAACTGCAGCCTCATTCCCCATGTGTATGCTGAGCCGCCTTAGATTCTTCAACTTGGCAAGCTCACCAAGTCTGCAGGGAGTTTTTTCTTCTGACCCTATCAGAAAACCTTTAAGTACTTGGAGGGAGGCAAGTTTTTGAATCCCTTTTGGCATGCCTTCTAGTAAGTAACACTCTGATAAATCCAAATGTGTGAGCTTCTTCAGTGATGAGATATCTGAAGGCAACCTCTCTAAGTCATGACATGCTCTCAGATCGAGAATTTCGAGGCTGTTAAGATGAAGGATGGAATCAGGGAGTTTGGTAATTCTCGATATTCCTCGGAGGCTCAGATACTTCAAGTACTTCTGAGCCCCCAAACCATTTAGAATTCCCTCAGCTGAGGAACCAACAAATCTTCGATGTTCCACTTCAATGTGATATGTAGCCGAGTTCTGCCACCGTCCAAGCTGTAGAACTTGAACCTTCTTCAACTTCTCAAGCCATTCTTGTTCCAACTTAAGATATTGAACGTTTACATTGAATACTGTCAATAAATCATCATCACCCTGCTGAGAATTTGGCTCACCTTGAGGAACTGGCTTTTCCTGAGGAATTGGCTTTTCCTGATTAGAAACTAAACAAGCTCGCCTACAAGCTGACATAGAATTCAATGGCATCATTGGCCATCTTGAATCGAAGTTGAATAGCTTAGCCTTTCTGGCCAAGGAGATCAACATACGGCGAATCCAAGGGTTCATTGTACAACTTTTGACAAGTAATTCACAGATGGGCTCACCTGAATCTGGTTGAATCAAGTCCTTTCTCATGAGTTTTTCAAAGATTTCTTCTCCTATCTCATCTGCTCTCTTGTCTTTGGTTGATGTGATGAAGCCCTCACCGATCCACCAGTAGATTAGAGGCCTCTTCTTTATGGCAGAATTCTCAGGGAAGATTGAGAGAGAAAGCAAGCAGACTTTTAATTCCGTGCTCTCAAGATCTTCATAACTCCTCCTTATGTTGGCCATGACATCACTTTTATCAAACATATCCTCCAGGCCCAGTGTTGACTGCTCTTGTGACATTTTTCGAGCGTCGTCGACACCTGACTTCTTCTCTGGCTCTGGCATATGCAATTTCTGCACTAGAGTCATTAAGCGATGTATTTCCTCTACAATTGGTGGCAGCTGGGAAACTAGTGTCGTTTTGATTGCCTCCGGAACCCTACTATTGGGATTGGAACATCTTTCCTTGTTTTCAGTTTCCAATTTAATATCGCTAAGTCCAAGTTCTAAGCAACTTATTTGGTATAACAGAGTTTGTAGCAAGAGCTTGGGTCTATTGAGCATATTATTGACGTCGATCGCTCCATGGCCTGTTTGGTCCAAGGCCTTAGCTTTTATCAGATGATCAAACTTCACTGCGTCGAGAAAATCCATATCTTTCACTTTCTCAAGCACCTTTTCAATGTTTGCCAAGCTTTGAACCGCTACTTCGTCTGGTTCGACGATGATCTTGGCTTTTGGCAGCAGATCCAGCAACTTGGACATGACATTATTCAGATAGGTTGACATTTGCAATGACTGAATCAAAATATCGATTTAGCAGGATGTGAGTCTCTGCGTGGAAGAAAGAAATCAAGACGGACTCGAGATGGAGGAGACTAGGATAGACCAAACCTGGGTACTGTACTATCACGGATCTGGACGGATAGATGTGTTCAGGATCTTATCCACCCCTGTTAAGATTTAACCATCATTGCTTCATGGATCTGAGAATAGAATTTCGAATTTTCGAACCAACAAGCTAGCTAGTAATACTTTTCCTATTAAAGAAGAAAAAAAGGAAAACGACAGCAAAAGATCGAGTTGTATGTAAGAATTAGTGAGCTGTATGTGGGCTAGCTGTTTCCCTTTGAAATGGTGCGTCTGGTTTATTCTTCTCTTGCATGCTTTTGTCAGGAAGAGGAAGCCTTCAAGTTGAAGATTACTCTAATTTATACACCAAATCTGGGCTTTGCTCAAAGCAAAAGAGAACGTACAGTAGGAATAATTCTTTGCAGTGCTTGGTTTCACTTTGCACTCTATTCTCTCTTTTTTTTTTTTTTTTTTTTTTGAAAATGGCCCCTCTAATTGTTTCAAATAAGAATAATTCTTTGCTTCATATAATTTTTTTCTGAAATATGAACCACCCACCAAAAAACAAAGATTCTGGCAAAAAAAATAAGTAAGAATAATTCTTTGCTTCTTAATAGAATTATCGCAATTAACGAGTTTTGACCTTACTGGTGGTGTTGATACAGTACACTAGGTCAGATCCTAACTCAGACAGCACCACCAGCCACCACCCGACGGTCGTTAGATTGTTACAAGTAAGTAACTTAAGTTAAGAAGTAAGCTCGATCGATCAGTGCAGCTGCCTATATATTTATTGAGATCGAATTTAAACCATCCATGTTAATTTTCACTCACAGGCCAGTTTGACTTGATTTGGACCAATTTGCAGAGGCGGGTTTCATTCCTTGTACTCCGGCCATCGGAAATTAGGGAGCCGGAGTGTGACTATTGAAAAGGCAAAGCAATGGCATCGGATGTTGCTGAATTGCTGTGGAACAAGTTCTTGAAGTCTCTGGAAGAACTGGAGTCTGAATTATCAGGTACCATTACCATCTCTGTCTTCAAATCATTAAAAAATCGCATGTCTGACTTCAACGCAATCAAAGATCTTGTGAATGAGAAAGATATAATGCCGGAAGGATATAGCTACTCCGAAATTATCCGTGTGTTCTACGAGCTCAATGATGCATTGGCGGAGTGCCGAATCTTCGCACATGAGAGCAGGGAGCTTATTAATAAGTTGTCACGCTTCAAACCCCGAAGATTTTCTTTCGTCAGAAACATGAAGATCCGTCTGATCAAAATAAAAGAGGATCTTCAGAAACTGGCGGCTCCGTATCCGTTAGATGAGCAATTGGATATGGAAATGGGGGCTCCGCAAGAAGAAATTGGCAATCCTCTGCAGAAGGTAAGACCTAAAGTTTTGACAAAAGTTTTTGGATTTGATGAGCAACCAAAGAAGATTGAGGACTTTCTACTAGATCCACTTGAAGGGGGTTCCAGTTCTAGCAGTAGTAGTGCTAGTGCTGGTGGATTAACAAGGGCAGTTGGGGTAGTTGGCATTGCTGGCGTGGGTAAGACCACCCTGGTGCACAAGGTTTTGGAGAGCCAGAGAGTGAAGGATAAGTTCGAGCATATACTTTGGTTACCCTTTTCGGGTATGAGGGAAGGAGAACAACAGTTTAGCAAGTTCAGCTTTGAGACATGCATCTTTAATAATTATGGCGTAATCTTAGAGGCGAGGATTATTGGCCTTGATAAGCTCTTGGAAAGGCTGGGCCAACTGTTATCAGGTAAAAGCTATTTGATTGTGTTGGATGATGTATGCCGTAAGCACATTAACATTATGGAACGGTTATGCAGCGGATTGCCAAAGCATAATGGCGGTGCTGTCATTGTCACTACCAGATTGAAGCAAGTGGCTCAAAAGCTGGGGGAACAACATATATATCGCTTGGTTCATGTTAAGCCTCTGGACAGAGAGATTTGCTGGCGTATATTTGAGGAGACGATCAAGAATCATCATGTGCATATTTCAAACTTCTTACTTGGTGAGGCTACACAAAGGATTGAGGAAATCAAGAATCAATGTCACGGTCTACCGTTGGTTGCCAAGACACTCGCAGAAAACTTCACTGAATCTCCTATATTTGGTGGCAAATCTCCTAGATTTGATCGCGAATCTCCTATATTTGATCCCCTTCAAATTGTACCTAAATAAGTTCAATATTTGATGCATACTCAAACAGCTGGTTTGCCTTGGTGATCGAACTACTCTATGTTTCTTTGAACATGTGCATTTGTTTGTCATGAATTATATATTTACCGCTTAATTTGATACACCCATAGTATACTGACGTGCATCACCTCTAATTTGTTTGGAGATCTCTGATTGAAGTCGTTTTGCACATGATTCAAAATAGGTGATTGATTCTTATGGTTTAGGTACACCAAATATATATGTTCTTTTCTATGATTGAATTTGTACAAGGAACAGAACAATACTCATTCTAAATTTTGTAAATTGAATTGCATAGTCGATGAACGAAAAGTTCTCCGCCCCATTTTGTAATACCTATACTACATTTCAACATCAAACAAAATGAGTGCAACTCTGATTCAAAAGTCATCCTGTTTACCCTAAAAGGTGACTCCCTTCAGCATGCCGAGTGGCCTGATTTTGAGTTCAAGTTGATGGCCATTAACCTTTCAATAATTGTTTCATATTATTCATCACTCGTTTTAGATGTGCTACATCATAGTTTGTTTTTCGCCTCGGACCTCAAAATATCATATCCGGACTTGACTGTAGTGTTTGCTGTTGACACTTGACATTCTCATGAAGAGGGAGAACAAGCGCTTGAGCTAGTTTTGGGCATATCAGTAATTTTATTTAGACTTGTTGAGTTTTAAGTGGCCCAAAAGTCCAAAACTAATTTTTGAAGGATGAACCAATGGATTCTGAAAGATGTAGTTTCTGACTTTCTATTGTCACTATGAGTTGTTTATTAAGTAGGTTGAATGTCACAAAGTTAATGAAAAAATCTAATATACATCACTGCATACTATGCAGTTTAAAAAAAATAATGCTATTGCCGTTAAAAAAATGTGAAACTAGGCATTTTAAAAATGCAATTGTCATTCCAAAAAATGCAATTGTCATTTAAAAGAATAATAATTATCATTTTAAAATGATCAATTTTACTTTTTTAAAAGGTAATTATATTTCAAAAATGTAATTACATTTTGAAAAAAAAAACTGCATATTATGCAGGTATGTAGGTTAGACGCATCCAAAGTTAATTACACAACATCCACATATCCAAGTAACTCCAATTTGCAAGTGATATTACTTAGATAGTAGCTCATTTTAGTTGTGGTGATCAAGTGGCGCCATTACTATATGACAGTGACACTATTTTTCTCTTATTATCTATTTTCGATAAAAAGAAATATATTGCGAAAAAGGCAAAACTAATTTTGGAGGTCCATAACGGTCATCGTGGTTCACCCGCCCAAAGCCTTACCCAACTCAGCGATGGCAGCCATGGCGTGCTCGATCATTCTCTCTTCCTCTTTTCTAGTCTCCCACACCACCCGTGTTCGGTTCCAAAGCCCTACAAATCTTTCGACCTCCTCCACACGAAGACCACTCTCACTCTCAGTCTCAGCTTTCTCTTCTCTCCAAGCCCTGATTTTCGACTGCGACAGCGTCATCCTCGAGCCCCTCAATTGGGCCCCCGACTTCTACGATCAGCTCCAGAACCAAATCGGCTGCGGCAAGCCCAAAATGCGATGGTCCCTTTCTCTCTTTATTTTTCTGAGAAACTGAAAATTTTGATGTTTTGTGTTTGGTAAATTGGGGATTTCCGGAAGACGACGAAGGAACGAGACAAGATCATCGACACTCTTCAGGTTTCAATTGTGCTTCTTTTGACTGTTCCACTTCTGAGAAAACTAAATACAATTATGCATGAAATTCAATATTTGTTCTTGCATCTTTTCATTTTTTTAGTTTTTATCTTAGACAGCTGACTGCTTAGCTTAAACTAGTTAGAAGTTTTGCAGCTTCTAGGAATTCAGTAATTAAACCACTGTCACTGCATTGAGATTACAGTGTCTCAGATTATCCTTTTTCTATCAATTTGCGGTTTGCATTTGTCATTTCTGGGCATAGATAGTTAGAATGATGCCTATTTTATAGGGCATATGTTGATCCTTGTATCTGCTTGTAGGATTGGAAAACTGAAAGATACAAAAAAATTATCAAGTCCGGAACTGTAAGCAGACATTATTACTTTCTTAGTTTTGATTTTGTTGTTCATATTTTTTCTTGAAATTGAATAAATAATTCTTAGCAATAAAGACTGATTATTATTATAAATTGGGAATAGGTGGAACCAAGGCCAGGAGTCTTAAGATTGATGGACGAGGCCAAGGCTGCTGTAAGGTGATATTTATGATTGAAATGCAATTTCCTGGTCATGGACATTCGCTTATTTGGAATTGCATTCGCTTATCAAAGGTTTCATTTGTATGGAGTGATTTCAAACAAGGATGATTGACCACAAAGCTAGATTTGTAAAAAAACTGTAAAACATTAGATAGAATGTATTTGACAAAAAATTGACTAGATGCGATTCATTTGACATAATAGAAAGAGTCATTTGAAAGCCACTTGTCTTCTTCTTTTTCTTCAAGTCCAAATCTTAAGAAGTATGCAGTGTAATAGTCTAATCAATCAATTTAATCTTATGACACCTAAATCCTTAGGCTTGGAATCACTTCCTCCAAATAGAGTCATTGTTTTAAGAAAGTCTCTTTACGTTTTATGAATTGATTTCTTTATAATTACTCTCTATTTGGCATTTTTGTTTTCTCTTCTACCATTGTTAGTATCTGTTCTGTTGCTTTAGTGTATGCTCGTTTTAATGCTGGTGAGAGTGATTCTGTCTATCTCATTGTTGCAGGGGAAAAAGCTTGATGTTGTAATTACTGTTGGAGTTAGTATTAATTGTTTGTTTGTTTCCAGAACATGTGTTCATCAATTTATTTCACCTTCCTTATTTTAGGACTCCTTTCAAGGGCTTGATTGCTTCCTCGCCGGTATGTTGACTACTTTTAAAGTGATATCTTTGTAAAATGTTTTTTTTTGTCAAATCTTGTGTGAGACACATGTTATGACACACTTATCCTTATCCGCTTCTGCCATGTGTATAGCAACAAGTCAATTATGAATTTACAATATATATTACAGCTGCCAAGGTATATATTCTACGTCCTAAATTTGAAGCTTCCGAATCTGAATATCCACATACTTTCAATTGGCACTCATAATTATCAAATCTGTAACTTGTTATACCTTACAGAGACTCGGTATCTCAGCAAGAGATTGTTTGGTCGTCGAGGACAGTGTTATTGGGCTTCAGGTAGATAGTGTTTATTTAGAGTTCTCAGTTACCTTATACTCTTAACTGTTGTAATTCATTAGCATGATTGAAACCTTGGAGAACTTGGAATTTTCATAAATAAACTTGGCTCAATATAATAATCGTACAGATTACTGATGGAAGCAGAACTTAGACAACTACCAGAGTTTTAAGCTTTCTCTTTTCACAAGTTATCTCGTGTTTTCATGGCCCTTGTACTCCATTTCACTAAACATGGTTCAACTTTATGGGAACAAGAGCTGGGATGTCATGTGTGATTATCTACACATCTTCAACAGCTGACCAGGTGAGGCCTCTTACTCATCTTAGATGAAGGATATAGCTGGCAGATGACTGCTTAATAACTGCATTAGATTCTGAGCTTATTTTTTTCCCCCTCGTGTACTTAGGATTTTAAAGATGCAATAGCAATATATCCCGAGTTGAGTAATATAAGGTATGAGAATCCTTTTCTTTGCTTATGTATACATTCTCTTGTTAAACAAATCGACTCACTTACATATGGTTCATAAAATGAATCTTTGCAGACTGAAAGACTTGGAATTGTTACTTCAAAATGCTGTCATTGCCCATTAGGAAAGTTATTGCAATTCTTCAATTCAAACGACTTTTTTAGTATCTTCTTTATTTTGGCTGCTCAGTGAACAAATAGTATGTAGGGTCAAACCATCTGTCATTGTGTTCTTGTCAAATTTGTCATTTACAAATTCAAGGAACAGCTTATAGTGTACATGTGTAAAATAATGATCATTTACTTGATTGTAATATATAAAACTCAGTTTCTCTCTCACAGCTATGTATCAAACTATTAGTTTGACTTGCTGGTACTCTTTTCATAGTTCATACCATAAGAAAGTGTGTATATACTATATAGTACTTAGATTGCTCGAAGCTTTTTCTGGAAGGAAATATAAGAAAGAGAAGTCAACTTTATTTTGTTGGTGTACAATTACAAGGTAACTTCGTCAGCAAGGATTGTGGAATAGGAAAACTTCTGCGCATCCTCTGAGTTAGGGTGTCAGAATTTGATTTGTTAGCTTGTAAACTAGCAAATGATATTCCTGGTCTCCTACTATGTAGTGTGAAACAGAATTTCCCCAGTGAGTTGTATAACTTGTATATAGATGGACTATGCTTAAAGATGGATATGCATCCTTGATATTGATCAGTTTTATTAATGACGAATTTGAAGTACAACCAGACTAGTACTAATCAAGCAAGAGAAACAAAAAGACGAAAAACCTTGTTATAAACCGGCTAAAGGTTACACTGGATCCTCTTATCATGTATCCTAATCTAATCACACAATTTTCTGTGTTTGTTACTGGTAAACTATAACCTCAAGAAAAACATTCTGAAAACAATCAACTTTCTTTTTCTTTTTCCTTTTCCTTTTCCTTTTCTTCCATAACCTGATATTGGGTAAGGTATCTTTTATGATTATGCTGCACACAAGGTACCTTACTTTTCTGCAATCAGTAGATGCCTTTTGCTTGGTTACACTCAACCCAACAACAAAAAAAGGACTAATGTGATATGGGGCTCTCTCACTTTATCGGCTTTTTCTTCCATGGGTTTCTTTCTTACTATTCTCAAGTTGCCTCTCGCATTCTCATTGGTGTTACAGTATTTGCTCTGTGATCTTCAAGCCAAGCCCCAGAAAAACAGCTCTTCTTCCTCTCTCTGACATAGACCGAGTGAGGTCGAGTTTCCCTCTACTTGTTTTCATTTGTCTTCTGCTCATTGAAGTCTCCCCAGCGCACTTTTAGTTTCATCCTACTTCATTATCGATTTGATTAAAAAATCACTAAAAAGAAGAAGTAAGATTTGCGTTTAGATTTCGTCGTTTCCTTTTGTCCCTTGATGGCTTGATTTGATTGTGCTATTTTCACCTTCATTTTGCTTCCACTTTGCAGTTAGTTTCCAAAAGAACCGCGAAAAAAAAAAACCTTCATTAATTTTGTTTAGAAACTGTACTTCTGTTCTGTAAGATTATTCTGCTTACTATATCGGCGACAGATTGTGTTCCACTCCGTCAGTGTTCCGAGGGAAAGGATTTGAAGAGCAACTTGATTCAGTTCATTCTTAATTAAGTCTTAACAAAAAGAAATATTCAAGGTACGCCCTTTAATTTCATTTCCTCTGCCTTTTAATCCTCGTTACGTCAAGTATATTTACATTTGATTCTATTGTTCAACCTGTAATGAATGTAATCTCTGCTATTACTGTTTGTGAAAATGGTATATTTTAAGTTTAAACTTAACGCTTAATTCTTTGACAAAAAAAGTTTAACACTTACTTTGTCACATTAAAAAAAAAAGCCATCTGAAAAACAGGTATATATTTAGGGCCCGTTTGTTGTTTTTTTTGGCAAATAATCACTTATTTTAACTGTTTTGATTGAGAAAGATGTTTGGTAAACAATATAAAACTGCTTTTAAAGGATGCAATGTCCTTCCCACCTGGGAGCAAATTTGCTGCCCACTCACTGTTAGGGTGGGTATTTGCCCACCCACTGTGAAAATGCCACGTGTTCCTCTTGTTAACTTTAGTTAGCTTTTAAACTTATGATTTAATCATGGCCCTCAATTTTGATTTATGCGGCTAGGATTTGTCTAGCTTTTTTTTTTTCTTCCCCTCCTTGCCGTTGCCTCCTCCCTCTCTCTCTTGTTCTTCCTACTCTCTCTCTTGCTCAGTTTTTCTCTCTTACTCTCTCTCCCAATTTAGGAAGAATTGATGAAGGAGGTTGGTGGCGTTGGGTTCGCCGTGAAGAGAGCTTCAAAGCCCACTAGGTATAGCCGGTATATTTGGCTGGAAAACGATATCGACGATCGGAGAATCCCGACTGTTCATGCTTCGAATCTCTTTCAATACTGAGCTTCGGTGAGAAAAATTAAAATGAGGATAAAAAGATTGAGGAGACGAAGAGAATGAAACCGGTATCGAGTTTAATGGTGGCTGGCCGGCGAAGAAACCGCCGGAGGAAGGGTAGCCGAGATAGACAGTGTGCAACCCATTTTTTTTTCTAATATTATAATATTTTTTTATTTATATTATATTTATATCCTAACTATGGTTAGTTCTAGGACAGGTGTTAATTTTTGTGAGGTGGGCAATTGGTTAGGGTGGGCGGCAAATTTGCTCCCTTCCCACCGCGGTTTTTAGAAAGCGGCCAAGGAGCTGCTTATAAAAAACTGATTTATTTCAACACATACAGAATCATAAAAGGTTTAATGAAACTTCTGAAATAATATTAATAACCTCACAGATTTTTCAAAATGACAACCATTTACCCATCAATCTTCATCAATTCCTCTACCCACACTTCTTCGTTCGTTGGCTAAAAAACAAAAAGGGTTTCTTCTTCGTTTTTTCTTTCAATCCATTCCCTTTACTACAATTGATTAGTTTTTAATCCTTTTTTTTTACTCAGTTTTTCTTTCAATCCCTTCGTTTGTGAAGTGCGACCTTGTGAACCCAACACTGCAGCAGTGAGCAGTTGCAGTTCTTCCTTCTTCAGATGTTCTTCTGCAGCAGTTCCACTTCCTTCTTAAACCTAATCTTGAAGGGTTGTTTTTCTGCAATTGCTCTTGAAGCTTGTTAGTTTCATCATCTGTGCTCTTAATCTAATGGGTATTTAGTTTTCTTTTGTTCGATAATTTTTTATGCATTCAATGATGTGAATTGCTCAATGGGGGATTTTATCAATTAGTTTGCTCAGCCATGGCTATTAGTGGATCAATTTCAAGACACCACTAGCCACATACAATTAAATAAGCTTTTTGGTCTCAAATTTTTTTAGTCCGCGCCTCTGTGGGAAGTCATATTGAGGTAAATGCACCTGTGGCAATTCAAATGGTTATGGCCTTATGGGTGAGTCAAAACAAGTAAACAACTGTTCATGGAGTTCTTGTCGAATTTATGCAGATTATACCCTCGTAGTTCACTTCAATTTCTGTCCTGTACAAGTTCTAGAAAAAAATAAATGCATACATATTTTTATTTATACCTCTGTCTATTTTTGTCATTATAAACAACCACGATAATTTATGTATAGTTTATCAAACGACTTCGTTACGGTTTTTTATCCGCACAACATTTTTTAAATTAAAGTTACCAAATGCTCAACAGATTATTTTTAATATTAATTATTTTCAGAATTGATTTATTTCACTGCTGATTAATCTTACAGCAATACCAAATTGAGTCTTAAGGCCAGTTTGGTATTGCTTCGCTTTTATAAAAATCAGTTTTTTCATAAAATTTAAGGTCTTAAAATGTTTGGTAAATTAGTAAAAAACATGTTTAATTATAAATTACGGGTCAGTGAAAACAGATTATAGAAATAACCCAAATGTTACTTCTAAAATCTGTTTTAATTTACCGTTGATTTTTCTAAAAGCAGTTTTTTTCTTAAATCACAGCAATCCCAAACTAACCCTTAGAGTATTGTTATCAATACACCCCAAAATGTTATTAACACACATTTTTTGTATATTTTAATTTATTTTTATCATTTAAATTATTCATAATACCCTTACATTATTTGAAAAAAAAAATATCTTTGAATATACAAAGGTATGTTAATAACAATTTGGAGTGTGTTAATAGCAATTCCCTATATTTATTGCCTTTAGTTAATTTCCTTCTGGTTTTCGTTTGCTCATTCATTTGATTAAAGTGGTGTTATTTAACTAGATCATTTCAACATTCTTTTTTACTTTTACTGATCTGCAATTGTTGCCAACACAAACTAACAAGAAACATACATCGCATTGCATAATACTTGTTTAATTTTGAAGCTGGGTCATTCTCATTTACAGATCCTGAAATTTCGGCATACCAATCAGAGAGCATACACCAATTTAAAACTTAACTCTCCTACAACAAATAATGGTTCAACCAATACAAATACTTATGCAATATGCACAATCAATTGAACAATCCTAAAATTCAAAGAGTGCGTCAAACTAGCACTCCACGGTCTAGTGGTCACTATATGATGCAAACAACATGTACAACAATTATAATCACAATTCTACTAAGTAGTGAACAACAATAGGAAGCAATACAAATAATAAACAATCTAGATTTTAATTATTGCACAAGCAATACACAATTGATTACAATATATATACAACAAGCACAATCAATTGTACAACCTAGAATCCACAAGTGTGCATCAAACTAGCATACCATGGATTATATATATCTATATATGATCAAGCATACAATATGCTAAGCAATTAAACACAATACATATAGATAAAAACAAAAACAAAACAAAAAAAAAACAAAAACAAAAAAACAAACAAACAACACAACGATATGGTTATTCGGAACCTCTACCTCTAGAGGAAAACCGGAGGGGAGCCCTACCATATGCTTTTGTGTAATACTATAAAAAACGTCAATTGGCAAACACGTACAAGGAGACATTTCGTCCCAAAACTTTACACTATCAACCCTATGACTAGTGATAGCTCTAACATTGTGTAACTTCCAATTGCTTATTCAAGTGCTCCGACCATAAACGATTTCGATTGGCTTCACCAACGCAAAGTTCCTCCAACAGCAAATAATACAACTATGCAAGTGTGTGTGAATGAAATGAATTCAATTCGATTAACATAAACAAATCACAAGGAACATTTGCTTGAATTAACCAAATTGAATAGACAAGCCTTGAAGTGATTCAATGGTTGATTTAGCTATTCACATGGAATAATAGCTAAGCCAACAAACAACAAAGAAGATTGAATATAGATTCAATCATTCAATTCAGCAATTCAACATGGAATAATTGCTAGAATCAAATAGAATCTCTTAAATCCTAAACATAAGCTAAACTAGCATACAAATACAAAACAAAATGTTTAGCAAATGATTCATATGAAGATTAAAGGTGATGAGCCTAGCTACAACATGGAAGGATCACTCACAATACCAAATAACTCTCTCTAACCACTTTTAGAATAAGGGGCTAAGAAATGAAAGAGATGAACGGAATAAAACGTCCAAAGTTCTATTTATAGAGAACTAGAACTTAACTGTTCGATCGATCGCTTGAAAGATGCAATAGATCACACTACACAAATTTAGTACAAAATTGTACAATGTGATCGATCACAGGAAAGAATACAATTAATCGCGTAGTGCAAAAATAATGACTAGAAGCTGTTGGAAGTATAAAACCTCATTTGTCACCGATCACATGAACAGTGATGATCGATGGTATGAAAAGTCTCAACGGATATATTTTGAATTGCAACAGTCATAAAAATCCACTAGACATAATTGTCATGTAGTGCGATTGATGTAGACATTTTCACGCGGCAATTGATACGCGCAAAAACGCTCGTCAAAATAAATTAAAGAATAAATGTAATTATATACAAATCCTTGCAACCTATAAAAATGTCGTTGAATAGTATAGTAGAAGCAAGGGTCATTACCCACAGGAGATTGTTTATTTGCCTTTCTATGTCACGAAAATTAAATAATATATACAACCAAGAATTTATTTACAAATATATACAATATATACAAGAGATGTTTTTCGGGTTTTTTGTGATAGTCGAAAACAAGAAATAAATAAGAGGAAATATTTTTGGATTTTTATTTTTGGAAAACAACACAAAACACAAATAGTACAATAAACACACTCTTGATATGTTAACCTACAAATTCACTTCAATTAAATGTAGTTACTCAGACTAAGCCAATGGCATGTTGCACTTAATCTATTGTTCTCTCTTACTTGGTATGCTAGGTGCATGGTATGTACTCCTAACTTAGCTTCTAAAATGCAACCTAGAATGGCATGTTCATAGATTCAGCATTAAGAAGTCATTATGCATAAAGAGAACGAGTAACTCTAGGCAACTTCGACACTGATGTAGTTCTAATTGCCTAGAAGATGATTCATATAACGATAGCTTACACCGTTACTTGCTACTTCTTAGAATATATGATGATATGGCGGTCCACATATACTCATAGCCATAAAACCCTAGCATGCTTACTATGTTTGCAACCACAATAAACAACTAGCAGTTTATCGATGACAAAGCAATGAATCAAACAAACATTCAATATCAGAAAAATTATAAATCAACGTCAATCAAGAGTAATAGGGCTAAACCCTAAATTATTACACAAAATAATAAAATATAGTTTAAACAAATATTTACACAATAACATTTACCCAAATTTATTCACACAATATTCAAATGCGGAAATAAAATTAAACAGAAACAAATATAATAATTAAACGAGTTTGGGTAAGTGTTACTGTTGTGTCCATGAAAATGGACACTTGTCGTCAGGTCTGGGTGGACGACTCAACCATGTGCGCGTGAAGACGGCACTGCCCTTCTGGCGGAGGTGGAGGGCTCAGCTATCTGGAAACGGACTGTATCGGACTTTGGATGTGGCGGGGGCCCATTTCAGTTGGGCTTTGGATTCTTCGGGGGCCAAATCGGATTGGGCTTGGCTGGCTTGGGCCAGGTGCAGTGAAGAACCCACAACAGATTTGGGCTTTGGGCTGGTCAACGGGTCAAAGGCCCAATGACTTTATTTCTCTTTTCTTTTCTTTTCTTTTTTCTTCTTCGCCCAAGCCCGTGGCTTTCTCTTCATTTCTGGTCCGTCTTCTCTCTTTCCGGTGCATCGGAGCAAGAGAGAGGGAGCAATAGCTATGAAGCTCGGGTCCGAGATGGGTTCAACGCCGGCGAGGCTTCGCAGAGACCGGTGACATGGATTGAAGGCGGCGCCGGGAGCGAGGTGACGGTGAGGATCGGCGTTCCGGGTCTGGTCTCGTGGGTCGCCGACGAGAAGTGGAGCACGGGCTCGTGGCTTGACGGCAGTGCAGAGGGCAGTTGATTTGAATGATCTGGGCTCGGCTCATGTGGAGCGGAGGAGAAAATGGCAGCGCGTGAGCACGAGGAGCTTGGCTCGGCCCGTGATTTGCGCAGGAAGCTCACGAGAGCTTGAGAGATGCGGCCATGGTGTCGAATGGATTGCAGCTGCAATTGTGAAGTGATGATGATCATGGTGGTCTGGTTATGGTGGATTGCAGGTTGATTGAGGTGATTATGAAGTGGAGGTCGTGGTTATGGGTGCACCGGATTGGGATTATGATTACCATGGCCGCCGCAATTGGAATTTGGTTGTTGATTTGTGATGGTGAATTGGTGAATGGGTGTGTGGTGATGGGTTGCTGGATTCATGAATGGCTGCTGCAGAGGAAGTTGAGATTGAAGTAAGGCTTGCTGTGAAGCTGTGATTAATCCTCTGCAGATAGTCTCCTTAAATAGACATGAAAAGGGGAAACAGCCAAGCCGATGGCAAGTGAGCTCGTGAGAAATGTGAAGCACAAGGTGGGCTGGTAGCCTGCCGGCAGTGGTGGTGGGTTGGTGAGGCTGGTAGCCTGCCAAAGGAACAGGGAAAAGCAGCTGCAAAGAGAACAGAACAGAAAAATAAAATAAAATAAAACAAAACAATTAAAACAATAAAATTATGTAAAAACAAATTAAATAAAAATATAAAACAATTAAGAGGGAAAATAATATGGAGGTTTGAAATTATATTTCACCACCGCGTGTGGTAGTTGCGCCTGATTTGTGGTGGTTTGCCGATAAAATTATCGGGATTCGAAACGGTTTTCGAAATCTTCGTACAATTTCTGGTCCCCACATTCTGAGAAATGACCGGTGTCATCAAGTATCTGAAAAGTCACGGTTGACTTTTCGGAATTGCGCTGAAAACTTCCAAAATACACTTTTTATGTGCAAATTATCATTTTGTCTAAATTTTCCCTATTAACACGAAAACACACATTAAATATACAAATACGCTCTCAGAAAACCTCAATCCAAGTGATTAAAGACGTTTTGTGTACGTATTTTACGTCCACATCAGCGATCAATCGCATGAACAGTGATGATCGATCACAAGCAATGACCAACATTTCAAGTTTCAAGGAATTTTTTAAGGTAAAACAACATAAATTTCGACGAAAATATCAAGGAAATTTCGATATCAGTAAATTTTTGAGAGAAATGATTAAAAATTTTGAAAAAACATGGTAACTTTAAATGAAATTTTAGGAGATGTTTATTTGATTAATTATCTACTTCATTTTAAAAGAAAAATATTGAACAAACATTATTACCTAATGTGTTGTAGTGTAAATTGGATTAAATTAATGTGTTTTACGAACTCTTATTACATTAATGATTTAAGATCCCCTCGAAGGTTTATCAAGTTCAAAATTCTAATTTTTGTCATCTCTTATATCTCAATGTGTAGAGGTCTTTGTGTATCATAAAGGCTAGTTATCAAATGATACCACTTCTATATCATTTTACATAAAATTATTTATATGAAAACTATAGAAGTTTGAGATTGATTGTGAATCCTCAAATAGTCATGCTAGCTCCTAGTTAAAATAGAGTTAAGATTGCTTGATTTTTCCTAAGACTATTTATTTGAAGGAAATATAGTGAATGCCTATAAATTTTCTTTTTATACAGAGATATAAATTTTCTTAATTATTCAGTTTCAATATTTGAAATTCTGGTATGCCGGATTAGTCCATTCAATAGTAGTCGTCCTAAACACTAATCGGAGAGTATACACAAATTAAAACTTAAACTCTCCACAATGTAGATTCTAACTATTGCACAAGCAATACACAGTTGATTATAAATATATATATATGCAACAAGCACAATCAATTGCACAATCTAGAATCTCAAAGTGTGCATCAAACTAGCACAACACAATACATATAGATAAACAAGCACACAATCAGCACACAATCAGCACAACAATTGGTCACCCGAAACCTCATACTCTTGTGTAACACTATGAAAAAGCTAAATCGGCAAACACATACAAAGGGGAAACTTAGTCTCAAACTCTACACTATCTACCCATAGACTAGTGACAGCTCTAACCTTGTGTAGCCTCTGTTTGCTCTTCAAGTGATCTCACCTCAAGCTTCTCCGATTAATCAAACTTCGCCGACGTGAATCCTCCAACCGCAAGACATCGACTATGCAAGTGTGTGTGTATGAATGAAATGAATTCAATTCAATTGACATAAGCAAATCACAAGTAACATTTACTTAAATCAACCAAACCGAATTGACAAAGTCTTGAATATGATTCAAGAGTTGATTTAGTTATTCATAAGGAACAATAGCTAAACCAACAAACATCAAGGATGTGGGGAGCCTATTGTATGGAACTAGAGTCACTTAACAAACATAACAACTCTCTCTAATCAGTTTTGGCACAAAGGATTAAGAAATAAAAGAGTTGAACCAAAATAAATCGTCCAAAGTTTTATTTATAAAGAACTGGATATAACTATACGAATGATCACCCGAAATGATGCGATCGATCACACTACACAAAATCAGGACAAAAATGTATTGTACGATCGATTGCGATCAAAGATGTGATTAATCGCGTAGTGCAAATCAAAATACCAGAAGCTACTGGAAGTGTAAAATCTCAATTGCGATCGATCGCATAACAGGTTGCGATCGATCGCACTAAAGGACCCAACAGACATATTTTGAACTGCAACGGTCATAAAATCTAACGGACATAATTGCTATGAAGTGCGGTCAATCGTATGAACAGTGATAATCGATCGCAAGGCATAAAACAACCTTAAACATAAAGGAATGCTAATCAAGATGAATCTAAGTGAAGATCTAACAATCCTAACATAATAAACTCAAATGAATGAAACAATGCATTCAACATTTAAGCCGATCATAAGTAAGCAAGCGAAACTTGTGTGATTTACAACACAAGTGTGACAATCAAGCATCTTATACTTATGTGATTCACATCATAAGTAAAAGGAAAACAACCTAGATAAACCTAGGACAACAAGGAATACTCAATATGAATTAAGTGCATGTGCATATGCATGAATCATACATTGTGGTGCTTGAACGAAATCTTTAATGACCAATGATCGAAGTCCGGAGATAAGACTGGATAAGAATAACGTCTTCACGAACCATCTCGAGTAAGAACAACCTAAGCCACGATACCTAAACCCTTAAACAACCTAACATTGAATACAAAGAAATGCTAATATAAAGGAAGAAGTTTTGTCAAATAGAAAATAGCCAATAACAAATATTTTACCTTGATAATATTATAATAAAATCACTCATAAAAAGAAAATCTAAAACCTTTCACTTCTTGATGCAGTTCAAACTAGAACTTGCAAAGAATTGGAATTAACACCAAGGTAAGCTAGACATGCAAGAGACTTCTTTTGATAGTAACTTGTCATTCAATATTCATTCATCATAATCTGCTCAACCTTTTACATCCCTTAGTCTTTATAGTAGCATGAAACAATGAAAATAGCAATAATTCAAATCTAATTTAACAAGTCCCAAAGTCTAACCAACTCAGAGTTCCTAGGCTATTAATTCCATTAGTCTTCAAACTTGCTGGGTCTCTTAATATTCCTCCTTGTTCTCTGTTTTGCAATGTTGTACTCATTTAATGGTTGTGTTCTAGAAGCATCTTTGCTTGCTGTTCCCACATATGATGCCTCATCACTTCTCTTTTGGCCTCTCACTCTCTCAAGTCTCGAAGTGTTTCTTCCCTTTTGGCCTTTTCCCTCTTCTCAATCTAACTGGACCTCTCTCTCTCTCTCTCTCTCTCTCTCTCATAGTTCTTTGCCGATCTAATCAGAATTTCGGGAATTTTTTTCTCTCTTCCATAGTTTTTCGCCGATCTAATCAAAGTTTCGGGTCAGGGTTTCGATTTTTGGCATTAGCTTTTTATTTCTATGGTTTTTAATAAGACATTGAGGAAATATTGAAAATATCGGAAGATATCTAAAATATCGCGAAATATCGATTGTTTTGGTCAATATTTGGGCGGAAGTAGATTTTATATCGACCCTTACAAAAAAGAAACAAAAATTTTTAGTCATTGATCGCAAAGCATAAAATAGCCTTAAGCAAAAAAAAAATACTAATCAAAATAAATTTAAATGAAGATCTAGCAATCTTAACATCATAAACTCAAATGTATGAAACAATGTATTCAACATTTGAGCCGGTCGTGTTGCGACTAGATGCTTATAAAATAAGCAAGCAAAACTTGTGTAATTTACAATACAAGTGTGACAAACAAACATCCTATACTCGTCTGATTCACATCATAAATGAAAGGCAAGTATCCTCGAAAAACCTAGGACAACAAGGAATACTCAATATGAATTAAGTGCATGTGTATATGCATGAATCATACCTTGAGGTGCTTGAACAAAATCTTCGATAACCAATGATCGAAGTCCGAAAAAAAAGACCGGATAAGAGTAACGTCTTCACAAACTATCTCGAGAAAAAATAACTTAAGCCACAACACCTAATCCTTAAAACAAACTAATAATGATACAAAAGAATTGTGAATACAAGGAAATATATTGTCAAATAGAAAATAGTCAATAATAAATATTTTGCCTTTACAAACTAGATTGACCATATTCATACCCGTACTTGGGGGATTTAAGCTACTGAATCTGAAGAGCAACTAGCTTCATTCACAATCAAAAACTTAAGGTGCACAGCCCACCAACTTAATCTTCGCTATTTAATCTTTACTTTTTAATATTACGTCAACATAGTCTAATTCAATGCACAACTACCCTGTAATTGAGGATGAATTTTTGTTAGATGAGACACCTTCTATTATTGAAGATGTTCTCTATAAGAATTTTTGTAATGATCCTCGAAATTTAGGTCCATTGTCCCCCTCGATGTCCAATTCTATTCATCATTAATAAATGTTCTTTTCTTCTTCTCAATGTACAGCTACTCTGTAATTCCTTTTGTTTAGCGTTTGGTTTAATTCCTTCCGCAATAGTTTAGTAAATTTCACCTTTTTATTAATTTACTCTGCTTTTTATTCACTTTTACACCGAACAAATGAAAATTCCAAATTTTTCAAACCTGGTGAGTTGAAATCCACAACTCTTTTACCACAACAACAAGAGACTTTATATACTACAAAGATTTAAAATTCATAAAAAACATTGAAGAACCTTGATGTTGGATACCCAATAGTCCAATATAATACAAACTGAAGTTGACCGGATGATACTCACTCTGTTTTTTTGGTCTATGTTGAATCTCAGTACCAATTGTCTTCCTCATGTATATATATGTCAAATCTTTTCATGGAATAAAATATCTATGTCATGAATCATCCCCAATGATGTAAATTATAACATTTGATTTGCTTTATCAACAGGGATGGAGCTTGTTACTGCAATTGGTACTGCCATTGCTGGAAAAATCACCGAGTACTCGGGTGGAACCCATTAAACGCCAAGTGGTGGATTATGTCATTCACTGCAAAAGCAACCTTGCACAACTGGAGAAAGAATTGAATGATTTGACAGATGCCAGAAGAACGATAGAAGGAAAGATCGCTGAAGCTGAAACAGAAGGTACAAAAATCCTAGATGAAGTTGGGAAGTGGGTCAAAGAAGTGGATGAGGTCACTAGAAAGTCAAACCAATTGAAAGATGAAAGCGGAGCAGCAAATCTCAACTGTGTCAATGGGTGTTGTCTTAATCTGAGGTTGAGTCATCAGCTAAGCAAGCAATGATAAACCGCAGGCAAGAGGTAGGCGGCATATCCATCGGAGATTACCTGCCCTTTAATTCAAGGAAGTCAGCTGTGGAGCAAGTCATGGATGAACTGAAGAATCCTAATACCATCCGGATCGGGGTGTGTGGGATTGGAGGTGTGGGTAAAACCACACTCGTCAAACAAGTTTTTAAGAAAGCACAAGATACAAATCTATTTGATAAAGTGGCTATCCTATTCGATGTGAAAAGCATTCCACACGTGGAAGGAATTCAAAAGCAAATTGTTAAAAAGTTGGAAATGGGCGTGGTTGACGGTGAGACTATGGTGACAAGGGCTGCTCGTCTATGTAGCTACATAAAGGGAAAAAAGATTCTTATAATTCTGGATGATGTTCAGAATAAAATCGATTTGGAGCCCCTGGGAGTTCCTGGAGTGGCTACTTGCAAGATATTGCTAACTTCTAGAATACAAATATCTGGTATGAGTACGGACAAAGGCTTCAAGCTTGGCATTTTACCAGAAGAAGAGGCTTGGAAGTTATTTGCGAACAAGGCGGGCGTTCTTGATAAGGTTCCTGCTATACAGAGAGTAGCAAAACAAGTAGCCAAAAAATGCGGAGGTCTGCCTGTATTGGTTGTCACCGTTGCCAGTAGTTTAAAAGATAGAAAAAGCCTACCTGCTTGGGAAAATGCCTTGAGATGCCTGAAAGAGTTTGATCACAAAGACAAATCACCTGAACAAGAAGCACACTCGACTATTGAGTGGAGTTATAATCAACTAGATGATTTGATGCTTAAGGACTTATTTTTGCTGTGTGGAACAACTGTAAGGGGGAATAGTATTTGTTTGGAGGACTTGTTCAAATACAGCATGGGTTTGAGTTTGTTCAAAAACGTCCATACAGTGGAAGACATACGGAATGCATTTTATTCAAAAGTTGAAGAGCTTAAAGAATTTTGTCTATTACTAGATGGAGAGGATGATACATATGTCAGAATGCATGACATTGTACGCGATGCTGCTAGGCATATTGCATTAAGAGATCACCACATGTTAGCAGTAGTGGAAGATGGAGGTGACCAAAGTGACTGGAAAGGGTGGCCAGATGAGGAATTCATAGAAAAGTGCACATCCATCTCTTTCCCTTCTGCCAACAATATTCCCAAGGTCATGCCATGCCCAGCTCTAAAAATGTTCCTTTCGCAAGATGATCAAAATGATGACTTGCTGAAAATGAAAATCTTACCTAGATTTTTTGAAGAGATGAAAGAACTCAGAGTTTTGAGTTTGGGACGTATGCATATTCCTTCAATGCCTTCGTCTCTTGAGTTCTTAAACAAACTTCAGACTTTGTGTTTACATCAATGTGGGTTGGGAGACTTATCTGTAGTTGGGCAGCTAAAAAACTTGGAGATTCTAAGCTTTGAAGGTTCTCATGTTGAACAGTTGCCCAAAGAAATAGGGCAACTAACTCGTCTACGGTTGTTGGATCTGTCCAATTGCTATAAGCTTGGAGTGATTTCACCTGGGGTTATATCAAGCTTGATTAAACTAGAAGAGTTGAGAATGAGAGAAAGCTTTAAGAATTGGGATGCTGCAGGTGACAGAAGCAATGCTAGCCTTTTTGAGCTGATGCATTTGTCTCATTTAACTGCATTAGAAGTACATGTTCCCGATGCTAACATTCTTCCAGCAGAATTTCTTTCTCATGAGCTAAAAAGATTCAAAATAATGATTGGTGATCAGTGGCAATGGAATTACAAGGATGATAGGACCCTCAACACACTAAAACTCAAGCTCACTGCTAAAAGCAGCATTGAGTTGGAACGAGGTCGACAAAAGGTACATTCTTGGTTTTTATTTTTATGTTATTTTCTATGATTAATTAGAATATCTAATCATCGCCATATAGTAATTTTCTAACAAGAAGGCACATTCCAGATAATTATTTAGGTGATTTTTTTGTAGGGAAAATAATTACTAAAATGGATGGAAGAGCCTTAATTTCCTGCTCACTCCAATTTCATTCTTTAAATTTACAGATTTTTTTTAATTATTATTAAGCAAAATAAAGAATCATGGTATGTTTTAACTTTTAAGCCTTGAAAAAGGAATAAAACAACGCTCAAATTAATATTGAGATTTTGGCTCCTCTAGCTCCAAACATAGGCTCTTAATTAATCGTAGAAGACCATGGACGTCTCCGAAATAAAACCTTTAGGTCACCACTTAACTACGCACATGGTGGTATTACCACTTGTATTATATGGGCATTCACTCCAGCAATTACATGAGATTATAGTCTCCATACATAATACTGGATCAAAGTTAATTATCATCTTCCATGGCCAAAAGTAACATTGGTTAACAATATATTGTCATACAACAGGTTGTGCTGTCTAACTTAACAAGCTTGATCGTTCACCAATGTGATAGTTTAAGATTCTTATTATCATCTTCCACGGCAAGAAGTCTTGTACAACTTAAACATCTCGAGATATTCAAATGTGAAATCATGGAAGAGATAGTATTGACAGAAGGTGTAGGAAATATGGGTGTCTTGTTTTCTAAGCTAGAACAACTTGAGCTAAATGATCTTCCGAATCTCGCTATATTCTGCTCAGGAACTTATATTGAATTTCCATCTTTGGAGATGTTGAAGATAGTGGCGTGTCCTAAACTGCAGACATTCATCGTTGGCTCTTTGTTTAACAGCAATGAAATGTACAACCATTACTTTCTTTCCGACCAAAAGGTGAATTATACCATATATCCATATATTGCTTATCTTTTTGCTCATCATATCTTTCTAATATATATACACTTGTGTTTTTTTTTTTTTTTAGAAATTAGACAAAAAAAACTCCTTACTACATTTCAATTTTTAATTAAAACTCAAGTAATTTTTCATCGATTGATTTAATCCTTTGACCATATGCTACCTAATTTTTTTTTTTCCATTTTGAGAACGATTAGTCAGTGCTTTATATTTTGAGATACCCAAAATACCCGAATATTGTAACATTAATAAAACATTCTTTGACATTTTGTTTTTGGCAAAATCGATTGTAACATTAAACATTTCTCCTTCTATTTTGCTTCTTTATTACTTGTGTAATCAATCTTAAAGACTTGAACAGATTTTTTTAAATTATAATAAAAAAAAGTAATATGTAAATTGGTAGGTAAATATTTCATAAAATAGTAGGTACATTATTAAAAAAATAATAATATGTCCCCTAACTTCTCTCTCTGCACTTCAGCAACTTCTTTCTATATTCGATTTACTTCTAGATCGCACGCAGAGGATGTGAGGAAGTTACAACTTACGAGTAACATATAGAGCTGGATTTGCCTATCGGGCTTTTGCTGCATACATAATCACATGTAGATTCCTCAAATTTCAACACCTAGCTATAGGTATCACCCACTTAACTACACACATGGTGGTATTGTAGTAACCTGCTAGGTTTACCACGTACTGTTATATGGACGTTCACTCCAGCAATTACATAATACTGGATCAAAGTTAATTATCATCTTCCAATTTAATTATCATAATCCAAGTTAATTATCATCTTCCATGGCCAAAAGTAACATTAGTTAACGATATATTGTCATTCTACAGGTTGTGCTGTCTAACTTAACAAGCTTGATCGTTCACCAACGTGATGATTTAAGATTCTTGTTTTCATCTTCCATGGCCAAAAGTCTTGTACACCTCAAACATCTTCAAGTATCTAAATGTGAAATCATGGAAGAGATAATATTGTCAAGAGGATTTGGTGAAAACATGGATAACATGTTTAGCAAGCTAGAAAATCTGGAGCTAAATAGTCTTCCATACCTGGCTAAATTCTGCTCGCGGAACATTAACTTCCCAAAAGTAACATCTGTGACATTTCGAAATCTTCCTCGGCTTACAAGATTCTGTTCAGGAATGCATGCTTCCAAGTGGCCATTACTAAAAACACTGGAGTTGTATGAGTGCTATCATGTGGAGATTTTTGCGGCAGAGTTTTCAACCTTTCGGAAATTACATCGGTCTGACAGACTGTCTACTCTAATTAAACAACCTCTTTTTCTAATTGAGAAGGTACAGACTTAATTTCCCATAAAGCATACTCTGTTTATGCACTGCTTATCTTGTCGGAAAATTTATCTTATGTACCTAATTTGCTAGATTTTTTTTTTGAATTGTTACGTATAGAGCCTGCATTAAATTAATGATATATGATTTTCCTTTTTCATGCTTTATTTCTTAAAATAACTCGGTAAAACCGAATGAACAACTAGAATATATATAGATTGAAAACATTATTTAGCCCAACTAATCTACGTAACCAACATTAATTTCACTGCGTCTGCTGTTCGTTCTAACATCCAGATTGATATTCTTATGTCAGGGTTCATTTGCCAACCTGGAAAATTTGATCTTAGACGCCATGCACATTTGGTTTGGTATACCCAGCCCAGCAGAGATCTTTATCAAACTAAAATCAATTGACTTTTCTTCTAGTCCCTTCTCCAAGAGATCTGTTTTCCTTCAGATGGATAGTAGTGGACATGGAGATGGGACATTTCCACATTTTAAAAAGCTGAGGTTGAATGGAATGGAGAAGCTGAGGCATCTATGGAAGAACTCCCAACCAGCTGGCCCAGTTTTTCCAAACTTGGAAATTCTATTGCTGGAGCATTGTCCCAAATTAGAGAATCTAAGGTCATCTGCACTATCCTTCCAGAATCTAACAATTTTGGAAGTAACATTTTGCTGTCGATTGAGATACTTGACTAGTTATTGGATAGCTAAAAGTTTAGTGCATCTCCAAATATTGAAAGTTGACGAATGTCAAAGCATGACAGAAATAGTGGCAATTGGAGATGGAGATGACGAGATTGTTTTCAGTGGGCTGGAACATTTGGAACTTTGTGATCTAATAAGTCTGCAACGTTTTTGCTCGCCAAACTGCAGAGTCAAAATGCCATCCTTGAGAACTTTAACTGTAGACTACTGCCCGGTTAAGTTTAAAATGTCCCATGATAATTATCTACTACTCTTACTAGAGGAAGAAGATGCTTCCAATTTTCAGTCACATAACCAGGCTGAGATACTTCCAAAGGTATTAATTTCTTGTTCTTATTGTATGTTATTGCAAGGTCAGGTCATGGCAAATTAGAACCCTCTGATATGCAGGCTGTCAATGAATACTTCAACAATGAGGATATTCATCTGAATGTGCAGTCTCACTCTCGAAACAGACACGTAAAGCGAAACTATATATTTTCTTCACTGCATGCATGCTTTAAGGTTTTTCAAATGTGACTGAGATAAAGTTGCGTGTCTTCTTGTAGGCTGTGGATGCCGCTGCAGCTAGTAGCTCAGGAACAAATCAGAATCAGCCTGCTCAAGATGAAGATGCGGAGTTTGATGCACGAGAATCCCGTGGCGAAGGATTTACAACTCAGCTGAACAATGACCCTGCATTGCCTGACATTCCTCAAAGTAGTGAACAAGGAGTTGAAGCTGTGATTCAAGAAACTTCTCTCTTTTCTAAAAGCTTGGAGCAGACTGAGGTCATGGACCTAAAGGAGCCAGTTGTCACCAAGAATCTTCAGGAGGCTGATCTTGGCCCAATTCAATATTTGAACCTTATCGCAAATGAAGACAAGCAGTTGCAACTCCAAGCTGGTTCAAGGTCGCAGCGCATAACGCAGATTGATGCGGTGATGAGACTTTTGCAAGAATTAAGGGACAAAGAAGCAGAGATGAGAGATCAAGAGAAAAAGCTTGCCGATCATTGATGAGAGACTAGCAACAGTTGATTGATGGTTTGACCCTTCTTTCGAGACTAAAATTTGGTTGGTTAGTGGCAAAGTTGAATTCTTGATCGAGTAGCTTTATGAAAACTTCAAGCTAAAAGATATAGTTCCGTTTGGCTTTCTTTTCTTGTACTATAATTTTATAAGTTGCTCTTGTTTAGTACGTTTCTGTCTTAATTTGCAAGTTTGCATATGGTGCACGTCTTAATTAGAACTTTTTTTTGCGTCTCTTTTCCTTCTATGGATTTTTAATTTAATTTTTTTTTGTCAGAAGGGCATTCTCCAGATTCTGTCAGTCTAGATGGCTGGATTATGACTTAAAACACAAAAATTAAGAGCGATAAACTGGCCATCTATTCGGACTAGGTTGTCTCAAATTGATCAGTTAGAAACTTAGAACCATGTAAATGGTCATCACCATGGAAAATTATTCAAAGAGTTAAACATACAAAATTATGTATACGTATGCCTCCTCTCTGACTTTTATTTGAAGCATCATCTGCAGAATGCAGAATCCTGAATATATGTGTGATCAGCCAAAGAAATGTGGCGTGAGCCGTGAGATAGCTAATGTTTGTGTTGGCCGTAACCAACTTTAAGACAAAAGAATGGAGCACATAACTTGAAATGACATAGGATTGAGAGAAGAAATTTGGCACTTGAAAAAGGGAACTTCAAGCAGTCTGGCTTCTTCTTCATAACCAGACAGGTATTGCTTGACTGAGCCATTTGATCTGGAAGCTTGTGGGGAAAGAGAAAGAACATTTTATCTGATTAGCAACCGTTTTACATAAAAGTTTACTGATTTTAACAAGAACATCTTTCTGCCTGTTTGAGATTCTAATCGTCATCTGCGAAGCTACGGTTTGACCTACTTTGCTTATTAACAGCCACTAAATAGCTGTTTTTCTGGTGTTCTATGAATGAGTTTATGCTGATCATCAATAAAAAATAAAAGAGACTCATCATGTGACAAACAGCTCAGTCCCTCAGTCCCTCAGTACACCAGAAAAAAGAAGAGGAAAACAAGAGGTAATTCCTCTTGGCCCCTATGGACAAGGGTAACTCCGTATTCTCAATGAGTACAAATCCTTATCTGTGTTCTAAAACTACTTCTGAAGAAGTTGATCCTCAAATAAGTTTATTTGGTATATCCTATTTTCATATATTCTTTCATTCCTCTGCTTCCGTATGGTGTATTTGAGACCAGTCAAAAAAAGAAAAAGTTGGATTGCTTTACTAAGATCTAAGCTCTAAGTTCGAAGTCCTCATTTTCATGCAACTTTAATTTTTTTTTTTTTAAACTATAATACTTATCCCCTGGCACTTGAAAATCAAAACCTTTATGTTGTCATCTGTGCTTGCCATGGCAAAAAATCATGTTGATCCCAGTGAAAGTTTAATGTCTAAAGCTTCTTACAGGGAAATTTAGTTGATGATGATGGTACATATGTTGTATAACTAAATAGACTTTACTTTGTTAAACATCAAACAATGTCACAAAATATACATTAATATAATTCCAGAAAATAATATTACCACAGAAATCCGATGGAGAAGTAGATCTGACCAACTAGATCATAGCATATTAGCATTGATTAACTTACCTCCAAGGCTTAACCTCAACTCCAAACAATTTCTTTCATCATATGTGTCCTTTCCAGACTCATGTAAGTTGAACCTCCGAGTACTGGAGATGAGGAAAAAGTTCGTTCAAGCTTGGCGATTCAATTTTCAAATTCATCAAGAACTTGAGACGCAAGATTTTCACAGTCCACCCCTCAGTTTCCTCATGAGCCAAGCTACCAAGTTCTCCACCCCTTATGTAGAGCTTGTTTAAATTTTTCAGTTGGCTAGGCTTCAACCATTCTGGTACATCTGATAGAGGGATGCCTTGAAGATCAAGTTTTTCTAAATCCGGTGGAAGCAAGAATGCCTTGGTCTTCTCCACAACTGTTTCTTTTAACTTCTTAGAAACCACTCCCCATGATATTTTGAGGCGGCGAAGAGATGAAATATCCTTCAACTTCTTGAATTCCCCTTCTTGGACTACAGCCTCATTTCCCATGTGTATACTGAGCCGCTTTAGACTCTTCAACTTGGCGAGATCACCAAGTCTGCAAGGAGTATTTTTCGAAGATCCTATGAGGAAACCTTCCTTATAATTCTAAACAAATTGTACAAAATAAAATTACTATCAAGAACAAGGAAATTAATTGTATAATCCAATCCATGTACACATAGCAACTCCATTTTCTTTTCCCATTTTGTTACTTTTTGAATCGGATATAAACAGAAACTAAATCACTGCATTTTGCTATTAGAAACTGAACTATCAACTCAACCAAATTCTGCAAGAACCAAAGTAAACAGAGATATACAAAGATCAAACCTCCACTTCAAATTCCTCTCCTCCTGCTTTCCTGCTTGATCATCAACTCATAATTGATATCTTGACCCAGATCCGTCATGGTCAACAAGGAATGTGCCGTTTCCAGAATTCAGACCACTAATTTCTCTTTTGCTTGGTGCCCTGCTTTATCTGATTGGCTCATATCATGACTGGTGGGCCAAAAAGAATTCTACTTTTTTTTTTGTTCCAGGAAAGAATTATACTTTGCTCTGTGGAGTTTTGAGCATTTCAGTTTGAGACTCTGAGAAATGGCGTTGGATGTTGCCGAGTTTCTGTGGAGCAAGTTCGTGAGCTCACTTCAAGAGGAGGAATCTGAACTATCAGGTTCTATTTCCATCTCTATCTTCAAATCAATCAAAAATCTCATTTCTGTTTTCAAATCAATCAAAGATGTTGTGAAAGAGATAGATATAATGCCGGAACGATATTCCTACTCGGAAACCATCCGTCTGCTCTACGACCTCAACGACGCGTTGGCCGAGTGCCGAATCTTCGCTCATGAGTGCAAGGAGATCAACAAGAAGCTCTTGCTCTTCAACCCTTTCACACATTACTTCATCCAAAGGATGAAGACTCGGCTGGCAAGAATCAAAGAGGATCTTGAGAAAATGGGGCCGCCGAGAGAAGAAGAAGAAGAAGAAACTAGCAATTGGGGTTTCGGCCCAAGTTTTCGGATTTGATAAGCAATCAAAGGAGATTGAGGACTTGTTGGTTGGAGGAGGTTTTGGTTTTAGAGCAATTGGGGTAGTTGGCATTGCTGGCGTGGGTAAGACCACCCTGGTTCACAAGGTTTTAGAGATGCAGACTGTGAAGGAGAAGTTTAGTCCAATTATTTGGGTACCCTTTTCGGGTATGAAACAAGGAGAGCAACAATTCAGTAGGTTCAGCCTTGAGACGTGTGTTTTTGGTGAGAGGATTGTTGGCCTTGATAAGCTAATGGAGAGGCTGGACCCGCTATTGTCAGGGAAAAAGTATTTGGTTGTGTTGGATGATGTGTGTCGTCGGCACATTAACATTCAGGACAGGTTATGGCGCCGATTGCCTAAGGGTAGCGGCGGTGCTGTCATTGTGACTAGTAGGTTAATGGAAGTGGCTCAGAAGCTGGAGCTAAATAACTTGGTTTTTGTTGATCCTTTGGACAGAGAAGTCTGCTGGCGTATATTTGAGGAGTGTTAAAAAGTAATGCACATTGAAATAATTAGATTAGTCTACATTAACCTAGATTAGTCTAGAAGATGGTCTAGTTCTAGAATAATCATGTAATGGAAAATGTAGTAAGATCTAGAAGTGTGGATAAACATGTGAGTAAATATGTGGTTAATAATTAACCACAATTGTTATGTCGGCAGACTAGGTCGGTAGACTAGTCGGTGATGAGCCCTTATATATATGTGTGTAGGCTTGTAATCATTAATGAATGTAAGCTAGCTATCAATTGAAGCAATTGAATCCCTCCTCTGTTTCTAAAATATAAACCTCTTTTCTATTCCAAATCAACCTTGTACTAAACTCCTTTCTAAACATAAGTTCTAAACATTTGTCCTAACTACTATCAATCCTTGCAGTTCCTAACCCTCTAAATACTAACAGTGGTATCAGAGCTTGTTCCGATCAAATTTGGGGAGTAAGTTTGTGTCCACCACCATGTCTGCATCAACATCCAACAAACCTTCTCTTCCTCTTCCAATCTTCACTGGGGAAAACTATGAATTTTGGAGTATCAAAATGAGAACCTACTTCATATCTCAAGATCTATGGGATATTGTTGACAAAGGGTTCTCAGCTCCTGAAAATCCTACAGTGGAGATGATAAGGCAAGAGAAAAAGGATAAACAAAAAGATGCAAACGCTCTATTTGCTATTCAACAAGCGGTGGATGATGCCAACTTCTCAAGAATCATGGGAGCTACAACGTCAAAGGAGGCGTGGGATTTGCTAAAAGAGGAGTTTCAAGGAAATGCGAAGGTACGTTCTGTAAAACTTCAGACTATGAGGAGAGAATTGGAAAATTTGAAAATGAAAGATTCTGAGATCATAAAAGATTTCTATTCCCGCCTAAAGGAAATAGTAAATCAAATGAGAGCTTATGGTGAAAATATTAGTGAGTCTAGAGTAGTTGAAAAAATACTCATAAGTCTCACTGAGAAATATGATCCCATAGTTACCGCAATAGAAGAGTCTAAAGACATATCGACTCTATCGGTAACTGAACTAATAGGCTCTCTTGAAGCATATGAAAAAAGATTGAGTAACCGGAATGAAAATTCTATAGAAAATGCATTCCAATCTAAACTCAATCTAAGATCTCAGAAATTTCAAAAAGAAAAGAAGTTCAATGAATTTTCTAGAGGAGGAGAAAAACCCAAAAATTGGGAAAATCAAAGAAATATTAAGGAGAAAAGAACTTATTCTCCTTGTGGAATATGCAATAAGTCTAATCATCTAGAAAAAGATTGTTGGTTTCGGGGAAAGCCAAAATGCCGAAACTGCAATAAATTTGGTCATAAGGAAAGAGACTGTCAACTAAAAAAGAATTACCGAGCAAATTTCTCGGAAGAAAATGAGCAAGATGAGCAGCTGTTCTATACTTGTCAAGCTGCAAGTGTGGAGAAAAATAGGAAGTGGTACGTTGACAGTGGCTGCACCAACCACATGTCAGGAGATGAATCCATTTTCTCCAATCTTGATACTTCAAAAAAGTCCCAAGTAAAGCTGGGAAATGGAGCATTGGTAGAGGCCAAAGGAAAAGGTACGATCTCCATCCAAACTAATACAGGAACTAAATATATTAATGATGTCCTATTAGTTCCTAGCTTAGAGCATGATCTATTAAGTGTTGGACAAATGATGGAAAATGGATATGCTCTATTATTTTCTGAAGACTCCTTAAAAATATTTGATAAAAAAAGAAGGTTAATATTTAAAGTAAGGATGGAAAATAGAAATTTTCCCATCCAATGGCTACATATGGCCATGAAAGCAGAAGTTGATGATTCATGGCTATGGCATAAAAGATTTGGCCACTTTAACCTCCATGCACTGAGAATTCTTTCTCAGAAAAATATGATGAGAGACCTGCCAAGTATAAAGGAGATTGGAGATGTCTGTGAAGGCTGTCAACTTGGCAAGCAACATCGACAAGCATTTCCATTAGGGAAGGCTTGGAGAGCAAAAGAGTTCTTAGAGCTCGTGCATACGGACGTCTGTGGACCTATGAGGACTCCGTCTCTTGATAAAAGCAGGTACTTCATTCTCTTCATTGATGACTATACTAGAATGACATGGGTTTATTTTCTACATGAAAAGTCCGAAGTTTTCAAGACTTTTCAAAAGTTCAAAAACCATGTCGAAAAACAAAGTGGCCGAAATATCAAAGTTCTTAGAAGTGATAGAGGTAAAGAATACACCTCTAAAGAATTCAATAAATTTTGTGAAGAAGAAGGAGTAGAGCACCAATTGACAGTGGGCTATGCTCCGGAACAAAATGGAGTCTCAGAAAGAAAAAATAGAACTGTGATGGAGATGGCTAGATCAATGTTATATGAAAAAGGCCTACCAAAAATATTTTGGGCAGAAGCAGTATATACAGCAGTATACTTGCTAAATAGATGCCCAACAAAAGCTCTACAAGATAAGACACCCATTGAAGCTTGGAGCAACCAAAAGCCGTCAGCTAAGCATCTCAAAGTCTTTGGATGCATATGCTATGTGCATATTCCAACAGTAAAAAGACACAAGTTGGAAGAAAAATCAGAAGTGGGCATATTCGTTGGCTACTGCTCACAATCTAAAGGCTATCGAATATATAACCCAAAGACAAAGAAGGTCATAATCAGCCGAGATGTCAAGTTTGATGAATCTGCTTTCTGGAATTGGGAAGAAGAAAAAGTAGAGAAGAAATCTATTGTCCTATCAGAAAAGGAGGAGATGACTCCGTCACACCAGTCCAGAGAAGAAGCAGATGAAGAAGCTATATCTAATCCTCCTGGTATGCCTTCTATTACTCTTCCATCAATTCAAGATGATTCTTCTTCGGACTCACCACCGAGAAGAACAAGATCACTAAGGTATATATATGAAACATGCAACTTCATGACTATAGAACCAGAAAGTTTTGAAGTTGCAGTAAAAGAAGAAAACTGGAGGAAAGCTATGGAAGAAGAGATAAAAACAATTGAGAAAAACAAAACATGGGAACTTGTAGAGCGCCCGTCAAATAAGGAGATAATTGGTGTTAAATGGGTCTATAAGACCAAATTTAATCCCGATGGCTCAATACAAAAATATAAAGCAAGATTAGTAGCTAAGGGCTACTCACAGCAGCCTGGGATAGACTACAATGAGACCTTTGCACCAGTCGCAAGGCTTGACACAATAAGAGCACTTGTAGCACTAGCAGCTCAAAAGAAGTGGAAAATCCACCAACTTGATGTCAAGTCAGCTTTCTTAAATGGAGAGTTGGAAGAAGAAATCTATGTGGAGCAACGACTAGGTTTCTTACAACAAGGAAAAGAAGATAAAGTCTACAGATTGAAGAAAGCTCTATATGGGCTTAAGCAAGCACCAAGAGCTTGGAACAGTCGCATTGACAAATACTTCATCAATGCCGGATTCAGGAGGAGTAAGAGTGAGCCAACTCTCTACACCAAAACTCAAGGTAACTCTATCCTCATTGTCTCATTATATGTTGATGATCTAATTTTTACTGGTGATAATGAAGATATAATTCAAGAATTCAAAAAAGATATGATGGGGACATTTGAGATGAGTGACCTCGGTCTCATGCACTATTTTCTTGGTATTGAGATAAACCAAAAAGAAAATGGGATTTTCATATGTCAAAAGAAGTACATAGAAAATCTCTTAAAAAAATATAAGATGCATGGGTGCAATACCGTGGCTACTCCGCTCATTACCAATGAGAAGCTACAAAAGGAGGATGGATCTCCGAAAGCAAATGCATCAATCTACAGAAGTCTCATTGGGAGCTTACTCTATTTGACTACTACTCGACCCGACATCATGTATGCGACAAGTCTTCTATCAAGATTCATGCAAAGTCCAAGCCAAATACACTATGGAGCAGCAAAAAGAATCTTAAGATATCTCCAAGGTACCATTGACTATGGTATCTGGTATCGGCCCGCTCCAGATCCAAAGCTAGTTTGCTATGATTCAAAGTTATTTGGCTACACAGATAGTGACTGGGCTGGATCAGTGGACGATATGAAAAGTACTTCAGGTTATGCATTCACAATCGGGTCTGGCATATTTTCATGGTCCTCAAGAAAACAAGAAAGTGTAGCTCTGTCATCAGCTGAAGCAGAGTACGTAGCAGCAGCAAGCTCAGCATGTCAAGCAATATGGCTAAGAAGAATTTTCGAAGACATGGGAGAGCATCAAGAAGATGCTACAAAAATTCTCAGCGACAACAAGTCAGCTATTGCTATGGCAAAGAATCCAATGTTCCATAACAGAACAAAGCATATCGCTATCAAGCATCACTTCTTAAGAGAAGTATCTGCCAACAAAGAAATAGAGCTCAAGTACTGCAAGACAGAGGAACAACTTGCAGACATTTTCACCAAAGCACTTCCAAGGCTGAGATTCGAGTTTCTACGAAACATGCTCGGAGTCAAGCCAATGTGCATTAAGGAGGAGTGTTAAAAAGTAATGCACATTGAAATAATTAGATTAGTCTACATTAACCTAGATTAGTCTAGAAGATGGTCTAGTTCTAGAATAATCATGTAATGGAAAATGTAGTAAGATCTAGAAGTGTGGATAAACATGTGAGTAAATATGTGGTTAATAATTAACCACAATTGTTATGTCGGCAGACTAGGTCGGTAGACTAGTCGGTGATGAGCCCTTATATATATGTGTGTAGGCTTGTAATCATTAATGAATGTAAGCTAGCTATCAATTGAAGCAATTGAATCCCTCCTCTGTTTCTAAAATATAAACCTCTTTTCTATTCCAAATCAACCTTGTACTAAACTCCTTTCTAAACATAAGTTCTAAACATTTGTCCTAACTACTATCAATCCTTGCAGTTCCTAACCCTCTAAATACTAACAAGGAGACTATTGACAATTTGAACATGTCACAATTTAAGACTTTGAAATGTATTGAGAATGAAATTAAGGATCAATGTCAAGGTTTGCCATTGGCTGCCAAGACACTTGCCAGCATTGTTCCGGAACAGCTTCGTGAGCTTGAGTATTCATCTCAACCTTTTACCTTTTCCGGTTTTTGTTTTCCTGTTTTATTTCTCCATGTATCATTTGTTTTGATAATTGAATTTCATGTTCATAAGAGCAGTTTACTGGTTTGTATTAGATGCTGGTTGAACTTTGTCTGCTAACTCCTTACTTGAACTTTAAATTCTGTTTCATAAGCATGTGAAGAAGGAAAATAAATGGGGTGATTGTGATAATATGTAAGATTTGCAATCCATAGTTCATTACATGAAATAAGAAAACTGAAAATGGAACTGTAGGTCCAACCGCTTCTCGAAGGAGATGTACATACCCAATGAACTGCTTATGCATGATTTGGATGCTGAACCTGCTATTTATATACCAACGTGCCCAGTGTTAGTTTTTATTGATATGAAAAACGAAAAGCTTGGAAGAAGTCTCTTTGATGGATTTTGCTACTGTCTTAATACAAAGCAGGTATTTCTTTTTCTATTCAAAAAAGGCAATTTGATCGGGTTATTTGTGAAATTAACTCTAACCTTTTGACCTTTAGTAATTTTAAGCATGCATGCCATTTCAACTATGGCTAATGTTTGCTGAAAATTTTAATTCCTTTTCTAGGTTTATGCTGTGCTGGAGGATAATTCTGATTCTAAGCTAAAAGTAGAGGCAAAGAATCTTGAGCAAAAAGGATATGGTTTTGCTTCTGAAATTCAGAAGAGGATGAGAATTGTAGTGAGTGTCATGTACTCATGTTAAATATTTCCCTATAGGCAATCTGTCCACACTTTTTTTTCTAATGTTTTCAACTTTCAAACTAATCTTTTGCGGTATACTTTTGTTTAGTTCAACTATTCCTGATGTAACTTTTTATTTATTTTCTCTAAGTACTTGTTTGGGTGTGCAGTTGCTATATTTGTGACATGTATTTCTTCTCAGATCGTTGGGGGGGACGCTGTGGCTAACTAGATTTTGAGAGTTATCTGTGATCTAAAGTTACCAGAGGCTCCCTCCATTGTTCCGATACCACAGGGAGCTGACAATGACATCTCAGTTTCGTTTGGATGGGTAGGATTGCATACAGACACACACTAATATACTTTATCATTGTATCTTCTGTTTGGCATATGTGTAACATGTATCATATGCAGTTGGATATTGATTGTTTTTCATGGAAAGATGAGTACTATTGACTGCATTGTTTTTATTTTGTATACTTCTGATGACAAATTACTTTAGTCTAGGTCAAATTAAAAAGAAATTTGGTAATTTAATTGAAAATGCGGTTTGTTATTTTGCAGAAGGTGTTTAGTGCTGATCGTCAATCAGTGAAATTGTTCCTGGATCAAGTATTAAAGGCAGAACAGATGAAAACAGACAGGTTGGAACTTATATTATTTATTTTCTTATGGGCAATAAGTTCATTTGAAGAAAGATATAAGAACCTTATTTTTTAACAAATAAGAAAACACAAACCTCTTCCAGCTTCTTTATAACTAGAGGGAATATGGATAGATAATTCTATGAAAATATTTCCAGTTTAACTTGCTTATAGAGTATATATATGGTTCTCAGAAAGTAGCTTAAAAGGTTTTGATATTTTTTTTTTTCCTCTTTCGGTGGTGTTGGGTTATTTATATAGGGCTAATTTTCAGATGGATTGCATTGCTGAGTACTAAAACATGTCAGAAATGAAAGAAATCCAGCATATTTAAATTTGGAATCCTTATTCTGTATGATTAGATATTGTCGACCGGTAACCTTATTGTTCGTTTATTGGCTTTCAGCTGGCATATTCTCATTAAGCTGAAATCCACTCAAAGTTCTACAGACCAACAATCAATACCACATTCTTTGCATTTATTTCGTCCTGTTCTCGAAGGCGTTATGCAAAACACGGTAAGAAAGTGCTCAATTCCCTTTTCTGATATTCTACCCTATCATTACAACCACTACTTCAATATCTCCCTTTTCTTCCTTTTGACCGCCATTTTATCTTCTCAATGGCTGTATCATTCTTTGTGATCGTAAGAGTAATGAAGTATTCAGTGAATGATGATAGTGGTGAACTTAGGGAGTGGCATCATATTGTGTGTTGATACATAAGTAGCTCAGGATGTGGAAATGCATAGTTTTCTCTTGTCACTCTAATATCTTTTTGAAAACCTACTTCCCCTTATTATATATATATATAATCTATTTTTTCTTCTTTCCGACATCCTTTATAATCTTCATAGAACAAAAGCTTGGCAATAAAGTAATCCATTAGACTGAAACCAAAAGGTAATCAGAGGTATGTGCTGAAGTTAGCACCGCACAGACGATGATGTGAGCACCATGGGGATTTAAAACAATCTTCTTAGTAGATTCTGTGTCTTATATGTATTCTTCTTATTTTCGCTTCTTTATCTTAGGATAATCTTGAAAGAGTTTCTGAAATATACGGAGGGTTTTGGAACTACTTCAATTTGGGTAAGAGTTTCCTTAATATCACTTTTACAGTCTTGCTATAAGATGCCAAGTTAATTTTTGTTTCCCTTTTTTTCTTTTGGTAATCCTATCATCTTTTCCCCTTTTTATTTATATATTATAGACATATTTGTAAGTATTATGTAATACTTAACTATTACCAAACAGTTGTTGGTCTAGTGGTCAGGTCCTTGGTTTGCTCCCTAGTGGTCTGGGGTTCGACCCTCTCCCACGGTACCCACCTAGCAATTGCTAGAGTTTCCAGTTCCGCAAATGTTGTGGGGACAGGCAGGGGTCCTAGGGATTAGTCAGGTCAAACATTCGGACACCCTTGTTTAAAAAAAAAAATGTAATACTTAATCAACTAGAAAAACTGTATTTCAAATCTCCTGAATTCAAGAAAATCAAGCATCATTTATCTAATGAAAAAAAAAAAAGCGCAAGTCATGATTTTTTACTTAAAAGTTAAAAATTAGAAGTTAGCATTATATACATTATAATGATGAAAGTAATAGGAGAGGGTTTTGAGTATTCCAATTTGGTTTATTGTTTTGCGGGGATGATCCTTGCAAAGGGACCTAAAAGTATGAATGGTTCTGGTCATACAACTACATTGCTAAAACGGTTTTATATGTGTAATCACCAAGGTGTTATCACTTCAGTTGAGGGAGGCATTGACAATATTGTTTTGAGTAATTACCAAGGGTTTTGAGTATTCCAATTTGGTTTATTGTTTTGCGGGGATGATCCTTGCAAAGGGACCTAAAAGTATGAATGGTTCTGGTCATACAACTACATTGCTAGAACGGTTTAATATGTGTAATCACCAAGGTGTTATCACTTCAGTTGAGGGAGGCATTGACAATATTGTTCAATAAAGAGAGGGTTGTCTTCAAAACTGATTTTCAAGAGGCTTTTGATATTGTTGATTGGAGATTTCTAGACCATATATGTTTTGGAAGAAAAGGTTTTGGGTATTGTTAGAGAAGGTGGATCTCTGAGTGCTTGAGTTTGGGTTCACCATTTTCAGTTGGCCTTGTGTTTATTATTTGTTCTTGTTTCCTGTTCTAAAAAAAGGTAGTTAAGATCAATAAAATTTGCATTTTATAATTTAGAAATAAAAAAAGTAAATTAGTAAAGAAATGTCACAGGTTAAACCACCTTGACAGTGTCCATAAGTTCATATCTCATAAAAGTCTTCTTTTTTCTTTTTTCATTTTTTTTTCATTTGTAGCTGGTTCTGATATTTCCACTTTAATGTCGTTATATTGTTGAAAGAGAGGATAGTATATGTGAACAAAATTTTCTTTTTCCTTTTCTATAGGAGTTGATGCTCCAGGATGGTATGGAGCTAACTGCTTTCGTCCCACTGCAAGGTAGTTATTTAGCTGTTATTCTTGTAATTTCTAAGCTTGAATTTCTAGACCAGATTGGTGTTCGAGAGTGAGAGAGTTTTAGCTCACGAGTTATCACAACACAGGGTAATGGGTCGAGAGGGAGTGAATTATTGTTCATGAAGAAGATAAGAAACCTCAATAGCGTTAGCACAGGCTTGGCGGTACTTAGCTTCTGCGGGAGAGCAGAGAAACTGGCAGCGTATCAAGGGTCTCATATTCTTTGCCTTAGTCCCCTTAGCTGGTCAGACATGTTTTAGCCTCTTGATGGTACTCGGAAACAGTGCAAGTCCCACAAGAAAGTTCATTGATCTGATGACGTAGATGGGATGAATCAGGCATTGGAGTGCTGTTTGAAATACTGTTGGATGATTGGAGTGAGTGATCAGATTGCTGCTGAAGTTTTTGCACCCGCACCCAACTGCTGAAACTATCATATGATCAGAAAAATGGCAAACATTACTGGCCAGATTCTTGTCAGTGCATAATCTGGACAAACCAATGTGCAGATTCTTGTCAGATTCAAGTCAAAGCTCATATTCTGGAAGATAGATATCTGCGCAGATAGGAGAACCATCCTCAAACCAATACAGTTTTTTCCCAATAGGAATGGTCTCAACCTGATGAAAGCAGAGCAGAAAGTTATCCATTTTCAGCTTGACAGTGAAAAGGAATATGTGAGGCATAAGAGGAGAGACATTGGCTGCCATAGAATTATGTTTCTATAGTTACCCTAACTAAGCTCTTCAATCCTGAAATATTTATACTTCTAAGCCAAACTGAATATATAAATGTTATAATGACTAAAATCATTGTTGTTCATGGTACTAGAGCCATACAGTCCTGGTAATCTAAAGTTATTTGTTTTAGTATATAATGTATTCTTCTGTTTGTATTAAAAGTACTTTTCGCTCTAACAGAACTTTAAATTCACTTGCCAAAGTATCGGTCAAGAAACATGATGGTCAACATGAATTACTTAACATTCCTAGCAGGTAAGTACCAGATTGACATTCACTTTATTTTATTGGTTCTAATTACTGGAGCACTTGTATCGGAAATAATTGTACCAATTTGTAACTTAAGTTCTTTAGTATATATGGTGTGATACTGTGATGAACCATGCTCCCTTCTCTCTTTTCTTTGTAAGATTAAATGAAACAATTAGGTGTTGACTTTCTCAGTGCTTTTAAAACATTTTCTTTTTCTTAATTTCCTGAGTTCGGAAGATGTTTTGAACACAATAGATGTTTTCATTACAGTATTAGGTACAGAGGCAATGAATGTAAACTTGTTCACACTATTTTATCATAATGTTGTCAATAGGGATTAGAAGGCAATGCTTTCTAGTCTGTTCACATATACTAGATGAAAGTTTTGATGTTATCAAGCCATCTTTATTAACGATACTCTTCTGAGTATCAGACTATCGGTATCTTTTATTTGCTAGATTTTACTTGTGAGACTTCAATCGTGATATGGGTAAATGCTTCAATGTTTCAACCAAAATGTTGTTCTGAGCCTCCTTAATTTGTTCGTTAATATCAATAAAACATGTAGCCATACAAGCATGAATGGACAGATGGACTGTAGAGAGATTATAATAGACACATAGAATTATGCAAACTTGATATTATCTTTCTAAGTTAATGTCTCTTATGGTGTACAGCATCAAGTCAATTATTTGTCTAAACTTGCCTAGCTTTCTTGGTGAACGAGATCTTTGGGGAACAGAAAATATGAAGAAAGATCGAGAAGTGAGATACTTTTCTTTTCATTTAGTTTTTACTTTTAGATATGAATGTATGGCTAAATCGTTCTATTATTGGAATTTTTAATTAGATTTTTGCGATTATTACTTTTTACACTCATGGTGAAAATTGTATTACAGAAAATCCCGATGTCATCTTTTACTGATGATGGGCTTCTTGAGATTATTGGTCAGAAAGATGTTTGGCTTACTCAGAAGGAACGTATTCGCCTTGATCAGGTAACACATCATCTCAAATTTGTTTTTCGAGTCCTTTCTTTCTCGTTAGACTTCTGAGTGTTGTTTGCAATATTCAAAATCTAATTTGTACGAGACTACTCAAAAGTTTACCATATGATTTTCACCAATCTATTCCTTAGGTGAATATACATTTATGAAGTGCCACATGAGTGGATATAGGAATCAAAAACTGCCAACTTGCCTTATTGCAAAGTGCAAAATATCATTCTTGCTTTCTAGGTCGACTATCCATCTGAGGTCTCCTTTTTTGTTTCGATTTTTTAGCAGTTTCAGTTCAATAGTTAATGCATAGTTGAGCGTTGTCTGTCTTCTGAGTTCCCATGCTGCCTTCATACGATCAATTGTGTTGTTCATTGAACACATGCAGTTGTTTGCTATGAATTATTCCTGTCAGTCTTTACTGTTAACATCTGACAACCCACTTGACAAGAACTCGATCAGGGAAGGACGTTATTAATGGATGTTGTTTATGTGCTTACCAAATTGACACCCCATACTGATGTAGCTATAGTTGGTAGCATTAGATCAATCTAGTTTTCTCATTCTCCAATTGGAGTCACCACGTTTTTATTTTTTCTATTGATTCAAATAGCTGATTGATTATGCTCCTTTCTGTTAGGTACGGGGGATTCGCTTCGAGTTTATCGAGGGTGCCACAGAATTTGTAAACATGAGTTTTGATGGAGCTCCATGGAAAAAAAATTCCACTGGATAGTATTATTGATATTGAACTGTCTTACCACAGTCAAGTCAACATTCTTGCTAATGGAGTCTGCCCCGCAAAACGAAGTAACCATGACTCATCACAACCCTCTACTTCCGGAAGAAATGAAGATAACAATGCACCCTGTGCTTCCAGAACTGATGATGATAACAACGCACCCTCTGCTTCCAGAAGCGGTGATGATAATAATGCACCGGGTGCTTCCATAACTGATGATAGCAATGCCAAAGATAAGTCTAAAAAACCTAAGTTTGGTGGAACAAAGACTTTCCAAAAGCGCGCAATTACATAAACATTAGTGAAGTCTTTACTTAGTGTCTGTTAGCCAATTAATTACATAATGTGATTTGTTGGAAAGACTCCAATTAGAGAGAAAATATTTGAGGTAACTTGTTTTGCTCATATGGTGCATTCTTGGCTTTTCTAGTCACTTGCTTTCTTATTTCAAATGCCTGGCATTCCTAATACATCAAATCAGTTCTTCTGGGGACCCATCCAAACTCCTCCAGTTGCTTGGAATGAGATTTGTCTCCAATTTTCAAACCTATGTATCGAGGATTACTATAGCTGCGCGCTCTTGCCGAGCTCGGTTGGCAATTCTAGTTCAACCAAGTAAAAGCTACACATTAGCGGAGTGAAATAGGATCGTGTGCTCTAATATTAAGAACTTAATTTGAAGGTGTCCAATGATAATTCATGGTGTATAAATAACCTAATTCGTCGTGTGCTCTAAAATCATAGACCAAATTAACCAATACTTTAGCAAGCAAGATAAATTGAAGCAAGGGAGAAGGAAACTAGCTATAGAAGAACAGAAGATAATGACGAAATGAAATATTGATTTTATTCATAATCCAAGTCTTTTTTAACTGTAACACTTTCTGTTTAACCTCAAGGCCTCAATGATTAGAAGTATAAAATTAACTCTAACATGGAGATTTGTTAAAGCAACTCTATCAATTCTTATAAAATAATAAACAAATAAATAATGTGACAATTTCTCAAAATAATATAGGTGGCGGCTCATACCACAGTTGTTACAAGAAATTAATTTTTTTATTTTGATGACTTAATTCTTGATTCCGCATGCTGGCTGCATTTCTAATTATTTTTTGGATTATTAGAATTGTTTTTATGGTAACAACTAACAAGTATTGTTGTTTTGGTAAACTGAAAATGTCACACTTTTCTTAGTAGACGATTCATACTGGAAAATCCGGTGAATGCATGGTTAGCCGGTGTCTACTCTCCCGCCCAGTTTCCTACTAATTACCTTGTGAAAAATTAATAGAGTACGATTTTGTATATGCCGTCAACTAATACAGCCATTTACTTACCCCCACCAACAATTAATTAAAACAGACATGAATTAATCATAAGCAGATGAGGCTGTAATATGAGAGGTATGGATGGCCATTGGAATATAGGCATGCAGATGAGGCTGTAATCCCTCACTTTTTTAATCATAAGCAGTTGCCTTTCTCGATCTCAATCGTTTAAGTGTTTAATCCCTAAATTACCGGCAACCTTTTGCTGTGAATCAGGTATAAAACTTCATCATCTTTTCGAGCTCTACATGCACATATATGGGCATGGTTTTCAACTTTGATCAATGTTTAATAAATTCGATGTAGTGTTGTTTTGCCACCACAGGTTCAACGTAAATGGTGGCAAGGTTCAGTAAGGGCAAAAATGTCCGAAAAAGAATATAAACAGATCAAGACTTACACATTTTGTTCTTGATGGAAGTAAAATAAACCGATCTAACTCAGGCTATTGAGAAATACTATATTTCTCCAAACTTATAGAAAAATAGAAAATGAAAATTAAGACTTATTGATATTTTCTCTTTTTTATTATACAATAACTGGTCGTGTTTTAATAGAACTCATTACCTCCCATTAATAAATAATGAAGATTCTAAAAAAAAAATGAGGAGACTGATATATATTACTTGACCCAAATGGTCGTGGACAATTTAGCACTTCTCTGTTCACCCCAATTGCAAAATCATGATTTACTTTATTAATTACAAGGTTAACTATTTCCAACGCATGAACAATATAAGTTGATGGTAGGCAGTTGCATACCAATCAAACCATAAAAAATTACTGGGGAAAAAAAAGAGTGAGTAGCTGCCTGAAAGGACGTTATAATAAAAGTATCTCCAACAAGTTGGTATGGAATCTTCAAGATGATATCTCAACAAAGTGTCATACGAACCATTCACATATCTATTATCAAGGACGATATGGAATTATCAATCACATCTATACGTACTACTTATTAATTCTCATGCTTAATTGCTTATGCATCATGGACTCCACTGTAATTGATGCCCAACGATAAAATGTACGTCCCATGCATTATTTTGCCAACGGCCAACAAATCTCAGTACGCTTCTATTAAATACTGCCGGGTCCATTTGTTAATTTAATGCAACAAATTGAATCTGAATATATTAGGACAAAACTGAATAATGCTAGATCGATCAATTAACAACTAATAAACAGAATAGTCCTAATTAAAGAGGCGGCATTCAAACGTAGTTGTCTTTAAAGGTAAAATGGTGCCCTAATTCCTAGATTCATATATGTGCATAACCCCCATGCCAGCAATCTGGGTTGTAATTGCAATTCATGTAACTAGCTAGGTATTAATCAATTATCGCATGGCCATATGGGTGCGGAGGAGAAGTGGGAGTTTGATTTATTCAAGTGCTACATATGTAAACGAGCTAGGTAGCTCCCTCCCAATGGCGCTTTTTGGAAAGCCGTTCACGGTACCCTAGGAATACCATTTGCAAAAGACTTAATTAGTAGGATTTTTCCGGAACCAACATTTTTCATACATGTTTTATTTTAGGGATAAATACATTTTGTCTCTAAACTTTGACTCATTCGACATTTTCGTCCCTGAACTTTGAAATATATCATTTTGGTTCCTGAACTTTGACATTTACTAACACTTTCATCCCTGACCAAAGTTTTCAATGAATAAACCTCTGATTACCGCCAAATCGAACGACCACACATATTGGATTTTGAAGCCTTCCTTGAGGCGAGTTCAACGCCACTAACCTCGCCTCAAACTGTCACCGGACAGCGGAGAATTTTAGAATTTAAGTTTCGGTCACCACCGGCTTTCGGGACAAATTCGAACCATTCTAGGCCGAATCGAGCTTAGTCCAAAAGGTGATTTTTTCCTTTATTTTATATAAAATTTTACCACTAACAACACATACTACCACTTTGACAACTCATATAGTAATTAAGAAAAATTCTCGTTAACGTAAATAAAGTACTCACTAGAGTAAAATAGGTTTTTATTTAAATAATTGTATCTTAAAAATAGTAATTGCATCATTACATCTATGTTATATATATATATATATATTAACATATTGTAGAATTTTCCTTATGATAAATAATGTGGTGTAGAACCAAACCAATATGCCTTACAAGCAAGAGAAATATCAAAGCAACAAATTTAATATCGATTAAATTTATGAATTTTTAGATTACAATGTCACAATGCTTTTATTTTATACTTGATTTTTCATTCCACCAGAATGACTATATTTCTAGATTTTGAGCATTGACTCCAAGTCTACCTAGAATTATTGGAGAGATGTATCATGTAGGCCACAAAGCATTGACTCCAAATCCAGTCATGTCTCAACTCTCACCCAGAAAATTATTGAACTGTACGGTCAACTGGCTTCTATAGGATTAGGACCTGAAATATAGCATCCAATCTTTCTTGTATTCAATTATTTTACCTAATAAAAGTTAAAATCGATGGATATCATTATCAGCCTCAAATTTCAGCCCAATTGTTCCATGTTATTTTCTTCCCGTCTAGAATTATCGAAGAGACTTCTCAAGGAGACTTCACATTATCAGTCCCGAGAAAAACTTATTTGGAATTGCATTCCCTTATCAAAGGTTTCATTTGAATGGAGTAATTTCAAACAAGGATGATTGACCACGAGCTAGATTAAAACGTTGTATAGAATATGTATTTGAAAAAAATTAACTGAGCTTCAGGTAGATGGTGTTTATTTAGAGTTCTCTGTTACCTTATACTCTTCACTGTTGTAATTCAGAGAACTTCATAAATAAACTTGGCTCAATTTAATAATCGTACAGATTACTGATGGAAGCAGAACTTAGACAATTACCAGAGTTTTAAGCTTTCTCTTTTCTCAAGTTATCTCTTGTTTTCATTGCCCTTGTACTCCATTTCACTAATCATAATTCAACTTTATGGGAATTTAAATTTGTCTCTATAGGCAGCAACTAGAGCTGGGATATCATCCACACGTACGTCTTCAACAGCTGACCAGGTGAGGCCTCTTACTCACTGGTCATCTTAGATGAAGGATAATAGCTGGGCAGCTGGCAGATGACTGCTAATAACTTCATTAGATTCTGAACTAATTTTTTTCCCCTCATATAATTAAGATTTTAAAGATGCAATAGCAATATATCCCGACTTGAGTAATATAAGGTATGAGAACCCTTTTCTTTTCTTATGTATACATTCTTTTGTTAAACAAATTGACACACTTTCATAAAATGAACCCTTGGAGTCTGATGATAATTAGTCTTCCTTCCACTCCCATTTTCTCTAGTTCTATACTTGTCCTTTCTTTGTTACCGACAATCACTTTTGGTCATTCAAGTATGACTTATTCGACATTTTTGTTACTACAGTTTAAAAAATATCACTATGATAACTCAACTTAAAGATTCTCTTTGTAGTCACTATAAGCTGTTAAAAAAATAATATTTTTGCAAAATGAGTGAGCAAAGTGAAAGATGATTTATAAATTGAATACCAAAATGATATTTTTGAAACTATACTGACTCAATCCAACAACAAAACCTATGAGGCTGTGTGATCGCTCTAATTTTGAGTCTTCACTTCATTGTTATTAATTTCCAGGGGTTGGCCGGCTTTCTTTCTTGCATGGTTAATTAATATTCTATCTCCTATTCACACTCTTGCACTCTCATTCGTTTGCCTTCATCGCACAAAGTCTTTGCTCAAAAGCAAGACTTAATTAATAGCTATATCTATATTATATTTAAAAGAACTCATCTTTTCAATTATAACCGATTTTTTTTACTTTAATACCCTCTAAATATTAAATAATTATATATATCTTTTTAATTTTCAGGGATAAAATAGTCAAATAAAAATAAATAATTAATAAAAGAATAATAAAAAACTTATAACCACACACTTCTATACTGATAACTATCCACTTCCAAACTCATCGGTTGTAGCAGTTTCTAATATTCTAATAATTAAACATGGGGAGCGGCTGCTTTGCACCTTGTTTTTATTGCACCCTAAGACTAAAATTTCTTTTTGCCCTTATTGTTTGGTCTCTCCCTCTCTCTCCTTACTGTTGCCGGCTACCATTACGACCGGCCACCACCATCGGCGCCGCCATTAACCACCTCTGATGGTCACCAAATTTCACCACAATGTATAACACAACGCAAGGAACAATTTTTATACCTGTCACGGATTTGAAGTGAAAATGCACGAATTCGCCTTGGAAGCTCGCGGTGGCCGAAATTTCAAACCGACGATTCGCCGCCGTCCGAGAATGGATTGAGCCACGATCGGTGGCGTTGAACTCACAAGGACGAGGGCTTCAAAGCCCAGTAGGTAGATTAGGTCGAATTGACCGGGATCGTGAACGGGAACGATGAACAGTTTGGTTAGTATTTTAAGTTTTTCTCTCCTTGATTTCTCTTCTTACACTGAAATTCGATACAAGAAGTGGGTATATTATGGAATAGCTCGAGGAGACGAAGAAAATGGGACAAGTCTCGTGTAATTTAGTGCCCGGAGGAGGGAGAAATCGCCGGCGACAATGAGGAGAGAGAGAGGAGGAGTCGGCAACGGGAGAGGGAGGAAGAGAGAGACTAAAAAAAAAGATTATGGGCAGAAATATTAATTCATTCAGTCAATTTGTAATTAAAAAATACTTAATATAAAAGGAACGGCTCAAATTTTGCTATGTCAGCTGATACAACAAAACTCTGGTATAATCTAGAATTCTTCTTAAATATGTGAATATGTGATGTTATGTGAATATGTGTGTGAATGTGTGATCCCTCGCTTTTTAAGTCATAAACAGTTGGCTTTTGAATTCGATGATTCTCTTCATGGGAAATTATTCAGTACAAGCTGTTTTTGTACACGACACGCGTGTACTGCAAGCGCCAGATTTTTTAATGGGCCAATGACTCATAAGGCCATTTTGGGTGGTCTTATTCTTCAAAAGGCCACAGTAGCTTTGTTTCCCAAATAAGATCACTCAGTAGCTTTAACCCTTTCTATTTAACATCAAATTTTTTCAAAATTATGATTCATGCCACTCAGTAGCTTTATTGTCGTTAGACAGTAGCTTTATTGTCGTTGGTCAGTAGCTTTATTGTCCTTGGACAGTAGCTTTATTGTTTTTGCACAGTAGCGTTAGTGTTTTTTGACAGTAGCTTTGTTGTCGTTGGACAGTAGCTTTATTGTCGTTGGTCAGTAGCTTTAGTGTGCTTTGACAGTAGATTTATTGTTGTTTCCGTATGAAATGGCATTTTTGTAAATAATAGCAAAAAAATGCGGTGGCATTTTTGTAAATATTGATGCGGTGGCATTTTTGTAAATATTGATGGCCTTATTTGGGTAAAAAATGTTTGGTGTCTTTTTGAAGCATAAGGTCAGCCAAAGTGGCCTTATGGGTACTTTTTTAATAGGCATTAGGTGGTCTGAGCCGTTCATTTAAGGATGTTAAATCAAGGCCGTTTGTTTATGCTTACGTTTTATTTGACAGTCAACGTTAATGTTTGGTACAAAAAATGATGAGTCAACTTGGTAAAATTGACAGAGGGGTAAATGCTGAACAGCAGAGACTTTTGAATTTCGGCATATCTGCTGCAAATTCACGAGCTCTGGATTCTATCGCAATGGAGGAGACGAGCAGGGAGGGGCTAGCTTGCAGAGGTTCATAGGCCCGCCAATAATCGTAGTTTGGGAGAAATAATTTGCAGGTTTCCTTCACAAGAACCTGCAAAAATGCGGAAGTGAGGCAAACCGAGAGAGGCAATGTTCAGTTGGCAAGGAAAGAATCAACAAGCTTCGGCTTTCAAGACCTATTGATGGGCAGGGTTTATCTACTGGTTTCCGTCTCAAATCGAAGACTTGTCTCAAAGTCGTCTGATTGAAAAAAAATAAATAAAAATTGATGGGCGATTTGCTAAGATTTATTCGCAATCGAGGAGACGAGCGAGGCAAAAAGGTGACGTGCACGTCCCAGGCACGTGTACGTGTTTCTACCCGGCGTGGACTAGATACTCTCCATCTCTTTATTACTATTCAGTCGTTGACGCTCGCATCATTGGTATAATAAATACATGACAGTCTTTAATTGCTCACTTACAACGATCTAAGCCAATATTTGAGCCCCCAGAAAAACAGTAGTTCCTCTGCCTCTAATAATATAAACCGAAAGAGTCTCCCTGATCTGATCTGAACAATATCTATCACTCATTGTTTTCATTTGTCTTCTGATCTGAGCCTCCCTGCACACTGTAGTTAATTTCTTCTTCTGCACAAACTTTCTTTTGCTTTAATTCACTTTGATTGTTCTACTAGCCAAACCAAACCAATTAAACCAAAAAAACCTTGTGTTTTTCGTTTGTCCTCGATTTGATTCTGCTTATTTTCACCTTCATTTGAAGAGCAACTATATTCGTTCTCAAGTCTTAACCAGAAGGAATATTCAAGGTACGTATTTTTTTTTTCTTGTAATCGTTGTAGCGTTTCACTAAATGGTGTAAATCTGCGGCTGGGTACAGTTCAAGTTTGCATTGAGTTGGGCTTGTTTTGAGTGTTTGTAATTTTTTTAAAAAAATTATTAGACTTTCTAATTAATATTTTCTAATAAATTTTAGAAATATATATTCTTTCTTTTGTAAAGTGCTTTTTATTTATTAGCACAAACATACTTTTCTTTGCACCATAAGAAAAAAAAGACTTTTCTATGATAAAAACGTAAAGGTGTCATTTTTTATCAGATGGCGTTATATTTTTTCATATTTAAAAATTATTTTTAGTGACTTGACAAAAATGCTCTCAATTTTAACGATTGTAATAACTTAATAGACGGTATGTACCAAAGTGTGAGACAAAATTGAAGTTGAGCGACTAAGTTGATATTTTCAAAATGTCGGGGATGAAAGTGTTGAACTGGTTAAAATTGAGGGATCAAAGTAATTATTTTTTCTTTCTTAATTTATAGTTTTACTTATTGACAATAACATTTGTTTTACTATTTTAGTTGTAATTTTTTTTTTACCTTGCTAGGTTACTGCTAGGAAACCCTAGAAAGCATAGTCAGAAGAGAGAACTCATATTCTCTTATTAATCTTTAATAATACATATATAAAAATTAATGCAAATACAAAAACATGACAATGAATTGTCAATTATAACTCTTAAGGGTTGGAAATCAAAATAATAGTTCTTACTATTTACATAAATAGATATTTGGTTTGAAGTCTATTTGGTTAAACTGTGACAAGTGTGGCATGTGGCTAATTATTGCATCAATATTGTCCTAACTTAATCACTTATTAGTTATTGGGTTTTATCAAAAATGTCTTGGTGTAATTGGGAGTAGCTCACCCACTTATAAGTTATATTTTCTTTTGTCATTTTTTTTATGTGAGATCTCTACTTTCCAATACGTCCCCTCACGTGCAAACCTAATTCTAGGTCTGCACATGCAACCATCCCACATCTAAAATTGATTGTCAATTCGTAAACACAATTAACACATTTTTTCGAGAGCCAAGCCGAAATTCGCAAATCGTTCATTGGAGTCAACACATCTTTTCGAAGGCTCAATCATTGTCATTCGTTTCAAGCCCAAGATCCATCACACATCGATAATTGGTTGTCAATTCGTAGACAAGGGGTAACACATTTTTTCCGAGAGCCCAGCCATAATTTGCACAATACATTTTTTCGAAGGCCCAATCATTTGTTTCAAACCCAAGACGTAATTGGAAAGATAACCCACTCTGATACCATGTTAAACAACGACAAGTGTGTCATGTGACCCACTATTGCATCGATATGGTCTCAACTTAACTACCTATTAGATGTTAAGTTACATTACCAAAGACCTCGGTGTAATTGGGAGTAGTCTAGTCACTTATAAGTTATATTGTATTTTATAACTTTTTTGATGTGAGATCTCCATTTTTCAAGATATTTTAGCTCTAGAGTTGGAGATGGCCGTAATTTTTCTGGATGACAATTGACAATGATCTAGAATTTATTGTGAAAGTGCGGCCAAACTATAAAACAAGATTGTTGATTGTGTTACCATATGGCTATTTCAGTATTTTGTCGGGTTAATCCACTTAACAAGTAGTATAATAGTTGTTTATTTATAGTGGGACCAGTACAGTTCATATTGCTAACTTACGTATGAATTTTTTTTTTAAGAGGATAAAAGGATTTCACTCCTATTCTCATGTTGACTCAAATAGTCGAAGCCATGACCTGGATCTTAGGTAGTGAGTGCTCTAACCACTGAGCTAACATCATTTCGTCACTTATGCATGAAGCTTAACTACTTTTCTATATTAGTTTATTCTATTTGCATAATGTGATTGTGAAATTTGAGCAGATCATGAACTATTGGTTGTGTGTATCAGTTGAGTTGTTGCGTACTTGATTTTGAATATAATTTTGAGCAAATCATATTCTATTATTATGAATATGATTTTGAGGCTTTGAGCAGATTGTGTAAAATTTTAGCAATATTTTTTCAGTGTAGGCAATGTTGTAGCCTATAATTTTGACAATTTTGTAGTTTCAAAGAGTGCTTCAAAACTGACCTGGGCCCGTACCGAACCGAAACCGATTGAGTTCGGTTTGGTACAGTTTCAAATTAAAAAAATGTAAATCCTGTCTTTACCAAAATAATGGTTTTGGGGATCAAAATTGGAATTGGTTTTAGCTCTATCCCGGATCATCTCGACCCGTGCCCAACCGTAGTTGGGAGTGTTCAAAACTGGGGGGCAAGGCCACTAGGTCCACTACAATCCCCTAACTAGTTCTGCAGCCTGCCTATTAATTTGGTTAAGCTCGGCTCATGTAGATTAAACTTTCATAAAAAATAGATATATAAGTTTTGATAAATGAATATCCAACTTACAAAAAAAAACTATTAAATTTTTATTTAAAAAAAAATTATATGCTTCTTACAAAACCACTTCTATAAAGTGTCAGCTAAATTTAGTTTTGGATACCTTAATCTTGCTATAAATAATTATGGATTACCCCCAAGGTATTCTCAAATATGTCTTGCCAAAAAAGGAATCACATTTTTTTGACAAATATTTATATTGTGGCAGATGCAACGTACCATTTACCTACTCATAGATCCATGTTACCTCATGATAGAGGAGCTTACGGAAAAAAAAAAATTGGAGAAGAGTGGTTCCCTTTCCCTCAACGGTAGGGAGTCATCGTAACGTTGACCTAAAACTTCTAAAAATACTTTGTTCTTTGTTGGGTCTGATACGAAAAAGAAATAATATATTCTTCTTTATTTTGTTAATTTCTGTTCATAACTTTTTTTTTAATCTTAGATTTAGGCTAATCCAAACTCTATGGTGGGTGCAACACAAGTATTAAAGGGGGAAATATATAATTTGAACTTGTCACCACTACAAACAATTTTTTTTTTTTAGATGTATACCAACTTATGTTCAAGTGAGATGTTTTGACGACTAAACCAAATGTTATTCATTAATTGTAGGATCTTGCAGAGTTGGTCCGTTGCAGCAAATCTTCTTTTGGTTTTGATTACTTTGATTGCTCCTCTACTTAATTCTCATACTGAAAACAAGTCAAGGTGTTGCCTTTGCATTACCAAGTTTTCGTTCTTTGTACTTAAAATGGTCAATTGTTGTTTCTAAAAGAACCAATCTAATCAACAAATTTGAAGTAGCTCATTTGCAGAAGTCCAGTGTAATCGAAGAAATTTGAAGTAGCTCCATTCATAAACAAAAGAAAGATCAAGATAGATAAGGTTTGTTTACTTACTTTTTTTTAGAGGAGTAAGTGGTAAAATATATGATAAAGTGGAATGTCAAAATCATCAACTTTTTTTATTTTATAAGTTTTCTGTATTATTTGTATCTAATCTTAGCTTCTTAACACATACTCATGCATATGTAAATTGACTCTCTTTTTATACATAAACTAATTTAATTTATTCAATAAAAAAATTAATTTTGTTTATATTTTTTTTGTTAATAATTAGTTTTTTAGATAAGTGATTCTTCTCTTACAACTAGGCCTGCAAATTGGGCAGGATGGGGCCGACCTAGCCTTGGATGTGACTACCAAAGTAATACTCGACCCTAGGCTTTTTCGGATTGAGATCCTCTCCTCACCAATCTCTCCTCACATTTCCTCACCAACAAATCTTGGCCCTCCATTTCGAAATGGAGGGCCCAGATTTCTTTTACTTTTTCCAAATCTTATACCCCACCCCAAAAGTGTAAACAATCTTGGCCCTCCATTTCGAAATGGAGGGCTGAGATTGCTTGGTGAGGCAATCTCTCTCCTCTTGGTGAGGAGAGGATCCGAGTCCGGCTTTTTCGGCCCTAAGCGTCATATGGATTGGTTTGGGTTGGCTCTATTCTGCCCGTTGGCCCACCCTCCCACAATATATTAGATTACTTTAGCCACCCTTTACAAGAAAAGGTCATAGATGAGATTTTAACCTAAGTTCTTCTAAATCCTAACATATATAATGACAGTTGAACTAAAGGATTTCTTTGTTTCCTTCTTCTCCACTATTGTTCTATCTCCACCCATTTCATCCATCCCATTATGCTAGTAGTTAGATTTGACATGTCACCCACCCATAGTGGATTCGAACATGGAAAATACTTATGTCCGACCTGGGTCGGACCTAATGTGTCCGACCCCTCTATGTTTTGTTACATTCGATGATATATTTTCATGATCTGACCGTTCATCTTTCAAATCAACATTTTAAGATCATGCCTGCAAAAAATAATCCAAAACGGAAATCGTTTACTCATGTAATTGCATTAAACAAATACACGGTTATTAATGAGAATATTAACTTTCACCAAAACCGTTCATTTGTTTGATATTAACTTTCAACAAATGGATGAGTTAATGATCTTCAATTTGAATGATTTTTCGTCGGCATGATCTTGAAATGTTGATTTAAACGATGAACGGTTCAGATCATGAAAATATATTACCAAATGTAACAAAAATGAGAGGGTCGGACACATTAGATTCGACCCAGGTCGGACATAAGTTTTTTCCTTCGAACATAATCTCACTCCACCCGTTCCATTATGCCACATTGCCACTAGTTATCAGCATTTTATAGATATATTTTTAAATCAAATTATGTTTTTAAATCCATGCAATGCTGATGGATTTTTTTCTTTCTCGCATTTGTGTCATTGTATTGTTTCAATTAATACTTTCATCATCCATTTCATGCATGAATCATCACATAGAAAGTTTCAAAATATAAAAATGTGAGATTAAAATTGCATGCTTTTGATGAAAATGATGAGCTAAATCCTAAACCACTCATGAATATATGAATTTCATAAAAAGAAATTTGAGATTCCATTTATGTGATGTTGATGTTGATGAGATTTGAAAACCAACCTATGATGTTGATGAAGATGAATAGATGATAGACATAAGATTATATTCAAAAATTGGGGGCTTTTTTCTATTGAACTCTCTTGGCAAATTGTCTTTAATCATATGTTTAATTAATGACAATTAATTATAAAATTTAATTACCATATAAATAGAGCTGTAATTAATTAATGATAATTTTTGCTTTGATCATATGTTTAATAGTAATTGATTGTAAAATTTTAATTAATATATATAAGAATTAGTAATTGATTGTGTTGAAGGAAACTGATTTGTGTGTGCCATGTCAATTTAGGAGTAATCATTAGTAAGTATGGAATAACGAATATAAATCCTTCGAGATTATGGATTATGTGAGAATATGATTTTTATTACAATATGGATTGTATCTTGGATTCCTCTATAAATAGAGGCCTATATTCATTAATAAAATCATTATATTCATGCGTTATTCTCTTCTTTTATTTACATTATTCTACAACATGTTATCATCATGACCTCTAACCCTGATCCAACAGCCAAAATCTTCTGCATAGCCTATTGCTACGCACCAAAAACCCTAGGTTTACCACGTTCATTGCCGAGCTCCACCGGCAACTCCTCTCTCTCTCTCACCGGCAATAACTCTTCACCGTCGAGAATCTCTACCACCGGAAACTCCTCCCTCTACTGACCGTATCTCTCTCGTCGACGACACCGACCACACATCATCTTCTCTACAAGTTTCAAGACTAATCCAAGAAAAAGAAATCTAAGTAAGCTCTTATAAAAGTTCATGCTTTCAAAATTTAAGTTAATTCTTTCTTTTCTCCGGAGACTTGCAACCTCTCTTTTTCTACCTCCCACCTTTCTATTACATGAGATTCTTGAGACATAACCCGAACTGTGGGGGTTCGAGCTAATATTTCGAACGAGGACTCCGTAGAGAGAAGAGATTTACCTCCGGATGAGGAATCCGTAAACAAGAGAGTTGAAACGATCATACTACACCAAAGTTTCATCTAAATCCAATACATGGACAACGTTTCCTTGGGAGCATAGCTCAGAAACCTTAATTTTTTCGTGGAACCATTTAAAACTAAGTGGGTTTGCGATGTCTGCAACCATTTGAAGGTTCAAAGGATTATATATGCAATCCGTGAGCCTACAGACACCGCACCTGCTCAAGGAACAGCTGCTACCGCACAGCCTAATCAAGCCGCCACTGATGCTTTAGTGGCTAAGAATGCCAAAGAAATCATCATTATGATCCGTCATATGGACGAATGTCTACAATCTGAGTACCTCAATGATGAGGATCCCAGAAGACTATAGGTTTCACTCAGAGCGATTTGGCAACGTTCTTGAATCCTTGCTTCCTAACTTAGAGGTGAAGTGACAACAGTTGCGCTTCTGTAATTGTGTCTTAGTCCTAGAGTTCAATTGGGAAGCGCTTCGCATCAAATCCCTGATGAAATTCTATCTGAAGAATATCACTGATGTGATGTTGATTGAGAAAACTCTCTCTACCTTCCTCGTCTCTGACTTGGTAGTTGCAAAAAACTATCGCATTGAATTACATAATAGATCACAAGATTCCATGAACTTGTCTCTGCTTTGTTGGTTGCTGAAAAGCATGAGAAAATACTTGTGAAGAATTATAATGCGAGGCCCGTGGGAACTAAACAAATTCCAAAGACTCAATATAATAGCGTCCCAAAGAGAGGCCGCGAGCGAAACCCTAAACTTAGGGACAATTCAGGACGTTAGGGACAATATGATCGCTTTGCTCAAGAAGGTAGCCGCTGAAATAAGAGAGGAGGAGGCCGCCTAAGTGGGAGAGGTGCCGCCAGCCTTATGCTAGGGACCGGCGCCAACGTGGTGCCACTCAAGAAGAGTGTACCATGTGTGAATAGCGCTCCTCAATCAAAGGAATCCGATCAAACATTCTTATGCTATAGGTGTGGATAAACCGGTCATTGAGCAAATATATGTCTAACATCTCATAATGTCGCTAACGCATAAAAGATGTATCGTGAAGCCACAGAAGCTCAACACATTGAACAAGAGAACGACGATGATGATGTCAAGCTTAGGGTTGATGACTTTAAAGTTGGAACGAGTGAGGAAACTCTTGATTTTGCCTAAGTCCTTACTTTCCATTGTATTGTTAGTTTAGTTTTGATCAGAATCAAGTTGGAACTTTGGATGTAATTCATTGGATTATATCTTTAATAAAATTTAAAGTTATTATCTTTACTCTATTTTAATTATGAGCCTTCTTATTAGGAATGAGTTCTGGAGAACTTAAATGTCTCGTAGATAGAGGAACCACGCATACCATACTGCGTTATAGGTAATTGTTTTAAGACATGGTGTCTACACATTCTTCTGAGACTACGATGGTAGGACCATCGAACCTTGTGTAAGGAAGGGGACCACCCCAATTTCTCTTGCCTAATGGCACATTAATTGATGTCACACATTCTCTCTAAGCTCGAAGAGGAAATAGAACTCTTCTGAGTTTTAAAGATATAAGAGTCAATGGATTACATGCTGAAACGCATGATGAGAATGGAAAAGAATTCATTTGCATTACCTCTAATGATTGTGGAAGAAAATGCATCTTAAAGAAGTTTATGTGTCTCTCTAGTGAGTTACATTCTAAAACTATAAGAGCTGTTGAATCCAACAATGTCATATAGGATGACCTCTTGCATTCATACGTATATTATCTTTGGCACGACCGTTTGGGACATCCCGGTCGCGATATGATGATCCGTATACTGAAAACCTCACACGGACATTCATTCTATCGAGCTAATCGAAACAAGAATTAAAAGATGATTCGAGGAGATGAGACAAAGGGAAAAATTGCCACTGTCCGACTCTAGTCGACCGGTCGAGGTACGCCTGTCGACTAGTCGAACCCATCCAGTAAGCGTTATCGACCGGTCAAGGATAATGTCGACTGGTCGAGAATTTCCAGAGAGCTCTGTCGACCAGTCGAAGTCCCTGTCAAACCGGTTGAATCGAACAGACTTTCGATCTATCCCTCTGACATGACTAAATCCTCATGGTCTAACCCCGATTCTAAACTTAATCAGAATGCCTCATATGATTCTGAAACCTCAATGGTCAAACGCTAGTTTTGCAAAGTTTGTTCTTTAGGAAAACTTGGACCAATATCGTCCTATGCAAAAGATTCTAAAGTACTTCTCTCATTCTTACGAAGAATCTAAGGGGATATCTGTGGGTGCACCATCGCCAGTAATGGTGGTAATGTGGTACAGGTCGTGGCTTGGCTGAGGAAGCGTGGGAGACCACTAGGTTGAAGGGATGTGTACTTTAAAAAAATGGCTGCGATGACACCAAATAATCTTTTTATCACTGATACTCAAAATCTGTCTCATGAGAACGTTCTGAATTATGGTTATATCCAAGAGACATCTTTGGAGGACGCTTCATCGTTTGAACATATCCGTAAAAATATAGAGATCTCGATTAATTACACTAGTGTACATGAAACGTGAGATAAAAACTTCATTATAATTTACGATGTGTTTGCATATGCTTGTGCACGCAAGTTAATTGAGACTAATGATATTGAACCTCGTTCCGTTGAGGAATGTCAATGTAGAGCTGATTGGCCTAAATGGAAATATGTGATCCAAGCTGAGTCAGACTCACTAACAAAGAGAACGGTATTCGGGCCAATTGTGCCAATACCTTCTGGAATAAAACTTGTTAGATATAAATGGGTATTTGTTAAAAAGCATAATGAGAGAAACGAGATTGTAAGATATAAAGATCACCTTGTGGCACAAGGCTTCTCACAACGCCCTGAAATCGACTATGAGGAGACATATTCTCTTGTAATGGACGTTATAACGTTCCGCTACCTTGTCAATTTGGTAGTTTTCAAAAAACTGAATATGTAGCATATGGATGTAGTTACAGCGTATCTCTATAAATTTATATGAAGGTCCCGGATGGGCTTCAATTACTCAAATCAAGTGACTCTAGACCACGGAGTACATTAAAATTGCGACGCTCATTATATGGATTGAAACAATCTGGACGGATGTGATATAATCTTCTAAGTGACTACTTGCTTTGCTTAGAAGAGGATATAAGAACAATTAATTATGTCACTGTGTGTTTATTAAGAAAACAAGTTCCAGATTTACAATAGTCGCGGTCTATCTCGATGACATAAATATTATTGGAACTCTTAATTAACTAAGAAACACCGCTAAATACTTAAAATCTGAGTTTGAAATTAAAGATCTTGAGAAAATATAATTTTGCCTTGCCTTAGAACTCGAGCACTGTGATAATGAGATTCTAATTCATCAATCAACTTATATCCAAATTCTGCTCAGGCATTTTAATATGGATAAGGTTCATCGTGTTAGCACTCTCATGATTGGTCGCAGCCTAGATCAAAAGAATGACCCGTTTCGTCCAAGGGATGATGGGGAAGACATTTTGGAGGCTGAAATATCGTACCTAAGTGCAATAGGCGCATTATTGTACTTAACACAATGCACAAGACCCAACATCTCCTTTGCTATGAACTTGTTAGCTAGATATAGCTTTGCGCCCACGTAATGTCATTGGACTGGTATAAAGACTATCTTTCGTTGCTTGAAGGGTATAATAGATATGAGATTGTTCATCCCCTACAGAGAGTCAAGAAAATATGACAAGATGGGTGAGGAACCTATGTTTGCCGAGCATGTAGCCACACACACTCGTCGACCGGTTAAGGTACGCCTGTCGACCCGTCGAACCGCAAATAGTGCTGCCGCTATCCCTTATGCCCAAAACTCTTGTGATGTTTTGGTAGGTTTTTGATATACGTTATTTTCGCACACCAAAAGATGCACGAAAATAACCATATCGAGATAAATCCTAAACTTCCTAACAATTTGTCGTTGAAAAGTATAATGGGAAGTAGAGGTTTTTCCCACAGGAGATTGTTTATTTACTTTTCTATGTCACGAAAATTAAATAATATATACAACAAAGAATTTATTTACAAATATATACAATATATACAAAAAATGTTTTTCGGTTTTTTGAATTGATTGAAAACAAGAAATAAATAAAAGAAAATATTTTTGGATTTTTATTTTTGAAAATTAAACTAAACAAAAATAGTATAAAACAAATAATACGCACTCTTGATACGTTAACATATAACTTCATTTCAATTAAATGTCGTTACTCAGACTAAGCCAATGACATGTTGCACTTAATCTATTGTTCTCTCTTACTTGGTACGTTAGGTGCATGGTATGTACTCCTAACTTAGCTTCTAAAATGCAACCTAGAATGACATATTCATAGATTCAACATTAAGAAGTCATTAACCACAAAAAGAACGAGTAACGCTAGGCAACTTCGACACTGGTGAAGTTCTAATTGCCTAGATGATGATTCATATAACGATAGCTTACACCGTTATTTGCTACTTCCTAGAATATATGATGATATGGCGGTCCACATATACTCCTAGCAATAAAACCCTAGCATGCTTACTATGTTTGCAACCACAATAAACAACTAGAAATTTATCGATGTCTAAGCAATGAATCACACAAACAATTAATATCTGAAAATTTATAAATTAAACAAATAGCAAGAGTAATAGGGCTAAACCCTAAATTATTACACAAAATAATAAAACATAGTTTTAAACAAATATTTACACAATAACAATTACCCAAATTTATTCACACAAAATTCAAATGTGGAAATTAAAATTAAACTAAAACAAATATAATAAATAAACGAGTTTGGGTAAGTGTTACTGTTGTGTCCATGAAAATGGACACTGCCTTTCGAGCGCAGGTGGAAGGCTCAGCTATGTGCTCAGAAACTGAACACTCCTCTTCGGGCGCAGGTGGAGAGCTCAACTTTGAAACGATATTTGGATGTGGCGGGGGCACGAGTAAACCGGGCTTTGGATATTTCGGGGCCCAAATTGAGTTGGGCATGAGAGCAGTTGTGGAGCCCAAATCGAATTGGGCTTGGAATGGCCGGCATGGGCCAGGTGAGCTTTGGGCTGATGTGGGTGTCCAAATCAATTGGACAGAAATGGGCTTGGGCCCAGATTTGGTCAAAGAGTCAAAGGCCCAACTTCTCTTTTTTTTTTCTTTTTTTTTTCTTTTCGGTTTGGCCCAGGCCTTTCATTCTTTTTTTTCTTCTTCATTTCTGGTTCCAGCCCGTGTTGATCAGCAGCCTCAGTTTCATTCTTATTTTCTTCTCTCTCTCACAGGAGAGAGGCATGAGTGCACGGGCTTTGCCGGTTGAGTGAGCTGGAAAAACGGCGATGGCAAGGGAGGCGGCGGTGCAGACTGATGAATCTCGAGATGGCAGCGATGCTTTGTGGTGTCGGTGATTGAGCTGTGGTGGGAGATCGATGACGGGTAAAGCACGGGTGCGGCAGGAACTGATCGGAGAGAGGGCAGCGATCGCCGGCGATGTGCAGCAGCAACGATTGTGGTTAGCGGTGACAGCGTGGGCGAATTGAGCAGAGGAGTTCATGGCGGCGGCCTTGGGCGTCAAGAATCGATCACAACAGCTGCGGCGGCGGTGAAGTCCAGCTCACGGCTGAGCTGTGATGATGGTGGTGCGGTAAAATTCGATCAAGGCTCAGAAATTGCAGGTAGTGGTGCCATGGGTGAACAGAGCAAGGGCTCTGGGTGCAGAGAGAAGCCGGCGTGGCTTGATGGTTTGACTTGTGGGTAATCCAAATCCGAGAGAGGGTCGATCTGGGGACTTGGATTCCCATGGTGATGTTGTGAATTGATTGCTTTGCAGGTTGTAATTGTGATGCTTGGTGAATGAGGTGAACTGGGAGTATGATTTTGGGGGTACACGGTGGTGCTTGGGTTGATTTGCAGGTATGGCGTTGAAGTGATTGATTGTTTGGGCTCGGTGATTTGCCATGGCTGGGAATTGGTTGCAACAGCAGGGATTTCTTCTTAAGAAGAAGGAGAAGGTGGAAACAGAGGAGCACGGGTTGGATTCCATGACGGATTGTCGGTGGTGGAGGGAGTAGTGGTGTGGCCGGCGGTTTGGCTGATTCCTGCAAAGTCAACAAGCAAAACAAAAACAAAAGAAGTAAAATAAAACAAAATAAAAGTAAATAAAACAAATTAAAATAAACCAAAATAAATAAAAGGTAAAATAAAAAAAAGTAATAAATAAATAAAAAGGAAATAAATAAACAAATAAACAGGGAAAATAATTGTGGTGGTTCTGCATTTAATTCGCCACCGGAAACGGTGGTTGCGCTTTCTAATGTGGCGGTTCGCCGGTGTGTGCCGGGATTCGAAACGGTTTTCGAAATCTTCGTACAATGTCTGTGTTCCATATTCGAGATAATGACCGGTGTCATTTTGACCACCGAAAGTCACGGTTGACTTCCAAAATTCTCGAAATACGTGAAAACCTCCAAAATGCACATTTTATGTGCAGATTTATCAATTTATTCAATTTTCCCTGTACACACGAAAAAACACATTAAACAGATAAATAGGCTCTCGGAAAAGTATAATCCAAGTAATTAAAAACGCTTTAAGTGCGTATTTACGCACTAAATACGCACTTATCAGTTTTGCTGATGCTGAGTATCTTTTTGACCCACAGAAAGGTCGTTTCTAAATGGGTTATGTCTTTACCATGGGAAACATCGTGATATCTTGGAGGTTTACAAAACATATCATTGTCGCTACTTCTTCCAACCATGCAGAGATTATTGTTCTCCATAAATCTGTTCACAAGTGTATATGGTTAAGGTCCATAATTACACATATAAAAAGTAGGGAAATTGTCATGAATGGTACCTGAACTTTACCTCCAACTTATCGATGGTACCTGAACTTTATTTTTCGTCACAAACGGTACCTGAACTTTTCGATTTTGTCTTAAATAGTACCTGAGGCCACATTCGGCTAATTTTCCGGCCGAAAAGATCACGTGAGATGCATGTGACTCCTAAATGAACTAAAATAACGAATTTGCCCCCACTTCTTCTTCTTCCTTGGTTTTTCCAGATCGGATCACTCTTCCCGTCTTCCTCCTCTTCTCCCCCTTCTTCGTCCGTTTCTCTTCAATCTTCCCTCTCTTCCCTCTCTCCTTCCCCTATTGTTCTTCGTTAGTTTCCAGATTAGCATTAATAAAAAAAATCATGAAATTAACCAAGATAAGAATTTAATTAATATGTTAATATTAATTATGGAGAATGAATCAATGGGTGAATGCCCAATTAATTAGCTACCCAAGCCACTTTATAGCCCAGACTCTCAAAGCAATAATCAATTGAATAATTGATAATTGACATACAAGGGAACAAAGGAGTTGAAGAAGGATGCTGGGACAGCATAGCTTGCAAAGTTGCAAGTTTTTTTTTTTTTTTTGGGTCGTTCGATGCCCACTGCCCATAATTCATTACATACCATTTTGATGATTCATTACATAATCAATTGTGAGCTCACCTCAGTTGCCCCCCTCCCCCTCCCCCAGCGGGATCCGCCACTAGTCACAATCAGATTGAATTCCACCCTCATCTCCTTGGTCAATTGAACCAGATCCAACATAATGCTTCAGTGCTCTTGATTGAGGACAACGCCAGTGAACAAAGGGTTGACACCCAAACATACAAAAGCAAAAGGACAATGAAGAAAGGGAAAAAAATGGCTGAGTTTTTCAAGGACTAAATCCTGGAAATAGAAAGGAGAGAACGAAAAGAGAGAGGGAAGAGAGAAAAGAAGAGAGAGAGGGGCAAATTTTGGCCACTGATCAAATTGAATGGCCATGATTAACTCGTGAAGAAAAATGTCATTTTAACCCTTATATTGTAAGTCACATGCATCTCACGTGATCTTTTCGGCCGGAAAGTTAGCCGAAGGTGGCCTCAGGTACCATTTAAAACAAAATCGAAAAGTTCAGGTACCGTTTGTGACGAAAAATGAAGTTCAGGTACCATCGATAAGTTTGAGGTAAAATTCAGGTACCATTCATGACAATTACCCTAAAAAGTATATGTGATTTGAAGTCAACCACAAATGAACATACGTGCATTTATGAGGATAATGCCGCTTGCATAAAGCAAATGAAGCAAAGTTTCATCAAAGGCGACAACACCAAGCATATATCACCGAAATTCTTCTATAATCAGTAACAACATAAGTTCCTTAAGATCAAAGTGAATCAAGTCCGATCTGAGGATAATGTGGCAGATTTATTTAATAAATCGCTACCTAAATTCACATTTGAGAAGCATTGGTTTGTTTAAGTTATCTAAGGTCCTATGATTGTAGACATCATGAAAAGTCTGGCGTCCATGTTATTTCAAATGTGAAGGATGTGTTGTACTTTTTTTTCCCTTCAACCAAGGCTATTTTTATCTCACTGGGTTTTTGTTACTTAGCAAGATTTTTAACGAGGCAACGCTATGAGCACCACCTATAGTTGACAACACAATTGGAAGTGTTGAAGGAAACTCGATTTATGTGTGCCTAGTCAATCTAGGAGTAATCATTTGTTAGTATGAAATAAGGAATATAAATCTTCGAGATTATGGATTATGTGAGAATAAAATTCCATAACGTAAATTTGAGAATAAGATTCATATTTATTAATAAAATCATTATATTCATGTGTTATTCTCTTCTTCTATTTACGTTATTCTACAACAGACTGTTAATTTTTAAAGTACAATAAATAGCTATTGGATATATGATCGAGAGATATAATAGACTTTTGAATGAAATAATGTGGTAATTAAGCAGTATAATTTAGTAATTGGTAAGGATGTGTATATGATATGTCATACCACAAATATTTAAGGCATTCATAACTTAAGCCTTAATAAGGTGAACAATTATTTTTCTTTTACAAATGATAAAAGCCGGACCTCTTATCCCACGTGTTAAGAGCCTAGCCCATTGTTTTTTTTTCTTTGGACAATGAGCCTAGTCCATTGTTAAATGGTATCAATCTTTGGCCTCTTGTAAGGTTGTTATTCGATCAATTTATTCTGTAGCCTAGTTAGTTAATTCATGTACCTACGAATTTTTAAAAAAAAACGTCCATTTTCCGTATCAAACTCAAATATTCCAAAAAATTTATGTTTTTTTTAAGTCAGTTGAATTCTTCAGTTGAAAAAAACGTTTTATTCCCGAATTATTCTTACTTACAATTTTCAGTTATTAAATTACTTGATATTTTTCAAAAATTATGTTTTAGAAGTCATATTTATTATATATAAGTATTATAATTGACATATATTAATATATGTATGTCTGTATTTTTCCGTCCTTTTTTTTTCACTACATCTTGTTTTAACACGTACGTATCGAATTTTATAATTTGTCGTTTCCGTATTTTATGACCGAACTTTTAAAAGTATTTTTCACTAAAAATTTCCGAATTATACACGTAAGTATTTTTGACATTTAATTCTCGTCCCGAATATTACTAACTATGTTCTGTAGTAAGTTGTTGTTGTGCTTTTGCATTATTGTGTATTTGTGTTTCACCTTTGACCTCTAAGTGCGTTTGTACGGAAAAGAAAAAAAATTATACAGAAAAGTTCCTAAATCTTTCTAAAACCTTGATGAAATCCATACCAAATCTGATATACTCACCAACTCAACTAGACCGGCTCATAACCTCCTCTGTTTTTTAGTTCCATTGTAGTTTTATTGTTGTCCTGCAGTAACCAAATCTGCTTTATATTTAACAGATATGAATGCCGTTGATACAGTTGTTGAAAAAGCTGCTACATCCGCAGTTGACTCAATTGCACACCAAGTGGGTTATATAATTGACTACAAAAGCAACCGTGAAGATTTAAAGAAGAAACTGGTCGAATTAATTCATGCCAGGAAGCGCCTGGAGCAGCGGGTTAGTGAAGCTAAAGATAGAAATGAGAACATCCACGATGATGTCCAGAGCTGGCAGGATAGTGTGGATAAGATCATTGAAGAGGCAAACACGTTCTTGCACGATGAAAACCAAGCAACGGCGAAGTGCGGGTGTTGTCCTAATCCAGTTAATCGTTATAAGCTAAGCCGGCAATCAACAGAATTGGCGAAGTCGGTTCTTGAATTATATGAAAAACATGGTTTTCCCGATGGAGTTTCGTACCGTGTTCGCCCAGAAGAGGTACTTAAGACATCTGCCGATGACTATCTGGGACTTGAATCAAGGAATGAAATACTGGAAAAAATTATGGAAAAACTTAGGGGCTTGGATACCAAAGTGATTGGGGTGTACGGATTTAGTGGTGTCGGAAAGACCACACTAGTAGAAGAAGTTTACAGGCAAGCCATTAAAGAGAAGTTATTTAATGATGTGTTTATTGTAAGATATGTGAAGGACAATCCGAACCTGGTAAATATTCAAACACAAATTGGCAAAAAGTTAGGCTTGGTTGTTCCTGAAAATGAGACTCAACAGGAAAGAGTTGACAGGATTTCCCTGAGGATAAAAGACAAGATGACTCTTGTAATCTTAGATGACATCTGGGAAAGTATTAAGTTGGAGGATGTGGGAATTCCAAATGCACCCGAGTGTAAGATACTGTTCACATCTAGAAGAAAGATGGTATTTCGTGATTACAGGCAAGAAGACTTCCGGCTTGATGCCTTGGACGAACCTGAAACTTGGAAGTTATTTAAGAAGACAGCGGGGGTTGTTGTTCAAGATCCAAATGTTCGAAATGAAGCAGAAGATGCAGCCAAAAAATGCAGAGGTCTGCCTGTTTCAGTTCACAGAGTGGCAAGTTCTATAAAATATAGAAGCAATGAGGAGGCCTTGAAACACCTAAAGAGTCTTGGCAACGAAGATTTGAGAGAAACTGAATACTCGATTATAAAGTGGAGTTACGATCAGCTGGAAAATGACAATCTTAAGCGATTGTTCTTTCTCTGTGCAATTACTGCAAGGGGGAACTTAATTTATCTTCAAGACGTGTTTAAATATTCTATGGGTTTGGGTTTGTTCAGAAACGTCAACATACAAAAAGCACAGAAGTCCTTCGATTCACTGGTCCACAAACTTCTAGACTTTTGTCTGTTGACAAGAAGTGATTATTTTATAATACATGATCTTGTACGGGATGCTGCTTTTAGAATTGCAAGGGAAGATCCACACATCTTATTCAGAACAAATGGAGACGAGTTCGAAGAGTGGCAAAATGAGGATCTGTTTCAAAGGTGCACTATGATCATTTTGCTTAATTGCAATATCCCCAAGCTTCCTGAAGTTTTGGAATGCCCAGAACTGAAATTTTTTCAGTTGTGCAGTAATGACAAATCTTTAGAAATCCCACTCAAGTTTTTTAATAATATGAAAGAACTCAAAGTGTTGAATCAAACCAACTTAAGAGTCCCATCACTACCTCAATCTCTTCAGTACCTGACAAGTCTTCAATCGTTGTGTTTACATAGATGTGTGCTGGAAGACATAGCTCTAGTTGGAAAGCTGAAAACCTTGGAAGTTCTGAGTTTTGAAGATTCTGAGTTTACGCGCTTGCCCGAGGAGATAGGGAAGCTGAGTCATCTACGAATGTTGGATTTGAATTATTGCTCCAAACTTGAAGTGATATTCCCTGATGTTATATCAAGCTTGATAAGACTAGAGGAGTTGAGAATGATGAAATGCAGTTTTAACCAATGGGAGGCTGAAATGGAAATGTTAAAAAAGAACCAATGGGACGATGAAGCAAAGGCGGCTAGCCTTTCAGAGCTGAAGAATTTGTCTAAGCTAACTGCATTGGCAATACATATTCCAAATGCTAACATGCTTCCATCAGACTTGTTCTCGAACATGCACTTAGACCGATACCAAATACTTATTGGTGATGAGTGGGGATGGGATGAATCCTTCAACAACAGAGTGAACAGACTGCTGAAACTCAAGTTCACTACGAGCATCCAATTGGAACCAAGTCTACAATCGCTGCTGAAGAGATCTGAAAGTTTGTACTTGGATATGTTCGAGGGTTCTGAATCTTTTGATAAACTATTTGATAGCGAGGATATCCAGCAAGTGGAATATCTCCATGTCCAAAACAATGCATATATCTTTAATGAGGAGGTACGTTCCTTAATTAGTTTTATTTTGACATACTTTTCTATCATTATTTAAGAATTAATTCTTGGTTTCAACAGAATGGTTGTTGTAGCATTCAGGATTAATTACATTTTAAAGATATGATTAGCCAAAATAAAAATTAAAATAAAAAACTTACATTACAAAGACGATCCCCTTAGGACCATAAACATACAAGCATCAAAATACATGAAACAATACATGTTGTGTAATAAAATTAGAATATTGTTATTAACACATCTCAAATTATTATTAACACATTTTTTGTTTGTTTTTATTGTATAAATGATTTATAATACTTTCAATATAATAATAAATTTAGAGTATTATAGACAATTGATATAACAAATACAAACAAAAAGTATGTTAATACCAACTTCCTAAAATTATGATTTGATCGATAGCAAATCAACAAACACATTTTTTTTGGACAATAACCAACAAACACACATAATTGTATAATTCCAAAAGTAAACTTGTATATAATGATGAGAACCTTTTGACCAGGAAGTTTACCACAGATTGACAATTACTGCCCTGCCCTCATTTTGCAAGCTTCACGCCTCGGTCCTTATCTTCACTGGCAAGAAACATAGGGCATCATAGTGGCAGCCCTTTCATTAGCGAAGACCCTTATACAAAGCCCTTTCATAGTATAATTCTTACTCTAATGAAGATATATAGAGGTTTAACTGCGTGAGAACCTAGCCTCTCAATTTGATCAGACTGCATTACTACTCTCCAATAAAATAAAAAATGAAAACAAAATTACAAAAAATAACATCTTTACACAATTTCTCACTACTTGATAAAGTACTCTGAGACCTTTTTCAGAGTTCATCTTCAACGTACTAGTAGCCGGGTAAGGTACTATTTGCATCATATATCTAGAGCTTTTTAACAGGACGGTATAGACCTTGTTTTTTTTTGTCGCTATTACATAAAATATAATTAATTAAGGTCTCGACATGGATTAATTGCTACATACAACTCAAAATAATTCATATATTTGTCATTTCTGAACATGAATTTTACGTTCGTGCTTACTACAGGATGTTTTCCCTAACTTACTAAGCTTGACTGTTCTCAAATGCAATGGTTTAAGATTCTTGTTATCATCTTCCACGGCTCGAAGTCTTGAACGACTTAAGTATCTTGAGATATCTGAATGTGAATGTATGGAAGAGATAATATCGACAAAAGAAACATCTGAGATATCTGAAGAGAATCCGAATAACATGTTTTGTAAACTTGAATATCTGGAGCTAGATAATCTTCAAAACCTCACAAGGTTTTGTTGTTCTGGAAGTTATATTGAATTTCCGTGTGTTGAGCGAATGAAACTAAATAAGTGTGCTAAACTAGAGAAATTCATCTTTGATTCTTCGTGTCAACATGTTGCACATGACAAAGAAATTATTGGAGAGAGGAATTCAAAGGAGAGCCTTGAGACTGTTGCACAATACTATCTTTTTGACGAAAAGGTGAATTATACCATTATCTCTTTTTTCTTTCATCATACATTTCTAATATGTTCAAGGGAAAAAAGTTCTTTACATTCAAGTCCATAATATGAATATTCATGCAGGTAAGGTTTCCAAAGTTGGAGATCCTGAGCATCAAGGACCTACCACCTAAGTTCACAACATTATGGCATCCACAAATCGATCAACACTCTTTTTGCAGGCTCAAATGCGTTACAGTTCAACGATGCCCTAGTCTGACAAATATCTTTGTGCCTAGTATTATGGGAAGACTGAAAGCTCTAATCACCTTGCACATATCAAATTGCGAGTCACTACAAAGGATATTTGAACTCAGAGGAAATAGTGTTGTAGAAACATGGGAAGCATTATCAGCCCAACAATCCGAAACCTTTTACTGTCAAGATCTAGATTCAGTATGCATATCTAAGTGTAAGAGTTTGAAAAATGTTTTTCCAGTCTCAGTGGCCAAAGGTCTTCAGCTGCTACAAAAGCTGGCACTGGACCATTGCGAAGTACTAGAAGAAATTGTTGCCAATGATGAGGGATTGGAAACAGTGCCAAAGTTTGTGTTCCCAAAAGTAACTTCTCTAACATTTCAAAATCTTCCCCAACTTAGGAGTTTCTATCCGGGGAGTCATGCTTCCAAGTGGCCATTACTCAAAACACTCAATATACAGAAATGTGATCAAGTGGATATTTTTGCCGCAGAATCTTCAAGCTTTCAGACAACACCTGAAGTTAGAGGTCGGGATACAGCAATTAAACAACCGTTTTTTCTAATAGAGAAGGTGAGCAATTTTTTTTTTGCATGAATCACATTTTCCTTTAATTCTAACGACATATTTTTTTTAAAGCATCAGTATCAAAGACAACAAGATTATATATAGGTCCAAGAAGGATTTTTCTGCTTTAAATATCTGTTTGGCATACTACTTGAGTACTTGGAGATATCAATCATGATTTACATGAAAACCAATTTTATTCCACTAACTTATTTTGCATTAACAATTAGTTACCACTTCGAAAGCCTAAGATTTGTTGTTGAGGTAAAAGTTACCTAAAATTCTTGTATGCTTTTTGTTTTTGTTTTTGGACACAATTTAATCCAAGTGCAAGAACCTTGTTTATTTTTTTTTTTAAGAAGCTGAATTCTCCTTTTGAACACAAAACTACAAACTACAAACATATATTTACGTTGGTAATATTTCAGGGTTCATTCTCGAAACTGGAAAAGTTGACCTTAGGCCCTATGGACCTTTGGTCCGGTCCACCCGGCCCAGCAAAAATTTTTAGCAAGCTAAAATCCATTGGGTTTTGTGGATATGAAGATGAGACCAAGAAACCTGGTTTTCTACCGATTTGCCAAAACACATATGGGACCTTCACACGTGTAAAAAGGTTGGAACTGATTGGAATGTCGAATCAGCATCTATGGAAGGAGGAATGCCAACGAGGCTCATCAGTTTTCCCCAACTTGAAAATTCTTGTGGTAAAGGGTTGTGATGCATTAGTGAGTTTAACGTTATCCACGATATCCTTCCAGAACCTAACCATTTTGAAAGTAACCGGGTGTTGGGGTATGAAGTATTTGGCAACTTATTCGATGGCAAAAAGTTTAGTGCATCTCACAAAATTGACGGTTAAAGATTGCGAAAGTTTGATAAAAATAATAGTTGCAAGCGATGGAGATGAGGATGATGCAGGAAATTATGAGATTGCTTTCAGCCATTTGCAACATTTGAAACTTTGTAACCTAATAAGCCTGCAACACTTTGGCCTGGGGAAGTGCATTGTACCCTTAACAACTGTCGTAAAAGTAACCGACTGTCCAATCCGGTTGAAAGTTTCTAGTGATGGGGTACTTGGAAAGGAAGATGACAAGTTGAAAATTCATTGGAGGATTCGAATCATGAATCAATCATCACATTTGGCTGTGCTATTTTGTATTTTTTTCATCCTTGTAGCCTTCTTTTTGTTCCGCTCTTCACAACTGTAACCTCCATCCATCAGTCTGAAAAATAAAGACATGCAGGAAGAGATCGAGCTCCCAGAAGCTCATTCCTGTTCATGTAGGCAACTTCTTTTGATTCTGAACAGTGAACACCACTCTGTACACTTCCATTTTCTTAAGTACATTGCTTTCACATTAATTTCTTTAGAAGAAGATCAAGAAGAAGAAGAAGATGATGAAACAGTAAGCTTTTACTCGCTGCAAACACCTCTTTTGCTTCCCTATACCGCCATTCTTACTTATCTTTTACCTAGTTTTGTCCACTATGCAAATACAACATTAATAACATGTTTGTATGTTTATTTCTAATCATTTGCGAAATATTTGCAGTAAGCCTGCTGATTGCCCCAAAAAATGTTGCACAGATCGCCATGCGATATCTTTAAGCTCATTTCCTTCACTGTGAGTATCTATAAAGCGGCAGTAAGCAGCATCTACCGATTATGCTCAAGTACAGATTATTAATTGTCTGACTATTCTTTGTTCCACCTTCAATGTGAGAGTGACTCTCTCTGTTACAGTTGTAGGGGGTAACTTAGAAGCTTGCTGTTTGCTCCTGCTAAAAAGTTCGGTTATAACATGTCCTGTGCCTCAGGGGAATTGTAAGCCTTTTCTCTGACATTATGATTACAGTTGGAAAAGTACCTAAATTGTAAGCCTTTTCTTTGTTTCCAGTTCATCAATTTAATGTACCTTCATCATTTTAGGTACGCTTCAAGGTCTTGATTATTCCTCACTGGTATATTGACAGCTTTAAAAATGTGGTACCTTTTTATAATCTGTTTTTAAATCTTTTGACATTTCACATATGTCACAGACTCTGTATCTCAGGGAGGAGTTGTTTGTGGAGCACAGTGTTGTTGGGCTACAGGTATCTTGTCTTTCTTAAATTGCAGTAATCATGTACTTTTTTTTTATGAATACAGTTGTATTCTAAGAGTAGGATTGAAGCCTTGGAGAACATGGATCGAATAATATCTCACAAATCAACTTGGTTTGATTAACAAATATTAAGAACTACTGAAGCAAAGAATAAATACATTGTTTAATTTTTTTGCCAGTAGTTCATCTCTTTTTGTCATTGCTTATTGAATCTAATTCCCTAAACATGGTTAAATTATCATGGGACTGTATTTGTCTCTGTAGGCAGCAACAAACGCTGGGATGTCTTGTGTGATTTCACCTCATTTATTCAAAGTTCAACAGCAAAAGGTAACCATTTTCTGCATTTGTGTAGACATTGCATTTCTTAAAGCAATTCACATACTTGCATACTGTTCATACAATCCTTGCAGACTGTTAACAATGAAATAAGACGAATAAAAAGACAACAATGAAAGGAAATATTGATTTATTCATAACCCTTGTCTGCGTGCACTGTGATTTGACATGTATAGTTTTTTTGTTTATAGGGCTACCACAACTACAGAAACAATTCAGATCCAAGCCAAACATGACATTGAAAGAAAATGCTAAACATGAAAATAAGAAAAATCCTGTTCTTTTGGCCCTTTTCTTTAAAGATGAATCCTGATTAATCTTCTATTTTCTGATAATTCTTAGACATAAGGAACCAAAGTTACTCCTTATTGAACAACCTCTTTATCAATCTGTCAAAATTGTTGTATGATGACCCTCCAATATCAGTAGCTGCTACTGCTTTCTTCTTCCATTCCTTTGCCTTTTGCCTCATCTTCATGCCTTTCTCCCCTTCCAACATTTCCTTGACAAGCGCTTCAATCTCATTGCGCTTAACATCGTTGTTCACCTCCATACCAATTCCCCAATCAGTACACGCGAAATGGCAATTCGTTTGTTGCTCGGCAAAGAAAGGCCAACAAATTACAGGTACACCTTCAGATATAGTTTCAATAGTAGAATTCCAACCACTATGAGTTAAAAATACCCCAACTGATGGATGTGCCAGCACTTGGTCCTGTGGACACCAACTTGCTATGCAACCCCTATCCTTAATCTCCTCCAAAAATTCTTCGGGTAAAATTATTGAATCACCTTGTACCACATCAGGCCTAACAATCCACAAAAAATGATGCTTGCTATTTGCTAGGCCCCATGCAAATTCCTTTAAGTGTTGGTCTGTCATCATAGTTATGCTCCCATAGTTCACATACACAACTGAATTGGGTTTCTGCTTATCTAGCCATTCGAGGCATTTTGCATCTTCTTTCCATAGGCTTGAACTTATGGACTTGATCGATTTGTTTTCAGAAACATGCCTTCCAAGCAAAGCAAGTGGACCTATTGTGTATATGTTGGGGAAAATGGCTGAGATTTCTTCCAACACTTCCTGTTCAAATTCGTCAAACGTGTTGAAGATGATTGCAGAGGATTTCAAACAGTTTTCTGCTTCGGATCTCAAGAAATCGAACATTATGTCGTTGACATCAGTGACTCTGATGAAGCTAGGCATGTCCTTGAGCCTAATATTTTTCATGCCTGAGATCCAATCAATTGCCTGATCGAGCGTACCATCATGCATGAAACTTTCATCTGATCAAAATGCATGTAAGATGTAAATGTGTGATTAAGTAGTGTTACACTGTTACAGACTCTAAAATGTACACTCACATATAAAGTCTATACAAAAATGACTATCCGAGTGTGAATAGCATTGCTTAATTTATGGATTAATAATACTTCTTGAATCTGTAAGAATATGATAACAGAATTCGTATTAATTATTTCAGAAATTGTTGCCCATAAAACACAACTACATGTATTCTTAGAGCAAATACATTAATCCGCCAAGGGCAATTGTCAATATATTATTCATCCAAATTGCAAATTACCTCAGTTTTCAAATACAGCAATAAAAAACGATTCAAATACCCATACACTATTTAAACTAAAAAAATTAAATTTATTAATTAATTTACGAATGAGATTAATTTAACATATGATTAATTAGGGTGATTAATTATATATATTTTTTTAAGAATTTTTATCACAAATGATACCTGAACTTTAACTGAATTATATACATAGTACCTGAACTTCACTTTTGATCAAAAATGGTACCCGAACTTTTTGTTATCATCATAAATGGTACCTGAACTTTTCGTTTTCATCATAAATAGTACATATCGTCAAATCTACCGTTAAAAAATTAAAACAAACTCCATCCTACCGTCAAAATTTGCAAAATCATTTGAGATAAAAACGAAAAGTTCAGGTACTATTTAGGATGAAAACGAAAAGTTCGGATATTGATTGTGATTAAAAGTGAAGTTCAAGTACTATGTATATAATTGACGTAAAATTCAGGTACTATTTGTGATAAAAATCCTTTTTTTAAATTAGATTTTTTTAATTTTTAGAAAGAAAAAAATTAAAAACAAACTTTACAATCAAATGGGGGCGTTGATTTCAATGATTTGAAATCAAAGCCTTCATCTTTTGTTGCTGTGTCAGGAAAAAACACAAAAAAAAAAAAACAAAAGGCAAGATTGTTGGCTCACGGGTTCCACGAATACCCTAACCAATAATTGATCGGTGAAATTTTTTGGCCTTTGGCAAACAAATAGGCCTGACAAAGCATTTGCTCAAAGGCATGGGTTCACTGCAGTAAATCACACTTTTCAAAGTCACCAACCCAAACACTCCCCCGCCCCCCCCCCCCCCCGCATTTGACGGTTTAAGTGGGACGAGATATTTTGCTAGAGGTGGCTCTGGTCGAATTAATCAAACGTACAGTATATGATCATTTATTCATTTATCATGCTACAAATATACATTAATTTTCATGACCCTTAAATTGAGGGGAAAATGAGGCTTGAGATTGGAAAAGAGATGAAAAGGAATACATTAGAAAAAACCTTGAAAACGAAAAACTACTTGAAATCGTTCTTTAGTTTGAGTTTTCATTTTATGTATGATATTAAGATATGCATCTCTAGTTACCAAGTGTTTGAGGAAGAAATGAATTAGTACCTTTGAATGGAACAATGCCTCGTTTGACAAGTTCACTGTAGTGCAGATAAGCCATGAAGCCACATGCAGAGGCAGTCCAAAACTGAACCTCCTGAATCCCAAGTTCCTTAGCAACTTCCCTCCCAAATCCTGTGATACCATCAGAAACTATGCAAGTGACTTGTGGCACTTCAGCTGAGGAATTGAGCTTAATCACCAGCTCCTTAAAAGGGCCTAGACAATTTTTCCTGGTGGAGTCGCACAGGGGCGGAACATCTTGGGTTCCATCTTTATCCGAAGGCGGCAGCCCGTCTGGTATGGTCTCGAATTGGAAGTCCGGTAGGCCCTTGACGGCGTCGGAGCCTCTGGACCGGATTAAACGCCTGTGGTTGAACTCGGTGTTGACAAAGGTTATGTGGAATCCCCTAGAGTGGAGAAGCTTGGCTAATTGCATCATGGGGTTAACATGGCCTTGGGCTGGCATAGGGACACAGACTGCATGGAGTTTTTGGCTGGTTCCTAGTTGTATTGAACCCATCTTTAACAAAATAGTTAGGCAAAACCTTGCTTTTATAGAAACATTTAAACCTTGGCTTTTAATGCAGAATACATCTTATGTCATCTCCCACCTACTTTCCGTTTTTTTTCTTTCCCAAAAACACATATATTTCAAAAATAAAAAATAGAAACAAGAGAAATGCACTCTTATCAATTTTTGTACAAATTAGCACTACTGTTACTCTATTAGAGAAAGGGCATGTGGGACTGACAATCCTAACTGTCCCTTTTTGTGTCTATCACATGTGGCCATGTGGGGACTGACAATCCTATTGATCAAAACTTCAAAAGGGACATATCTCTACTCTGTACATGTACAAATATTCAAAGACCTAAATATCGGATCTAGTGAAAATATCAATGAAAATGTCGGATATTGGAAGAAATTATATCGGAATTTTAGGTAAAAATTGTATAATAAACTCAAATGTACTAAAAATAAAATATTAAAAAATTGTGAAAATTAATCTCGGTGCTTGTAAGAAACGAAAATTTCGAAGAATATTGATATTTTAGTCCTTGACAAAAATTATACACCATTGTTGAAATCAGTATTAATTAAGCAAACAAGCTTTGCGAAGTTAAATTTTCAAAAACTCGAATATTATCCTTGATTAATTAAAATGTTCCAACTGTAAAAAAAATATATGTCACGGGCTAATAGTAGAACAAACAGAAAAATATTATAAGGGAAAAGAAAATGACAAGAAGAAAAAAACAAATTATTATATTAGTATTAAAAATAATTTGCTTGCAGTCTAGTGATAATTGTATTAGTTTTGTTTTTATTTTTTAAAGCGAGTCAAAGCTGGGAGGCTAGACATGCATGCAATAACACTTGCATTAATAACGATTAAGAATAATACGCATACATGGAGAGAGTATCTAGTACACGGCGTGTATCTACAGCCGCTAGATACACGCCGCGATCTGAACCGTCCAAATGTTAGAAAAACTTATTAATATATTTTTTCAACTCAATTCGAACGAGTCAGATCGTGGCGTGTATATACACGCCGTGTACTAGATAATTTTCCCTCATACATCATACAACCGGGTGAGGGGTGAGGGTGACATTAAGTCATGCAAGAACTAATTATTATATTAGTATTAAAAATTAAGAATCAATACCACTCATAAGCCAATTAGGCTTGTTCTCTAACCAAATAAATAAACATCTTTTGAGAATGACAAACACGTCAATTTGTGAGCCACCACATTACAATCACTATGTTTGTGTAATTTATTTTCCATGACTCAACTTAGACTTGATTAATTGTATAGACTCTTCAAGATGACAACCAACTCCATCCGAGTAGCATGGAGCAAACGCTAATTGCTCGTGAACCATTCACATATATATCAAGATCGACAATATGGAATTATCAAACACATGTATACGTACTACTTATTGATTCCCTCATGCTTTCCATCGTGGACTCTCCAACAATGATATGTCACATTCTATTTTGCCAATCTCAGTACGCTGCTGTCAATATTATTAAATACTAACGGGTCCAAGTTTAAGGGATCGATGTCGAGTTGTAACAAATTAGGACAAAAGAAAAAAAAAATTAGGACAAAAGTGAATAAATAATTTGTGATTAGGCATCATGTAATTGGACCCCTTTAATATATAGCAAGTCCTAATGAATAATGACCCGAGAACGGAGAAGTTCGTGCGGGTTTGTCTAAACTCTAAGCTAAATGAAATATATCTATAATATTATTAAGAGAATTTATGTTGTTAATTATAATCGATTTTTTTTAATTATAATATTTTTAAAAATTAAATAATTCTATATATGATTTTACTCATTAGAGATAACAAGTTCAAAACACAAATATATCTAATTGTATATAATGTTTCAATACTAGCAGTAGCAAATTAAAGAGATACAGACCTAGCTCTGCTAGGGTTTCATAGCTTGGCCGTCGGCCACCCTATACCTTCGTCATCTTCTTCGATGGCCACCTTGAGGTTCACCTCCCTGCGTTTTGTTTTTCCTCTCCCTGTTTTGGTGGCGGCCTTTGTTTTCATGTTAAGTGGGTTTGCTCTCCCATCTGCTCCTGCTGTTGGTGGCGACGACGACTTCTCTTCTCTCGTTTTTGCTTCCGATGGCGGTGTGGCCCTCCGGCCTGTTCCCTTTGTTGGTATTTTTGCTCCTACTCCCGGTTTTGTCAATGGTGGTTTCGATCACGGGCCGGTGTTCCCCTACAAAGGTAACGATGTTGGGGGTGGTGATTGTTGCTTCTAGATCTGGGTTTTCAAATCTTGTTTGCAGCGATGATTTCCTCCTGAATGGCTTTCAAGTTGGCTGGCTTGACCATAGGTTACCGTTGATTCTTGTAGATTTCTTGGTGTGGTTGGTCCCTAACGGCGGTACCGACTGCGACATGGCTGTTGGTGGTGGTACTTGTTGGGGTTTGCTACGGCTTGCAGAGTGGCTCGGATTGGTTGGGAACGGTGGCGGCTCCGATGGTGTTGACGGCGGTGCAAGTGTAATGGCTAGGGTTCTATTTACTTGGGCTTGGACTGCAGTTCCCAACTTGGGGCTTGGTTTATGTTTTGTTTATTGGGCTTGGACTATTTTGTTTTATCTTTTTTATTGTTATCTGTCTTTTTTGATGGATGACTTGGTTCCGGCCTCTTCTATTGTTTGAGAAGATGTCGCAAAGGATTCCATGGCTTCGTAGTTTGATATTGCGCGGGGTCTTTTTGGTTTTCCTTTGTAATATGGGCTTCATCCAAAAAGGTGGGTGTACTTGGGGTAGATCTTAGTGGTTTGCTCTATGTAATGGCTTTTTCTTACGGCCCCTCAGGGGTGGGTCATTATTGTACTGCTTTGGAACTTTAGTAAAGACGAACATCCTTTCGATCAAAAAAAAAGTTCAAAACACAAATAAATAATTAATAAAAAAAATTATTTTCAGAAACTATCTATAACTAGGACTCACTCTCATACCCTCAACTCCCACATGTAGCCATATACATAAAAAATAAATCAAAATAAATTGTTCAATTTATATCTCTCTAAAACTTTTCGCTCTATATTGTTTTACATGTGGTTTACTTTTTTATATATTTGTATACACACACATAGTGAGTGTGTTCCTTCTAGTCTTAATTGAATTCAAAGTGTTGGATCTTCACTTGGTCTAACTGATGAACCAAAAGTTTGCCGTGTAAATTTTCAAAAAATCAAAGGAGGTCTTATCCAATAAGTGGTCAAATTAAATAAAAAAGGTCTTATCCATGATCAATAATTTTGAAAAATTACATAAAAGAATGTATATGATGATGACTAAGCAATTTCCATTGCAGTAACTTTTTGACCACGCTCCCCTTTGCCAATAGTTTAGCAGGTGAAGACGTGAAGTCTCTCTTCTCTTTGAGAGTTTGGGACTAAAAATTAAAACGTAAAATTGGTAAAAGTCTTTATATGAGGAAGCTGAAATGCTTTAAACACTAAAGTCAAAACTCATTAAAATATTTTTTTTAAATTGTTTTATTTATAATAATTTAATTATTCAAAAGTATTTTTGGGTCTTCAAAAAACAATCTCAAACATACTCATAGTTTTGCTCTGAAATTCTGTTTGATTTCTCTTTTTTGTCTCTAAAATTTTCCAATCAGAGCTAGTCCTCAACCTTTTGGGTTTTTTAGGATCAAATAGAAATGTTTGCCATAAGTCCATGATCCGACTCAATAACACCAATAGAAGTGATTTAGTGGCATACGTTTTTGTTATGAGTAAATGAGAGGTCTTAAGTTTAAATTTGTAGTCATTTACTAGTCGTTGTATAATAATAATAATAACTAAAAAATATTATTTTATTTTATACTTGACCATCTTGTAATCTTTTATCTTATACTTTTTTTTTAAAAAAATTTGAATAATTTTCGATTTATAGTCATCTACATGGGCTATCTAATTTTCGATCTAAATTATCGGAGCCCCGAAGAACCGGATTTCTACAACCGCATCTTAAAAATAGTTTTTTTTAAGGGGAGGGGGAAATGAAGTGAAAGGAGGGGGAGTTGGGGGTACTTTAAAATTAGTTTGTCTTAAGGTATAGTTGAAGAAGATGTCCAAGAACATTTCTTGAACCCATCTGTAGTGTGGCACCGTGCTGATCTCTAATCACAACACGGCAGCGACAAATTTGCTTTGAATATTAGAGCCATCAAAATTGAACTTGACCAAGATAGTGGGAGATGTATTGTCAGTAGATGCATGGAGGTCTGACTCACAGTCCCAAAATTTGGCATTGGTGATATGATGCCAATAATTATAGTCAGACCCAGAAGCAGCAAATTTGTTTTTTGTTTTGTTTTTTTATCATTATCACATACAATAATTGTTGCGAATCGAATCTATCATATCAAGGAAAACATTGAAGTATATATCAACCACATCGCATACACCAAGATATCACATATATCAAGTAATCAAGATAATAGAGAAGGTGTTCCTCATGGCCTGTAAGTGGAGCCCTTAACCCTTCGGGCTGGTCGATCTCTCTTGTTACTTTGTTAGCCATGTGCCTTCACGGCTTCACATACATGCATGCTGTTGATACAGAGAGCCAATTATTGCTCTGACGACACTCCTTTAATTCAATACAGTGCATATTGTGATTGTCGTATGTGTTATTTCTCTTTAATTGACGCTCATAAGGTCGTACGTAGGTCATGTTTTTTGTTAAGTAAATTGTGTGGCGCATAGACTAGCGGTGTTTGTTGGTATTACTCTTAAATACAGTTTGTTAATTGTTGGTATTACTCTTAAATACATTTTTTTTCGGAGTTAACTTATTAAGACAACAAATCTCTCTGAATTATTGTACCTTTTCTCCTAACTAATGGGAGAAAATGCCCCAAAGTGAGGCAAAGACTCAGCGTGGCTGTGGGGGATGTAAAATGTGTGGGAGAAGGAAATCGTGAGAGAATGTAGTGTTTGGAAAAATTTTGAAGTGGTGGATAATAATAAAAATGGACTGAATGCTAAAAATAATTATAATTAAATAGAAATACAAGTGCCGTCCGGACCGTCATTCTCACAATTGATCATAGCCATGAAATTAAATCGAGAAACAAATTCTTATTCTTTCTTCTGTGGCAGAAAGAGAACACAACAACTCTCTCCTCCGAGTCCTCTCTGCATCATCTCTCTTCAATTCTTCTTTAGTGCTTGAATCTTGTCTATTCAAAATTTATTTTTCCTTCTCGGGTTTGGTTGGATATATGATGAACATATGATTATGTGATATATGTCTCTTCGGATGAGGGATTAAATCAATATTCCAAACAGTTCATAGATAAAGAGAAAGAAAAGGGGGCTAGAATCCTTGGAAATTTCCGTTGATTATGGAGTTGTGGAAAGTATAACTTTTGGGTCAACAAATTTCGGATTCTTTGGAGGAGAGAGAGTTCGAGGAGAGAGAAAGTCAATCGATCTCTCCTCCAGCCCTCTCCGACACACGCACACGCATCGGACACGGGCGGCCCCGCATCTATCTATGGTCGAGGGTCCAAACACCTATAGAACCCAACCATCCGACCTCTCACTCTTAATTTCCATATCCACTCCCGCCTCTCTCTCTCTCTCTCTCTCTCCAAGAATTCGTAGATTTCATTATCTAGGGATCTTTTCATATTTGGATCATCACCCTGTGAATTCCAAAATCAACTAATCAACTAGGAGATACATAAGAACAAGGGGGAGAGACGATGAAAAAATATCAAGGTTCGATGTCAATAGAAAACCATAAGGACAATTTGGGCGTAGCAAATTTTCATTAACTCTCGTGTTCAACGATTCAAGAAATCAAAAGCGTATTTGATTTGGACTGAAGAAGGCTCTCAAAGGAATGCAAACACCTCAAAAATTTCAAAATGTTGGAAGAGTAAAAAAAAAAAGCCTCAGTCTTAGAGTACAAAGAGCTATATTAAGGTGGAGTGGGGGTGAAAATGTGTGTGTAAAAAAAAAAAATCAAAGACCTAAATTAATTAATTTAATGAAACCCAACTCGGTTGGGGAACATCGATGACAGACCAACAGTTGAAAGAATTTTCTTGGGGGCTAGCAAATGGCAAGAACCCTTTTTTTTTTATGAGCCAAAAAAAAGAAGCAAATGGCAAGAACCCATTTTTGTGGATACTGAGGCATGTGGTAAAACGGTGATTTGTTTGTGTAGGCAGTAAGGCAGCAAGAATCATGTGTACTGTATATCTTCAAGTGCAACAACAAAATTGTAAAGGGGGGTCTGGGTGGGGTTGGGGGGGGTGGTGGGTATGGAAGATGGGGTCGGAAGGGATAAAAGGGGGATATCGGAGGTGTGTGAATCTGGGTGGTGGGGGGGAGAGTTGGAGGAGGGTGTTGGAAGAGGATGGATGTTGGGGGGGTGGTGGGGGGGGGGGTGGGTAGGTTAGGGTGATTTGGATGGTTTGGGGTTTTGGGGTAATGTGGAAAAAGATAATATTTATGTTTTGTAATAGTTTGGTTGTTTGTTTTAAAAGTTTCGAGTAGGTGTTGGGAGTGGTGGTATTTGGTGATAATATTTGGTATATTTGTTGTCAATGGTTTGAGTGGTTGGAATGGAGTCGAAGAGGGGTGTAGGGTGAGGTATAAGATTTGGGATTTTGAGGGGGTGGGTAAGATGTAGGGTTAGTTATGTTTTTTAGGGAGGGTATATCGAGGGGGGAGAGATATAATTAATGAAAAAGGTGTAAAAAATCCTGCGTGGATTAAGATAATGTATGCTAATCATTTCTGTATTTGGGAATTTGTTAAAGCAATCCCGAGGGAACCGGTTGATTACTAACAAAAGACAAAATGAAAGAAAATATTAATTTTATTCATATAGTAACGCTATAGAACTAACCTGTTAGCTTCATATTATAAAACTAACTATATTTTTAATCTTTAAATTCATCTAATAACTCTTATTATACTATAATTAATATCTAAATTAATATAATATATTTAATTCAAAACTATAAAATGTTGAAAAAAAAACTGAGATAAAACCAAAACACAAAATCTTAAAACCCTAAATCCTACAATCCAAACTCTAAACCCTAAACTTTAAACTCTAAACCTTAGACCCTAGACCCTAACCCCTAAACCCCAAACCCCAAACCCCAAATACCAAACCCTAAAGTCCTAAACCTAGGTGTTGGGATTTGTGGTTTGGGGTTTAGGGTTTTTAATATGTTTGTATTTTTCTTTTTTGATAATTTAATGGATTTTGAATTAGATATAATTAATATATTTTAAATTAGATATTAATTTTGATATAATGTAAATCATTACATGAATCTAATGGTTAATAATATCGCTAACAAGTTACTTTTCGAGTCTACTCTTTATAAAAAATAAAAAAACATAAGCCAAACATGACATTAAAAGAAAATGCTAAACATATTGGCCAAAAAAAGAACGCTAAACATGAAAATAAGATTAACCCTGATTCATAAAAGCATTTCCCGACAGTTCATACTTCATAGACATAAGGGACCAAATTTAATCCTTACTGAAGAGCCTTCTTAATCAATCTGTCAAAATTATTGTATGATGATCCTCCGATATCAGTAGCTGCCACTGCTTTCTTCTTCCATTCCCTTGCCTTTTGCCTCATCTTCACGCCTTTCTCCCCTTCCAACATTTCCTTAACAAGTGCTTCGATCTCGTCGCGCTTAACATCATTGTTCACCTCCATACCAATTCCCCAATCAGTACACGCGAAACGGCAATTCGTTTGTTGCTCAGCAAAGAACGGCCAGCAAATTACAGGCACACCTTCAGTTATTGTTTCAAGAGTAGAATTCCAACCACAGTGTGTTAAAAACACCCCTACTGATGGATGTGCTAGCACTTGCTCCTGTGGACACCAACTTGCTATGCAACCCCTATCCTTAATCTCCTCCAAAAATTCTTCGGGTAAAATTACTGAGTCACCTTGTACCACATCAGGCCTAACGATCCACAAAAAATGATGTCGGCTATTTGCTAGCCCCCATGCAAATTCCTTCAAGTGTTGGTCTGTCATCGTAGTTACGCTCCCATAATTCACATACACAACCGAGTTGGGTTTCTGTTCATCAAGCCATTCGAGACATTTTGCATCTTCTTTCCATAGGCTTGAACTTATGGACTTGATCAATTTGTTTTCAGAAACATGTTTGCCAAGCAAAGCAAGTGGACCTATTGTGTAAATGTTGGGGAACATGGCTGAGATTTCTTCCAACACTTCATGCTCAAATTCGTCAAATGTGTTGAAGATGATTGCAGAGGATTTCAAACAGTTTTGTGCTTCGGATCCCAAGATATCGAACATTATGTCGTTGACATCAGTGACTCTGATGAAGCTAGGCATGTCCTTGAGTCTAATACTTTTCATGCATGAGATCCAATCAATTGGCTGATCGAGCGTACCATCATGCATGAAACTTTCATCTAATCATAATCCGTGTAAGGTGAAAATGTGTGATTAGATATTGTTACTTCAAAACGTACACTCACATAAAAAGTACACAAAAAGTATATCCAAAAATAACTAGTCAAATGTGAATCGTTGCGCTGTTTTTTGAGTTAATGTTACTTCTGAAATGCTCAAGAATACAATAAGTGAATTCTTATTATTGCACGAATGGTTGCCCACTATTAAACACAACTGTATTCTGAAGGCATGAATCCATTGCACTCTCAATCATACATGTCATGAGTCATATACTCATATAACGAAGGTTTATCTTTCTTTTCTTTTCTTTTTTGTCTGGTTTGTTTTTTGTTTTTTGTCTGGCCTGCGCTAAGTTTTATGTGGGAGGAGATATTTTGGAATAGGTGACTCTGGTTGAGTAAAACGTATCATTTATATATGATGCTACAAATATACATTAATTTTCATGATCCTTAAATGAAGGGGAAAATAAGGGCTTGAGATTGAAAAAGAAATGAAGAGTAATACATAAGAAAAAACCTTGAAAACGAAAAACTACTTAAAATATAGGGATAATTATAACTTTAGTCCTTGAACTATAACTCGTTCGACACTTCATCCCTGAAGTTTGAAATATATCACTTTCGTCCCTGAACTTCAACACCAACTATCACTTTCGTTCCTGACCGGAACAAAATGGTGCAAAACTTATGCCAAAATATTCGCAAGGATGAGAGGAGTAACTGTTATAATTGGGGCTAAGTTCAATTCGGTCTAGAATTGGTCGAATTTAGCCCGAAAGCTTATGGTGGCCGAAACTTCAATCGTAAAATTCTCCGCCGTCCGGCGACGGTTTGAGGCGAGGTTAGTGGCGTTGAACTCGCCTCAAAGAGGGCTTCAAAGACCAATAGGTATTGTCCTCCGATTTGGCCGGAATCGGAGGTGTATTCGATGAAAACCCTCGGCAGGGACGAAAGTGATATGAAATGTTAAAGTTCAGGGACTAAAGTGATATATTTCAAACTTCAGGGATGAAAGTGTCGAATGGATCATAATTCAGGGACTAAAGGTGATTTTTTCCCTAAAATATATAATTCTTTAATTAATTTGAGTTTTCATTTTATGTATGATATTATGATATGCAATTAATGTACGTACCAAGTGTTTGAGGAAGAAATTAATGTAATTAAGTACCTTTGAATGGAACAATGCCTCGTTTGACAAGTTCAGTGTAGTGCAGGTAAGCCATGAAGCCACATGCAGAGGCAGTCCAAAACTGAACCCCCAGAATCCCTAGTTCCTTAGCAACTTCCCTCCCAAATCCCATGACACCATCAGAAACTATACAAGTGACTTGTGGCACTTCAGATGAGGAATTGAGCTTAATCACCAGCTCCTTAAAAGGGCCCAGACACGTTTTCCTGATCGAGTCGGACAAGGACGGAGGATCTTGGGTTGCATCTTTATCCGAAGGTGGCAGCCCGTCTGGTATGGTCTCGAATTGGAAGTCCGGTAGGCCCTTGACGGCGTCGGAGCCTCTGGACCGGATTAAACGCCTGTGGTTGAACTCGGTGTTGACAAAGGTTATGTGGAATCCCCTAGAGTGGAGAAGCTTGGCTAATTGCATCATGGGGTTAACATGGCCTTGGGCTGGTAAAGGGACACAGACTGCATGGAGTTTTTGGCTGGTTCCTAGTTCTGTTGAACCCATCTTTACCAAAATAGATGGGCAAAATCTTGCTTTTATAGAAACATTTCAAGATCACAACCTACTCCATCCGAGTAGCATAGAGCAAACGCTAATTAATTGCTCATGAACCATTCATATATATATATTATTAAATACTGACGGGTCCAACCGTCCAAGTTTAAAGGACCGATGATCGAGTTGTGACAAATTAGGACAAAAGTGAATAATTAAACATTATTTTGCCTAATCACAAATTATTTATTCAATTTGTCCTAACTGTTCAAAAAAAATATTAGGACTAGTGAATAAATAATTTGTGATTAGGCATCATGTAATTGGACCCCTTTAATATAGCAAGTACTAATGAGTAATGACCCGAGAACAAAAAAAGTTTGTACGGTGTTTGCCTAAATTCTAAGCTAAATAATCTATATCTATATTATTATTAAAGAAAATTCATGTTGTTAATCATAATTGATTTTTTTACTTAAATATTTTTTAAATTAAATAATTATATATATTATTTTAATCATTAGGATAACAATTTCAAAAAAATAGAATGAATAAAAAATAAAATAAAAATTATTTTCATAAACTACCGATAACTACGACTTACTCTCACACCCCTAACTCTCATACGTGGCCATAGGACTAAAAAAAATCAAAATAATTTTTTCAATTTGTTTCTCTCTAAAATCTCTTCCTCCCTAAAATTTTCCATTCTACGTATTTTACATGGTTTATTTTATCTTACATTTTTACACATACATAATGAGTGTGTTTCTTCTAATGTTAATTGAATTCAAGTGTTGGCTCTTCACTCGGCTAATCCCCCTGACTAACAGAAACCAAAAGTTTCCATGTAAATTAAATCAAAATGGTCTTATCCATGATCAATAATTTTGAAAAATCACATAAAAGGATGTATATGATGATGACTAGCAATTGCAGTAACTTTTTGACCACTCTCCCCTTTGCCAATAGTTTTAGACTTTTAGCAGGTGAAGACGTGAAGTCTCTCTTCTCTTGTAGTCAATCTTATCATGCTCTGAAAGTCTGTTTGATTTCTCATTTTTGTCTTTGAACTTTAAAAATTTTAAATTAGAGTCCTCAACCTTCTGGGTGTATTACCGAGGATCAAATGCAAATGTTTTCCATAAGTCTCACTCGACTCAAATAACACCAATAGAAGTGACCAGAGGCATAAGTCTCTTATGTGTAAATGGAAGATCTTAAGTTCAAATTTGTAATCGTTTACTAGTCGTTGTATAATAATAATAATAATAATAATAATAATTTTATTTTTTGTTTTTATAAGAAAAAACTATTACAACACTAAATACAAAAGCCTCTCTTGAGCATCAGAATCAAACATATCGAAACTAAAAGTTGGAAGAACTGTTAATGAAATCTTTTATCCTATACTCCATCATCTTGCAAGGATTAAAATTAGTTTTCTAAGATTGGGAAAGTCTTTCTTAAGATATAGTTGAAGGGTGTCCGAGAATTTGCGGATTAAAAGGGTCCGAGAAATTGTTCACAATTTTTAATTAAATAAACGTTTATTGAACCCATCCGTGCTGATTTCTAATTTCAAACCCGGTTTTCATCCGGATTAAAATACCGGCACAAACCCGGCAGCGACAAATTTGCTTTGAATAATAGAGCCATCAAAATTGAACTTGACCAAGATAGTTGGAATGGATGTCAGTTCATGCATGGAGGTCCGACTCACAGCAGCAAATTTGGCATTGGTGATGTGATGGCAATAATATTATTCCGACCCACAAGCAGCAAATTTGTTTTTTGTTTTTTTGTTTTTTTTTTTTTCATTATCACATACAATAATTGTTGCGAATCAAATCTATCAAGGAAAAAATTGAAATATATATCAACCACATGTCCACATCGCATATACATATAACAAGATATCACATATTCACATATATCAAGTAATCAAGATAAGAGAGAAGGTGTTCCTCACATCCTGTACGTGGATCCCTTAACCCTTCGGCCTGGTCGATCTCTCTTGTTAGCCATGAGCCTTCACATACATGCATCAATGCATGCTGTTGATACAGAGAGCCATTATTGGTCGATCTCTCTTGTTAGCCATGTGCCTTCAGCCGCTTCGACATGACATGCGATTTTTTTTAATATTTAATTAATGAAAATATAGTGCGAGGCAATGCATGCTGTTTGAGTACATGAGAGCCAATTGTAGTTGATAGCTCTGAGAGACGATATCATGCGTCGGATTGAGAGATGATCGAGATATCATGAGAGACTCAATACAGTGCATATTGTGATCGCTTGTAAACATGTGTTATTTCTCTTTAATTTCCTGAACTTGACGCTCATAAGGTCGTACACTCGTACGTAGGTCATATTTTTTTTGAAGTAAATTGCGTGGCGCATAGACTAGCACAATTTAATGAGATATGACCTACGTACGATTTTATGAGCGTCAAGTTCAGGAAATGTGGATACTGAGTGGTGGAAATGTGTGTAAAAATAAAAAACAAAGACCTAAATGAATTAATTTAATGAAACCCAACTCGGTTGTGTATGTGAATTATGGGAGCATAACATCGACGACAGACCAACAGTTGGAAGAATTTTCTTGGGGGATAGCAAATAGCAAGCACCCATTTTTGTGGATACTGAGGCATGATGTGGTGTGTGTAGGCAGCAAGATTCATGTGTACTGTGTATCTTCAAGTGCAACAGCAAAATCCTGAGTAGATTAAGATAAGGTATGGTAATCATTCTGTATTTGGGAGTTTGTTAAAGCAATCCTGAGTTGATTACGAACAAAAGACAAAAATGAAAGAAAATATTCATAAGCCAAACATGACATTAAAAGAAAATTAATGCTAAACATATTGGCCAAAAAAAAAACGCTAAACATGAAAAAGATTAACCCTGATTAATAAAAGTATTTCCTAAGAGTTCATACTTCATAGACAAGAGGGACCAAATTTAATCCTTACTGAAGAGCCTCCTTAATCAATCTGTCAAAATTATTGTATGACGATCCTCCGGTATCAGTAGCTGCCACTGCTTTCTTCTTCCATTCCCTTGCATTTTGCCTCATCTTCACGCCTTTCTCCCCTTCCAATTGCAACATTTCCTTAACAAGTGCTTCAATCTCGTCGCGCTTAACATCATTGTTCACCTCCATACCAATTCCCCAATCAGTACACGCGAAACGGCAATTCGTTTGTTGCTCAGCAAAGAACGGCCAGCAAATTACAGGCACACCTTCAGTTATTGCTTCAATAGTAGAATTCCAACCACAGTGTGTTAAAAACACCCCTACTGATGGATGTGCTAGCACTTGCTCCTGTGGACACCAACTTGCTATGCAACCCCTATCCTTAATCTCCTCCAAAAATTCTTCGGGTAAAATTACTGAATCACCTTGTATCACATCAGGCCTAACAATCCACAGAAAATGATGTCGGCTATTTGCTAGCCCCCATGCAAATTCCTTCAAGTGTTGGTCTGTCATCGTAGTTACGCTCCCATAATTCACATACACAACCGAGTTGGGTTTCTGTTCATCAAGCCATTCGAGACATTTTGCATCTTCTTTCCATAGGCTTGAACTTATGGACTTGATCGATTTGTTTTCAGAAACATGCCTGCCAAGCAAAGCAAGTGGACCTGTTGTGTAAATTTTGGGGAAAATGGCCGAGATTTCTTCCAACACTTCCTGTTCAAATTCGTCAAACGTGTTGAAGATGATTGCAGAGGATTTCAAACAGTTTTGTACTTCGGATCCCACGAAATCGAACATTATGTCATTAACATCAGTGACTCTGATGAAGCTAGGCATGTCCTTGAGCCTAATATTTTTCATGCCTGGGATCCAATCAATTGGTTGATCGAGCGTACCATCGTGCATGAAACTTTCATCTGATCAAAATGCATGTAAAAATGTGTGATTAAGTAGTGTTACGCACTCTAAAATGTACACTCATATAAAAAGTCCATACAGAGATGACTATCCAAAGTGTGAATAACATTGCCTTAGTTTATGAGTTCATACGAGTAAGAATATGATAACAAAATTCATATTAATTATTTCAGGAATGGTTGCCCATAAAACACAACTGTATTCTTTTTTTTTTGGTTACTTCTCGAACACAACTGTATTCTTAGGCCAATTGAGACTTTGTCAATTCATTATTCATCCAAATTGACAATTGTCTTGAGTTTTCAAATGCAACAATAAAAGACAATTCAAATGCCAATACACTATTTAAACTAAAAAATTAAATTTATTAATTAGATTACGAATGAGATTAAACTAAAATATGATTAATTAATTCTAGAAATTGTCTTTTAAAAAATGGGATTTTTAAGGATTTATTTGGAAAGAAAAAAAAATAAAAAACAAACTTTACAATTAAATGGGGGCCGTTGATTTCAAGGATTTGAAATCAACACATTCATCTTTTATTTCTTTGTCAGGCAAAAAAACAAAGGCTTGTGATTGTTGGCGGCAACCCCATGTTCGTGTGTGGATGCCACCAATTGATCGACCAAACCAATTGCTTAGAACTAGCAATGCATTTGCCTAGCCAATAGTTGATCGGTGCAAGTTTTTGGGCCTTTTGGCAAACAAATAAGCCTAAATCCATTGCACCAAATCGCAATCATATTGATGTCATGACTCATGAGTCATAACGAGCTCTAATTGACTGGTGCTTTTTATCTTCTTTTTTTTGTCTTGTTTGTTTTAAGTGGGAGGATATATTTTGCAAGATGTGAATTAAACGTACATTATTTGATCATTTATTCATTTGTCATGCTACAAATATACATTAATTTTCATGAGGCTTAAATGGAGGGGAAAATGAGGCTTGAGATTGAAAAAAAAATGAAGAGTAATGCCAAAGAAAAAACCTTGAAATCGTTATTTCAGGTATGATATTTTGATATGCATGCATCTCTAGTTACAAGTGTTTGAGGAAGAAATGAAGTACCTTTGAATGGAACAATGCCTCGTTTGACAAGTTCACTGTAGTGCAGGTAAGCCATGAGGCCACAAGCAGAGGCAGTCCAAAACTGAACCCCCAGAACCCCTAGTTCCTTAGCAACTTCCCTCCCAAATCCCATGAGACCATCAGAAACTATACACGTGACTTGTGGCACTTCAGATGAGGAATTGAGCTTGATCACTAGCTCCTTAAAAGGGACTAGACAAGTTTTCCTGATGGAGTCGCACACAGACGGAGGATCTTGGGTTCCATCTTTATCCGAAGGTGGTAGCCCATCCGGTATGGTCTCGAATTGGAAGTCCGGTAGGCCCTTGACAGCGTCGGAACCTCTGGACCGGATTAAACGCCTGTGGTTGAACTCGGTGTTGACAAAGGTTATGTGGAATCCCCTAGAGTGGAGAAGCTTGGCTAATTGCATCATGGGGTTAATATGGCCTTGGGCTGGGAGAGGGACACAGACTGCATGGAGTTTTTGGCTGGTTCCTAGTTCTGTTGAACCCATCTTTACCAAAATAGATAGGCAAAATCTTGCTTTTATTTTTATAGAAACATTTCAAGATCACAACCTACTCCATCCGAGTAGCATATATATATATATATATCAAGACTGACAATATGGAATTATCAATCACATGTATACGTGTTACTTATTGATTCTCTCATGCTTTGCATCATGGACTGTCCAACAATGATATTTCCCATTCTATTTTACCAATCTCAGTACGCTTCTATCAATATTATTAAATACTGACGGGTCCAAGTTTAAAGGATCGATGATCGAGTTGTAAAAAATTAGGACAAAAGTAAATAAATAATTTGTGATTAGGCCGGCATCATGTAATTAGACGCCTTTAATATAGCAAGTACTAATGAGTAATGATCTGATAACAGAGAAGTTAATTCATACGTGCTCAAGCTAAATGAGAATTTATGTTGTCAACTGTATCCAATTATTTTTACTTTAATATTATTTTTAAATAAAATAATTGTATATATTATTTTAATCATTATGAATAACAAGTCCAAAATAGAAATAAATAGTTAATAAAAAAATTACTTTCAAAAACTACATATATATAACTAATTATTATATACAACTCACTCTCACACGTAGACAGTTACGTAGCCATGGATATAAAAAATAAATCTCTCTAAAATCTCTCTCTTCCTAAAACTTTCCGCTCTATGTTATTTTACATGGCTTATTTTATTTTGTATACACACATATTGTGTGCGTTTGACGAAGTTGTGTTAGATCAATGGTTAGAGCACCAACTACCTAAGATTTAGGTCATAAATTCGAGTCACCATGGGAGTAGGAGTGAAATCCTTTGATCATTTTAAAAAAAAAAATATTGTGTGCGTTCCTTCTAGTCTTAATTGAATTCAAGAGTCGGCTCTTCACTTGGCTAATCCTCCTGCCCAAGAGAAACCAAAAGTTTACATGTAAATTAAATCAGAATGGTCTTATCCATGATCAATAATTTTGAAAAATCACATAAAATAATGTATATGATGATGACTAAGCAAATTCCATTGCAGTAACTTTTTGACCACGCTCCCTTTGCCAATAGTTTTAGCAGGTGAAGACGTTAAGTCTCTCTTTTCTTGTAGTCTTGTCATGCTCTGAAAGTCTGTTTGATTTCTCATTTTTGTCTGTAAAATTTTCCAATCAGAGCTAGTCCTCAACCTTTTGGGTGTATTACTGAGGATCAAACGGAAATGTTGTGTAAATGGGAGGTCTTAAGTTCAAATTTTTAATCGTTTACTAGTTGTTATATAATAATAATAATAATTAAATATATATATATATATATATTTTTAGAAGAAAAAACTATTACAACACTAAATACAAAAGCCCTCTTCAGCATCCCGAATCAAACATATTGAAATTAAAAGCTGGAAGAGCTGTTAATGCAATCTTTTATGAACAATACTTATTCTGGGGGGGTTTAGTTGTCCCTCTCATTTTTTTTATATTGATGTTTTTTTTTTAGACTTCTTATTAAAATAATATATATAAAAATAAAATAAATTTAAAAAAAAGGAGGGTGGGGTTCCTTTTATCCTATATTTGACCATCTTGTAAAAAATAACCGATTTTCACACCCGCATTTAATTTAAAATTAATCAGTACGTCTTTAGATATAGTTGAAAGAGATGTCCGAGAACATTTCTTGAACACATCCGTAGCGGAGCACCGTGCTGATCTCTAATTACAACACGGCAGCGACAGATTTGCTTTGAATATTAGAGCCATCAAATTTGAACTTGACCAAGATATGTTGAGATGGATGTCAGACTGTCAGTTCATGCATGGAGGTCTGACTTGCAGTCCCAAATTATGCATGGAGGTCTGACTCACAGTCCCAAATTTGGCATTGGTGATGTGATGCCAATAATTATAAATTTATAATCAGACCCAGACCCAGAAGCAGCAAAGTTGTTTTGTTTTTTTTCTTCTTATCATTATCACAAAACAATAATTGTTGCGAATCAAATCTATCAAGGAAATAATTGAAATATATATCATACCACATCACATATATCAAGTAATGGATATAAGAGAGAGCGTGTTCATATATGGCCTGTACCGGCTGTACGTGCTAATTATTCAGCCATTCCTGGACGTGGAGTCCTTCACCATTTGGGCTGGTCGATCTCTTTTGTTAGCAATACGCCTTCAATAGAATGCATGCTGTTGATACAGAGAGCCAATTATTGCTCTGACGACACTCTTTTAATTCAATACAGTGCATATTGTGATTGTCGTATGTTGATGTGAACGAAAATACTCCCAAAATCCCTCAATCTGGGTAAATATGTGTTATTTCTCTTTAATTTCCTGGACTCGACAGTCGACACTCATAAGATCGTACGTTGGTCATGTTTTTGGTGAAGTATTTGTTATCTAAATTGTTTGGCGCATAGACTAGCACAATTTGCTGGTATCACTCTTGAATGTAATTTTTTGCTTGAGACTACCGACATTATTTAAGGGGGAACTATTCTTTGAGGATTCATGTACAACGAGACTTGTATATTCACTTTGGTGAAATTGCATGCAAGTATTTACAATTATTCTTGGAAAGTATCTTCGTATATATACTTGTTAAGATAATTAGGTAACTCTTGAATTAGCTAGTATCGATCTTCTTAATTGTATATAATTGATAATTAAGAACTCTTTGTAATATATAATCACATTATTTGCCATATAAAATAGAAGACTTTGCTTCTCTTACCTCATTAGGAATCATGAATATGCTAATATGATTATATAGGGCTGTCGATCCGATAAGACCTAGTTGACACTCCTATATAAGTGACATACAATCATACATAACAAAATAATTGCTATATTATAAAGTTTTAATCATATTTTAGTAGTATTTTTCTGTTACAAAATATTAATGAACTTAATTATATATACATTTGTATGGAAGCTAGGTAGTTGAGAGAGTTCATGATGCGATGCACACCCAATCATAGTATCTATCATCTAATTGTAAGATTAAATGTGAACTCATCATTGTCATCAAGAATACTTAACATTGATTAGATAATATAACTTGTAAATCAAGTAATGAGATGGTATATGAAATCTATTCTTGTAATATGTTGTTAATCTGAGATCATATTCCTGGTTTCATGAGGAAACTTGGATATCTGATATGTTTAGGAAATCTAATAAGGAATCTTTTAAAGATATATATATATACATTTTCTCCCCTACAAATCTTTATAACTATACGGAATTTTTTGGATATATATATATATATATATATATATTGTGTTTAATACTAGGATTCTCTTTATGGGTGAGACTTAGACATTAAACTCCTATATAAAGTGAAGGTCTCTGCTTTCTCTATCGTTCGTCATCAAGCATATAGTTTACTTGTCCCATAAAGAGTCTTGTCTCATAGAGAGTGCTAAGACTAAAGAAAAGCAGAAGACTTCAGGCCATCTTCAAGATGTCGTCCACGTCTGCACAAGGTATGTACCTCAATTTCTAGTATTCTCTATGAATTGATTAGCATGTATAATGTATCTAGAGTCTTTTGTGATCAGTATTTATATTCTGGCTTTAACACTAATAACCAAGCTAGCTAAGTACGTTGCCATATAATTTCTATAAAATGCCACAAGAGGAAAGCTGTCGATTTCAATGGAACACTCAAAAAAAAAAACTTGAACCCTAGCTTAGTATTCTTGCCTAGTTTGGTAAATTAATTAAGATCAGCATGGGTTCTTTATAAGTAGCAGGATCCAAACATCTACACGCAGTTTGTGTCCCTTACCCAGCACAGGGCCATATATGTTAAACCCATGATGCAATTAGTCAAGCTTCTACACTCGAGGGTCTTCCACATAACCTTGTCAACACCTAGTTCAACCACCGGCTCTTAGTCCGGTCCAAATCCGACTTATCCGTTGAGGACTTGAGAGCCTAGTGGATTTCCAATTCGAGAACATACCGGATGGGTTGCCATCTTCGGATAAAGATGCGACACAAGATGTCCCGGCGGCCGTGGGTTTCGCGCCTTGCCCTCGGCGGGGGGCGTGTTTTTCTTTTTTTTTGGGGTGTTGGGGGGGTCGGTCTGTGTTGTTTGTTTTCTTTACTTTATTGACCAAAATTACTTTATACAAATGAATAAGATATAAAGCAAGAATATGAACTAAATTTCCCGGGTTTGTGTTTTTTATTTGTCTTTCTTGTGGTTTCCCAGGCGGGGTGGGGGTTCCGAACGGGGTGTTCGTTGGGTTGACGGAAAAAAAACATCCCCCCGCCCCGGGACCCACCCCGTTTTTTGGGGGGCCGGGTTGGCGGGTCGAAGAGTGAAGTGTAAAAAAACAAATATCGTTCGGGCAAGGTGGGAAGGGTAGTGTGTTTTTTACCCAACGCCCCAAAATGAAAAGCAAACAATTTATATTTTAAATTAATTGAGTATAATTATTTTTTTGTTTTTAATTTTTTTTTTAAAGTTGTTTAGGGGGTTATTATTTTTTTCTTTATTAAAATCCCCAAACAAACAAAATAAAAAAAGAAATATAAAACATTTATATTAAAAAAAAAAATAAAAGGTAATTTTATTTGTGAATTGCAATTGCTTCAAATAAACCCGTCTACGTTTTTTTTTTTTTTTCTCTCTCTCTCTCTCTCTCTCTCTCTTTTTTTTTTCTTCCGGGGTTGTTTCCTTTTGTTTTTGTGTTGTTGTTTCGTTTTTTTTATAAAAGAGGCCCCCCCCCCCGCCCCAAGCCTGGCGCAGGGGGCGCGCCGGCCCCCTATCCCCTATAAAAAAACGCATTTGGGGGGTGGTGGGTTTTTGTTTTTGCATTTGATTGAAAATAAATTTTTTGTGGGTTTTTCAGTGGTAACTGCTGTTCAAAAACACAGGGGAATTTTGCTTCTAAAAGAAATGGCGTGTTATATATATTAAATTATATCAATGGCACGGGGGCCGAAAACAAACCCAGGCCACAAAAAAAACGCCACCCCACCCCCCCCGAACGAGCAAACCCACCCACCATACCCCCGGAGGGGCCGACCCCCAAGGGGGAAGGGGGGGGGGGGGGGGGGGGGGGGGGGGGGGGGGGGGGGGGGGGAAAGGGGGGGAAAGAAAAAATCCCCGGGCGGTGGTCCCCCGATTTTTCTTTTTTCAGGAGGGTGAAAAGTAGTTGGTTTTGGGTTTGCCCGCTGTTTTTTCTTTCTTTTCCTTTCCTTTTTTTTTCCTTTTTTTTTTTTTTACAAAGGGCCCAACCACGCTTTTTTTATTAAATTTTGCCACTTCTTCCAAAAAAAAGTATAAAAAAAGGGAGAGGGGTTGTTTCCAAAAATAAAAATTTTTACAATATAATATACAAGTTTTTGGTTTTTGAATATTGAATAGAAAAAAAAAATTGTTTAAAAATTACACCTTACTAACAGAGAGAAAAAACTGTCTATTGCAGTTCATAGACCTAATATCCCAACCAACAAAAAAAAAACACAAAAAAAACAAACACAATCAAAAAAAAAAAAAAACTAAAAAAAAAAAGTGGCGGGGCCGGTGCTGGGGCTCCCGGGGCGGCCCGTTGGTGGCGGGCGGGGTCCCAAAATTAGTCCAACCCATCGTGTTGGTTTCTTTTATTTTTTCTTTCCTTCTTTTTCCTCTTCCTTTTCTCCTTTCTCGTTTTCTTTTTTTTTTTTGGGGGGGGGGGGGGCGGGGGGGGGGGACAGCGGGGGGCGGCGGGGGGGGGGCCCGGGGGGGGTGGGGGTGGCGTGGCGGAAGTGGGGGGGGGGGGGGGGACGTAAAGAAGGGAAGAAGGGGGGGGGAAGGAGGGGGAAGGGAAAAAAACCAAAAAAAAAAATAAAAAAAAAAAAAGTAATAAAAAAAAAATAAAAGAAAAAAAAAAAAAAAAAGAAAAGGGTTTATTCGGTGTTTGGGGTAAATCGGAATTTTATTGACCCGTAAATTCCAACAAATACCTTTTTTTCTGACCCTATAAAAATAAGAAGTGTAGGTGGTTTTACCACATAATGATGTGTTATGCTTTATAGGTGTTTTTGTTTTCCTTTTGTTCCAAAAAGAAGCCCAAAATAGTTTTTCAAAAAGATATTATTCGTTTACTTTCCCAAAAAGCGGGCGTGAGTGGTTTCGTGCTTAGGTTTGGTTTGTGTTTTTGTTATGCGTGTAGCTATATTGTTCCTACAGTTATTTGTGCCCTCTTTGTTTCGCTATTAATATAGTAACCTGTGTTTATTTTTTTTTTTGTTGTTTGTTGAAATTGCATCTAGTAAGATAAGTTATTACAGTTAAAATAAAAGAAAAAGGAGAAAAAAACAAAAGTTTCTAAAAAGGAAAAAAGGTAACTTAAAAGAAAAAAACAAAAGAAATCTTCATGAATTAAGAAAGAAAAGATATGAAAAATTAAAAGAAATTATTATATGAAAAAATAAAAAAAATTATTATAAAAATTAGTCAAATTTATTGGAAAGTTATTACCCTAAAAAAATTTATTTCAGTAAAAAACAAACCAAATTTCTCTGCATAAAGGAAAAATTGAAAAGTTTTTGAGTTTAAAAAAAATACTTTTTCGGTTTTACAAAATTTTATCGGTTTATATGTGGAATTCAGTAGTGGTTTAGTCTCTCTCTTCTTTCTCAAATCTCTTTTCTTCTCCCCAAACAAAGAAAAACCCCCCCACACAAAAAAAACACAAAAAAAAATAAATAAGCAAAGTTTCCCTTTTGAACAATCTTGGAAACACTATATGGTCAACGGTTTATTTTAGAATAAATAAAAAAATCAATATATATCATTTTCATTTTAAGTATTAAATTTTCAATGTATTTATCTCTTACGAAAAATAAATAAAAAAGAAAAAGAAGAGAAAGATAAAAGAAAATAGCTATATCAAATCCATTTACCAATACCACAAATAACAAAGTATGTAAGATAAAAACCTTATTTTGTTTACCCAAAAAAAAAAAAACCTCGTTGCTATACCCACACAAAAGCCATAAAAAGCTCCTAAACCAACCACATAACTTTGTCAACACACAACACAGCTACACCAAAGCAACATCCTCCCTTACGCCTACCTATTCAAACAACCAGATGGACCACCATACAAAGATCAACCCAAGATGCCAGCACTACACTCCACCAGAACAAACTGTCTTGGTCCATTCAAAGAGCTACTAATCAAGCTTACCGAATTGTCTGAAGTACCCCCGGTTAGTTGCATAATTTCAGATGGGGTTATGGGTTTTGGGGGAGAAGCTGCAGTGGAATTGGGTATTCCAGAGGTTCAGTTTTGGACTGCCTCTGCTTGTGGCTTTATGGGTTACTTGCAGTATGGTGAACTATTAAAAAGAGGCATGGTCCCTTTCAAAGGTACTTATGTTCTAGGACCCTTTTATCTTTTCTTATAAATTACTTCTCATTTTTCGGAGAAATTCCTATGTGTGATGGGTGTATATAACTCCCCTACGCATAACTACATAATTGATCATGTAACTAGTACAAAAGGGATGAAGTGAGATGTCTGTTGTCTACACCGGTTACATACATCTACAAATTTCTCAATTTTAGAGGTTCAATCATTACTTACAAGACTGAGATCAAGTAAAATCCAAAATCTTACTAATCCAAGATAAGTGGAGAAATACATTACTTACCATTATGCAGTAGAGGACTAGAGGGTATATGTCATAGTAAGTGTTACTGAATGAATACTTAAGAAACCATATATACTGCCCTTCACCAATTGGTTGAAATTATGCAGTACTACTCCTAGAACTAATGGCTCTGATTATAATTTCATTATCTATGTGTTTCAGAGGAAGAATTCAACTGTGATGATCCAGTACTCAATACGCCAATTGATTGGATCCCAGGCATGAAAAATGCTAGGCTCAAAGACATTCCTTACCATCCTAATGAAATAATGTTCGATTTCATGGGATCAGAAGCACAGAACTGCTTGAAATCTTCTGCAATCATCTTCAACACATTCGACGAATTCGAACATGAAGTGCTAGAAGCAATCTCATCGACTTTCCCCAACATTTACACAATAGGTCATTAGGTCCACTTCCTTTGCTAAGCAGGCATATACCAACTGAAACCCCAATCAACTCACTCAACCCAAGCTTGTGGAAAGAAGACTCAAAATGCCTTGAATGGCTTGATAGATGGGAAGCAAACTCAGTTGTGTATGTGAATTATGGGAGCGTGACTGTGATGACAGACCAACACTTTGCTTGGGGGTTAGCAAATAGCAAGCATCTATTTTTGTGGGTAGTGAGGCCAGATGTTGTAAAGGGTGATTAATCTGTAATTCAGATGAATTTTTTGAGGAGGTCGAGGATAGGGGTTGATTTGTCCCCCCCGGCCCCCCCCCCCCCGTCCCATCGCGCTGACCTGCTTTTTTAGAACCCCCCTTGCTGTTTTGCTCCCCTTTCCCCTTTTCCAAAACTCTCCTTTCCCCCTGCTAGTCGCTCTCCTCCAAAATTCTTCCCCCCCTCCCCCCTTTGCTCCGCCTCCGATCCCTAAACCAGTCCTATTCAATTCGAAAAGAGAAAGGGCAACCTAACTTTGTAGTTCCACTATTCAATTTCACCTGAGAAGGAAAAGAATTCCTTTAAACGGCCGGCGGAGGGAGAGTTGCTAACTCACAGTCCTTACCTATCAGGGGAGCAACAAGCGCGCAGCAAACAAGTTATTAGATCGATCTCAACTACCGTGCGTATCAATTGATTTATGCGAAACACATACAATGCATGTAGTAATGGATAACGTAAAACAGTAAAAGGCTAGGCGAAATTTCTCAATTCCTAAGAATGCAATCAACCCCTCTCCTTTGAGGAACACATAATTTGTCCAAATTCAGTTCCTTCCAACCAACGAAACTTCTCCTGTTTTCTCTTTTTTATTATCGTTTGTTCAGATTGATTGAAGCATAGAAAGAATGTTTCCAAGTTTCGAGTCTGGTCTTTCCAAACAAAAAGGAGAAATTATTAGGGGGCAATGGGGGTAGTTTGCAGGAAAAAATTTTGGCTTAAGCTAAACTATAAAATCAAAATCAAAACCAATAATATTCATTGAGTCTTAATCAACAATAAGTTAATAATAATCATATACAAACAATATAAATATATCTAAATCTCTATCAGTGTTTACTATTAAACAAACAAATAGAAGAGGAGTTAAAAGTCCTACAAAAACATTCAAAATATAGATTGAATGATCAAACAAACAACAATCCCTATTAAGAAGATTGGAAGGTAGGGGGTGAGTCAGTGAGGGACGCAATTTCAAAATAATGCAGTTTTCTGGTTTTTTTTTTTTTTCAGCTGATGAGCAAATCATAATTGCCCATATATCATCTAGTTTTATCCATTTTTTCTTTTTATTCAAAATGTTTTAATCTTATTAAACGGTTTTGTTATGAAAAAATAAAATAAAAAGCCAAACGATTTTGGTTCAGAGTTCTCCACATTTTTTCGATAGAAATTGAGAAGCTCTATACTCGAGGGATTTTCATAAAAGTTCGGGCCCTGCGGAGAAAAAGAAATCTTTATGAAGAAGAATTCGAATATCAAGGGGTATGTCTAAGGGGGGGGGGAATATGAGGTGGAGGCTCGCGCGGGCGGGGGATTTTCCAATTAAATACGCGTCAACAACTACCACCTCATACCCTCCACCCCTAAAGAACCTTAACACCTCGTGATATTCTTGAGTAGTTCTTTCTTAGAGGGAGTGGAGGAGGGGACGAAGGATTTTGGAGGAGTAGGACTTAGCAGGGAGGAAGGGATGAGATTTTGGAAAACGTGGGAAACGCGTGAGTTAGTAAAAACAGCAAGTGGGAGAGTTTTCATTATTTTTCTAATTAAAATGCACGTGTCAGCAACTGATTGGGTACTTGGGGGAGGGGTGAACGCCTGGGTTCACCTAGGGGGTGGACCTGAAAATTTTCCTATATAGTAAGCTGGGCACCACAGAACAAGTATTGGGGCATAAATCAGTTGGGGTTTTTCTAACTCATTGTGGTTGGAATTCTATGATGGAAAGTGTATGTGAGGGTTTGCCTGTGATTTGCTGGCCTTTCTTTGCTGATCAACAGACTAATTGTGGATTTTCTTGTGGGAATTGGGGGATTGGATTGGAGGTAAAGCATGATGTTAAGAGATGTGAAATTGAAGGAATTGTTAAGGAAATGATGGAAGGGGAGAAGGGGAAGGAGTTGAAGCAAAAGGCATTGGAATGGAGGAAGAAAGCAATTGAAGCTACTGATCGATATTGGTGGAGCTTCTTATGATAATTTTGAAAGATTGATTAATTGTAGTCTCCATAACCAAACATGATCACTATGGGATGGGAGTTGGGCACAAAATCAAATTCTAACACTTTAATCCAGGTGGATAAATAAAATTCTGCCCAAGTCTGTATTTTTTGTTTTTCCTTGTTGTAACTACATATATAAGCCATATAGGTTCATCTATAGGATATTTGTTTCTGATGGTGTTATTTAATTAATCATTTCATGAACATTTGATAAAATTAGAACGATACAGAGAAAATTAGCATGGCCCTTGCACAAGGATGACATGAATAAATTGAGATGATGTTATTTATTTTTTTTAAATTACTGATAAGGTCACTTTTGGTGATCTTGTTATTTTTTAAGCCATCAAATATTTTTATTCCTCATAATACCACCAATATTTACAAAAATGCCACCGTGTTTTCCATTTTAATTATTTACAAAAATGTTACTGGATACGAAAAACTACTAATAGAGACAAGAAAACTATTGTCAAAGAACAATAAATCTACGGTCGAAGAATAATAAATCTATTGTCGAAGAATAATAAAGCTATTGTCAAAGAATAAGAAAAGTATTACCACTGGATACGAAAAACTACTACTAGAGACAATAAAGATATTGTCAAAGAACAATAAAGCTACTGTCAAAGAACAATAAAGTTACTGTCAAAGAATAAGAAAAGTATTATCACCGAACAATAAAGCTACTGGCAAGGAACGAGAAATGTACTCCCAAATAATAATAAAGGTATTGTCAAAGAACAATAAAGCGAATGTCAAATAATAAGAAAACTACTGTCAAAGATGAGAAAAAAATGAGATTGGTAATTTTGTAGGCAATGTCATTTTTGTAAATAATGAAAAAAAAATACAGTGGTATTTTTGTAAATATTAAAATTTGTAATATTTTGATGACTTTATGAGGAATAAAAATATTATGTGATTTTTTTTAAGAATATAGGTTATGTAAATGACCTTATGGATAATTGGCCAATTTATTTTCAAGTTTCTATCTTTACATAGCTCTTAAGCTTAACATGGATAGAATTAAAAAAAATAAAGATTACAATAGAAAATAAAAGCTGTGAATATTGAATATAAATAAAAGTCTTTGCTAGAATATAACAAGCATCCGACCTTAGCTCAGTTGGTAGAGCGGAGGACTGTAGTGGGTAAAAACGTCAGAAATCCTTAGGTCGCTGGTTCGAATCCGGCAGGTCGGAATTGTTTTTGCATTTGTTTATAACCTTTTTTTTTTCCTCCTGTGGCAATTGATTTATCCTTTTGTTTTTAAAGTAAAACGAAATTGTTAAGATGGAGATTTCCCATTACAATTTGAACGTTATGATGCCTGTTATACACTTGTCAGTTGTTACCCCAAAACACACATAGATCAGCTTTTGCTCTAGGATAAGATCATAAAGTTCATAACAACAAAAAAAAGAGAGAAAATACCAATGGAACCACAAGCAGCAGCATTAGCTCTTTCGCTCATCATCTTCAACCTCGTCACCATCACATCCCCAAACCCTTCATGCCAACCCACCTGCGGCTCACTCCACCTCAGCTACCCCTTCGGCTCCGGCCCCGGCTGCGGCTCCCCAACCTTCCAACCCTACATAACATGCAACAAGGATGAACAACAGCAGCAGCCACATCTCCTCCTCACCACCCACACAGGATCATACCCCATCACCTCCATCTCTTACTCCACCAACACCATAACCCTCACCCCACCCTTCATGTCTACCTGCACCTCCATGCAACCCTCTCCCTCCAACCTGGGCCTCGACTGGGCCAGCCCATTCCAGCTCGGCCCATCAACTTTCATCCTCCTCTCCTGCCAACCCCCCACCTCCTCACCAATCTGCGATCCTTCCTATTCCCACCTCTGCGCCGCCATCTACACATGTCCCTCCGTCACTGGTCTTGACCTCCCGCTCTTCCCGCCCACCAACACCTGCTGCGTCTACTCCCCCGGAAACCTCGACGCCAAGGGCGAGCTAGACCTCCGGGGGCTTAAGTGTAAAGGGTACACCTCCGTTGTGTCGCTCCGGGATTACCCGACCGACCCGTCCCAGTGGGATTACGGGGTGGCGCTCAAGTACAACCACGGAGGCGGGTTGGATGGCGGCATTGTGGAGACCAAGTGCACGAGTTGTGAGATGAGTGGTGGAGTTTGTGGGTACGCTACTTCTGATAATTCATTTCTTTGTGTGTGCAAGAATGGGAACACCACTTTGGATTGTTCTTCTAATAATTACAGTGGTGTTCAAGAACAAGGTGTCATTTGGAGCTTGGAATCTGGCTCTGATTTACCAGCTTCTTCAGCTTGTAAGTTCTTCCTCTCCAATTTTTATTTAATTAAAGAATTAAAAAGAAAATACTAAAACGAAAACGCTATTGTCCTTTGAGCTAGGGAACCTGATGCCTTAACTTTATTGAGTGCAATCACTATTTAGGTACGTGTCTTAAATTTACAATGTAATTTTTGTTTTTGGGGAATAAAGCCAACTTTTATTGCGTTAGCAAAAAAGACGTTACTTAAGGTCGAAGGACTCCGATCGAGAAAGGATATATGTAGTACATTATTCCATCGCACATTATCTTTCACTTTTTCAGTAGTTGTTCATTAACTCTATGTAGTGCTACTCTCGGCATATGAAGTTGGTCTGTCATTGCATTGAATTAATTAGTCTTATACCGAAAAATATTGTATCGATACATTAATGTGTACGTAAATGAAACTCGTTTTTAGAATGATTTTTTCTAAAAAAATATATATATATTTGGACAACGTTATAGAAACTGTAATATGTTGGGACATTTTCCTGGTAAAGTCATGTTTCTTGCAAAATTATATGCAATTAGAGAGCGTTAAATTTAATACCCTGAAACATAATTGTTTCAATTTTTGTAGGGAAACTATGGTTTGGGCTCATCGCTCTGGCTGACCTGGTCATTTTAACAGCTTGAGAGAGATGGATTTTGTCTAGAAATTGGATTATCTGTCTGGTTGTTATGAACTTATGATCTTTGTAAGTTGTACTGAAATGGGGCTTTGAAGGGCTAGAAAGCAGTGAATTATTTGAAAAGATCAACAAAAGGAAAAGTAATAATGAAATTGCCAAATGAAAAGGAAGAGGAATAAAGGTGAGAGCAAAAGCACCAGTATCTTGTGCACATATAGGATGTGACATCCTCCACTGGAAGATGCATAAGTTGGGTGTGGTTCAAATTCAATGATCAGTTTGTTTTATAATCAAATTTTAGGAGTGCTCAAGTCATTGTTTAATTAGATTGGGCTTTTCAGAGACCAACATTGGTTTTGCACTTTTGCTTGCACCGGCCTATTGTAGAATCAGATTCTATCTATGGCAACTATTCAATAGTGATCCATGAGGTGATGAATCAAATCTCAAAGCTTAAATTTTCTGCGTTGTATACACCATTCGTCTTGTAAATATACAAAATGGACTACTGATACAAAACCAATCAACTTGGCCAGATAATGCACAATGCAAACCCACATATCCCACATAGTACTGTAAGGTTTATATGAAAATCAACAACTCGATCGTCTCCATTTCTCTCACTTTTTCTTTCACATTTTAATCCACCTTGTGGCCATTGCTTTGCTTTTCTTGTTTAGGCTGAGGGAGTGGATCAAGGAGGAACGACTTCATGTGCTTGTACATCTCTTTCGGTTTCTCTACATTTATAGCATGTCCTGCATTCTTTATGGTCACTAGTTCTGCACTCTCGCCTATTTGCCTGCAAATGATGGTGAGGGAAGAACAGTAAGACCGAAAAGTCTTATGAATCGAAAAGAAATTAGCACATTACTGATGTTATTGAACTAGTTAAGTCCCAGCTCCGAATTACCTTTTTAATCGATGCGCCAATTCCATTGGGAATACAAGGTCATGCTCACCCCAGATTATCAGTGTAGGCTGCATAAAGAAGAAATTGTGGCTATAAATATTCTGACAAAACCATAAGAATGAACATAATGACCACTTGTTTTCTTAAAAGAATTGTGTTTATGATAGAACATAGTAGAAAATTACATGAGTTATCTTGGGAAGATCAGACATTTTCCTGTCCTTGTGTAATGCTTGGATCAATTCCCTCCTCTCTTGAACGTGTTCTGTACACATCACCTGCCAGTAAAACCAAACGAGTATAAATAATCTCGTAATTAAATCCGGAAAAGAGAAATACAGAACATTAACATCTTAAATTCATATGAACAACCAGGAGTACTTTCATCGAGCCACCACGACTGCGATGAGAAAGGCAATTAATTGACAATATTTAAGCAAGTTATCCCAGTGTTTAGAATATAAAGTCATTGTTGAACCACCTCTCAATAGCTCAAGGAATAGCAGTCAACCGAAAAAAAAAAAAAAAACTATTATATACTAATTGTTGTCTCCAGCAGCCTAAAGATTTTCCATTAACAATTATGATACAGTTAGGCACATATCCCTGAATAACCGGGGGAAGATCTGTGTCTGCAATACTATACTTTGATGTGAGGCAAAACATAGTCCATATAACAGATGGCAATCATCAAATTAAAGAGATGCAACTGGAGGGTCATAGAACACTAAAGAAATTAGCAAAAAGATGAAAGTGATTATGTGGAGGGGTCAATCTGTATCTGCTAAGCTGTTCATCCCAGAAATTGAATCAAAAGGTAAAACCCTTTGTGTTCCATCAACGACTTCTAATAAGTAATAAAACAAACAAAAAAGTGACATATTTTAGGATCTTGGGCCAGCACCCACCAACCACCAACCACCATAAAGTCTTCACATCAGTATTCTTTCTTTGAGCGTGCTTCAGAGTTCAGGCCTTGCATTACTTCTTGCGATAAGCCTAGCTATAATATATCTAATTCCAAACACACAATTATTACTTCCAATGCTTACTTATAGAAATAATCTACTTAAGCCTACAGTCCTAGACACAGTTTTTTTTTTTTACAGTTTTCAAGCTCCATTTTATCTTGGTGCTTAATTATGGATACAAAACATGGATGCTAATCAGCCAAATTCGAACTAATTTGGACTGTTGCTTATGTTTAGCCTTCTTCCGCATGTTTTTTTAAGGAAACATTTCAAAAGGGATTTTGTTTATAAACCGCGACGCTTCATTGTTCTGAATAACTTTTGATATCATATTTCCTTGAGCAACCTAAAAAACACACTACTTTGAATATTATTCACCAAACAAAAGTAACAAACTACTTTGAATATTCAAATCATATACGTACAAGGCTAGTACTACTACTTCAAATTTTGAATCTTTGTTAAACTATGTTGAATTTTCACCACAAATGAAATCAATTTGAAGGAATGAATTATGAATATTACCTCAATGAAATCGTTGAGAAAGCAAGAGGGCACATTGGTCGCCGGCTTGTAAAACGAGATCTTCATCAGCTGTCTCACCTGCGCCGCCCTCTGCGGCAGCAAAATGCTCACCGCCTCCTCGACACTCTTCACCTGAAACATCCCCTTCTCCATATCCTTATCCTCGGCGCAAACCCCGGCGCAGCACAGCACCAACCTCTCGATCCTCTCCCCATACTGCGCGGCCATGCTGTAGGCCACGAACCCGCCGTAGCTGATCCCGGCCACGAACATTCTCCCCCTGACGCCGTGGGCCTCCATCAAGCCCATGACGCACTGCGCCTGGAACGTCTCGGAGCGTTCTGGCCGGGAAGAGTAGGAGTCGCCGAAGAAGATGAGGTCCGGGATGTAGAGGTTGAAGCGGGAGGTGAGTGGGGTGATGAACTCGTGCCACTGCCACATTGCGTTGGCGCCGATGCCATGGATGAGGAGGAGGGTGGGTTTGGATGGGGACGGGTGCTTGGGGACCCAGCTGTGGATGATCGTGCCTTCGCCTAGATCGGTGGTGGTGGATTTTAGGCCGGCGGAGGAGAAGGAGTAGCGGAAGCACGAGTCGCGCGAGGCGATTAAGCTGAAGCACATCGGCATCTTTTGAGACGGAGAAGAAGAAGAGCAAGACAAGAAGGAGAAGGGAGTGAGTTTGAGGTTTGAGAATATGGAAATGGCGGAGCTGCCAATTACATAGTGACAAAGAAGCTTATTAATTTATTTATGCCTTTATGGTTTTTTTTGGTCTGTATTTATGCCTTTATGGTTAGTTAAAGGCGGGATATTAAAAAAAATGGAAAGGAAAAGACAAAAACAAAAACAAACTGTGAATCTCACTTTTTGGGTACATGAATTTCTCACTTTTTTGACCTTTGATCACAAACTACTTCTAATCGAATCTCAGGGTCCGAATCTCAATCAAAGAAGATGAAATGTGGTTCATAAGTCATAACCCACAAAAATTCGTCCACCAAACCCCAGAAAGGCAGAAACAAAAACAATATAAATGGTCCCAAAATCTAGAGTATTCGTAGCCTCGTGATGTGTTTTTTCATTTTAATTTGTAATTAGATGAATAGCTTTCTATTCATTAACGTGAATAAGAAAAAAGAAATAAAACCAAAACAATTTTTTCTACATCATTTTGAATCTGGTTGCCGAACTGAAGCTTCTATCCAACCATTGACTTGACCATTGCCTCTATTAACGTACTACTGCTTCATGATAAGTGTGCGTAGAAAAAATCACCCAATCAATTTCCTAATATATTTTGTCAAATTGCATGTAAAATGTTTTTCACGGCGTTGATAATAAAATTAAAACAAACATCCTGGTTGAGGAAACTCCAATATTATATGATCAAGCACGTTAGTTACGATTGGCTGTAAGCCTGCAATTTACAACATAAGAGAAAATGGCCACAAAAACGCAGCCTCAAGATTCATTATAAATTCTTAATTATTGGAATATGACGAAACAGCGGTCTCACATTGTCACAATTCTATTTGTTTTTAATTTTGCCAGTCAGTTCTTCTGGTCTGAGTTTTTTGGCCGGTCATGTCGTCACAGATGAATTCACATTGTTTTACCAACCCTCTTTGGTTTTCAATGGCAGACCAAGATCTCGATCAATCTGTGGCTTCGTCAAAGATGCTCTATATTGACCGAAAACAGTTTTCTAGTACGTGTTTAACTAAATAAACCTCGAATACAATTTGAGAGAACAATATTTTTTGGATTACAAAAACGCTAGTTAAGACTACGTCGTGAAGAATCGCTAATATATAGGCGCTAAAGTACTTCATCTGGCTCCAATGTGCTTCTAATTTAATAAAAATGTTGCCAAAAAAGGAAGCAATGAGCATAAGCAAGTTGAAACAAAAGCAAAGCATTCCCAAATAATGCATTATGCTTCCCTATAGACGCTGATCGAAGTGCTTGATGTATTTGTAAAATGGGGAATGCTAAGCTCAACCATGATTCAGAATTAGAAATAGAAATCAACAAATCAAGAATCTTTTAATAGAGATTGATAATAGAGATTGATAAGAGAGATATGAGATATCACAAACTCATATATTCAGACAAGAACAAACCCATAAAATCAAAGCTTGAAGGCGAGCAAAAAGAAAACGAGCAAGGAATAAGAGAAGCTAGCCGAGCCGAGAACACAATTTTTTTTTCTTTTTACACGCTGAATTTTAATCGGGTGTAGTCTAACAAATCTCAATCCTTTCTTTTTCTGCTTAAAAACAATTAAATATTCCCAACAACCAAAAGAATTTGAAATCTCAAATCTCAATCCTCAGAGTTAGAATATTTCTTTTATTTTTCTCTACCAAAATCACAATTTTTTTTTTATTGCGTTTGGCAGACATTGACAAGTTTGGTCTGGGTGTGATTGAATAATTAAATTGGTAGATGAGAAATGTTCTCTGATCATCTAATGGGATATGGGAAAGAGGGAGAAGAAGGAAGATAAAAGGGACATATCTGTACTACTATAAATGGAATCAAAATATTTTGGTGTCAAAGGTTTAACCAAAATATAATTTTTCATAAAAGCTCACTGAAAAAAATAAATTAACTGAAATGAAAAACAGTTTAAAAGGTTATTATAGTAAATTAACAAAATTAGATAAAAGAAAAATTAAAAAAGAAATAAAAAAATTAAGTAATGGAACACAATTCTACTTTGCAAAAAATAACATATATCAACATAAAAGTGAAAACCAGAAAATTGAAAAGGTGGATGGCAAAAAAACTTTTACATACTTTCGCTAAAATTTGTTTTCCTTTTTTTTGGACATGTGTCTGGGTGTGGCCGACTCAAGAGCTTAGCATTCTTCTTGTAAAAATCACTTAGAATTAATTTTCAATGAAACTTTTATCGTGCTTCTAATAAAAATGTTCCCATTAATGATTGACTAAAAGCACTTAATTTGTTATGAAGCATTCCCGACCAGACGTTGAATTAATGCTTCTTATAAAATCATTTTTATAGGTATATCAATCTCACCAACTCTTTTATTGCCAAATGAATGTACACCAACATAGCTAGCTAGATTAAACCATAATCAATTCTTAATTTTATATGTTTCTAACAACAATGGAAAAACACCTATTACATACTCATGTGGTGTGATCCGGTTGGCAAGCCTTGGCCTCCTTGAACAGGCGGACGCTGCTCGGATACTGATAATAGGTCTGAGGTTTGAATCATGTCGATCTTGAATAAAAGTACTCATGGGGAGGGAAGCCCACGCCCGGAGTGGTTTCACCACGAGACCATTTTTGTAACCCAAAAAAAGAAAAAGCACTTCGGAAGAAGTGAGACTCTGCGTTCATTATCAAACTTGTTTTTTTGCTTAGACAACTTCGTTATCAGCTTGAGATGCAGATATAAAATAGGGGGGAGAATGATCACTTTGGTCACTGAACTTTGCCAGATTTGACACTTTAGTCACTGAACTTTCGAAAATATCACTTTAGTCATTGAACTATTACACCGTCTATCACTTTAGTACCTCCGTTAGTTTTTTCCGTTAAAACAACCTCTCTCCGTTAAATTCAGGAGTATTTTAGGGATGTAAGACCAACAAATTATTTTTCTGACTCACTTTCTATCATTTTTCCGGTATCCAACTTGGGAACCTTTTAAAATATATTTCTGCTCATTGTATCATATATACTTCTTCATAACAATTGTTCTATATTCTGTCTATTATTCCGTATTCAAATTGCATGATCATCCAACGGTTTAAACATTCCAAATCTAAGAATTTATCTAGTATACTCACAAGAAAACATCTATGTTGTTCACAACTTCAAGTGATCATATCTCACTCATTTCTTAACTAAATTTTGTAATCTTTATATCAAAACGAAGCTTAGAACCTGAAATTTTAATCTGGAGAATTTCATAATTATTGGTTAGATTTACATTATGTAACAATTTAAGTAAAACTTTGCCTATTAGTGTTAGCCCAGAAATAATGGCCCAAGTTTTCCTTAAATTTTTACATAATGTATATCTAACCAATAATTATGATATTCTCCAGATTAAAAGTTTAGGTTCTAAGCTTCATTTTTATATAAAGATTACAAAATTTGGTTAAGAAATGAGTGAGATATGATCACTTGAAATTGTGAACAACATAGAGGTTTTCCTGCGAGTATACTAGATAAATGCTTAAATTTGGAATGTTTAAACCGTTGGATGATCGTGAAATTTTAATACCGAATAATAGACATAATATAGAACAACATTTATGAAGAAGTATATATGATAAAATGAGCATAAATATATTTTAAAAGGTTCCCAAGTTGGCTACCGGAAAAGTGATGGAAAGTGAGTCAGAAAAATAATTTTTTGGTATTACATCCCTAAAATACCCCTGAATTTAATGGAGAGAGGTTGTTTTAACGGAAAAAACTAACGGAGGTACTAAAGTGATAGACGGTGTAATAGTTCAATGACTAAAGTGATATTTTCGAAAGTTCAGTGACTAAAGTGTCAAATCTGGCAAAGTTCAGTGACCAAAGTGACCATTATCCCTATAAAATATATGAGTTGGAGTAGGGGTTAATAATAATTTGAAGCAATAAGAACTAAGAAGACCACGCCAATGACCAAAAACGTGGTCAAAGTTAATCAGCTAATCATCTCTAGCTAGTTCAACATCCAAAAGAGGCACATTTTTTCCATAGACTACTTGTTTTGACCAGACATTAGTCATTGTTAGTTTGTTAACCAAACTGAGATTAATTATTAAGACTCAAATTAATATTCCATCACTTTCCCTTTGTGATAGTTTAGTCACCAACCTCAAGTTTGTCCCTTACCAGATGGCCATGGCAAATGGCTACGAGTACTCTGACTTGGCTAGGGTTGTCATTTTCTGGATGCTTCAAGTTAGGTAGGTGTACGTGTTACTCATATTCTGTCCTCCATAGAGATGATGAGATGCATGCATGGTTTGTTTTTCTTAGGGCAACTCCAACCATGGGGTTCTAGGGTCTCAAAATCCCAATTTTGGGACTCCTTTTGTCTTTTAGCATCTCCAACCCAACACCAAAATAGAACTAGGCCCAAAATATTTGAGACTAGTCCCATATTTAGTCTAATTTCGGGTACTATTCCAAGTCCGGTCTCAAATTTGAGACGTGGGCCCAAGGCCAGCCACTTGCAATGTTCTGCCATACCCCTCACATGCCTTTCAGCGCCTGACATTCGTAGTCTCGCTACGAGACAAAAACAAGAAAAGGAATGAAGTTTACGCGCTAGACGCGCGAATGAGCATTGTTTGGGCAACCGACAAGCTATGCCCCACCCGCGTGAAGTGTTCTACTGACCGTTGCTTTGAATGCAACAGTCACAAGATCCAACGGCCCAGGGTTTCTGAAAATAAAGAATTAATTATCTAAAATTACAAAAACATTGCTTGGCACCTCCAAATGAGACTTTGGGTTGGAGATGGTAGAAGTACCATATGAATAGTAATAGGATGGGGTGCTATAATAGATTTGATATCCTCAAAATGGGATTTTGGGTCGGAGTTGCCCTTATAGCTGATGAACAAATACAAGTGGGTTGGATCCTGTGCTGCAAGTATGAGTATCCAAATCTTTTAGGAATACTTATTAACTTAAACAAGTTGGAGAATCTTAAACCAGTTTGGGTCCTATTGTCCCCAACACGTTTGGGTCATATACTCATATATATGCTTCTGTAGCAAAGCTCGGTGTACTAAACCCTAAGTAATATTAATATGCCACTTATGCAGAATTTTCTGACGTGGGATAAAAAAGATGAGTTGTAAAATATTAGGAATTCAACGAAAAGAGCAATCTTAATAACTTTTGAGCTACCTTAACTAAAAAAAAAAGATCAGAAGCTTGATAGAGTTGCTTTGGTTGGTGCAATGATAAGATTGATCATCTCGTCCTAGCTAGTCAATTTTGGATTTCAATGTACAGAGGAAGGCATAGATTTCAACGTGAAAGTCATAGAGATAGTACAAAGATAACATTCATCATCGGAGGCATGTACGTACGGTCAAAAGCCGCAGTTCTTGCAGGTCGCCAGGTCCCAGTAATTTAGGTTGAAATTGAAAAAAGTGAAGGTTGGTTGAAGAGTGTTGGCACTTACAGGACCTCAAACATCACTTTAAAGCACTCAACACCCCCAAACCTTCCTGCACCTTATTGCCCCCAACACGTTTGGGTCACAAGCTCCCGTGACGGAGCTCGGCGGACTAAACCCTAAGACTTGGTAATATTAAGTATGCCAATTATGCAAAGTTTGGCAATGTGGGATCAAAAACATGAGTTGTTAAATGTTACGAGGAATTCAATAATAAGAGCAACCGCAACATCATCATCCTCTTCAACGAACGGCTATGATTTCTAAATATCTCTTATGAATTGGTAACTAAAATAGGGGGTTATCTCAGCCACCGGAACCTCAATGCGGCGTTGTTGGTACACACTAAATCCTAGCCTATTAGAAGTAGGAATATGCATGAGAGCTTGATCACATTGAATTTCTTACTAGGGAAACAAAATAGTGTTTTTTTTTTTTAAATGATAGGACTGGTGGTCCAAGATAAAATCTCTAATTCTAAAATTCATAACTTACACGGCATGCTCTTATGGTTTCCTTGAGTTGGAATGTGTTATATGGGTAGAAGCTCTTGGCTAAATTTCAAGAGCAACACCAGCATACAGTACCATCAAGTGATGGAAGTCGAATTTTATGTAGCAACTCAAAATCAGATCAATACAAATATGGATCAAATCCCTGCAACAAGATTTACTTATGCCAATAATAGTTTCTTTCCTAGTGTCCATGATGGTTTTATCTCTGTAATTGATGGCTAAATTTCTGGAAAGTTATAGAGACCATATACGTACTTCTAACAGTAAACCAGTATGCATTAAAAGTAGCACAAACCCTCCCCATCAAAAACTCTCAAGTAATAGCAAAAACTGTAACTGTAAAGATGCATGTGTCCAGAAACACGGACAGGATCCTTACTGTACCAGCATGCAATTCAAGAGACAAATTTACGGTGGACAATAGACTTTGATCGTAGTGATGGAAGTTTCTTAACATGTCATTAGTATTGTAGCTGTATTCTAACTTTCTAAGGAAAGCATAAAATTCACAGACCAAAAAAGAGGAAAAGATAAAAGCGTGGCCAGCTTCTTGGAAACCAATTTCAGTATGCCTTAATGTGGTTCTGCTGATAAAGCATGAAATCATTCTATAAGGATCAATGTCTCTGCAGGATGTCCAACATTCCATACACCACAATGAATGGAAAATGTACATGCAGTGCAATTAGTTCACTTGCAGTTATAGCCTCATTTTCACTGGTGGGGCAAAATGCAGGACACAGGAAGATCAACTTTTCAGCCTGCTCGCTCAGTCCATATGAGGCAGATCCTGGTTATCCCCCAAGTAAACTTATCAAGTCCAAGAATGAAAATAATTATTTACAGCGCACTCCATGCATTTGTCTTTCCCACGCCTTTCTTCTCCATCATTTTTCTCACATTTACAGCTTCTTCCCACCTTCCAATGGAACTATACAGGTTGGAAAGCATTACATAGTAGCCATCATTTTGTGGATCAGATTCTATAGCATGCTTGGCAACTCTTACACCCAACTCAATTTCATTGTGAATCTTACAGGCACCTAACAGAGATCCCCACACACCACCATCGGGAGAAATGGGCATTGACATAACCAAATCTTCAGCTTCTTGCAGATTACCGGACCTTCCGAGAATATCTACCATACAAGCATAGTGCTTCAAATTTGGTTTTAAAAAAAAATCTTGCATTCTACCGAACAGATATCTCCCTTCTTCAACGAGCCCTGAATGATTACAGGCTGAGAGAAGAGCAAGGAATGTGAGTTCATTTGGTTTCACATTTGAATTTTCCATGTCATGAAAAATTTCTATAGCAGATTCTGCATGTCCGTGCATAGCATAACCTGAGATCATGACATTCCAAGAAATAGCATCCCTCTCGTTCATTGAGTTGAACAATTCTCTTGATTTCTCAAGCTGCCCACATTTTGCATACATATCAACCAATGCTGTGGCAACGGCTAAATTGATCTCTAGCCGTCTTTCCTTAACGTGACTGTGAACCTTCTCTCCTTCTTTAAGAGATGTGAGATGAGAGCAAGCTGAAAGCACCGTTACAAATGTTGCTGCATTGGGCTTCAAATTTTCTGCAATCATTTTATGAAATAGGACTATGGCCTCAGCAAATTTTCCATTGTGAGTGTAAGATGACATCAATGTGTTCCACGTTACAATGTCTCTACGTGTCCCACAAAAAATTCTCAATGAAAAGGTCAAATAACCACTTTTGCCATACATGTCTATGAGTGAATTGGCTACTGAGACATTATCATCCATCGAAACCTTAATCACGTAGCCATGAACTGATTGGCCAAGATGGATTGCCCCCAAATGGAAGCATGAACAAATCACAGACACCAAGCTACTAGAATCAGCTTCAATGCCTAACTGTTGCATCTTCCTAAAAATTTCTATACATTTTGTAGGCAGTCCCACGTTAGCATAGCCACAAATCATAGTATTACAAGACTTTTTGTCCTGCATTCCACTAAAAAGCTTCTCTGCAGGCATAAAAAACCCAAACTTGCAGTACAAGGATAATAGTTCACTCTGAACCATCTCGGTTGATCCATAATTTTGCCTTGTGATTATTCCAAGGAATGCTTTTCCTTCATTGATGGAATTTCTAAAACCTGAAAGCATGCAGCTGACAACAATTTCATCCGGAACAATATCACTATCCTGCATTTCCCAAAATAAACTTAAGCATTCTGCCATTAACCCAGATCTGGCATAAACACCGATAACTGACGTCCATGATAGAATATCTCTATTTCTTAATTCGCAAAAACAAAGGTAAGATTCACCAGGTGTCCCGCATCTGGAATACATGGACAAAATCACAGACTTCACAGCTTCTGAATACCCAATTCCACTTTTTACTACAAAACCATGTAAGCATCTACCTTCTCCTAAAGCTCCCAAATCCACACAAGCTTGAAGCCCAACTTCCATAGTTCTCAAATTTGGCCTCTCACCATCTCCACCGATCCTATGCATCTCACAAAGACACTCCAAACCCTTCTTACTCTCACCATTCTGCACATACCCAATTATAAGTGCAGTCCAACAAACCACATCTCTGTCAGTAATTTCATCGAACACCACAGATGCATCCCCCATTCGACCACATTTGGAATACATATACACAAAAGAAGACCCAAGTGCCGAATTACCGTCGAAAAGCCCGAGTTTTGAAGCCAGCCCATGAACATTCATGCCATGGTCTAGCAACGTTAACTCGGCGCAAGAAGCAACAACCATTGGAAGAGTGAATTGGTTAGGACCCAAATCCGAGCCTCGCATTTGGGAAAAGAAATCGAGGGCCTTGAAGTAATCCCCATTGGAGAAATGGGCTTTGATTATGGAGTTCCAAAGGAATGTGTCTTTGGGACGAACTAAATCGAACACTTTGGTGGAAGATGTGGCTTTGGTGAGAGACGCATAGAAAGAGATTAGTTTTGAGGCTATGAAGACGTTGTTTGAGTTTCCAGAGGTGATAATGAGAGCGTGGGATTGAGAGAGATACGGGAGAGTTGAAGTTTGGTGGGAGAGGAAAGATTCGATATGACAGTTAAGGTAGTTAGAAGCTGATTTCACAGAGAATGGAAAAGAGGAGGGAAAGCGTTTGAAGAGGGGTTTGTGAATGAACATGGGATCCTCTAACGCCCAAGTTTCTTCAGGCCTTCATCTCTTATTTGTATTCCGTTTTGGGAAAAAAATTTCGCAGCACATACACACGATACAATTTGAGCCATTTAAATTGAGTAATGTTGAGTTTTAAGATGATTTAGTTTGAATTATTAATAATTGTGACTTAAAATGCCTGATGAGATCAGTATATATAGTTGTTAAAATGATGATATGTTTCTCATTTCACTCTCATTATCCTTTCAACATTCTATCATGCCAAGTTTATTTTGTCTAAACTTTTTTAAGGCAAATTCACTAAATATATACTTTATCTTTGAACAAGTTAACAATCATTTTGTCTCCATATTTTCTAAGAGAATTGTAACAACAACTAGAACTACTCAATATTTTAATTAATATGTAGATATTCTACTCGAGACGACATAATGGGTGAAATGCAGCTCGATGCATTCTAGTCAATTCATATATGATCAAACGAATAGTTGAGAAACAAGCCCCAGCTTTCAAGTTTATTTTGTCTCAACTTCTTTGTAGTGATTCATTGAATTGAATCCTTTGTCTTTGTTCCATATAACAAATATTTTGTCTTCATATTTTCTAAGACAATTGTAACCACACCCACATTTTGTCTCCATACATGTCAATATCATTTGTTTCACAATTAAAATGGTTCAGTTTTTTTTTTTTAAATTTTCTGCTATGATACTCCTCTAGTCTTCTCCCAATTAAAATGGAGCTATGCCTTCTAGGAAATGCTACTTGTGTAAGGCAAAGTCTTCTAATTAAATAAAAGGGGCATTTTCGTTTGGTCCCTCCGAGACGAATTTCTTTGGATGCTAAAATGAATTGATGACAGGGGAGGAAAACGATGTAGTAATTGCTGTCGGAAAGGAAAATCGAAGGGAACTTCTAACAAGTATTTGGTTAGTGGGGAAATAATGAAGGAGCATGCCTTACATTTTGACTAAATGGTTGGAGAAGGTCCTACTACAATTAGGAAACGGGTGGTAAACCTGCATTAGAATTTGTTATGATTTAAAGACAGTCAAGTTTATTAATTGTGAGATGGGGTACACTTGAAGTTGTCGCCTTGACTCAAAGCTTGTGGAAAGTTGGGCAAAAGGAACTGTCTTGGGAATTAATCTTAATCAATTTTGCTTGGTGATAGGGTTCTACCAAAATTATGTTAATAATAAGTTATAATCCCACAAAAAATAGACATGATTTGAATTTCTCTAATAATAGATGAAATCCTAAGCTGGATTTTTCTTTTCTTGTTCTTGTGGCTCATTACTAGTGCTATCATATAACATCGATATTGTTCTCACATAACCACTTTGAAAAAAGATATGTATTGAGTTTTCTCACAAAAAAAATATTGGAAGTATTAGAGAAAAACTATTCGCTTTTATATTTTTATGTTGTTGTCTCTTTTTTAACGTATAACTTTCTTTCGTAACATTCTCGATTTGCATCGAGCCACAAAACTCCAACACAACTTTCACTTATGACATTACGCTATAAGCCTATCTATAAAACTTGCAGATACAACCATGAAAGAATGGGCAGCCATGTCGGGTGGCCAAAGATTGAGAGTACGAAGCTCTCGCATGCTGGAGACTGCATTTAGCTTTAAGCAATTCACAACCACTCGCTTCACTCTTCAATTATCTAGTTAGTTGACCAATAATAGTGAGGATAGTTGAACTTTTGACCATTAATTTTTTTAAATTAAGTTATTTTGTGAAATTTTACTATATCAGCTAAAATAACATGAAACTGGAATTTAATAAATAATCTCATTTAACTAGTTTTGTAAACCAGGTTGGGAACCCCCTAACCTTCGTTCGAATCACGAAGCTGTCAAAGTGGTCAGATATTGTGATGTAATGTACGGTCGAAATATTTCACATGCGTTGCAGCTAGAAAGTCTTTGAGATACCTTTACTAAAGTTTTTTTTAAAAACTAGTATTGTATGAAAACATACTCTACGTAGCTAAGATCTTGTGTCCTACAACAACTGCCTTCGTAAACTTAATTCCACCAATCTCTTATTAAAAAACAAAACAAAACAAAACAAAACGTACATATTTAATTGGAGTTAGTATTTTATTGAGCTGATCCATACTTGAGTCTCTCATGATACACAATGAATAAGAAATGAGAAATCAAAGTGCCACCAAAATCTTTGCCACATTCTCAAGATCCATGCTCATGTGGAATCATCCTTGCCCTCGCTGTCATGTGTTAATGACTTTGTGGGGTTTTCCACTCGAAAATTATTTTTCAGGTTTTGGGCATTAGATTAGTTATGTTGCACCATTTTCATTTTTGTAGTGCCTTGATCTAGTTAGTGGACACCAACTATCTTGCTCATATAGGAAAACGTTTTAGTGCTTAAAAGCATGTACTTGTAAACAAGACGTATTGGGGACCTTCCCTAGTTGAGCCTATTGCTAGAAGTAGCTAAGCTAGGTTAACTTTCAATTTAAGGAAATAATAGAAAATCGTTAATATTCTAACGAATGTTGGATTCGGTGACTACCCACTGCAATGTTGTATGAGTTTTGGTGAGCTCCTAATAAAAATTACAATATTTTTTGGTGGTCGTTTTGATCACTGGTGTTCAGGTGAACACTACTAAAGAAAATAAGATTTGCATCATAATTATAGATTTATTTTTGTTTGGTCAACTTCATGATCATTATTGATTGGTCAAAACTCACATAAAGAATTGTCAGGGAGATTAAAAATGGTAAAAGATGCATATTCACTCAAAAAAAAAAAACGAAACGGTAAAACGATGCAACAACTAAAACAATTGTCATTAGTAACTCTTCAACAGTTCAACGCCATGAAAATGATAAAAATGATGGGTCTTCTTCACCGTCTCTTGCCAAACAGACTTATCAGTTTCTCCACTGAGCCAACGACCATTAAAGACTTGCTTGGAGAAACCAGACGTTACAGAACCGAAGAAGCAGCCAGACCCAGACAGTAATAATTGTGAGTTTCTTTTTTATTCGCTGCACTAGAATATAAATCAACCACAAAAATGAAAAATGTTAATTAAATTGAAATATAAAAGAGGAACAAAAAAAGACGGAAGAGAAGCCTCTTTGACTCTTTTGAGTATATGTAGATTTGGCGATTTGCTGCTAAGCAGCTGTGCATGTTGGAACTGAAGTCTCTCTCTCCATTTCAGTCAGCTTGGGACTTGTGCAAGCAGCTCAATAGCTTTTGGGTTATCAGCTTTATTCAATTATCCAAAACCTCAACAATTTCTTGCTGATTCATCTTCAAAGGTACTTGCTTTCTTCTTCAGAATTATGTTTGGCTTTGGTTATATAGATGTAATTGGATGCTCCAGTTTGGTTTGGTTGCTGGGACAAACTGATGGGTTCATGGGGGTGGAAATGACAAGAATTTATATTTATAAACATGAAATCAGGGGACATGGGAATGGGAAACTTTTCCTGGAATTGAAAATTGCAGAATGGTGAGCTTTTATGTCTTGGTAATAATGGGCTTCTTTGCTTTTTATTAAATTTTCCATCTTTTTCATGCATTGATTTGATTTGTTTTGTGGGTTGAAGTGATTTTGTGTTTCGTTCAGTTTTGATTGGTTTAGACAAATAACAGAACATGATATAATATTGGAAAAAAAAAGTCTTCCTTATTATGCTACCCCAAAAAGTTTTACACATAGTGATTTCCCTTAAATTGTTTCTTCCCATATTACCTTTCCCTGACTGACTATTTTGGTAAGATGGCAATTGGCAAACCATAAAAGATCTTCGATATCAATTTGCCTCAAATGTGGTTCTAGTTTGGTTTCTACTATTTATCTGAACATTTAAATGACGGATTTATTATGCAGATATGACATCGATTAATGCTTTTATTGACCATGCATTTCTTTGCACGGATCAATGGTAATGTTGTTGAAGATGGAGCTACTATTTGCTGTTCTGGCACTTGCTAGCTTGCATTCTTTCGTATTGCCAGATGCACAAGGTACAATTGGGTGGTTTTGCGGCATTAGTTTTATTCAGACAGCATCTGGGCTGTGCTCTGCACAATTATATTCTGATTTTGTTTGAATATTTGTGTACTCATGATCATACGCTAGACTAAGGTTGGTGAGTTTAGTATTGTACGTTGCTATAGTTTATTTTACAATACTGTGACATTGAATGCAATTATAATCTCTTGATCTTGTTCCGCTCTCTCTCTTGCTGTCTCCGGTGTATTATAGAAAGATGAATCAGAGAGGTAGGGGACTATCTTGAGTGTTGGTATGGTGGAATGTGTTCAGTATCTTTTACTATCTTTGGTTGTCTTTGTTTTTCACTGTTTATGTAAACTAGTGGTACATTTCCGTTTCCGCATTTTCTTGGTTGGATGTTGGAATATCGGTGTTTTATTTTTCAGGAGACGCACTGTTTTCATTGAGGGCTTCATTGATTAGTTCATCTGATCAGCTCAAGGACTGGAATCAAAACCAAGTCAATCCATGCACTTGGTCAAATGTGAATTGTGACAGTAACAATAATGTCATTTCTGTGTAAGTAATTTGTCGTATGTGATAATGCATTGTAGCCAACAAATCACTATCTTTGTGGTTTATGCTATGCAAATTTATTCTTGCATAAATAAATGCCCTATTATTGGTCTTTGCTTACCTTTGTCATTTCCTGCAGAACATTGTCAAATATGGGATTACGTGGAACCTTATCCCCTAAAGTAGGAAACTTAAAAACTCTTCAAACACTGTAAGTAAGGAGACTACTAGTGCTGTTTCTGTAATCCTAATTTCCATATTCTAGTCATATCTCATTGTCTACCACTTATTGGAGACGGTGGAAACAAAATAGCTATAGTTTGACAGTTTTCTTTTAAGATATTTAATCTTCTATTTTTGTTGCTTTTACTAATATGTTTCATGCAACTTAGGGGCAACTGAAGAATAATGTCAGTGCCTCATTGGACACATAATGTATAATGTATCAGTGACTTGGGTTCTCTAGTTTATTATGAAAGTGAATTTATTTTCTCTCAATCTTCATCCTTTCTAAATCACTTGGTTTACTTAAGTAAGGTAATTTTAATCGAGTACAGTTGGACTTATTTCTTGATGATGATAATTAACTTTCTATATTTTAAGCCTTAAAGTTAACTCAACCAATCTTCTTACATATTAATAGTTTAAAAATCCTTATTGCAGCTAATTTGGTTACCTATGGCATATTTCCTTTGCCATCATTGATGATCCTATTCATTGATGATCCTATCATTTGTCTATTTTGGTCCAAAGAATAAGAAATATTGCACTCCATATGTCTCTGTCTATACATGTTGATTTCAGCCTCACTTATTCCGCTTGAATTAATTCACTCTTTTGCTTCATTCATTTCAAGTTGGCTATGGAACTTGTGTGTTGAAATGTGTTTGAGTCTGCCGATCCCATTTTAATAGGAAATTTACACAAATATTCCTAGTCTGAAAGGGATTACAGCAAATATGGTTGACTTGGGAAAACCCACATACAAGAGGAACTAAATGTAAACTTACTCTGTTTGGTGGTGGTGGTGGGGGGGGGTTTGGGTTAACACTTGACACTTGTCAGCCTCCCACTTTTCTTTTCGATTCCCACAACTTCTTTGGAATCAGGTCTTCTTATCTTCTCCTTTTATGTATATATTTTCCAACCAAACCAAAAGAGTATCTAACCAGAAAGCTGATTTCCATGTGGAACTAGTTACTTACTTAGAAAATGATGAAAATTTGACTATAATAGGGTTTAGTGAATTCAAAGCCTGTGCATGAGGTACTAAGTGAATAAAAGAAAAATAACTTTTTGATTACTTTAGGACTTGCATGAGGTACTCAGAGAATGAAGGAAAAAAAACTTTTGGATTAGTTTGGTACAGGACCAAAAAAGAAAGACGATACAAATTGCAAAACCCCGCATTAATACCATTACTTTGTATGAAATCGCTGTGGTGTGCATTACCATTTTCATTAACAGTGGAGAGAAAAATCCATTAGGATGTAAGCGTATAGACAGTAGATGACTCAAAGCACGATAAAGAACTTCACTTGTGTTTTGTACATATTGATAAAGTTATGCATTCTGCATCAGCTTAAGATGAATTGATTTGGAGGTGACTTTTTATTCACCAAGACAATTGTGGACATCGTCAAAAAACTATTCTTGTTTTTGTTTTTAGGTAACACTGAGTTCTTTAAGCTGCGCGTGCCATATGCTTATAGTATATGTGTACATTCTTATAAAGTCTGTTAATGTTGCAGTACATTGCAAGGAAATGGAATAACTGGTGAGATACCAAAAGAGTTTGGAAATCTGATAAGTTTGGCCACCTTGAATTTGGAAAATAATAATTTAACTGGTGAAATACCATCTTCCCTTGGTAATCTGAAGAAGCTTCAATTCTTGTAAGTTTTTGCATTCACATTTCTTTTAAGTTTTCAGCAATATTTTCTCTCTGCATCTTCCTTGATTGGTATTTGACGGTGCTTTCATGATTATGCGAACAGGACTTTGAGTCAAAATAATTTGAGCGGGAGCATCCCAGATTCACTTTCAAGTCTTTCAACTTTGATTAATCTGTATGTTATCATATCTTGTCTCATATGATATGAGAATTCGGATTTACTCATTCAATTATACTAAGAGACTAAGTTTTATTTTTCAGCATTTGGAATTCTGAAAATTTATATCTTAAGTTGTATGCATAGCCTCATGTCTTCAGTATTTGATGGTGTACTGGGAACTGTCTTTGCAGTCAGCTTGCTTCCAATGCTCTCAGTGGTCAAATACCTGATCAGTTATTTCGTGTTCCGAAATACAAGTATGAATAACATTTTAATGATATCATTTCAATTTCTGACAAAATCTGACTGCATCTGTGTGTGTGTGTGTCTACTCAGACGCACATACGTTTCTCAGGAAGATTATTGATTTGATTTGATTTGTGTTGCTTGTTGCTGGTTGCAGTTTTACAGGAAACAACCTAAACTGTGGCATAAATCTTCCTCACCATTGTGCATCCGATACTGATTCTTCTGGTAATGGGGTTATATTAATCATATCGGAAATTGAATGATTCACTTTACTCTTTCTTTTAACGAGCTAACTGCTCAGGGTTTCCCACTTGTGACAGGCTCTTCAAATAAGCCAAAGCTTGGAATTATAGTTGGAGTTGTTGGAGGTCTCATCATTTTACTTTTTGGAGGTTTGCTTTACATTATCTGCAAGCGTAGACACAAAGGCTACAAGCGTGAAGTTTTTGTAGATGTTGCAGGTTTGTTTTGCTTTCTAGTTATAGAACTTATGTAAAATTGAGGGCTATGCTTGATCTTTCCATTGCTGGTAAAACTTGCATTACCTGGAAGGTGGAAAAAGTACCATGGGCTAGTAAAACTTGCTTTTGTGTCTGCCATCTTGTATCTTTCCATTTCATTTCTCTTTCAGACTCAAAATGTGCTGTTCTTTTAGCTATATATCCCGGATATAAGTTTTCATAAGTTTTCTTTGTATAATGTTGATGTTAGCAGTTTTTTGATCTGGGAAACCTAAAATTGCATAGTTCTAGATTCTATATATTATCTCATGCATTCTTGTTGGGCAAACTTTATACCAACAACAATAGGTAACCAACTGATGGGACCTTCAGTTGCACTTTAACAGACACCAGCACACTCAATTGGTTATATTTCAGTTGACTCAATAAGATTACTTTTTTGTCAAACAAATTATGGTTATTAATCAGTGTCTCATAGCTGTAACTGAAGTTAAATTAGAAGTTCGGCTTTGTCTTGCTTTGATTCTTGAATCGTTGATGCATTTTCTTTTGTTTTTAAAATCCCGTTTTTTACTTCTGGCCCAGGTGAAGTTGACCGAAGGATTGCATTTGGTCAATTGAAAAGATTTTCGTGGAGGGAATTGCAGCTAGCTACAGAGAATTTCAATGAGAAAAATGTTCTAGGACAGGGTGGTTTTGGAAAAGTCTATAAAGGAGTGTTATCTGATACCACAAAAATTGCTGTTAAACGGCTCACCGATTATGAGAGTCCTGGGGGAGAGTCAGCTTTTCAGCGTGAAGTTGAAATGATAAGTGTAGCTGTTCACAGGAATCTATTACGACTGATTGGATTTTGCACAACCCCAACAGAACGCCTTTTGGTGTATCCCTTCATGCAAAATTTAAGTGTAGCCTATCGTTTACGAGGTATAGCCCTTTTAAATCGTGTATACCATCTCTAATGTGTGTTGTATTTTTATTTGGGGTTATTAGGCGCCATCACCATAGATGTGATTTCATGGTTTTCAGAGTTGATATTAGTGTCTTCTCCCTTCAGTTTGATATGAATAGGCGATTAGCTAAGACAGTTTAAACTGATTCATGCTGTTGTAGTTGCAGTTGAAATCATCTTTAGATTGCAGATTGGCTAGAATTCTTGCGTGAGTTGGAGTTTATTCATTATGTCTACTGGCCTTTGGAATGATATTTATCTGGCTTAAAAATTGCAGAAATTAAACCGGGGGAGGCTGTATTGGATTGGCCTACAAGAAAGAGGGTGGCTTTAGGCACAGCCCGTGGCTTAGAGTACCTACATGAACATTGTAATCCTAAGATCATTCATCGAGATGTTAAGGCGGCTAATGTATTACTTGATGAAGATTTTGAAGCAGTTGTTGGTGACTTTGGCTTGGCAAAGTTGGTTGATGTTAGAAAGACTAACGTGACAACTCAAGTTCGTGGGACAATGGGTCACATAGCACCTGAATACTTGTCTACTGGGAAGTCATCAGAAAGGACAGATGTTTTTGGCTATGGAATTATGCTTTTGGAGCTTGTAACAGGACAGCGGGCGATTGATTTTTCACGCTTGGAAGAAGAAGATGATGTATTGTTGCTTGACCATGTAAGACACATCTCTCTGTCTTTGTCTATCTGTCTCTCTCTCCAAAGTTTGACTTTATATGAGTATGTTTAGGTTGAAGATGTAAGTTGAACATGCCTTTTACTACATTCCATATCTACGATTGGACCAACTAGAACGAACACTTATAAAGGGGAGGGACATCTCCATTTGTTCTGCTATTTTCAGATATTTCTTACCGTAATTATGTTATCCAAAATTGTGGAATTATAATTTGAATTTGGAAATGAAAATTATGCTCTCTGCTAATGGACGCCCGATGCTAAGACATGATCATACTGTTGTAAAAATATATTATAATGCTAGAGAAGGGGTTTATTAATTACCTTATGACGAATATATGTTTCAGAGTTATCTTGAAAGGTGTTTGTAGTTGTATGGTGAAAGATTATTGCATCTTCTAATTAGGTTTGGTATGGCAAAATGTAACTTTTGCTTCTACAATATATAATTTTGCTTTTGAAGAACATGGGGTGACTTTTTCACTGAATACATACATATATTCCCATGAGTTTGTGCTCACTGTGCTAACTTTATTACTTCTCGGCTCCTGCTGAAGGTCAAGAAGTTGGAAAGGGAAAAAAGACTGGATGCTATTGTAGATGGAAATCTGGATAGTAGTTACAACATCCAAGAGGTAGAAATGATGATCCAAGTTGCACTACTTTGTACCCAAGGATCCCCTGAAGATCGCCCATTAATGTCGGAGGTGGTACGTATGCTAGAAGGAGAGGGTCTGGCTGAGCGGTGGGAAGAATGGCAGAATGTGGAAGTTACTCGCAGGCAAGAGTATGAAAGACTACAAAGGAGATTCGATTGGGGAGAAGACTCAGTTTATAACCAGGATGCTATCGAGTTATCTGGTGGACGATGAGGTAATTAATTTACTTGAACTCGTTTCCTCTTACACCATGAGCATGTAATATGCTTTTTGGTAGGGCTAGCTTGATTAAATCGGAATGAAGTTTACCCCAGTTTACAGTACTATGACTTGCATATTGTTGATCAAACATAGTTGGAATTTAATATCTATTTGAAGCTGAAAGAGAAAAAGGGAAAGGGGTTTGGAAAAAGTTAATCTAAAATGTGTCCCCATGCTGCGATCTGCATTGCAACTTTTGATACATCATAGCATGCAAAGCTAGTACATAAATGGTATGTCCGTAGTGTATGTGTAATCACAGAGTTGTTATTTTAACAGAGTAAGACAGTACCATTTCTAATTTTGTTTAAGAACTCTTATCTCAAATAAATCAGTACCATTTCCAGTCATCAATATAAGCAGCTAGCAAATACTTGTGTCTTTACATAGCAAAATAGAACCAAAACACTTAGTCCTCAGATAGCGTCACCAATTAAACACACCAAGGAAAACATGGAGCGATTGATGCTGTTGCTCAAGCTCATTAAATTACTTCCCTGCAATCTTGTTTAACGACAGAAATTTCAGGTGGCATTTGATTGAGGAACTCAGGCCAAGTTTCCATATTTGTCTTCACCTGCAGATTTTCTACCACCAACATGTTCTTCTCATTCCTTTCCCTTCCGTTGTTGGAGTTTTGCTCAGCCAGAAGATACTGGGGTGTATGATCTTCGTCTCTTCCTTCCATCTCTTCATGGTTGATGCGACACTTCTTATAGTCTGCACCTGCCATCGCTAAAGCTTCAATCGACATGGCTTCACCTCTGTGTGTCTCTGTAATGAATCTTTAGGCTCTGTTTGAATTTGAGAGAAATTGTCAGTACCCTGAAGAAAAATCAGGAAGAGTTTATATACATATACAGTCTATCCTTCTTCAAAATCTGTGGTCCGCTATTCATATGTGGTATTAGTGTGGTACCAACCCCTTTGTGTAAAAACCGCTCACAGGTTTCATGTACAAAGCTTACATTTGTTATATCTGTGATCTCAACTACTCTATCTGTTCTCATCAGAGAAAACTACTCTATCTGCCTTTTTTAATCACTACAATTTGATCTAAGAATCATGAATAGGATAGTTGTTTGCAATAAATGTTACTCTAATCGGTAAGATATGAAATTTGATTGTGGCAGTTTCATCAATTCATCTAAAGGTCCTTTTTTATTTTGAAGATGTTAAAGGTATATATATATACATGTGAACACATGTGATAAAGTTCAGTTAGTTTCATTAGGTAGGTGTGGATGCACATTACTTTTGTAAATTAGGAAATAGACTTCTTTTTTTTATAGTCCAAAGATGATAGTAAGAATCATGAATCATAATTGCCCATTTCAACATCACTTCACAGACTCATGCAAATGGATACTTGTATATTGCTTGCTCTGTTCGGTTCATAACAACTCAGATTGAAATGACGAGATGAAATATTCGGATTGGAAACTTACCATGATGAAGGTTGTTATCCAATTAGACGTAAAGGGTGTAAACACAAGCCTCTTAACATGCTCCACTGATCTCTGATAATGTTACTCCTAGCTACTATGCATTTGCAACCGCTCCTATTTCTGTTATCACTCGCATTGCTTATTTGCCTTCTTCGGCGGTTTGTTAACAATTCTGGTTATGTTTTCCTACTTAAGTTCTGGGCTTAAGTAAGGCTGGACCTGAGATTTTGAGGGCCTGAGGCGAATCATGAAAATGAGTCTCCATGTATTATAGTAAAATAAAAAATCACCAAAAGGAGCCAAAAGAAAAAAATAAAATAAAAAACAAACAAAGAAGAAGAGAAAACAAGAAAAATAATTTTAGCCAAAAGGGAAAAACCAAGAAGGATAATTGGACCCTAAACCATTGTTAAGAGTAGATACACCCCCAATCATTGTGCTAAACTACCAACACATTTTTTTGGGTCAAATACATTAGAGTATCTTTAGTGAGGCTAGCTATTTTTTAACCAAGTTTTATCTAAAATAGCTAAAAACTTATTTTGGCTAACCAATTTGAAAATACATCCCCACCAGTCCACAAAAATAATAGAGTCTCCTCTCGTTCTCTATGTTTATGAGCCATGCAAAAACGATATAGTTGTTAGAGAGTAGAGAATCTCACATAAAAAACGTGACAAAAGAAAATATAACTTATAAGTGAGTGATTTACTCTCAATTATCTCGAGGCTTTTTGTCAGACTACGTTTGTCACTATTGCATGTAATTAAGTTAGGACAATATCAGTAATCACACTTGTCATTGTTTAACAATAATTAGGTGGTTGGTTTCAGACACGAATACACAATATTGACACTTCCTAAATTCTACCATTTACCTACAATTTGGATCGATTAGTTACAGTACCATTTGTATGGACTAACACAACTTAATTGGTTACCGAAACGATCCATTCAAACTTTACTGGAGTATTTGACTCCATAAAGCTCTCATGCTACAAGCCTACAACGTTATCTGAATACATTTGTTGATGAACATTTCATTGAAAGACATACAATCTCATTCATGGAAGCAACAGCCTTTGCCCATGCCCTCATCCTTGCTTTCATCTCTTCCTCCACGGCCGCCATTTTAGTATCTGTTTTACCATCTGTATTACTCTGAACTCCAAAGCTTAAGCTTTGCTCGGCTAGAAGATACGGCGGTGGCTGTTCCGAAGCACTATACTCCAACTCTTCAAGATCGATCCCGAACTTCGTATAGTCCATACCTGCCATTGCAAAAGCTTCAACCGACATATTTTTTTTCAAGAATGCTAGGCTTTTTCTGCTGCAAGTGATTTGATTCCGACGAGTAGTTATTAATGGACAACATTTATATTTATATGCATTAGTAGTACAAGGAAAGACACAGGTACTTCATGCTCGAAAAGAAAGAGAAGCTTCTGTCACTGCATATGTCATACCATTATATGCAATTAATCTCAATGTTCTTGCAATTCCCGTGACCAGAAATGTCCATAGTCCTGATATATATAACAAAACATAGAATTTTAAACATGTTTTTGCATCCCAAATTGTTGAGAATTGGTCCAAAGGTTCCATACAAGTACTTCAGTTGATCAAAGCGACTACGATTTTGGTCATTACCTTGTTTGGACCAGAAAAATCAAACAGGGCTGGTACGTACCTTTTTTTTTTGTCTGAATTTCTTTCTTATCTTGGTGAGAGAATGTTAAAAATTTAAGAAAATAAGGAAAGAAAAAAAAATGATAAGCTTAATTGATGAGGCTGACGTGTAATTTTGAATGGTGAATTTGATGAAATTTGGTAAAAAAAAATAATGACGATTGAGATTGAGTCATTGACAACATTAAAAAAGAAAAGAAAAAAGGACACAGTGATCAACTAAATTGATTGAATATGTATGTAACACGAACTTCAAATTGAAACCTATTGTTTTAGAGGAATTGGCATGGGTACTGAGCCAGGGGTTTAGTATAATTTTCCTTACCTCCTAAGAATTGGAAAGAAGATAACTCTAGGCTTTAGTAGATCGAATTAGTGGGTTCAGTAGACTATATAGTAGGTTTAGTACAGCTCCACTCGCATGTGCATTTAGCTCATTGAGCTGAGCTTGATAAACACCCTTCCAACTTTAGTATTGCAGAGCTTGCACTTGATAAGTAAATAGCATTCGATTTAAACTTGGACAATTTACACCGTTAATTTTAGCCTAGGTCCTGGAGGTTTTGTTTTTGATTTTTCTATAAGGTGGGTGACCAATTAAGAAATGGGTATGAACTGTAAGTACGTAGTACTCCAAAAAAAAAAACAACGTCATTCATGCATGTCCTTTTTTTTTCTTTTTTTTTAAGATATGCAGTAAATGAGTGAAGGGAGAACTAGCTTGCATTCGTATTTATATGTAAGCTGAGTTAATTTATTCACTAATGCAATCCAACACATAATATATGGTTTATCATCAAATCTTTAATCCACGGTAAACTTCACTTGAACATGCAATCATATATTGATATATGCATATACAAACTCAGAGGATTTGAATACCCACAGACAAAAGGCAACAGTATGATGTCAAAAAATCAGATTGCTGGACACATTAGTGGGGACTATACATCTTCAGCTCAGGATCGATATCGGCTTTGAAATCTTCAGTAGTACGTCTAGCGTATCCAGGCTTCCATCATATTGCTGATTTTAACCCACATTTCCTTGATGTGTTCTCCTCCTTCTCTGGTTGATTCTTCTTTCTTTCCATAATCGATCTGCTTCCTCTTTTCCTTGTTCGTCTTCGTCTTCTTCTTCTTCTTCTTCTTCGGCTAGTAAATGGGGTGGACACAACTGCAAGTCTCTGCGCTCCCATTCTTCAAGATCTATGGCAATGGAAAAGCAATCTGTGCCAGCCATAGCCAAAGCTTCTAACGAGACAGACATGATACTATTCTCGCTGTTTTGGTATTCTCTAGACTCTTTGAAAGTGGCAGCTGCAATTTAATTGTTTTGATAATGAGCTGATGATCACTTGCACGACAATTATTCACACACACACACACACACACACACACACACACACCCAATATATATATATATATATATATATATATATATCTCATCAAGAAGAGGCGTATGGGTTTCTCTGATCGATCTCATGAAAAACATTCAAAGAGGGAAACAGAATATGATTCTTTAAAGAGGATATGTTCTTGTGAAGTCTTATGAGTAATGGGCTGGCTAGCTAGCCAGGTCAGACATCGTGATGTACTAATGGATCAGAACAATGATGTAAGCTTGTTACGTATAGCTAGCTACCTTGACCTTTAGTCAGTTGATTTACTGATGAAAGCAATGATTTCATAAAACGTACACCTACTTGTTAATTAGAAAAGTCTCCATCACTTTTATTATAACAGTAACGTACAAAAATCAAAGTTCTGAGTAATTTGGCGAGATTAGTTTTTCCATAAAAGACCAAAGTATGAGCCTAATACATAAACTGTAGTTTATAGATCAAAGCAACAAAATTCATATAGGGAGAATGATCACTTTGGTCACTGAACTTTGCCAGATTTGACACTTTAGTCACTGAACTTTCGAAAATATCACTTTAGTTACTGAACTATTACACCGTCTATCACTTTAGTATATCCGTTAGTTTTTTCCGTTAAAACGACATTTCTCCATTAAATTCAGGGGTATTTTAGGAATGTAAGACCAAAAAATCATTTCTCTGACTTGATTATGTACTTTTGAACTTGCAATTATTGCAAACATCTTTTTAAATTTCATATGCAGTGATTTTGTTTACATTTGTTATGAATTGTTTGCATTCAAAATAGTGAATGTTGATCTCAAAATGCCCTAAACGGGTGGGTAGACAAAAATGAGTGAAATCCTCTTTGAGATTTTTGATTGCGTAGACAAAAATGGATGAAATCCGATGGAAATTTAGTAAAAAATGGACAGATATTTGGGTTGATAGAAAGTGAGTCAAAAAATTGATTTTGTTGTCGTATATCCCTAAAATACCCCTGAAATTAACGGAGAAATGTCATTTTAACGAAAAAAACTAACGGAAGTACTAAAGTGATAGTCAGTGTAATAGTTCAGTGACTAAAATGATATTTTCGAAAGTTCAGTGATCAAAGTGTCAAATCTGGCAAAGTTCAATGACTAAAGTGACTATTCTCTCATTCATATATTGCAAACAACATCGATCAACTCAAGGACATATGAATACTAACCTGGTGAAGCCATTGTTGTCAAGATTAAGACTTCTACGATGCGCAAACTCTTAATGCAATCGCTCTATGCGGCAAGAATGAATTGCTAGTAATTTGTTAGAGTGTGGATCTAAGCCTTATATGGGCGCTTGCCAACCGAGACCCTTCTTTAGATAAAAGAGATCGACCCAGTAGCTAGCAATCCCATACATGAACTACAGGGCTTGCTTAGCAGTCAAGTATGTGCAAATATATGAATTTTGTATTAGAATTGGTTTCCAGTCCATTTGCAACAAAGATTCTATGTTAAACAAGGACATTGTATTAGAATCACATTACATGCAATCGGATATCCTTGTTCTGCAAGTTTATGACATTTGTTTCGACTTAAAGTAAACTACGACAATTATGGGAACGTCTTGAGTGTTTGGGTACCGGTGCTTTGGATTTTTTAAGACCTCACTTAGAAGGGGCAAGATGAAAATTTACAGATCCAACGATCCAGATTAATTATTGCTGACATGCCTAATCACTAGTGCTTTGGGTATTGTAGAATTTTCCCAATTATGTCCAAACTCTTCACAAAATGTCCTCACTCGTATGTATATATTTACTAGGGTGTATGATCTTCGTCTCTTCCTTCCTTCTCTTCGAGGTTAATGTGCCTACTCCTACTTTAGCCATGTGTTCTCCTTTTGAAAAATTGTACCATAAAGTCCCTAATCTTGAAATTCTTAGGGTGTTTGGTTGTGACTGCTACCCCTTGTTAACACCTTATAGGGCAAACAAATTGCAACCGAAAACTGCAAAATGTGTTTTCATTGGGTTTGCTGCTGGATACAAAGGTTATATCTGTTACCATGTAGCCACCAAGAAGCTCATTATTTCCAGACATGTATTCTTTAATGAACAAGAGTTTCCTTTTGCGGCTCTCACCATCAGGTCATCAGTTCAGTCAGCTACAAGTGCAAGTTCTTCAGCAACAGCGCAGTCAACTCCTATACATCCTTGTTTCACTCTCACTCAGTCTCCTGTGCAGCAGTCCACCCTTATTCCTCACACTTCATCAACGCCATCCTCAGGTCCGGTTTCTTTGCCTTCTGCTTATGCTAATTCAGTTATTCCACCTAGTATTTCTGATGTTGATAACTCTCCACCTATTGACACCTGTGATACTGGACTTGTCAATAGTCCTGCTTCCCCTCCTGTGTTTGATCCTACTGTGCACACTTCTATTGTTTTTAATGAGAATAAAGGTCAAGTGGCGGTTAATTCAGAAGCTGGTTGTGGAATATCTGTTTCTTTGAATTGTTCCCCCACCAGGCCTACAAGTCAAATCTCAGAAGCCAATATTCTCAATCCAGTTGAAGGTCTTACTAATACTGTTGTCAATGAGCATTCTATGCTTACTCGGGCCAAAAGAGGTATTCATCAGAAAAAAATGTTTTCTTTCTGTGGCTTCATATCCTAGTGGTCATGACTCTTTGGCTTCTACTGTTGAACCTTACAATTACAAAACTGCTCTTAAGATTCCTGAATGGAGGCAAGCCATGCAAGAAGAGTATGATGCTCTTATCCATCAGAAAACTTGGACCTTGGTTGCATTACCTCCAGGTAAAAATCTGGTTTCTTGCAAGTGGATTTTTAAGATTAAACGACATGCCGATGGATCCATTGCTAGACATAAAGCACGTTTGGTGGCTCGAGGGTTTAGTCAAGAGTATGGAATTGATTATGAAGAAACTTTTTCCCCAGTTGTGAGGCACACTACTGTTCGATTAATTCTTGGTTTGGCTGCTTCTTCTAACTGGAGTCTTCATCAAATGGACGTCAAAAATGCATTTTTGCATGGTGTTCTTAATGAAGAAGTCTATATGATTCAACCCAGTGGTTTTGAAGATGCTCAATTCCCTACACATGTCTGCAAGCTAGATAAGTCACTATATGGTCTTAAGCAAGCTCCCAGGGCATGGAATGATCGTTTTACTAGTTTTTTACCGACTGTTGGGTTTCATGCTTCATATGCTGATCCTTCATTATTTGTCAAAATTTCTGGATCCGCTAGAGTTTATTTGCTACTATATGTTGATGACATTATCATGACTGGGGACAGTGAAGAGCTTATTATTGAAGTCAAGGCTGCTTTACAAAATGAGTTTGATATGAAGGATTTAGGTCCTCTTCATTATTTTCTGGGATTGGAAATCACCTATTTGCAGAATGGTTTATTTGTCTCTCAACATAAGTATGCAAAGGACTTAGTACATAAAGCTGGTTTAGATGCTTGCCACACTCATCTTACTCCCTGTCAATCTGGTTTGAAGCTGTATTCCGAGGAAGGTAATCCTCTTTCTACATCTGAGATTGCTCAGTTCAGAAGCTTAGTCGGCTGTTTACAATATTTGACTTTCACTCGACCAGACATAGCCTATAGTGTGAATGCAGTATGTCAGTTCTTACACAAGCCTACAGCTCTTCATTTTAATGCTGCAAAACGCATCTTAAGGTACATTAAGGGTTCTCTTGATCATGGTCTTATTTTCAGAAGACATGCTTCTTATACAAAACATGTCAAGATGAAGGCTCAATTACAAGCATACTGTGATGCCGACTGGGCTGGAGATCCGAATGATCGGAAATCCACAACTGGTTTTATCATTTTGCTTAATGGTGCACCTGTGTCTTGGTGTAGTAAGAAACAGAATGCTGTTTCTAGGTCCTCTACTGAAGCAGAATACCGCAGTATGGCCGACACAACTTCAGAAATTCAATGGTTAGTACACCTGCTTCATGATTTGCACGTTGAACTAGAAACAGTACCTATAATGCATTGTGATAATATCTCCGCTATTGCTTTGGCCACCAATCCTGTGCACCATTCCAAGCTTAAACATATTGAGGTTGACGTCCATTTTACAAGAAATCAGGTTAAAGCTGGTACTCTAAGACTTCAGTTCATCAGTTCTAGAGAGCAACTTGCTGATCTCTTTACTAAGGGACTGTGTTCACCACAGCACTCATACTTATGCAGCAGCTTGATGTTAGGTCCCCTACATCAGGCTGAGGGAGGGTGTCAACTGTACTCATCAAATGGACCTAAAGATGAAGACCAAGACTGTCACGAGCCCTTTGATACTGGCCCTTAAAGTGTCTCAGCCCAGCAATGTATTTATTCTGTTATTACTGAAGTTAGTGAGAAGTTAAGCTTGACACGTGTTATGTAGCTAGTGGTTCTGTTAAGATTGATAGGAGAGTATATACTTGGCTGTAACTATCTTTTCATTAATCTCAGATCAGATCTTTTTCCTCTCTTGTCCTCGTGTTCTCTCTCAATTCTCTCTGCTTCCTTAGCTAGCTAACAACTTCTTATAGTCTGCACCTGCCATCGCTAAAGCTTCAATCGACATGGCTTCACCTCTGTGTGTTTCTATAATGAATCTTTAGGCTCTGTTTGAATTTGAGAGAAATTGTCAGTACCCTGAAGAAAAATCTGGACGAGTTTATATACATATACAGTCGATCCTTCTTCAAAATCTGTGGTCCGCTGTTCATATGTGGTATTAGTGTTGTACCAACCCCTTTGTGTAAAAACCGCTCACAGGTTTCATGTACAAAACCTACATTTGTTATATCTGTGATCTCAACTACTCTATCTGCCTTTTTTAATTACTACAATTTGATCTACGAAACATAAATATATAGGATAGTTGTTTGCAACAAATGTTACTCTAATCAGTAAGATATGAAATTTGATTCTGGTAGTTTCATCTAAAGGTCCTTTTTACTTTGAAGATGTTAAAAAGGCATATATATTCATGTGAATACATGTGATAAAAGTTCAGTTAGCTTCATTAGGTAGGTGTGGATGCACATTACTTTTGTAAATTAGGAAATAGACATTTTTTTATAGTCCAAAGATGATAGTAAGAATCATGAACCAGAATTGCCCATTTCAACGTCACTTCACAGACTCGTGCAAATAGATACTTGTTTATTGCTTGCTCTGTTCGGTTCATAACAACTCAGATTGAAATGACGAGATGAGATATTCGGATTGGAAACTTACCAAGATGAAGGTTGTTATCCAATTAGAACCTTAAGGGTATAAACACAAGCCTCTTAACCAACCCGTCCTCTTAACATGCTCCACTGATCACTGATAATGTTACTCCTAGCTACTATGCATTTGCATCCACTCCTATATCTGTTATCACTCGCATTAATGCTTATTCGCCTTCGGCAGTTTGTTAACAATTCTGGTTATGTTTTCCTACTTTAGTCCTGGGTTTAAGTAGGGTTGGACCTGAGATTTTGAGGGCCTGAGGTGATCATGAAAATGAGTCTCCATATGTTATAATAAATAAAAAATTCAGCCGAAAGGAGCCAAAAGAAAAAAAGAAGAAGAGAAAACAAGAAAAATAATTTTTAGCCAAAAGGGAAAAACCAAGAAGGATAATTGGACCATAAACCATTGGTTTTTTTACCATAGTTAGGGTATCCCAAAGGCTTCCTAGGATCAAGGATTAATTCCTACAATGCATGTGAAATGCTCTGACTGTACATTGTCTGGCCACTTTGATAACTTCGTGAATCGAACGTGGGTAGGGGAGTTCTCAACCTGGACGCTGATCCACTAGGCCACTTGCAATGGTTCAAACCATTGTTAAGAGTAGATACACCCCAAATCATTGTGCTAAACTACCAACATATTTTTTTATTTTGGTGAATACATTTAAGGTATACATTAGAGTATCTTTAGTGAGGCTAACAATTTTTTTAACCAAATTTTAGCTAAAATAGCTAAAAATATATTTTGGTTAACCAATTTGAAAATACATCACAAAAAATTCGATAATATCGCTGAAATATCAAGGATATTTTCATTTTTTTGCTTTCCCGATATTTTAGGAGCGTACCCAGAGAATTTCATTCGAATTTTCTAAAATATCGGGATATATTGCGAAATTTTGGAAAATGTCCGATATTTACCGATAATGCCACTCGGCTCCAGAAAAAGCTTTTGAAAAAAGCATCCGAATATTGTTGGAAGCAAGGCTCGAACATGTTCCCTCGAGGGAACAACCCAGCGGCCCAACCAATCCAGCTAATTGGTTCCTTCTTCTTCTTCTTTTGAGAAATGCAGAAATTTTATTAATCAAGTGAAGATTCACTACACCATAAACCCTTATCTATAGCGTCCGAAAAACGCTATAGTAGGATCTGATAGCGCTTTAGTAAACGTTGTGTCTGCCGTCTCATACCCTTCCAAAGTCATCTTCTGCAGCAATGAACCATAAAGATATAATTATGCGATAGGTTGACCTGGAGGAAATCCGATCATAACATATATTTTTAAAGTAACCAAAAAATCATATCAACACAATTACTTACAAAGCAATATCATCAGTGAGAGTTCTCCAATTCTCACGATCAGCTCTCATAGTAGTTCACCAATCTTAACCCAAAACAACAAGACAAACAATACTTGAGCAGCCAAAGTCAGATTAACAATCTCCCTTGAACCAGAAAAACAACTCAAACTCATAACTATATAAACATAAAAGCATATGCAAAACTAAATTCGTATATATATATATATATATGTATATATTATATACATGCATAAGATTGCCCGATAAGGAAAGAACCAAAATCAAACTCTTTCAATATATATTATATCTAACAAAATTAAACTCTTTCGATAAGACGATAAGAATGCCTCATTCATATATGCTGCATAAGATTAAGGATAGAACCAAAATTAAACTATTTCGATTGATAAATAAGAAAACACAAATGTATCTAAAACCACTCACAATTTAAACAACTAGATTCCTTAAGAAAAGAGAAAAGAGGAGATTGTCCAACAATAGAATACAAAGCTCTTTCATAATTAAAAAAAAATTAGATAAAGAGCTTGTTAACCTGAATAGTAAGCTCATCAGAAAGCTCCCAGATCATGATTGTTGGATCATGAAAAGAAAAAACCATGAAACCTGCACCAAGATAATTTTATGACAGAGTCATTTCTAGACGTAGAAATAAGAAAGTGCCAACTAAAATATGATAAGAACCAGAATTGAACAAAACCCACAAATTACTAGTACCAAAATTAAACCCTTTCAATTGACAGATAAGAACCTTGCCAAAAAAAATTTGACAGATAAGAAAACTCAAATGTATCTAAAGTTCTAAACCACTCTCAATTTAAACAATTAGATTCCTTAAAAACCCTTATATCAGGGAATAAGATTGTCCAACCACATAATAGACATATAAAGGACAAAGAAGAAAGAGCTTACCTGAAGAGTAACGAGCTCTAGGCAAGAAGAAGAAAGTTGGAACAATACAACAAAGAGAGAAAAAGAAATCTGGATCGGAGGCTTTTCTTTCTTTAAGATTTCTTTTTTTTCACCATCATTTTTGAAAAGAGAAGTTCCCCATAAACCCTCAGCTTGATTTCAGCTTTCCGATCTGTTGGCATGGTTTGGAATTAGGGTTCTTCGATTTGGTTGGTTAGGGATTGCAGCAGTTCGAGAGGCCAAGTTTGGTGATCGATGTGGGAATTCAGCGGATGTGATTTTTAGCGAGGTGATTTGCACAAAAGAAATAGAGACTTGCAAGGGAGGATGGAGATTTACAGAGGAGAGGAGAGAAAAGATTTAAACACTCGATCGGGAAGTTTCTTTTGAGTGAGGCTGCGATGTCTTTTTTTTTTTAGGCAAAGGTAACCCTTTATTGTATTGTGTTGATTGGCACTGTGCCAAATTTTTAAGCCCCCGCCTCTTCTTTTTATGGGCGGCAACATTTCCGCGTGTAATCAAATATCCATAGCACTTCCAAATTTTTCATAGCGGTTCCTTTTTTTTTTTTTTTGGAAAAAGAGTTATTTATAGCACTTATGGGAAAAACGCTATTGTCTAGTGCTATCAATAAGCAAATTTCTTGTAGTGATTACAATCCTTAATATGGGCATCCTAAGAAGGAGCATTACATACCAAACAAGTGGCCTGATCGATGAGTCTAAACCTAGAACTCTAATCGATGATTCGAAACCATTCCTTGTGTTATATAAAACATGTTTTAATATATATATATATGTATAATTTCCAGTGAGCTGTAAAATTCAATTAATAACCAGTATTTTTTTATAGAATAATTAGTAATCAACTTAAAAATATTTTATTACTAAGCAATTTATAACTTTTAAATTTACATACACTTCTCATTCAAATAATTTTCAACCAACTTTCAAAACATTAACTCTATAAATATGATTTTTTTTTATGTATTCACTACACTTTCATTTTTTTAATACAAAAATTAGATATGTGATTATTCAATATCACTAAGTCTATGGTTTTTATAATTTTTTTTCTTAGTCTTAGTGCCTTACTACTCCTAATTAACTATAAAAATAATTAACATGTATGTATTAAGTTAAATTCAATAATTGTTGTTTGTCAGAGATTTAGCGTATACTAATTCACCCTCAATCATTACAAGTTATTATGGAATGAAGTTTGTTTAATATTTTCTTTTGAAATAGAGTTGGTAATTGATCAAATAAACATCTCACAAAGTTTCATTTAAAATTTCCATGTTTTCCTTTAAATTTCCATCGTTTTTCTTGAACATTTACCGATATCGATATTTCCGTTGAAATTTCTATTTTTTACCCTGTCGATATTTTCTCGATATCCAAAATTTTAGTCTTTGGTTGTTGGAGAGTGGAAAATCTCACATCAAAAATGTGACCAAGGAAAGTATAACTTATAAGTGAGTGATTTACTCCTAATTACAATATTGGTAGTCACCCTTGTCATTGTTTAACAATAATTGGGTGGTTGGTTTCAGACGCGAATACACAATATTGACCGCTCCTAAATTCTTCCATTTACCTACAATTTGGATCGATTAATTACCATACCATTTGTATGGACAAAACAGAACTCAATTAATTGATTACCGAAACGATCCATTCAAAATTTACTGGAGTATTTCACTCCATAAAGCTCTCATGCTACAAGCCTACAACATTATCTGAATACATTTGTTGATGAACATTTCATTGAAAGAGATACAATCTCATTCATTGAAGCAACAGCCTTTGCCCATGCCCGCATCCTTGCTTTCATCTCTTCTTCGTCCACTGCCGCCATTGTAGTATCTGTTTTACCATATGTATTGTTCTGAACTCCAAACCTTAAGCTTTGCTCTGCTAGAAGATACGGCGGAGGCTGTTCCGAAGCACCGTACTCCAACTCTTCAAGATCGATCCTGGACTTCGTATAGTCCATACCTGCCATTGCAAAAGCTTCAACCGACATTTTTTTTTTCAAGAATGCTAGGCTTTTTCTGCTGCAAGGGATTTGATTCCGCCGAGTAGTTATTAATGGACAACATGCACTTATATATATATATACACACACACACACATTAGTAGTACAAGGAAAGACACGGGTACTTCATGCTCGAAAAGTTCGTGTGAATATCTATGGGGAAGTTAGAAAAAGAAGCTAATTCTGTCACTGCATATGTCATACCATTATATATATGCAATTAATCTCAATGTTCTGGCAATTCCCGTGACCAGAAATGTCCATAGTCCTGATACATATAACAAAACATAGAATTGTAAACATGTTTTTGCATCTCAAATTGTTGAGAATTGGTCCAAAGGATCCATACAAGTACTTCAGTTGATCAAAGTGATTAAGATTTTGGTCATTACCTTGTTTGGACCAGAAAAATCAAACAGAGCTGGTACCTTTTTTTTGTTGTCTGAATTTCTTTCTTATCTTGGTGAGAGAATGTTAAAAATGTAAGAAAATAGGGAAAGAAAAAAAAAATGATAAGCTTAATTGATGAGGCTGACGTGTAATTTTGAATGGTGAATTTGATGAAATTTGGTAAAAAAAATAATGACGATTGAGATTGAGTGATTGACAACATTAAAAAAAAAAAAGGACACAGTGATCAACTAAATTGATTGAATATGTAACACGAACTTCAAATTGAAACCTAATGGTTTAGAGGAGTTGGCATGGGTTCTGAGCCAGGGGTTTAGACTGTTTAGTATAATTAATTTTTTCCTTACCTCCTAAGATTTGGAAAGAAGATAACTCTAGGGTTTAGTAGGTTTTGGGTGGGTGTATCGATTAGGAAGTGGGAGAGTAGCTAGCGTATGGTTGGTTTTTTCATTGTTTTATCAGGGGTATAAATAAATCTATTAGTAAAGCTCCACTCTCATGTGCATTTAACTCTTTGAGCTGATCTTGATAAAATACCGGCCCTTCCAGCTTTAGTGTTGCAGAGTTTGCACTTGATAGGTATATTGGATTTAAACTTGGACACTTTGATGCTCGACTTGACTCGATTGATTTACACAGTTAATTTTAGCCTAGGTCCTGGAGGTTTTTGTTTTTTATTTTGTTATAAGGTGGGTGGCCAATTAAGAAATGGGTATGAACAGTAAGTACGTAGTACTCCAAAACAAAAATAACATGCATGTCCCTTTTTTTTTCTTTTTTTTAAAGATATGCAGTAAAGGGAGAACTAGCTTGCATTCGTATTTATATGTAAGCTGAGTTAATTTATTCACTAATGCAATCAAACACATTATGGTTTATCATCTAATATAATTAAATCTTTAATCCATGGTAAACTGTACTCGCCAAAACATGCATATACAGACTCAGAGGATTTGAATATCCACAGACAAAAAGCAACAGTATGATGTGAAAAAATCAGATTGCTGGACACATTAGTGGGGACTTATACATTCAGCTCAGGATCGATATCGGCTTTGAAATCTCAGTGGTCTAGCGTTTCCAGGCTTCCATCGCGTCCATCATATTGCTGATTTGAACCCACATTTTCTTACTCGCTAATATCCTTAATTTGTTCTCCTCCTTCTCTGGTTCTTCGATCTTTCTTTCCATAATCGATCTGCTTCCCCTTTTCCTTGTTGTTGCTGTTCTTCTTCTTCTTCTTCTTCGGCTAGTAAATGGGGTGGACACAACTCAAAGTCTCTCCGCTCCCATTCTTCAAGATCTATGGCAATGGAAAAACAATCTGTGCCAGCCATAGCCAAAGCTTCTAACGAGACAGACATGATACTGTTCTTGATGTTTTTGTATTCTGTAGTCTTTGAACGTGGCAGCTGCAATTTAATTGTTTTGATAATGAGCTGATGATCACTTGCACGACAATTATTCACACACACACACACACACACACACACACATATATATATATATATATATCATCAAGAAGAAGCGTATTGGTATTATTTGATCTCATGCATATATGCAAAACATTCAAAGAGGGAAACAGCATATGATTCTTTAACGAGGATTTGTTCTCGACGTACTTCTCGTGAATTCTTATGAGTAATGAGCTGGCTAGCTAGCTAGGTCAGAGTCAGACTACAGAATTTTTTTTTTCTTCCTGGAATAAGTCAGACTTTTGTATATGGCATGGTACGATGTAAGTATTGAATATTGATGGATCAGAACAGTGATGTAAGCTTGTTACGTATAGCTAGCTACCTTGACATTTAGTCAGTTGACTTACTGATGAAAGCAATGATTTCACAAAACACCTTCTTGTTAGAAAAGTCTCGATCACTTTTATTATCAAAGTAATTACAAAAAGCAAAGTTCTGAGTAATTTGGCGAGATTAGTTTTTCCATAAAAGACCAAAGTAGCCTAATACATAAACTTTAGTTTACCTACCCACATTTATAGACACAAATCAAAGCAACAAAATTCATATATTGCAAACAACATCGATCAACTCAAGGACATATTAATATATACTAACCTGGTGAAGCCATTGTACGTTCTAAAGATTAAGACTTCTACGATGCGCAAACTCGATCTTAATATATGCAATCTCTCTATCGGGCAAGAATGAATTGCTAGTACGTAATTTGTGAGAGCGTGGATCTAAGCCTTATATGGGCGCTTGCCCACCGAGCCCCTCCGATAGATAAAAGAGATCGACCTATTAGCTAGCAATCCCATACATGGTACTCTATAAAGACCTAATTAATTCATAAACTACAGGGCTTGCTTAGCAATCAAGTATTTGGTTTCCAGTCCATTTGCAACAAAGATTCTATGTTAACCAAGGACATTGTATTACAATCACATTACATGTAATCGGATAACTTGTTCTGCAAGCTTATGACATGCGGTTGTTTCGACTAAAAGTAAACTACGAGAATTATGTCCAAACTCTTCACACAGTGTCCTCACTCGTATGTATATACTTAAAATGGATCTCATGAACTTACTGAATATATGAATTTAGCCTTGTCGTTGGAAGAAGGCTAATATTCTATTTAATGTCGCCACTGTACCTGTAAATCATAGCTAGGTATTTTTTTTTTCTTAAGCTAGCCGAGGGAAATTATTAATTTTCGAATGTGGAACTATTCCATCCAACACATGTGGAGAGAAATACCAATAAATAGTATATATAGAACTGGTTTGCTGATTTCGTCAAGTGAAATTTTGCAGCAGAGGACACTCTCATGGGCAAATGCTATGCTGATAGTTCAGCCAACTTTTGCTTGCTATATTCAATCAAAATGCTTCCAAGCATTAATGGGTTTCTACTCCCTCTTTTGTGCATATCTTTTGGTTGGATTCTGTTGCTTCCTATTTCTGAAGTGTTTCTTTTACATCAATCTCTTCTGTGAATTATAAATATATAGACCTCTGGTACGTCTTGGAGCTTTTAGTTAACAAAAAGAAAATGCCATAATAAAATTGAGAAACATGGTTTTCTAGCACGTCAGAAGCATTATAATTTCTTTAAAGAAAAAAAAAAATCAATCAAATCGTTAATTAATAGAGTACTTTACATCTCGATGAATGCAAGGGGAAAATTACAATCTCAGACATTGAAACACAGCTTTAGCCCATTCAAGAACCTTAACCTTCATGTAATAAAGATCATCTCTATCAGCAGCAGCACTACTCTTTATTCTGAAGTAGTCAATATCATAACTCTGCCAATCACCTCCAACATCATCATCGGCCAACATATATGGTGGCGGTGGATCTTCGAAGCCATCATTAATACGCTCCCACTCTCGAAGGTCAATACCGCATTCGTTGTAGTCTGCACCTGCCATTGCCAAAGCTTCAATCGACATCGATGGCGCTCTAGCTCAATAGTTAGTTACCTCTCAAACTATAACAATTTCTTGCTGAAATTAATCTCTTACAAGCTCGGTTTTAATATATCTGTATGCTCGTACAGTCACATATCTACTTCTTATATAGATTTTTTTTTTCTCAGGAAAAGTAACTAACACGGGCAGGCATATATATTGCATGCATATTTGCATCCATGACAAGACTAGCTGGATCAATATTATTTGTCAACCCAAAGACTTTGACCATCATATATATGACTAGGCAAATGTGATTATGTGAATGCATTTAACGGAGTGATATCAAGGATTTGACGTACGTCACTTGAAAATCAAACAAAGTTTGACATTTTGTTTGTTGCATGCATGTTTGGTTTGAACGGGTGTAGATATATTTCTCGAGGATTAGAGAATTATTCCACATCGTGATAAAAGAAAATATATTAAGTGGGTAGTTTATTACTAATTGCAAATTGAGATTTTTGATGAAAACTTCACACGTAATGAGTCGTTAAATTAAGAAAAATACCTTCGTATTGTGCAATTAATAATGTAAGGTTGCTATATTACGTACAGTATTGTTCTTTTCAAACTATCAACAATGTAAGGTTGATAAGTAGAATTATCTGGGTCTGTCTTGCATGTCAAGATATGCCAAAGGCAGAATATACAAATTAACTAGGAGCACGAGGCCGGGGTTGGAAACATAGGAGTTTATGTCATGCACTACGTCGTTGTTTGTGTATGGTGATCGGTTTCCATCGTTAAATCCGTGATGTCTTGCTTCCTCTCCATCTCTTCCTCCCTCCCTATTATTCCAGAGTTAAATCAAGGAGAGCTAGATTAATTCTAGCTGAGTAAACAGCTGAGTGGCTTCCCAAAATGGCTTGACCACACTATAGCTTCAGGATTTACAACAGTCAACAATCTGAAATGGATGCATATATATAGATACCTAGCACCATCAATCGGCCAGATCTGAGGCTAGAATCGAGCTGGCAGAAGAATGAATGTGTGAAAAGTGGAATCGAACCTCGAAATTAATTAACATTAATTTTTTTAAAGTGTAATTTGTAGATTTTTGGAGCTAATTGTGCTTTTGATGATGAGCTAAAGTTCACGGGGATAGCAGAAAGTTCAAATGGGGAATTCTCTGTTATTCTTCAAAATATTCAAATAGGGAAATTTCCTTATGTATGCTATTTTTCTTGAAATTTAAGAGGCAATACTCTCGTGAGTACGTACATACGTACAGCCTATGTTCACATTGCTCACTAATGTTGCTCTATTTGAATTCTAAAGTGTGATAGCACAATATAATTTGTGATTTGGTGATCATGCATGCATGCATGTAGTGAGCAAATCCATAATGCAAGCCTTGTTACGTAGGTGATGACATTTATCCAACTTATTTATCAAACTATCGTCTATTTGCGTTTAAGAGTTAACAAGTAAATAAAGGGTAATACTAAGGGGCCTAAATTAAGACCTAACTTTTGAAGTCTTCATCTTATGTGGACGTTCAAGTCATCATTTTCTGCTATATCATATTCTATAACACTTATCTCACTCTTTACTTTTGTAATTAGATTTTTATACCCTTTTGTTATTCTTACAAATTTAAATTCAGGAAAACACATAAAAATAGATTAATAAAAAAAATTCATGAAGGGGATTGAATATTGAGGAGCCCTCGTGAATCATATACAAGGATATTTTTCGCTTTGGTGTTTCTTATGATTTTTTCATGGAATTCAATTTATTTGGGTGAGAATATTTTCATGAGTAAACTAGCAGAGGTGAGGTGTTTGAATCCACAAAATCCTTGAACGTCATATAAATTAAGATTTTAGTGAAGAAGAAGGTGAAATTTTATGCTTGCAAATAAATTTTCAAAATAAAAAGGGTAAATAAGTATTACTAAATATGATGTGGCAAAAAAATTATGACATGGGTGTGACATCAATTGCCACATATGATTAAAGTTTCAAATTTAGGTCATAATTAAGACCAACAATCATTGTTCTTAAATAAAAATTTAAAACAGACGGTTTTAAAGTTGAGCACAAAATAAACGCAAAAAAATAGCATAGAGATCAATATGAATAGAGAGAGAGAGAGAGAGAGAGAGAGAGAGATCATAAGCATAAATTGCCCATAAGTGGTGCATAAATTTCCCTTGCCGCGCCGCTCAGCCATCGTGTCTCCCAACGATGCCGTTACCTCCAGTCCTCTTCTCCACTATCGATGAGCCCATCACGACGCCAGTGTCAATCCCAGACCACCACCACGGCGTCCCCCCCTCTCTACTCTGAAGAAGAGAAAGAACAAAAAGAAGAAAAATAGAAAGAAAGAAAAAAGGAAATGAAAATAAAAGAAAACCGGAAAGGAGAAGTCAAAATAAGCAATTGGGTCTGTTGACCTTTGCCAAGTCAAAGCCCATTTATGTCCAATTGTTATGGACACCCGAAAAGCCCAATCCAGCTTAGCCCAATTGCTAAGAGCACCCGCCACATCCAATGACGGTTTCGATTAGTTCCGCCATCACCGCTACTTTATAGTTGAGTCGTCCACCTGCACCCGACGATAAGTGTCTATTTTCATGGATACATCAGTAACATTTTCCAAACTTTGTTTTATTTATTTATTTATTTTAATGTTTGTAATTAATTGTTTGTGAATAATTTGGGAAATGTTATTGTGTAAATATTTGTTTAAAACTCTATTTTATATTTTGTGTAATAATAGTGAATCGAAGTTAGTTAATTTTTCTAAGCAGGTTATGTGTTTCTGTTTTTTTTTATTGTGAATTATAGAAAACTTTTATGCGCTTATGTTATAGAGTTCGAAACTTATAATGTTTGCATGTAATTGGAGCTAGAATTAGGGTTGGGATTCACCTAATAGTTTTCGAAACCTAATTCTCGAGTAGTAAAGACTTTGGACAAAGGTCGATGTCAAATAAAAAGGATTGCGGACATATGGACCTTTCCATAATGGGTCGTTCACTTTAATTAACAACTCTTTTCTATGCGTTAGACATGTTTTGATTAGCTACCTTTGCATGTTTAATTGATTAGCTGGACAGAGCTTTCTCGGAGTTAATTTTCATAGGAAAGTTTTATTTGGGGGGTGATAACCAACTTTTCGGCATTTCACATATGTTAATTTCGGTTTCATGGCTAGGAAGTCAATTAATTTTCGATTCAATACGTAGTAACTTATTTATCTTGTATTTTCAAAAAGAATAAAAATCCAAAAATATTTCATTTTCTTTTATTTAATTCTTGTTTTCAAAACATTCAAAAACCCAAAAGAGCATTTTTGTATATATTGTTTATATTTGTTAATAATTCTTTGTGACAATCTTTGTTAGGTAATCTCTCAATCTCCATTGTGAACGATCCCTACTTATTCTATACTACCGATAGGGTTTTTTAAATTGATGCTATTTCGTAGCCAATCATCTATGTCATGCGTTCTATATGAATAAGACACACATTCGTACCTCGTTTACAAACTATATATCAAAACAATATTTGAACTATGCTACCCCTCCAACACTTAGTATCACAGTTAAAATTAAACTAAAATTTGATGATGTGCACCATTTTTCTAGGGTTTTTTTTTTGTCACAGCAACACCACATGAGAAGTACTGAAGTACTCTAAAGGGTTGTACGAATTGCATAATGGGGTACTATTTTGATAGTTTGTAAACTTGAGATATTAAAGTGTCCGTAGTTGAGATACGATTTTGATGTCGTAAACTTACGTTGCTGAATTGTCTTGTAGATATTATAGTTCAAATACTGCCTGTGATGTTTGAGTAAGAATTTGAAGACAACTTAAGTAAGAATTTATTTGATTAATGGTCTATAGGCAGTACAGCTAAATGTATCAATTGGGTTCTTTGGCTTCCAAAAGGTACGCCAATCTAAATCAATTTGTTTGTTTGAGGCTTCCAACGATTAGAAACCCGGCCCTACGAAGAGGAATTTCAATTCTCTATTGTAATTTTTTTGTGGTTTCAATCCTAGACGTGCATTATAGATTCAAGACTTGAGTTATCATTTAATCTCATAGGATAGACACCTTAAAACCTCACAAATCCAAAGGCTCTTTTAACTCGTACACTCTTGCCTTGGATCCAGCTGATACATGACACCAAAACCCTCTTGTCCCGCTTCCATGGTAGATCAGAGCCTAGGAGAATCTTATCAGAAGCCACAGTTTTGTTTTGCTGGAACTAAACCAAAACAGCATACTTGATTCCAAATATATATCTCACCTCAGGAGGGTGGCTTTGAAAACGAAACCCACCCATCTCAATAATGTAATCGACTTTCCTGCCATTGCCAATAGAAACAGCGAATCTTCCTAAAGAAAAGACAGCAACAGAGAATCTTCACTGTATTATAATCTCTACAGTCTCCAGTCTTGATACCCATCTCTGTTGGCCTGCCAACAACTCCCTTATAAGTAATAAGCACTTTGTGCTATGTCCTAACTTGCTCAAAAGCAGCTTTCTAAAATTATTCTTAGCTATCCTAGCCTTTTCTTAAAAGTGGTATTTACAGCAAGTACAGGTCGAGACGTTGAGTTAGAAAAGGGCACAGACCACTAATGAACTACAAACCAAACAGAGTGGAATTATTGAATTTTAGATGCTCAGCTACTCAAATACACAAAAAGATACAAGAAATAGTACCAATTACCAAATCCTATCCCAATTAAGCATTTTTTGGCCACTCTTACAAATTATTAGTACTGGCTCAGGACATTAAAAAAGAACCCTAGTCACCCAAACAACTACAGAAATTAAAAACCGCACTAACCCAGAGAGCTTCCATTTCTCATCCTTGAGAGCTAAAGATGGGGGCTAGAATACAGATTATGATTTACTTTGATGTGTGAAGTTTTGAGTACTTACAGTTGTGTTGACTGTGTTTCATCTATTTCATCTAACTAGAGCAATGATGCAATCTAAACCCAATCCATGTAATCTAACTACAACAACAGCCAAGAACAAATCATACTGAACCAAAAAAAGAAAGGGATTTTATTAGAAATTGCAATATAGATTACAAAAAGAATAAATCTTCGACACGAAATTTAACAAATTTCGATCACAAAATTATTACATGCATATACACAGCTCTACAATCTAAATAACTAAAACAACATCCCAAGAGTACCTGATCATCATCATCATCATCATCATCATCATCACCGTCACAAATCCACCAACATATCCTCCAAACTAAAGTCGTCAATGGAACCAAGCCCACTGAACAGCTCGTCAAAATACTCCGTGTCCTCAGAAATTGGGTACAACCCCCGTGCCTTGAACGACGTCGTTGTGTCCTCTTCCTCTTCATCATCCTCTTCCGCAGCCGTCACGTGCTTGTTCCCCTTGTGGTCCTCAACCGCCGGCATGTGCCCCTCGAACAAGGCCATGTGCCCGAAGAGCTTGCTCTTCCTCGAGAAGCTCGTGCCGCACGTGCACCGCCACCTGGCCTCGCCGCAGTGCTTCAGGTGGCTCTTCAAGTCCGCCACCACCGAGAAGCTCTTCTTGTTGCAGCGGTTACAAGAGTACATCTTCGGGCAGTGGCTCCGCTTGAAGTGGTTCTTCACGCAAATCACCGACTTCAGCGCCCGGAACTTCGCGTGCGACTTGTTTCGGTTGCAGCCGACGTACGGGCACGAGAACCGCGTGTGCCGGTTCGTATCGGCCGAGCCGCCGCCTCCGCCGCCGATCCTTTCCGGTTTCGCCAGCGCTTCAAGAGTCTTGAACTGGTTGCCGTGGGCGCGCATGTGCATTCTCAAATTCGCGTCGCGCTTGAACCCTTTCCCGCAAATCTCGCAGTAGTGGATGTGCTCCGCCAGCAACTCCATCGCGTCCACCTCCACGATCTCGGAGTCTTCGTCTCCCAAGTCTTTCAGTTCATTTTCTTCTTCTTCTTTCTTCACCTCTTCCACTTTGCAATCGGATTGCGGACCGGGTCCGGGTCTCGGATTCCGCGAGCAAGCTACAAGAGCGGCGCCGTTGGATATGATTTCGTGGATGGCGGAGGAGATTCCGGCGGAGACCATGTCCATCTGCTCCTGGCTGATCAAGGAGTTGTTGTTGATCGATTCGGTGAGGAAGACTTGCAGGGAGTCCATTCTCAATCGTACCGAGTCGAGATTCTCGAGCGGGACTCTCGGGTCCGGGCACTCAGGGTCGGCGGAATACGCCGTCGGAAAATGAAATGATTGACCGGGAAACGACATCGTCTCGTCAGAGAGAGTCTAGTTTTTGTTGTCTGTAGCTCAGTTGGATTGACTTGATATGATATAAAACGGCTCAGTCCAAAAAAAAAAGATATGATATAAAACGGAACAAGGTGGGGACTGTACACGTGGCGAAAGGTGTGCAAGATCTGGGACCGTTGAACTAGGCGGGCGATGTGGGACAGACGGGGACAACGGCCGTCGAATACTGTGATGTTGGGTCCCACCATATTAGTGGGCCAATCAAAGATAATGGACCAGACTATGCAAGGAGCAACAGCAAAGTCGTGTCTGGCTCCTCTTCATTTGGGTTCTTCTGGGGTGGTTCGGTAAAAATATAATATAAAAAGGGGCTTTTTTGGAAACCAATGTCCTGGTTGCAAAGTTGTTGAATTTTTAGTACAAAAGAAAGTGCGTGCATTGCATCAGTTGAATTGGTGAATTGCTTTTCAAGTTTTCATCCACTGCCTACCGGGATGGAAGCTTCCTTATCACATCATCTCCGCCTTCCTGTCGATTTTCTAAACCTAGGGTTTTCATGGCCGTTTGTGTCTGCGATCGCTCGTGCCGACGATGGTGTTCTGCAACAGTGGCAGGCAGCCATCGTGGTTGATCGCAGTCATTCTATGTGAAAAATAAATGAAAAAACAAATTGAAAAACATAAGTACAATAGATTCACAACCATATACTCACTACTCCACTCTAGACGGTTGTTCAATTTAATCCTCGTTGTTGTGCTTCCGCTCTTGAATTGCTTCACCTTGTCTTCTTGGATTAAATAGCGCTTACAATGTCTATTGATCGCTTCGAGACTTGTACTCACACGCCACTAACACACAATTGATTTCGTGGTATATACCGACATGTATATCAGTATATATGAATGACATGAAAGTGTTTGTGTGACTAGCAAATTTATTTTAGACATGGAGCTAGTAAATTAGCAATTCTCAATCCAAAATATTCTTTAAAGGCATGAAAGACATACTTTACTTCCTATATTATGCGCAGATTCCCCTTATAACATGCAATTAGGGTATTTAAAACTCTAATTCTTATTGAATTAAGTATTATTTCCCCAAAAGATAAGTAGCAATAAAGATGATCATAGAGAGTCAATGGGGGCATAAACTGCTTTGATCTTCAGTTGAAAATTCGACTACGTCTAGACTTAAACTCAGTCAATTTGAATATCAACAACGCAAAATTTCTAGGTTGGACCCGAGTTTTTTTTTTTTTTTCAAATTTCTATACTAACATGTCTAAAATCAATGAGTTTTATTGAGAATTGGGAGATAGATATATAATTCATATTGAGTCTTTCCTCTCCCAATTGATAATCCATTATTATTAATTATCTGACTCTTTCAATGGCAGTGTATATATATATCTGAGTCTTTCCTCTCCCAATTTTTTTTTGGATGTGAAATCAAACTTTATAGAAGGCACAAAGTCAGCAAAATATAAGAGAGGCACTCATAGTCAATAGACTAGAGAAAACCATGAAACAAAAACAACTACAACAATAAAAAAGCACCCAAAAATCTCAAAATACACATAAACTAAACAAAATAACATCTTCAAGTCCGTCTTGCTGAAGCCACAAAAGAATCGTTGCCCAAACTCCGACAATGTCAGAAGCACAAGGAAGTAACCAGGAAGGTCGGCAGAGGTGAGGAAACGGACGAGTCCGGCACCGTACATTCTCCAAAAGTCCAAATGACCAAATGCAAGTCTAAACCAGCATAAAACAGTAGCCACCATGCCAAAGTAGATCTCAGATGAGATCCGCAAGGATTGTTGAAACATAAGACAACAAAAACTCTCATGGCAGGCCAATAGGGACAAGAACGATGTATTTTGTTTAGGACATGAACACTCTGAGATATAAGGGAGAGGAATGGAAAACACAAAGATCTGCAATTCATCACACCATCGCCACCATGAACCCAGAGATCGGATCCCCAATGGTACTCGAAGAACCCGACCAGTTCATTGAGCCCCATCACTTGCGCGGCGAGAGGGAGCCATGGGACGTTGATTCCGGACATGTAGCGGTGGAAATAGTTGATTTTGGGCTATTGGAGAAGAGGAAGCACCGGTCCGGGCTGCTTTGAAGGAGCCGATGAAACTAAGGGAAGAGAAAGAAACAAAAGAAAAAGAGGGAAAGAAAGGATGAGGAAGATGGGTTTGGCCGGAAAGAGGAGAGAGATGGGGATTGGGACTGAGACAAGCTCAGGGAAATCTCACAAGGAGACAGATCTAAGATAAACTCAGGGGGCTGCGACAAGCACAGAGAACTGAGACAAGCTCAGGAGAGGGGCGCGTAAGGCCCATCATGATTCATGTTTTTTGAGGCTAAAGTATACACACTTTTGTAACTGTCACAACCTTTTCCTCTCCTAATTGATAATCCATTATTTTCTCGACTCTTTCAAATGTTAGTATATATATGTTGTAACCACCACCGGTGGTCGAGTTGGTAAGAGCCTCCGGGTGTGGTATCCCCCCCCCCCCCAAATCCGGGTTCGAATCCTACCGACTGCGGATTGAAGTTAAATCCTAATTCATTCTGTGGTGGCCAAGTGTAGGAAACGTTTTGACAAGATCTCCGACTGCGGATTAGTCTTTGGGCCTAAGAAGTGTTTAGGACACCGCGGGAGTTCACTAAAAAAAAAAGTATATATATGTTGTAATTGACCGTTTATTTTTATGAAGCATCACTCTCCATCCATCTGTTAAACATCTTAGTTATTTAATGTGATAATTGCATCAAAATGTCAGATGGGATGCTCCCCTTTTCTTTTCTTTTCTTTTTTCCCATGACCACAACTCTCTTCGATTGTACTTTTTTGCTGTAGTTATGTTTCTTATCAAATAGGTAATGATGATATAAACTATTGGATGGGATCTCAGATTAGGAGGTGACCTATTTTAAGAAAGATAATAGAGAAAGGAGCACATGAATTTATCAATAATAGTCTTGACAAAGCCCATACTTTATTTGTTGTAATATTTGGACATGCATATAGAGATCTGAGAAAGAAGACATAAGAATTTCAATTAAGTTTAACGTAGCAACCAAAGCAAGCTTTGAGCGTAGAAACCTGTGAATGAAGCTGTTGAGGACAGTACTCATGTCATCAACGACTGAAATCATGGAATCTTGGGAGAACTCTAATTAATTAACACGTTTGGGGACAACAATCAATTTTGAGGCACGTCGGCTTACAACGAGAAATCTCTTATTATTGCTCTCATATATTGAAACTTGGAGAAAAAAATTCATATGGTACCTGAACTATCATCAAATGCAATTTTTGGTACCTGAACTTTCATAAAGAACCTGATGATACATGAACTATGCCTCTGTTAGCCATTATAGTACTTACCGTTAAATATTCCGTTAAGTGCTTATGTGGCATGGGTAAAATAATAATTTTATTTATTTTCAATTTTCAAAATAAATTATACAAAAACAAAATTAGAAGAGTTATCCAAAATTCAAGACTAAAAATAAGAAAAATTATTTTTATTTTATAATATAATTTATTTCCAATTTTTATGTTTTTAATATAATTTATTACCATGTAGGTGGTTTTTTTATTAATTAAAAAATAAAAATAAACTATACTCAAAAAAGTAATTAAAATTTTTATGATATTAATAAAATGATAATTTATTTTGATGTTAAATTTAAATAAATTATACAAAAAAATATTTAAATAATTTATCCACAATTCAAGATTAAAAATGAGAAAAATTATTTTTATTTTTATAATATAATTTATTGGCAATTTTTATGTTTTTAATATAATTTATTACCATGTAGGTGGTTTTGTTATTAATTAAAAAATAAAAATAAAATATACTAAAAATAATAATTTAAATTTTATTATATTAAAAAACAATGATAATTTATTTTTATTTTAAAATTTAAATAAATTATACAAATAGATAATTTATCCACAATTCAAGACTAAAAATGAGAAAAATTATTTTTATTTTTATAATATAATTTATTACTAATCTTTATGTTTTTAATATAATTTATTACTATATAGGTGATTTTATTATTAATTAAAAAATAAAAATAAACTATATTAAAATGCCACATAAGAACTTAACGGAATATTTAACGGTAGGAATTATAATGGCTAACAGAGGCATAGTTCAGCTACCACCGGGTTCCTTTTGAAAGTTCAGTACCAAAAATTGCATTTGGTGATAGTTCATGTACCATATAGAGGTTTTTCTCTTGAAACTTACTTGAGAGGGAGCGAAGTGAAATTTTATGAATCCATAGAAACCAATTACAACACGATTTTTGACGGGCTGTGATGGTAATTAAATAGCATTCTATGTATTTTTAAGAAAATTAAAAAGAAAGAGAACAAAATTGAAAGGAGACCTTTGTTGAGGGTCCTAGGCCAAGGTGTGTCGCTCTAATTTTTAACTTATTTTTTTTCGTAAATAGAGAAAGGGAAGCCATTCCCAGCTATCGGAATGTGTTCTTGGGATGCTAAGAGAACTCCAGTCATCGGGTTGGGAGATAAAAGTCGGTTTTGAAACAAGTCAATTTCTAAAGAGAAATCTCCTATTATATTATTATTTTTATATTAAATAATAAAGTGAAGCCAATCTCGACTGCTAAATAAATTCTTGAAAATCTAGGATAACATTATTCATAATGTTCGGGGACAAAGACACAATAGTCGATTTTGAAGAACATCAGTTTCTGTTGAGAAATCACTTACCTTAGTCCCCAAATTTTTTATTTTAAATTGCTTGCCCTCCTACATTGCGAAGCGAAAATTTATCAACCTATGGAAACTAACAAAACAATTTTTCGTTGAATTTCTTTTTCTGTATTACTTGCACAAAAAGGAGGACGAAGCCAAATTAAAGTTCAGGATAATCGAAGTATTTTGATGGCAATTGTGTTGCCAAAGTTGTTTTTGCATTATATAATTCATTAAGCCTAAGAACTTCCAAAACAAAATCTTTTTATATTTATTTAAATTTTAAAAAATAATTATTTGGAACAAACGTACTTTTAGCAAATGTGGAAAGTTTACTTTTGTAAACTAAAATTATGAACAAATTATAATTCATCCAATATAAGTTGTCCACGTGTATGGCTTGAAAATTCGCCACATGTATGAAAGCATGTGAGAATGTGGACTGTTGTTCCACATTAGAGAATAAAGACCTTGTAAATGTGTTTATAAGGATTTGATCATCTTCAACCATTGCCAATTGGTTTGGTTGTGACACCCATATTAGTTTATCATATTCAAATTAAACAAAAATATTTATTTGGAACAACTTTTAGCGACGAACCGTTTGTTACTACAAGTATTTCTAACTTTTATTATTATTTTAATATGAAAAAATAAAAAGAAGTACTTCCGATGCTAGTAAAGTCTCGCGTTGGGTTTCATTGACTCCTAAAATACTTTTGGATACTCGTGCAAATGAACTAATCTTGAGAATGTCAAAGATGTCATTTGTCAAGGACGCATGGGCTATAATGAGAGTTTTCCTTAATTTGGCATAATTCACCGAATTAGTTAAAAACTCAATGTCGATGACAAATTTGTTGCCAAACTTTTTTGTATTGTTTAATTCATTAATCCAAAGAACCTCCAAAACAAAATCTTTTGCATTTATTCAAATTAAAAAATAATATTCATTTGGAACAACTTGTGGTGACGAACGGTTCGTTGCTACAAGTATTCTTAACTTTTTATTTTATTTTTATTTGACGAAATAAAAAGAAGCAATTTTGGTACTCAAAATGTCTCGCGTTGGGTTTCATGGAGCCTCTAAAATATTTTTGGATACCCATGAAAATTGATATTGAGAATTTCAAAGATTTCATTTTCAAGAAAATCATGTGTGCACTATATATACTAAGGAAGTTTTCCTTAATTTGGCATGCATGATTCATTGAATCAAGCGAAAATTCAATTTTGATGGTCAATGTGTTGCAAAATTTCTTTTTCCATTGGTTAATTCATTGAGCCCAAGAACCCTAAAAAATTCTTTTACATTTATTCAAATTAAACAAAAATATTTATTTGGAACAACTTGTAGCTATGAACAAGTCTTTCTAACTTTTTTATATATATTAATTTGATGAAATAAAATGGATAACCTCTGGTGCTCTTAGAGTCTCACGTTTGTTTTCATGGAGCCCCTAAAATACTTTTGGAAGCCTGTGCAAACCATTGTTGAGAATTTTAAATATTTCATTTTTTCAGGAAATCATGTGCTATAATATGATAGTTTTTCTTAATTTGGCACAATTCACCGAATAAGTTAAAAACTCAATTTTAATGGCAAATGTGTTGCCAAAGTTATTTTGCATTGGTTAATTCATTGAGCCCAAGAGCCCCAAACACAAAATTCTTTTACTTTTATTCAAATTAAGCAAAAAAAAATATTTGGAACAACTTGTAGCAATGAACTGATAATCGCTACACGTTTTTCTAACCTTTTCTTTTATTTTAATATGAAGAAATAAAAAAGAAGTATTGTCAGTGCTTGAAAAGTCTCGCGGTGAGTTTTATCGAGCCCCCAAAATATTTTTGGACACTCGTGCAAACCAGTCTTGAGAATTAAAGATTTTGTTTTTCAAGGAAATCATGTGCTATAGTGAGCAAGTTTTCCTTAATTTGGCACAATTCATAGAATAAATTAAAAACCCAATATCGATGACAATTGTATTGCCAAAGTTTTTTGCATTGTTTAATTCATTGAACCAAAGAACCTCCAAAACAAAATACTTTTGCATTTATTCAAATTCAAAAATAATATTTATTTGGAAGAACTTCTAGTAACGAACGGTTCATCGCTAAAAGTCTTCCTAACTTTTTTTATATTTTAATTTGACAAAATAAAAAAAGCAAGCCCGGTATTCAAAAGATCTTGCATTGGGTTTCATGGAACCTCTAAACTATTTTTTGGCACTTGTGCAAATCGGTCTTCAGAATTTTAAAGATTTTATTTTCATTCAAGAAAATCATGTACAATATGTTATAAGAAAATTTTCCTCAATTTGACATGATTCACCGAATCAAGCGAAAACTCAATTTCGATGGCCAATGTGTTGCCAAAGTTTTTGTATTAGTTAATTCATTGAGTCCAAGAGCCCCAAATACAAAATCCTTTTATATTTATGTAAATTAAACAAAATATTTATTTGGAACAACTTGTAGCGACGAACAGTGCGTCGCTACAAGTCTTTCTAACTTTTTTATTTTATTTTAATTTGATGAAATAAAATGGATCACTTCTGGAGCTCTTAAAGTATCACATCTAGTTTCATCGAGCCCCTAAAATACTTTTGGATGCATGTGCAAACCGGTGTTGAGAATTTAAAAAAAAATAAAAAATTTAGAAAATCATATGCTATAATAAGAAGATTTTCTTAATTTGACACAATTCACCAAATCAGTTAAAAATCCAATTTCAATGGCCAATGTATTGCCAAAATTATTTTGCATTGATGAATTCAATTAGCCCAAGAGCTCCAAAAATAAAATTATTTACATTTATTTAAATTAAACATAAATATTTATTTGGAACAACTTTTAGCGAAGTATTTCTTTCGAACTTTTTTTATTTTAATTTGATGAACTAAAAAGAAGCACTTTTGGTGCTCTTAAAGTCTCGTGTTTGGTTTCATCGAGGCCCTAAAATATTTTCGGACGCTCGTGCAAACCGGTGTTGAGAATTTCAAAGATTTTATTTTTCCAGGAAATCATCTGCTATAATAAATAAGTTATTCTTAATTTAACACGATTCACCGAATCAGTTAAAAACTCAATTTCGATAGCCATGTGTTGCTAAAATTCTTTTGCATTGGTTAATTCATTGAGCTCAAGAGCTTCAAAAACCAAAATTCTTTTACATTTATTCAAATTAAACAAAAATATTTATTTGAAACAACTTGTAGCGATGAACTGTGTGTCGCGTTAGGTTTCATTGTGTCCCTAAAATACTTTTGGACACCCATACAAACTGGTATTAAGAATTCAAAGATTTCATTTTTCAGGGATATCATGTGCTATAACAAGAAAATTTTCCTCAATTTGACACAATTCACCAAATCAGTACGTTAAAAATCAAATTTTAATGGCAAATGTGTTGCCAAATTTTTGTGCATTGTTTAATTTATTGAGTCCAAGAACCTCCAAAACAAAATCTTTTTATATTTATTCTAATTAAAAAATAATATTTATTTGGAACAACTTTTAGCGCTGAACCGTTTGTCGCTAGAAATCTTTCCAATTTATTTTTATTTTAATTTGATGAAATAAAAAGAAGCACTTCTGGTGTCCGTAAGGTCTTGTGTAAGGTATCATCGAGTTTTTAAAATACTTTTGAACACCTGCGTAAACCGATCTTGAAAATTTCACAGATTTCATTTTTAGGAAATCATGTGCTATAATAAAGAAGTTTTTCTAAATTTGGCACAATTATGTGAATCAGGCGGAAACCCGATTTCAATGGTATATGAGTGGCCAAAGTTCTTTTGTATTATTTGATTCATTGAGCCTAAGAGCCTCCAATATAAAATTATTTTACATTTATTCAAATTAAATATATATATATATATATATTTGGAACAACTTGTAGAGACAAATAGGTTTCGCTAAAAGTTTTCCTAATTTTGTTTTATATTTTAATTTGATGATATAAAAAGAAACACTTTCAATGCTCAAAAGGTCTCGCGTTGAGTTTCATCAAGCCCCTAAAATACTTTTGGACACCCGTGAAAATTGATCTTTTGAATTTTAAAGATTTTATTTTCAAGAAAATCATGTGCTATAAGCAAGTTTTCCTTAATCTGACACAATTCACCGAATCCAGCGAAAATTTGATTTTGATAGTTAATGTATTGCTAAAGTTCTTTTGCATTGTTTAATTCATTTAGTCCAACAACCCAAAACAAAAACAAAATCCTTTTGCATTTAATTAAAAATTTTATGTTGAATAATCTGTAGTGGCAACTGGTTCATCGCAAAAGGTGTTATGTTTGCGCAGGTGCCATGCTCATCTTCTCTTTTTCGTTCTAATTTTATCAAATTTTTTCAAAGGAAAAAAAAATTGAATAAACAAAAGAGCTATAATAGATGCTTAAAATTGTGAAAGGCCCTTGTCTCAGGCCCACCTTTGTATATGCCTCATTTAGATATTTCAAGGACTACAACCAATGCAGAACTATAGCAAGATGAAGAAAATTTTGGTCCTACGAAAAAAGTGAACTTTAGTCATCATCCTAAGTAGGATTAGGTGGTATATAAGTGTTGTGTTTCGGTTTCAAAGTTGGATTTAAGACGAGAAATATATATATATATATATATATATATATATATATTTATGCATGATTAGGATTTGAGATGCTTCTTTTGACAAGCATAACTTTCTTGACTTTAATGACTTCCACCTTGTTTTTTCCACAACAGCTCAAATTTAGCTTACTCAACCAGACCTACATCAACAACTCAGCACCATATTAATTTGATTGGGCAGACACGCCATCCATCAATCTTTTACCTCTGGATAAATGGCTTAATTTGATTAATTAGTGATATTAATGACTACTTAATGGAACAGTTAAGTCGAAGTCAAACCCCTGTTAGAAAAGTAACATAGTCTACCAAACTATCTTGGATTAATTAGTGACCAATATTTCTCAAGTATGAGAAGTTCTCTGGCATATTGTCACATTTCCATGGTTTTCACTTTTCAGGCTATCTCTTATTTTGTCCCTCAATTCTTGATGTCATATATCCTACTCTTATAGACTTATGGTATCAGTTTAACAGTTGTTTTATATCCTAATCTAAAGTTTTCAGGCTGAAGTTTCGCAGTTGTTCCTCAACTTTCATCAACTTTATTTCTCTGGCCTCAATATTGACCCAAACCCTCCGGCCTCAATATTTCTCTCTATTCTTTCTGGACAAGCTTCAATTCCTTCCATTTGTAACACTCTCAATGTGTCCGAATCTAATCCATGAAGAAGACTACAAAGTTGAAGACCTACAACGATGACATTTGACTGAACATATATAAATATGGAAACCTGAAGCTAGAGAAGAATATGGAAAAACTGAAACTTATATTAAATACGTGTTGTACTAATATACAAGGTTGAATTAATTGAGGACATTAATTGAAAGTGAATGTTTAGTTACAGAACGTGTACGTTATACATTATTGTCTAATTTTTACCAACTTAGGCCTAGTTTCCGAACATAATATAAGAACTCGATCAAGTTCCAAAACTCATATCTAAGTTGCCAAAGAAGTCATGCAGACTCTTGGGTGAGCCAATTATAAACCCTAGACTTGTGGTAGCAATCTGTCCCAATATTATTTCTAACTACTTGCAGTACTGGGGTCCTTCTTATATCATTGAGAATCCTTTTCGTCACTCTTTTGACCAAACAGCACCATGGTCAGCTATCTCTCTTTCTCTGCTTCTGATCTGTTAAAAGTAAAAGGAGCGTAAAAGAGGAGCTTCTGTGTTGAAAAGAAGAAAACTTGGGGTAGATTCCTTGCTATATATAGAATAGTGGTTGGCGGGTGCAGGTCGAAATTGTACGCAGGTCAATGGCTCGCTTAATCTTCACGTACTCTATCAGATAAAAAAATCATGAATGTATGAAATTATGGATTTTATATTCCTTAAGCAACATCATAAACAGAAAACTTTGCTCTCTCACTTAATGTATGCAGTTTTTCTTTGGCTACAGCAGTAGTCATTTTCCATCTTAATTAGGTCGAGAATAAATCGTATCCTATATTTGGCTATTGTTTGCCATTAATATTAATAGTTTGGGATATAGTGTTGATGGTGTGGACGTGGATGGAAGCTTAGTAAATGCAGATGAAGCCATGAAGGACAAGAGCAGTTCAGAAAATGAGAAAGCCCGTAGCTTTCCTTGAAGATCAAATTGTACTCAACTAGTCAATTGCAAAGAAACACATTACTTAATTATCGATTGCCAACAGCAGAAGGACTACTACGTACACTCATCAATGTTGACAAATTAAGTACTATTAAATTATTAATTGGTTGAGGAAATAGGAATAGGGAAATGAAAAGGAATTGAAGAAAGACTATATAACTAATATGTCAGTGCTTTTTTCTCCATTTTTTGTATATTGAATGAGTCTCAAGTTCAAATCTCTCCACGATAGATTTAAAGTTAAAAATAGAAGATAGTGTTACGACATTTAACCGTACTTATCAACAGTAATTGCGACATTTAACAGCGGAAGAGTAAAAGATATACTTTACTTTATCAATTATGAGAGCAACGATATGATTTAAACTAGTGTAAACTTTTAATATTGTTATTACACAACTATTGGAATCACACAATGATTAGTCATTTGCAAGTTGAACTTAGAACCCTCTAACTTAGGAATGAGAGACTTATGACACTAGACTAAATGGTCATGAGAAAACTAGACCAAGCCTAAACACCAAAACTATCCCATGTTTGACGTGGACAAATGTTAGAGTAACACTTATTTTAAAACAATTACATAATCTCTTTCAATTTGAGATCAAAATCCATGAGTTTGGATGAGTTTTTTCATTAATCTGTTGTTTGAAGATCATACAATTGGAAGCTCATTGTCATGTGATGATTTTTAACCAGTGTTGTTATATCAAATTTTTACTTCAAATAGTTTAAATTTTTAGGTTAAAACTAGCTTGGACACAAGCGTTCTATATATCGCAATTATGATTCCATGTATGCTCATGCAAAGATTTCAAACGTTAGGTGATAACAAAGATTGTCGTGATTATAATAACAATAATGGCAATAAAAGAGGATGATGATAATGATAGTAATACCAATATTGTTAATTTATACGGCAAATCGATCTTTCTGTATATATTGGTGATGGTGATACATATGTACGTACTGCATATTTATAATGGGCAGAAATACTTATGTAGGTTTTGTTTCTCGCTACTTCTCTATTATAAAATACTCGAGCTTACTAACTACTTAAGTTTCTCCAATATATATATTAGGTAAAAGATCCAAAGTTAATTCCACATACTCCTGCCTGTTTAAAGATGATGAAATCCTAAAACACACATTCCATGAAAACATGTAATTAAGCATAAAACTAATCAAACACTCTTACGTACCTTGGAAGGATTATACATAAAATAAAGTATATATATGTATGCTTAGAAAGTACACACAGTAAAAAGTGGTGATCACCATGCAAATCGAAGCCTCTTTACTCTTCAAGCATATATATGCAAAGTAACTAAGAAATCTCATTAAAAAACGGGTAGTCCTCCAGAAGTAGGTCAGACCAAGCAGAATTAGTAGCCACTCCTCCATAGCTTGAAGTAGTAGTGCTGCAAGCATCACCCATATTATTGTTGCTTGTTGAAGTCTCCATCACAGGCGGAGCCGCGAGGGAAGGAGGAGAGGGAGTACTGGTATTTGAAGAGGAAGGAATATTCCATGAAATATTGTTGGGAGAGTTGTCCCCTTGGCTCAACACTGTAAATTGATCTTGAGCTTGATTAATGATCATGTCCTTTTGATAAGCAGAGGAGGGTACTATTTGCAAATCAGGCAAAGGAGAGAAAGGGATTGAATCCTGGACAGAAGATGACCCAAGGTATTGTGCAGAGGTTTCCAACTGAGATGAACCAAACACTGGATTAATATCTTTGATTGATGAACAGAGTGAATTCAAAAGACTAATGGTCTCAATGTCAGTGAAATCGTTTAGGTTGTTTGAGGTAGAAGCTTGAGGTTGGAGGAGGTATTGTAGATATTGAATTCTAGCCATTTGAGCAGCTTCTGCTTGTAGTCTCAAGGCTTGTTCATCCCAAGATGTGTGGCTGCTGCCTTGGTCGATAAGCTCTTTCAAATTGACAAGAGCTAGAAGGTGAGGCAAGCTAGAGAAGATGTCAGTTCGAGGCCGGTGGGTCATCGGATCAAAACCCATCTGAATCAGCTTTTTCTTCAAATGGGTGTTCCAGAAATTCTTGATTTCGTTGTCCGTCCTACCAGGTAGGTGGCTTGCAATTGCTGACCATCTTGTAATGAGAAAACAAAAAACCAGTAAGTTTATATCTCAAGAAACATAAATTGTCAAACTTTATCTAATAGGATAATATATCATACTGTCTGATAACATGTGACATATCAAACTGTCTGAAAAGTACTTGTGTAAGTTTGTGAAACAATTAAGGAATTACTTGTTTCCAAGGATGGAATGAAGATTCAGAATTGTTTGCTCTTCTTCTTGAGAAAATTTGCCTCTCTTTATATCTGGCCTAAGGTAGTTTGTCCATCTTAGCCTGCAACTCTTGCCACATCTGTTCAACCCTGCAGATTAGAAGAACAAAACATCATCCACTGGGAGAGAGAGAGAGAGAGAGAGAGAGAGAGAGAGAGAGAGAGAGAGAGAGAGAGAGAGAGAGAGAGAGAGAGAGAGAGAGAGAGAGAGAGAGAGAGAGAGAGAGAGAGAGAGAGAGAGAGGGAGAGAGAGTTATAAGGATGCGTATATACCTGCAAGTTTGGGAAGGGCTCTCCAGCTTCCATGGCCATGTTTCTGTATATAGTTCATTAGCTTTTGATCTTCTTCAGGAGTCCAGGGACCTTTCTTGAGGCCACTGTCATCGCAACAAGGAGACCTTCCCATTTTTTCTCTACCTAATAAATGATCGAGAAGATTTGGTTGCCTCCTTCCAATCCAACCTTCCATGGTAGCTTTCTATTTATATACAATCCATGTTGTTGTCGCCTCCAATCACATCGGAGCTGACTAACGTGCTAGTCTCCTATTTGCTAGCAAAACAACTCTACCCTTTTTCTGAGCCAAATGACAAATATACCCTGCCCTCTCGACAACCCTAATGCCCCTATGACTTATATACTCCATTATGATAATATGATTATTTTGGTTTGACAATTAATATGTCTTGGTTAATCATGATTTAGTGGCTAATAATGGCCCACGGGAGACATGTAGCGACTAATGTTTTGTGATCAAAGATCTCTGTTACTCGATCGTCACTTTAATTATAATTCATAGTAGTGTGCTCGATTCACCAAAGCTTTGCTTTAATTTGATACTAATGTTGGTGGGCTACGACAAATTGGAAAATGTCAGCTGAGCAGGTTATAACTTGAGAGCTAATATTAATCTCGGAAAATTATGATCTAGTGTAAGTGCATGCGGCGGCTGATCCCCTACTTGGATTTTCTCTGTGGGATTTTATCTTGAAAAAGAAAAAAGAAAAAAGAAAAAAGAAAAAACCTATATATAGATAGTATATGTACTACAATTTATATCTTGATCCCAATTTGAATATCTCACGTTCACATGTTATTGTTTTTCCTACTAAGAATCAATTGATCGACGACCTCTTAGTTCATTTACTATGTTAGCCTAACCAAGAAAAGTTATATGAAGACAAAATGTGCGTGAATATTAGTGGCGGATTAATAAATTTTTATTCGTGATGGCACAGTTAAGATTAAGAGACGCATTGTTGTATAGTAGATTAGTAGCATTGAGAGTCTCTCATACAATCTTTTTGAGACAAGTTTAGTAACACGGATGGATATACTTTGAGGCTTTTCCATTTCTTACTAGAATTATAATCGAAACAGTTGCCTACGCTCATCTCCTCTGTGCATCCCTGTAATAAGTGCACTTGAATTTATACGGCAAATTTTGAATTCATAGAACAATATCAGGAAGGTTAATTGATTGGATTTATAGGGAAAGGACCCTTAATTTAATGCACGTGAAAATCAATTGAAACCAAAAAAAAAAGGGGGTTAGCTAGGCAGAAGTCAGCTAAGGGAGACAGGTGGCAAGTCATCGGTGGTTGGAGGAACTCATTCCATGCACGCAATGAGGCCCTTTGGTTTCGTCACTGATTGCATGGCTCTCATAAAAAACCACAATGTTTATTATTCACGTACGCAGCTATAAATTAAAATGCATGGGTCCTCAATCTGATCTTCTTCCTTGTGATCGAAATATATATTTGGCCAGCTTACGCATCACCTATTCACCTTAGTACCCACTCTCCTCCCAATTTGCATTCGATCACCACCTTTCTCACTTTCTCACCGGAAAAGAAGAAAAAACCAAATATATTTAAGAAAGCCAGAAAGAGATTGCTAAAAAAAAATGGCCAGAAAGAGTTCACTGTGCTATAATGGGCGAGCTAGCCCTACATATATATCTAATCGTCCCATATTAGTGCCACTGGATTAATTTAAACTATTAGGTTGGTGTGTCATTAAGATATTTTTCTTCAGCTATAATGATCTAAGTATACACAAAAACCCCACACCAAAGAAAAGAAAAAAGTATTAACCAATATACCATGATAATGATGATACTTAATTACTAGCCATTGTTCTCTCAAAAGAAATAAATGATTTTTGATTTATTTGACTTTCATGTAAAGGTAACTAATCATTATAATTGTTGTACAAACCTCGTTATCTATTGTTGTCTTTTCATAAATAAAAAATTAAAAAAATCGTTGTCTAATATATATGTTCCGTCAAATTACACCCATGATTATTTTGATAAGTCAACTACATGCATTTTGGTTATTTTTGTTCGTTGTCTATTACATATATACTAGTCCATAATTATGGCTAGAAGGATCATGTATATATTTGTATACTAGTAAAGCATAACAATGACACAATAAGTAATAAACGATTTTCACATAAGGTGGTTTAGGGTCACTAGCCCTGAACTAGGGCAACGTATGTATACGGGCATTTGTTAGTTGATGGTTAAAATTATTTAAATAGAAATGCAGCCGCCCAGCTCCCTTGCTTTTCTAGGGTTTGGACCAAAAGACGGTTTTCTAAAGAATTTCAAATGAGATGTATAAAATCAATTCTTTAATCATAATTGTATTTTATATCCTTCATAATCCTCGAGAAACTTCCTAATTAATTTTTTAATCAATTGCTAGCTAGTCAAGCAGGTAAGCCATAACCTAGTATTATTCGATCTCCCTAACCCCGGACATGTGTGAATGATACTCTGCAAATTTTACATCGATCCCTCGATCTCTTCATTATCACTTTAATCTATCTTTCTTTTGGCAACAAACAGGTATTATGTATTAATAGTTTTGTTCAATTTTAACAGTTTCTATGAACTAGTTCGAAGACGTCATATATACCAGCAAGACCGTTCACAACGGATGTTTTTTTTGACCAAGGTCAAGGTATCCCAAAGGCTTCCTAGGCCCAAAGACTAATCCCTGCGGCGCATGTGAAATGCTCCAACTATGCATTGCAGCATAGTGCCTGGCCACTTTGATGGCTTCGTGAATCGAACTCGGGTAGGGGGGTTCCCAACCTGGAAGCTAATCCACTAGGCCACTTGCAGTGGTTCGTTCACAACGGATGTTGATTATGCTCCAAAAGAATCACAATTAAAGAAATATTTAATTACTAAGTAATATTAACACTATATAACTTGTCAAAAATATTTGTTTTTTTTATTAATTTTTGCAATACTTACACAAGGATAAAGTCGTGACGGTGACCCATTTGACCATTGAGATGATTAGACAAGAAGTTGGTGCGGCAAGCGCTCTAATTTCCAACCCTTTAAAACCCCAAATGCATCCTGCTAGCTTCCTTCTCCAGTTATAACCTGATCAAGAATGCGTCAATGGCATTTGTTGATGCCTAGCTTCGTCCTTTATCCTTTGTCCTGTTAGGAAAACACAGATTTATTCATTTTAGTTTTCACCAAAAAAGAAGGAAGATGCATGAGAAGATCGATCGATGTAGGTGAAGCTATCTAGCTTAAACTATTCAAATTAATGGAAAATACTCATGATAAAGGAATGTCATCTTTTTGGTTAATTTGTTATCATATGTATGTACATATGGTTTAATCGGTTTAAAATGTACTCGATAATCAACTTAAGATATATTGTTGGCTCATTTCTTAAAACCGTAACTTAAAAATTTATATTAATTCTAGTAATAATTGTGTTATTGTAACCTATACATACATATTTTCTCTTCTATCTATAGTACCATCGAGAATAAAATATCACATCGAAAATTCAAAATCTTAACAAATTATTACCAATTATTTTTGGGCTAGGTACATGGTCTAACTTTTTTACATCTACCTAGTAGTACCTACCCCCTTGACATTTATACAGACCTGGTCACATTAAGGTTAAAATTAAAAATCTATCGGTCGCAGTATTCAACTTAAATAGTAGACACAGGCACACATAAATAGTAGATGAAATCTAACATCTAAGAGATAAAAATTACTTTGAAAAGAAAACTCTTCCTGAATAGCCTGAGCACAATACCAATTTCAAGTACAATTAACTAATTCCACTAATTCATGCATATACGTGCATCTATACAAAGACATACATACAAGTACCATGATTGTCCAAAAAAAAATACAAGTACTACGTATAGTTTAGGATCGTTACATAACTTCAAATGCTTCTTGATGTGCAACTAATTAGGAATAATAATTTATATTTTTCTTGTTACTTAAGCGATTATGCTCTGTTAAACTAACTCGTTGTAAAAGCACCACATATTATAATTTGCACGTACTTAGGTCAAAGCAACAAGGACGATCAAGAATTATGAGAACCCCATTAAATTTTCTTTCTTTATTTTTTTTCTCCCCCCTCTGACCTCATTTTGCTGTCGGTACAAGTTTTACTCCTTAATTAAAAGGTTATCAAATATTGACTTCAGTGAGAGAAAAAAAGGAAATCCCATTAAGGGTTTCACATTGTTAACCTCATATAACCGATTGCTTCTTCAACTCAATTAAGGTTCCTTGTCGGATGGATCACCATCATCATCTCACATCAAAAACAAAGTTGTAATAATTAGAAACGAGGCAGGTTTTGATTAAAGAAATAATTTGTAGCTAGGTCAAGTGATGTCACCTAAACAGACTAGGAGAGTAATGTTGATTAGAAAAGATCAATATGTTTATAGCTGTATAGTGTCAGCTAAACAACTGAATTGCTTGCTCTCTTAAGTTTCTACCCAATACATCTAAACTCGGACTTTCTATGCCTTCTCTAGCCACGTATGGATCATTTTCTTTCTCTTCCATCACTCCATTTTCCACAACAAAAGAAATCTGTCATTTAATATTAACATGCAATAGGACGCTAGGGCAAGATATTATAAATTCTTGATGAGTTGGTTTGTTTAGTTTTTCGAAAGGTCCATTAATGGGGAAAGGAAATAAGGAATTGACCTACTGGAATTAGTATCTTAATTCGTTGAGAGTATATGCCACTATAGGGAGGATGTAAGGTGGTGCGTGTTAGCGGAGATCGTCCCTAATCGAATATTGTGGATCTATCAAAGTGTTGGAGAAAGTTCATATGTTTTTCCTCTTTTCTTTGAAGGTGAGGAGCATACGGCTAATAAAAATTTTAGAACAGGCTTAAGCAGAGATAATATAGAACATGCTTAAGCAGAGCTAATAAAAATCCTCTGTTGCCAATTCACTTTGAGTTATCTACTCTAATTTCTACCCTAGCATCACGTACACACAACAACCTAGCTAGCAACTCATAATCTAGAAGATTAATTCAACGGCAACATGTGGTTCATGTCACTTAATATATGTTATCTAACGATTTCTGACCCCCAAATTCCATAAAACTTCTTGCACTATTTAGGAATCAAAATTTTTATCGTCAATTAGTTTTGAGTTACATGCTCTAAATTTCTTGGTACTATCTATCCAGGTATAAGACCTTAAACCCCAAATGCTTTTCTTGCATTAATCTGAAATAAAAGCGTCATTAGCTAGGACAGTTTTCTTACTTTAGCCATTTATCTTCCGGCCATAGTTAGCTTGTGATTATGATAATGAAAAAAGATAGTTAATTAGCTTGTGATAGTCCATATAATTAGTTATAAATCAATAGGAGAAGTATTTTATGTTAGAATTTCATGTGTTTAATTCAAGCTTTTCTCATCACTTTATTCATATCAATGGAGAACCCAGAAAGACGTTTGACGTTAGAGGCTTATCGCTATATATGATCCAACTGAAAAATCGACTCCCGGATGACTCGAAACTTAAACTGCGTGTAAAGATAAAGACTCGATGAGTTTGATCAGCAGTACTGTGCAGATCAACCCCAGGTTTCTAAATCTGGGTTTTCTGCAATATAGTGTGGCTCTGAAAACCCTAGCTGACTTCCAAATAGTTTTTATCGAACACTTTCCATTATTAGTGGGGTTTCACTGTCGTCATGTTTTATTAGTTGTGGTTGATCTCCTTACTGGCAAATGAAACTTTTTTTTTTTTCTAAATAAACTGAGACTGGTTTTCATCTCCTCTAACACTGACAGTGACACTTATAATAATAAGCCTTTGTTTAGTGCTTGAATTAACAAATAGAGGCTGCACCAGAGAAGCAACCAAGCTTGTTTCTATATATGAGAACATTTAACCCTCCATTACGTCTATTACACGTGAACAGCAATGGTGCATTTATCGAACAACAACTTCACTCTTTAGTCTATTCAAACCCTTCAAAACCCAACAACCCTAATACAAAGCACAAAATTTTCCTGTGGGGTCTTCTAAATCTCTGCTAATTTCATCATATCTTTACCGTTTTGAATCACAAATAACGTGTCCATGTATCGAAAGGCTTTCTTTCTTTCATAATTGTTCTTATTATCGTATACATATGTAACTTTGAACCCTATTGTTTTTGACTATAGCTGGCAGACACGGTTACCATCACCTTTCTATAAGATGCTTTGCGTTACTATAATGAAAGATTCAACTTATAATAGAGTTTCTTTCCTAACTGATAGTCGATCTGACAGTATGAGTCCAAATCATGCATATTTTCTAATGTAATCAATCTCGATCAGACGATCAACCATTTCTGAATGCTTCTTCTTCACTCCTCATTTACAGACTACCAAGTCATCCATTTTTCTCAACCATTATGCCTAATATTGTTGAACAGATACCCAAGCAAACACACAAGCACATTGTACAGTACTCTTACGTGCTATATTAATTATTACATTGTCAATCAGAACTACTGCATATCTAGACATAATTCCAAATGCTCAACTATAATGGTTCAAAATTATACAGTATGTGCTCTATATATCGGAAAATGCTCTCTTAGGCCGACTCACCCGACAATATATATATATTGTTTATATGATTAAAGTATTCGGCATGTACGTTATATTGTTATATTATCAATTAAAAGTGGGCATCTTTTTATGTTGATATAATTTAACATACTTAACCATCTAAATTAATTGACAAAACATATAAGGAAAATGTTCATTATTGGACACACTTAATTTAGCTTGAAATGCATGTATTCGTATCAAATCATGAGTTCGAGTCACCATGATAGTAGAAGTGAAATCTTTTAATACTTTAAAAAAAAAAGTATTCGTATCAAATCATTTTTAAATGAAGTTCATATCAGAATTTTATTTTAGCAACACTCTACATGTAAGATATCAAATAAGAAAATGTTACTCTATATAAACACACGACTATGACGAGTGACTTTAATCTGATTGTTTTTTTGGGTAGGGATTAACCTTGAATATACGCATTAGACCTACAAAATGGATTGTTCGGACAATTAGACAATATTATCATGAGGAAGGCCGCAAGAATTGCATCCTAAGTTTCATAAAATATGGACATCATCCTTAATTTTTTTTTACTAAATAGCCAAAATGCATACCTAGGTGACCCAATGTCAATTAGCACCGCTAGATTTTATTTCAGCCAATTTGCATCCCTAGGTTGTAGAAAATTATCTAATTTGATCAATTTCATCGAATTAGCTGATTCCGGTCCATCCATTTCTCCATCATAAAATCAACATGTGCACCGCACGTGAGGGTAAATCGGTATTTCATGATAAGTAAAAGACTATCTTACCCATTCCAAATCCAAAGGCTCTACATCATTTTATTGATTTTATTTCTTATTTCATAATGTTTTAATAAACATTCCAAAAAAAGATGAGCAATCATCTCCATATTCTTCATCAAGAAGTAAAGAAAATGGCCAGACAATTTTATTTAGGTTTTTATCACATATAATACTTGAACTATTTCTCAATTTTATATTTGGTACCTGAACTTCAATTTTTGTCATAAGTAGATTGAGAGGATTCTGAAAGGGATCTCTAAGATCCAAAGTTTTCAATTTTCTCACAAGTACTACTTAAAGTTTTCAATTTCATTTCTTGTGGTACCTAAGACTATTTTTGTCACAAATATATGCGCATGAGTGCGCGTGTTCCAAAAAAAAAGAGGTTAAAATGAAAAATTTTGGGTACTACTTGTGATAAAAATTGAAGTTCAGGTACCATTAGAGATGAATTCAAAAACTTTGGGTACTACTTGTGACAAAAATTAAAGTTCAGGTATCAAGTATATTGAGAAATAGTTTAGGTACTACATATGATAATAACTCATTTTATATACTCATGCTCAGCTAATAAAACGCATCCATCTTTTTTGAATTTTTCTTAATTTAGGCTTTAACAAATAAAATAAAACAAAAAATTCGTTGCTGTGGAGACGACCCAGCAGTGTCGTAGTTCGGGAGAAGCAGTCTAGACTTCGTTGATAGGACAACAAAGGTTAAAAGCTTCATAAAGCCGATCTGGGCAATAAAACATATATATCACCTTGTATATTGATTTGTGTCACCTTAATTAATTAGTTAATAATGTTATGGTTCTCGATCTCTCAGTGGCTTCCATTGTGATTGAATTATTGACAGCTTTTTCTCTATTTGGCTGCCATGGTGCTGGGTTCTTGGTTTGCAAATTGGCTTAATTGTGGTGTAGGTTCTATTATCAAATCTCTCAGTTGTTTTAGCAATTGAGGGAGATTATGACTTAATTGGTTTGTGTTTTGACTATGGAGGTGCCATCTTAGATCCATTTACGTTCATCTTCTTAGGATCTTTTTTTCTTTTCTTTTTTCTGTGGTTTAGATTTGTATGAAATTTAGGACTTTAAGTGAGTAATTTTGGTTTTGCAACATTAAAACATGGCAAAATAGGGTGATGTGGATATAAAAATACACAATTTCTCATTCCGAGTGATTTGTATAAAATTTAAGGGAGTAATTTTGGTTTTACAAGTCATTTGTTCAAAACCCTAAAGTCTAAAGTCTGTTGTATATAACTCTAATCAAAATTACTTGTATTAGTAGAATTTTGAAACTTTTATCAGGTTGAATGTGTTGCAACATTATTTGTAAATACGAATGGCCACCCCTATACTCATGAATGAGCATGAACTTCATGCTCCAACGTTTACTCTAGAAATCTGGTTTGGGTGAGCAATAATTCCATCACATAGGAGAGTCAGGAGGAGCTAGTTAGGCAGCTCTACACCATAACTCATTACTTCCCGGCCATATTTTTATGTTTTATATATGATTGTTAAATCATTGCAAAACAGCAGACTTGTGTCTAAGTGGTGTCTCCCTCCTTGCCACTCAATCACGTACGTACGGCCAACGATTAAGACCTACTGGCCGGCCGGAGTTTGCTTTTGATGGAGGGTTTTTACCACTTCTACTGAAACCGATTCTTAGGAGGTTGTGAATCTTATCAATGCTCATGACCTCCATTTAGCTTTTGAAGGTGAAGAAACAAGAGTTTACAAATGTTTGGTCAGGTTACATGAAGGCTGCTCATGGTATTATTGGAGATGTTTCTGTAAACTACCCTTCCAGCTCTCCTAACTAGTCTGCCCATTAACTAGGGTTCTAGATTTTGCGTGCACCTAATTAAACCTTATTTTGATATGAAAAAAATGAAAGGCTACTTCACACTCTCGTTGCCCACTTAACTTTTCAGAGTTTTGGGGTAGGATTTAGGAACTTGGAACTTCTCCATGCCTCGGCCTATATCTAATACAAGGGCTCCTTCATTGCTTCAATGGATCTTCTACAACTGGCTCATGGTTTGGTTCAGCTTTTGAGAGATGGGTGTATTAGTTGGTAAGCTCATATGCTGGTTCCCAAGAAACGAGCTTTAGTATTTTGTAAGATAGGTTTTACTAGAATTTTTTCCGAGATTAAGCTGTCGGTATGATGACCGGAGAAAGGAGATCCTTGGCAATATTCTTAAGTCTCGAGTCACAAATTTGAAATCCTATAATTCTGAACTAAGGTAGCGTGGGATTGGTGAAAGGAGAAATGAGATCCTAGGTTTCTAAATATGATTTGGAACCCATTTTGAAATCTTGAAGATGATATGCAATATCAACTCGAATATATATGATAAAATCACAAGAAACTGTTCCTTTGGTGCTGGTTATGAGCTTATAAAACTTCTAACTTTTAAGTAATCTATATTAGCCTGGAACATGCTCGTGTCTATTTCTTGAAGCTATTCCTATAGCGCACTTTCTTGTATCGCACTGAGTAATATTAAACCCTAGATATATATATATTTTTTCTTTCTTTTATACGGATTTAACCCGGAAGGGAGACCTTCCAGAAATTCTCGAGGGCCTGATCGATTAGAACCTCATTAGCTGCGTCATTGAAACGGAAATTGGTGAAGAAATTGCCTTTAGGAATCTCTCGTGCTAAAACCCAGTTAGAAATTTAGTCACTATAGGTTTGGTCATAGTTGCCTTAACATGATCAGTCGTATGGCAAATGTAAAACGATATGGAAGATGGCTTAATCCCTAAACCCTAAACCCTAAACCAATTTTGCTACTAGAGAACCCCGCGATTTCCAAACATTTAAGAAATTTGCATTTGGCAATCTTAACTAGGGGAATCACTGAACACTGTTTTGAAGGCCAAATTGCCAAATATGAATTCATTATATACACTGTTACAAAGTTAATCGCCATACACAACCATAGCAAGAACTTCATATCAGCGCCGCAGCTAAAATTCTGAAACCTATCATGGCGGTCATACTTTTTTTTTGTTACAAACGAAATAGGGGGAAGAAATTCGAACTCTGGCTTGAACATGAGGGTAATGTTCACTACTAGTCTTTTCGTACTAAAGTTAACATATCCGCAATGTACATGCTTTACACACCAGTCGCGAATGTAAAACGATCTGGAAGATGGCTTAACCTATTCTGCTCTAGCCTCTCTAGGAAAGATGACTAGATCAATATCCTGATCGGGGCACAAGCACATCCTGAGGACAAGCTTATTTGCTTTACCACAGGGAAATGTAAAGCCATTTTTGCTTTATTTTAAGAAGCAATTGTCTAAATGGCATGTTCATATAACTGGCGTCTAGAATCTAGATGGTTAATTTGAAGGCAGCAACAAATAACATGTATCCAGAAATGGCCATATCTGGTGTCGATTGGCCATCTATCCACCCTCTATCCAAATGGCATGTTGTAATGCACAAAGAAAGACCAGAGAAATAAAATAACAGCCAGCTAGGGACACAATATCATTAATACTTGTTTTGCACTAAATTTACTGTCAGGATATAACAGAAACCGAAATCAAGTTTCAATCAAACAAAACGATGATCAACACGTATGTATTCATACAGCCAAACCCATATTCTAAGCACTTGAGATCAGTAGCATTCTGATCAAGAAAATAACTCATGTACATATATCCAACAATCAGACTTCAAAACATAATTGAAGACATACCTTAAGAATTTAACACCTTGATCTTTTCAGCTTTCAATAAGCAAAACCACCACGAAGCCGATCGAGCAAATGACCACCAAGAACTGATCATAACTTGACGTAGCGTGTCCAAAGAAAAGGCTTCATTATATGTATAATAGAAATGAGAGACCGATCGCCAAGAAGGGATCATCAGGTCTCTTATGGTTATATAGATATATCTCAGTTGATTGGTTATAAATTTATAATAGGGTTAAAGCAACTTTCTGCATGGAAAGCATTAATATCAAGGATATATGGAGTAGGAAGTTAGGAGCAGATTACAATCACATAGATCTGTCTCTGATTATATCCACCAGCTGATTTGGACAAATGATCTAAAAGAATCTAGTCAAAGCTTTAAAATTTCAGTGCAAAGCACATGGAGTTGGTAAAATTGAAAAGAATTCATTAACAGATAAGGGTAGGCTACCATGAGGGCATCCCCATATGCTTTGCCATGTCCTGCCCTTCCAATGATTGTAATCAAGATCTATAATAACCACAAATGTCAATTCACATAATGACGGCCCACATGAGTACATATACCAGATTATGACTCCTGCTAAGAGACAAAATACACATAGGCTGGAAAGCTTTGCAGGCTTCCAGATCATGATTCTGCAATCTGAAAATGGCACAGCCAGTTCAAGCTGCCAACTCCAACTTCGACAGTACTGAGAAAGGGATTACAAAACAATTAACCAAGCTCAGATGAATTAACTTTCTATCACAATATAATAAAGAGTTAAAGACGGTGATAAGGTAAAAGGAATCTTTGATTTCTTCTTTAACAAACAAGTCCATGTTTAGTCATAAATCCAGGACAAACCACCATTCATTTTCACACTGTCAATTCCTAATTTGAATGATTAGCCAGAAACTAGCAAGATTCTTATCTATATATAAGGCCAACATTGAAGTCAATGTCCATTACAATGGACATGTGTAATGGACATGATATTCAAAGAGCTTCCATATTTTTCCATTATATCAACAGCCTAGCTACTAGCTAGCACAATTAGACAAGAGAGAGAGAGAGAGAGAAGAAAATGCTCATCCTCAAATTGCGTTTTCCACTTTGCTTAGGAATTCAGAAATAACATTTCTCTGAAACTGACAAAGCGAAAACAAATGTGGAGGCTGCGTTTCCATCATATTCCAAAACGAAAAAAGCTAAAGGATTAGGTGTCATGCTTGCAGCATTAGATTGGAAGCTAAATATATGATAGGTGCTGATTGCCTAACGAGCAACATGACTCACGTTTGCATGATATGATTCCAACAACCAAATAAGTTCAAAAGTCAACAAGCCAACAAAAGAAGAGGGTTTTGCATTTGATTCCAAGATAGAATGACCAGGATACATATAGAAAAGAGGATTTTCTTACTAGAAATATAAACTTTGGTAAATAACCTTACCTCATGAGATGTGCAATAGCACATGTATCCCCTTATAGACTATCACTAATCTGTTCGTTGATCTAATTAAGGTGAACATCAAAAGCAGAATATGACTATAAAAAAAGACTTTGCTGATAACTACCAACTTCAGGAAAGTCGGTGTAAATTACTCAAATTCAAAATTCCCCATCTTGAAATTAGTAAGACATCATTCATTATCCACAAACTCCAAAATATCAAGCTAGTTATAGATTTTTTTTAAAGAGGTAACTAATCTGAAAAACAAGCTCAAATCAGTTCACTTCTGCTGAAAAACTTTGGCAATGCAAATCCTAATAAACACTATTTTCAGCATGATTTATGCATTCCTAATACAATCAGGAAGAGAAAACATGTATCCACTATCCACAACTCATTTTTTTTCTTTGTACCATACAACAGAATCACAAAGCATTCAATCCAATGAAAACGTATAGATTGCCTGGTGTTAACGCAATTAAATAATTGCAGCATCGTATCATGAAAATTTAGTTCATTGAGACTCTGTAAAAACTAAAACTACGCTTGCTACATTGATAGTAGAGGCTTGCTAGTCTTCCAGGATTCAGCCTCCAAACACAGATAGTCTGATGTTTATTTAAGGTGAACAATATAAAACTTAGGTGAACATACTATGATTACTAAATCTGAATCTGGCAGCAATGATCTTCCTATATGCAAGAAACCATCTGTGTTCCTGAAGCTCTCAGAGTAAAGATGATCCAGTTACAAACGACAGAAAGGATGCAAACTGACTACAACAAGAATACATCTAACAGGTATGCCCACCAACTTTAAGGCGGCACCTTTTTAGATTGGTTCCTACCGATATCGACCAAACAATAGGTGATGGAGGAAGTTACCAGAGGAAGGATGTTGCAGGGGAAGGGAAGTGTCAAAGAGCATAACAAGCTCAATTGATCACGATGGAACTATTCTGAAAAGAATATCTTGTATGACAAAAGGTTTAATCATCAACAACCACAACATAAATACATAAGTACTTTACAATCATAGCATAATGAACTAAATGTGGACACCACGAATTGTTTAAAATTCACAAAAGGAAATAAAATACGGACCGATATATTGAAAAGGAATATATCTGAAACTGTTTCACAAAAATAAATCAAGTTGTTCTTTCCAAGTTAATTGTCATAGTTTAATAAGATAGAGGTTCTTGCATATTACCATTTTCTTTCTCATGTGATTGTTTCAATTATAATTTTCCAAAATTGTCATAGCTTAATAAGATAGAGCTCCTTGCATATTACCATTTTCTTTTTCATGTGATTGTTTCAATTATAATTAACATTGCAGTTTACACCAACTTTTTTGATTTTTAGACGACTACTTTAATCAGTAGAAACCTGGTAACATATCACATTGCTATACATTCCAATGGATCTCGTTATAATCTGATTAATCTCTCTCATAGCTATTGGCGGGAAAAATAAGAAGGGAAACTTTGATACTGAGATTCTGCTTTTCAGTCACCCCTTTTCTAGTTGTGTAGAGTATTGTGCTTTAAACTCATAACTGAAAGCCAGGTGGGTAATCTACCAGGACACTACATTCTTATCTGAAAGAAAATAAAATACATTCTACAAATAACAAAGATGAATTGTGATTGAGAAAAGAACAGATATAGAACTTTGTAAATCATGTTACGTGAAATTAAAATCAAGTATGAGGGTATCCCCATATGATTTGCCTTGTCCTCTCCTTCCAATGATTGTAATCATGGTATGTACCATAATTACAAACGTCAATCCCTATACTGATCGAGGGCTCACATGTGACATATAGCAGATTATGACTTCTGCCAAGAGAAGCTATACAGAGGCTCTGGAAAGCTTTGCAGGGTTCCAGACTATGACTTCTGCAACATGGAAATGGCAGAGCAAGGTCATGCCACCAACTCCATCTTTGACAGTTCTGAGAGTGAAACTATTGAACAATTAATCGAATGCCAATGATATCACTTTTCTATCGCTATAATATCAAAGACAAAGATCCATTCCATCCTTTTCAAGGAATACGAATCTTTGTTCTTTAACAAACAATTCCAAGTTTGGTCATAAATCATCGAAAGACTGTTTACACAATCAATTGTTAACTGGAATGATCAGACAGACCCAAAGTGCAAAGGCAACGTTCTGAAATTGATCTCCAAGTAGATTTGCAGCCTTAACTAGTTTGAGGAAAACTTGTATCTGCAGTGCATAATGGCAAATGCTTAACAAATAACTGACATAAGTCACATGACTGTTAAATGAAACCTTTTTTAAAATCAAGACAGGCTTCTGATTTCAGTTCTCCTCGCTATCATCTAACTCTGATTTTGAGCTGCCGATGAAACAATGCCTGGATTCATAGTACACCATCACTGAGGGTTTTGATGCAGTATCTAGAAAATAAATCCTCTTTGGAAGCCCAAGATTAATCTCATTGGCCCGGCTATAAAGCAAAGGCAGTTTTGGTCCAAACAGAAAGTCTCCATGTTAGTTTAAGAGTTCAAGTCAATAAAATGTACAAGTAGAACAATGAAGGGCCATCGCTAAGTTTTATCACGAGCAAATACTTGAGTCTAGTGCTATTAAGAGTCTAATGGAGTCTTATTTAATAAGTGTTTTAATAAGTCCAGGAGATGGATTAGAAGCCTGTAAATAAGGCTATCTGCTGTAAATAAAAGAAGATTGGAATTAGTGAAAATTAAGTGTTGTTGAAGGGTTGGTGCCTTGGTGTCTCCTCTACCTTGTTCTATATCTTCTCCTCCCTTCCTTCCCAATTTCCCCAAGTTCCTGAAACTAAGCAGCTGTAAACCTTCTGTCTTCTAAAACGATTCTATTTCTAAAAATTTCTCTTTTTTTTTTTTTTTTTTGAAACTAGGGTGTCCCAGTCATTGACCAGACTATTCCCTAGGCCCCCGCCTGACCCCACAACATTCGGGGAGCTGGAAACTCTAGCAATTTGCTAGGTGGGTACCATGGGAGAGAGTCGAACCCCAGATCTCTTGGGAGCAAACCAAGGGCCTGACCGCTAGACTACAACTAAGTCCACCAAAACCATACTCATACCCACCCTTGCTTTGTCCTAGATCTCAGTTATACGCTTAATGTGTAAAAATTGTTCTTAACAAGTTAAACTTCATTTTTATATGACTAGAATATCAACCATAGAATGTACCAAAATAATGAACATACACAACAGAAAATCTGTAGTGCAAACTCACGACCAAGGTAAATATTTTATTTTCCAGGCCCCAAATCTCTGAAGTGGAACAGTAAAGTATCAAAATAGTGCATTCTAACGTGCACGAGCTCCACCACCAAACCCAAAGTCTCCTCTTGAATCCAAGCTCCAATCCTTGTAATCCTTGGTGATACTTGTGATTTTTGGTGAAGAAATCTAGTGGAAAACGTACAAGTTAGGTGGAAATGGTGTGGCTGAGTGTGGGTAAGTGTGGGTAAGTGTGGAAGATGAAGGAGAGTGAGAGAATGGAGAAAGGTGGTGCGGCTTTTCCCAACGAAGGACAAACATTTCAACTAGAAATCAAAGTAGAGTTATATTGAGAGATTGATTATAACAAAACCATGGCCATTGTTTCTTTTTCTCACCTCAGTCAGTATAAACCTCAAAGGCCAAGTGGTACATTCACACAATTTCATATTGCAACATGATAACCATCCTGACAGATAAGATGGAAATGACATTCAAGAAATCAAGAGACAGAAAACTAATGCGAGTATTAGAGAAAGGCAAATCACATCCAATCCACTCACATTGGCATTACCCATATCTAAATATTCAATACAACGAAAGAATGTTACCTCTTACTCCAAGCACACACTAGAAACAAGCAAAACTGTTAACAGCCTAACTTTCCTCTGAATTTGAAATATCGATCAAGCCAAGTCTCTCATTCTCCGGCAAGACAGCCCAATTCGGCGACTGAACTGCCCGCAGCCACAGGAAGTCATCCACATTAGCCCAATTCTCCGTCTCCTCATCAAGAGTGGTCTCCCTAAGCTCTTCCTCAATCCCTTTATAGCTCAAACAGTAGGGCGCAAACCTCACCTCGCAGCTGTCTTCAATTATAGGCCGGCTCCTCACTCTCAGATAAAAATCACACCTTTTTGCATTGTGGATACGAATTTGATGCGACGCCATAACCAAAACGCACCCTTCAACTCCTTCAATCAGAACCGAACCCGTTACAGGACCAGTATAAACCTTACAGTTCCTTAATCTATGAACAAAGAGAGCCCTCACAGAACCCATTAGCCTCACCTCGCAGGAATCCAGGTCCGAAATCGTGAATTCGCCGACTTCCGAGCCCTTGAAGTTATGCACCAAGGTCTCGCCTTTCTTGTTCCAAATCCCCGGCGATGCTGGAACCCGGAAACCCGATTTCTCGGGCTCTTTCTCCTTCTGTTTCTCTTCGGGCTCGCCGGTTGGGTCTTTTTTGGTGCCTTTGTTTCTGAAAGAGAATTTCTTTTTGGGTAATAACTCTGCGCTCAAATTCTCGAGGCTCTGCCGCAAATCCGGAAACGGCTTTGAGCGAGGATCGAACTTCATACGAGGGCAAGAAGTACGAGTTCTCGGCGACGAGCTTTTCCAGGTCGGAGATGGAGGACGAGATTTGATCGAGCTGGGGTTTGAGCTGAGTGGGATCGGAGAGTCGACATTGGGCGAGCTGAGACTCAATGGAGCTCTTGGAGTTGGAAAAGCGGGAGAGGAAGGTCGATGTGGACTCGAAGGAAGGGGATGAGGCCGAGTCGGACTCGGCGGATTGGCGAGTGAGTGAGCTGTCAGTACGAGTTTGGTGACGGTTACTGAGGCGCTCGAGCATTGTTTGGCGCTTCTTTTGGAGAGCTGGGTCTAAATCCAGGGCCTCTTGAGTAGGGTTTGATGAGAGAGCTTCTGCTTCTTCTACATTTTCCATTGATGGCAGAGATAGGGATTGAGAAAAGCCTAAGCAAAATGACACAGAAAAAGAGGGAATTGGGGATTTCGTATTTATACTCGCTGTGTTTTTATCGAGTGAGAAAGAAGAGAAAAGAAAGCATCAAGTGGACTTGAGAGGAAAATACCACATTACCCTACCTATAACAAGAGATCATTATACACAAATTGTCTGGAGGAGAAATGGAACCAACAATTTATGCCAAGAAAATCTCATATTTCTAATTTGCATAGGTAGACTACATGGTAATTACTGAATACACACAACTCATGCAGATTTTGCAGCTTCTGCGGCTTCTGCAGCTGCTTCTTCCTCTTGCAACTTCTTCAAGGACGGAGGTGGTCTGACAATAATGCTTCTCTTCCATTGTCGATCGAACTTTCTTGACAACCTCTTACCAATTCCCTCCTCGATCTCTCTTTCCCGTTTAACAGTAAGCAAGCGAGCAACCTACAATTCAAAACAAACTTTGCGTAAGGATAATGCTAAACCCCAACATGTGCTTGACACTAAAAAGTGAAGCATCCCCCAACAACCTCAAAAACTCATTATTGCACAGAGAGATGGATAGCAAACAATCAATTGAAGTTTACAGTCGAGTAATGTCTAACTTAGATGGCATTGAAAACTTGAAAGTGCTGAGAAGAAATCAGACTCAAGTGTAGGAAACCGAGATTCAAGTAATTGAAGTCTAATGAACTAGCAATCTGTGACTCAGATGTCATCTATATAACTTAATGATGCTGTAAATAGATCAAAACTCAAGTGCTAGAGACCAAGATTAAGCAACATTGAGCAGTCAGGGTGTGATTCTTAATGTAATCCCCAGCTCCACTTATCACCCAATACAAAATCAATAGTTGCAGCCAAAAAGAACTATACAATTAAAACAAAAACAAAATAGAGAAAGATAGACTCGCTGGGGCTGTAGTCATACTAGATTCATTTGCATTCTTGCAAAGACTTTTTGTTTTTTAGAATAGAAACAACATTCTTGCAAGCTTTTCAAATGAAAGACTGCACAGTACTCACATATCTGAGGTGACGTTAGCAGACTGTAGAGTTAAGTGACAAACTTCTCTAGAAGTTCCAAATTCTGTGTTATACTTATATATAGGTCTCCAGTTACCACTGTACAAGTTATTGTTTTAGAACAGAACCAAAAAAATACAAATACACACACCTTAGTTGGCTTCATATACTAAACGTCTGACTTCATTCTATCAAACTATAAGCTCCTGTCAAGGCTTTTACAGAGTTGATAGGGATTTTGCTGGGCAGTGCAAATCCTATTTCAGCTATCATTATGCCGAACAATTTAGAATTGGAAAACCATTCTCTTAGCAAACTTTTTTCAGATAAGTTGACTGAAATACAACACACATTTTCATATTGCATTCAGTTATCAATTTATTTGAAAATATAATCTGTAACTTAGATGGCATTTATAACTTAAAAATGCAGAGAAGAAACCAAAACTCAAGTGCAGGAGACCGAAATTCAAGCAATCAAAGTCTAGTTAACTAGCAATATGAAACTCAGCTGCGAATACATCAAAATTCTTGCGGAGACTAAGACTCAAGCAAACATGCTCAAGTCAGGCTTCCATTTGATTTCTTGATGTAATCCCCGGCTCCATTGATCACCTCACCCAATATTAGAAAAGAACAAAGTTTTAAGCCAAAACAAAAAAAAAAACAGAAAAAGATAGACAAGCTGGGGTTGTAATCAACTCAGAATTTTCACATTCTTGCAAACCTTTCGCGTGAATTCACAGTTGTATGGTAACTTTTGCAGACTGTAGAGTCAGGTGGCTCACTATATTGTAGAATTACCTCAGTTAACAGCATATACCAACTTTATGGATTAATCTATCAAATTCATGAGCTCATATCAAAATCTTCACATAGTTAATACGAGTGCTAATCCAATCTCAGTTAATTTCACTCCCATTAAGCCCTGAACACTTTAAAGTCAGAAAATTTCCATTTCCATAATTCCATATCATTTCCCATCTTAAACTAAGTAACCTAAAGCCCACATTTTCATAATAGTATTCAAATTAAAATCACTAAAAAAGATTACCCTTTTGCGCATACGACGGAACTCGCTGGAAGTGAACTCGTTCCGAGCCGATTTCTGGAGGCGAAGCATAAAGAGCTCTCCTTTAAGGTCGACCACCTCCTCGTTGATTTCTTCGGTGGATTTGGTTCTGATTTCCTTCATCTCTTCTTCTCTCTTAGCCATCATCACCACGGACGAAGACGAGGACGACGAGCTAGACCTCCGAAACGACGCCGTTGGGAGACGAATGCCGATGGGGCACACGTGTTGGAGTCTCAGGCCATTGAAGGATGACTTGGGGATGGGCGAGAGAAGCTTCGGGGGTAGTGCAACCGTTGAAGGTGGAGCTATGGAGATTGCGCCCAACATTGTTCTTCTTCCGCTTTCTCTTCGGCTCAGTCAGTGTGTTGTGCTTTTGGGTTTTGGGATGTAGAGATAGATAAGGCTTTTTAGCGCGTCCCAACAAACCCCCTCACCATTTTCTTTTTATCTCAAGGTTTTTCTTACCAATAGCAAAAATACAAACCAAAAAATTTCAAGACGCAATTTTTATTGGTCTTTGAGGTCAAAACTGTAAGGCAGTAAAATAGAAAGGAACCATGTATCAGTAAAGGTACGTTCCTTGTAGTTTCGAGTTGTTTTTACCTAGCTCTAGGCATACAATTGTGGCATGATACCGAAAAAGAAAAAAAAAACTTCATCTAAATGATGCTGCAAAAGTTTTTATCAAGTTTTGCTCAAGCTAGCCATAAATGTCTCGAGAACAATTTAGTTAGGGGATTGTTAATAACACACCCAAATGTGTTATTAACATACTCTCTTCTCTCTTTCTCTCTCTACATACTCTAGAGAGAGAAAGAAAGAGGAAGGTGTGTTAATAACACACTTGAGTGTGTTATTAACAACTTCCTTTAGTTAAAAGGGATTTTCAAGTATTTATCGATTGCATCAATGACATTTTTTTTGTTCAGCCTTGCAAAATCAAAAGCGGTTGTCAAAGATATACAATGGTTTATGGTTGACTTCATTATTTAATTTGTATCTCATACAAACATGTTTTTCATGAAGCAAATTTCATGACGAAACAGTGGGCGAAATTGGGTCATTCTCTATCTTCGAGTTCTACTTGGAATCACTCATTACATTGTTTGAGAGAGAGAAGGTTTTGTTCAGATGTTTTTTTTTGGTATGAAGGTTTTGTTCAGATGTTACTTATGGTCGGAATTTTAATTACAGTACACACATTAACTATTTTACCGTTTGTCACACGTGAGCAGATGACGTGGAGCTCCAACAGCAAATAGTGCAGCGTTAATATTTGCTTAATTTATCCAACTTCTTATTTTCTTTTTCTTTAATATATTAAGTCAATTTTAGTTTACCATTTTTTTATTGATTTATTAATTCCGGTAAATTTTCGCATTTTCTTTCTTCGTTCCCTTCTCCTCCTCTCTCTTTCTAACCTCTTCACTCACAAAACTCAACCCTCATTCTTTCAGAACTCGCTTCCGGACAAAACCCTAGCAATTCAAACACACAAACAGCGAGCCGCCGATTGACCCGATTGTATATGGCATGCGAATCATTGAGTTGAAGCGGTGATTGAGGATCTGAGTTGGGGCTGATTGTAATTGGGCATTGACTCGGTCTGATGGGTGCTGCGGGCTCCAAACTCGAGAAAGCTCTCGGCGACCAGTTCCCCGAAGGCGAGCGATATTTCGGTCTGGAGAATTTCGGCAACACTTGCTATTGTAACAGCGTTTTGCAGGTTTTGCTTCCCTTTCCATCAAATTCAACCATTTTATTAGTAAATTTTGTGAATTAGGGTTTTCGTTTTATTGGAAATCGGTAATTTTCCGGTTGGATGAGGATTACATGAAGTGTATGCAAGCTTTGACCTGGGATGGTTCTAATTGGGTAATGGTAAAAGTTAACTTATGGAATTGGGAATTGTAGTTCAGCTTGGATGCTTAGGTAGTTTAGCAAGTTCTTGGTTTGTGATGGAGATTGTCCTAGCATTATTTGGTCCTATTGGCGGTTTGCGTTCCAATTTTATCACTGAGGTCAATATTTGAGCATTTGCTGCATTGCTATTCAGTTTTTCATTGGTTGTCAAAATTATGGGTTCCAGCTGCACTTCTCAAAATGTTGGTGTGGTGTAATGGCAGTCTGCCATTTTGCTCATTTAAAATGGATGACCCCTGTGCGAAATGCATTTTGGGTAGTTATATTTTCTCATCTTGCTACAATTGAGATTCATCGGATTAAGATGGAATCAGTAGTTCTTGAATCTTATGTCTTCATTAAGGCGCCATCAAGTGAATATTAAATTTGATATCTTGATGATTAAAACCATTGATTAAATTCGAGGAGAAGGTGCCATCAACTTAAATCATTGATTCTAACCAAATCAGTGTAAATATTTTCATCTGTTGATGCGCTGGTCCATATGACTACATGCTCTTGACCATTCTCAATCTTCATACCCCACTTGTTCTTGAAAAGTTAGCACTCATCCTCCAACTACAAATATCCAATTTACAATTATATTCTACATGATTTTTTTTTGTTCCTTCAAAAGAATATAATCTATGAGATTGATGTTTAGTATATTACTAAAAATGACAGAGGATCTCTTTTAAATAGTTTGAAAATCAATTTCGTAAAGTTATCATCAATTCCCTATCCTTTTTATTCTGTTCAAAAAGGAAAAGAGGCTTATCCTTTTTATTTTTTCATGCAGGCTCTTTATTTTTGTGTTCCATTCCGTGAACAGTTGCTAGAATACTATTCCAACAGTAAGAATGTTGGGGATGCAGAAGAAAATCTCTTGACATGCTTAGCTGACTTGTTTACGCAGGTAAAAACTATAATAGATATAGATGGCACCTGTTCATGAATTTGATCAGTTCAGGTGTAACTTGACTGATGTTAACTTTCTTTTTCAATTATAATTGTGCACCTCGTTCCCCTAATTCCTTTTTATGAAACCTTACTGTAACTGTATGATCCTCTGCTGTTTTGTCATTATATTTTTAGGAAGAAATAAGTTATCTTTTTCCTGCTTCCTAGGTACAAGGTTGTACATCCTAACAGCTTTAGCTTTACTATGTAATTGCATCAATTAAATGCGTTAGCTTTAACCTCAATACAAATATGAAGATGTAAGCCAGCCCAGTATATACGTCTTCTAATGGTTGTACCAAAAAACTATCTTATTGTGAAGACTTTGCGAGTATTTCTCTTGAATATTGGATGACAAAATTCTCCAAACCTGTAATGCAAATTTCTTAGTGGTGTTTTGCAATAATGCATAAGCCTTTCATAATTGTTTTAGTCACGGTGCTGAGATCAACCGATGGTTATTACTTTGTTGCAGATAAGTTCACAAAAGAAAAAGACAGGTGTAATTGCGCCAAAGCGTTTCGTACAGAGATTGAAGAAACAGAATGAGCTCTTTCGTAGCTACATGCATCAGGTATGTCTTCCATGTTGACTGCCAAAGCGGGCTTGTCGCTGGGAAAAATCATTTTCTAGAAATTTATACTTAAAATGAGATTTTACTTGAAAGATCAATATGTCCATTACTAACTATATAATAGTACGAAATATGGAATGCTAGTGTATTCACTATTAGGCGCCTTGGGTCTATCTTTTAATAGTTAAAAGCAAGTAGTTTAATCTTCTGAGTCATTGTTTGTGTTTGAAGTGATAGTGTATAATTGAAAGGTGATGAGAATAAATGAAGAGATTACTGAATATATCTAGACCTCTTTGTAAACCCTGAATTTTTACCGTCAGAGAAGTAGTAAACTCAGCACATTAAAATCTCATAATCGTTGGCCATTGTGTAGGACAGTTCAAAGTTGTATATTTATAAAATTGCAAACATTACCAAATTTGCATCCTTTTTTTTTTTTTTTTGCAGAAGTTTTTCTTTTGTAAAAAGGTTCAGAATATGGTTTCAAATGTCCTTTGTTGTTACTCAAATTTAGTTATATGATATAAGAGTGAAACTCCTTTCCTCTTGGTATATAAGTTCATGCCTTGTTGTATTGTTGCCAAATCTTTCTATTGAACAGTTCAAGACGATGTTTCTTTCATTTTGTCTTTCTTGTTACCCAAATACTTTAGTATTCACACAAATATATCATTTATATGAATAAATGTTTTATTATTGATAGTAAAATAAATGTTTTTATCTTTTCATTCTGGTTTTGTAGGATGCTCACGAATTCTTAAATTTCTTGCTAAATGAGCTTGTCGACATACTGGAGAAGGAAGCACAAGCTGCAAAAAGTGATCAAGAAACTTCTTCACCTTCTGAAAAGATGGCAAATGGTCCAAAGAATGCTCAAGCCAATGGTTCTCATAAAGATCCCTTGGTAACGTGGGTGCACAGAAACTTTCAGGTGATTTTGCTCCGTCAAATCAATTATTAGTTTCAGTTTCCTTGTAATTCCTTAGTACATGTGATAAGCTCACGTCTGTGCCCTTTCTCTTGCATGCATTTCTATATACTTTTGATGGTTCTGTTGGCTGTACTGTTGAATCGAGTACTCAGTTATGCAAGACATATTTTGTCTGAGATTCTCTATTAAGGGCAGTACGTGAATTGCTTGATTCCCATGCACTCTTATCTTTTCTTCTTTCTCATTCAAACAATCAATTATGCCTCTCCAACTCTTCTACAAAGAATAAAAGTACAAAGTAAAGGCAAAACACCCAAATGCCTTCACTGATTTTATGGCTGATTATTACCGTGTTATCTCCTGTGTTTTACATTGTCATACTATCAGAAAAATATTATTCTCTCTATTATGCGATAAAAGGAGTCTCATATTTTCAATGATTATTTGAGTCAGGGAATACTCACCAATGAAACGAGGTGCTTACGGTGTGAGACAGTGACTGCAAGGGATGAAACATTTTTGGACTTGAGCCTTGATATTGAACAGAACAGTTCAATAACAAGCTGTTTGAAAAACTTCAGTTCAACAGAGACATTGAATGCTGAGGACAAGTTTTTTTGCGACAAATGCTGCAGGTAGATGCCCTTCACCGAATTTTCTTATAATTTATTTTCCTTCACTGCTATATGCAATTTGTACTTCTCTGTTTTCACCATTAAATTTCAGATGGTTGTTACCATTGATTAGCAGTATTGGTGCTTATCATGGTTGCAAATTTATTAACATAAGGCTCCAAGCATCTAACCTAGAAATTGTTCAAGAGTATTTTTGATATTCTGGGAGTTCAACCATAACGAAATGCGCTGCAGTCACTCACTGGTACCTTTCTGCTTAAAGATTGACCTGTTTGGTGTGATACTTAATTATGCTAAGCAGGAATCTAGGGTTTATCCTTCATTCGTAAAGAATAAGAAATTTTTTGGCATTAGATAACTCCTGAAATGATAGGGGCTGGTCGTCACATGTGTGAACCGCTTAATGATAATATTTCTGGAGCACAGATTACTTCCATTTTTATTTTTTATTTTTCTAGGGTTCCATATATATATATATATATTTTATAGCTGATAGGCGAAGCTTTATATCATATGCAGTTTGCAAGAAGCACAAAAGAGGATGAAGATAAAGAAGCCACCTCACGTCCTGGTCATCCACCTGAAGCGGTTCAAGTACATCGAGCAGCTTGGCCGTTACAAGAAGCTATCTTACCGGGTTGTATTCCCGCTTGAGCTCAAGCTGAGCAACACGGTTGAGGATGCAGAGTCTGAATATTCCCTGTTTGCAGTTGTTGTCCATGTTGGGAGTGGGCCAAACCATGGACACTATGTTAGCCTTGTGAAAAGCCATAATCACTGGCTATTTTTTGATGACGAAAATGTGGAGATGATTGATGAGTCCGCTGTGCAAACTTTCTTTGGTTCGGCACAAGAGTATTCGAGTAATACAGATCATGGATACATCTTGTTTTACGAAAGCCTTGCCACCAATAACAAGAGTTAAGGTTAAGAAGACGGCTTTGGATTTAAGATGGTTAGGTATTCTAATCATATGGACTTTTGCTTTTCTTCTGTTTCCGATGTTTACTATTTTTCTCTTTTTCCCCCTTTTTTCAACCTGTGGGAAGAGCTGTCAAATATCAATGAGATGTGATATGGGTTGTGAAAAAATGTATACTTAGGTGGTTCGCATGTACAGTGGATGATGGAAGCACAACATCCTTTTTTGTTTCACTTTTCTTTTTCTTCTTTTTATTTAACAATAAGAAAGAGGTTAGTGTATATGGTGAGAATATTCAGACAGTATTTATTCTTCACGGTTGAGAATGTCAACACTAGAAATGCAATGGGAATTTGCTCATCACTCCTTTGTTGTTTGGAACCTTGACATCTTTATGAGGCTTTGGTTTTGCTGATGGTGCAATTTACACAAATCTCCAAGATACCTTCTCTTGCAACATTGTCTTCTTCCAATACTATTGTGCAGTGCCATAGTACAATAGCAGCTGACAACAATATTCGCAATTGATTAGTATGATAGTTAACTTACAAATGTAGTAGATGTAGACCTTATGCATTTGAATGTGGGTAACTTCTTAGGGAAATGCCTAGACTTGCAACATCTTGACCATACTGGTTGAATGATTTGTTTTTATCCAAAATCAAGTAGGACCTTCTATTAACTGTCCTAGATCGTTCCTCCAGGGCTCATAGGCAACCCCATCATCGTTAACTAGACCTGAGAACCCATTGACTCGACTTTTAAGTTTTAACTCAACTCTCCCGTCTCTTTTAAAAATTACTTGAACAGTGAGATGAAGAGAAACTTGTTACTATTCTAAAAGAAAAATGCTCTATGTTCTATTTGTATTCTGCATTTTCCCTTCTCTTGGTGCGTTGAATTGAAGGGAGGCTTCAGCTAAATTTCGAGCAACGGTTCTCGTGTTTAGTATGAAACTAGTCGACCTGAATTCATTAACAAGTTTAGGCATGAAAATGTCATTATCAAACAAATATCAGGTCATTAGCTGATACAATGCTACTGTAGTAATCATCTTGAGTTGATCAGCATCAACATCTTGAACTAGGGTGACTCGGTACGTAGTACGCATTTGGAAAGAAAGTACATACTTATACACCTCCAAACTAATCCCATCCAGCCCAGAAACACTGAAACGACTCTTCATAAATTTCTATTGTATGTCACAATTACATCCATGTCTTTAATTTCCGTCCTTCAAATGCAAAACCCAGATACCTTCTTTCAAGTATCCATGCAGTTCAAGAGAATGTTACTTGTAAATTTGAATAAGGATTAATTACAAAAAAAAAAAAACCTTATTGAACAGAACAGTTCAATAACGGATCGTGCTCCTCTGCTAAACAGGAATCTAGGGTTTATCCTTCATTCTTCGACTCTGCTGTATTAGTTGCGCTTATTCAGAATGGTGAGATGTACTAATAGTCATCCTCTTGGGACTTTGATTGGAAACTGCAAAATAATTATAGAAATCAAACATGGAAAAAAAACAAAATGAAACTAACAAGCTAGTGATAGAACAAAATTGGAGAGCACGCAAACTGCTTCAAAGCCTACTTCAATTCACATCCCCAGTTGGATTTACAGCAAGGAATTGATGTAATGTAATAAATTACTACCTTAGATCCTATCAAGGAAGACATTAAACTTAAATTTGCTAAGCGTGTCAAAGATTCGCAAGGAAGACATTTTTTGTTGCGAGCCACTAGTTAATATATCATACAATAAATGCACATTCAATGTGATGTAACATAGGTAAATGTTTTGATACCCTTAAAAAATCAAAGAAAAAGTTAAAGCGCTTTATGATCTCGTATGGTGATGAACTTGATAATGATTTGGCTCGAGAGTCGAGATGACTTGGCCATACATCCATTTTTTGTTTCCCTCTATTAGTCTATTTATTAAGATGAACAGTTTTCAGGTTAATATTAAACTAAATAATATTATATATATATATATTGCCAATTTGTAACAGAATAAATTATCCATAATGATTGGCACAGTAATTTGATATTAAAGTTGTCCTAAAATTTATTTTGAGTTTGACTCTCCTACTATACTAGTTGGGTGGGATGGGATGGAGGGGTTTGTGTAAAAAAAAATTGTCACAAGCTCAAAAAAGAATAAAGCAGAGCTTGATCAAAAGTCAAAGACAGAAATCATAAAGCAAGTCACTAGAATTGCGACAGAAATCTTAAAGCAAGACAGAAATCCTAAAGTAGCCAACATAAATCTGAAAGCTTACACCAAGACAAAAACCTAAAAGCTGTCCTTACTCAGTATATGCAGACTTTGACCACCAGACCCGTCTGCAAACTGCCCTTAATCTTAAAGCTGCCCTTACTCTGATTTTCTATATATAGACGATCAAGAAACAACGAGTGATACTCCAACACAGAAACAGCAGCTAGGTAGCTGAAGAGTGATTAACAAGGAGAAATCAGGTTAAGACAGATTGATCGGTCTAGCAGTACTAAAGGGTGATGGATCTTAACCAAACTAAGTAAGTAGCTAGCTTAATTAGCTCATTTTTTTGCCTTTGTTGGTTGATTAGATTTATCTTCTTTCATGCTTAAGTTTTTGTTTTTCGATCATTTGAGGTTGTACATTCCGATGCAATAATGTTACTTCATTCTCATATTATAACAGCACAAGGCAAGAGGGTCACAGTACTAATTCTCATGGGGCAATATTGCACCAATGTATTTTTTTACCTGTCATGGGCATTCTAGGCTGGCTACTCCAACTCAAGTACACAGCTGCAAATGCATCTCCTTTTGTCACGGACTATGTTACCATGCTCATGTTTATTGCCGCTTTCTTTGTGTACTCTGTGTCCTTGACTGTGAAGCTATTAGCCTACGCTCCCAACTCAGACATGGCAGAGTTCATCAACAACATTACCTTCTTGTTCGGAACTCTGGCCTCGATTTTGCTACTGCTTATCCTCGTTCGAGGCTTTTGGGTTGTTTGCCCTCCTCTTGTGGACGATTTATCTTGTGAGGGATGTTGCAACTAGCAAGTCGTATACAAAGGCAGTTTGTGATGTCTTCAACAAAATAAAAGAGCAGATTAATGGCCACTTGGTGGAGATTAATGCCGTACAACCCCAACCACTCCCACATATGGTTGTACAAATCCAAGATGCAGGAGAACAAAATGTACCAGTTGCGCCTTGACTTTTGATTAAATTGTCAATTTACCTCTTCCCAAATTTTTGGGACAATTTAAATTTACCAAGAACATGCGTTTTAACTTTTAAAAAATTGGCTGATTCCTCAATATGTGTAAAACAAGATTATGTGTTTAAAAGGAGGAGGAAAAGCTTCATTGAATATAGGGAAAGTTGTGTCACAAGCACAAAATATAATCACAAATAAAAACTGAGAAAATAGGAAATTATTTTTTGAAATGAAAAATGTTTGAGATCCTAAATATCTTTACCAAATTTGCGATCCCAAATGATATGCATGGGCCAAATCATCACTTTAAATTCAGTATTTCCAACAGGAAAATTCTAGTGTATGTTAACATATCTCATACGTACAATTACTACTTTTAGGACTTAATTACTCAAATGAGAACCTATTTACTCTAATGAGGACCAAATTTACCTTAACGAGGACTTTTTTGTAGTTACTACATGAGTTGTTAAAATAGTATTATGTGTCATCAAGTCGTAAAACATTATAATTACAACTTTTAGAACTTAATTACTAAAACGAAAATCTAATTTACTCTAATAATGACATTATTTACTCTAACAAGGACTTTATCTCCGCATTATATATGCAAAATGTTAACATTTCATAGCCTTACTTTTTCCGACATGTCTTCAAATTAATTAATTTAGAAATAGTTAACGAGAATTAACTAATTTTGTTAGCATGGTTAACAAGATAGCCCCAAAACTCATTCACCACAGCAGCCATCCACTGTATCGATACCACCAGTCCACCACTACCGAACCTTCTCCCCCATAAAGTACATGAATCATATTATACTCATTACTGTTTCAAATACAAGAATAAAGAAACAAGCTAGTCTACTTGGACATGACATGGGGGGAGGGAAATTCTGCCATGCCCCAAACATGAAGTGTTTGGGCACATGGGATAGTACTAGCAATATACAGATTGGTAAGTAAAGCCGGCAAAGGAACAAACGAGGGAGACGATCGATCGACAAGTTCAGTTGAATAAATCTTCCAAAACAATTATAAATAAAAGATAAGCAAGTCATGACTTTGACAAATGCACAACAAAATTTGATTAAACATCTTCGATCTCACATGCATGCGTGCGCGATGTTCAAGCTCCTCGTCTCTGTAGCTTGTGAATGCATTTGGAAATTATTTGGATCGAAACTAGAAGAACCAGAAATGTCCATATCAGAATTGGGAGCATTTATTCGTGGGTACAAGGAACAGCTTCAGTGTCTTTAATATTCGTTAAAACTAATCACTGCAAGTGGCCTAGTGGATTAGCTTTCAGGTTGGGAACCCCCCTATCCGAGTTCGATTCACGAAGCCATCAAAGTGACCAGGCACTATGCTGCAATGCATAGTTTGAGCATTTCACATGTGCCGCATGAATTAGTCATTGGTGGCCTTTGGAATACCTTGATCTTGATCAAAAAAAAAATTCGTTAAAACTTGTTCTATTTGTCCTGATCAAGTTATAAAAATAACTAATAGTACAAGAATGAATATCCATGAAGTTTAATGCAAGGAGTACAATTGTTCAGCTCAGTCTTCGTCATATCAAACATGACATCATTGTAAACTAAATTCTCTTTACAACCAAGTATCTTAAATTAATCAGGCCATGTAATGAGTTGAACAAATTTCTTTATTGTAGTGGTTCGAAGGTCAAAATAAAAAGGTCTTTGGGATTCACTAAACCTGTATAATATAAAACTAAATTAAAAAAAAAAAAAAAACTGACCCTACTGGATCATATGTAATGGAATTCGCAATGTCTAGATTGAGGAAATATCAACTGAATTTCAAATACATACAAAATATATTGGTTGTTCTTATAACAATAACTTCTATCATAGTTTGAATGCAACAGAGAGATCTGAATGGTAAGAATCCAAAGGGGTAAAGGAAATATCAACAGGTAATTGCGCAAATTGTTCGAATGAATGATAGAATAAAACATAACCTTTACTTCCAGGCAGTGGACGAGAACTATATGCAAGAGATCCCTGCAGCAGTGGTCAAGTAGGTAAGACATGGAATCAGAATTTCAGAGTACGTTTTTGCATCATTAGCATTCAAGAGTCAAGACTGAATGTTCGATCTACAATTGGTTCATGAGGTTCATGTTCAAAATGCAAACTCACTGTTCAAACATCCAATAACTGCGCCTTTGGACATTTTCATTTTCTTCTCCACTGGCAGAGTAGCACATCATCACGTCAACACCTCCAATCTGAAAAGGAGGTACAGTTATCATTCAATCAATTAAATTAGAAAACAGAGGATTTATTTAACGTAACTTTCGATGCAAGCTACCACAAAAATATTGAGAAGAAACGAGCTCATTCATCCATGGGCACACCGCACACACAGGAAAGGAAATGAAAAAAAAAATTGAAAGAAAAGTTGAAGGCGAGGGAAAAAAAGACTTCAAGAACTGCTCTAAGAACAACCTTACAGAGAAAGCTGAGCCTTTTTCCGGACATTTCAATCAGAATCCTCCCACCTTCCTAATGAACTAGCTCTAAATCTAAACCAGTTTTCTCTCCCCACTATTTCCCTCAATCTAGCCACCTCTCTCCTGCCTTACTATGGTATCAAATGGGGATGAAAAGTAGCCACACCATGTTGAGCTTTGGACTAGTAATTAGACTCGTCTGGCTAGATTTTTATTGCCCAATTCCAGTCTCAAGAGTTCTGTCAAGCTGCTAGCTGGGAAATCCGAGCTTGAACTCGACACATTTATTTTGATAAGCCAACTAATGAGCCGACCTCAATCTCAAGTTCACCCAAAATTGTCATGACTCATGAGTACTCGAAAGGAGATCGGCTTGTTTGCATCCCTAATATTAAAGCTTTCCATGTTACTTTCAAATGAATAGTATCTCAAGCAGCCTTCTATACTTGAGACCACAATTAACAATTTTGTTTCTCAAACCTTGCCTACCGCATCAATTTTATACCAGAGCTCTTTTCCCTATGTCACTTTTAGAGAGGACAAAGTTAACAGAGCATAGCTAGCATGCATAGTTAAATATACTCGAATAGATTTGATGCTCAAATTTGTTATAATGTTATATACTATATGTAAAACCTACAATTATGACATTTGATGCCTACCTGGAGCCTCTCATGGGATTCCTTCACCGTCCTTCCATCTTCTTTCTTCCTCCAGTTATGGCGCCGGCCATCTCTCCTGAAAAACCTCAGCACCTTCTTATCAAACAGAAAAAGTGATCCACATGAAAAAAATGATCAATATATGTCAAGCCAAAGTAGGATTCAGATAATCCTAATTACAATTTAGCCGCAGTGCCACACATACATTGCAGCATCCATCTAACTAATTTTAAACAATCCAATGATATATGCAAAATGCCCCATATTAAGTAAGCAAAAACATTTTTTAAAAAATACGAAAAACACCATAATTTGCATGTCAGCGGGCAATGCGAAAAAGATATGGTTAACTGACCCAACTCTCCGATCCGACCCCGAGGGGATGAAATCAATCCACATGAAATCTGGTCAGTCCAAAAAAAAAACATGACCCAATTGCATGCTTCCTATTAGAGTCATCTGCTTATCAACCGAAGCCTAATCTCTAAAGCCCAAGCTGAGGCCCAACATCTAGTTCACATCAATGACTCAGCAGTACTATCTTTTGTATCTGCAGCCATTTTGGGGCAATGAATGAAATGTTGGATCTTTATTTTTCCATTTTGCTTGTTCTTTTGTTATCCGCACCGATTACTTCCTCACACAAACGCCAACGGACCTAAGCTGTCCGTGTGAGAAAAAGTTTCGAGTTTCGACGAAAGGATGATGCATTATGTGAATACCAAAATTATTATTCAAATCAAAGCATACTTTTCAACTTTTGAGTGTGCAAGAAAATCCTGTTTTGGACTAATAGTGTCATCTATATACATGTATAAATAGTGAGGATCGAGATAAGAATGATACTTGCTCAAACAAAGAAACAGCAGGTAGCTGAAGATAGCGAGGATCGGTCTAGCAGTACTACAATTCAAAGGGCGATGGATCGTAATCCTCCATATGAAGCTAAGTAAGTTGCTAGCTAGCTCGCTTTTTTGCCTTCGTTGACTGAAATTTTTTTTTTCCGGCAATCGACTTTGTTGATTAATTAGATTCATCTTCTTTCTACCTAGCTTGTTTCTGGCTTTGTGCATGTCATCCGTAAGTTGTTGTTTTCATTTGAGGTTCTACATTCCGATGCAATAATGTTATTTCATTCTCATATATAGCAGCAGCACAAAGCAAGAGGGTCACAGTCCTTCTCATGAGGAAATATTATGGCACCAATGGATTTTTTTACCTGTCATAGGCATTGAAGGCTGGCTACTCCCACTCAAGTACAAAGCTGCGAATGCATCTCCATTTGTCACAAACTATGTTATCATGATCATGTTTATGGTCACTTTGTGTCCTTGACTGTGAAGCTAAAAGTCCAGGCTCCCAGCTTAGACATGGGAGAGTTCATCAACAACATTACCTGCTTGTTCGGAACTCTTGCCTCGATTTTGCTATCGCTTATCCTCGTCCAACCTTTTGGGAGGTTTGCCCTCGTCTTGTGGATGATTTATGCTGTGAGGGATGTTGCAACTAAGAAGTCGTATACTACTGCACCTTAATTGTCAGGTCATCAACAAAATAAAAGAGATGATTAATCGCCGCTTGGAGGAGACTAATAATGCTGTACAACCCCAACCACCGCCACATAACGTTCTACAAATCCAAGATGCGGGGGAAACGAATTTAAGTTGCTGAAAAGAAAAGGGAGGAGAAGATCAGGCAGGGTATGAATTTTGAGATGTATTTGTAATTTTGTATGCATTGTGGCCGGAGAAATAATTTTGAATTTGAATTTCTTTTATTGCTTCAATTTCATTTCTCATTTTGTTAATCTGAAAAAGATAAGAAACTGAAAAATAAAATCTGAAAAACACCAGCAAACCCACTCTCTTGCCGGTCAGCGGCATGAATTGATATTTGTGAAACAATTCCTAAATATATAATTCAATCATAATAGCCGAGAAAGACGTTTCTTCAACTATCAGTGTGGAAAACCATAAATAATTCAATCATAAATAACTTAATGCAACCGCAATTTCAGGAGACGTCGATCCAGTTGACTACGCGCTAGCTTGCACAATTTTTAGTAATAATCCGTCAAATTGCTTGATAACATAAAACAATTAAGTACGTAATATATAACAGTACTTATCTTTTATTTTTAATCTGTTATAAAATTGCACAATTTTTAATAATCCGTCGAATTGTTGTTGGAGACGTACGAAATGAGACCTATATTTGAGTCCAAACTTGACTTATAATTGGGTCCTAATTTTTTAGTCTCACAATTATATGTCCTATTTCTTCGACCTATTTTGGCCTTTGTGGGTGTTTGCTCGTGGGTTTTGGATGGAGGCTGACTGGGAGGAGGGAACAATGGCGTTCCTTTTTTTTTTGGGTTGAGGTGCGGCTACAAATCTGGTTTCGTGTGGCCGTGTGGGTGTGCTTGCGCCTGCTCTTTCAAGTTCGACGTTTGTTGCATTTTCATTTTGGTTGGCGGCTTTATTTTTGTTCCTGGTAGGGTTCAGTTTTTGCTTCTCCGTCTCTTTTGAGATTGGGACGCATCACTCCTTAATTGTCACCAGATTTCAATTGACCGACGCTTATACTTGCCTCATGATCTGGTTCGTTTGGATCATAGAGCAACCCAAGAAATTCGTCTATCCTACAGTTGTCAATGTGGTGTTATTGAGTCTTTGTTGCCTATAGAATGAGGCAGTTGTGTGTCTGTAGATTGAGCTCTATTAGCTCGTGTTTCTCTGTAATCTGTATTTTTTTTACCTGTCATGGGCACTCTAGGCTGGCTACTACAACTCAAGTACAAATTAAGCTGCGAATGCATCTCCATTTGTCACAGACTGTTGCCATGCTCGTGTTTCTCGTCGCTTTCTTTGTTTACTTTGGGTCCTTGACTGTGAAGCTAAAAGCCCACGCTCCAAACTCAGAAATGGGAGAGTTCATCAACAACATTACCTTCTTGTTCGGAACTCTTGCCTCGATTTTTCTATTGCTTATCCTCGTCCGAACTTTTGGGTTGCTTGCCCTCCTCTTGTGGATGATTTATCTTGCGAGGGATGTTGCAACTAAGCAGTCGTATACAAGGGCACCTTGTCATGTTTTCAACAAAATAAAAGAGCAGATTAATGGCGAGTGAGACTAATAATGATGTACAACCCCAACTACCGCCACATATCGTTGTACCAATCCAAGATCCAAGATTCTGCATCTCACACGTCACCATGACACCACCGACGTAGAACATATATGAGCAATGCTTAGGTTCACCCCCTGGGTGAACGGGCACGTTCACCCCCCTCCCCACTTAACATAGTTGCACTTCATAATTTCATAATCCAACCGTTCATATCATAACTTATCCTTCATAAATTATCTCTGCAAAAAATCAATCAAATCAGAGATCTTTTGGTCACTCTAATTATTGAAACAAATGAATGGTTCTGACAACAATTACTACTATTATGAGGAACCGTCTATTTATTTCATATGAATGAGTGACCAAAAGATCTCCGATTCGATTGATTTTTTGCAGAGGTGATCTATGAAGGATAAGTTATGATATGAACGGTTGGATTATGAAATTATGAAGTGCAACTATGTTAAGTAGGGAGGGGGGTGAACGGACAGGTTCACCCAGGGGTGAACCTAAGAATTTTCCAACATATATTGTATCATAATAGCCTAATAGGGATGAAAAAGAATAAATAAAAAAAGTATATTTGTTGGAAATTAAAATACATGAGAGTAGGACGAAGTGACATTCTGCTCAAGTCAACGTAGCCAAAGTCATTATATTGGCTATATTTTATCCTACGTCTGAACGAAGAAAAGTGACAGACATTCGATCACATCCCCAATGTCCCTTTCTTTCCTTGTATTATTTAACCAAGGTATATTTTGCTTTGGTGTTGGTGATGCCAGTCGATCCTCAGACCATATGGTGATCTTTTCAAATAGAGCATAGACCACCAGGCCAAGAAAGGACCGGCATTTATGCCTCCTACTTCCTTCTGCGGCTTTAAGTCGGTTTCTTCTGAATCAATTTTTCTTCTCAAAATAAACTAACAAAAAACAAGTCGATAATATGGTTCTACCTGAACAATTAATTGGATCTTCGAAAAAAGATTGTCTCATTTACATGAAGTTTTAGGCGCAGTGCCAGTAGGATTGGATGCATTACATCGATTTGAATAATAAAGTTATAACATAAACCTCTTTTATTGATTAAAGGGTGGGAATCCAATATACCCTTTAACTGGGTGTCATTTCCCCCATAACTTAAAAGCAGATAGTACAAACAAAAAAATAATTAGAAGCTTAACAGTTGAATTGTATCTCTTCTTATTTGTGAGTATACAAGATAAAATTTTCCATTTACAAATCACAACAAAGATTTGGTTTGTAATATTCTCAGTTACGATGCTTTTTTATGATAATCATCCACGCCTGAAACGTATCTTAATGCCTGAAAGTTGGATGCACTTTACATGGTGTTTACTCGAGTAACCTATACAGAATTTTTTGTTCTTTTTGGTTAAATATTGAAAGAAAAAAATAAAACAAAAGGGGGGAGAGAGGGGGACGTGAAGTCAAAACCTCTTACAAAAAGAAAAAATTCAAAAAGAAAAATAATAGTCAATTGAATCAAAAATCAAGACGCATAATTTGTGTCACCCCAATAAAACTTAGATTGAACATTATGTCCTAGACAACTTGATGAATTCAAGGTATTACTCTTCAAAATGTTGAGCCCAACTTGATGAACATACAAAAGAATAAGATTCATGATGCCTGAAGATTCATGATGTATGCTTTTCTACTGGGGGTAAAAAAAAAAGCAAAATATTCTTGTGAACATACAAAAGCATAAGACAACACAAGCTTTTAGAAAGATATATGGTTATATAAATTGTAGTTGCAGGTCTATCAACACTAGTATTTCAATTTAAAAGCCAATGCCATTTGTTGATACTTGATACTAATCTATTAGTACGATAACAAATCAGATTTTACAAAGACGGCAGTGTGAACCAGAGGTCACTATGAAGCTGCTGTAGGCATGAAAATGTCATCATCAAACAATGCTTCAATGTCTCCATATAACCCGATGTCCCTTCTGAACTATTCAGCACCTACAACATTCATGAGAGTTTATCAAACAAGAACCCCATCATACCCATATAATATAAAATATTTAACTGCATACTTATATGAGTATATGTCATACTTATATTTAGGGAGATGATATTTGTACTCCCTTTTTACTATTTGTACTCCCTTTCTACTAGTTGAAAGAGGGGATACACATAGTAATTTGACAAAAAAAGGGGGTCCAAATATCATCTCCCTATATTTAACCCCATCATACCCATCAATGAACTAGATTATGATTAGTATGTCAGACTTGAGATTCCAAAAGACTAAATTAGAGTTTGATGCCCAAAAGTGGTTCTCATGTACGTATTTCATGTTTAGCTTCGTCATTTCCTAATACATAGACTATATTTGTCTAAAGTGTAGTATGCAGGGCTTGTAGTAGCAGTGTTATTTTACTAATCCAGCACACCCAAAATCCCTAAAACAACTTGCACCACAATTTTGAAGAGAAAAATTACCTTAAACATCGAGTGAAGTATAAGACACAATTCTAAAATCTTCTGATAAAATTTGATTACATATTATATGTAATTCATCAAAAGATTTTAATTACGTATACTTTGGTTAGAGCTCAACCTAGATTTTAAATGGCTGCCCAAGGGTATATATGATTTGGTGATCACTTGAGAGAGTGCTTTTTACCCAAAGAAAAAGTAATGTACCTAGCTACATTTTTTTGTTTGTTTGCCTTACTGTTTCTGTTCTTGTCTAGAATTGGTTAACAATTATATGACATAATTAATATTGAGGTTAGCGCGCAATCTTTCGGTTAGCTCAACATGACCAAGTTAGTGGTGCACCAAATTTCTACAAGAAATATGTTGATAGGTCTACCTTAGGAGTTGTTAGTGCACGTAGCACAAAAGATTAAGAGCGCTTCATCTAATTTGGGCTCATCTATTTTGGTCTTGATGAGATCGCTAGCGAATAAGCAAAAAGCATTTGATCACTCATAACTTATATCACATTACACACGGAGCACTTATAGTGCAAACTACAAAGAAACTCAAAACCTGGAAAGTTTTATGATCTAAGAGTTTGATGATGAACTTGATAATGATTTTTGTTTCCTCTATAAGACCATAGAGTGAACTGTGAAGGATAAGTTGAACATTATAAGGTTAATATTAACCTAAATATTATATATATATTACTTCTTTTTTTTCAATCGTAGACTGATAAATTTAAAACAGAGTAAAGCAGCAAAAGTTCTATCTAGAAACAAACCCTTGATCAAAAGTCAAAACAGAGTAAAGCAGCAGAGCACCAAAACTGAAGTGTTGCATGCAGAGTAGATAACTAGATATTAGAATAGAAATGGGCAGAGTATATAACTTGATGCTTACGTGGTTACTCTGAAAACATTATTGGGTTTGCCTGCAGAGTATTTCAAAAAAAAAAAAAAGACATGCTTTTATATATATATATATATATATATATATATTATGTATATGCAGAGTTAAGAAAACTTTAAGCTGCCTCCCAACGTATTGAATAGCATGACTTAATTAAAATTTTAATCCATATCTAAGCTGAACACATAAGTGAATAGTACTACTCTGCAAACTTACCTTACTCTGATTTTAGCCACTAGACGCTCATTTTTCCATTATATATAGACGATCGAGAAACAACGAGTGATACTCCAACACAGAAACAGCAGGTAGCTAGCTGAAGAGAGTGATTATCAGGAGAAATCAAACACGGATTGACCGGTCTAGCAGTACTACTACAATTCAAAGGGTGATGGATCTTGACCAAGCTAAGTAAGTAGCTATAGCTAGCTCGATCACTTTTTTTTTCCTTCGTTCATCGATTAGATTTATGATCTTTCTAGCATAAATTTTTGTTTTTCGATCATTTGAGGTTGTCCATTCCGATGCAATAATGTTACTTCATTCTCTATATATATATATATATATATATATATATATATAACAGCACAAGGCAAGAGCATGGACCAATATTGCACCAATGTATTTTTTTACCTGTCATGGGCATCCTAGGCTGGCTACTCCAACTCAAGTACACAGCTACAAATGCATCTCCTTTTGTCACGGACAATGTTACCATGCTCACGTTTATCGCCGCTTTCTTTGTGTACTCCGTGTCCTTGATTGTGAAGCTATTAGCCCACGCTCCCAACACTGATATGGGAGAATTCATCAACAACATTACCTTCTTGTTCGGAACTCTTGCCTCGATTTTGCTATTGCTCATCCTCGTTCGAGCTTTTGGGTTGTTTGCCCTCCTCCTGTGGATGATGTATCTTGTGAGGGATGTTGCATCTAAGAAGTCGTATACAAGGGCAGTTTGCCATGTCTTCAACAAAATAAAAGAGCAGATTAATGGCCCTTTGGTGGAGATTAATGCCGTACAACCCCAACTACCGCCACACATCGTTGTACAAAACCAAGATGCAGGAGAACCAAATGTACCAGTTGCGCCTTGATTTTTGATTAAATTGTTTACCTCTTCCCAAATTTTTGGGACAATTTAGATTTACCAAGAACATGTGTTAAACTTTTCATAAATTGGTCAATTCCTTAAAGAAAAAAATAATAATGTCTTATTTGGCAATTACATCAGCTCAAATTGATGAGGTGACAGAGACCACATCATTTGGATCAAATTTTGGTATAAATGTTTAGAATTTCTAGCACTACTGTGTTGAAATTTGAATGTACGATTGTTTAAAGAAGTTTGAACACAGTGTCAATAGATAGAGATTTGGGCCTAAAAATAGAGGAAATGATTTTTGACATTTTATTAAACTATTTTCATGTCAACATAGAGTTTGGTCCTAAAATGATAAAGGTTTGTAGTATTCACTTGACTTGAATTGGGCCTCAACTCGTTTGGGAGAGAGAAGTCCATCGATTCAAGTTTGCAGAAAATTCGGACAAATGCTAGAGCAACCAAAGCTCAATACCAAGGCCCAAACACAAAACCAACCCATTTTCTTATCTTAGCATCCAGCAACTACAAATCCAGCAGTAAGCACACTTAAGCCCGGCTCTAGCTTGAAAATTTGGGGCCGGCTGCGCATTGATGAGCCCTAGATGGGATGACGCTGCTTAGTGTTTTGAAAGGGAGCACGACATATTTTGACTATTTAATATATAAATAAGAATTAGTGCCAATGTTTTATATGATACACGAGAATTTTAATTTACACGCGAATGTATGTACTCAAACTATTCTAGTGAACTAACAAAACAGATTTTACAAGAGGGCATTCTGAAGGTGCTGTAGGCACAAAAATATCTTCATCCAACATGGATTCAGCGTCTATCAGTCCTCGTCCATATACGCCGACCCCCCTTCTGAACTAATAAGTAATAACCCCCTGCAACAAGAACCCAATCAAACCCCTATATTCTAAGGTGCAATTGAACATGCGTCATGTATCACTTTGTATCAGATTTGGAGAGATTCTTAAAAGACTAAATTGTGTTAGATGCCCAAAGTGGTTCCAATATATTCCATCTAATACACACAAACTATAGTGGTGTTCAGGTGATCAGTTGGATTTAGTATCGAGGCTGACATTAAGACACATATATTCAAGGGTCATTAAAAAGATTTCAATTACATATTTAACCTAGAACCTTCATATTCTATGAATGAGATCAAAGCGAAAGAAAAGTTACAGCATTATATCATGAGTTTAACCGTAAATGGCCGCCAAGATATACATATGATTCGGTGATCACATTTGAAGGACAAAAAGACAGTTAAAGGAAAAAATAAACGCCAAAGGGCAGGGAAGAGGTGGGGCACTTGCTTACCTTGGCTTCCTACGGACAGCAGTTGAAGAATCTCTCAGGGAAATCCCTTCCATTCGTTCTGGAACTGGTTGTACTGCCCGTTCATCTGATATCCCTTCTGTCAGCTTTTTCGTAGGCATGAAAATGTCTTCATCCAACAACGCTTCAACGTCAATGAGGTCATCATCCATATAAGCCGATGTCCCTTCTGAACTGTTCAGCACCTGCAACATCCATGAGAGTTTATCAAACAAGAACCCCATCATACCGTATAATAAAAAATATTTAAGGGGCAGGGAAGAGGTGAGGCTCTTATTTACCTTGGATTCCTGAATCTCAGGGACAACATTTAACAGTCGATGGTATTGATCTCTTGCTTCAGGATTCTGAACCATGGACTTCACCCTAGCAAGTGCCTTTTGCCACCTTTCCACTGTTTGCTTCCTTCCCTCTTTCAGTACGTCGTAATCATCATCCTTTGAGGATGAAATTTGCATGCTGGGGCCCTCAGGAAGAGATTCTGGCTTGAACCCGCGCAACCCACTTCCTTTTCGTCTCCAAAGCAAAATGACCTTCTCCGCAATTCCTACGGACCGGACTATCTTTCTATACTGTTTCCTCACCTGGTGACCTCTTACATGGGCCTATTACCAACCAGGGTAAAAGTCAAACTTCAAGAATGTGTTGGTATGAGGAACAAAGCTTAACAAAGAAAACAGGGGAGATAACGATGCCTAAAAATATAACAGGAGAAAAAAAATAATAATAACAAGACATCATGGAATATACCTGAATTTTGACAATCCGTTGCTGGATTATCAAAAAGTCTTTTCTGGCCCTCCACCTACGGAACTTAGTTTGTATTAGTATTGCTGCAGCACCCACATGCTCATCACATTTCCCTGCCTTATGTGACTTGACTGTACTAAGTGATGGTGCCCCTTCATTTGAAATTCCAAATTTATCACCATCAAACTCTTTCAACTGCTGCTTCCTTTGGAAAGATTGTACCCCGAACACTTGATGAATACGAGCAACAGCTTGTGTGGCATTACAGACAGCAGTTAAAGAATCCCTCAGGGAAAGCCCATCCGTTAACTCCCCATCCCTGCTGGAAGCTGAAACTGCTTTTCCTCCTGAAATCTCTGCAGAATTCCCTTCCTTGATGTCCAAATTAAGAGATGAAAGGTGGGCACTCAAAGCAGATTCTGCAAGATAACCAGCGATTCCTTTGTGTCCTTGTTCAGAAGCTAGGTCAGCAGGTGTTTCTCCTGTAGGATATTTGGTAGTTGGATCTGTTAATGCTCCTGGAGCTGCACCAAGGGAGATGAGCGAAGCGACCATGCGCTCTCTGATATACATATATATTAAGAAAGCAAACAAGGAGAAGTCAGACAAAAAACAAATCAAATAACTCACTAACAAGCATAATAAATATCCAATGAAAAATTTCCTAGCAAAAGAATCTGAATGAAAGATTCTGAGATTGGTCATATTAGAGCAATTCTGCATTATTCATCAACCATATATATAGAGAAGTAAATGCATCATTTGATCTGCGGTTGAGGCTTATATAAAAAAGAATGGCTTTCTGCTGACCCGAGAAAAGAATGGCTTTTTTCTGATACTTCATATCTACAGAAAAAGATTCCTCCTTTTGTTTCTCCCAATCTCCCTAGAATCTTTACTGCATATGACTTCATTTTTCATGACCTCATTGGGCTTCTTCTTCCCACAATAACTCTGAAATTTCCTTTCTTCTTTCTATTATTCATTAGTTTATCTTTAGTGATAAACTGTAACATTTTATGATGAAACAGTACTATAAAATGGGGCATTTCAAACCCAGAATAATGGTAATACATAAAATGGAAACGAGTAGATATCAGAACCAGAAAACAAAATTCGTTTAAGATGATCACCTGCCACAAAAAGCTGCCCAATGAAGAGCCGTCCATCCATTCACATCACGAAAATTGACACTGACTCCAGCAGTTATCGTGGGCAACAAAACCCAGTCATAGCCAAGAGCAGCTCCAAAATGTAACACACCTTGGCCACCCTCGTCTAGAACACTAGGGCCTTTACCACCAGAAGCCAGCTTCTCCAGGAGCCATGCATACAACTTCTCTTTAAGTAGCTGTTCAAGCAACTGTTCCTCTACTCTCTCCAAGGAGAAGTCCTCGTCTGACGTAAGTTGTAGCATCTTGTCCCATTCATCGTTGTCATTTTTCAGCAATTCGAACTAATTTTACTGCTCACCTCAGAATTCTCTGCTATACTTATTGGATCACAATTTGGAGAAGTAGAGCTTAAAGATAACAATTTTCCGAAGCGCATATTGAGTGTTTCATTTGAGCAGTCACTGTAATAATCTTTAGAATCAATCTTTATAAAGTTTTGGCGAAGCTTTATATCATATGCAGTTTGCAAGAAGCACAAAAGAGGATGAAGATAAAGAAGCCACCTCATGTCCTGGTCATCCATCTGAAGCGGTTCAAGTACATCGAGCAGCTTGGCCGTTACAAGAAGCTATCTTACCGGGTTGTATTCCCACTTGAGCTCAAGCTGAGCAACACGGTTGAGGATGCAGAGTCTGAATATTCTCTGTTTGCAGTTGTTGTCCATGTTGGGAGTGGGCCAAACCATGGACACTATGTTAGCCTTGTGAAAAGCCATAATCACTGGTTATTTTTTGATGACGAAAATGTGGAGATGATTGATGAGTCCGCTGTGCAAACTTTCTTTGGTTCGGCACAAGAGTATTCGAGTAATACAGATCATGGATACATCTTGTTCTACGAAAGCCTTGCCACCAATAACAAGAGTTAAGGTTAAGAAGACGGCTTTGGATTTAAGATGGTTAGGTATTCTAAATTTCTAATCATATGGACTTTTGTTTTTCTTCTGTTTACGATGTTTACTATTTTTCTCTCTTTTTCCCCCTTTTTTCAACCTGTGGGAAGAGCTGTCAAATATCAATGAGATGTGATATGGGTTGTGAAAAAATGTATACTTAGGTGGTTCGCATGTACAGTGGATGATGGAAGCACAACTTCCTTTTTTGTTTCTCTTTTCTTTTCTTCTTTTTATTTAACAATAAGAAAGAGGTTAGTGTATATGGTGAGAATATTCAGACAGTATTTATTCTTCACCGTTGAGAATGTCAACACTAGAAATGCAATGGGAATTTGCTCATCACTCCTTTCTTGTTTGGAACCTTGACATCTTTATGAGGCTTTGGTTTTGCTGATGGTGCAATTTACACAAATCTCCAAGATACCTTCTCCTGCAACATTGTCTTCTTCCAATGCTCTTGTGCAGTGCCATAGAACAATAGCAGCAGACAACAGTATTCGCAATTGATTAGTATGATAGTTAACTTACAAATGTAGTAGATGTAGACCTTATGCATTTGAATGTGGGTAACTTTTTAGGGAAATCTTATAATAAAAAAATAACTTCTTGGGGAAATGCCTAGACGTGCAACGTCTTGACCCTACTGGTTGAATGATTTGTTTTTGATCCAAAATTGGTTGAATGATCTTGTTCGATTAGCAAGTAGGACCTCTTATCAACTATCCTAGATCATTTCTCCAGGGCTCATAGGCAACTCCAGCATCGTTAACTAGATCTGAGAACCCATTGACTCGACTTTTAAGTTTTAACTCAACTCTCCTGTGTCTTTTAATAATTAGTTGAACAGTGAGATGAAGAGAAACTTGTTACTATTCTAAAAGAAAAATGCTCCATGTACTATTTGTATCCTGCATTTTCCCTTCTCTTGGTGCGTTGAATTGAAGGGAGACCTCTGCTAAATTTCAAGCAACGGTTCTCGTGTTTAGTGTGAAACTCGACCTGAATTCATTCATAAGTTTAGGCAAGAAAATGTCTTTATCAAACAAATATCAGGTCATTAGCTGATACAATGCCCCTGTAGTAATCATCTTGATCACCATCAACATCTTGAACTAGGTTGACTCGGTACGTAGTACCCAATATCATACAATAAATGCACACTCAATGCGATGCAACAAGGTAAATGTTTTGATACCCTTAAAAAATCGAAGAAAAAGTTAAAGGTTGAACTTGAGAGAGTGCTTTTTACCCAAAGAAAAGGTAATGCATCTTGATACATTTTTGTTTGTTTGTTTGTTTGCCCTCCTGCTTCTGTTCTTGTCTACAATTGGTTAACAATTAGATGACATCATTAATATTGAGGTTAGCGCGCAATCTTTCGGTTAGCTCAACACGACCAAGTTAGTGGTGCACCAAAGTTCTGCAAGAAATGTGTTGATAGGTCTACCTTAGAGTTGTTAATTAGTGCACATAGCACAAACAATTAATAGCACTTCATCTAATTTGGGCTACATCTATTTTGGTGTTGGTGAGATCGCTAGTGAATAAACAAAAAGTGTTTGATCGCTCATAACTTATATCTCATTAAACACGGAGCACTTATAATGCAAACTACAAAGAGGAGTTAAAACTGGAAAGCTTTATGATCTAAGAGTTTGATGATGAACTTGTTAATGATTTGACTTGAGATGACTTGGCTACATATCTATTTTTGTTTCCCTCTATTAGACCATAGAGTGAACTGTGAAGGGATAAGTTGAACATTATAAGGTTTATTAAACAAATATTATATATATATATATATATTTTACTTTTTTTTTTGCCAATTGTAGACTGATAAATTTAAAACAGAGTAAAGAAGCAAAAGTTTTATTTAGAAACAAACCCTTCGTCAAAAGTCAAAACAGAGTAATGTAGCAAAGCGCCAAAACTAAAGTGTTGTATGCAGATCGAGTACATATTAGAATAGAAATGGTTATTTTATGGGGGAGAGGCTCTAGTGAGGATCAAACAATGAGAACTTGTTGATAAATTTCAAACTCAACCGGTAGATGAGTATTTTAAATGTTAGTTGATATTTAAAAAACTCATTAAAAGTTCATCCAATGGTTGAGTTTGAAAGTCTTAAACAAGTCCTCATTGTTTGGTCATCACTAGAGAATTTTTATATATATATATATATATATATATATATAGTACTGCCTAATAGGATTTCTTATTTGGTTTGGAACTAATAATAAAGTCAAATAAGACGTCTTAAGTCAAATATGATTTCTTATATAAAATATGAATTTGGATCCTCTCTTAACCTAACTTCTCTTCTAACCTACTTAAGTTTTTAATTTTACTCCTTCATTCAAAATCTTAAAGGTCAAGATTAATCCACATCAGCATAATGAGTATTTAATAATGGTATGGGTCGAGTATTTAATAAGTATGTGATGAAAAATGCAATTTTGAATATTTAATGACCATGTGCTGAGGTAGATTAATCTTGACCTTTAAGATTTTGAATGGATGAATGAGTTTAAAATTCTAGACACATTAGAAGAGAAGTTAGGTTATGAAATGATCCAAATTCATAAAATATAAAAATATATAGTGTATATTATTGACTAACAAGAGCAGAGCATAGACTTTTAACATATACTATATATTACTATATTACTATATTACTATATTACTATATATATATACTATATATTTGTATACTATACACTATATGTTCTATATACTATATATATATATAAACATTCCTATCGAAATATATATATATATATATATATATATATATATATATATGTTAAACTTAAACATGTGGTACTGATATATCATAGTTCGGCAAAATGCGTTCATGTGACATCAACTGTTAACAAGATGAGTGATGGATGTGTTATTTAAGCTTTCTATTAGACACAATGAAGTAATTCTGCTTGAATTTTGCAGGTTCCTATTTCAGACAATGATTTTGCAAGTGATTTGGAGTGTTCTAATAGCATTATTAGAGGCAAACTCCATGATCACAAAGAGGGATCAACACCCTCTACGGTGTTGGTTGATTGCACTTACGGATGGGGTAAGCCTCTATTCTTAATTGCTAATGAATTTTGTATGTTTCTATAAATCCTTTACTTTTTAAATTGCTATAGTTTGCAGCAATGATGTCACTTGGCGCTGCTTCAGCCTCAAGTGGCATTAGCATGGTCTACTACACTGAACTCAGGCTTTGCGCTACTCCAGAAGAATGTCAAAGATTTCTACTTTCAATTGTTTTTGCATACCTTAATTGGGTAGCAAATTCAACTACATTTTTAATCATATACTGGAAAGTGGCAGCAGTAGGTATTCAACACAAATACACAATACCTGACTAGATATCATTTTCAACCATTTCCGATTGACATAACTTTACTAGATATCATTTTAGTAGTAAACCAATACCTAACTAATGGTAATCAACACAAATCTAAGAAAAAAATAATAAACAAATCATAATATCCAAAAGAATATATATTATGATCAAAACTTATAAAGTTGAAAATGTTCTAAACCAAAAAAGAAATTCTATTAGGTAGTACTATATATGTTATAGTCTCAATCAATGCCCAGGGACAGAAGCGTTATGCAATATATAGAATATATAGTGTATATTATTGACTAACAAGGGCAAAGCATTAACTTTTAACATATACTATATATTATATTACTATATATATAATTATATATATATACACTATATATATAGTATACTAGCTTGGGACACATGTTGTGTATGTTTATGACATTTAAAAAAAATTATATGAGAAAAACAAAGTGTAAAAAGTTATCCGAAGAGATATATATATGGGTAGTTATTTTCATATAGATATGAATAGTTTTTTTTGTATGGGTGGGGGGGTTTTTTTTTTTCTGTAAATGGGGGGGGGTGGGTGGTTCTTTCTCGGGGTTTTTTTTTTTTTTTTTTTTTTTTTTTTTTTTTTTTTTTTTTCTTCGTGGTGTATGGGTTGTTTTTTGTTGTTTTTTTTTTGGGAGGGAAAAAAAAAATATTTTTTTTGAAGGGGGGATTATTATAATTTATATTGCTCCAAAAAAAAAAAAAAGGGGGGGGGGGGGGGGGGGGGGGGGGGGAAGGGGGGGAAAAAGGGGGGGGCGGGATAGGAAAAAAAAAACGCGTTGAATCATGACTTAAAATTAAGCTGAACCTATAACTCCAACTCAAGTACACAGCTACAAATGCATCCCCTTTTGTCACGGACAATGTCACCATGAACATATGTATCGTCGCTTTCTTTGTGTACTCTGTGTCCTTGACTGTGAAGCTATTAGCCCACGCTCCCAACTCAGATATGGCAGAGTTCATCAACAACATTACCTTCTTGTTCGGAACTCTTGCCTCGATTTTGCTATTGCTTATCCTCGTTCGACCTTTTGGGTTGTTTGCCCTCCTCCTGTGGACGATTTATCTTGTGAGAGATGTTGCAACTAACAAGTCGTATACAAGAGCACTTTGTCATGTCTTCAACAAAATAAAAGAGAAGATTAATAGCCACTTGGTGGAGATTAATGTCGTTCAACCCCAACCCCAGCCACCGCCACATATCGTTGTACAAATCCAAGATGCAAGAGAACCAAATCTTCCAGTTGCGCCTTGATTTTTGATTAAATTGTCAATTTACCTCTTCCCAAAGTTTTGGGACAATTTAAATACCAAGAACATTTGTTTAGCTTTTGATTAAATTGTCAATCTATCTCTTGTTTTGTTTTCTTTTTATTCATTATATATATATATACTAGCAATCTATCACATACTATGCATCTAATGAAAACGATTATTGCCGAGAGTAAAAAGTAAGAGAGAGTGGGTTGTGGGATATATGATATTTATTTATTTAATTAAAAATCATTTTGTAATTGTCACAATTGATTTTGATGATAAAATTAGTTTTCAAAATTTTAAAATCTATCTTTGTAATAAAATTATTTTGACTTGTATCTGTGCCTAGCTTGTGGAGGAATTATTTTGAATTTGAATTTCTTTTATTGCTTTGATAGTTTGATTTCATTTGTCCTTTTGTCAATCTGAAAAACACCCGGCAAACCCACTTTCTTGCCGGCGGCATGAATTGATATTTGTGAAAGACTTCCCCAAGAAAGACTTGGAATCATATAGCACTCAAGAGACATCAGTTGACTGCTTGTAATTTTTACATGTAATCCGTCAAATTGCTTGATAACAGGAGAAAATTAAGTGCCGTAATATAAGACAACACAAGCTTTTAGAAAGATGTTTATATAAATTGTAGTTGCAGGTCTATTAACACGAGTATTTCAATTTAAAAGCCAATGCCATTTGTTGATACTTGATACTAATCTAGTAAGCTACAAATCAGATTTTACAAAGATGGCAGTGTGAACCAGAGGTCACTATGAAGCTGCTGTAGGCATGAAAATGTCTTCATCCAACAACGCTTCAATGTCTATGAGTTCATCATCCATATAAGCCGATGTACCTTCTGAACTATTCAGCACCTGCAACATCCATGATAGTTTATCAAACAAGACCCACGTCATACCCATATAATATTAACTATTTAAGGTACCATTGAGGATTAGCTCCCCGGATGTCAACTGCATACTTATGTGGCACAAGTATGAGCATTGTTGCATACTTGCATCCAATGAATTAGATTATGACTTCTTGTTAGCACAAGCGTCATTAACATTTTTACATCAGACTTGAGATTCTAAAAGACTAAATTAGAGTTTGATGCCCAAAAGTGGTTCTCATGTACGTATTTCATGTTTAGCTTCATCATTCCCTAATACATACAGACTATATTTGTATGAAGTGTAGTATCAGCAGAGGTTGTAGTAGCAGTGTTATTTTACCAACCCAGCACACCCAAAATCCCTAAACAACTTGCACCACTGAAGAAAAATATTGCCTTAAAGATCGAGTGCAGTATAAAAAAATTTTTAAAATTTTCTAATAAAATTTGATTACATATTATATGTAATTCATCAAAAGATTTTAATTATGTTGGCTAGAGCTCAACCTAGATTAATAATGGCTGCCTAAGGGTATAAATGATTTGATGATCACTGTCTAAGGACAGAAGCACCAATAGAGACATTAATACTTTATTACTAAAAAAAAAATTAATCCTTTGTAAGCCGAAGGGAAGGGAAGAGCTGAGGCTCTTATTTACCTTGGTTTCCTGAATCTCAGTGACAACATTTAACAGTCGATGGTATTGATCTCTTGCTTCAGGATACTGAACCATGGACTTCACCCTAGCAAGTGCCTTTTGCAACCTTTCCTCTGTTTGCTTCCTTCCCTCTTTCAGTACGTCATAATCATCATCCTTTGAGGATGAAATTTGCATGCTGGGGCCCTCAGGAAGAGGTTCTGGCTTGAACCCGCGCAACCCACTTCCTTTTCGTCTCCAACGCAAAATGATCTTCTCCACAATTCCTACGGACCAGACTATCTTTCTATAATTTTTCCTCACCTGGTGACCTCTTACATGGGCCTATTACCAACCAGGGTAAAAGTCAAACTTCAAGAATGTGTTGGTATAAAGGAACAACACTTAACGAAGAAAACAGGGGAAATACAATGCCTAAAAAATATAACAGGAGAAAAAATCTTATTAACAAGACATCATGGCAATATACCTGAATTTTGACAATCCGTTGCCGGATTATCAAATAGTCTTTTCTACCCTTCCAACTACGGAACTTATTCTGTATTCGTATTGCTGCAGCATCCACCTGCTGATCACGCTTCCCTGCCTTATGTGCCTTGACTCCAATAAGTGATAGTGCCCGTTCATTTGAAATTCCAAATTTATCACCATTGTACTCTTTCATCTGCTTCCTTTGGAAAGATTGTACCCTGAACACTTGATGAATACGAGCAGCAGCTTGTGTGGCATTACAGACAGCAGTTAAAGAATCCCTCAGGGAAAGCCCATCCGTTAACTCCCCATCCCTGCTGGAAGCTGAAACTGCTTTTCCTCCTGAAATCTCTGCAGAATTCCCTTCCTTGATATCCAAATTAAGAGATGAAAGGTGGGCACTCAAAGCAGATTCTGCAAGATAACCAGCGATTCCTTTGTGTCCTTGTTCAGAAGCTAGGTCAGCAGGTGTTTCTCCTGTAGGATATTTGGTAGTTGGATCTGTTAATGCTCCTGGAGCTGCACCAAGGGAGATGAGCGAAGCGACCATGCGCTCTCTGATATACATATATATTAAGAAAGCAAACAAGGAGAAGTCAGACAAACAAATCAAATAACTCACTAAGAAGAATAATAAATATCCAATGAAAAATTTCCTAGCAAAAGAATCTGAATGAAAGATTCTGAGATTGGTCATATTAGAGCAATTCTGCATAATTCATCAACCATATATATAGAGAAGTAAATGCATCATTTTGATCTGTGGTTGAGGCTTTTATAAAAAAGAATGGCTTTCTGCAGACCCTAGAAAAGAATAGCTTGCTTCTGATACTTCATATCTACAGAAAAAGATTCCTCCCCTTGTTTCTCCCAATCTCCCTAGAATCTTTACTGCATATGACTACATTTTTAATGACCTCATTGGGCTTCTTCTTCCCACAATAACTCTGAAATTTCCTTTCTTCTTTCTATTATTCATTAGTTTATCTTTAGTGATAAACTGTAACATTTTATGATAAAACAGTACTACAAAATGGGGCATTTCAAACCCAGAATAATGGTAACACAGAAAATGGAAACGAGTAGATATCAGAACCACAAAACAAAATTCGTTTAAGATGATCACCTGCCACAAAAAGCTGCCCAATGAAGTGCCGTCCATCCATTCACATCACGAAAATTGACACTGACTCCAGCAGTTATCGTGGGCAACAAAACCCAGTCATAGCCAAGAGCAGCTCCAAAATGTAACACACCTTGGCCACCCTCGTCTAGAACACTAGGGCCTTTACCACCAGCAGCCAGCTTCTCCAGGAGCCATGCATGCAACTTCTCTTTAAGTAGCTGTTCAAGCAACTGTTCCTCTACTCTCTCCAAGGAAAAGTCCTCGTCTGACGTAAGTTGTAGCATCTTGTCCCATTCATCGTTGTCATTTTTCAGCAATGAACTAATTTTACTGCTCACCTCAGAATTCTCTGCTATACTTATTGGATCACAATTTGGAGAAGTAGAGCTTAAAGATAACAATTTTCCGAAGCGCATATTGAGTGTTTCATTTGAGCAGCAGTCACTGTAATAATCTTTAGAATCAACATCTTGAGTTTTGGCGACTCGGTATTCAAATTCCCTTACTTCACTACAAGCCAGCCTATTGGAACATGTCACGTAAAAAGGAAGCCTGCCAGCCTTGTGTACAGGCGAATAACAACGAAGATCACCGCCTGCTATAACCTCAGCAGGAACTTCAACTTCCCCAAACATACATGACCATTTACAACTTTCTGCATGTTGACCCTTTAAAAATCTTCCTGTTATCAAAACCTGTATAAATTGAAGAATAAATGAGAAATATCATGATACTTGAGAAACTATAATATAAAACTGACATGAAACTGCAGCACTCTTTCAATCCCTGGGTTGTCCTCCTAGACCAGATAAGATATTTTCAGACTTGCATTGATACAAGAGCAGGTAGTTTAGAAAATTAAATATTAGAATACCTTGATTTCAGAGTTTTCATATGCCCAGTTTGGTGAGAAATCAACAATACTAAAGAGCTGGTCATGAGAAAGAGAAGGCCCCAGCATATAGCTATCCAAGCGTACTTGCAGGGGAACACTGGACTCGTCAACCTCATTCTCACTTTCAACAGTATCCCAGTAGGCCCCAGAACTGGACTGCATTTGAGGCTCATCCACATCTTCAAGTTCTTTACTCATCCATCGGTTGAAACTGTCAAGCTTCTTCAGACCATCACCAAATGACCCATCCAATAGAGGCTTTATAGCAGGAGCGTGATCAGCTTTTCCCTCAATGCTATCATTTCTCTTTGAAATGGTATCTGCGTTTGAAAGATGAAATTGAAGGTCATTTTGCTCATCTGAATCCATAAGGAAAGGCCCCAAGGACTTGAGTAAATCAGTAGCATCGACTCCTTCAGGGAACTTAGTAGTGACGTTGTATTCTGTATGTGAATGCAAGCTCTGATCCATAGGCCAATTTGATGATCCTTCGGAAGTCTGTTGGCAAGCCCAATTAACGTCAACAGTTGAACACAAATAGATGAATTTGATGAGGAAATAACAATTCATATAAGGGAGCACTCTTCGCATTCTCCTCTGTATTCTGAATATGCTCAATTTAACAGATCGAGAATGATAAGAAATTACTACTACAAGTAATGCATATAAATTAATCAGTGAAGCACTTAAATTACTTGTAAATGAAACATCATATTTCCATGTCTCTACCATCCTTGAAAATTATTACAAACGTGTATATAAACTGCTCTTACCTCCCAACTTTGTTGGATCTTTGGTTTATTCTCAATCCCATACACCAGCCTCTTATCAAAACTGTCTGTCAATAGGTGCCCAAGCGTCTCATTTTCTTGCTTAGGAAAGTTTCCGATTGTATCAGAATGTGTTGCTGAATATGATGGCTGAAAAGACAAAGATTGAATGTCGGTAACACTGTTTTCCGCATCGTCCCACAATGCAAATTCACGATCTTTCCTGGGCTCATAGGTATCTCCAGCATCAATACTATCGTCCCTCTTATATGCTTGAGTAAGTGCACTAAAATCTACCCCAGGAATGGTTGACAACTTTTCTTGATAATCATCTATTACCAACAATTTTACTATTAAGTCAGTAAGCCATCTAATTGAATAAATAGTAGCTAATTAAAATTTGAGAAAAAGATGATCTAGATTTTAAAAAAAATGTAAGAAAGAAAGTTTACTTGAAAACGGCATGGGATAGTACGCATCAGAGAACTCAGTATTAATCTTCTCAGCCGTAGGCTGCAACCGGGAACTTGCTTGGTTATAAATTGCTGCATTGTATATTGTGTTAAGTTAAAATAATTAACTACAAGAAAAACGTAGAAGATAAAGATGGAAACAATCAACAACTTTATAACAAATCACAAATTCTTTCAAAATATTTATAGAAGAAAAGCAATTCATGAGTCATAACAAACTTCATAAAAAGATTGACAAATGGACAACAAGCACCTGATTCCACATCTTCAAACTCTGATGCCTGAGCACTACTCAAGCTTGTCGCGTCTGTAGCTTGTGAATGCATTTGGTAATTACTTGGATTGAAACTAGACGAAACAGAATTCTCCATCTCAGAGTGGCGTGCAATTTCTTCAGCATCGTTGGAATAGGGAACAGTCTCTTTAACATGATTAAAATTTGTCCTATTTCCCTGATCAAGTTATAAAAATGTAAGATGAATATTCATAAGAGAAATAAAAACCTTAACACATTATATATTTAGATATAGTTGCAAAGTGCATAAAGGATACCACTTCTTCAAAATTTAATAATGAAAGATATAGTGAGTTGATACTGTTTATTAATGTATCCTGTCACTTTCTCGTTCCTTCATCTATTTGCTCTTTTTATTGAAACAGGGACTCAACTTAAAAATTACAAGTTTTGGACCTGGGATTGCAAGAGTAGGAGTTTCCTTTCATTTATTTGAGATTGATTCTCTGTCAGCAAGTGGACCAACTTTTACTAAGGACCTTAAGAGGGAACATCTATTTTTCATTTTTTGGTCATCCTTTTAACACAAACTGCTTAGTTTATTAATACTTTTCAACATTGATTCAAACATGGATGACGTATTGGAGCCAAATCACCATAACAGAAGTTACATTTCTGGCAGATGATAATAAATGCATATACAATGTATTGGTTTTTTTTTAATAACTCCTACATATATTGAACCCAAACAGAGATCTCAGTTGAATGAAATGATAGAATAAAGCATTTACCTTTACTTCCCGGTAGTGGACAAGAACAATGTGCGAGAGGTCCCTGCAGCAGAGGTCAAGTAGGTAAGAATGTAAGACATAGAAACAAATTTTCACAATTTCATTAGCATGGTTAATTTAATTTTTCTTCTTCAAATTTTATAAATGCACGTGTTGAAATAAGAAGGCAGTCTTATGAATTCAATGCTTGCAGATGCAAACATAAAGAGTAGTGCAAACTGATAAGCCTTGAAAACATAAATCTTTGGTATTAGATGTAAATAACATTTAACATAATACAAACTCATTTTACAAAATACAAACTCACTCTTCAAGCATCCAATAACTGCGTCTTTGGAAATTTTCATTTTCTTCTCCATGGGCATAGTAGCAGTGCAACACATCAACACTTCCAGCCTGAAAGAATGTACAGTTTATTTGATAACTTTAATTAGAGAACAAAGGAATCTCTGACAAAGTAACTCTTGACAAAAAAAAAACAGAGAGGTAAAGAAAGCCCACCGAGAACTGCTCTAAGAACAACCTTATATATACACCCCTTTTAGCTGCTCTATAGAATTTATGTAACATAATTTACATATTCCGAGATCCAAGTAGTCATAGAAACGTGAGCCAACTTTAATATACAAATATTCCCACCTACCTCAAGAACTTCTAGGCCAACTTTATTTTCCTCTGTTTTCTAAGCAGAAATTTCTATCAGCATCATCCTGCCTCGGTATAAGTGCTGCTTTTTACTAGATTAATTTGCAAAGTAGCCACAACATGCTGAGCTTTGAACTGGTCAGACTTGGATGACTAGATTTTTACTGAGCTCAAGCCAAACATCAGCCTCAAGGTTCAGCTCAAGCTTAGCTTGCTAAGAAATATACGTTTGAACTCAACTCATTATCAGCCGACCTCAATCTCAAGTTCACCCAAGATTTTCATGAGTACTCACAAGCAGATCGGTCTTTTGGCATTGCTAACATCAGACTTTTTCATTTTACACCAAATTCCAAGTGAATACTATCCCGTTCACCATGTTATACTTCAAGACCACAATGTAGTTTCTCTAAGCCTTGGTCCACCTCACCATATTGTAGGTACTGACATCTAACATGTCATTATGTACCACGTCAATTTCATACCATAGCTCTTTGTCCTTGCGTCTTTCAACTTTATGTCAAATTCCTTAGGTCATGGAATAATGTTGGAGAATAAAGTAACCAGAACATAGCTAAATGGTGGAATACAGTTCTATCAAACTGTTATAATATATGAATATGTATGTAAAGTCCATAACATCACTTTTGATGCTTACCTTGAGCCTCTCATGGGCCTCCTTCACTGTCTTTCCATCTTTTTTCTTCCTCCAGTTATGACCATCTTTCCTGAAATATCTCAGCACCTTTCGATCGAAAAGAAAAAGTGATCCACCTAAAATAAATTATGTGTGTCAAACTAAGGCAGGTTTTCATATAGAACTAAATGACATCGTAACAATACAATCAAAACCAAGCTGCATAAACATTGATGCAAAGTAATACACGTACAATTTCATGACTTGAAACAATGCAAATACTGAATCATATATGTTAATATTCTATGCCACAAAAACCCGACATTTTCCAAGAAAAAAAAAACAAACATAAACTATACAGCACACCACAACTCCCATGTCAAAGAGCAATGCAAAAAAGAATATGGTAACCGACCCAACTGCTTCTTGAGACAAACATCAACTGACATAAACTTCCCTCCTCTTAGTCACAATATTACTAGTCAAAACCTTATGACGAGAAGTTTCTATTTTTCTATAGATATGTACCTAGCACATCCAAATGGAATACTTACAGAAATCAAACTTATAGAGTTGATTGAAATGTCTTTTAATATAATTTTTAAATAATAAAATAAAACTTTACCAAGCATTTCAGACACTTTATCAATGTGGAAGCATTGTGACAAACATGTAAAATAGCACAATCTCAGATTAATGCAATAAAAGTCTCCATAGTTTACAGAGGCATTGATTGACCAGTAACGTTTGTTGACAAATTTTTCATGGAATCGCATATGCCAGTTGAAAGACATGCCCGACCACAATTGTTGTTTGGAAGAAAGAAGGAAGGGGCAGGAGTTAGGTTGAAGGTGGGGCCCACCTTTCATGAACACATTCAAGTAGATTGATTGTCCTAAATTTGGGAAAGCCCTTTCTAAGGCTGCAAGAGTGTTAAGAATTTATGTAGAAAACCAAAGGATCCAATGCATTACTGCTGGGAGCAATCATACCAGCAATAGTGCACCAGATCCCATCAGAAATTTATGTAGAAAACCAAGCAAAGATTTTATAAAGTATTACTTATATATCTAGGCAAGGAACTTTACTAACATTCTAACAATATTAATCGAAAAATCTGATGCCGCTGAAAAAACATACCAGGTGGCGTAGTTGCAGGCTCTGAAGATATATGAAATTTTTTATAATTTTGAAGAATTTCACATATTTCAGCTGGGCGTAGCCATCGATGTTTAGCTTCTAAGAGTATTTGCTGAATATCTGCATCCAATTATATCACAATTAGTAAATGTTCATGGATAAGAGATAATCAAACTACTATCTTAGTTTTAATGCTTCATTCGTCTACATACTAAAACTGCATGAGAACCAAGTATGAAATAGTCGATGATTGTACAAATTTAAAGCTAAAGAGAAAAGATGACTTACAAGATGAATGTTGTGAGTAATTATAAAGGAATTCCCAAATCAGAAAAGAAATTTATTTAAGTAGTAGCGGATAGTTTCAGCACATATTGCAATGTTTTAGCCTTGATTCATCCCTATACAACTCTGGTAGTCCAATTATGTGTATTGAATGTGTAAATGGAACTCCTTCCATCACTGTGACTGACAGAGATAAGGTTTATTTTTCCAAACTATTTTGGCAAGATTAAGAATTATTCAAGCCAAAAGTTACCAAGCTCCATGAGAATTGCAGTACTGCTACCATCCTTAAACATATGGCCACAGAGAGAGAGAGAGAGAGAAAGAGAGAGAGAGAGAGAGAGAGAGAGAGAGAGAGAGAGAGAGAGAGAGAGTGAATAACTACCTAGAAACCTATTTTCTTTTTCTTTTAGATGAGAGACATACACTCATTTAACTACCTGGCAACCTAGCTCATGTGCTAGACAGATCATAGGGCTCACAACTCGTTGACATGACCACCCTGAACAAAATGGTGGATACCACCAACTACCATACCAAATTAAATATGACACCATACTATTGTATGGCTACCACATCCACAAGCCACAATTTCCATGGGAAATGCAACTCCTTTTGGCAGTAGTAGACAAAAAGAAACTACCGATGAAGATTTTGATGGGATATTTACAGATGAGGCAGTACACCGACATATATCAACTTCAAGATCTACTTATACAGAAAGATTCAGTTTATTTAAGGCTGAACCCCAGAGGGAAATTACAGTGGCAATCCAAAGGAATTTGAAACTGGCTGTCAAATACTTTGGTCGATTTCAACAGTGACTAACATCGGTCCAATAGCAGACGAAATATAGTTCCCCTTAGCTCTAAGATCCATCTAGTGAGACTTAAAAGAAGATTGGAAAACCTGGCACACCATTTCCTAAATTACCAATAAGGAATGTCAACTAGCAGTAGAGCCAAGAGCCATCCAGGACTATGCCTGGTACAGATGGAGAAAATACAGTCACTCAATTGTTAATCTAATGCTCAGATCAGTACTAGAAGAAGCCACTTGGGAAGATTGGTCATTCATTGCCCAATTTCCTGAAATTTATATTTGAGAAAAAGCATAGTATGGAGGGTGGATAACTTGTCAACTCCAAAGAAGTCAGACGAGTTAGTAAGAGTTATCTGCTACTATTGATATGGAGTCAACTCAGACCTAGCTGCACAACTGAAGCTGTGTAAATGCTGAGTAGATATCCAAGTGGAAAGCAGCAGATGGATCTAAGTGCTAACGTTTTTATTAGGTACTAGGAAGTCGTCTTAGATTTCTCAATGATACAACCCGGAGTTCATTGACGTAAATTTGAATTCTTGATTCAAATAATTCAAATTTGTACTGAGCCAACACAGAAACCTTGAATGAACATGGGGAATTAGTTAGACAAAGTTAGTTGGCAGTATTAGACTTTTAATTGATTATTCTTTTCCACAAAATTAAGCTTTCTTTTGCAGGAGGATAAGGGAAGCCTAGTGTTGTGCATCCTGCATAACTCAAGCATAAGAGTTTGTAGTTTGATAGTTCAACACTCCACAGTGCAGAAGGTTGATGTCCCTTAATGGGGATGTCATAGTCGATGCTAGGTGAAGCTCAGTTCTCACATTGCTCAGAGAAAACAGTCTACACTGGGTCCGTTTGATGGGTATGCAGGGATGAAAATTTGAGGAAAAGGGAGAAACTTGTAGGCAACGGGAATGGGCACAGGTAGGGGTTAAAATCAGACGAAAATCGTCTCACTGACAACAAAGCGCAACCTAAATCGGAGGTGGATGCTCAGTTGAGACTAAACAACATCAAGCACATCAAGCTTCCTCATTTAGCATATCTCTTCTCTAATGTTAGTCGAATTTACTCAAATTTATAATAGCAGCTTTTCTAGTAGAGTTTTCTTACTACTTCCAGCTCGATATTCAAGCCAGTTGATTAAACCCACGGACAGTGCTATCTCATACTTGTAACCTTGTTTCAGTTGACAAATAAAACTTCATGAAAAGAAAGATGGAAATATGATTACCAGTGTATCCAACTTGAATCCAACTTTCAAGCCTGAAATTAAACTAACATATACAACACTACACCTACCCAGAATCCAATTTCGATCAAAAGATTCATATAAACAAGCCCCAATAGAAACGAATCACAAAATCGCCAACCCAAAATAAAAAAGAAGTAAACTTTACACAAAATCACTGAACAAAAACATCAAACTGACCTAATTGATTGCCAAGACCATAGCGCTTGGTCTCCGCCATGAGATTGTAATCAGTCTTATCCCTGAACCCACCAACTGAATAATTCACTCAGTGACTCATACAGCCTGAAACTCACTGCTCTTTGATCTGAAGCTGAGGTAACAAAGTGATTACGATTGCAGAAGAAAAGGAGAGAAATTTTGTGGGATTTCGGAGTAAAAGGAAAGTTGGGAAAATAAGTCGTAGCCAGAAGAAAGCAGGAACGTTCTGAGGAAGGTGAAATGAAGCACAAATGGAAAACCACTTCGGACATTAATATACCTTGGCCCACCTTTTTTGACGTCAATACTCAATACAAGGGTTTTTTTTTTTTTGGGGGGGGAGAGGCAGTCAAATTGACTCAATTTCGGACTTTGCTTCCCCCCTTCGTTTTGTCTGTAGATTTTTCTTGGTGTGTTTACTCTTCTTCTTCTCTTATTTGTAGTACATGCACATGTACCTCCCGAAAGGTATGCATGAGGTGAGGTCACCCCCCATGTCATAGGCCACAGGGTGCAGAAATCATGGTCGTGTTTGGTGGGTCTAAACTAGGTTTGATCTTCCCTCCATCTCTAGTGACAGCTTATGGTGGATGTCCATAAACTTGGCTACATCATCTAGGGCCGGGCTATCTGAAGTAATGCTACCTCACTTAGCCGATCACTACCTCACTAGAGCCCAGTCCGTGAGGTTGGCCTGCAACTATGCTCATATAATTTTATTTATTTTTCGAGTTTCAACCCTTCGTGTGTAATCAATTAACAAAATTACCACCCGATATATATTTTTGAAGTTTATTTACTATTATTTTTTTGCGGGAAAGACATTAACATATTCATAATTGAGCGAAATTACATCCAATAAACCACCCTAGTAGAGCGGAAAATTAGTAGAGGTGAGCCGCAGCCCGCATGAGATGATACACCGCTCGAGAATCTGACCAAATAACACGGTCGAGCCACTAGAGACCCAGAGCACCTCGCCATTCGAAGAGCCATGACAACCAAAAAATTGCAACCATTCATCCAACAGGTAACCATAGCCAAAGCTAGAACAGGCTACCCTCAACAACACATTGAAAAAAAACAAAAGAAAGAAAATCAACACTAGAAAAAAAAATCGATTCTGGTTAATTATCAACCTTTAGTAACAAGGCTAGGAAACCCTTAATGGACCCCTCAGCTAAAGAAAACATAGAAGCTCTAGGAGGAAACTTGAGGTTGCAATGAGGTTGAGTTTCCTAAAGCATCACTCGTACGTGAATACTTAAACTTTGTTCTCTTTGGAGTCTACGGATGAAACTTTTATATCTATACAACGATGGCATTAGCAGCATTGCCCATGAGCGAAGGACCACAATGTCTCAAGGATAAAGCATAGCTAATTATTGCTCTTTTCTGGTACATCAAGGGTGAGCTCACTTTGCAAACCTCATAAAGCCATTAGTGTAAATAGAGAAGGTTAAGGTGTAGATAGCTCTGGAAGTCAGGCCGTGAAGATTAGAGAAGGGCGCCATCTTACCTAGGTCGAAACTCGAAAAACCAGATGCCTAGTTGACAATGATTGAGGGACACCTCTATGATCAAGGTTTTAAATAATTGAGACTCGGGCCGGTTTAACCAATTGAGCTACTTTTCTTCGACCTAGTCTGATCCGACCCTTTTTTAATTTTGCTAGGGCCAATCTCCAACAGACCGGATTCGTGCCGTGTTCGGATCAGCCCGGCCGGTTTGACACCTCTAATTGGCTTTTTGAGAAAACAAGAGAATAAATTTCCATATTCATTGTGAGTTTAATAAATTGAGCACTTGGGTTTACCTAGTAAATAAAATGCCAAAATGTAAAAACGTTTTGGGAGTGTCCCCTAAACCCTGCCCGCGTGTGTGGTTTAAAAGCGGGCAAATATTAACACCGCCTTCGCAGATTCGAGGGAAACATAACATCAAAATAGTCATTGGCCAAGGATCAAGTTCCTCTCTCCCTCAAACTAAACTCAACTCAACTCAACTCCCAGCCTTCCGAATTTGTTCTCTCTTTTTTGCTTCGCGCTTTGTGGGGATGGCTACGGCCGCATTTGGGCAGATCAACACCGAAGAGTTGCCTACATGGGGCTCTCGCAGCGCCGATTGCTTCGAGAAAATCAAGCAAATCGGCGCAGGCATGTATGGGTAAGTCTCTCTCCCTCGTCCTCTGCATTATCTTCTTTCCTTAGTATGGCATTTGGCCTTTTACATCAATTAGCAATTTCAGTATAAATGATTCATGGCAGCAATCAATTATTTATGTAAATCGGTGTAATCTTAACCCTAAAGTTTAAAACTTTAATGCCCTTGGCCTGAAGATTTTGCCTCTTTGCGATTATGGGTATCAAAAGCTTGAAGCTTTGTTGTCTATTCTGTTTGCCTCAAATCCCCTCAATGTTCTTACATAGTTATTAGCTGATTCAAGGAGAGTATGGAGGTAGTTTTATTAGTTTAGTGGGAGACTAGTGTTTAATCTGTATCTGTATGTGTAACTATTCCATTAGTTGAGATTGATGGTTAAATAGTGATGAAATTGAATGAGAAGAAAAATTAGCATAATTGATCAGAACCAAAGATTTATCAGTGTTTGTGTTGGGTCAGGTAATCTTTAAAGATACTTGCATCTTCTGGAAAACATTTGCATCTCATGTTATTGTTATTGTTATACGTGATCCACGAGATGTTGGTAAGGAATAGTGTTATAGGGGGAGGGTTTTTCTTTTTTCCTTATTTGTTTGTTGTTTTTTATTCTTGATCTTTGCTGTTGTGTGATTGGTTACTATGTTGGGATTCATGTTGGGTCAGAGGTTCTTTGATTTTTTTTTCCACTCGTTTTCAATGGAGATGATCACATTGTCTGGTGTGTACATGAGTGGAAAGACAGTCCCAAATAAATGAAAAGGAAATCAAGATTCCTTTATGTGGAGAAGTCTAAGGATTATAGTCATTATACTAATAGATAGAGTTGGGGGAATTCTAGAAAAGATTATGATAAAAAACAAAATTATTGTCAGTTTTGCTTTCTGATGACTTAATCACGTTCCTTTCTCCTTTTCAATCATGGGTGTTTTCATAGCCAAGTGTTCAAGGCCAGAGAAGTCAAAACCGGTGAAATTGTTGCTTTGAAAAGGATACGTATGGATAATGAAAAAGAAGGGGTATGTGTCCTTTCAATTAGAGTGTTATTGTTATATAAAGAATTACAATGAAGTACAATCGACTTGGATTTATGTTAAGGCTATTGTTATGACACTCACAGAGGCACACACTTATTTCACATCTTACAATAATTTGTCTGGAATTTTTGCTTTGTTTATGTAGTTTCCTATTACAGCAATTCGGGAAATTAAGCTTCTGAAGAAGCTTCATCACGAAAATATTATCAAGCTGAAAGAGATTGTAACTTCTGCAGGTAGTTTACTTTCCTATGTTCAAGAATTACCTTGTATCACAATTCACAAATTTATAACAATTATGTTGTTTTTTTTTTGCTGATACTTTTGGATAATTTGTTTCTGCTTACAAGGTCCTGAAAGGAATGACCAAGAGAATCAAGGTTAGAAAATACTTTTATTCAGTTGTGTAACTTCTAAATGCCTGCGATTCATATAATGACCTGCTTTGAGAGTGTCACTTGTACCTAAATTCTTATCACGGGTGGTAGTGCTGACATGTGTTTTGTCAATTACAGATAGTAAAAAGCTTGAGGGTGGGATCTATATGGTTTTTGAGTATATGGATCATGATTTGACAGGCCTTGCTGATCGTCCTGGAGTGAGATTTTCAATTCCCCAGATAAAGGTGTAATAAGTTTTTTCTTTTGGTCTGAAGGTGTTATATGTTCTTACTTTTGAATAGGATATATTTTAGTAACACCAAATACCTAACAATATTCTCACCTTTTATTCCTCAGTGTTATATGAAGCAATTATTAACTGGGCTCCATTACTGTCATGTTAATCAAGTACTTCATCGCGACATGAAAGGTTAGTCATCAAGTTATACCGTATCATTAGTTGGATGTGATCATTAAATCTTTTGCAACTGGGGCAATCTTTGACATCTGAACAAAACCTTTTGTTGCAGGTTCTAATCTTTTGTTAGATAATGAGGGAAAATTGAAGCTAGCAGACTTTGGGCTTGCAAAATCCTTTGCTACCAACCATGACGGACCACTTACAAATCGTGTTATTACCTTGTGGTATAGGTACGATATACTTCACAATTACCATGATAAATAATCATGTTGCTAAAGCATTCATTCTTTCAAAAGATTATGTCCCGATATTTAGTTAGTAGATAAATTTAGATGATTGGAGCAGGCCCCCAGAGTTGTTGCTTGGAGCCACGAAGTATGGACCAGCTGTTGACATGTGGTCTGTTGGATGCATCTTTGCTGAACTTCTGAATGGAGGGCCAATTTTGCAAGGAAGAACTGAAGTAAGACAACCCTCATATTTTTTTGTCAGACTGATAGTTAGTTTTGAAATTGATGAACTAGTATTGCAAAATATAGCCTGAGGTTTTGATTCAATTATTTTTTATTCAAAATATATTTATTGAAAGAAATAAGTTTTAGGTTGTTATTTTAGGTTTAAGGTTTCAATGCTTTTGAGGTAATATCCATTTTAAATCACAAATTGTCAAGGGGCAGATGTGCTAAGGATGTAAATGAAGCAAGTTCCATAGCATCTACTTCCAGCTTAAAAAATGTGCATCTTGCCGTAATATACTAGAGGCTGTAATTTTTTAGGAAGGGTTTTTGATTTGTAGTTTTTGAGGTGGCCAGTGATGAAGTAGTTGTATGCAGTAGATTCAGTTCAGGAGAAGTTCGATTGTGTTTTGAATTGTTGGTGGTTTTGTAGAGAACTGAAGAGATATACAACCATTGGCTGAAACATTTACGTGGCGTTGAAGGCATGACCTTGAAATGATATTAAGCTTATTTTAAAATTATTTTCTTTTCTCCTGACAGTTCTGATGATATGATTTTGTATTCGCTGATATAATTTTGTTATTCATATTCTTAGATGTGGTGTATTGGACTTTTTTTCCAAATCAAATAATCACAAAAAAAATGACAGCAATTTTTGTTCTTCCTAAGGTTTCTTTTATAAATATTTATTTCTTTGTATTTGTTTTAGCCTGACCAACTGAACAAGATATTTGAGCTTTGTGGATCGCCTGATGAGATCAACTGGCCTGGTGTTTCAAAATATGGTTATTATAACAATTTCAAGCCAACAAGGCCCCTGAAGCGACGAGTCAGGGAACGTTTCAGACGGTAAGTAAAAAATTGATGAGCTTCTCTCGTACTGTAGTTGAATAATAACCTACTATAAGCTATTGATGAATTCCCCTTTTCTTTTTCTTTTCAATGTGCATTACAGTTTTGACAGCCATGCTCTTGATTTACTGGACCACTTGTTAACCCTTGATCCAAATCAGGTATCACTTGAGTTTGGCTTATATGTTCTCGCTGCCATAATTATATTATTGTCAATTATGTTGGCATCTTTATATTTTCTTATCAATCATTTGAGATTTTTTTTTATGTCACTATCAGTTGCACTAGAATGATTCATTGTTTCCATCCTATGGTTTGAAATCTGAATTCAAATTAATCGCTTAATGCGTCAATAGGGTTTATTGAAGGAATTTAATTTTATACATTGACAAACACAATGAAACATCAGTAACTGTAAATCAAACTTTTCAGCCATGTTTACTGCTATTTTGGAGGACTTACTTTTGTAGTACGACACTGTTGAAAATCTTGGGTTTTTTTTTATAACTTTTTCCTCTTTATCTGCTTATATCCTGATATGTAGAGATGGTCTGCAAAGCAAGCACTGGATGCAGAGTATTTCTGGGTTGATCCTTTACCCTGCGATCCGAAGAGGTGTGTTTTGATATCTTCAAATTGTCTGTTTGTTACCATTGAGATTGGTAGATTACTTGATATACTTTTAAATAGGTGTCCGACTCATAATTCCTCACTTTTGGCAAGTATTCACAGTTTGTATTTTGGTCTGATTTTTCTAACATCTCATGTATATTTGGCTTTTCTCAAATTAGCACATTTTTATTTATTTTTCTTTTTGCGATTATTTTTCTCTTACCAGCTTTAGTAGCCTTACATAATCCTTTAAAAAAAAAAGTGAGATGGCATAAGGTTTGACTGTTACGTTGAATTTGTTTGTTTGCCATTTGGGTATTTTCTGAGATGTAAATGGTTTCAGGCTTCTCTTGTATCTGAATAGTATCCTCTAACTGTGGTTATCTTTGCCATACAGCCTGCCTAAGTATGAATCATCACATGAGTTTGAAACAAAGAAAAGGAAGCAGGAACAGCGGCAACTTGAAGAACAAACAAAGAGACCAAGATTACAGCATGGTCGCCTGGCTCCCTATCAACATACAGAGCATACTCATCAAATGAATGATATACAGCCATCATTTTCTGCTGGGCCTAGTCACCACCCCTATGGAAAGCATCCTGCTCCTCCTGGAGGTTCAACCATGTACCCTCCTAGGAACCAGAGTGGGGCTTACAACCTAAGCCGTGGAGGTCATGTTGGAGGATACAGTGGTGAACCATATCCACCCCAAGGACGGGCTCCACAGTATAATGGCAGTGGTATGCCAGCTTCTGGTCCTAGAGGTCCCCCCAGTGGTTACGGAGTTGCTCCTCCTAACTATTCCCAAACAAGTCAATATGGAGGTCCTGCTGCTGGTAGAGGTCTGAATAATCGGAGTCAACAGTATGGTCGGCAGCAGTGACGGTTAGTAATGCTCGGAATCAGGAGATTATACTGACAGAACACAGGTGGTTAGCTATATAGATTCTATTTGCATAAACCTAAATCTTATGTTAATCAATCATTTTTGAGGCTCGTTTACATGCAACGGTCTTAGAAACCGCAGTGTAAACTTAACCCAACTTGATGGTCCGCAGTGTTTATGACTGTAGATAACAATGCTGCTTTTGTAAAGTCAAGCTCTTAAAATCATTTTATTTCTTTTCCTTGGTTATTGCAAGTTCTCTGTTCTCCAAGTATATATTCACTAAAAAAATATTTTGTGGTTGCGTTTTTCCTAAATCATATATCCACAAAAGATTTCCTTTCCTAATTTGTTGAATTTTGTTGCATTATTTTCTTATGCAACACGGATTAATCATTAAGGAAAGAATTTCACTTTACTTGGCGTGACGGTCATTTTGAAAAATCTCTCGTACCTCACATCGTTAGGATTCAGAATTGCTCGATCACCTATATATAACCCTCCTATACTTCTCAAACACATCCACTAGTTCTTCAAACCCCTCGAAGTCTATAGCTAGTTAGCTACACTCGGTTGAGAAAATAAAAACAATAAAAACAATAATGGAAAGCAAAGATTTTCAACCGGGACTACTACTTTCCGAGGAGCCCAGCTTCAGCAGCTACTCCTCAAACACACTAGCAGATACCGCCGCAAGAGTATCAATGGAGGAATCATGGGTCAATTACCACTTCGAATTCAATTTGCTTCCCAAATCCGACAACAATGTCTTCCCTATCTTTAATCACGACGTTCTTCTCTTAGACAAAAGCCAACAAAATCATGTCGTGGCTATGAAGAAAGATGATGATGATGATGATGATTCTATTTCTGGCAGTGTTGTTCTTCCACCTCCATCGTCGGAGGTGAACAAATCAGAGGGAGTCAAACCAGTCAAGTACAAGAAGAGCAACTCCACTGGAGCCTGGTTGGGGCGGTGGAGTAGTCTAAAAAGTTTGCTTCGGAGGAGCAATAGCGAACGTGGAGCTGATCCAAGAAAGACCAACAACCCTGAACAAGCAGGAAAGGTCTTCCCTGTCTTTAGCCGCGACGTTCATCTATTGGACAAATTAAGCCAACAAGATCATGTCGAGGCGGTTACGAAAGATGATGGTTCTGTTTCCAGCAGTGTTGCTGTTCCACCTCCATCAATATCAGAGGTTGACAAATCAGAGGCAGTCAAACCGGTCAAGTGCATGAAGAAGAGCAAGTCAACTGGGACAACGTTATCGAGGTGCTGGAGTCTAAAAGGTTTGCTTCGGAGGAGCAACAGCGAGTCTGGAGCTCCAAGAAGGACCAACATGACTGAAGAAGGAAAGGAGGACTCTTTCGTGTTCTCGAGATCCTCCTCCTTCTCCAACAAGCAGGAAGGAGAAGTACTTGCATGGGACGGGTGCATACTCCATCTGTGTCCATGCCTCTCATCACCACCTGTTCATTCGCCGCGGTATCCGAAGGAATCAGCTGATCAAGAAGAAGCAGTAGTGAAGGAAAAGAAGACAAGCTCCAAGAGCTCAACTGGACTTTTGGATGGATCCAAGCACAACAACTCTAAGGTTGGTAAAGGACCGAACAATGTTCATAAGGTGTACTTGACCAAGGATAGTAAGAGCCGGCAGGCTTCTTCTCCCTACAGGCAACACGCCATTGTGTTCTTTCCTAATTGGAGTGCCTTGGTTAGGCCCTTGGAGATCTCGGCTTGATCTTCTTTACATCATCCAAAAATAGGACAAAAAAAAATACACTATACTGAGTTAATATTACAAGAATAAGACAGCGGCGCAATATTAAGAAAAGTTATATGTGCAAGAGCGTCACGCAACGTGTATTTTGGATTGACAAATATTTGTATGACGAGTTCTACGAGACTCACTGTGTTACACTGATATATTTGAATTTCTACAAAGATGAATCTAAATTTTGAAAATTATAAGAAAAGTCGAGATTTTTGTATCCCTGATTTGATTTTCCGTATGTTAAATTAATATTTATGCTCCAATTCTCCAATTGTCCTCTAGTATCTAGGTTTGTATTACCATTTTGGCAATTTCCCTTTATTTTCTTTTTTTGAGTTGTCCGTGTTAGACAAAAAGTTCAGTATTTACCATTAGTCTCTCCCATATCTTTGACTTATAGAAGGAGATCTCAGCTCTGCAATTATTGACTCCCACATGTATTTACAATCTCCTTTCTTTATTTTCTAAACCCTAAACCCTAAATTCAGACACAAAAAAGCACTTTAAATCCGAAATTAATCCGAAATTATTTCGCCAACTAATTAACCTCCAATGCTTTTTCAAACTGTGTTTCAATAATTTTCTAATAAACCCTATCCACCCTGGTTTTTTTTTTTGGTAGAAGGATTATACTTTGCTAGTTTTCAAGTTGGGAGGAGAAATTGTATAACCAAATCATCACCTAGCTATATGATAGCAATGAGCTTTTTGATCGCTGCAAACCACAGAACATTGTCATAAACATACAAATACAAATTCCATCACCCATATACAGAAGAGTCGATGTCACATGCAGTAATCAATATATACATTACGAAACTCCTCAAACACAACAGCTATCAGATGGGCAGCGAATTAGACAAGACCGTGACCATCACCACTTTGCCGAACTCTCAGTGTTAGATATATCAGCACCAATGTTCCCAAACTCGACCTGGACAATAGAAATTATGTTTGTCATTTATTAAGGAGTTTACAACATAAATTAAGATCATATTGGGCATATTACTATCCGGCCCAGGTCTGTAGTTCCACCAAGCATCAACACCCTCAACATTTAGCACACCTATACTTAACCATTGGAATTCAGGTTTGCTTCCATGTTTTCGAACAACAATGACAGACTTGACAACATTTATGGAATGGTTACCTAGGTTACAGACCACAACAACCACTTTGCGGAGTGGTAGAATACTAGAATAAGCATCACAATTTAAAAATTAAAATATCATACTAGTATGACAAGTGCTACCAGTATGATTCAAATCCAAACTTCAAAATGCATTGAAGGAGTGGTTGTTACATATTATTAACCTCAAACAAGTGAACCTCATCATAGGTGTAGCATATGATTAGACCATGATTTTCATGTCTTTTTTTTTCCTATAACTCCCTGAAGTCCCTATTCTATTTCCCATTCAATGTCCTAATGTTTTCCACCTTTTTCTTCTTTAAAAAGGGACTAATTGTTTGACCACACAAAAAGGTACTACTTGTTTGACCACACAAAAAGGGTGCCACCCTAGCACAAATCTGGAGACAAAAGATTAGGAACCAACACAAAGAACAAAACGTAAAAAAAGTTGGCTGTGTCTTCCTACTTTATAACATTAAGCATGAAGTTTAGAATGGAATCTGAGCACTCAATAGACATGCTAATGCAAAAAAAAATAAAAAAATATTAGCCAATGCAAATGCAAGATATCAGAAACTCCAATCGATATACCAATGCAACACTAGAAAATTCAGATCACCCATTAAGAGAAATTCTAGAGCTTACAAGAGTGAGAATAGGAGAACGACTTTTCTTGAATCAAATGAGGCAGTGCGTTTGCATCTTCTCCACCGGTTATTTGGTGTTTCATAAGTTTTCTCGGTCACTGGGTTATCTGTTGAAAATAAGAGAATCAAAAATCAACTTGTCATATAAGTGAAAAAGAAATTCTGTAACAATATTAGTGAAAGAGAAATTCTGTGGACAAGTCAAACATATGCATTACGCAGCTGTTAAATAAATAATGCACATGCATCAAAGTAGTAGTGCTGGAGAAACTCAGAGGAAATTATAAGATACGCAGTATAAATCTTACACAGAGAACCCTGGAAGATGGAAAATACTGTTGTCTCAAACAAACTTTTAAACATTAAGTAAGCAAGGATCGTGTCAGATGATATGACTACCATGCGGCAAAATTTTCTATCTTTAACTTCAGGTCAAATATTTTTAAAGGTTTATAACTTAAAGTCACTCAAGGTTGAGCTTGTTCCTGATTCCAACTAACTTCACTTGAGATAAAAGAAGTCCCAAATATCTAAGGAACCGACAGAGAGCCGATGTGAAAACTCGGTACAAAAATATGCATGTTTTGTCGTTATGATGAGTTTTCAAGCCACTAGGTTCAAGTAGGAACTAGAAACAATCGGTAAACCTCTGTTAGAGCTTGCTTGCCAGCAGAATATCTCATTGTTTTTGTCATATTTGCTAAAAGAATGATGGAGCCCCTTTAATTCTCTAGAACATAAACAGAAAAGAGTTGTTGGTATAGAAATGCTTATATACCTCTTGAAGTGCCATGGTTGAATAGAAGTTGCAAAAGTTTGCCACCTTCTTTTAGGCTTGACTGTCTCTGCAACACCCTCTGGAAGTGTCATAACCCACCGAGTTAAAGATTAGAAATGTTGGGAAACAGAAGATGTCCGCAGTGATAGGAATTAATCTATGATAAGTCAGAAGCTTTCAGCTCATCTCTAGTCTTCAGTTGTTTGGTATTTTCTATTCTAGATAAAATCTAGGCTACAATAGGAAGATGATCAATTGAAACTTACAGGTATACCCCCACTTTTCAAACTTTCAACAGCTTCCTCTTCAGATTCCGGTGCTTGACTATCTTCCTTCTCAATATCTTTCTCCATGATGCATGGGGAAAGAGCATCTCCCTTGTTTGCTTGTAAATCAGTGCAGTTCTGGCAAGTCAACTGAGCATCCATGCACATCTGACTTTTAAATGGATTATAAACTTTAAAAAAGCTCAACAAGGCCAAGAGGGAACCCCATTGTGGACTATTGCCTTCCTTGGGCAACATTGAAATGTTATAGACATCTGGGGCCTATATGAAAGAGAAGACTATCAAAATGATGAAATTATACAAACAGGAAATTCTTACTTGAAGATCGATCAAGTTTTAGTAAACATTACATGAACAGAGTATTTCATTCCAAGAATAACAAATAAGTGTCTATCAATAGAAGCCAAAAGGTGCAACCAATGAACAAAAATGAAATTAGGAAGGTATTCTATAATATAATCCACATGAAACATTGGAAAAAGTGGGACAAGTCTAAAGGTTCTATTGAGGTGTAAGATGAAATCAATTATTCATAGACCAATACAAATTGATCTATCCGTTTAGCTCAATGGCTATTTAACAAATGAAAGCCACATGGAGTTAGATGTCAAATTGTACAGACAGTTTTAGTTCCTAATGTACATTATTAGACAAAAGCATACAGCAGAAGGCATATATACAGAAACTTTATACTTGCATACCAACAGAGAATATATACATATTGAGGTGTAAGTCGAACATTCTATAGAGGTCTAATAAACATTGATCATTCTTACACAATCGAGGTCTCAGATGAAAACGTTCTTACACATATACACATCGACCTATCCTCTTATGCTAACTGACTACAGAACAAATGAAAGCAGCACAATATAACTTCACAAAAATTATTCCAGCACAATTTGATGAAACTTACATGTGAGCTGTGAAATGGATATTTTAACTTTGCTGGAAGTTGAGCCTCCTCAAGAAGAATAGGCAAAATATCTGTAAAATATGAAATGTCAACATATCTGTTGAAGATGCTAAGGAATGGCGGATTGCCATAAAACTAATTCATTACACTTATCTAGTTCCTTATAACAATGAAAAAGGTAAACATTACCTAGAGAGCAATGCTGGTCGACCTCATCAAAAGTTGACTTTAGTAATTTAACACTTGAACAGCTAGCAGGTATGCTGCAACTTCGGTCGAAAATTCTGTGCAAGTAAGGTTTCCCCTGCCAGTAATATCAGTTAGATTTAGGACTCAAAAAAAACTACAAAAGAAGATGTCATATTCAACATATGATATTGATTGGAATTTGGAACACATATCATGACTAAAACTTGGAACAAGACTTGGCCCAGTAAGGGAAAATCAAGAATATAACTTCAATAACCATACATCTTTAACACATTCTCCTCTAACATATATGAACAGCTTGCTAAGAATCACATGTGAAGATCATAACATATGTTCATCATGACATTGACTTGGAATTTTGAAAGTTCAACACGGTGATTTCAAGTAAATGACTTCCGGAAAGCAATAGGCAACCTTGATCAGAAAGAGATATCTACATCATGACTGTAAAAAGTAAAGAGTCCTCCAATTCTTCTAAGCTTTCTTTCTTCTCTTCCGGTTCAGAACAAAACAACTTTACAAAAATGAAGTGAACAAAAACACAACAAATGCCCAGCAGTCCAACAACAGTACAACAAAGCTATCCATCAACCAGCTAACTACCCAAACTAACACAGAAAATCAGAACATCTAAAACTCTCTACCAAACCACCCACTAAGGCTTTCATTTCTAACAGTGAACACAGTCCAAAACCCAGTGTTGTAATGCAATTGCAAGAAGACCCATACATTTCACAGCCAATTACTCTTGAACCACGCTTAGTAATAGTCAGTGGTACCAGATTCCTCTGGTTGTGGCTTTGTGATGGTGAAAAATAATAAAAGATTTAAAATTTATGTGCTTTTATGTTCAAAAAATTTGGCCTTGAAATTAAATTAGTAGGCAAAATTGGAGTTTGACCCTAGAAGCTAGAAGCTAGAAGCTAGAAGCAAGCAGAATTATTTGAGAGGATTAAGGAGTGAGCTACACTTGAAATACAAGAGTGAGTGAGTGAGTGAGGTTAATAATGCAGATGATAAAATTGTACCTCATCGGAGGGATTAGCAGCCATAGCAGAGAGACTGGGTTCCATCACTGCCTTTGAAATTTCAGTCTTTCAGAGAGAGAGAGAGAGAGAGAGAGAGAGAGAGAGAGAGAAGTGAACGTTACATTGGATGAAGAAGGAGCCAAGGAGGAGGAGGAGCGTTTTCTTGTTTATTCTTTTTATAAATGGCGCGATTCGCCCTACTGATTATGACGTCGCCCTACTGGACCACTTCTTCAGTTTCTGTTCTTGGTATCTTTTATGATGACCAATATACCCTTGACTTTTTTCGTTTTTAGTTATTCATTTGAAAAAATTGAAAAATATATTCTGAACTTTCAAAATTAATTTCAATTTTATAATTATGACAAACTTAAATGAAAATTATATTAATTCCAAAAATGCAACTGTACAGATGCCTTCATGTAATGTCACGTCTCTTCAATAAAATTCCTATTTTATAAAAAAAAAAACAAATTCTTCCGAAACCAAACCTACGAATTTCATTATCAATCAATTTGGTAACTCAGTCGCGTCGTCTATATTTTCATTTTATGCTGTACATGTAACCACTTTATGAGCAGGTATAAAACTATAAGTTCACATTTTAGCTTGTGAAGTGCTAAATTTTAAATTTGTTTCAATTAGGGCCCTATAGTCAAAATTTGTCTAATTTTTTTATAAATAAAATATATGAATCAACATGAAGTGGCGCCAATGAAGTTAATTGTGTCATTTCGAATATCATTTTACCTATAAAACAACTTAAATAACTCACTATTTCATTTGATACTTTCTTAAGAAGTGCCTCAACAAGAATACGATTCTTCGAAAACGTCTTGCTTTCATGAAGAAAAATTATGAAACCGCCAATGAGCCTTGTGAGGGTGCGAGGAGCGCACGATCATATTGATCCGAGCTCATGAAAAAGAAATCAAAGAAATAGAAATGTGATTATATATATAAATGGGAAATTGTAAATGCACAAGTAAATTTGGGAGAAGATGGAGGGTAGACTTAGAACTTCTAGGATGGGTGAATCTTGTGGGAGATTGTACAATGGAGGAACTTTTTGTCATGATCGATGCTTCAGCTGCATGTGAAGGAGAAGAAGAAGAAAGTTGGAATGGGAAAGGCAGTTAGGCTTAGATGGCAAGGCACGGACAAGAATCGATCAATGAGACAAATGTCTATCACACATTATCACACTACTAGAGACTCACGGGTTCTTCTCTTCTTAATTTGTTCGTTTAATCTAGACTATCTTTTACCTATGAGGCTATGAGGCCTCAATCAATCTGTTCGTTATGCAATTGTAATGTCATTTTATAGATGAAAAGGGAGGTTCTGGAGCAACTGTGTTCCAAACAATGTGCTTAAATCTGTGTCTGGCCGCAGAATTACATTATTTTACTCGGGTTAGGTTACCTCGACTAGTGTGTTTTATATATTAATTGGTTTAACCCATTTTGAACGTTATATTGTGTTTTGTTCAATGTTTGTCTATATATATAGACTATCACGTGCTATGCATATTGAGAATTAGTATCAAAAGACAAAATTAATAAAATAAGAAATAATAGAAAAACATATTGAAAATTTCTAGCCATAGCTTTCAACTTTTGAGCATTTTAACTCTGTTATGCAAAACCTAGCCATATAATTGAATTGAATATATAAATAATAAAATTTAAAAAAGTAAAGACCCTTGAGGAATAAGATTATACCTATGAAGCAACAGCCTTCTTGTTCGAAAATTCTATAGTGCTTGGCAGCACTAAAACTCCCATCCTCCCACCCTTTGGATTGGATGACTTTCCTCAATCTCACCAACCCAACAGCCCCCCCCCTGAATGCAGTCCCTTTGATCGGGGGGAGTATTGCTCCCGGGAGTCTATAGAATCGTCCCTTCTTGTTGATAGAGAAATGATATTTTCTTGTTATATAATCAACCACATGGTGTGACTAGTTGGTGGTGTGAGATTTAAACATATATTGCACAATGTTAAAAACACTATCTGATGCTAGACTATATATCTTGAACTCATCGATATATATCATCATATGGTTAATGTGGTAAAAAAAAAATTTAGCTTCTTAATTAGTAGCCGGACTTACATTCTTAAGCATAGTACCTAATACAAATAGCTTCAGAAATGTTCACAATTTAAAAGCTATGGCTAGGAATTTCCAATATGTTTTTCTATTAATTATTTCTTATTTCCTTTATTTTTTCTTTTAATACTAACTCTCAACATGCATCGCGTGATAGTCGATATATATAGACAAAGACTGAGCAAAACACAATATAACGTTCAAAATAGATTGAATCAATTAATAAATAAGACACACCAGTCGAGATAACTTAACCTTAGTAAAATAATACAATTATGCGGCCGGACACAGATTCAAGCACATTGTTTTAAAAAACAATTGTTCCAGAATCCACTGTTTCATCTATAAAATGACCCATATTACAATTGCATAACAACATAACTTTCTCAAGTTAATTGTTTGTTTCAGTTTTTGTTATATAGAAAGGGGAAGGTTTGTGAATTGTCTAAAGGCCATGATGAAGAGGATTAATGGAGCAAGTTTTGAAGAGCTTGATATTTGTGTATGATCAACTTCAAAACTCAAATCAATGGTTTACCATAGGTACGTACATATCTAACATCAGTAATCTCTTAAGCGTAATTCCATATGAATTACCGATAGTACACAATTCTTAGAGCTCTCATGGGCACTTTTTTTGTATTGTATGTATTGAATTGAATCACGTACTGTTCAAAACCCACAATTCTATTTTATCATCAATCCAATTACCGTTCATATTTTTCTTTTTCTTATTAATAAATAGATATCTTTACTTGTATGACTTAGATGTCTCATATTTCTTGAAAAAGCAATTTGATTGATGAAATTTGGTATGATATACTGTATTATGAAATTGATGATATCGATGAGTTTGAGAACATAATGATAATTATTTAACATAATACATAAGTAGACTAGTTCAAGTTTATCTACCTCTGTATCGAACTAGTATAGTCTACTTATATCAAATATGTTAGTTTATTTGATATATCCGTACATCATTAATTTACCGTATAATATTTCAAATTTGAAAAGTCATTCCACAACAAATACAGTTTTTAAATCGTATTTGTTTCCATACTTTCTAAGTTTCTATATATTGTATTTACATGAAACTGTATTCCGGCTAATTTGTGATATTTTTTTTTTCAATAGATTCAATAAAAGATCGAATCAACGATTTACCAGAAGACAGAGGTACAAATATTAATAATCTCTCCAGCATAATTTCATTTTTATGAATTTACATTGCCGATAGCACAATTCTTATTATACACTAGTACGTGCACCTATGTTATTGCCTCTGGAGTATAATTAAGAAACTTTGTTAACATATAAAATAGAATATAATTACACAATATGTATAATTTTCTGAAGGTCATAATAGGTAAATCTTTATTTCCACATCTTCTATGGTGAACATCGAAACATGCATGCATGTAAATATATATGTTAAGTTGTTAACAATCGATCCTAAATGAAAAACTCACAGAGAAATTCGATCTATTAATTATGTACCTCTAAATTTTGTTCACTTGCAGCCTTTTAATTCTTTTAATTTTAAACTCTAAAATACAATTATTCTTATTCATATATTTGACTCCAAAAATGTTCCTCATCTGCAACCGGCCCTAATACTTGCAGGAAACAAACATGTCCCTCCTCTGTCAACTCCCCAGCTTTGAACCCTTGCAATCCATTCAAGGCTGCGGCACCATAATTTATTAACTCAGAACTCTGAGCTACTAAATTGTCATGATGCAATGGCCCTTGATACTTCCAGAGCTCCAACAAGGTTGCTAAACACAACTATGGAAGCGTAATTAAGCGTATTCTTCGGGGCTTGTTTCTTGGATAAAAATGTGCTTCGACATGATGGAACCCAAGACAAGCGCATTACTTATCATCTTAGTTGCAGCAGACATGCGAATCATCCTTAAGTTGCCTGAAGCCTGGTTGCGCAGAGATGAATTGGGCATTCGCGGAATATGGCCCACCGATCGAGAGAGTTCTTCCTCGGCCATTGGGAAGACTAGTGACCGTAGTTTGTTCCAGAAATCAGATTCATTATCTGGAAATGGATAGCCTGTAATAGAAACATTGATTCCTTTGAATGCTAGCTAAGAGAATAGAAGCCAGTGAAGCAATACAAATCTGAATCATAAACCCTAGCCGGCCTCAAGTTCTGAAAACATATATGCTCTATAGTCTATACTAAATATTAGTTCAGTAATTAAAAGACAATGATGTAATTAATGCTGTTACACGTACCAGTTTCATTTTCATTCAAATCCTTATAGGTACCAAACTTATTGAAAACCCTTGCAAGAGTGTCGATCTATTGTGTGTTCTTGGATGCATGGAGAGAACTGAAGGCCATAAAACAGCCCTAGCAGGCCAAAGGCAAATGACCTCCGGCCAATTCGGATGATGGGGGTGTCCTTGGCTATTGACCATTGAAGCTGACCCACCATGGATACACACATCAAGAGCCAGCTGCTCATTGATGCTTTGGCTCTAGTAACAAGGTTGATGATGAACTCCCCCAACCGAATGACCTTGAAGGCGAATTCTTCATCTAAATCCATCCGCATGATCTGAGCAGGTCCAGACTTGAAGAGCTCCCTCACTGTTCCACGGGTTGAATTTGAACTCGACATTTTGGCTGCCCTAAAACCAAACCCTAATTAAACTGAAGGAGATCGATCGAGGAAACCTCAAACTGTTCGAGTGCTGAGAAATGTGGTTGGCCTCAGTACAACTTAGTTTTCATGTGATTTTACCTCCGGACTACAGAAAGGGTTTAATTTAAAGCCATATATGCACTTCTAATTAGTCCTGAAAAACGTACATGGTGTCATGAGAAAAGCTAGCTTAATCGATCAGATGGAACCTCAACAAAAGCATGTCTGGTTATATATGGATTTTTATGCAACCAAACCAACCGCCTTCAGTCTTAATTCTGACTTGGTCAGATGGATGCACGACTCTTGCACCTCCCCCTAGTTTCAGTTTCAGACAACCCTCCTGCATATATCATGTGATGGGAACAGACACCATCCACAGAAAGGACCAAAATAACAATGAACTCCATGGATAATAATAATTTGTTCGTTTTTTTTATTATTTGGAGAATGAATGGATGATATCACGTTAGTGTGATATATATAGGAGTACATATCGGCCAGTTAAACTACAAAAATTGACAAAAACCCTCATTAAGAGGACCTTGATGCTCAGCATAGAATTCTTAATGACTTAGACAAAAAAAAAGAAAGATCTTTAATCCGTTGAGCACGCACTTGTAATACGAAAAGAACATACATCTTCATCCAAAATAATGATCCAGCAGAAATTTCACCTAAGCCTGGGGCATAGAAGGAAACTCAATGAGTAACACTTTCACCCCCAACACATGGCATGGTTACATGTTGCATAGGTAATTGTTTGCAGTGTATCTCTTTGATGCATTTCTGGTCTTCTTAATTATATATCCAGGGAGTGCAATCAAATAGCAGATGCTCTTGCAAATGTTGGTTTTGTGAGCTAAAACATCTGCACCTAGCTAGGGCTTTCATTCTTCCGATCCAAACCTAGCTAGTTACCAAGCTAATTAAGTTCTGCTCATGAAGTTAGTTATACCGAAGATTTTCCATTTCTTGATTGTCCTGAAATGGAGACGTTCTTATCCTTCTTGATATTTGATCCTATGTGCTTGCATTTTCAGAAGTATGCGTGGTATTCTTTTACATCTTCATTTCCTCAGGCTTCTTGGATTGATGAAGAATATATAAGAAGCACCATATCCTTTTTTGCTAGCTAACACAGAGGCAGTATCATAAGGAAATAGCTCAGGCATATATTGAGAGGTGAACGTACATATTCTAAATTCCACGTACAAGTTGGATAGAGCATAATTCTCATTACATACGTATGGATGAAACTTTTGTTTAGTGGGAGATGATCCAATTTTGATCTTCGCAGGGTATTGTGTATATGTACGCCTTTAGTCCTTTACATATTCCAAAAGATGACAGAATTCTGTAGTGCAATAACAAAAGATTTACTTTTTAACTGCAGAAAAAGATCTTCCCTTACTAAAGATTAAGCATTAATTTCCTTGAAAAAAAATAAAATTCTACCACTACTATCACATACAAGTACAACAACACCGTACTAGCTATTGAGCTTCATAGACGGAGGGAGGCGAGATTCCAACCAATATTCGTAACATATAAGTGATATAACACTAATGTATTTGATTTAAGAATATAGAAATTTCAATTCTTAATCTAGAAGAGGGTAAAACAAGTCAATCTAAAAACGATCAATTTATAAATAAATTGGTTCAAAATTCATTACCAGTTGATACAAAACACAAAATGACATAACACATACACAATCAACTAACACATATTGTGCCACTGTCACCCCTACTTTATGCTGACAAGTCCAGTCTTAATTTATATACTTAATTATTATTTTTTTGATCCATTGGAGGTGGGTTGGTCAGGAACCAGCACCCATCTAAGACACATGCAATTTGGGCCGAAGCCCCCGACGAGTATCCCAACAGCTCATCCCGCTCACCCTACCGGGTAATTTATATACTTAACTACCATGTTTAAAAGAATATATATTTTTCTTTTTGATATTAAAGCATAGTTGTCAAAGGACATTTTGGTAGTTTTGTGTAGGTGTCAACGCTGTAAATACCTGGAGCTACATACTATTACAAAAACCCAAACAGTCTGATTTGTAGTACAAACGAAACAACCGTCCAAGCAGTAGAAGCTGCCAAAAGCTACCAACCAAGGAGAGCGCGCAGGTCGGCGATGAAAGCGAAATCCAAATCCAAATCCAAATCCAAATCCAAATCCACCTGAATGCGATCGATGGAAACAAAGCAAATCCACCATCCCCAACTGCAACCCAGACGTCGCTGTCATCCCCCATTCATTTACAACATTCTCTCTAAAATTATTATTCCATTCCCTCCATCGTCCTCTTCAAGCTTCTCCACGCTCCCCTCTTCATAACCCCCAAATGTCGTTCATTTCCAATCCCTCCTCCACTCTACGACGCCGTTTCCGCAATGCACCGCGCCGGTTTCAACGTTGCTCGCTTGATCGAATCCCAGCCGTCCGATCCCGATTCGCTCTTCCTCGGAGGCCTCTTCCTCCACCCCAACCACACCCTCCCTCCTAACTTCCTGTGCTTGATTCCCCGTTCGCGTTCGGGTCGTGGTTCGAGGAAAACGGTGCGTTTTGAGGGTTTACGAGGCGGAGGCGGTGGCGGTGGTCGTGGGTTGTTCTTGTCCGTCAGCTTCTCGATAAACGGGACCGAAGGGGATGGCGACGAGGGGTATGTTCGTGAATCTGGACAAGTCCTGGGGCAAAATGGGATTAAAAAATCGACGGAAGAAGAGGAGGCGGCGGTTGTGTTTGCCGAGGATCGGAGAGACACTGTACAGAAGGGATCAGGTGCTATGAATACAACCAAGCATCTCTGGTCTGGAGCTGTTGCTGCTATGGTTTCCAGGTTACCTTTCTACCTTACTAAGCCACCACATTTTATTGCAAATTTTTCATTTTTGGTGATTAAGCATTTGTATTTGCTTGTGACTTGGGTTAGGAGTAGAAATTTGAGTCTTAGAAATGAAACAGAAATAGGAGTCTTTGTGTTTTCCTATGGTTAAGTTGACCCAGATGAATATTTGACTAGATGATGTTCAAGTTATATGTTTTTTTGGATCCGTAATATTGGAAATGAAATACCCAAATGAGATTTTCCCTTTTATCTTGTGATTAGGAAGCAAACTGAAAAAGACCTCCAATTTTGTTTTCCATGTGATTGTGACTGTGATTCTAAATTATTTGTTATGCCTTGAATTGACTATTTGTACATGATATTCTTCTATTTGGCTCGTGCATCATTATCATTCTGAGTCTTGGTATGGTCTCTGGTGTATCAGAACATTTGTTGCTCCTCTCGAGAGGCTAAAGCTCGAGTACATAGTTCGTGGCGAACAGAGGAACCTGTTTGAGCTCATCAGGACGATTGCAGATTCTCAAGGGCTGAGAGGATTTTGGAAAGGAAATTTTGTCAATATTCTTCGCACAGCACCCTTTAAGGCTATCAATTTCTATGCATACGATACTTACAGAAACCATCTGGTGAAGCTGTCTGGTAATAAGGAATCCACAAATTTTGAGAGGTTTCTTGCTGGTGCTGCTGCTGGAATTACAGCTACTTTGCTCTGCTTGCCGATGGACACTGTATGTTGCAACTCACACCCTTTATTTGGTCCATTTGATTTCATTTCATAAGCATACCTTTTCGTGGCATATATTTCTTTGGTTTTGTGTGTTCGAAGTAGTTAATGCAATGTGCAGAATTAAAAGGGGGTGGGGGATGTTCTTTCTGGCTGAAAAAGCTAGAGAGTAGAGAGCCACTTCATGCAACATTTATGTAATATTGATCTCTTTTCTTAGCCATTTAAGACCATATTTTAAGACTCAGTGTTTGTCCTAGTCTTGGATGGAAGTATGGAGTGTGAACCGGCACTCGTCCACTGCAATTGCTTTCCCATATGTGTCAAGTACCCTAACAAATGCAGGCATGATAGGAAGCCTCTAGAAGTATCCCTTGAAATATAAGAGTTTCAATATTGAGCTAAAGTACATGCAATTTTTAAGATTTTGTGTTTATATCAGCTTTTCTACCTTATTTATTAACACTTCAACTAGGTTAACTAGATACAATCCAAATTTTGAAAAGAGCGAATGACTAGAAGAATAAACTGCCCTCTAATAGAATCCAGGCAGGGGCATGGTGTTACCCCATGCCTTGGGTATTTTTCTTTCTTGGCTGCGATTGTCTTGGGGCATAAATTCTTTATTGGAAATATATTGAGCTATATTCAGTGTTATCATATGTAGCAAACCTCATATACAATGGGTTCAAAAACTTTCCCTTTTCTTTTTACAGGTACTTGAAAATAAATTGTTGTTTTCTTTTTATGTGAAACCATTTTGGGTCCCCAATTTCCTCGAGTTTGCTGGTTATATTTGTTAATACTTGAATCTTCCATATGAAAGCTTCTTATAGTAATTATTTTTGTGAAATTGCAATGGAAGTCGCATTCTGATGTCAATAATTTCAGATCAGGACAAAGATGGTAGCTCCTGGTGGAGAAGCATTAGGTGGTGTAATTGGTGCTTTCCGTCACATGATCCAAACTGAAGGATTCTTTTCTCTTTACAAGGGGTTACTACCCTCTATTGTGAGTATGGCACCTTCAGGTGCAGTTTTCTATGGCGTCTATGATATACTGAAATCAACTTATCTTCATTCACCCGAAGGGAGGGAAAGACTCCGACACATGAAACAAGAAGGTGACAAACTGAATGCTCTGGAGCAAATGGAGTTGGGTACCATTAGAACATTACTGTATGGGGCGATAGCTGGTTGTTGCTCTGAAGCCGCAACATATCCTTTTGAAGTTGTGAGGAGACACCTTCAAATGCAAGTTCGGGCAACTAGGTTAAGTGCAGTTGCAACTTGTGCAAAAATTGTCGAGCAAGGGGGTGTTCCTGCTCTTTATGCAGGATTAATACCCAGCTTGTTGCAGGTACAGTACTTTGATGATTCTTCAGTTGAAAACGCTTTAGGGTTTCTGTGAACTAGCTGCATACTGTCAATGTCACCATATTTTCTGTTAAGTACCATCATTACTTCCATTTATTATGAACTTTGCATAACTTGGTTGAGTGTCTTGACTTTCAGGTTTTACCTTCTGCTGCCATCAGTTATTTTGTGTACGAGTTCATGAAGATTGTTCTCAAAGTGGAGTCTACATAGTATTTTCAATCCACATGACAGACCCATAGTTTTTTATTTCCTCCCTAAAGAGTGCGTTAGAATGTTCTGCGTTGGCTTTTCCATGAAATGGGGACCAGGAAATTAAATTCCTGCCATAGCAGTATAGCACTACTTAACTCAGAAAGTTTCAGTCTTTTTTATATTTGTTCCATTGGTAATTTGAGCAGTGAAAAGTCTCAAAAATGTTATTGATACTTTGTGGAGGGAAAGATTAATGGTGATTTTTTTATTTCATATGGACACTGCTTGCAAGCAAGTTTGTATAAATCAGAAACAGTTGGCTGAAGCTTATCAAATGGGAGAATCTAGATGCACTATCATCACTTAGATTCCCACGTTCATTTGATCTATTTAAGCTGCACTTAACAAAGGAATATGAGTTCTAAGTTTCTAACTTGCTGGATCCGACCTCTCTGAGTCTTATCATTTTTTCAATTGGTAGGTAGGTAGGTCGTTGGCTAGACCATTTTAAGTGTTTTGTCCCTGTCAGTTGTTCCATTTTGTCTATGGGAGTCTTTGCTTCAACCTAAACAAGCATGACATAGGAGCAGCTAAGACATAGCATAGATAATTTCACAAATTCTTTGAATATATATATATATATCTATATTTATATGTATGAGTAAGTTTATGGTATGTTAATATTTCTCATACACAATGAGGAGAAATTTTTCTATGTGACGGTCACTCCATATGGACACTGCCACATGGTGTGACGCCCAATAATATTTTGACACGTAATCAATGCAAAAAGCAATCCTAAAACCTTGTTTGGCTAAACCAAAAGTCAATTTCTTTGGGCTGCAGAGCATCGAAGTTATCTCCTCTGCAGGAAGTAGAACCGATTTTCAAACGGTTTGTTGATTGCTCCTCTTGTAATTAATCTTTACAGGATGTAAGATGAACAACACTATTCATGAATCCATTTCTTTGATAATACCTAATCTAAGTATCTAACTATACAATCTCCATTAATCCATTACACTCATTCATGGTTTCCTTCAAATAGATTAGATTCTAAGCGATTGAAATCTAGACTATTATACTCCACTAAAACAAAGAACAAGAACAATAATGAAAGGTTCTCAGATTATTGTTCTCAAACAGAGAACAATATTTTTCTCAGATTATTTTGAATCCATTTTCTGTATTGGGACTGATATTCGTCTTCTACTCTTCTATGATTGAAATCTAGAAGAAGAAGAGGAAGAAGAAGAAGAAGAAGAAGAAGAAGAAGAAGAAGAAGAAGAAGAAGAAGAAGAAGGAAGAAGAGGAGCAATCGTATTTGGATCGAAGCGATAGTTGTTTCTCCACTGCAAAATTTCGAAGGTTTTTGTTGTTGGAAGGGCCCGACTCTCTACGTTGTTGATCGATTTGATTAATACTGACTGTTTCGGCGATTGATGAATTCAAGGAGAGTAGAAGAGATTTTTGAGAGGATTAAGGGAAGGTAAGCTGGGCTTCTTGTTTTTTCTTTTTCTGTGCTTGTTGTTGATTTCACCATTAGCGATCGTGGAGGTTTTGGTAAAGAAGCAAAAATGGTGGCTTCCGTGGTGATATAGCATCAATCTTAAGGAACAATTAGGATCTAAAGCAAGCAAGCAAACATCACATTGAAATTATTTTTCTCTTAGCCATGTGTCAAAATATTATTGGGGAGTCACACCAAGTGGCAGTGTCCACGTGGAGTGACCGTCACATAGAAAAATTTCTCCACAATGAGGAGAGAAAATCCTTGTTTAAGTAAATAAGGTCCTCATTAGAGTAAATTAAATTTTCGTTTGTATAATTAAGTCCTAAAAGTGGTAATTGTAATAATTTACAACTTGAAGACACATATTATCACTTCGACAACTCATGTGGTAAATACGAAAAAAGTCTTCATTAAAGTAAATAAGGTCCTCATTAGAGTAAACACGTTCTCGTTTAAGTAATTAAGTTCTAAAAATGGTAATTGTACGTATGAGATACGTTAACATACACTAGAATTTTCCTATATGTATATATATATATCCATTCAACCAGTAACCAGTTTCAAAAAATTGGAGCAAGCTATCTGAAATACAAAACTTTTTTGGTTTTAGAGTACCTTACACTGAAATTTAAAAAGTATTCAATATTGAAGTAGGGCCGGACTTGAGATTTTTAGACCTGAGATGAACTCTAAAAGTTGTGATTTTAAATTTTAACATGTATACAATAGAGTAATCAACACAAATCCAAGAAAAAAATAAAAAACAAAACATAATATCCGAAAAAATATACATTATGATCAAAACTAATAAAGTCAAAAATGTTTCAAACCAAATAAGAAATCATATTAGGCAGTACTATATATATAGTATGGATTAAAATAATACTGCCTAATAGGATTTCTTATTTGGTTTGGAACTAATAATAAAGTCAAATAAGATGTCTTAAGTCAAATAGGATTTCTTATATAAAATATGGATTTGGATCCTCTCTTAACCTAACTTATCTTCTAACCTACTTAAGTTTTTAATTTCACTCCTCTATTCAAAATTTTAAAGGTCAAGATTAATCCACATCAACATAATGAATATTTAATAATGGTATGGCTCGAGTATTTAATAAGTATGTGATGAAAAATGCAATTTTGAATATTTAATGATCATGTGCTGTCAGTGTTGAGGTGGATTAATCTTGACCTTTAAGATTTTGAATGGATGAGTGAGATTAAAATTCTAGGCAGGTAAGAGAGAAGTTAGATTATGAAATGATCCAAATCCATAAGATATATAGTGTATATTATTGACTAACAAGAGCAGAGCATAGACTTTTAACATATATATATATATATATTACTATGTTACTATATATACTATATATATGTATACTATACACTATATATTCTATATACTATATATATATAAACATTCCTATCGAAATATATATATATATATATATATATATATATGTTAAACTTAAACATGTGGTACTGATATATCATAGTTCGGCAAAATGGTGTTCATGTGACATCAACTGTTAACAAGATGAGTGATGGAAGTGTTATTTAAGCTTTCTATTGGACACAATGAAGTAATTCTGCTTGAATTTTGCAGGTTCCTATTTGAGACAATGATTTTGCAAGTGATTTGGAGTGTTCTAATAGCAGTATTAGAGGTAAACTCCATGATCACAAAGAGGGATCAACACCCTCTACGGTGTTGGTTGATTGCACTTACGGATGGGGTAAGCCTCTATTCTTAATTGCTAATGAATTTTGTATGTTTCTATAAATCCTTTACTTTTTAAATTGTTATAGTTTGCAGCAATGATGTCACTTGGCGCTGCTTCAGCCTCAAGTGGCATTAGCATGGTCTACTACACTGAATTCAGGCTTTACGCTACTCCATAAGAATGTCGAACATTTCTACTTTCAGTTGTTTTTGCATACCTTAACTGGGTAGCAAATTCAATTGCATTTTCAATAATATATTGGAAAGTGGCAGCAGCAGGTAATCAACACAAATACACATGCAATACCTGGCTAGATATTATTTTCAACCATTTTCGATTGACAAAACTTTACTAGATATCATTTTAGTAGTAAACTAATACCTGACTATTGGTAATTAATCAACACAAATCTAAGAAAAGAATAATAAACAAATCATAATATCCAAAAGAATATATATTATGATCAAAACTTATAAAGTCGAAGATATTCTAAACCAAAAAAGAAATTCTATTAGGTAGTACTATATATGTTATAGTACTCTCAATCAATTTCCAGGGGCAGAAGCGTTATGCAATATATAGAATATATAGTGTATATTATTGACTAACAAGGGCAGAGCATTAACTTTTAACATATACTATATATTATATTACTATATACATATATACACTATATATATAGTATATTAGCCTTGGACACATGCTGTGCATGTTTATGACATTTAAAAAAAAATTATATGAGAAAAACAAAGTGTAAAAAGTTATCCGAAGAGAGATATACATGGGTAGTTATTTTCTGTAAATGTGGATAGATATGTAATTATCTTTTTGCAGATTTTTTTTTAATTTTCTTATTTATTTATTTGTGTTTATTTTATTCCTGGTGATTAAGATATTATATATAGTTATTTTATGTTTAAAGGGTATTAAAATAAAAAAAATTATGTTTTGGTTGACAACGAGTATTAAAGTTATTCTATATTACTATATTACTATACTATATATATGTATACTATACACTATATACTATCTATATATACATTCCTATCGGAATATATATATATATATATATATATATATATATATATATATATATATGTGTTAAACATGTGGTACTGATATATTAGAGTTCGGCAAAGTGGCATTCATGTGACATCAACTCTTCTGTATAAATATTGAGGAGTATTTGCATTGAATTTTAACATATATGACTCGGTATTTGCATTGTTTCAAGTCTGAAATTGTAAGTGTATTACTTAGGACAATCAAATTGTAAATTGTAATTGTAATCAAATTAACAAACTAGCTAGGTGGTTTCAACTAATTAACAATGTGCATGTGGTGGTTAATTGCTTAGCTAAAAACCAAGAATCAAATTAATGATGTGATCTCTACTAATTAAACGTGCAACATCATTTAAAAATATCATTTCATACCCAACATTCACAACATCGCTTCCTTATCTCCACTTAATCATGCCGATGACTGTCACTGGGCTTATACTCAGGATCCAGCAATGTGTATTTGCTGCTATATCCCTGTACTACATGGTAATTAAACACTTCCAATTATGACAATTTCTCAGCTTACAGGTATTGCCCTTTCCCTGTTTGTGCTTATCACCTCCTACGATTAGTCAATTTGGAGACCAAAAACACGATTAGTTAATTTGGCATAGTGAGTCTGATAGAATTATACAACATAGTATATATATTTAGATCAACAAACATCTAGGTGAGGTGATTATCCTAACGATAGATAAGATTGGATCTTCTATAAACAAATAGATGGTTGTCTCTAGTGTCACCTGCATTAGTAATTAATAATTTATTACATAATTTCATGAGTCCTAAATATATAGCTTTATATATATTACACAACAAGGCTTTAAGAAAAGACTTTGCAGGAAACACAAATACAAGAAAAAATAATAAATAAAACATAATACCTAAAAATAATATATATTATGATCCAAATTAATAAAGTCGAAGATGTTCTAAACCAAAAAAAAAATCCTATTAGGCAGTACTATACATATATAGTAGTCTCAATCAATGCCCAGGGTTTAGAGCTGTGCAATATATAGAATATATAGTGTATATTATTGACTAACAAAGGCAGCGCATTAATTTTTAACATATATTATATATTACGATATTACTATATATATAGTGTATATATATATTTTACTGTATTACTATTTATTTATTACTATATTACTATATGTATATACGGGGTAATATACTATATTCCCAAATTTCCTATGCGGTTGTGATTTATCTTGGTTGGAAATGTTTTTCAGTTTTGTACATTCTTGGAAGAGCAAGGTTATTTTTTTCATATATACAATTACCTACAATTTGAATATTCTTAACTGTTAGATATATTACTAATCTAAAGATCCAAAATATTCAAAAAAATGATTGTATGGTAAACAACCCTGTATAGTAGAATTTTCCTAAAATATATACTGTATAGTATATATATAGTAATATCGTATATATATATATATATATATATGAAAAATTCTACAATACATGACTGTTTAGGAACACAAGCAAATGACACAGATGATAATTACTATAGGCCAAAAAAATAGGATAGATAAGTGTCCCCAAAGGACCATTTTGTAGTAGTGGTGCTTGCATTTTCAGAAGTATGCGTGGTATTCTTTTCCATCTTCATTTCCTCTAGCCTTTTGGATTGATGAAGAATATGCAAGATCGCATCCTTTTTTGCTGGCTAACACAGAGGCAATATCATAAAGAAATAGCTAGGCATATATTGAGAGGTGAACGTACATATTCTAAATTCCACGTACAAGTTGGATCGAGCATACTTCTCATTACGTACGTATGGATGAAACTTTTGTTTAGTGGGAGATGATCCAATATTAATTTTGATCTTTGCAGGGTAAATATATATATATATATGTACAACTACGGCGTGCCTTTACATATTCCAAAAGATGACAGAATTCTGTAGTGTATTTACTTTTTAACTGCAAAGAAACATCTTCCCTTACCCTTACTAAAGATCAAGTATTAATTTCCTTTCAAAAAATTTCACCTACCATTGTCATATACAAGTACGTACAACAACACCATATACTAGCTTTTGTTCGAACCTCAGAGACAGAGGGAGGCGAGATTCCAACCAATCGTGCTATCCCAATATCCCCTCCATCTATTCATCGTAACATGTAAACGATATATTTGATTTAGGAATACAGAAACTTCAATTCTTAATCTAGAAGCGGGTAAAACAAAAACAAAAAAAAAGGTAACACAATAACAAAATTCATGACAAACTCCAAAAAACATGATAAGGCTATTCCATGATAGCCATCTTGTTAAACATGTAATATATCTAAATGGAAATTGACAAGGAGAAGCAGAATTGCTTCATTTTGTTAAATGGAAAGCTTAAATAATACTTCATTTCTTTAACATATAGTTTTGCAAAGAATCAATAATGGTGAACATATTTAATATAATGGTAATTAGTGGACAAAAAACAGATGGGTTGAAGATCAAGTGAGCTCCAAAATGACAATTCACCATGACCATTCTGAGCACTCAGAATATAAAGAAGAAGGCCGTCTCATATTCGTATATTGCAATAGAAAAATAGACAACTTATTCAAATAAGCAGAAAAGACTAGAATAGGTTACAATCAAATCACCCAAAAAGAAAAATCCATATATGCCTGACTCCTCTCCTAGCAAGGTCCTCAGGGATGATAGTCACTTGTGATTTTGTGAAACATCGATCTGTTCAATCCAAAGTTAAAAAGCAAAACTTTAGCAATACTTCAAGCAAGTTAGATATGTATATTTTTGTTTACAACTCAAGCACCTTAGATATCCTTTTCCATGCAGTCTTTTTTAGCGTACTTCAATTCCTATTTATGTCATCAATATTTTCACTGATGATTGCAATTTGCAAAAAACTGTATGAAATAGTACGTAGCCAGAAATATAAGCAGATACAGAAAATAAAGGAACAGAGGAATTGAAAATTAACAAGTTACCGTTGAAAGCAACCAACCAATGTTGCATGATAGATGTCAGAAGAAGTACATTCTTTAGAGCAATCGTATTCACAGATACGAGTAGTCAGGTTTTCGACGGAGAATTCATCATCATCATCATCATCACCATCATTGCTTTTAGTAGTACATCGAAATTCAAATGTAATGAAGGCAATGAGCATCTTATCAATAGAATTGCCATCCTCCGCTGAGATTTGACTGGCAAGGACACAACAGACCTTTCGACCTCCTAGATGCACAAAACTATGCGAGGTAGCTGGATCCCAAAATACTGGAGGCACCACCTCTCTCCCTAGAGCTTTAGTTTTGATGGGCTTAATGCTTATACGAGAATCAGAATCATTAATGGTCATGCGATATGGAACTATCCCCCCATCAATTTCATGTTGACGACGAAGGATGTAACAGTAGAAGAACTGACGGAAAAACAATATATTAGAACCATCCTCCAAGTCCAGGACTAAAGCGTTACCTATAAAGGGAAGTCCATAATCACTACCAGAAAGTATTTTCCATTCTCCTAAATCATTACAACGAAGCTTGGCGACGTCATAGCAGAACACCTCGGGCTTGTCAGGGCATGAGACCAATATCTTGGTGCCCGCAATTGCACAAGACAAGTAGGGAGGACGATGACCACAAAGATAAACATGTTCGTTGAAAAATGGAGGATTGCATTTGGGATACCAACGTTGAGTTTTCTTGGAGAATACCTCAAAACATGGGCTCTCATAAACCGTGCTCCCCTCGTAAACTCCACCGAGAGCATAGAGATTCCCTTTCAGCTCAACCAGAAAAGGGTCACGTTTAACTTGTAAGAAACGTGGATTATATTCCTTTATTTCAGGATTCGGATCCACAGTTGGATCAGTCTCAAACACGTAAATCTTTCTGCTTGTCTCTCCCCTTTGACCGGGATAGAAGTCTCTGCCGCCGGCGAAAAGAATCTGGGAGCCGAAGACACCGCAACGCATACCTCTTGGAATAAGGTTGCTAGTGATGGAATCCACGTTTTGTAAAACGCCGCAGCTAATAGAATTGGCTGAATAAGCTCCTTTGGTTTCATCAGCACGCACCTCCTCCTCCCGTGATAATAAATCCCTCAAATTTATGGAGTGGATAGCGTAACGAGTTTCGAAATTTTTCTTATACTCTGCGGTACATATATACAGAGTCTTATTTTGCCACTTCTTCTTCCTTCCTCCTCTCGCCATAGCCTTAAGGGTTTTCTGTTTTTCTCTACTTTTGTGATTCCTGCTTCTTTTTCCAAGGGTTTTGCGCTACGCTTTGGAGAAGAGAATACAACAGGTATATATAGGGTGCATGAATTAGGGTTTTCTCCGTCAAAATTTAGGCGTGGGCTGGGCCTCAGCTTTGTCACCATGAACTTTCCAAAAGAGAAAAATAAAAAAAATAAATTAAGTTAAAAAGTAATAAAAACAGATCCCGTCCACTAACCAGGGTTTGTGATTTAAATATTTAATGATATTTGATTATTTGCCACGTTTGAAATACATTCCTTATCATTAGCCAAAAAAAAAAAAATGAAATACATTCCTTATCTTTCTAGCTAATGAAAAAAAAAATGTGGAATAAGGTTGCACGGTTTTATACATTCCGCATCTTTCTCCCACATACATAAAAAAAAAAGACTTCCCACTCTACTTTTTGTACACGGTTTTATTTTTATAATTTTTTTTATACACCTAGTATTATATTATAAAAAGATATGAGCCTTTCAGCCTTATACTTTTAGTACGTTTTATGTATGTGGGACAGTGGGAGTTAGTAGGGGTGCACGGAACCAAAAACTGAACCAAAACCAAAAAATCCAAACCGAATACAATTGGTTTGATTTTGATTTCGGTGTGTTCGGAACTGAACAAAATCGGAATTTATTACTTTATTATTCTTTCCTTTTTTTTTTTTTGACTTTTCTTTCTTTTTCATTTCTTCTTCTCTAGCTCCTTCTTTTCTTACTTTCCTCTCTGTTCCTTTGACTTTCTTTCTTCTTCTTCTCTAGTTCCCCTTTTTTACCCATTCTTTCCTTTCTTCTTCTTCCATCACTTCTCCGGTTCCTTTATTCCTTCACAAGTTCTTACTAATTGCCTTCTCTCTCTTACAATTGTTTAGAATGACATTCTTATATAGTTGGGAGCATGACCAAATCAAGTTTGGTTAACGTTTGAAAGCAAGGTTGAATGAGATAAAAGATGTGCTACCACATTAGCTCGTCGATTTACATAAGAAAACTCATAATTTTGGTTTTTCATCGGAAGCCTCACATCCTCAATAATAAAAGTAAACAGTCTGTTTCAAACATATACCACCCAAGGGGGGGAGCCAGGATGAAAATCCTAGCTGGGCTACCAAGTAAATTTTTTTTTACCTTTAGCTAGCGAATCAGCAATCAGCAGTATGCAGTAGGCTTATATTCCTAACCTGTTCTTGTCTTCTTGATCTTCAGCAAATCAGCACTCAACAGTAGATGGCTAAAGCCTAAAGCTGCTAAACCCCCAAATTGAACCAAAATTCAGCAGTAGCCAGTACTGCAGTACGAGATTGAAGGACATGAGACTATGAGAGAGAGTGATTAGAGACCATCATATCAAAATTGCAAGAGCTGAAGAGCATAGAGCCACAGAGATTAGAGAAGACTGGATGTCTACAAAGTAGAAACTATAATATATACTTAATCTTTTTTTTCCCCAAAATATTGGTAGGGCTTAAAGTCCCCTCTCTCTCTCTCTCTCTCCCCTCCCCCCCCCCCAAATAAAGCCTCTATGTAGCTTTGCCCCTGGTATCACCTTAGCATATTGCACATCTTTGGCTAATTTAATAGCCTAACAAAGAGCAATTAGTTCACTTTGGAAAGGAGAACTAATCAGACTATCGACAGAATCAAATCACCATTGCCATCCCTAAAAACATCACCAGCTCCACTTCATTTACTTACCAAATCAAAAGCTCCATCACGTACTGTTGCATTTCAAGACTCCAACAACAGGCTTTTCCCATTGAACTTGCACCACATAATGAGTTGAAGGGGATGTGTTTGCTTTCAAAAACTCCTCATACCAGCCCATTGTCAAAAAAAAAAAAAAACCTCTAAAGGATGGGGATGTTTATTAATCGTCCCATAATTGATCGCTCCTACTCACATCTCTCTCTAGATAACTTTTCACATTTTTTTTCTCATATAATTAATTTTTTTTTTAAGAAAAAAACTACTATATACATGCAGAACATTTGTCCACAAAACTAGTATATTTTAGATTTACATTGTTGTATTAGGATTCACATTTAGGCAGTTTGACGTTAGTTTTAAGTTTTTTATTTAAAATTTTCCATTATTGTACTAGGATTTCTTGCCTTTTTTTTAAGAAATCCTAGTTAACATAGTTTATTTCCTATTTTAAGTTAGTCCTATTAGATTTAGGAGTGTGCTCTATATAAGCATCTCTTTAGATTGTACATTTCATTCTATCAACAATTCAAGGCTCGATCAATCGCATTGGTACGTAAATCCAATTGTTGGATTCTGAATTGTCCTGAGCAACCATGGCGGCTGCAAATAATTCTCCGATAACCATTAAGGAGGTCTTCAATGTTAGTTCTCTTTTACGATTCGATGCTCGATAAGCTCAAAATGAAATTACATTTTTTTTTTTTTTGCTGACATATGTAGTTTCTTGCTCTACTTGTTTTGATTGTAGCTTACGAGATTTAAGATTGATACAAAGTTTATAAATTCTACACACGTTACTATGGGATCTGATAAGTACATATGTGTTCGGGAAACAACGTGTGGGAATATTGTACTTATTGATGTGACTGGTAAGCAGACGAAACCTTCATGGATAAACATTGAGGCGGACTCTTCACTTGTGAATCCAAATTCCGAATTCCTTGCTGTTAAAGGTAGGCTAGCTATTACTACATGTTGGATTGCAGTGATAATGATGAGTTGTGCTGAACTGGTTGATAAATGCTCATATATATATAATATATGCATGCTTTGCCTTTTGTTATTGGTCTTGGGAATTGTTCACGGAATTGTGATAATTTCGTTTGGTTTGTGGAATTGAAGGTTTGGGAAAGGAAGGTCAATCATTTCCTATGTTTGGAATGAAAAAGGAAAGGAAATAGTTTCCTGAAGGAAGGGAAAATATGAGGGAAATTGGTTCCCTCCATATATACTCAAAGGGAATCACTTTCCTTACTTACTTTCTAGCATTTATTGCACTAATTTAACATTAATTACAATATTTTTATACTAAATAACAATTTATGAAATCATAAATATCAATTTTGTTTCATATATTATTATTTATTGATTTTTTTCCTTAGTGTTGCCAAACACTTGAAATGAAAACTAATGAAAATTTTAGTTTCCCTTTCCTATATGGAAAGAGTAAGGAATTGATTTTCTTTCTTTTTCTTTCCATGAACCAAATGAGGTCTAATGTGTTGCTTCAACATCATGTTGGTTCATAACTTATTTACCTGTTGATTCTTGCCTGCCCGCCTTTTGTTGTTGGTCTTAATTAAATCTTTCTGTGTTCGCAAAATTTTACGTGGATACAGTAATGCCGTAGAAGGCCACAATGTCTTAGGCTAGCATCAATCACATGAATCTACACCATCCCTCCCAATCTAAAATTTGGTTTCTTATTGCCTCGCTCATACACCTCGTAATATGTATGTCTCTGTGTGTTTCCACATAATACTTTTGTTGGCTTAATACTACAATTTTTATTAATTTGCTTTGTTACTCATGTATTGTCATAACTATTTGATCAAAGCCAAAGTTGAGAGTCGGGATAAACTTCAAATTCTCAGCATGGACGGGAATGTGCTGAAATCGCATACGATGCCCGAGCAGGTACTCTCTTTATTTGCCTAATTAGTACGTAATAATTAATTAGTACATGCATATTTTCACGTCGGTCTCTTTAAGGTTGTTAATTTCTTAGGATCAGGCACACCGCACACGTACATTGTTATATTTTTTTGCTTCATGTGTAGATTGTCTTTTGGAAGTGGATAACCCCAAATATATTGGGTCTTGTCACACGCACTGAAATCTATCACTGGTCAATTGAAGGTAAGATGCCTTGATCTAATTATTTGGGAGTCAGGTTTTGTTATTTGAGAACTTTTCTTTCTTAATTTGGAAATTAACATTCACGGGTACCTCCTACAGGAGAGAAGCCTCCTCTGAAGATGTGTAGTCGAACATGTAAAAAACTGTCAAAGAATCAAATAATTGATTATCACTTTGAGCCTTCTCAAAGGTGGTTGGTTTTGAATAAAACTGTTCGACATGCAGCAGAGGTATGTCGTTCTTATGCCTATTACGTACTATACGCCTGTATTCTGTGCCTTACCCACTATTCATGTTGCCTTCTCTTTTAAGAAGACTTAATTGATGTACTGCTTTTGATTCTTAGTTTGTTTTATGTAATTTGTGTTTCTAGAAAGCACTGCCTGCTGGAAGGACTTTGCAATTCTTCAATGTCGAGTACTGCAAACCACCTAAGAAAGCTGTATCCTCTGCTCAAAACCAAAACAAGGTCTACAATCGACTTTCTGTATGCCATTCTCCTCCTCTTTATCGATCTAGTCTTCATTTAGGCTATACATACATATATACCCATATATATATTAATATATATATATATATATATATATCTGTGTGTGTGTGTGTTAGTATGCAGACTTCGAATGTTGATAAACTTGCTTCCTTTGAACAGGTTCCAAAACTTGAGAAGAAACGCTCTCTTCTACTATCCTTAACTGCACAACAAGGTCGGTTAGTATAACAATTTTTTTTTTAATTGTTAACTTTATCATGCAAATATATTGATCATACCATCCTCGTTCAAAGAAATAAGCCATGAGGGGTATTTCAGACAATTCACATATTAAAGTTAAGTTTTTTTTGGACAATACATATTAAAGTTAATTTGAATACAAAATATAAGTTGAAAATTTGTTTTTTTAATATGTAAAGGAAGAAAATTTTGAGTTTCAAGTTGTTTGCAGGGAATTCATCAGATTGTGTTCATGATCACCCGATTGCCATGCAGGTACTGGATCATTTGACTCGTTTTGATCTTGTATTCTACGTACAGTACAATATATGTATGTATATATTTCTAATAATGAATTTGTATCTATCACTGCAGATGTCTCACAAGAACAAGTTGATTCTTGTAATTACAAAGCTTGGGCAACTATTTGTGTACGACTTGGAGAAAGCTACGGAAGTTTACCAAGATAAATTTAGTCAGTTACCAATTTTACTGACTATAGAGGCTTCATCACTGGGAGGGTTTTACGCAATTGATGAGCAGGGCAAAGTGTTCTTGGCTACTATTAATAAAAAAAAAATCGTACAGACGTATTTCGGTCGCCAGGTATATATATTTGCAATCGTACGTACGTTTTCCATCTTGTTCTATTTCCTTTCCTTTTATGAATATATATATTACACAAGTAGCATGTTGTGCTTAATTAGGTATGTAAGCTGTCATCAAGCCCTGCAACTCAAGACGTTTCAGATCATCCTATTGATATAGACAGAAGCTACATTGTTTCCAAATACAAGTTAAGTGACAAGATGGAGACTACTCCTTTATCTTTTCGATGGGATGGAGATCGCCTGATTGAAGAATACCAGACATATATTCGGTAAATATAGTTTGATACTTTTAATATTTAGCAAATATTCGATGAAATGGAGTCCAGACATAATATTAATTTTTTCTTTTTTCTTTTTAAGGGATGTTACTGACGATCTCGGTATCTTGGAGTCAAAATATAAAATAACAAGAGGTCGTTTGAACCCTACCTTAATAGGGATAGATGGTTATAATCGAGCAAGGATCCTTGAAGTTCAAAACTATTCCGATCATCGTTGGTCTACTCAATCTTCATCTCTTAGGGATCAACTTAAGATGGGTTTGATTATAAAGATGTTCGGTAAAGCGGATGAGGCCAAATTAGAGCTGCAGCATTTTCTCAGTGAATTGAACAAGGCATTTGTATATCACAAAATATTCTATCACCCTTTCTACTATGCTTCTCTGGAACGTTTCTACTTTCCTATTGGTGCTATCACTCTCATCCGACGACAACTTTCAAAGGATTATGCTCCACAATTTCTTACTTGGGAGGATGCATTCAGAAAATGTATGCCAGATGAAGTCATTAACATAGAGTCAAAAATTACAAATTCAGATCTTACATGTTCAAAGCTGTTCGAGAAAATTTTCAAAAGCCGGAGAGCTGATTATGGAAATGATCTGTTGGGTGTTCTTAAATTTATGAGAAATGTTGCTGTTCATGCTGTTGATTTTTCTACCGTGGTAAGCACATTGTTTTTAAAGTAATTTGTATTTCTTTTAAGTTAAGTATTCTCCTCTTTATTTTATACAGGTCAATTTTCTTATAACAATTTTGCAGGACAAATGTACGGTGGAAAGGGATCTTAGTAAACTTTTTCCGGATGCACTAGTAAAGATATATATGGTCTTGGTGGATTTGGGTCTTGACTTGCGAAAGCTATCCAGAAAAAGGTAATATATATATATATATATATATATTTATACGTTTATTCTCTTTGACATTTTTCATCCTAGCTTTAATTTGTTAGTTAGCCAGAAGAATGATCGAAATGTCTCATCTTTAGACGTGTATTTCATAATTTACTGGATCCTGATCTAATGTTCTGTTGTTTATTAACACCAGGATCGAAGTTAAAATGCAAAATGAATTACAATGAAGTTGGAACAAGTACAGAAGAACCCGTACGTACATCGATCGATCTTCAGAATAATAGGCGCGTGCAGGATAGTAGACTGTCTACCATGTCATATTCAATTTGTTCTAATAATATTGTAACTTAAGCGGAATTAGTCATGTAATTTTGAATGATTTTTATATGTAGTCAACTTAATTTAGGTAGTTGATGCTTTGGCAAATTATGATACCTTGTCTTTTGAATTTGTGTGGTGGGATGTGCCTCCTCCTTTGTAAGTCTCATCTCCTATCCCTGATCTTTAGCTAAAAAAAAAAATTTGATTGAGCTCTATAGTCTATACTATGAAATTGACGTGAAAAATAGGGATATATTGTTTTAGAGATTAAGCTTGTAAATGGCATATTAATTTCATTTTATTGTGAGTTTACGTACTTTTAAATTAACTGTGGTTGTTGGTTGTGGGCGCATGAAAAATACTAAACGGTATACTGGATGGATGACATGCACATAAAGCGGTCCACGAGGTCAGCCAGCAAGACTAAAGTCCAATATTGACCCTCATATGAATTGAGCGTCAACTCTTGAGACCCCGGGCAGATTTTCTGAATCAATTAATGAAGTGGATTTTTCAAAAACATCAATCATAAGAAAAAGTGGATTTTTTTTTTCGGATACGATGTGTGACAAGAAATGGCCCAAGACGGCTTAAATATGTAGCGGATACTTACTTAAAAGAAATGAATCCCGTAATTAAATACAATCACACGAAATACTTATTAAATTAAGATTATTTCCTGTATATAGTCTCTACTAGCAACTAAAAGGCCCGTGGTAAACACTAAATGTGTTTGGCCTAGGATAATTAAGTAACGGACTAGTAAGGATTCCTTACTTAACTAAATGATAAGTAAGGGCATCTCCAATAGATTACCCATTTCAAAAATAAATTTAAAATTTGACTAATTTTAAGACAATTTAGCACTCCAGCAGAATACTCAAATGAAAGTCAAATTTAACTTTTACCCAAATCTTTATCTATATTTAGCTAGAGATGAGAGAGAAAATAGCTAAAAGTTAAATAGTCTAACAACTATTTTTTTTCATTTTCAACATTCTTCTTTTTTCAATCTAACTTACATATAAGTAGAACTGTTGGAGTAGAAGTTAAAAAAGTTCTAGCTATATTTAACTTTTAAGCATTTTAGCAAAGAAAAATAATTTTCATTGTTGGAGATGCTCTAAGCGGACCATAGAGTTGCTTATGTAAACACTCTTCTGCCCTTTTGCCTTCCTCCTGTATATGAGGGATGCGAAGCCAAACCCTAAATGTAACACATTCAACCTAATTTTAGCCTATTGCTCCAGTTGTGTACTAACTTGATCGTCAGAGAGTCTTCATTCGGCACCACGCTAGGCAATTGACGTAGTTTTGTAGGTTGAACTTAACGGATCAGACTCAGCTCTCACATTAGTGATGCTGTAGCTTGATAGTTGTTAAAGTTTCTTTTAGTAGTCTGTTGGCTTGCTGCATGCTGATGGCTTATGAAGGGCGTGGTGTTACAAACACTAATTGTTTCTCTAATTGCTAATTAATCGCAATCATGGTGATCCCTCCGTCACCCCATGAATGAAAGGGGCGATATCGTAGTTCTTGGTCTGTGAATTAAGGAACGGTAATCACGAAGCCTATTACTCACGTACGTACGATCTGATCACCAATTAACAACCAATAATTAATTGCAAGTATAACTAATGAAAGTTCCATTACGTACTGCACCTATTGGTTTTGTCTTGAGAGATACCCTGTTCTTGCCACCTCAAACCATGTTCCCCTAATTGAAGCTCCTACCTTAAGAGAAGGTTAATTTGTCGACTCCAAAGAAACCATAGAAGACTTCAAGTAGAAGGAGAGTCAAAACTCATTATATATAGGCTGTGTCAACAAGACTTGTCTGATCGATCCCATATATGGAGAATTCAAGCAGAGTCATTAAGGATATACGTACATACTCGGTAGTCGGTGCTCTGCCTATTAGTTGAGCAGTTTCAGACCATTAGCTTTTAAGCACTCTAGCGGGAGGCTGATTTCACAGCGGATGCCATTGCAAATTTGGGATACTCGATTTAGCATCAATGCACTTGGGAGCAAAGCAAGAGAAATTTGGGAAAATGCCCCTTTTTTGGGGTATGTAATGGTTTTTGCCCCTATTTTTGAAAACTAATGAAAACTACCTCTTTTTTCTATAAAAATACATATATACCCTTACTTCATCTAATTTTTTTTCTTTCTTCTTCTTCCTCCCTCTCCTCACCTTCCGGCCAGTTTTTTCCCTTCTTCTTCTTCTTCTTTTTCCCTCTCCTCCCCTTACGGCCAGTTTTTAGGCGCGAGTCGAGAAGACCGTCGGAGGCTGGGTGTGCTGTACGGTGTCGATTGCAGAGGAACTCGACAATCGGCGGCGGCGGAAATGGGGTCAACGGCGATTGTGGTGCGAGAGAGAGATGCCGGAGTGGGTATCCGGAATGGCAGCGACGGCGCTAAGAGAGAGAGGCGCCCGAGATTGATCCGAGAGAGAGGAGGTCGACGGCCGGGTAACAAGGAGAGAACCGAGCTATGCTCGGGTCCGGGCAGTGCGGCTTGGGTGACGACGAGCATCGTTGATGTTTGCAGTTTGCTTGCTTGGTTAATTGATCTATTGCAGGTCCGTGATGATGAGGAATTGCAAACTGGTGGTGCTAGGAACAATTGGTGAGCACGGGCTCAATTTGTCTTGGTTGATTGTGGACTGTGAGATTTGTATTTGCAGGAATTGTAAAGGATTCCCAATTGAATGGGCTTAGATGTGTGAGCTGCAGCTTGTGAGCTTGGCGGTGTGGTAGTGAACTGGAACTTGCAGCGAGAGGAGTTGAAATGGTGGTAATGAACGGTGATTGCAGGTGTAGAGAGGAAAGAGGTGTGGGTGTAGAGAGAAGAAGATGGAAGAAAAGAAAAGAAAGAAGAAGGACTGAAGGACGAGAGAAGAGGGGAGGAGAGGAGAGGGAAAAAGAAGAAGAAGATAAAAAAAAAAAAAAAAATTGGCCGGAAGGGGAGGAGAGGGAAAAAGAAGAAGAAGAAAGGGGAAAAAAAACTGGTCGGAAGGTGAGGAGAGGGAGGGAAAAAGAAGAAGAAGATAAAAAAAAATAAAAAAAATAAAAGAAATTGGCCGGAAGGGGGAGGAGAGGGAAAAAGAAGAAGAAGAAAGGGGGAAAAAAACTGGTCGGAAGGTGAGGAGAGGGAGGAAGAAGAAGAAGTAAAAAAAAAAAGATGAAGTAAGGGTATATACGTATTTTTATAGAAAGAAGGGGTAGTTTTCATTAGTTTTAAAAAACAGGGGCAAAAATCATTACATACCCCCAAAAAGGGGCATTTTCCCAAATTTCTCGCAAAGCAAGGCCTCCCTCTCAATCATCTTTTTTTTTTGGACAATCATCTCAATTTCAAGCTTTTTGCTTTGATTTATAAATTTTTATTTTTCTTATAAAAAAGGGGACTCTTAGATTTAGGTCCAAACGTCATATTTGTTTTCCAATTTAATCTGAGTCTTTTTTTATTATAAATTTAGGTATGTTTGACTTTTCTTCTATAATTTTTATTACCCATTTTGTCATCCGTAAATCATGGAATTAAATTGAGAAATTCTAACGTATTTAATACTCTTGATTTGAATCTTGAATACTTGTAGTAAGAAAAAGTCCCAAAACACTTGTATATATCAAACCAAACAACTAATTAGCAACTTTAAATATGAAACACTCACACTCACACTCACACTCACACGTACGTCGTACACCTAACTATGAACAAGTATCTACCTCCTATGCAGAGTGACATATACAAAATATAAAGTTTTTTTTTGTTGAGAAAATACAAAATATGTACTTAAGAGATGTCAATCCTCATAATAATAATTTAATCCATACTATTGTTTAATAAATGACTTAATTGTCAAAACACCCCTAGCCTTAAATTCGGATATAATTGTCATTTTGCACATCAAACTTACAATTGCGGAAATTGCCATTGAACTTGACAAAAATTGTCAATTTAACCTCCTCCGTCAATTCTAACATTTTTCATTCAAATGTTAGTTACGTGTCACTCATGTGAAGAGCAATATAGTCATTTCAAGTCTAAAAAATAAATATATATTATTAATAAAAAATTCATGCAAAAAAAATAATAAAAATTATTTCTCATATGAAAAGAAATAATTCATACAAAAAAAATAATAAATAATAATTTATGACAAGTGTTTTTTTTATATATAAGAATTCAACAATTTATGATAAGTTAAGAATATAATTCTAAATATGATCTCTCTTTCAAAGAAATAAAAACTTTGAAAGAAAATAAATATTTGTTTGAATATATGTTTATATTTTTTGGCATAGAATATATATTTGTTTTAAAACGCATAATTTTTAAAAAAAAAAATAATAACCAAAAGTACCATATATATTGCCTCTCACATGAGTCACATGAGTAGCACAACCAACATATAGATGAGAACCTTATCAAAAAAAAAAAACATATAGATGAGAAAAGTTAGAATTGACAGAGAGGATATAAATTAACAATTTTTATCAAGTTTACGGGGTTAATTTTTACAATTGCAAGTTCAAGGTGCACATTGACAATTATAGCTAATTTCAGAGAATACTTTGACAATTATAAAGACTTTTTGCCAATCATAAGCGTTTTTTTTACTGCAATAACTCTCAAATATTAAATAATTTTGGACCAAAATGTCAACTATAAGGGACACAAAGGTCAAAACATAAATATATGATAAAACAATTAATAATAAAATAAAATAAAATAAAAATCGATACAAAACTAATTGTTTAACACCCCACCCCACACCCACACTCACACCTGCTATTTTATTTTTTATTAAATGTTTTATCAGGTGTGTAACCGTTTCTTGTATATATTACAAGAAGTCACAGCCATGCGCGTCTGTCCACGAGAATTTCTTCAGAATATTCGGACGGGCTTTTCTTGTTTGAAATTTAGGTCAATTCCACGATCCACAAGAAGGCGGTACAGCTCGAACAGCTGCTCCGGGAAAAAGAAGCTAAGCATCGCATCCAATTCCTCTGCCGTCTACAATTAATAGTTTCAATACAATTAATCATCAGTTTTCTAGCATAATATATATCAACAAAAAATAATTTTAATTTACAGCAACATGCATACCAAATAATTTTTATCAATATATCTGTGTACGTGATTGACTGCATTTCTCGAGTACTGAAATGCCCCCACAACATCATTCGCGTACGGTCCATAACTGGTGTCATCGAAAAGCTTCTTGAAACCACAATACACAGCAACAATCCGATCCTCACCAACATTTGGTAGGTTTTTCTGGATATCATCAAGAGCTTCCACATCCAAATGCATATTTCCTTTGTCGTCTTTGACGAGATGACTTTCGATTGTATCCTTAATGTCAACAATCGCATAACAGCTGTTTTTTATGTAATTGACTCTCCAGCGTTTATAGTCAGAGTACTTGAGTTCCAACATGGAGTAGTATATGAAATCCGATCTCTCGTCGGAGGTCATTAGGAAGGGATGATATTGCAACTGTTCGAACACATCTGTGGGTGAGTCAATCAACTCAAACATGGATAGGAAGTGATATAGCTCCAGAACGGTGTGATATGATAACTTTGGTTCTTGTTCAGGAGTAAACGCCACTATCTTGTGTACTAGTTCTCGAAGCTGCTGCCTATAGCTTGGCATTTTTGTGCCTTCTTTGTGGTTGCGGAGGGGAAGAATCCTGGTTTTATAGTCGACCATCTCTACGTTATCTAGAGTCAAATAACCCTCTTTGTTGTTGGCCCGCTCAAACCGGGCAATGATACTAATCAAGTCCCTATAAAAAGAGAGAATAATAATCAAAACGTACACTATTTTAATGATAAACCAATATATCTCTGGTTAATTACTGTTAAAAACTAGCTAGCTATTAAAGTACGTAAGTGAAAGGAATTGACAAATTAACTAACCTTAACAGTTTCTTACGAGTTGGGGAAAATAGATTTCCATTCCACGCTTGAGTACGTTCTAGTATAAGTTTCAATATGATTCCTTCATATATTGTCTCAGTTGGAACCATTTCTATATAAGCCTCACTGGGGTCCAAACTCTCACTCGGACCTTCAGCAATATTCTTCTTAATATCATCATCATTAATTGTATAGCGAGAGGATGGCAGAGTATCCGAATCCTGTATATATATAACAAGTGCACAAACAGTAATTAATTTCGTTTCATTTGGTAATCAAGGCTTTAATGTAAAATTTGGTTAACACCTACATTGTCAGGAGACTCTTGGGTACCAACTTTGCCACCTTGATTCCCATCTTTTGTAGTCTGTTTTCCTTTGTTCTTCTTCTTTTGCTTCTTGGAGGCTGCATTCTTATTAGCTTTACCCCCATCTTGTCTCTGATCATCTTTTTTTCCTCGCGTGCTTGTACCTGAATCTGAAGTCGGTAATAAGTTAGGTAAGACCAATGCATGTACTATGTCGCTAAATTGTGATATGAAATAATAGGCTAGGGAATTTGTTAATTATGTAGTGCGAATCTACCTCCTTCAATATCCTTGGCTATTGCTTCAGCACTTCTCCTATCTTCTTTGGGGGGGTTCTTCTGAAAGAAAGAATATGCAACTTTCTGTTAATGCAAGCATCACACATGTCCATGTTCGTGGATGTGTGCTTGTGTAACTACTAACATATATCTATATACAGGCCTTATGTTTATTACGCATATATATACGTAATAAGCACAAAATTACTTTTAACTAATAACAGTTCAAAGAAAATATATCATCGATCACTTACTTTTTCTTGAACTACATGTTTCTTTGCCAATGCTGCTTTTCTACCTTGTTCCAATTTTGGAAGAAATTTGTTCTTCATTCTTGTATCACCGACGTTTCTCATATCAGCCAACGCCTCCTGGATTAATTGAACCATATATAAATAAAAAATCATGCATTGCCACAAGCAATTAATTGAAAACCAATAATATTTTTTTTGGGTACCCAAAACAAAAATTTGATCAGGTGACTATACCTCGGTGACATCGGAGAAACAAAATTTTGTAGATAAAAACTCGGGTGACGGTAACCGGCCGGTTGGTGATTTAGTTGTAAAAATCTGGTCAACAAAATCGATGGCCATATGGGACTGCTCGACCATCTCTAGGATGCAAGTAGCAAATGCAAACTCCAACAAATCCTTTGGTTTTTCCTTGAGCTTTTCAATGCAAGTGTTATCAAAATCTTCGTCTATAAGGCTCCCACGATCATTGTATACCTACACACATATGATAGGGACTCAATACCCATATATATAATTTAGATCATCCCGTAATATATGTACATAGGTAAGTAATGAGTTAGAACCTCCCTACCTCGGCTATGTTGTCAAGTATTTTGTCCAAAGCTGATTTAGCTACTATTGAAGGAAGTGATATAGGCTTGTCTTCGGATCCACAGGACCCGTCTTCAGTAACTTTCCTTCTTATCCAAGGAATAAACATGGCACCCTTCTTTTCTACTTCGACTGGGGAGCCATCCTTAGTCTTTAGCCACAAGTACTGCGTTAACTAGTATAGCGATGCATGCAAAAATCGAGAAAAGAAAACTGAATTAGAACCACATAACCCATATATAAATTAAATGAGCTTAACCCCACACCATCCCAAAGTAAATAAAATACAAATTACTAGGAATACCTCTGATTCTGCAGATGATGATGATGCCATGGTCGATTACTTGGATAGTCTGTGAAACACTTTACAATTCAGAAGAATAGAATAAGATCGAGCATGAGCCTTTACTTATATAGATGTTTTGTGACAGATTCCCACCCATTAAAAGGAAAAAAAAATATCTATCTTACCATATACATTCCCTTAATGTTTAGGACATAAATAATAACTTTTACTTATATAGATGTTTTGTCACTAGATTCCATATTTTTTAGGACATAAATAATAACTTTTAAAATTTACAATATTAATCACAATATTACAGCTACCAGAATTATTGCGTAATCTTTATCATTACATGATATGCAAATTAAATTAATTTAGACCTTGGAAAAGGAAAGTCATTCATTTCCTATATATGTTTCGTATGGTTTTTTTTTCCTCCCTCTCACTTTATTCTCAAAAAAAAAGAAGGTAAGTACCAACTTTCCTGCAATAAGAGAAAATAAGGGGGACAATTAATCCTCCCATGCGATTTATTTTCCCTTATCCTTTCCCTCCATTAATTACGCATTAATTACATAATCTAAAGACCACTATAATCCTACCAAAAATTATTATTACCAACTTTATTCAAAAAGCCCTTAGAATTTAAGTTTTAATAATTAAGGATATCAATGGAAATTGATATGATTTAGTTTCTTATTCTTACGCAAATCAAATATTAGAATTAATGAAAATAAAAAACACATTTTCTGATTGTTTTCCAAACATTGGTAGGGAATTCTAGTGGGAGGTTTATTTTTCAAATCACATAGGAACCTTTATTTTCAAATTAACTGTATGGAATATTATAGTAATGGAAATATAACACATTGAATCCAAACTGTCACAGTTTAGTAGGTTAGCAGAAATGGAACAATTGCTACCTTTAGTTTCCTATAAAGTATAAACACTCAATTACTCAAATACAACCTGATTACACAAATGGAACAGAAAGCACTAGGCTGCTAAACGAATAGCTTATACTCGAATCAGATCACTATGTTGGCTGAACTTGGATTATACAAACTGCTTTCTCTTTTTCTTTTCAATAAATGAATAGCCTAGCATGCACAACCTCCTCCTTGCTGGTCTGTGTTAGATGAATTGACAGTAGGTTTCAGGTTTACGTCAACCATGTCTTCCTGTTTTGTGGAAGAAAGGGTCTCCATCCCTGGCAAAGCAGCAGCAATCTTACGGAATAGTGGCTGCAATATCCAAATCATGGTAGTCACAACAAAATGTTAGCAACCAAAATAAGGTGAAACAAAAAAGTATACTTGCATTGGAGTTTAGAAGAATGCCTAAGATGATTAGCATGCATATACTTAAAAGTTTCTATGAGGAAAGTATACCAGAAAAAAAGATACAATGAATTGAACTACATGTACCAATGCTTATGACAGAAAGTTGAATTTAATTTCTCCCCTATCTTATCAGCATGGATATTTCAGAAAAAGAATGCATATGGAGGAATTAGGAAATTTAGGTATTTTTACCTTGATATTAAATCCTGCTTTGGCGCTAGTTTCTATGAACATGACTCCAAACTCACGAGATTTGGAATCTCCTTCTTCTATAGAAACTTGTCTGTTTGATCAACAATATATACTACATAGTTAGAATAACCTTGAAATTTTAATAATGAAAATAAATGAACTCTTGTGTCTTGTAAAGGAAAATGGGTGAACTCAATAAATCCCTAGCAAAGTAGCCATACTTCTAGCCTTCTATACGACAATGTAATTTATGTTGTATTACAGACAGAAAGGGTGCCCTGGAGGTGTTAATGTCTTCATAAAGGTTCACTTACAGAAGAAAAACCTATCTAGTCATTGTTGATTGTTCAATGAGGTTTTTGTTGTATCTAGAAACAAAGGAGATACACATATCAAAGTTTCTAAGACGGACACATTAGTAAAACTATTAATCAGGAGTACTATAAATTAAGAGGGAGGTTAATACTTTTGGTGCATTTCTCACCTCTTATCAACGAGATCAGTTTTGTTCCCAACAAGCACGATGATGACATCAGTACCCCGTTCTGTCCGTACTTCTTCAATCCACTTATTAGTGTTCAGAAATGACTGTCTATCTGCATAACAACAGTTCAGTAATGAACTTTGAGAAGAATATGTGTTTATCAAGAGCAAGAGCGTGGATGAAACAAGAGTAGGAACCTACATGGTTTTTCTATCAGCTCAATTGCCAATCATACATTTTTTATTAAAACAAAACTGGTTAGAGTTTTCCAACAAAAATGACTGATTTCATGAGGATGACAAAAGTACTTCCTAGTTTCACAACCCGGTAATATAAAACCAAATTGAAATAGGAAACTTTGGATTATAAAACAATATGATCCTGAAAGACCCTAAACTACCACTCACTAGATACATCATAGACGATTACTGCAACAGAAGAATCCCTGATGTAGCTTGGAATGAGACTCCTAAATCTCTCTTGTCCTGCAGTATCCCTGTAAATTTATTGTAAATAGCATAATCAAGTAGACAAAAGATGAACTGATAAAGCAACAAGCATATTGCAGTAACAACCATTAACACTTCAACCATTAAACCATGAATCAAATCCTCAATGTTTTCCACATTCTCTATATTTTGGGTTTTAGGGGAAACAGAGCTTAAAAAAAAAAAAGCACAAAATGAGTCCAAACTTGTTGGTTTCCTTACGAGCAAGATTATTATTCAGCAATAAAAAAAAATCACATATTGCAATGAATAAATGGAATGCAAACATTCCTACCAGAGCTGCAAACGAACTGTTCGATCTTCAAGGTACATCGTTTTGGACAGAAAATCAATTCCAATCGTCGCCTGCAATATTTACCTGAATCAAACCCTAAAACAACACAAAATAGCGAGAAAACGAAGAAGAATGGGACGGAATCGTGGAGATACCTGATAGGTGGTGTCGAATTTGTCATACATGAAGCGGGTGATGATGCTGGTTTTGCCGACTGACTGGTCGCCGAGGAAGACGAGCTTGTATTTGGCCAGAGGGGACACCGTCGCCATTTTCGAGATTCTATTCTTCGCTTTTGGATCTGAATCTCAAGAAGAAGAAGAAGAACGAAAATGACTTTGAAAGCGTGTTTTTTTTTTGGGGTTTTCTGTTTTCGTCTAATTTTTTTTTCCGTTTTTTGAGTTCAATCCCTTTATATAGGGAGGCGGGAGAAACCGCCAAGCACGACGTCGACGGCTAAAGTCAACATAGTTGGTGCTTAATTGCGTTTCCGAATTTACCCCTCCTCCTTTCTTATAATTACGCCGTCTAGTCAGTAATGACTTTTTTTTTTTTGAGAAGGGATGCATAGATGAATGGTTTGATTTCATTATGCATCACAGGCAAAAACACACACAAATACTCAACTTTGATTTCCCGTCTTATGCAAAACGTGAAGTCCTTCCTCTTTCACAGAAGGAGATAATTGAGAAAACACTTCTAGCAGGAAAAGACCTTCACCAACTCATAAGGACACTTCTTTCAAACTTTCCTTTAAGCTCAAAGAGAAAAATATACATGTATATTTTACACCATCATGTGCATAGATTTGTCACTGCATGCATAAACAAGTTAGCAGCACATGCAAAACCCAAAGTATACCCATGAAAGTAGGATCTAAAGGGCATCTCCTCCTTTCCACCATTGAAATCCAGGAGGAGCTTTGTGAAGCAAGTTTCCGAAAATCTTAGGGTGTAAGGCAAAGAGGAAAAGATGAAGGGCACCCTTCTGGCTCTTGACAAAAATGAACCTCTAATATGCAATTTCCAATGAAAAGGTACCCAATTGGTGCCATTTGCAGTTTGCACATGGACAATCCCTGGCCAAAAACACTTCAACTTATTAACCATAAAAGGAAATTATTGAATACAGGTTGTTTACTTGTTTGGCACCTACAAGTAAGAAAAACACAGAAGTGGAACTTAGTCCCACTTGTTTGGCACTGACCAGACAAGTTAAACACAACCACGAAATAAAATGGTCATCCACAAGAAACCTTAGTAAGTCACATGTTACATCAAGACAGCAATAATTCTCTGCAACACAAAGAAATCCACAATCTTGGCTAAGAATATATCTATATTCATAGCCACAAAACCATCTAATGGTTGCTCCCATACATGGCTAATAATTGACCTATCATAACGACATTCTCTATCTCTTTCAAACCATGCCCCAAATTTCTCTTATGTCACATGATTATGCAACAGTTAGGGCCATTTCACCTACCCTCTTTAAGAGTACATTGATCGGAACCACAGACTCAGTTCTCATGCAATTACTCAGACCACATTCCAGTCTCTTATATATATACTATTCAGAGAAATCAAGTGTCATTCATAAGTCATAACATATCAGCCAAACTGTCACCATGATGAAGTCTCTAACTACAACACAAAATCTGGGGAGTCACCACAATCGCACCGATCAACTTCACAACCAAAGCATTGTAATTTCCGACAAACTCATCAATCTAGCCGATAGCTTCGAAAAGAAAGAACACTCCTGGTACTACTAGCATTGCATCTTACAATTGACAAGAAGAAAATCAGCTGTATCATTGTACCCAGTTTTATAATTATAGACTTGCAGGGTACTGCTCCTGCAGAAATTCTAGGCTAAATCATAGTTTCTTTTGCAGAGAATTCGATATGACACATATTTTTCAACAGTATTTTCGCATCAACTGTTTTTCATCCCTCTCACTCTTTCCTTTGGTGGGTTCATGCAGGTTCATCACTTCTCATGTCCCAACAGACCTAACAATTAAAGTTCAAGAAATCACCTTTAATGTTCACAAGGTAACTACAGAGCAAGACAATGATTTTCAATTTAATATGACAGGCAGGTTCAACAGTAGATTTTCCCCTGCAGATCGACATGAGAGTGAGCGTCGAAAATGAATGAAATTATATTGTAAAATATCTAAAAAGAGCTTACCAAATTTTTCTTTACAAGAAGTTTAGGAACCATTTTAAGAAAACGCTCAACTTCTTATGTAATAAATAAGTCAAATATAAATAAACAAACAGATAGTATATGTTCTTCCATTCAAACTAGTATTATACAGTTCATACTCGTTTTAATAGGAGATACTAGGTTGCATTCAAGACAAAGCAATCAAAGCTTTCCTAAAAAGGAAACAGATGCTGTACTTTTTTAAACAATTATATGCAACACCATGAACCAACCGTGTCTAGTGAATTTTATTTTCTATACTTCTTGTATTTTGTATTGAACATCTACAGAGCACTCAGTTATTTCCTGTTTCATTTATCTTTCTTAAACAGTACCCTTTGGTAGCAAAATGTGGCTACATAGCTCAATTGGAATTTCAACCTTCAATCTCAAATTTTGGCTATGACTTGAAGCTGGAAAAGTTCCCAGGTGGATCTGAAACCTTTGAAATCATTTTGAAATTCTGTTATGGTCTCCCAGTGGATTTTAGCCCTAACAATATAGCTCCACTAAGATGTGCATCAGAATTTCTAGAAATGACCGAAGAGCTACAAGCTGGAAATCTGATTTCCAAGACTGAAGCTTTTCTCACATTGGTAGTCCTTTCTTCTTGGAAAGATACCATTACTGTACTTAAGTCCTGTGAAACTTTATCTCCATGGGCTGAGAATCTTCAAATTGTCAGAAAATGCTGTGACTCAATTGCTTGGAAGGCTTCTAGAGAAAACATACCCAGGGATACCGACTGCAATGAACAATGGTGGTTTTGTGAAGTAGCCACCTTTCGAATAGATCATTTCATGAGGGTCATATCGGCAATAAAGGCAAAGAGTACTAGACCAGAGTTTATAGGTAAATGTATCATGCACTATGCAGAGAGATGGTTGCCAGGCATGGATATGGAATTTGAAGGACTAAGAGGATATGGAATTGGAAGAAATGACCTGCAGTTCAGTATAACGAGTACCAGAAAGGAGGAAGGGGGTTATGGACTCAGCAAGGAGCAAAAAGCAATTATCGAAAACCTACTAAGCGTACTTCCTCCCCAACCTGAAGCTGTTCCATGTAAGTTTTTATTGCAGATGTTAAAGATGGCCATGATGTACTCGGTCTCGCCAGCTTTGATTTCAGAGCTTGAAAAGAGAGTGGGGATGATGTTAGAAGATGCCACCGTCAATGATTTGTTGATTCCAAGTTATAACAGTGCAGACCCAGGAAAACCGGTTAAGTGAGTGTTCTACAATCTCTATTTTTCCGACTTGGCAAGATAACCACTACAGGATCTTGCTGAAGAGGTCATGTGTAAGCAATTTTAATTTTCTTTTTAATTTTCATAATGTCTATACAGTTCACCAGAAGGACACATGATCCACGACATTGATGTTGTGCAAAGGATTGTGGAATATTTCTTGATGCATGAGCATCAACAGCAAGAGAAGACTAGTAGAATCAATGTCAGTAAGCTCTTGGACAGTTACCTAGCTGAGATTGCAGGAGACCCAAATCTCTCTATAACCAAGTTTCAAATATTGGCCGACTTACTACCCGAAAATGCTAGAACATGTGATGACGGTCTTTATAGGGCTATCGATACCTATCTCAAGGTTTACTTTCTTACCTTTTTCTCTAGCTTTTTACTAAGAAATTTCAAAACCTAATATTTAACCCTTTTTCCAGACTCATCCTTCACTACCTGAGCATGACCGAAGAAGGCTATGTAGGATGATGAACTGCGAGAAACTATCACTTGATGCATGCACGCATGCTGCACAAAATGATCGACTGCCTATGAAAACCATTGTCCAGGTAACATTTGTCAAATTTCCAGTAAAGTCACACAAGTGGTTAGCAATAAACTATGTAGCTGGTTTCCAGAACCCAAATCAGACACTTATTCAAGGGAGACACTAATTGTTTTTATTAGATTCATATTGTAGCAAAGACCATCCAAATTCCACAATCAATCAACTCTCACAAGAAGTCAATTAGACATCACAGTGTTGTATAGGCCTATAGGGCCATGTTTGATCTTCAACTGTTGAAGAAGAAATATCTAAAAAACCTCGAATTAAGCAGAAAATTCTGTGAAACCATAACACTTATAAAGAAATGGATTCCAAAAGAAGGTATTCCTCTAAAAAAGGAAATAGTCAAATACTATGAACCAATGATAGATCCCTAACACAATCTAGATTTGAAAAGCTCCCATGCAAAGAAAAGACAATTAACTGAAAATTTGACAACCACTGCATTTATCTAACATCAAGCCCAGAATCTCAGTGTAAACCACTGTGTAGTCCATCAAAATTGACATTTCTAACCACATGAATAGAATATGGAACCTGTGCAGGTTCTGTTCTCAGAGCAAGTAAAGATGAGGACAGCGATGCAAGAGAAGGAGTTAGCACCAAGTGGCCATAACTCTGAACAGGAAGGGAACCACTCATCAACAGATGCAGAAATTAAGAATCTTAAAGCGGAACTTGAGAATGTAAGGACAAGGATGGCACAGCTGCAAAGCGACTACTCTGAGCTGCAACAGGAGTATGAAAAGATAATCAAGCAGCAAAAGAATGTATCACGTTGGAGTTTGGGATGGAGAAAAATCAAGAAATCTTTCCATACAAAAGCTGAGGGCAACGGAACTGGAGAAAGCCAACAACAACCCAACCCAATTGGGTACATACTCAGCTCCAAACGAAGTACATCCATATCCTAAATTACACTATCTTAAGACTCGTAGTTTCAAGGTTAAGACACCCTCCACTATAGATGCCAATGTGACATTTATGCCTTCAAGAGCACTATCTGTCTAAAAAAACACTTTTGGCAAAGCTAATAGATAGTAATTGCTTTAAAGAGATGTAATTTCCAACTATACATAATTATAAATAGCGTTCTCTATATATTGGCCATTCCTTTTCTCTACAATATTGCATTCTCCAATAGAGTATCCAGCTGACTACATTGTTTGCAACAAATAGAAGTCTACAAGCTTTCAGCGGTGGATGACACAAACTCAAACAGCTTTATATGCGTATGGAGCATATAACTATAGGATGGGCATCCATATGCTAAACTCACCAAGAAGTGTACTTTTTATACTCTTCACAACAACTATTAACAACCAACTCAAGTATATCAATTTGTTAATCAAGCAAAAGATCTTCAGTCCAAAAAAAATCAAGCAAAAGATTTTCTTTCATATCATAATTCTTATGTCATACAGTAATACTATTTGATGATATAAAAGTACCAAGTGCAAGTTGCTACAGCTCTTAGTAGTCTATCCTCAACTATTTTAACCTGCATAAGCATTACTAGCATATGAGCGTGGGAAATTTCAGAGTAAATACATAACCATGCATAATCAAACAAATTAACCATATATAATATACGCTTTATTAAAATCAAAAGCTAAATGCTCCAGAACCATCCATAAAATTCAAACCTCAAACGGTGAATTAACTGCAAAATCTCCACAAAGGTAAAAAGAACCCAATTTCTAAAAGTACCTAGCGAAACCTCATGTTGCTCCATGGAAACTTCGCCTCGCCGTCGCCGAAAACCGGCGAGCCCCTGTCATTCTTGCCCCTCCGAGCCTCCTTCTCCTTGCCGTCGAGCCAATGCTTCTTGCCTTCACCTTCCTCGACGACGCTGGACTTGGCCTTCTTCCCCATCATCTGCTTCTTCTCCTGCTCGATAGCTCGAATTGGGTAGAGCTCCTGGTTCAGCGAGAGTGGGGATTTGAGGGTGACGTAGGCCTTCTTGTAGTCGGGCTTAGCGATCAATAGGCCGCCGCGCTTCTTCTTCTTGCCGTCCATGTTTAGGGTTCGGACCTTGTCGACCTCGAAGCCGTAGAGGGACTCGAGGACGCGCTTGATTTCGATCTTGGAGGCGGATGGAATGGTCTTGAGAGCGAACTCTTTGATGTTGGTGAAGCTGGTGGGCATTAGGAGCTTGATGGGTAGGTTTGGGAAGTGGACTACTCTGCTCCCCAATCGGCTTCCCATGCCTTCTGGTTTTGCTTTGTTTCTCTTCTCTGTGATTTTGGTTTTCGGTTTTTGAGGGGTTTTGCAACTCTGAGAAATGCTGTTATGTCCAGGTTGTGGGTTTTTAGACCCTTTGCTAAACCCTTCCAAGTCTACATTTTCAATTTTCAAAATTTCGACTTTGCCCTCTGCTTCTTTTCTTTTACCAAACAACTTCCTCCATGTGAATTACTCGAATTTCCTGAATTCTTGGGTTAAAAGGTAAAATTGGAATCTCTTGAGAAAGAATTGATGCTCGAGTTAAACAAGTCAGATCATGAAATTACAATGTTGAATGTATGCAAATAAGAGAGTTTGAAAACATATGTCCGAACCGGTTTGAACTAGAGTTTTTTCCTTAGAATGTGTGATCCATTCAGAACCTTTGAATTTGTAATGCACAATTGAAATTTGATTCACTACAAAGTGTAGCTAAAGAGGTCTTCACTACAGAGTTTATGCTCCATAGTTTCTCTGTCAAACTGCATATTTTTGTGTGTTTCATGTTTGGTATATAGTTGAATAGTGAATGGCCAGATGACAATCTCAAAGTCTCTTTTCCTTGCTGCGACGGACGATTTTCTATTACACAAATAAATGTTATATTGATTGTCAATAGAAAGAAGCAACAGCACTGCAATGATACTGTAGTTATCATTTGAACAAGAGCTCATGCAATGATAGTTACTATTACAACAATTGAAGATTACAATTTCCTTCATATCAATGGTTCTGACATGGATCCAAGAGATCTGTGACCAAATCAGAACCACATTCAAAGCAGCTACATACAATTTAACATCGAATTCCTTAGCTATAACATAAAATCTAGAATTTTCTGATAATTCTCTATCATCTAGGCAGCTACAAATTCCAATATGTCCAACTAATGAAAACGGTTTGTGATCAGGGCCAAAATAAGAACCCCATGATGTCACAATGGTTAGGATTTTACAATTCTTTCTTTTTAACTCGGTAAGGATATTTCTGGTATATCGAAATGCTGCTAACCACGAGGGGAAGAGATGCCAGACAATACAATGAAGGTGGTTTCCCTTCAAAAACGAACTGCAGCAAAGCCGTAACAAGAAGTGCAGAAACAATAACAAACCCCTGCAACCATGTTAGATAAAGCTTCTGCAGTAAGTACCTTCAAAACTGAATTGGCCTTTCAATAATGAAACTGCATAAGGGAACTTATGTAAAGATGGAAAGGAGTCATATTTTCAGCCATTCCAACAGAAATGATCGGTCCCAAACTATAAGTGTATGCCAAAGGATAGAACAGTTTACCAATCATTTGGCATTTTTTTGTCAGAGCTTAAAGGAATTATAAATGAAGATCTTAGCATGAAATTTAAACTGAAGAGATCAGACTGAGCTTCCTTTTCCTTTATATGTTCCACATATATGTAACGTAGCCATTATTTCCTGGAAGTTGTTATGTTGATTCAAGTGGCCAAGAATAGCAGTACACTAATATATTATTTCAGGGTTTTATACTCGACCTGTCTATTTGCAAGAAAATATTTAAGAAGCCAATAATGAGCTTGAGATCATCTGATCACTACTGTTGTTATCCTTATATAATGTTAAAGTTGCCTTTCTAATTCAGGCTAAAAAAAAAGAAAAAAACTTGCCTTTCTAACCCCACCAGCATGGGTTGTGACTAGGCCAACAAGAATTCCACCAAGGGCATTGGACATTACTGGGATCTGAAACATGGAGAAAACAAAAAGAGGCACATCATAAAGCATGCAAGTACAAATTACAAGAAGCATCACTCTTCTATAAAATGAATACAGAGTTTTTCAATCTTTATCAAAATTGCACATTTTCTCCATCTTTTTTCTTTTTTTCTTTTCTTGGTAAACTGGGGCGTTTCAAAGACAATAGGAAAGGCAAAGCTAAGTGCCAGTGCAACCTGGGATTCCATCAATCACATGCCACCGTTTTGTTAATGTATGGCAATTGTCTTCCACCAATATAATCATGACAAGAAGGAAAAGTAGTGCCTTTGCTATAGAGCTAAAGCCAACTAAGTGAAAAACTAAGAAATTCAAAACAAATTAGGGGGCAAAAGACCAACTCTAAAATTGTGTTTTTAAAAGTTCTATCTAGTTGGCAGATGGACATAAAGAGCAAAGCAAAGCAAGAAAAAGGAAATAAAAAGATAAAAATAAAATAGAACTCTGGTGCCAACAGAAGCTGTGCTGATGGACATATATTTATTAGTGAGATAGACAAGAAAAGATGAGTATGATCATCCAAACTGTGTTCATTCGAATGGAAACCATTAGCTGAAGATAAACAATAATTTCTTCCATATGAACTAATTGTCTTCCAAACTTAAACCAACGGTTCTGGTGGTTCTGAGTTTGCCAATTAAACAAACTCCACAGAAATCAAGCCAATATTCAGAAACTAGAGGAAAGCATCAAATATCATTATGATCATTACCCAAGTTAGTAGAGTCCATCCATAGAAAAGTCCATGTTTCCTGATAGCTTCTCCATCGGGAGACTTAGCGGTGCTAGCCAACATGCACAAACTTCCAACAATAGACATCTCTACAGTCATCAAGTATGATGAGTGTTTCTTAACCTAAAACATAAAAGGGGACAATACTGATCAGGAAAAGAAAAAGAAAATCGACAAGACTATGGAATAGTTCCTCCAAAGCACAGAAACTGAAATGGTTCGCTAACCTGGGAAGCCCATTGACACAAAGAGGATGCCAAGCCTGAAAGAACAGAGGCAACCAACACAGGAATAATCCCATTAAACAATACATGGTCTGAATTGCTACCACTAGACCCTTTCCTGGAGCCTTCCCCAAAACTTAGAAGAACAGCTGCAATAATCAACAAGAAGAGCGCCCCCACTTGTTGAATTGATTGCTTCTGCCTACATTTAACATATTTCACCCAAATATCAGCCAAATGGGTACAATCAGAATTCTCAATTCTCAAAATTTGGTCATAATTAGGTAATTCAGTAAGTTTATTTACCCCAATATCAAATATGTACAGATAGCAGTAAAAATTATTTTAGTCTGGTTGAGCATTGAAAAAGTGAGTGAATCAAGATTCTTGTACGAAATCTGAAGCAAACTATTTTGCAGTGCGTAAATGGCAGCGGGAAGCCCAGAAGCAGTCAACGCACCAAGCAAAGTCCACTCTTTGTAGACCTTCTTCAAGCTACCGTCTCTGGCCATAAAAATTAGGGCACAAACGACCTTGGCTATCTCACATGTCAGAACAGACGACGTTACGATCACTTCTCTTCTGCAAGTATGAATCATACACAAAACAATTTTCAAGCAATCTGCAGACGATTGATGATTTTAGGGACACAAATTTTAGGGATCGCGCGTTTGTTTAAGTACCTGATGAAGCGCTTGGAGATGAGAGGCTGAGCTCCGTATTGCAGAGCCAGTAGAATCGAGTAGAGGAAAACCGTTGCGTTCATTTGCTCTGAGCTCGGCGCCGGATGTTTTGTCTTGGCGGCGGTCGCCATTTCCGGCGACCTTCAGAGACCGTTGCGACTTTTCTTGCCGCTCTTCTCCTCTGGTCTGTCTTTAACAGTCTCTCGAGATACCCCTCACTAAAAGTTCAGCTACATGGGCAGCAATTCGTATGTGTAGGAACACCAAAGTTTGGGGAAATAGTTTTTTTTTTAATCTTGCAAGAAAAAAAAACACAGTAAAAACAAAAGTGGGTTAAAATTCAAGTATGTTTTCACCTTCTCTCCTTGCGCTCCGGCATAAAAAAAATTTTTTTTTTATTTTTTTTTGGTGGTGGGGGGTGGGGTGTTGTTGGTGTGGTTTGGTGGGGGGTGGGTGGGTTTTTTTTTTTTTTTCTAGACCTTCACCGCCAATCTCCCCATTATCAAATAACCCATCACCCCCCCCAACAACCCCAAAAAAAAAAAAAAAAAAAAAAACTATGCACTACTGCACACTCATCTAAGGGGTTGCTTGTTTCTATGTTAAACCACAAGCTCAATGCCCTTAGAAACTTTCATTTGGTAGTACCACTATTCTCAATCCAAGCCCTGCCTCTTTGTACCACCTCAAAACCATGCACACATGGCCCTCATTCCAATCTCCTCACACTCAGCTCCAATGCCCAAACCCTTCACCAAACCAAGCAAGTCCACGCCTTGGCTCTCCTCAATGGCTTACTTCCCCGCAGTGTCTCTCTCTGCGCCTCCCTCATGCTCAGCTACGCCACCTTCAAGTCCCCAGACGCCCCTCACCGGCTTTTCGAACAAACCGTCGGGCATTGCCGCACCGCTTTCTTGTGGAACACCCTCATCCGAGCTTGTTCCGTGGCTCAAGTGGATGATGGATTTCGGACTTACAATCAAATGGTTCGGAGCGGTGTCCAGCTCGATGATCATAGTTTTCCTTTTGTTCTTAAGGCGTGTTCGGACCGTATGGAGGTCCAGAAGGGGATGGAGGTTCATGGGGTGGTGTTTAAAGTCGGGTTTGATTCGGATGTTTTCGTTGGGAATACGCTTTTATCGTTTTATGGTAATTGTGGGAATCGAAGGGATGCAGAGAAGGTGTTCGATGAAATGCCTGAGAGAGATGCTGTGTCATGGAATACAATTATTGGGGTGTTTTCGGGGAATGGGTTTTACGTGGAGGCATTGAATTGTTATAGGGAGATGAATTTGGGAATTGGGTGTAAGCCGAATGTTGTTAGTGTAATTAGTGCGTTGCCAGTTTGTGCGGAGCTTGAAGATGAGCTGATGGCGGTTCAGATTCATTGCTATGTTGTGAAGTCTGGTTTGGGTGTGCAGGTGACTATTGGAAATGCTCTGGTTGATGTGTACGGCAAGTGTTGGAACGTGAAGGCTTCGAAACGGGTTTTTGATGAGATGATTCAGAGGAATGAGGTTTCTTGGAATGCAGCTATCACTAGTCTTTCTCATGTGGGGAATAACATGGGAGCCTTGGATACATTTAGGTTGATGGTTGATGTAGGGGTTAAACCAAACTCTGTCACCATTTCCAGCATGCTACCAGTTTTGGTTGAACTAGAATTATTTGGAGTTGGCAAAGAACTCCATGGTTTCTGTATAAGGATGGGTATCGAATCAGATGTCTTCATTGCCAACTCATTAATTGATATGTATGCAAAATCAGGCCATTCGTATGAGGCGTCCTATGTCTTCCGAGAGATGGATGACAGGAATATTGTTTCTTGGAATGCCATGATTGCTAATTTTGCTCAAAACAGGCTTGAGTTGGAAGCAATTGGACTTGTGAGACAAATGCAAGCTCATGGTGAAATTCCCAATTCTGTCACCATCACAAATCTTCTTCCAGCTTGTGCACGCCTGGGTTCCCTACGCCTTGGAAAAGAAATCCACGCGTGGACAATTCACATGGGATCTGCCTCTGATTTGTTTGTCTCCAATGCTCTCACAGACATGTACGCAAAATGTGGATCGCTAGATCTTGCTCGAAATGTCTTTAACATCTCCCTTAGAGATGAGGTGTCTTACAACACATTGATAATAGGTTATTCTCAGACGACTGATTGCTCTAAATCTCTAAGTTTGTTTTGTGAAATGAAGCTTGTGGGTATGATTCATGACATTGTTTCATTTGTGGGAGTTATATCAGCTTGCGCAAATCTAACTGCAATCAAGCAAGGAAAAGAGATCCATGGATCTGTAATAAGAAAGCATTTTGACACTCATCTCTTTGTTGCAAACTCACTTTTGGATTTCTATACCAAATCTGGACGAATTGATCTTGCTACTAAGGTCTTTGACCGCATTTCCAACAAGGATGTAGCCTCTTGGAATACTATGATTTTGGGATACGGAATGCTAGGTGAGCTTGACACTGCAATCAGTTTCTTTGAAGCAATGAGGGAAGATGGTGTAGAATACGATTCAGTTTCATACATTGCAGTTTTGTCATCTTGTAGTCATGGAGGGTTAGTTGAGAAGGGGAAAAGATACTTTGAGGGGATGCTGGCACGAAATATTGAGCCTACACAAAAGCATTATGCTTGCATGGTTGATCTCCTTGGCCGAGCTGGCTTCATGGAAGAAGCAGTAGAACTTATTAAAGGCATGCCAATTGTACCAGATGCCAATATTTGGGGTTCTTTGCTTGGGGCATGTCGAATCCATGGGAACATAGAGTTGGCGAGTTGGGCAGCAGAGTATCTATTTAAGTTAAAACCAGACCATTGTGGGTACTATATACTGCTTTCTAACATGTATGCAGAAGCAGGGAGATGGGAAGATGTAAAGAGGGTGAGGGAATTGATGAAATCAAGGGGATTGAAGAAAAGTCCTGCTTACAGTTGGGTTCAGATTCGGGATGAGGTGAATGCTTTCGGAGTTGGAGAGAGACTGGAGAGAGACTGGAGAGATTAAATTCAGATTGCTGGCTGGCAGAATCCTAATACATTTTGATACTGAAATTAAAATTTGAGGGATACTGTTGAGATTTTGAGAAGATCAATTTGAACATTCAAAGAAAAGGAGTCTAATGGCTATCAATGAAGTCAAATGGCTACAGGTCTCATCAGCCTTTTCTCTGAATTTTTGTTTGTATATTTGTTGAGATTTTTATCATTGGTGCTTCTTCTTGCCATTTATTTGTGGAGTACATGTTTGAAACATCTGAAGGAAGCAAAACGTTTCATGGAAGAATATGCAGCGAGGATCTCAGAGTTATCTTGACAAATGCATGTTGATGAACAGAGATTCAAGAGCAAAAACGTCTAGCAACATTAGATATATATGCTGGTTGCGGCAGCAAGTCAGAGGGATTGCATCAACCCGGTGTTTTGTTCACCAAGTGAGCAATTACGAAGAGCCAGCTGGGGACGCTTTCAAACTCAACCATCCTGAGGCTTGGGTTTATCAATAGCTGCAATGTCATTTAAGGGCTGTGATGGAGAAATGTGGAGATGCAGTGGAGATGCAGATGATTGTATTCTGAATTAGCTGCATCACTTGATGATAAGGTTGAGAATGATTTGCCACTACCAGGGTAGGTGGATTTCATCAATGGAGGGTCTCCTTGTTGGGGATTTTCTGGAATGAATAGGTTCAACACAAGCACTTGCATTGAAGTTCAGTTTCAAAAGATTGTGGCATTCTTATCCGAGGAGGGATATTTGAACTTGGACCTCTACCAACGTTTTGTTGGGTGAACGCTTTACAGTGGTAAAGTATTTCACTCCAACAAAATATTGGTAGAGGTCCTAGTGTTTTCCACTTAAAATTCAAATATAAGTATTGTTCTCATCTTCATATCTTTAATTTGTGAACCAAATGAAGCCTTAAATGTTGATAAGATTTTGGGGGGGTCGCCCCCCCCCCCCCCCCCCCCCCCCCCCCCCCCCGGGGGGGGGGGGGGGAATTTTTAATGAGATTTGCAATTTTTTTTTTTGCATTTACGTAAAAGAAAAAAGAAAACAAACAATATTTTCTCGACATATCTTGAATGAAATACACCATGTTAGATTAGTGGTCAATTGATGCAGTGTGGTGGGATAAAAGAATAAAAACACTACTAGGGATAAATTCTTATTTCTCGTTTATTCTCGAAATTGAGAGTGGTTGCCAAGAATATTAAGAGCTATCTATAGTCTTGTTGATTTCATTGGTAGAAAAAAAAACAATTTTTACAAGTCTAAGAGACCAATGTGTACAAAACTACAAATATTCCAAAAAAGAACAACCATATTTTAAGGAAAAGATTCTCAGAATCTATTTATATTTTCGACAATGATTCCCAGAATCTTAGACAACACACTTGTCAGCCTGCTGGTGAAACCCTACATACATAAAAATATAAAATTAGAAAAAGGTAAAAATCTGGCCAGCTTGTAAAAAACAACGGCAGTGATCAAATATTTACCACCTTTATATATAAATTGGTAAAGATTCCGATTCCGCAGCCTTTACTTTTCAAACTGCCACTCATTTGTCAGACGCAGAGAGAGAGAGAGAGTGAAGAAGCCAGCCGCCGTCGCCAATTCGCCGCCATGTGTGGGATTCTAGCAGTCTTCGGTTGCGTCGACAACTCTCAGGCGAAGCGCTCTCGCATTATCGAACTCTCGCGCCGGTAATCAAAATCGTATTTGCATTCTTCTCAAATTGAATCCCTCCCTTCATTTCCTCTAGTTAGTTATAGAGATTGAATATTTTGCTGATGAGAATCGGTGCCCTAGGTTGCGTCATCGCGGCCCTGACTGGAGTGGCTTGCATTGCCATGGGGATTGCTATCTTGCTCATCAGCGATTGGCTATTGTGGACCCTGCTTCAGGAGATCAGCCACTCTACAACGAAGACAAGACCATCATTGTCACGGTACGACTCTTTGAGCTTTGCCATTCTGCTTTCTCAAACTTCAATTCACTCATATTCAATGTGATTTTGGTATCGCTATTGGGAAAAAGCTGAAATTTACACTTCAATTGGGAGATGAGCATTCTCATTACTGAAATGATAGAATGGGCATAATCTGAATTAGGGTTGATGAATGCCCATTTTGTTTCTATGAGTTGAATCAGCTTAGGGCTCAAGCCTCGAGTGCCAAACTCCGATATTGAGCCCTGAATTCCCCTATCCTGAGCTCTGTAGTGCTGTGTATTAGTTTGATTCCTTGTTACTGGTCAATGGAAAATTAAAGCATTATTTTTTGTTTCTTACTTTGATATCGAGAAGCTTCTCTGTCCGAGGCTTTTACTAAGACAAGCAGAGTTCACAGTTTATCATTGATTTTGGAAATTGGTTTGGCTGTTCTATTTATCTTACTACATTGACTTAATCTTATAATGGATTTTTGGAGCTGTGCTTTTAGGTTAATGGTGAGATATATAACCACAAGCAATTGAAAGAAACATTGAAGTCCCACCAATTCCGAACTGGCAGTGACTGTGAAGTGATAGCCCATCTTGTAAGTAGTCAATGACTTATTTGGGATGTGGTCAGCCAAGCTGAAATGACTACCTTTTCATTGGATTTAAAACAAGAATCGTTATCTCGTCCATTACTTTTCTGTGTATTTCTATTCGACCATGTCTTATATATAACTTAAACAGTTATCTTTGGCAGTATGAAGAACATGGGGAAGAATTTGTCGACATGCTGGATGGGATGTTCTCCTTTGTCCTCCTTGACACAAGAGACAACACTTTCATTGCGGCTCGAGATGCTATTGGCATTACTCCACTATACATGGGCTGGGGTCTTGATGGTAGGTCGAGTGAAGTTTTAGTTGGTGTTTCTAGGAGAAAATGATAATTCTATTTGATTTGTAGTCCAACCATAATGATTGATTCTTGCTTCGTTTTTGTAGTTGCATGCATTCAAAAAATTTAGTTTCTAAAAGGAAACTTGAACTAGCTTTTAATTTTACCCACCCAAACTGGTAGACTGTTTCTTCAGTATTTCTTTGCACTGATAAAAAAGTTTGTTGCTTATTTTTATATTATATTGTTAGTTACCTCCCTCCTTAAATCCTTAATCATTGTCATTTAACCTTTGATCATTAGACATGTTGAAGTTTTAATTATCTTGCATATTTAAGCTGTTTTTATTTCTTTGCAGGATCAATTTGGTTTGCTTCAGAAATGAAAGCTATAAGTGATGATTGTGAAAGATTTATATCTTTTCCTCCTGGGCATCTATACTCTAGCAAGCAAGGTATGTGGGGGCTGAGCTCTAGTTACTAATAAGGACTTGGGTTCATGAATTAATTAATAGCCTGTTAGTCAGCAAAAGTTTTGATATAAATCATCTGAGATCAGCATACTGCTTTTTATGATGTTTTTCCACATTGACAGAGATATTGAAGGAGGAGAACAAATGCTTCTATTATTACACGTGAAGAACCAAAAACATTTTAGAAAACTGTATTATACATTTTATACTTGTGGGGTTTGGACATACTTTATAAGGAAATATTTGTGTTTGTTGAATATCACTAGAAACACGTTATATCTGTAAGTTTACACTAGAAAACTCCTGAATCTGAGTTCAGAAGTTTTTTGTTCTTATTGTAAATTTTTTTGGTTAACTAATAACTTTCAAGATGCTTCTTTTTAGTTCACCATAGCATGAATTTAGAAATTCTCATCTTTGTATGCCTTAAGCCTTGTAGATGTTGTATGAACTGCCTGTATATATTTACAAATTTATGTGTGCAGGAGGGCTGAGAAGGTGGTACAATCCACAATGGTTTTTGGAGAAGATACCGTCGACTTCCTATGATCCCATTGTTTTACGCAAGGCTTTTGAGAAGGTATGCATTGATGTGTACTGCTTTACAATCCTACCTTTTTTTTTTTTTGGTTTGTCTCCCTCTCTTTCTTTTTGTTCTATTATTTGCCTCATTAACCCCAATTTGGTAAATATGCATAGTTACTGGATAATAGCAGAACTCATGGAAGAGTAACTAGGTTGTTAATAATTGGCTTAAAATTGAAATTAATATGCTATTTTCAATGAAACGACACTGACTTCTCTTGAGAAATGGGTTCTGACGTATATATATATATTTTAGTGGATTGGAAGTTATATTCCTACTTTTATTATTTCCCTCTTGATATTTTATGTCTGCTATAATTATAGAAAATTTGCATTATGTACATCCTTTCTTTCTGGCTGCCTTTTATCACAATATTTGTGTAGCAGTTTACCTATGGCTTTATAGTTATGGTGTGTAATGCAAAATATGTAGATATCTTAAGATTTAAATTGTCCTCCGTTCCTCATTCTGCTGTCACACTTATAGTCTATAATTTCTTGCTTCATACATTTCTTTACAGTTTTTTTTCCTTTTCCCAATCTTGTAGGCCGTGTTAAAGAGACTTATGACAGATGTACCATTTGGTGTTCTTTTGTCTGGAGGATTGGACTCGTCACTCGTTGCTGCTGTGACTTGTCGCTATTTGGCTGAATCAGAAGCTGCATGTCAGTGGGGATCACAGTTGCATACATTTTGCGTTGGCTTGGAGGTCACTATGTTTCTCTTTTTCGATAACCAAAATCTGAGCGGTTAATCAAATGCAGTGCTTTGGCTTGAGGCCTTGATATTTTATGTCTTTTTATAACCATAATGGTGTTTTCCCAGTCCTCTTTTCTTCCCCTCTTCATTTTTTCCCCAACAGTGCTTATAAAATGCTAACTACACCATTTTTTCGTTTCATAAACAAGAAATATCTGTTCATAAACTTGGTAGGCAACCTAAATCCTCTATGAACAAGTATAAAAATTCAACCAAGGGTGGGTTCTTGTTGCTTAGGCCTAATTGCGTCAAATTGTCTGATAAAAAGATGGTTCTTGTTCTGTGTTCAGGCATTGAAATGGTAATACGTGTCTGACATCTGTATAGGTTGTTAACATGGTATGTTTAGAAGTTAATGGAAAGGTTCTTGGTGTTAGTGTTCTATAGCCTTTCCCATGCTAACTTTGGTACCTGACAGGTTTAGATGTGATTTCCTGCCGTCAATTTTTAACTAAGATATTATCTTTCTGAAAATAGACTGCTTTGCATTTTCAATCTTCAGGGTTCTCCAGATTTGAAAGCAGCAAGAGAAGTTGCAGATTATCTTGGAACTCGTCATCATGAGTTTCACTTTACTGTTCAGGTAATTTATAAGGGATGTAAGAAGAATATTTTTACTTAGGCTCAAGGTTGGAAATTAGGTTTTCTTATAAATTTAGAATTCAGGCAATCCATGTGCAGTTTTAAGTTTATCCAATTAAATATTTACGGATTGCTTGAAGTAGGATTCAGACTATTCATATTGATTGGTGATTGGAAATACAAAATTGTGTCCCCTGATTTTCTCGCTCCCACTCAATCTACTTCTTCCTCATCTCTCTCTCTCTCTCTCTCTGTTTTTTTCTACGTCTTCTCCTTATAGTTCCTGTGGAAACTTTGTTCTTCATTAGTAATCCCAGACAAAGGCCTGGATCTATATTAATCCCAAGCATTATGCGATAATTTGTTCTTTGCTTTGATGTTTCAGGAAGGCATAGATGCACTTGAAGAAGTTATCTACCATGTTGAGACATATGATGTGACCACTATCAGAGCCAGCACTCCAATGTTTCTTATGTCTCGTAAAATAAAATCTTTGGGAGTAAAAATGGTCCTTTCCGGGGAAGGTTCAGATGAAATCTTTGGAGGCTACTTGTATTTCCACAAGGCACCAAACAAGGAGGAGTTTCACCAAGAAACATGTCAGAAGGTATTCCATTTATACTGTCTTTGGTTTGTTCTTTGCTTGTCTTGTTTTCGAGGCAAATGTTTATGTACTTGTAATATTACTGGATTTTGTTTTACTACCCCATTGATAGCTATTGTGACTATTCAACAGATTAAAGCTCTTCATATGTACGATTGTTTAAGGGCCAATAAATCAACTTCAGCTTGGGGTGTTGAGGCTCGTGTACCCTTTCTAGACAAAGAATTCATCAAGATTGCAATGGACATTGATCCAGAATGGAAAATGGTATTGTACTCATTAAACAATTTTTTTACACTCTGATCCCCAATTTTATACACAGCTCATGTATTGTAGTGATTGGAAGCCTACTGACATTTGGTATAGTGGCTGCTCATTATAAAAAAAGTTAGGATAGGGATGTTACGGCTCTATGAAATATGAAATGTTCTACTACCTGGGGACTTTTTTCGTATTATTAAAGGATATACAACTATTTTCTCCCCATCCTCTTGTGGAAGTGATTTTTCTTATCCATCACGTGTTATGAATTCTGTCATTTATAAACCCATTTTATGCTGAGTTGTAGGTGTCAGACATCCTGATATTTGTTTTTGCTTGTTTGTTTCCGTGTCTCTAATGTAGAGGTTCAGTGGTCTGTGGTATGCTTAGTCTATGGGTTAAGAGGTTGAAGTAAGGAATTCTTGTTGAAAAATCGAAAACAAGAAAGGGATTTTACTCCTTTTAGAATTTTGATGAATGGCATTATTGGGATTGCCTCGTTTTTGTGCCAAGTTTAATATCAAGTGAAAAGTTATTATGAAATTCATACATCTAAATACTTGCATTTGTAACTGCAGATCAGGCCTGATCTTGGGAGAATTGAGAAGTGGGTCTTACGCAAAGCATTTGATGATGATCAGAAGCCATATTTACCGAAGGTTTTTAACTTTTTGCTTTTGTGTGTCATGCCCAACCATTGTGCTAATCAAGTTATATAGGGTTATCGTTCGCATATTCTTTTTTTTTTTTCTTGGAAGATTTTCATTAGGTGTCTTGTATTCCTTCTTGGATACTGTACTTGTGCAAATATATTCATGCAAGAACTAATTTATTTTCAACTTTTCATTTTTTTTTATTACAGCACATCTTGTACAGGCAGAAGGAGCAGTTCAGTGATGGTGTCGGTTACAGCTGGATTGACGGCTTGAAAGATCACACCAACAAACAAGTATGCCGCATCTTAACTTACATTTACATTTTGGAGAGAAATGTTCTCTTTCCGGATAGTTTCGTATATAATGTTGCGTGGTTAGGTTGATTCTAGTTGAACTGTGTGGACCAGATTAAGAGTTTGGCAACATAACATGTCAAAGTTAGCACTATAAAATTACCTATTTATGGATTCTTTTCATGTTACGGTAATTCAAGTCAAAGTTGCACTTTCTAACAACTCAACTAAGCAGACACTAGAGATGCTTGCTTCTTCCTTAGCTGTCAGAGTATAATTAATTCTCCATTTTTGTTTGTAACTGGACAGGTAACGGATGCCATGCTGATGCATGCAAGCTTCGTCTACCCTGAAAACACTCCTACCACAAAAGAAGCATACTACTATAGGACTATCTTTGAGAAGTTTTTTCCAAAGGTGAGCTACCTTCTTTCCTCTCATCTCTTCCAATGTCACTTGACTAAATTTGATCATTGTTTTCTTACTTGACTATGTTCAATTTTCTCTTTATGGACAGAATGCTGCCAGATCAACAGTTCCAGGTGGTCCTAGTGTAGCATGCAGCACAGCGAAAGCTGTGGAGTGGGATGCAGAATGGTCCAAAAACCCTGATCCGTCTGGTCGTGCTGCACTTGGTATTCATGCAGCTGCCTATAAGGAAGCAAAAGATGTAAAGAATGAAAGTTTTGCGAGTGACTCTCCACAAAAACTTGTAGAAGGGATTGCGGAGAAAGCTGCTGCAGTTGTTTGAATGGAACTCCATTGGATTTCTACCTCATACTTGATGACAAAGGTACTGAATGTCACAAATGATTTTCTTCAGTTGAAATTACGTTGACTGTCTTCTTTTACATTAACGAAAGAATGTCATATGAGATAAGACTAGACTGATAAATATTTTGATTGTGGCAGATCTGGAACAAATGAAGGCTTGTAGAGAATCGGTCTCAGCTGTTAGTAATCTATATAACTAGAAAGCCATGCTAATTTTTGCTTTTGTTGGGTGTTGGTAGTTAGGCTATGTTATGTAGTACATTTCCCATGAGTGTTTCTTTGTCTCTTAGATGAGACCAGACTGTAGATGATGCTCATATTTTCAATCTGTAATTTTCTTTTACCGGGACGGGATTATGTTATTCGTTCTACATGTCTATGCAAATTAGTTGGGTTTCTTTCTATTGTAATGTTGTTTCTTCAATCCTTCATGTATGGAGAAAAAGACAAAAAGAGTACAAAGATTTTCGAGAAATGGACGTCAATTTAATTGAAAAGATCAATTAGAATGAGAAACAAAAACAAAAAGAGTACAAATTGGAAGAGTATCCTTTGGAAACTCCAGAAACTTAATTACAATTGATATTTATAATTTACTTTGTCATTCCCCTGATACACAAATCAATTCAAAAACAAAACAAAAATTGGCGGAGGACATGATCAGCTTCATTCACATTGCACTTGAGCCTTGGAAGTCTAAGCTAACTCATACGCAAACGTTTCCTTTGACTTCCCTCCGATGAGCATTTGGCATGGACAATAGGACCCAACTGTGACCGATCCATGTCCGGCGCTGACCCCTGAGGCGCATTCAAGTACACAGCACCTTTGTACATCCACTCCTCTTTCTCATGACTATAAAACTCAACAAAAGCCTCTCTGCATAAGGCACAGTTACTCTGATCCTCGTCAGCAGGAACAACCATTTCTTCATCGCTGCTCTTCCTCTTCTTTTCTGCCTCAGCAGCAGGTAAAAATCCACCAGAAGCCTCTGCACCAGTACTTAGCCACATGCTTGTAGTTACATAAAAGTTACGACAGGGCTTCTGCTTGCGGTTTTTGGACATGCGGTTCTTCTTTACATGCCAATCCATATGGCTTCTGTGCTCTTCTTGGCACTTGAACCGGAGGCCACAGGTTTTGCATTGACTTGGGAGACCACCCTCATACAAGCCCATCCTTAGTACAGATTCGTGACGCAAATTGAGATTAAGGCCAGTAAACTCACATCCTAGACAATCCTTCTCCTGTAGTACCGTGCTTTGATTTTTCAAGGAGATCAGACCTTGAGCCATGAGAGAATTAAGCAACCCAGAATATGCACTCAGATTGCTAGAGATCACTGGACCAGCGTTGTTAACAGGAGAAACGCCTTGCGGTGGTAGAAGATGAGGCACAGAATTTAAGGGTAATGGTACCGCTGAATAAGGTGGCGCTAGGGTTTGGGCTGATGGGAGAAAATTTGGTCGAGGAAGAAACTGAGGTTGAAAAGGACCGACGGGCGCCTGGTTTCGGTGAGCAACAGCAGGAGGCATATACCGTGGCTTACATGGACCTTGATATTTGACAGGACCCATTGAACCATATGGACCTCTCTGGTTCCCGTAAACTTGCATCATAATGAGAAATTCTTTTTTCCCAAAATCCCCAAGAAAAAGGAAAGAGATGGAGATTTGGAAACTAGACGAGGGTGTCTACCTATTTATAAGGGTTTGATATTGGGAAAGTAGTGCGTGTGGTACAAGTTACAAGGGATTGGGTTTCCGACTACTTTAGGGTAAAAAGGATTTCCCAATCCTTTTGGGTAAAGGATTCCCAACTTCTTTCGGGTAAGGCTTTTATGAAATTGACCATTTTAATCTTTTAAAAACACTGTCAAGGAAATCCTTGACCCGAAAGGAGAAGGAAATTAAGCCAAAACCTTGAAGAGGTCCTTTACCATAAAGTCATAAACACACTCACTCACACCGTCTAATTTCCAAATATCAACCTCTTCATTTTCCTAGGGATTCTGGAAAACAAGATTGAGCAGCAAAAAACGATGACAAATCTTGTAGGACTAGTCCTGTCAGCTCTAGGTGCCGAGGAGGCTGCTCATCTACTCATCAATCTTGTGCCTGATGATCACAAGGAAATATGCAACATGGTCTTGGACTGTTGCAGTGAGGCCGGAGCTTACATCTTGGGCCAGAGACTCTGCACCATCCACGACGTTTATCGGATGAACTTTGAGAGTTTGTTTGTGGAGATGTATTCCGAAGCTCATGGCCTCCTCGCAGAAAGCAATGTGGCCAAGTTCTTTGCTCACTTGCTCGCTGCAGATGCTCTTCCATGGCACGTCTTAGGCTGTATTAGCTTGTCTGAACACAACACCACTCCATCGAAGCAAATTTTTGTCAAGTGCCTTTTCCAGGAATTGGCTGACCATCTTGGCTTGCGTTCGCTGAATGGGCGGCTTTCGGATCCTGCATTGCAGGGTTATTTGGAATTGATTTTTCCCCGGGATGATCTCGACAACACTCGGTTTGCTATTAATTTCTTGACAGGAATTGGGCTGGGTGGCATCACTGAAAACCTGAGGGAGTACTACTACTTTGAATATCACCCAGAGCTTGCTTTCTGATCGATTAAAGATATATCATATATGCAAGCGTCACTAGTGTTGCTAGGAAGAGAGATCAGACATAATAATTTTCTTTTGGGTTTTGAGATCGAGAACTTACTTTGATCAATTTAAGTTGGTTGGGCGCCCTACGTGGGTTTGTTCATATCTAAATGTATATCATGATTTTCGTTGAGATAAAAGTATCAATTATATATCTTTTTGTTTTGTATGTGTTTGGCTTTGTTCTTGGTTTGATTCCACATGCATGTCTCTCTAGATCTATACAAAGTGGGATAGTTAGGTGTTGGTCAAGACTATTGATTCCAGAAAAACTTAGTTCAGATTTCTTTTGTGCCAAAGATGAATCTAGGATAAGCAAGCTTTCATTCAATGCTTCAATTAATCTATACAAAAATGCTTGGAATTCATATTTTCAGTCATAATTTAATTTTCATATAATTATATGTGAAAGAATTGTTGAAAATGCAAATCAAATAATTGGCAGTTTTAAAAAAAGGTTTTTTTTTAGGATTTTATTTTTTTATATTTGAAAGAATTGTTGAAAATGCAAATCAAATAATTGGAAGAACTGTTGGATTGGTGGTTTTCTAGATCACCATCGATGACGTAAATTTTACTTCTTTTACCATATATTTAGCTAGCTATTTCAGGCTATACATATAGCTAGGCAACTTTAATTAATTGTTTGAATAACTTTCACTCATATAATTATTGTTTGCTCATATGCATGGTGTAGTAAGTCGATTATATACCATAGACAATGCATTCAAAGTGGTAAACTTATCAACTATTGTGAGTGAGAGTACGTGAGAGTGTGGTGAGATTGGTTTGCAAACTTATCAACTATTGTGTTTAATTGGTGTTAGCTTATAAGATTTAATAATAATTAACATAGTGGTATCAGAACACTTGGTTGGTGTTCTTGCAAAGAGTCATGTTCACCTACTCAATAAATTTTTTACTCAAGTGTGTGGTGAGATTGGTTAATGCAAATAAAATCTCATTATTTACCACCATTGGATTTAAATCCAACGGTAGTTGAACACAACTGAGTAAAAAATTGATTGAGTATGTGAACGAAATTGTTTATAAGGGTTTGATATTGGGAAAGTAGTCTGTGTGGTACAAGTTATAAGGGATTGGGTTTCCAACTACGTTAGGGTAAAAAGGAAATCATTTACCACAAGTTGGGTTCTTGACCCATAAGGACAAAATTGAACAAATATTTACCATTAAGGACAAAGAAAAACAGCGGCTCCCTCCCGGCCCATTAATTGACCAATTTACGTTTTTGAATTATACATTTCACAAAAATTACGAAACTGCCATTGACATACTTTATAATTTTTATTGACCTTAATAATTTTTTTAAGAAATCTATACTTTCCGTGGTAGAAAGAAAAAAACAAAGGAACATCACTTTTGTGTATTTTATTGAGGTCAATAAAATTTTATAAGATCAACGAAATTTTAGTTTCTAGGTCTCAATCAGCAAAGAACAAAGGAACATCACATTTGTGTATTTTATTGACCTCAATAAATTTTTATTGAGGTTAATAAACTATTTTATTGAAGTTGATAACGATAACATCAGTGCAGCAACAATGTTGTATCAGTCCCAATTTTATTGACCTCAATAACCAAAATTATTGACATCAATAAAAAAAATTATTGACCACAATAAAATAGCAGATCTGTTGATCCAGTCGAGACCCGCGAATATGCAACCCGACCCGATTTTTTCTCAGCCGTTTGGCCACCTCTCGGCAGCGCATGGGTGCCGATCTCTTCAGATCGGCGGCGCGAAGAGAACCTCGACCACGGATTCTCAATCCGAAGTTGGAAGACGGCGATTCGAAGGAAAAAAAAATTATTTTCAGATTTTGGCGGGTTCTACGACGTTTTCCAGCGAGCCGATCATTATTGTTGACGAAGTAGGTATGAAACTCGACTCTAGCTTGTGGAGCTCTACGTGTTTTTAAGGTTTGATTCGACATTTGATCAATGTTTGTGGAAGTTGGAATTTGAACATGGTGATTTGTTTGTAGTGCAGCTCGACCATAATGAACAAAGGGCAAAAATGTTTGAAAAAAATATAACAGATAAGGTTTTGCATATTTTGTCCTTGTTGGGAGTGAAAGAGACCCAATTGAAACTTGGTGGGAATTATTTAAAATCTATCAAACTTGAAGGGAAATATGTAGTGTAAATGAGGACATATTGGTTATTTACCTCAAGTTATAAGGGATTGCATGGGTACATTTCCGACTAATTTAGGGTAACAAGGAAATCCTTTTTTGAGGTAAAGGATTTCCTAATCCTAGCCCTTTTGGGTAAAAGATTGAGGCTACTTGTCTACGAATTTTTTTTTTGGTGGTCTTGTAAGGCTTTTACCATGAAAGGTAAATATAATTACGGGTCTTGCACTCATAAGGAAATGTGGTGAGATTTTTTTCCCAATTAATTACATGAATTTGTTTCCCAATACATTATGTACAATAGACTCGTATACATTTGATGTAGAGAAAATCACAGTCATGACCTGTAATATATGTTTACTATAAAAAGTTAATTACAGTCAATATATTTAGGGGAATGAAATTTACACCCCATGAATTGAAATCCACACCCCCCTCCCCTCTAATATTTACAAAGTTATTGAAAAAATAATATTAAAATATTAGAAAATGGGTGTGTTCAATTCATGGGGTGTAAATTTCACTCTCCTATATTTAATTTCCCTTTAATTGCAGAAGTTAATACGTTTTAATTTCCTTTTATAGTATTGTTGGATTCTCTGCATTTGAGTATTTGACAATGGACTGGCTCTAGTAACTTGCTATAAAAACCTCAACAATTTGATAGCAAGTCACCAAAAAAGAAGTTGATTCTCTCTCACACACAGATCGATCATGACGACTGATAAATCTATCAAATTGCAGTTGGCTATCTTTTCCATCCTCTTCATAACCCTCTTGGCTCTCACAGAATGTACGTATATATATGTGTTCACTTATGCTAATTGTCAAATGCAGATTTTTAGACTCTGAACTTTGTCGTCGTCCTTCTTCTTCTTCTTCTTCTTCATTCTTGATTCTAGAGAATTTAATTTTTCTGTTTTCTTTTTCGATACGACACAAACAGGCAACGAAAGCAATACGGTTGGGGATCCTGGCAGCACTAGCAGCAGGGACAAGATACATGTTGGTAAATTGTTTGGTAAAATACATATTTGCGCTCCGGGTATAAGTTGTCCATCTCTACAAGACTGCGATAACTGGTGTTGTCGGCTCTCTGGCAAGAAGAGGTGTAATTATAAAACTGAACGAGAGTGTGGACTTAATTGCGGTCCTGGTCTTTCATTATACTAGCTAGCTAATTAAGCTAGCCACAAACAACACAGTTCTCCAGAATTGAAATAAATGATGTGTAGCACAACCTGAATGATCTCGATCAAGAAATGAAATAAATATTTCGCCAGCTTATTTCTAGTCTAATTTTTGTATGGTTGATTTTATTGATATCCTTCGTACAAAAAAAGAGAGAAGATTTTATTGATATCCCACAAACTGCTTACTAAACCAAATTTTTCTGGAAAAGGTTTCATTGTTTGTCTTAACTAAATATAAAAGAAGGTATGAACAGGGGCGTTTTCAATTTGTCTTAGCATCCTAATGTTAGATTTACGCCCCTATAGTTCAATTCAATTACTCCCCTATATTCTTATATAGATGTTAGATTACAATTTAATAGAAATTCACGAGTAAAACTGGAGCAGAATTAATCCAGAGTCAGTTTATTTGCTTTGCCTGAACCAAAGTACATGTTACTATGGAGAAAAAGACTAAAAGATTACAAAGTTTTTCCAGAAAATGGATGTCAATTTAATTGAAAAGATAGATCAATTAGAATGAGAAACATAAACAAAAAGAGTGCAAACGGGATGATCATCCTTTGGAAACTCCAGAAACATAATTACAATTGCTATTTCATATATATATTTTACATTGTCATCTTCCTGATACACAAATGAATCCAAAAACAAAACAAATTAAAATTTGGCAGAGCACATGAGCAGCTTCATTCCCATCATTGCACTTGAGCCTTGAAAGTCTAAGTTAACTCCTCCGCAAACGTTTCCTTTGACTTCCCTCCGACCAGCATTTGGCATGAACTATAGGACCCAGCTGTGACCGATCCATGTCTGGCGCTGACCCCTGAGGCACATTCAAGTACACAGCACCTTTATACATCCACTCCTCTTTCTCATGACTATAAAACTCAACAAAAGCCTCTCTGCATAAGGCACATTTACTCTGATCCTCGTCAGCAGGAACAACCATTTCTTCATCACTACTCTTCCTCTTCTTTTCTGCGTCAGCAGCAGGTGAAAATCCACCAGAAGCCTCTGCACCAGTACTGAGCCACATGCCTGTAGTTACATAAAAGTTACGACAGGGCTTCTGCTTGCGGTTTTTGGACATGCGGTTCTTCTTTACATGCCAATCCATATGGCTTCTGTGCTCTTCTTGGCACTTGAACCGGAGGCCACAGGTTTTGCATTGACTTGGGAGACCACCCTCATACAAGCCCATCCTTAGTACAGATTCGTGACGCAAATTGAGATTAAGGCCGGTAAACTCACATCCTAGACAATCCTTCTCCTGTAGTACCGTGCTTTGATTTTTCAAGGAGATCAGACCTTGAGCCATGAGAGAATTAAGCAAACCAGAATATGCACTCAGGTTGCTAGAGATCACTGGACCAGCGTTGTTAACAGGAGAAACCCCTTGCGGTGGTGGAAGATGAGGCACATAATTTAAGGGTAATGGTACCGCTGAATAAGGTGGCAGTAGGGTTTGTGTAGATGGGAGAAAATTTGGTCGAGGTGGAAGAAACTGTCGTTGAAAAGGACCGACGGGCACCTGGTTTCGGTGAGCAACAGCAGAAGGCATATACCATGGCTTACATGGACCTTGATTTTTGACAGGACCCATTGAACCATACGGACCTCTCTGGTTCCCGTAAACTTGCATCATAATGAGAAATTGTTTTTCCCCAAGATTAATCCCCAAGAAAATGGAAAGAGATGGAGATTTGGAAACTAGACGAGGGTGTCTCCCTATTTATAAGGGTTTGATATTGGGAAAGTAGTGCGTGTCGTACAAGTTATAAGGGATTGGGTTTCCGACTACGTTAGGGTAAAAAGGATATCCTTTTGGAGTTTTGGGTAAAGGATTTCCTACTTGCCTGCGGATACTTTTAGGACCATGCAATAAAAATAGGAAATCCTTGACCAGTAATAACAGTTTTCTTTTGGGTTTTGAGGGAACTTACTTTTATCAATTTTTATTGGTTGGGCCCTACGTGAGTTAATTCATGTCTAAATCTACATCTTGATTTTTGTTGAGATAAAAGTATCAATTATATATATTTTTTTCGTTTTGTATATGTTTGGCTTTGTTCTTGATTTGATTTCACATGGGATAATTCTTAGGTTCACGGAAAGGAAAAGAAAGGAAATCAATTCCTTTCTCTTTTCCATAGGAAGGGGAAAGTAAAATTTTTACTAGTTTTCCTTTCAAGTGTTTGGCAACACTAAGGAAAGGAATCACAAAATATTAATATATAAAACAAAATTAATATTTATAATTTCATAGATTGTTAGTTTAGTTATAGAAGTAATGTAATTAATGTTGAATTAGTGCAATAAATGCAAGAAAATAGGTAGGGAATGTGATTCCCTTGGAGTAGGGAATGAACCAATTTCCCCCATATTTTCCCTTCATTTAGGAAAATATTTCCTTTCCTTTTGCATTCCAAACAGAGGAAATGATTGATTTTCCTTTCCCATGGCCTCAATTCCGGGAACCAAACGAGGCCTTTGGTTGAACCTATCCCTTCACTCCTTGGGTGAACCTGTCCGTTCACCCACCGTACCCCCTTACTTAACATAGTTTTACTCCATAATTTCATAATCCAACCGTTCATATCATAAATTATCTTTCGCAGATCATCTCTACAAAAAATCAATCGAATCATAGATCATTTAGTCACTCAAATTAATGAAATAAATGAACGATTCTGACGACAATTACTATTATTATAATGACCGTCTATTTATTTCATATGAATGAGTGACCAAAGAATCTCCGATTCGATTGAATTTTTGCAGAGATGGTCTACGAAAGATAATTTATGACATGAACGGTTTGATTATGAAATTATGGAGTGCAACTATGTTAAGTAAAGGGGTAGGTAAACAGGATAATTCTTATGACACGTGAAAGGATAATTTTTAGGTTATTGAATCTAGATAAACTTAGTACATATGCCAAAAATTAAAATATATATATATATAAGAACACATGTATGTATTTTTTAAATTTGAACAAATTTAAATGTAAACTGATTTTGTTTTTAGGGCTACTAGACTCTATGAGTAAACAAGACGATCAAATTTTGGCAACACATTGACGATTCAAAATCGGGGTTTCACTTAGCTTGGATGAATGGTGCAAAATTGAGAAAAATTTCTTTATTATAGCACATGATTTTCTTGAAAATAGTATTTTATAAATTCTCAGTACCGGTTTGCACAAGTCACCAAAAGTATTTAAGAGTCTCAATGAAATCCAAGTCAAGACCTTACGAGGATTGAAAGTCCTCCTATTTTACTTAGTCAAATTTTTTAAAAATTAGAAACACTTGTAGTGATGAACATTTCGTCGCTACAAGTTTCTCAAAATAATTATTATTTTTTTTCAAGTTTGAACAAATGTAAAAGGATATAGTTATCTTGGACTTTATGATTAAGCAATGTAAACGAGCTTTGGTAACATATTGTCCATCAATATCGACTTTTCTGTAAGTTTGGGTGAATTGTTCAAAATTGAGGAAAACTTCAGTTCGTCGTTACAAGTTGTTCAAAATAATTATATTTTTTTTTCAAGTATGAACAAATGTAAAAGGAAAACTTGTAGAAATCTAAATCCTTTGATTTTTACGTAGTCAAATTAAAAAAAAAATAGGAACACTTGTAGTGACAATTGTTCGTCACTACAGGTTGTTCAAAATTGTTATATTTTTTTTTCAAGTTTCAACAAATGTAAAAGGATTTAGTTATCTTGAACTCTATGATTAAACAATGCAAATGATATTTAGTAACATATTGTTCATCGAAATCAATTTTTTCCTAAGTTTGGATTAATGTACGTTGCAAAACTGAGGAAAACTTACGAGGATTGGAAGTGCTTTGTTTTTTACTTAGTTAAATTAAAATTAAAAAAAATTAGAAACACTTGTAGCGACGAACGTTTCGTCGCTAAAAGTTGTTCAAAATTATTACATTTTTTTTCTTGAAGTTTCAACAAATGTAAAAGGATTTAGTTATCTTGGACTCATGATTAAATAATGCAAACAAAATTTGGTAACATATTGTTCGTCAAAATTGGGTTTTCTCTAAGTTTAGGTGAATTTTGTAGTCTTACAAGTATAATCAATGAAGCATTGGAAAATCCTTAGAAAAGTAAAAAATATATTCCTAGGCGGTATAGGAAACTTTTCCAAGCCGGGGCCCGCCCGGTGGGGGGGGCCCCCCCCCCCCCCCCCCCCCCCCCCCCCCCCCCCCCCCCCCCCCCCCCCCCCCCCCCCCCCCCCCCCCCCCCCTTCCTATTTGATTGATTTTCATTCAAGATAATGGGTTGGTTGTTGGAGTTCTAGGGTTTTTTTTGAAGGGGGTGGCCGTGGTGGTTGGGGTGTTGTAAGGTTTTTGTTTTTTAATTTTTGGGGGGGTGGTTTTTTTTTTTTTTTTTTATTGGTGTTTGTTTGTGATGGGATGTTATTGAGTGAAGAGTTTTGTTGTTTATTGGTAGGTTGTTGGGGGGGTTGTTTGGGGAATTGATTTTAGCCAATGAGATTTTGATTTATTTAAGATGCTTAAAATTTTTTTTTTTAGCAAGTGTATGAGGAAATCTCAAAAAATTCCCTAAGGTGCCACTTTTTAGATTAATTACTACAAAACATGAAAAAATAAATAAAAATTGAATGAAACACTTTTGGCGACGAAATATTCGTGACACAGGTCATTCCTTATTATTTTTGATTTTAACTTATATTTTTAATGATTTTCACATTTTTATTTTTACTTAAGAAAATAAAAATTGGTCATGCACCTGGTGCTCCGAGATCTCAAAATACTTCCTAGGTGCCAATTTTTAGGTTGATTACTACAAAACATGAAAAAATAAATAAATAAATAAAAATTGAATGAAACACTTTTGCCGACGAAATTCTTTATTATTTTCGTCGGCACAAGTCATTCGAATTCTTTATTATTTTTAACAATTATGTGGAAGTAATTACTACATTTCTATGATATTGATTAATCACTAATATATAAGTCTGGATTATATTTTACAGCAAGTGTGAAAAAACAAAATTAGGTTGAATCGCAGAGTCTGATATTCATAGGGAATTCGAGATTAGAGGTTGTGAGTTTCGACAACCAAACCATTAGACCATGAAGGCTTAAGCTTTTGCCAGTGAGAATGTCAGACCAGGAGCTCAACTAGCTAAACATTGTCGTGCTTTCCAAACATTATGCTGCCATATATACAGGACTAGCTAGATAGGTGAAAGACACAACAAAGAGGTGTTTGAACTTCTGGTCAAGCATGACATGCATGTAGATCAATATGTGATTCCAAAACCTGAAGAATGTTCGTTGTTGGTTTATCCAAGGACATGGAAAATCAGATAATTTACCTGAATAGGATAGTTAGCACATTGAGGCAGATGCAGTTTAGCACCACCTACAATATTAATTAGAGTTGTGGGTGCAGTTCACACATACTTTGTACACTGATTAGACTTGCTTTATACACTAATTAGAAAAATATAAATTGATATTCATCGAGTTATACTGTCTACAACAGAATACATATATAATTATATATATAGTGCAGTATACATATATATTAATCCACACAAGAAGAGTTCAGAGAACGTGAAAATACAACTGACATGCACCTCATTCTAGGCTAGCTTTCCATGGACCTTTGATAGAACTGATCTTCCTTGCTGACTTCGAGACCTCCTTTAGCAAAGCAGTGGCCAGCAAAACAGTAGTTCAAGTTAGATGAACTTTCTGGGGGCAGTACAGAGCATGTGATGTTTAGCACTTCCATAATTTTCATCAGTTCGATAACTAGCTCACTCCTCCGCTTTGTTTTTTCGCCAAATTCTTTTTGGTCAACTCCAAAATTTTGAGGTTTTAAAATGTAATCAAAATAAAGGGCCATCTTTAATGTATTCCCATTTTCGATACCAATCACCGCAACATTGTGGTTCGGATGCCAATATTGTGGATTCGCCTCAAAATACCTGAGCAAAGATGGATACAAAAGCAAATTGTTAGACACAGAGGAGCACGTAATACAATTCTGATATATGACTGCACTGCAAAACACAGAGTAATGTGCTGTGTAGTCATAGATTAGTGACGAGAAATTATCAGCACGTATGTGTTCATAGTTCATCGCAACACACACACACATAAGTCCACAAATTCAATTAACTAACCGTTTTATTCTCTCTTTCAGGACGTACGTAGATCTTATCCACTGGTGCGAAAGCAATTGAGAACTCCACAACATCTCCTGTATCTGAGTTTCCCTTACAATTGCTGATGGGTAATGTGGATAAAACTGAATTTGGATAGTATACCTTGTCCTTATTGAGTTTTGAGAAGACTGTCGTTAAGATATTCATCTCCTCAACAATTAACTGTAAACAGTTAATTAACTACCAGGTATTAGAAATATGACTGAAGTAAAGCCAACATATATGATGAAATAAAACTTTAAGAGTTGTATAAGTTACCGGAACACCATCAACGACACAGCGATCACCAACATGAAATGGATGCATTACAAATACAAACACGACAGCTTCAAATATATTCTTGCAAGTATTCCCAAAAATAAAAGCTGCCAATACAATCTGTGAAGAGAGGAAGACCAGTACTTTTGTGGTTGCAATTTCCACCAAAAGAAGCCACACCACAATGCTAATGACAATCAGGATACTTGTCACAAGTTTATCCAATTGCTTTACAGCTTTTTTGGTGTCAGTTAAACTGTGAATTAATCCTTTGCGAGCATTGTAGACCTTCACCTGCAAAATCAAAATGCGGCACCTCTTTTTTTTCTTCAAAAAGAACAGCTACTCATTTGCATTAACTGAAGTGGAACGTGATAAATATGGCATGGTACGTTGTAGAATAAAGAAATGAAATTATGAATGACAAGAAGTAGGTCGACGAACTCCATGACTACATGATCACTGAATTAATGAAATACATTTACATGGAACTAAATTAAGATGGAGGTGATACATATATGAAAAATTAATAAGCATAAACACAATCAGCATAGACGCCCAATCTGTTAGAGGTCTTACCACCCAATCTGTTAGAGCTCTTCTGTTAATTCGTCCGGTCTCTGCTCCGTCAATCAGCATAAACGCAAGTTCCACCTCTTCCACAATCAAGAACCTCATGAGGTCCTCCTCGTCAATGTACCTACACTTAATTGTAGATTAAAAATTTAACAAAGGACCAAATATGAAGAGGCGACCAGGATATCATTAGATACACTCGTAAAGTTAAATAATTAAGGTAGCATTTCTCACTTGGAACCAGGCTGAGCAACATTATGAAAAATGTGGTAGGCAGCAGCAATTGCTTCCATCTCACTGGCAATCTCCTTGCTTTTCTGTTCACCCAGTTCATCGTCCAAGTCTGTATAGGAGAAGGTGGACAGCCCTGCAGAACTAGAAACAGCATCCACCAATACCTCCATGGTCCTAGCTGAAACCTCTTCTAGCTTCATCTTTAGAAGCTTTCCCATATCAATGTCATCTTTCTCATCTCCACCCTTGGCCTTTGTTGTCCTCCTGAAACTCGGTGATCGCTCCACCATCTCAATAACCGGAGGCCCTGAGAGTGCCTGAAGAACATACTGATGGAAGATTGATTCTCGGGTTCTATCAACAAAGGTGTGCAGATAGAATCTAAGTGCTAAGATCTTAAATGACAGAGTTTTTAACGACCACAAAAATGCCCCAATAAGAACCGAAACGAGACTCCACGTGACATAGTGCAAAATCTTGGTGGAAGTCTTTGATCGCTCAATCCCACGATCGAACAACAGTAGCCATGTGAGAAGAACCAGACCCAACCACATGAAAACCTGAACACTCTTCTTCATTCCATGAACATAATACAACATCTTGTTCCTAAGCCAAAAGTTGCTCCTAGTTACAAAAACTATGAATTGCATAAACCAATTTGTAAACAACATGCCACGGAATATCACCATAGCAAGCACACACCATTTCCAGAACTTCAAGTCCCAAACAGTAAGATTCTCTAGTTTATCTACAGTAAAACTAGACACCAAAACACCCACAAGGCATAGTAAAACAATCCAGTCAACGAAGACCTTATTGTTCACAATCCACCTAATAATCCACTCAATGTAAGTGTCTTCATCCTCCTCCATCTCTTTAGCCCTGGCAGGAGACAGCATAAGTGGAGTCCTCGGGGCAGTGCACAATCTAGACATGGGTTTGGAGATCACTGACCTACTGAATGACTCTCTCTTGGGACTGATTCTTGAAATTTCAGGTGAAGCAGAGCCAATAGGGACAGACTCAGAAGAGACCAGCAGGGCCTCGTTTCTTTGCTCGGCGGGATCTAAAGCCTCTGATGAGCCATTTTCACCAGTGATCTCCTCCTTTCCAACTTCCAATACAACTTGACCTCCATTCACAGATTGCTTTTCCGACATTTGCAGCTGCATGCTTTCATCAAAAAAAACCAAATAAGAATCAGAGTCGCAATTCAACTTCATTCTCTTACACTAATTTCAGCACATATAACCAGTCCAACCTGCAAACGAAGCTATTCTCGCGCCAAAACGATCAAAAAAGATACTTATTCAGTGGACTGAGAAATGAGGAATGACTGCCTGAACAAAAGAAAAGATCGAATCGAGGAAGAGTTGTGCAAGTCAACGGAAGAGATGTCAGCGATGGAGGAGTGTATGTCGTGTGTTTCTTTCACTGTAAAAACAAAGCGAGTGGGAGAGTGTGGGACTAGTTCGAGTTCGAGATATGGTTGTTTACACTTTACAGAAATCCGAACCATCTTCCTTGGGTGTGCATTATTCACAGCGAAACATCTGTCCACTTCATTCTTTTGCTTTTGACAAGCCAGTAGTAGTGGCCAAATCTAAGGTTTTTAATATCTGCCGATATCCCGATATATCTCCTGATATATACAATTTTCAAGCGAGCGATCTATTTTTTGGGGGAAAAGTCATATCTTCTCCCGATTTTTCGAAATATCTCCGACATTTCAAAATATTTCCGATATTGACGATATTTACCGATATATCTTCAAAAATCACGATATATTTATAAAATTTGAGGGATATAAATAATTAAAATAATAAATAATTTTTTTTTAATTTTTAATTTTTTTTATTATATTATAAATAATTAAAATTTTCCGATATTAAAAAAAATTTCTATATTTTTTTCGGATAACGATATATTTACCGATATATCCTTTTTTCAACCTCCCGATATATCTTCCACGGCCGATATTTTAAACCTTGGCCGAGTCTGATACTAGACTTGTTTTACTCTTTTCTATGTATGGAAGTTGTTCCGTCCCATTTAAAAATTTTTCATAAAATACTACATGGATTTAATATATTATAGGATTTACCCTTTAATATATATCCATGCAAATAAAATTAAGTTGAATCTATCTTAGAGTCTGGTTTTCTTATGGAAATTGATGACTAGACTTGCATCTCTATTGCTTCACATATTCAGTCTCATGTTGTTATTAATTCTTTAAAAGAGATGCAAGTTTTGACATTGGTGTTGATGGCCACTGTGGTTTACATTCTTCCTTCACGCATAGAAGTTGGAACTGTCATTTTTACGTTCACAAGTCCACCCATTCAGTCCAATTGTTTAATTTGATTCTTGGACAATATACGGCAATTGTAGTTCAATAACCTCTAGAATCAACAAAACAGATGACACTCGCAAGCGGCAACTAGTTCTCATATCCCTGAGTCCCAACTATAACAATGAACAGAGACGGGTTTGGATAGTTCAACACTCTTGTATAATAGTTGTATCATCAACTAGTATAGTGTTTTTTCTTTGGTAAGAAACACATTATCAAAAGTATTAGCATTTACAATCACTATCTAATCAAAATTGCTTGCACGCAGTGCTTAGGTATTCGTTATGTACATGGACTTGTATTTACAGACTTATTAGGAAAGTCACCCATATAATGCCACATGGTTTGCATCCAGCTCCAGAAACAATAATACGCTTCAGCTAAGGTGATGATACTAACCACCACATTACAATGAGGTCCAAAGTATAAGCATTCACCATCGGCAAATCCCAGGTGCCTCCGTACGGCTTTGAGCAAGTACTTCCTCATACTTAGTAGCATACACAAAGCCCCATAACTACATTACACGAACACAAAAACATACGACTTCTGTGACATTTTCTTTTGAACCAAAGAGCATTGATTATGGTAATTGGAGAGGGGGGGGGGGAGAGAGAGAGAGAGAGAGAGAGAGAGAGAGTTTGTGCACACCTCTACTTCTTTCACATCAAAGTCTTCCGAGTGTGCAAGACAAGGATTCCCATAGGTTTCTGAAACTGAGCTTGATCCACTCAATCTTGCATAGAAATAAAACCATTGGAGAATTTTACAAAATGAATTAAATTTGAATTTTGAAAAAAAAAATTATATATATATATATATAGAGAGAGAGAGAGAGAAGATTCACCGAAAACAAAAAATCTATTAACAGAATTAAAAAAGGACATGGAGGCATAGTTCTCACAGATCACTGTTCAAATATAGCGCAAAATGACCACCCCCACCGATAGCTAAGAAGTCAGTGGCGCACAATGTAAAATAGCGATTGGCACCTGCTTAAACATACTATAGTTAATTCCAACATATTTAGTAAAAGATCTTCCATTCGAGTATCAAAGAAAAAGAAGAAAAAGCATAACTTTTACACAGTGGTTTGCTTCTTAAGACAGTTACTTCATGATTGACCAACATATGCAAATTTCAAATGCAACATACAAGTTAAGTCATCAAGTAGTAATTTTTTTGGACATAACATAATTGTGCAAGAGAAATCTCAATCACTGCAACACAAATGCCAAAATTTCAATTTTGCACCTACCCTTTGCTCGAATTTCCTTGCAACTATAATTCAAAGAAGCAAGGGGCTAACTGGTGCATTACAAAGGGATAATTCCAAGATAAAAATTGATAAGGTCAATCCAAGTTAATTCTACAATAACTAACAAAAAAAGAGGGAGGAGGGGGGGGGATGTTTACTGAAGTACTTTGGAAGCAGTATCTTTATAGTTCGCTAGCGTCATGTAGTAATTTGAGATGGTGTAGTTAGAAACTTAGCAGTTACTAGTTACCATGTATTGTGCAATGACTCCTGCGAAATATGTTGACGATTCTAAGTCTCAGGTTCTTAATAGGCCATGAGGTTTGAAGCACATATAGTGCAGAAAGCAATCACATGATACAGCCACTACATCAGAAAAAAGGGCAGTGAAATAAAACTGTTATTCAACCCACAATTTTACCCAACAGATGTTTTATAAAGATATTTTTCGTATCAAATGCACTTCTACAAACTTTGAAGGAGGACATCCTTTAATGTCCTCAGTTCCTAACCATAGCCTTTAGTATGTGTAGGATACAATAAATTTTCTCCCAAGTTCCGAACAATGTTTAGGTGGGAAACATACATTTTTAACATTTTTAAACCAGATGACATTTCTAGAGTTTATTTCAAAAAGGTATAAAAATATACTCTGAAAACCATTTCAAGGCATTAAAAAAGACCAAGGCATCTACCTACATAAAATGATGATAAATCAGAAAAATATGTTCCCTAGGAAGCAAATAGGATAAATTAGTACCTGTGGGGCGATATATAACAGGATGGCCAGGTGTATTTGTGAAAACAAATGAATCATTTGTTCCCTGTTTAAAACGTCAGTGTGAATACATTTATAAAAGGAAAAAATTGCTAGATGGATTCATAAGGAAGTATATGCTTCAGCAGGACCTGATACTTCTTGTTGGTTGCTCTTAGAGGTGCCTCCACCAAACCACCAAAAACTGCACCTTTACGGTCTCCAACAACCTGAAAGAATATAGAAAATAAGTAGGAAGAGTTTAGTTTGGGTTGTATCCATTTGTATGAACTGAAAAAATCACAAGTCTGAGATAACTTGATAAGAGTTAGTGACAAATTGCAAACAAATAATCCAGGCAATTCTTAACCAAACAATGGACCCAAGGATTTTACTTGATAAATGTATGCATTGTGCAAAATCCATACTAGATTTACATACAGTACTATACAATAAATAAACAAGCTTGTTTTAAGAGCTGATTGGAAATTTTTCAAAATGATTGAAGCCAACAGTTTGTAAGCAATTACCAGCAAACTGAGGCCAGGCCAAAGCATACTTCTTCTGTATAGGGTTGAAAGTGATATGCCATGCCTCCATGTACTGCAGAAGACCAGGAATATATTGGTGCCATAGTACAATAACTGGTTTAATAATAAAGACGTGCTTTCAAACAACTAGAAATGAAAATCCATGCACCCTACCTATATAGTAACAACCATTGTCTTCCCTGAACAAGTGCCGGGAGTGAACTGTAAAGAGCACTTCTAGTTTTCTCAGTAAGAAGTAAAGAAGGTTCGGAGATGTCTGGCAGATGAACCAAAGCAACAGGCTTTTGGGTTATCTGCATATGATTCATCTCAACTCCAGCAAAATCAGAATCATTCCCATCATCAACTTTTATGTCAAGGTTACCCTTTCGCTCTTGACCCCGATACCCACCAAATCTTGCTGCCTGGTACATAGCTTTACTAAGAGTGTGTTTCCCCTTAGAAAACAAGCTTTTCTTTCCACTGTTTGCTTTCATTGCAGAATCAGATGGTGGGTTGCTCTTATCCATTTGGTCATCAATTTGTTCATCTGAAGTTTTACCCGTATCTCCAGACTCTGAAGATGATAATAATGAGTAGAGGAACGCAGTAAAGGAAGATGTGTCAGGCCCATCAACTAGATTAGGGGGACTCTCTTCACTCATTGATCCATTTTGACTTCCTTTGGACTCATCCACATCTTCCTGCTGAAACAAGAATTACATAGTCAGAGACTCAGTATATATAGTTATGCAAACTCCAAGTCACATGGTTTCCAATAAGTAACAAAATGCCTCCCATCATTTTTTTCTAAACTCAATCACAATTCACAAATAAGCCGATCAGTGCGTCCTAATTATAAACAGTAGTCAACTTTTCATGGGCAAGATTTCATCTAGAAGTCCTAACAACTAGTATTGAATTTCAGTTCTAATGAAGCTGCACAGTGAATAACACGATAAAAAATCCCATGAAAAAAATCCCTAAAAATATCACACTCCCAAAACAATCATATGTAGCTCCAGAACATCGAAAAGCCCTTATCTTTTCCACAGCAGAGAATTGGGTTTTGCACCCAATGACCAGAAATTCCAAATTACAAAAACTTAAAAGAAGATCAAAGGCATCCATCATAAAGCAAAAACCCAGAAAGGGTTTAAAGACAGAGAGAACTTACAGCAGGAGTCGGAGGAGGAGAAGAGGGTTTGGAGGGTTTATCAGAAATGGGGTTGAGCAAGCCAGTAGTGAGATCAGTCACAAAGTGGGCCGCTTTGCTCCGAAGACTCCGTGGCCTACCCATGTCTAATTGTGTCGCCTATATATCACTGATCAAAATCAAAATCGATTCCCACCACTCCTTTACTCATCACTCATATCCCAATCTTTGGTTGTGATAATTTGCTCTGGAATAGACACATGGATATGAGATTCGACCCACTTTCTTGTTTTCGTTTATTTTCTTCTCCGGCCAGTTTGGTCGTGCAAGTCTCAAACCAATCCAAAGGAGGAAGCTTTCTTTAAAAGACAAGGGAAGAAAAGTGAGGTCAAAGCTACTGTCTTTTCAAGCTAGTTGGGGTCACCAAGTTCGCACCAAATTTGGTTAGTGACGAGCCTCCTAACTCGGACGACTCGGTGAGTCGGAAGAGGTCTACCACTATAACTAATCATTGTTAAAAGTGGTTATTAGTTTTATTTACGTAAAATGGTCAGCAAGGGACTTCATGGCCCAATGGATAAGGCGCTGGTCTACGAAACCAGAGATTCTGGGTTCGATCCCCAGTGAAGTCGCATGCATATGTTTTGCTTTCATAGTTCCTTTTAACCTCTCTCTTTTTTTACCTCGAACTTTTACGAAGGAGCTATCGAGGAGCTATCGATTCAGCATAAGTGTGCCCTGCTCAAATCCAGAGAAGCCGCGTCCAAGATTTCATTTTCACCGTGCTCTCCCGGTCCCACCAATATGTGAAAGTGTAGAAGCCGCGTCCAAAGCTTTCCACGTGGCATATCATCAGAAATATAAAACGTTATCGGCTCTAGCCTGTCACACCACCTCATCATTGTTCTGTCTAAAATTATATCCCCTTTTTTTACGGCGGTAATAAAATATTTTTCCCCATTCCTCCTATAAAAAGCCCAAGCTCCACAGTCTCTCTCTGCATCATCAGTCTTCTTCTCATTACATACACACTGAGAAAAATGGCGACTCTTAAAGTACCAGCATGTGTTCCTTCTCCGGCAGAAGACTCTGAGCAGCTAAGGAAGGCTTTTGAAGGTCTTTACTTAACACCCATCTCTGAGACTCACACTAAATTAATACAATCATTCTGTATAAATTGGTCTGCTACTGCTTTTTTTACGAGTAAATTGAATTGATCATGTCTCTGATATGATCTGATATATATACTTGATCATCTAAACTCTGATCGATCTACTTCGATATTGTTTCTACCATCATGTGACTTCTGGGTTCTATGTTTTATTGGGATGCAACCTTTCTGATGTTTAGTATGATAATGATCATGATGGGTTTTCTTTTAATATTTATTGGCGTCATTTCTGTTGGATCAAAGTTTAGATCTGGATCTTTGTATCCATTACTTGTGGAGCCGGTTTGGTGCTCACTGTTGACTAACAAGTACTTGATGTTTGACATGTTTTTATAAAATCTGATATGGATGATCTTGATCATCTTGATCTGCTTCCATAATATCCTTTCTTGTGAGCCTGTGATCATGTGTTTTCTGGGTTCTAAGTACAATGGGGTTGCAACCTTTCTAAAACTCAGTGTGTTCATAATGATGAAGAGGTTTTCTTTCTCTTAGTTTTAGTTGGCATAGTTTTTTGTTGGATCAAAGTATTAGATCCAGATCTGTTTAACAGTTTGTGGAGTGATCAGTTGAGGTTCACTATTGACTGAAATCTTTTTTAGCAAATGTTTAAACAATAACATTCTTTTTACTCCACTAATTATGGCAAAAGCAAGGCCTTGGTGCTAAACCACTATACTCTTTATCTGACTTTTTCTGATTCATCCGCTCTGAATTCTATATCAGTTCCTTTGCACATTGTTCACATGTTCACCTCCTTCTTTAAACTATTCGCCGGATCCTATTTTCTTAAATGGCATTTGTAGCTAAATGTTTATGATTCTTCTGATTACTGTAGCTGAGATGATTTAACCACTGTAAGCAACAACTTCAAAAACTATTGAGACAGTTATAGACACATCTATTCTCAATCAAGATAATGAGTTTCGCCATATAAGCATAAATAGTGGTTGGATCGCTCCTTGAATCTCAGTTGCTGTCTCAAAAAGTTTTTAATTGCTGTCTCCTATTCTTGAATGGAATATTACTGAGCTAACTATTGTAATTTATATGCAGGATGGGGCACAAATGAGGCATTGATCATTTCCATATTGGCTCACAGAAATGCAGATCAGAGAAAACTAATTCAGCAGACATATTCTGAAACTTATGGGGAAGATCTTCTCAAGTCACTCGACAAAGAACTGTCGAGTGATTTTGAGGTCAGATTTTGATTACTTTCCTCATTTACATAAAGGCAAAGTAGCCATTTTCAGTTCACTGAATTATATGTCTTGTGAGGGATTGAGTCACATATTGAAGGATATTGCTTGATTTTTTGTATATTGTTGCATATCAGCGCGCTGTGGTGCTGTGGACACTGCATCCTTCTGAGCGTGATGCACTTTTGGCCAATGAAGCTACAAAGAGGTTCACTTCAAGCAATTGGGTTCTCATGGAAATAGCTTGTTCAAGGTCTTCACATGAACTACACCTAGTAAAGCAGGCTTATCATGCTCGATTCAAGAAATCGCTTGAAGAGGATGTTGCATTTCATACATCTGGAGACTACCGCAAGGTACAACCTTCAAACTCCAAAGTCATTAGTCATTTGACACTCTGCTCTGAAATGTCTAGTTGCTTGATTGAAATGTACCTTCTTAACTGTCCATTTTAACCTACGTTGTCTTCCTTTTTTAAATATTCTGTACCTTAATCGCTGACATTGACCTTCCTTCAGCCTAGATTATTTTTTTTTCCTTTCTTTGCTTTGATTGCAGTTTGTGCAATGATTTATAAATTAATCAATTTGTATTACTAATACTCTGTCACAGCTTCTGGTTCCTCTGGTGAGTGCTTTCCGATATGAGGGGGATGAGGTGAACGTGCCATTGGCAAAAAGAGAGGCTAAGATACTTCATGAGAAAATCAAAGACAAACACTACAATGATGAGGAGCTCATCAGGATCATCACTACCAGGAGCAAGGCACAGCTGAATGCAACTTTCAATAACTACAACAATGAGTTTGGAAATGCCATTACCAAGGTATAAACATCTCTCCGAATGACATTTTGTCATTCGACCACCTAAACCAAATCCTTGAGTAGATTACTAAATTAGTGAAAAAGGTGTTTGATTCTATTGAAAATGTGGCATCTAATATGCAGGATTTGAAGGCTGATAAAGATGATGAATTCCTCAAATTACTGAGAGCAACTGCTAAACTGTTGACCTTCCCTGAGAAGTACTTTGAGAAGCTCCTGCGTCTGTGTATCAACAAGCTTGGGACGGATGAAGGCGCGCTTACTAGAGTTGTTACCACCAGGGCAGAGGTTGACCTGCATCGCATTAAGGAAGAATACCAGCGCAGAAACAGTGTTCCTCTGGAGAAAGCAATTGAAAAGGACACTGGAGGAGACTATGAGAAGCTGCTTCTGGCACTGATTGGACATGGAGATGCCTGAGCATTGCTACTAATATCCCAGAATAATTATGAAGACGGTTTTATAATTATGAAGATGCTATTTGCCATGGCTCTTCTTTGCGTCTTTTTTATGGTTTTGTTTGGACCCTGTTCTATTTATCTTGCTAGTCTGGCAAACCTACGTAAGATTATGGATCGAGTTGGTGTTGTTTATGGATTGAGATCTTGTTGCTTATGGAGTTACTTTGAGTTATATACTTATATAACCTAATGTTCGATTTCCCACCCCTCCTGGCCTCTTTTTCTTTTAGAAAAAAGTTAGTAAGCTTACTACTCTACACATAGTAATGAACACAGTAAAGCTTCCAAGCTGTGCAAGCAAAACGGCTGCTATCCGAGCCACTCAGAATCAATTTTAAACCAGTCAACGAAGCCAAGCACCATCGATGATGAAAAAAAATCCTTGTAAAATCTAACACTGCTATCCGAGCTTTTCAAGCAGAATAATTCGAGTTCTCTCACCCAATCAGAAACCCTAAATTCCTCCAATTTCTGTCACTGAAGAAACTGATGAACCCCATTTTACAGCATAAGTACTTGGTTGGCAACTATGTATGCAACTATGCACACTGCTGGATTCATTTTCATTTTATGCCAAATGCAGCTCTAATAATCTAGCGTGCAAACTATAGCTTATTCACCTTGTTCAATCCATACTAAAAATAAAGATCAGAACCACAAATTGGTGGCATAAATTATAAGCTAACTTATAACGAAATGGGTCCATGAACAAGTAATTAGTAAACACATACTCGAAACTGATACAAACAAACTTGTAATAACCCAATTAGCCAAACCTCATGCTTTTCTGACTACAAGTTTCGCACTACCAATCTATGAATATATCACTACTGCCACATCAAAACTCACGATGCTGATCGTCACAAGGGCATGCAGGGGTTCTACATTTCAAAACAAAAAGTTCACACTGGGATACACTTTATTTGAAATAAAGGGAAGTAGCAAGTTAGAAATTACGATGTGTTAAACCAAGGATATGCTGCTTTCGCCACCAGGGGGTTTGCGAACACCGCCTAGATAGTCTCTGGATGCCGCCTTTCCATCAGCAAAGATGTTGCTGCCACTCATTTCCCTCATCTTAGCTGTGCTAAGCGGCTTTTCAGCAGATCCCGGAGAAACATCTCCTTTAAATATGTCATTGCCCGTCAGCTCGGCAAACTTCTGGTTATGAATTTTCTTCGAAGTCTTGACAACAGGGTCCTCGGTGAACATGATTTTACTCTGGCCTCCAGCAGGCTGTGTGAATCACAAAAAATATTCAGTGTCAGATTATATAGAAGAAGAAAAATCTCTATGCATATCCGGGAGAGTACTATCGATCAATCTACAAGCAACTGTTCTCTAGCATGATATATATGCATACTACTGGACATTAATCTGAATCAGTGTGACCAAAAATTCAATCTCACAGCATAACATTGTGAGCTCACAGTATTACAACATCCAAACAAGATGCAAAATTTATTAACATTATTGACAAGATGTAAAATTTATTACCATGCGATATTGTTTTGACTAAAGAACACTACCTAATTCGATTTCCATTCTTGGATAAGATCATAAAATCAAGTTATATTTCCTAATTAACCAAATTTATCATGAAGTCACTCACATTTGAAACTTTGACAGATGTGCGGAGATTTCTGGGTGCAGGCTCGCCGGAGTCTTTAGTAGTCTGTTTATATTCATGAGTATGAACAGCATTCACCGATCGCGGCACAATTTCCGGTGGAGGGCCAAAAATGTCATTTCCAGTGAGCTCCTTGGACTTGGCATTTGAAATGCCCTTCTGAGTCTTGGAATCCAAGTCCGACTGCAACGTCCCACTCAATTCTCGCTGCTTAGCAACCTCCGGAATACTCGTCGGCTTCTTAGGGGTCACGTGCTCGTCAACGCTGAACGAGATTTGACTGATTCCGTTGACCGCTTGCTGGTAAACCCGACCCGGTTCCGGCTCGGCATTGCCTTCCCCGGCTGCGAAAATTCCACTTTCCGGAAATCTCCTTCAACTTGTACCCAGAACAAGGCTTCCTGGAACATTACAAAAGGTCCTGATTTCCGTTACGGATCTAGGAAGGGCAATATCGGAAAACGGAAAAATCGGAATTAACGACTTAGATCTGAGTTGTGACAGAAACAGAACCGATCGATCTTACTTTTTGTTGAGGCTCTGAGCTTCTTCGTCCGTGATCTGACCGCCGTGGAGCACCTTGCTGATCCCATCCGACGGCTGAAAATGCACAGACTCGAGCTCAATTAGCTACTTTCATCAGCTCAATCGACCCAGAAATGAAAGCTAGAAAGAAGAAATTCAATTACTACTACAAGTTAGTGTGACGTTGAGTGATTAGACCTGATGAGAGCGTTGAGCGGAGGAGACGGTGGCCGGAGATTGGAAGTGCTGTACCTCCTGCCACGTCAGCATATCGGCGGTGTCTCGGCGAGGCTTTCTCACTGGGGTGGTTCTCTCCATGGTTTTTTTTTTGTGGGTTTGGGTTCTTGGAGATATTGTGTTTGAATTTTGAACGAGTGGTGGAAGGATTAAATAAATAGTAAAAAGTAGCAAATACCATGACATGTTGTCGTTTTCGAAACTAGTGAAGAGGAAGATCTGTACCCACTCCCAACTAATACGGATACGTGTACCAGTATTCTACAGTTTATACTATGCGCTGTATGGTACATGGGACTCGAGTGAAGTATTTAAATAGGTTGTGTCGTGTTCAGTTTGATTTTGTCGGTTTATTGGAAGTATTGATCGAGAATTGCACAACAAGCGTCGATTCAGTTTGGTTTTAATAACCGACCGGCCAGTTTAATTTGATTTGGGTTAAAATGTTATCGGTTCAGTTTGGTGCGGATTGTTAGTTTTCGGTTTCAAAAATAATACCCCTTCATGCTCCATATTAGCCACATGAATGCATAAAGGAACTATGTTTTCTTAATAATCATTTAGAGGTAGGGTGGATACACTAATGCAGATTGAGCTGGATCCGTCATTTAATAGAAAAGCTATTTTATGACAGTTCAATTTTGTAGTAGAAAATCATTTTCGAGGGAGGAATAAGAAACATAAGGCAAATACTAAATAAAAGTGTAGAAGTATAATACGGAGGGAAGTTGGTAACAAGAACATCGGTTAGATATAGTTACGTAGCTATGGTTACGTAACTATATCTAACCGATGGATTTGGAGTTCTACCAAATAAGTTATGAACTTGTATTGTGATAATAGGATATAAATCCATGCACCAACTCAAAGAAGAGTGTTGTCATGAATGAGTTGTATATTTAGTCTTTATGAGAATTTATTTCCTTATTAGCTAGGGCATTACTACTTATTATAATTCAATATAAGTGCATACTTATGTAATCTTGTATAAACTTCAATAAGGAGATAATGATATCACTCTAAAAAAAATTTGCGAGCCCTTTAACACAAACTAAGATTTTGCCACTTTTATGAAAAAATTTCATTGATCAGCCAAAAATTTGGTTAGATTGTCCATCTCCCAACCAACATTATTTTAGTTGAAAATTGAGCATTCTTAACCAAAATGATATGCTAAATATAGAAAATTTGGTATGTTGGAAATGTAATTTGAACTAGATAGCTAATTAAATAAATATATACTTCATTTTCAACTTACCAAATTATCCATTTTTACATATACAGTGTGTCGAAAATTGAGCTTTTACCAAATTATTCATTTTCTATTTCTCCCCATTTTCTTGTTGGCGATTTGGAATTTTGGATTGGGTTGGGTTTGCAATTTACGTTTTGGACTTGTGCAACTTCTTCTAACACCATAGGCTTTTGGGTTTTGAATACCTCTTTTCTTCTTTGTTTAAGCTCGTCTTCCTTTCTTCTCAATTGGAGTCTCTGGTTATGAATGAACGCACATAGAAGAAGGGTGAGACCCTTTCAAAAGCTTTCACATGGCTGTTTCAGCTCCATTGACTCGTGAGACCCAATTCATTCAGAGTCTCTTTGCAATTGTAGTAAAGGGTCATTGGAACCACCTCTTGAAACCAAAGCTTGGGTCTTGTCTCAGCTCAGCAACCATTCACCAGGTACTCCTACAACTCTCACTCTATGGCTATGGCCCTTCTCTTTCTTTGTCTTTCTTCAAATGGGTTGAATCAGTACCCAATTACAAGCACTCCTTGCAATGCTCTTGGACCATGATTCACATTCTCACTAAGCACGGACACTTCAAAACTGCACACCACCTGCTTGAGAAAATTGCCTTTAGGGATTTCTTGTCATCCCCATCGGTTTTGAATGCTTTGCTTCCAACCCATGATGACCCAGATGTGAATTCACATGTTTTGAGCTGGCTTGTGATATTTTATGCTAATTCTAAGATGAACCAAGATGCAATTCAAGTTTTGGAGCACATGAAGGTACATGGGTTTAAGCCCCACTTGCATGCTTGTACTGTGTTGTTGAATTCTTTGGTTAAAGATAGGTTGGTTAATATGGTTTGGAAAGTTTACAAGAAGATGATCCAGACTGGAGTTGTTCCGAATATTCACATATACAATGTGTTGATTAATGCTTGTTGCAAGTCTGGGGATATAGAAAAGGCAGAAGGTTTGGTGAGTGAGATGGACTTGAAGTGTGTTTTTCCTGATCTTTTCACCTATAATACTTTGATATCCTTGTATTCCAAAAGAGGTATGCACTACGAAGCCTTGTCTGTTCAAAGTAGAATGGAAATGGCAGGAGTTAGTCCTGACATGGTGACATACAATTCTCTGATGTATGGATTTTGTAGAGAAGGAAGGATGACAGAAGCTGTAAAACTTTTCCGCGAAATCAAAGGATCTGTACCTAATCATATAACTTACACTACATTAATTGATGGGTATTGTAGAGTTAATGACCTGGAAGAAGCTTTAAGATTGTGCGAGGTAATGAAGTCTAAGGGGCTGTATCCTGGAGTTGTTACTTATAATTCAATTCTCCGCAAGTTGTGTGAAGAAGGCAGGATGAGGGATTCGAATAAGCTTTTGAATGAGATGAGTGAAAAGAACGTTGAGCCTGACAATGTTACATGTAACACGCTGATTAATGCTTATTGCAAGTTAGGAGATATGAAGTCTGCACTGAAAGTGAAGGACAAGATGTTGGCATCTGGGTTGAAGCTGGATGAGTTTACATACAAAGCCCTCATTCATGGATTTTGCAAGCTGCCGGAGATGGATGGTGCTAAAGATATTTTATTTAACATGCTTGATGCAGGATTTTCCTCAAGTTATTGCATCTTTACATGGATTGTAGATGGTTACTGCAACCAAGGCAATGAAGAAGCAGTTATAAGATTACCAGATGACTTTGCTAGAAAAGGTCTTGTTGTTGATGTCTCTCTTTACAGGGCATTAATAAGACGGTTATGTAAACGAGAAAGTCTAGATTGTGCTGAAAAGGTTTACAGCCTTATGCAAAGAAAGGGTATATTAGGAGACAGTGTTGTATTTACTAGCCTAGCATATGCTTACTTGAGAGCGGGAAAGTCAAGTGTAGTTTCAGGGATGTTAGATGAAATGTACAAGAGGAGGTTGATGATAACACGCAATATCTACAGATCCTTCAATGCTTCTTATGCCAGTGAAAATGACATCTTACGTCTTTTTTGGGATCATATGGTCGAGAGAGGTCTGATGTCAAAAACTGTTCTGGTTAAGGAAATGCAGCAAACATAAATCAGCAGAGAAGTCACTGTGAGTGTCACTGTAAACTTGATCTTTCCATGCCGCAATGGTTAGTAAAACACAAACTTAAAGGAGGTCCTAATTTTGTTCACGGTTTATCGTGGCATCCAAAACAACTAACAAGAGCACCACTGCAGCCATGGTCTGCTAAGGATGTGTTGCCCAAGTTACGCTCTAAGAGCCAGCCTCTTTGGTCTCTAAGTTGGTACTCTTTGGAGACGTGCATCCTCCTAAGTGTGGCAATTGGACTGCATTTTACATTCATCAGCTCAAGCTTTAGTCTGAATATGAAAAGTATGTGGAATATATTTCTATAAAATCATATATGATTTACAAGGTGACAAATGAATTGGTGATGATTTGGAGGATGCTATATTGTTGATCGACCAAGTAGTTTCAGAATCCATCATCTTGCATGTGAGAATGACAGGTAAACTAGAGCTTATGTTTTGGCATATGTGATTCTCAAGCAATTATACATAGTGCAGCGTTCATTGGTTTATTTAATATCTTTGATAAAACTAGGCAAGTTATATTTCTATTTCTTGTATTGAGTATTGACTTGGACAAAAGAGCAAAAGAATTGGGATATAAAAACTTGATGGAACAGTTACACTACTTTCTTTCTCAAGCACATTTCGATTGTATCTTTCATCCGTTGGTTCATATATACAGTTACATACTTACATAGAACATTTCAAATATTCGTATAATATTTCAGTCCTAGAAGAAAAGGGGTAGGCAAAAATGTTGACAACAACCAAAGTCTCGGTGACTTCATGATCGAGCCTAAAAGGCCTCCAGTGCAGCTGCTAGTGCAAAGATATCATAATCTGAACAACTGCAACCATAACCATGACCATCTTCACAACCACACTCATCCCACTTCTTTGCTCTTCTCTGCCTCCTTTTCTCCATTCCCACTTCTGCTTGGACTCCAACTTTGATGCCTATCTGTAGTTTAGGCAGTTTGACACCTTCAAGAGCATGACCACTAGTACTTCTCGGAACCATTGTGACCCACTTGTCCAATTCCATGTTTGGCGACTCGAGCACTTCTTTCAATGGAATCTCTGCCCTGCCCAGGAGTTGTGATCCCCCAATTCTGCCAAAAACAGGCACGGTGTTTCTCCACCGGAGCTCGAAGACCACGGTTTCTTGCAAGAAGCTGTCTGTTCCATTACACTCCAAGGAGATGGACTCATTCCAAACGTGGTCAGACTTGGTGGAGATTTCTCGAGTGTTTAGCCTAATTCTTCTGTTGCCTCCTGCAGAAAAATAGTATCTAACAAACAGGTTTCCTGTGGTCTTGATGAACTCTATGTTTTTGGCTTGTATGACTCTCAGTTCACAAGTAAGAGAAGAAAGCTGTGATTGAATACCCATTTGTGTGTTTGAGAGAAATTGCAAAGAGATAGAGAGTTGATTGATTGTGTAGTGAAGAGAAGCAATGTGGCTAGTGGCTTATATAGTGGCTGGGTTGGAGGGAAGGTGGCATTTCTTTTTTAGGAAGCTGCTATTATCCATATTAAAAATGTGATAGAGTATATAGTATCACTAAGAAAGATCTGAAATCTTAATACTATAATGTAATATGCTTCGTATTGGGCATTATTTAAGGAATCATGGGAGATTGAGTGGAAGATCATGATGGCTTATTATATATAAGCTCCTTTAGAAGCTTGAAGAGCTGGATTTTCAAAAACGACCCTGCTTGAAAGTTGCAACAGTATATGATAATCAGAAAGTGGAATGTATTATCTATGTATGTTGGTATCCACCGAATCACCCTATGGCTTCTACAGAATCTAGATTATGTGGTCTTGTATTGTTGTTGTTCTGTGGCCATGGGAAAATTAAAGACGTGGAAAAATAAAATATTAAATTTGAAAAGATACACCGATAACTAAAGCTAGAGAAGCATATATCAAATCTTAGAACACAGCTTATACTCTGTTAAGAGCTAAAAAATAGATAAGCAAAACTTATTTAATTTAGAATATACAAAATATATAAATGAGTGACTCATTGTTAATAGACTATTTTCGAGACTTTTTATAATAAAATCTCACATATATTATCACTCAAGATAGTTAGGTGAAGATAAAATCGATGTTATATGATATCACTAGTAGTGGTTGTAGGGATGGACTCCGTTCCAACAATTTGGATTTTCGGTACTAACCGTTGACCAAATCGATGATTTCGATTTTTCATTTTTCAAAACCCAAACACCATTGAAAATTTCATTAATCAATCATATCGGTTCAGTTCGGTTTCGGTTAGGTTCAACCGTATTGACTTTAATAAATTGACCCCTATTTCTAATGAAAATTTGTACTTATTCAAATGTAATTTTACATAATTAGCACTTAACCAAATAAAATTAATAGGGATAAGAGCAACAATTCTGCAATTTGGCTTTCCAATCAAAACTTTCCGTATTGCTTCTGTTGTTGGGGTTTTTAAGTCGTGGCTTGGTTGGCGTTCGTTCGGCTCTTGAAGTTCTCTTAATGGTTCGTGGTGTTTCTTCTCTTCCTCAAGGTATGGATCGCTTTGCATCTCATACATATTTGGTTTCTTGGAAGTCCTCGATCACCTTAGGTTTGCAGAACTTAAAATTGGTTTTATGTGAAAATTGCAAAACTTGTTTTAAACGTTTTCTACTCGATCTCACCTATCCTCGTCGCCCAAGTCGAAATATGCCGTTGTGTTTAACTAGTTGGTATATATGTTTGTTTTGTCTTTGCGTCGTCGCCCTTGATTGTCGTCGTTTTAGGTTTTTGCGGCTTGTTTTGTGTGCCTCCTTCCTTTTCTTTAAAACGTCTTATGCTTGATCGCCCCCGGGCTCGTCGCTTAAGGCGGTCTATATAAACTATTTGTCGTTTCATTTCGTACTTTCATATCTAAAACTCTTGCACTGTTTTTGAGAAAGTTCTCGGTATTGAGCGTCCTATCCTCTATAGGTTCCTCCCTTGTTACTCCTTTCAATCCCTTTAGCTAAACCTTTGTTTTGCTTAAAAATTGTTTAGATTCCTTAGGATTGAGGAGAGTTTGGTTAATCTAGAAAGTTGATAGTTGTTTTCGAGTTGAAGATTTCATACACAACACTCTAATCATTGATAGTCGTGGTTCTTGGATTGGAGGTTCACAGGTGGAGTCAATTGGAGATGTTAGGAAGGTGCACTTGAAGAAGAATTGGAAGCTTGTAAGGTTAGAATAATAGTCAATAGGTTGATAGTGTTTGAGTTTGGAATTGGATTTCCCTTGTATGTGCTTGTCGATTGGCTTTATTCTAGTGTGATTCAAAGGTGGGGTAGCTCCCCTCCGGTTTTCCTCAGAGGTAGAGGTTCGGGTGAATTTTGTGTTGTGTGATTGATGTGATTGTGTCTTGCTTATCCTTTGTCTCTAAATTGTATAAATTGTGTGTGATTCATTCAATAGCTTATAGACGTGGTGTGCTAGATTGATGCACACTTTGGGTTTTGGGATTGTTCATTTGAGTGTTGTTGTTGCATAAACTTATTTGTGTTCAATTGAACATTGCTTGAGTCCTTATTTGTCGGTTAGTGTTTGTACGACTTACCCCTTAAGGGAATTTCAATAGGGATAAGAGCAACAATGATGCAAATTGTAAAATATCTTTTTGATATGGAAGTTATCAAAAAAAAAATATGGAAGTTATCTTTCAAAGAAATTAAAAAAAAAACCGTTTCGATTATAAAAGTATTGTGTATATAAAAGAGTAGCTTAATTATGCCATATAATTATACTATTGAAGATTTTGTGTACAATAAATATTAGGAGTTTAGACTTCCAATTCATGCATATCTCCAATTCTCCATCCTAGTCTCTTGTCATTGCCTTTGAGCAACTTCAACATATATGATCAGTTGATCACATTATCTTAGGGAAAAGAACAAGATTGCCTTAGATTGTGCAAGTTAGATACTCTGCCTACATTATCTTAGAGAAAGGAACAAGACTGCCTTAGATTGTGCTTGTTAGTTAAGTCTGCCATGCAAATAATATTTCCACAGCAAGAGAATGAACTAAGCACCCCAAGATATACTTGAAGTCTCCCAAGTGGGCAAATAAAACCTATGCCACATGTAGTATCGTATTAGATATGACTTTACAATGCAAAAGGCTTCATCAAAGGATAAACTGTATCCCATTGTGTATCCTGGCAGGATATTCCCACTAATGTACTTGGTTAAAAAAAGATAGGTCTGCATAAAGTAGATTTTGAGTTCTTCAGCTTTTGGATTTGTATAATGGGAAGGTTGCAGAGATGAATCAGTTGAAGAGAGATTATGCTTCACACGTAAGATAATTAATGTTATGGTCCTTAATTATGATCTTATCAAGATCCTTGGGTTTATCTTCACATGAGAAAGATCAACGCAGTCTCTGTTACTTTTTTTTTGTTAATCAGTTTCAGTCTCATCCTATCAAGGAACTTTTTCTTTTGTAAATTGAGGATCCATTTTAGTTGTCAACTTTTAAGCCGTAAGTGTAAGGCTAAGTCGACAACAACTTATATGGAAAATAAAATAAAAAAATCTCGTTAAGTCAATAATTAAGATCGATCCTTGTTGGAAATTCGTCTTTTAAAAAACTGAAAATAATTTTATTTACTCTAATATTTATTGTGGAAAAAAACTTAGGTCCGAACTCTCTCTTATTTGCACACATTCGTTAGTTTAGTTCCATGATCTGAACCGTTTATCTTTCAAGTCAACATTTAAAGATCATTTTTGCAAACAAATTTAACGTAAACATAAATCGTTTATATATGCAATTGCATCAAACAAACAGACAATTAGTCATGAGAATATTAACTTTCACCAAAACCATCCATTTGTTTGATACTTTGATATAGTTGAATTAATTAATGATATTCAATCTTGATGTTTTTTTGCAGATATGATCTTTAAAGGTTCATTTAAAAGAGAAACAGTTTAGATCATAGAATTAGATTGTTGTATGTATGCAAATAAGAGATAATTCGGACACACAAGTCTGACCTAAGCTTTTTCCTTTATTGTGGGGGTCATTTCCAGTTTTAATTTTACTATTTTATTTATGGATTTAATTATTTTATATTTTATTATTCTATTAATATTTGACCGTTATATGAATTTTTATGATGAATCATTTTTTTATTTAATATGAATAAGTAACCAAAAGGTCTCCAATTTAATTGATCTTTTTGCAAAGGTGATCTTTATATTATGTTATAATACATGAACGGTTAGATCGTTAATTTTTAAATTGAAAATGTGTTAATTGCAAAAGGGGTGAATATGCAGGTTCATCCGAGAAGTGAACCCAAACATTATCATTTTGGGGTTTGGTACCTTTTTTTATTTATTTATGGAAACTAAGGCTTTTTTTAGAATTTTATTAACTCTTGCCCAAAAAAGGCTTTTGTAGTGATAATTATGGGGACAATTTGCTTCTTTTTTTGTTTTTGGTGTCACTAAATTTCATATGCAAAAGGAAAAAGTTGGTACTCGTTTTTTCCTTTTTGTTTTGGCAGTTATAAGTAATTGAAGTTTTTATAGTAACTCTTGCCAAGAACAGAAAATCTAAAAAAGCTGGTAGGTTTTATGGACTGGTGTAAACATGCACCGTACCTTCGATCTAGGTACCAAATTAAGAACCAAAAATTATCCTATTCCTATGAACAAACCTAGAGATTTTCATTCAAATAATGAAACTCTTCAGTACGCTACACTTGATCCGATGCACTGCTTTCATTTTGTGTTTTGCTATCGGTTACTTGGCTTCTTCTGGTTCTCATCGTCTGGTCCCCCTCCACAATGAGGTACACAATCATAACTGATATTAACGTTGTCCAACACCAACTCCCTCTTTATCCTCCCACGAAAACCTAATAATCAAATATACCAGTAAGACAATAGACGAATTCAGAAGCACCGTTCTTATTTTCCACTTGCGATCCAAGTGTTTCAGTCCACGTATACACTTTTCCACCAAGGTTCAATGTCGACTTCCTCGACCGGTGTAGCACCATCGTCGCCACGTACTCCTTGTGTCCCCAATCCCCATATCGCCTGACGAATGTATGAACCACTTTATGGTCCTGGGGAGGGTCGCATACGATTACTTGGGGATCAACAAATTTGATAAAGCCAACAACCTCCTAACACTTCTCGCAGCGAAAAACATGTCGGTGTTCAACATAGAGAGATACGAATCGAGCGAGAACCAACACGGCATACCCTCCCTACCCTTCATATTTCCACCCTTCCACGACAAGGTGAGGGAAATGGAGAAGCCCCACTTGTTTTCTTTCGTAGGTGGGACGAGAAAGAGCAGGTGGATTCAGAACGAGTGCATAAGGCAATACGGTGAGTCGACTAGTTGCATGCTCTTAAATTGGGGCGGGTCCGGTGGGGGTAGAAAGTGCCTGCAGCCGGGGTCCTGAAGGTTATGTCTCAATCGATTTTTTGCTTACAGCCGCCTGGCGACACGACGAGGCGGTCAACGTTTTACTCGGTGTTCATATATAGACTAGAAGAGGCTGAAGAGCAATGTGAGTAAGCGAATTGAAAAGGAGTTGTTGAAGATTTCGAGCGTCAAGGTTGAGAGCTAGCTAGGTTTGATTCTGAGTTTGACTTGTGCCCACTCGAATGCGTCAAATTTAGGATTCGAGGATGTCGTCGATGTTGCACTTACATCATTGGCCAAGCACGTCAATAAAATAATTATTATTATTTGTTTGAAATAATGGTCAGGCTGTCCTTAATCTTTAATTAATGAAACTGCATTATACACTAAGTTAGTAAAATTATTAAATAATAAAATTATTTAAATGATAGAATATGAGAAGTAATAAAATTATTTAAACCTTTGTGGTTAGTCCGAGTCCGAGTGGTGAGGAGTTTTGGGCCGGTTAGGAATATGTTTAGATTATTTGCCCTTGTTTGATTGATACATGTGCCCTTTATGTGATTCTTTGAGGATTGGTAACATTTTGGGGGTACCACAATAGATCTTAGGTGCCATTAAAAATGGTATCTAATATTATTTGTAACAAAAATTAAAATTGTAACATGGACCACAATAGATCGATATAATACAAAAGAAATAAAGTTTTAAAGTTTTAATGTGCAAGTGTATTTGTGACAAAAATTAAAATTGTAACATGGACCACAATAGATCGATGAAATCGAAAACTTTATGTACTACTTGTAACAAAATTGAAATTTTAAAGTTTTTAAAGTTTTTAATGTTTGCACAAGTACGTAGTACCCAAAATTTTCCATTTTAGCCTCTTTTTTGGGAAAAAGACACCCTCACGCTCATATATTTGTGATAAAAATGGTTTTAGGTACCATAATATATCGATGAAATCGAAAACTTTATGTACTACTTATAACAAAATTGAAACTTTGAGTACTACTTGTGAAAAAAATTGAAGCTCATGTATCAAATATATAATTAAGAAATAGTTCATCTACTATATGTGATAAAAACTGAAAAAGAAAACAAGAAACTAACTAGAGGAGGCTAGGTCTAACCAGACCAGTCATATCATCTAGAACATCTGAGACAACAAATTCAGGCAATATTGTAGGAAGAAGGCATAAACCAGGTTCCGGATCAATGCTCCTCTTTGCTTATGTGTGAGCGAACACATTCTTTTCCCTGTAAACATGAAGAAGAGGGCAGGTTGAGAAAAATTATAGTCGTTATCTTTGTGCTATCACAATTAAGCTTCTTCAATTAATTATATGCATGTGCCTATAGGCTATAGCTTTCAGGTCGTCTCATTTTGTCACATTGATCAAGTTGAGGATTTATTTTATCTTACAGGCCGGTCCACAGACCCTTCTGTTGTTGCTATGATAGGACCAGATCCTAACCCGGCCATCAAACATAGAATTAGAAAATTATTGCTCACACTATTTGAAAAAAATATTAGTAGTTGGCTTAATTAGGTGCTATAACGTCCCCAGAAAGAACCTTCATTGGAGCATGCAGACAAATAATGTAGAATATGCACAAAAGTAAAACCTTCATCTGAGCCGTTTATTAAGACTGAAGACTCAGTATAGAAATATAGAATACCCTGCATTGTTCTTATTCCAGTTTCTTCTTCTTGATGTTTTCCGGTGAGAAAAAACCTCCAACTCTTTTCAGGTGGAGCTCTTCCCTTCTTCTCTTTCTATCAGCTGCTTGCCTGATCCTTTGGTTCCCATCATCCCCTGGTAATCTTATCCAACAACAACAACATGATCCTCCTCGTATTAACCAAACCCAAGACCCCAACAAAACCAAGAACGACGACGTTCTTATTACCTCAACCAAACCACCCTCATTCACAGCTCCAACGTGCCACAAACGAGTGTCTGTCTACGTATACGCATTGCCGGCGCAGTACAATGTTGGACTCCTTAACAACTGCCACAAACTAAGCTTTCGCACCGACATGTGCCCCCACGTGGCAAACTCCGGACTCGGCCAGCCACTTCCGGCAAGCAACACGAGCAGCTGGTTCGCCACCAACCAGTTCGCGGCGGAGATGATCTTCCACGCGCGTCTCCTGAACCACCCATGTCTCACGGACGACCCCGCACGCGCCACTCTCTTCTACGTACCCTACTACGGCGGCCTTCACGCTTCGAGCAAGTTCCGGGAGCGTAATCTAACCGCTCGCGACGAGCTCGACGTCAGCTTGGTCGACTACCTTCGAGCCCAGCCCACGTGGCTGAAGCACAATGGAAAGGACCACTTCATGGCCCTGGGGCGCATCGTACGGGATTTCACGTCCTCGTGGCAAGGAGCCGGCCGCCTCCTCAAACTCCCGGCAGCTCAAAACATGTCGGTGCTGATCATCGAGAGAAACCCATGGCAAGGATCCAACCAACACGGCATACCCTACCCTTCCTATTTCCACCCGTCCACGTGGCAAGAGATGGCCACGTGGCAGAACAAGATGAGAGAAACTCACCGGCCCAACTTGTTCTCCTTCATCGGCGCCAAGAGAAGGAAGGCGGCTATTCGTAACGAGTTCATAAACCAATGCGGTGAGTCAACTCGTTGCATGTTATTAAATTGTGGCGGGAGTTCTGACGAAGCTAGAAAATGCCACGAGCCGAGTGAGGTGTTGAAGGTGATGAGTGAGTCCGTGTTTTGCTTGCAAGCGCCCGGTGACTCGTTCACTCGGCGGTCAACGTTTGACTCGGTGCTGGCGGGTTGCATCCCCGTTTTCTTTTCGCCGCACACGGCGTACACTCAGTACCAGTGGTACTTGCCGGAAAATAGAAGCCAGTATTCAGTGTACATAGCTGAGAGAAGCAAAGCGAGGAAGAGAATTGAGGAGGAGTTGTTGAAGATTCCGAGCAAGAAGGTTAAGATGATGCGAGAGAAGATTATAGATTTGATCCCGAGGCTGACTTACGCGAACCCGAATGCGAGTGATTTTGGGTTTGAGGATGCTGTTGAGGTTGCGCTTGCATCATTGGCCAAACAGGTCAAGAAATTAATAGTTAATTAATTTTGATATTGGAAGGTGCTAACTGGAATTTGCATGTGATTATTAAGGGAAATTTAGACAAACATCCTTGTCATGATGACTATGTGAGCAAGGGTAGGTTGATTTGTTGAAATGGAAAACAATTTTAGTTGAGAACTTGTAGATATTCTACATCAATTTTGTTTTCTTCGGAAGATGCGTGCATTATTTGTTTAGGAGAAATGATAACTTTAATTATAATTTTATTGATAATGTTTTATCTAAAATCCCTTGAACACAGTTACATTGTTTTTTTTTCTTTTTACATGAACGTTGTACATATATATATGATTGTTCTTATTAATTTCTTTTTTTCTTTCTTAAGAGGAAATTATCGAACTTTGAGTCATATAGAGTCATCATGAAAAAGAAAAGTAAGGACAAAATAGTCGCACATATCCAACACAACCTTTCTTGCAAGTTGCAACCACCATTAACATCTCTACAAACTATATATCTACAATGGTTCACCCCTAACAGCCTCAACCAACATCTCTACGCTCAGTGTAGCCTATGTTGATGATGGGTCTCTACCCATAATAGTTTTCCCCTATATCTTCCCAACAACTAGCTAATATATATCCACAACAATGTCAGTCCAAATTTAGCTAGGAATATTGTGCTCTAGTTTGAATGCAGTTAATTTGAATAATTTTTAGGGTTTACTTAGTTTAATGATTTGAAATTTATGGTTGATTTCTTTTGAGTTAATTTGAAACTTTCGTTTAGAGTCCTGGCTGGATTTTGCGGAGGTCAATTAGAGCCTAAACTTGAGAGTTAAAACTTAAACTCTAATTAATAAATACTTACTTAAACAGTTAACCCATGATAACTATATATGTCCGGTCCGCAATATATATATATATGAATTTCATTTCGTTCGAATTTTGAATTTGTTGTGGGAATAATTTAACTAGTCAAACTTTTTTGTTCTTTTTTGGTAGCAAGCTGGCTAGGGAATATGTTGTCAAACTTAATAAAATATGTACATCAAATTTTCCGGTTATTATTGCGCGAATTGAGTAAAATGCACATTCATTAAACAAATTATTGTATTCTACTATATTCTAAAAAAAAAAAATTATTGTATTCTACTATAACAATAAACAGTAGTTATTACGACTTATGACAATCACATAATAATGTAAAGTTTATATAAAACTATGAAATACAAACACAAATGTATGATATGAATATATGATATTGATAGGGTGCATATATATCAAGAGCCTATGGATGCTGCTCATCAAAAACAAGCATCCAACATACAGCAGCAACACAAAGCAGCACAGCATCCCTTCCAGAAGCCATCACCCTTCGACTTGGTTTCCACACGAACATGGTCATTCTGGTCACCAACGACGTCTGATGATTTTGTGGGATAACCAGCAGGTGGTGGAGCTGAATAAGGCGGCTGAGGGTACGCTGCTGCAGAGTTAGTAGTGCTTGAACTCATAGTGACTATGATCGATGACAGAAGCTAGGAACTAATGAGTATAACTTTTCAGGTAAGGTACGTTTGGGATCGATATTGAGTAGATCGATGATAGACGAAGGTGTATTTATATAGAGAGAAAAGCAGGTGATCGAATATTTGGTGGAGTGGTTGTCGTTTCTTAGAAGGAATATCAATAATGGCTTTACGCGGGCGGCTTCACCGCGTGTCGTGGAAACTGGGGAAGAAGAAAGAATAACGAAGACGGCGATGAATACAAGGGCCTGCTATAACTTATTTAATTAGAACGTTCTCATTGCTTTTGGGATATGGGAAGGTATTGGGCTGTTTGCCTAGTTTCTATGCGTTTCTATTGAATGATCTGATTGGGTTGATATTGGCTTCCAGGCCCATATTGAATGCGATACTTGAATTGAATGTGAGCCCTTGCTAGAATTGTCTTTGTGGGCCAAGATTGATTACTATTGTAATTTGTAAATTATTATACATTTTTAGACCACATGATAACATAGAGAATTGCCTCAAACCACATGAACTCTTTGTAATGCACTAAATTATGATTTAGCCATCCACAGCGACAAATACCGAAGAAAAAAAAATCATTTTTTGGATCGATCAATGAACAGCGAGTTGGTAACATCGGGCAAGGTAGAATTGAGTGTCTATAGGAAGTGATTGAGCTTTCAAAGCCATACCTAGCTAGGAAGCTTTAATTTGCCTATTATTGCAAGCTTATATTTTCTTTTTGTTACAAAAATGGTAGGCAAGTGGGCAACCACTCCGGAAAAGAGAGCAACATAATTCGAACGAGAGATCTCCTCTTACAAGGAGAATCTCTGCGCCCCACTTGCATATCTAGCATGCTTCCCCTTATTGCTAAGCTTATATTTTGCTAATCGTTATGATTCCAAGATATAGAGAGATATATATATATTCTTATATATATATATATTCTTATATTTCTCCATCAAAGGCACGTTGTAAAACAACATGTTCCACGACCCAACTCTTTTTCAAAATTATATTATTTTTTCACCGACCTTTAATTCTTTATTTCTCCAAGTTCGGTTTTTGTTTTTGGACTATTATTTCTCCAAGTACTTAGTTGTAACTACTCTGATAACATTATGGACACGTCCACGAATGCATGTGCTTCAGGTTTCAAGTCCTCGCCATTTGTCTTATTGAATTTGGTGAGGTTTATCTTAGTGGTCTAGACAAATTTGAGGCGGGCACACCCTTGCTCAAATTGACGATTAAACAGTACGTACCAGAATTTGCGGTGTCCCCACTTGGCTCTTGTAGACATTGGTTCTTTAATTTCTTCATGAACTTCTCACCAAAACTTCTGACTATCCTTCACCACTTTGCGACCACTAACCCCATCACACAGTTCTAACGTTTCTTTTGCTTTCTTCTTTATGAAATAGCACCAGAGAAAGCCACCCTTCTCCAATCTTCAAGTCGATCTCTCTCACTCACTCACTGTTTCTTGCTTCTTCTCCTTAATGGTTTCAAGAAAGCAAACATCTCCTAATTCTCCATGGGAGGAGAAAGAGGAGAAATTGCTCTACTACTCCAAAAACAAAGAAGCCCATTTCTTGATGACCATCCTTGGCAATCCCCACCTTAGGTTTGGTGCCTTCGTCTTTGTCTTTCTGTCTGCTTGGCTTCTTCTGCTCCTCTTTTGGTTCCCTCCCAAAATTGCCACATCATCCACACCGACAACCACAAACAATGTCGCCGATTTACTTCTTGTCCAAGACCAACAAAACCAAAAATCACCGTTGAAGCTGCCCACCTGCGAAGACCCGAGCGTGTCGGTCTATGTGTACCCTTTGCCGGCCAAGTTCAATGTTGGACTACTTGACCGCTGCGAAACCCTAAACGTCTACACCAACATGTGTCCCCACGTGGCCAACTGCGGACTTGGGCAGCCCAAATCCAACATGGGCTCGGCCGTGTCCTGGTTCGCCACTCACCAGTTCATCGCCGAGATGATTTTTCACGCGCGCGTGGAGAACCACCCCTGCCGGACGCACGACCCCGCACGCGCCACTCTCTTCTACGTCCCATTCTACGGCGGCCTCTACGCTTCCAGCAAGTTCCGCGAGGCCAACATAACGGCTCGGGACGAACTCGCCTTGGGATTGGTGAAGCACATTCAGTCACAGCCCACGTGGCAGAAACGCAACGGCAAGGACCACTTTATCGCCCTGGGGAGGACCGCGTGGGACTTCATGAGAACATCGGACGGTCCCGATTTTGGCGCAAACACCCTTCTCAACCTCCCCGCCGTTAAAAACATGTCGGTGCTGACCGTAGAGAGACAACCTTGGCAAGGCGCAAACCAATTCGGCATACCCTACCCTTCCTACTTCCACCCCTCCACGTGGCAGGAGATGCTGACGTGGCAAAACAGGATGCGCCAAACCAACCGACCCCACCTGTTCTCCTTCATCGGCGGACCCAGGAAGGGGTTGGAGAAGGCGGCCATCCGGAACGAGTTCATAAGGCAATGCGGCGAGTCGACTCGGTGCTTCCTCATGAAATGTGAGGCTAATGGTGCTAGTAAGTGCCACGAGCCGAGCGAGGTGCTGAAGGTGATGACGGAGTCGGTTTTTTGTTTGCAGGCTGCCGGCGACTCGTACACGCGGCGGTCAACTTTCGACTCGGTGCTGGCCGGTTGCATACCGGTGTTCTTTTCGCCGCACACGGCGTACACGCAGTACAAGTGGTTTTTACCGGCGGAGGTAAGTACGTATTCTGTTTACATTGACGAGAAGAGCGACGCGAGTAGGAGGATAGAAGACGAGTTGTTGAAGATTCCCAAGGAGAAGGTTGAGAAGATGAGGGAGAAGGTTATTGCGATGATCCCGAGTTTGACATACGCGCACCCCAATGCGAGTGGGATTGGGTTTAAGGACGCTGTTGACGTTGCGCTTGCATCATTGGCTAATCATGTCACTAATTAGTTATATGATTATTAACTAATGACATAATTTATATGTGTGTTATGGGAGCCAGCTTTCGTTGAAGGTGAAGGTTTCAATTGTTTAAAGCCTTGCCGACAGTTCAAACCTTTTTTTCTGGGTGCATTTTCTTTTATCTTCTTATTGTAAAGTATGATATTATTTCATTAATTAGAGAAATACCTAGCTTGTGCATTGTAGTGTTTCTTGAGCTCTTCTAAAAGCTTCTGATAAAGTTATTTGGGAGAAGAATATAGATAACCTGGTTGTCATTGATCATTCCATTTAGGAATTTTGTTTCTTTTCCAACTTGAGGAATTTTTATGTGCTATGTAGCATCTAATTTTGATTCAAAATTCCGGACTATTCACTTCTACGTCATCCTAAAATTGTATAATTTAATTGATTCCTATTGGAAAGATTCTTTGTGAAGACTGTGTTACTTGACGTACACTTGCATTTGTCCAACTATTGGCTACTTGGACACTTGTATTTGTCCAACTAACGGCATGACACGTTTATTTACATGGAATAAGAACAAGAATGAAGGAATCGGTTCTAATCTATGAGTTTAGAACATTTGGACCCTTTAATTATGATTCATTGGTACTAGTAAACAATATAAATCAGAATCTTATACCTTCCTATTCCAATTCCATATATTTAGTTAACATCTTAATGTGAATGATTTATTCTCATACCCATTTTTTATTTTATCTGATTCAAGTTGTTTTTGATTCATGAATTCTGCGTGCCATGAGTGTTAGGATGGTGGCTGATAACGCTATTTATGTAGGATGATACTTGCCATTGGCTGTGGCCAATAACAAAGTGTCATGTGTTTGACTAGTCTGACAATTATTGAGCTAACCAATTAAGTACAATTAATCCACAAACAAATGAATTTTACCGGGACCATTTTTATTAACAAATAAACAAGAATTATACAACGATGAGGACAATCAGCGTACTGTCCAAAATATGGAAGTATGCAAGTAAAATAGAAATACAAAAGAAGTTAATTAAGAATCATGAATGCCCAGGTGGATGTTGATCTATGGATCATCAAAAACAAGCATCCAACATGCAGCAGCAACACAAAGCAGCACAGCATCCCTTCCAAAACCCATCACCCTTGGTCTTGGTTTCTACCGGAACACGTTGGTCACCGGCATCAGACCTCGTGGGATAACCAGCTGGTGCCGGAGCCGGTGCAGTCGAATAAGGTATGGGAGGGTATGCTGGAGCGGCAGATTTAGTACTTGAACTCATCTTTGGAGCACGTACAAGAATAACGATCGAAGATGGAAGAAATTAGTAATGAGAAGGATGAGAGATACTTGGGAGGTTTGTGATATTGGATTGAAGAGATCTGAGGAATTTATAGAGAGATGGGAATTAATGGAGTGGTTGTTTTCTTACGTCGTAAGGTATATCGTGTGGCTGCTTTTACGCGGGAAAGGATTAGCAAGAGCGCGTACTTAATTGTCTTTGATTGGAAGATGCGCATGAAATTCCTGAAAAAAGAGGGCTTCTAGAAATATTCTTGAAAGTGATCGAAGATGGTAGACTTGGAACCAAAAAGTGTTCAATTTTCAATGTGGAATAGTTGGAATTCCAACATTTCATCCCCCCAAATAGATTAATGGGAGATTCCTTCTACAATAGTCATCTATCTTTTTCGCAGGGACAAAGTGCATGTGAAGTTACTAGCGTTGCCAGTAATAACATTGACAATTTACCATGACATTCTTGCTATGAGCAGTAATATTTTTGAAGCAGATAGCGGATACCACACGAACAAAATTACAATTACCATTCAAATTTTGAAGAATAGTAGTTCAAAGTCCACAAAACCCCGAAGGTTTAAATACATAACACAAACCTTCAAATAGTAGTTCAAAGTCCACAACTTTCAAAGTCCACAACTCTCTTCAATCATTCAGACTCACTTGACCAAAAAAAATCACTCAAACTCAACCTGCACACTTTCTTAATTCAACTGTACTCTCAACACTTAAAAATCTTGTTCTTTTTCTACAGTTGAAATTTTACAAGTAAAAATTCAAATAAAGACCGAAACCAACATATAATTAAATCTTTCATACAATTGACCAAAATAGTTCCCATTTTCGACATTTTCATTGACTGGAGCAAGAAAATTACTGTTGAATCTCAGTTGAAATCACTTGAATCAAAAGCTTCATCCATGGTTATGTGCATTCTGCATCCAAATTCACGGTTCATCTTCCACAAGCTGCACATTGTATTCATTCTTTAGGTCTGTAACAAATCAAGGTTCCAATGTTTTATGTTTAGATGTTCAATGATGATCTAAATATGCCCGCATTAGAATATGTTTAGGTTGGAACATTTGCACATGTTTAACTACTAAAGCATAAGAAGGAAAAGACAAAAGGTTGACAAAAGAGAATAATATGAGAGACATGATAGGAATAAAGATCATGTAGCAGCGAGGCCTGAATTAAACAACTCACTAACATCATGAAAACTACATGACTGCAAAGAGAATTCTTCCACCAGCATAAAATACTAGAGCAACAGCCTAAAATGTTTAAGCTTGCTGAATCAATCGCCTGATATACAGAGAAAAATGTTCTTCAAAAAAAATTTACACAGAAAAATATGACCAGGTGGCCAGATTTCAATTTATTCTAAGTCAAACCTACTATTCTACATGCATACTGAAGTGTTAACATGCAAGAACTCTTAATCTAAAATCGTATCTAATTATGCATGGTACTGCCACAAGGCTTATATTATGATTGAAAGAGGATTAAGTGGTAGTTCAGATATAAAGTTGCTGTTTATGGGCATAAATAGTTAATTCAGATTGTGATATGACAAACTTGGGACTCCCCTTTGACTTATTGGACAGTAGAAATATTCAAGACATTGGATGAATTACTGCAGCGTTGCATCATTTACATGATAGTTATACTGCCATCAGATAAAATGGAGCCAACATAACACAAAATGAAGATGATCAACTATCTAGTAGACTAGTAGTAAGTTGTTTTAGTGACTCTGAAGTAATAAAAATATCAATTATTGAGTCAGAACTCAGACTAAAACTCTATGCAAGTTCCCTTTCAATATGTAGTTATGTACACCAAGTCATATACAAGGGATTTGTCCTTTATCTTATTAGAAAGCACTGTTATATGATCAAAGAATACAGAAACTGAAAGAGTGCGAAAAAGTAGTTTTGTAGTTACTATCGAAATTGAAAGAGTATGGCAATCAATCTATACATCAATAGTATACGTCTTAGTATCAATTTATTGTTCGTATGCCTTTAGTGTCGATGTTCAAATTTGTATCTCTTTTTAAAATACAATGAGAGAACTAATTCTGAAATTAACAAAACCCCATCAGACAATGTTTTAAGCACTTTCTATAATGCGCCTCAAATTGAAAGCAATAGTGGTTCAATAAAAAACATAAGGTAACGGAGGAGTTATTTAAAATATGTCTGTTATTTTTTAAATCTAAGAAGTATTGCATGTTTTAAACAGTACCTTTAACTGAAGATTTATCGTATTTATCTTTCCTGTCGTCCTCATTCTTCCATTCACTATCAACCTCCTCTTCGTCGTCGTCATCATTCCCCATTGCATCTCTTCCATCATTTCCTATATCGCTCTCACTTGCTGTCTCCCATTCAGAATCATCACTCTCTTGGCCATATATGTCCCCAGCATCACCCTCACAATGAACACCCCCATGTTTGATAGCTGCCTCTCTAAATAACCAAGCTGCACGCATCTGCTTCTTAACCAGCCTCTCAGCATAGTCAGGAACCTTATTTTGCCTCAACGAGAGATCAGGATCATTTGACTGAGAACACTCATTTATGAACAGAATGGCATCTAACAAACTCTCTTTTGAAAACCCAAGCATGTCGTAAGCCTGAGCTCTTCTCCAGAGACTTTTGGCATGACGGTTCAGTGGGTTGTGAAGACAAAGTGCACGTGTAGCATCACTAATGGCCGCCAAGGGCTGTTGCAACAGAAGATAACACTGAGCTCGATTACTGTAAAGAACAACTCTCTCCTTTCTGGATCGCATTGGACACAATGCTAATGCTTCTGAGTACTTTGATGCAGCTCCGGATATATTTCCTGATGAGAATAGGGAATTTCCTTCAAGTTTGACCACAAGTGCTGCTGCTTGTTTAATATGGAGATCCTCTTTTGGCATATTCTTTTCCCATTTCAATCTCTTTCTGGAATTCAACAGTTCCTCAATCATTTCTTTCGTTCTATTGCTGAAAGAGTTACGTCCGGTCCCCTGTGACTGGATACATTCCTGAAGAACATTAACAATGGAATCTCCAAGCTTCTTGTGATCACCCAGAGTTGTAATGTCCGCAAGGTCAACAAGCGCAGGTGCAGCCTTATCAATCACCTATGTCATGGTGTCAAGAAAGATAATTAAGGACATACCAGGGAAAACAGCACGTTCATATAGTTAGAAACTAGGAGAAACAGCAGTGTATGCTCTATACAGGAGCAGATGCAAAGAAATAGTGTGGAAGATACCTTATGACATGTGCTAGGGTCTTGAAGCAACCAGAGAAGACAATCAATAGCCATATATTGCCAATCATCTGACGACCGAGCAATATTACATAATGCTTCAATAATCCCAGGACAGCTAGCAACAGGTCCTCTACCCAGCTTTTGATGACAAATTGTTCTTAATAAACCAATACCAGCCGGTGAGTTTTCATTAACAAGCCCACCCCACATGCCAGGTAGCTTCGTTAAGAATTCAGACTTGCATATGGTAGGAAGAAACTCTGGTTTAAAGGCAAAGCAGTTAATGAGCTGGAGAGACCAGCATTGCAACTGACTAGCCCATTCTTCTGCCTTTCTGGACTCCATTTCAACACCTCCCATGCCACGGGTGAGCAGATCACAGTGATAGCTTAACCTTCGGTCAACATACTGGTAAAAATGTGAATAAACAATTTCAAGTGAGCTTAGTCCTAGTTGAATGGAAAGCTCAAGAATCTCGCCATGACTTGCTACAGCAGGAAAAGTGCTGGCATAGGTAGCCAAGTGGCCTAAAGCTCGAACAGCGACTCTCTGTTCAACCCAAGTTAATCTTCCTCTCAAAAGTTCAACCAAGGGAGGGATTACCCCGGCATGCACAGAACTTTCTGCAAATTCTTCCATGTTCATAGTGTATGAACCAATAATATGAGCTGCATAATAAGGAATGTATATATTCTGGTCATGAGAAAGCCAGCGACGATTCTTTAGACCCTTCAATATCAGTGAAGCCATACAATCAAAGATGCCAAGCTCAATGAACTCAGGGTCATTCGGATGTGCCATGGCAGTGTTCCAAAGGCCACTGATAGGAAGAACCTGACCATCGTCATCCTGTGTAGGAAGATCTCTAAAGAACTTCAGGATACTTGCTCTTCGCTTACTTGGATTCCCTTCCTTCATGACACAAAAGAAGCATCCTGGGTATGGACAGTCAGAAGACGGTTTATCCATGTCCAGATTGCAAGTTAATACAAAGCAGGGGGGATCAACTCTTCATTTCTCAGCTGAATCAAATAACTGCATCAACGCATCACATCATTAGCATGTTAGCATAGCATAAAAAAATGGTAAACATAATCCCAAAAGACCCAAAAGATTACTACAGGCTGCAAAGGAGAGGTTTACGCTTCACTTGTATTTTCATCAAGCAAAAATCAAGGATTCTGAATAAAAATTAACTAGACGTGGCTTTCACTAAAATAAGGATAAATATTACGTGTGTCCTTTATATCCCTAGCCAAAGAATATCTATGCTCAATAATACAAATCATAATGGTAGTGAAACAAAGAAGCCTCCTCCTACTTAACTTCCTTTCTTTTTATTTCCATCATTCTAAAAATTGTTCTCCCCAGGACGTCTGATATTTATAAAAGTATTCCAAAGTCATGCATTTTTGTTCTTTCCAACAGCAAAACAAACTACCACAACTGTGTGCCACAAGTGCTGACAAAATTATTCCGTCCCTTTTCCTCCCAACTCAAATTCTAAAATGCCTCACAAAATTTCTAGAGTAATCATAAAGCTGTCTATGCAAAGAAATATCAAAACTAGCAGCATGGATAACAACTTTGCCTCATCTCATTCCGATGCCACACTCCTCTATTTCAACTATCATCCATCATAAACCATTCAACTCCCACAATGTCATTAACTAACAATATTCATAGTCTTCTTTTCTTTTTCGGTTAAAGATAACCCTACTAGACCCTAAACCTAAACAGTAATCTTAGTCTAGCCTAAAAAACAAGAAGCCAACAAAAACGGATGCCACAAACAGTCACTTTTTCGTAATGAGCAATGACCATCAATTTTCACTATACCTTGTCCACTTTTCTTGAATATAACATACAGACTCACTCCTAATCCCACTTAATCTAAAAACCCCCTAGACACTTAGGCCTCTTAGGCCTCTCTCGAAATTAATAATCAAAGATGCTTCTAAACCCTTTATTTGTGGCACTTCAAAAGTCCAATACTTTCTACTTCATTAAAGTTTGGATTTTTATCAACACCCAGTTCAGAATGGCCATTCCAGCATAAGCATTCAGCCAAGGCACAATATTTTCCCCCATAATTTTTTTTTTGGTGCACTGGGGGCATATTTTCCCCCATAATTTGATCTGAAACAAAGAATAAAAGACAATTTCAGCTAATTAAGTGAGATCCAAACTCTAAGAATTTCCCCAATCACTCGCAGAAAACAACATTTGGCAGCAAACGAAAATAAGAGGAGAGAGACTTAGATAGGTACCTGGAAAAAAACACACTGTTCTGTAGAAATGAATTCACACAATGAAGGCCCAGAAGTAATAATCGAGCCAAAATGAAAAATGCTTTCTGGGTTTCCCAAAAGCTGATTCCTTTTGCTATGTTCTGCTTCACGTCAAGAAGAGAAGAAGAGAGAGAGAGAGAGAGCGCGAGTGTGTTTTCTCAGTGTGTCGAAGCTGGGAGATGAAAACGACTGTGTTTTAAGGATTTTGATACTGACAGGAGGAGAAGAACTTGTAATGAAAATTTGGCGCTGCTTGTAAGTTCTAACTATTCAATGCAAATTCAACCAAATAATTTTAATTGCCAAAATTAGATTAAGACATTAAGTTGACATTTCATTTTCTGGTGGAGTGCTGGTCCCATTTCCTTCCACGACTGTCTGAGTACTTGCGTCTTGCTCTTTTGTTTGAATCGGAGAACTTGAATTTTCTGTCGGATTTCATTAATGTCAATTTAATTTTATCGATTTTGTTCTAAACTTCTAATTGTTTTTCCTTCTTTGCTGAACAAGGCTTAATTTTGAAAAAAAAACTACTAAAATGGGGTCATCAAAGTAAGTAATATACAAGCTTGGAAGAATAGTTATGTAATTGTTTGAAAGAATAGTTATGTAATTGTTACACAATGCCAGCCAAATTGGTTGTGGCAAATCTTCAAAGATGATTAATCAATCATTACATAATATTATTCATAAGTATGAAACTTCTTGATTAGATTAGATTTGCACAAATCTGTCTATCATGATTTTTTCGCACCAATCTGTCTGCCATGATCTTTAGAAAGATTAGATTCACTTCATCTCCCATAATTTTTTTCAGCGACAATGGAAGGAATATGCGAAAAGTAAATGATGAGCAAGTCACTCTTGTCTTTATGACAATTAAATTGTTTATCATACTTCTTTTCACACGTACTGCTCTACGTTCCTGAGTCTTCCGCGAAAATGGGAAACAATAGTTTTCTTGTCACTTAGAATCTTGATTTATTAAACCACAACATCGATCTTTGGATTCAAAAGATCACTCCAGATCTTTTTCCAAGAATTGCTACTTTTTATTATCATTCACCTGCTCTAGTGGACATATCTTTTAGTTTTTTTTTTTAAAATGATGAATCACATTGGTTCATTTGTTAAAAGGTTTCAGCAAAGGCTATTCATTTGCTGAAATTATGTCATGATTAAACCACTTTGCAATTGTATGGATTAATAAAAAAGCCTCATGTTTGAAACATAGACTTTGTTTATTATTTTAAAGAATGCGAAGCAATTATCTGGGAAACCCCTTAGTCTTATATTGGTTCATTTTGTATTATGAATACATCTTTTCCTTCTTTCGCACAGTAATAAGAAAAGAAAGTCAATATCAATTAATATCAAAGTAGACTCAATTTAGCATATAGTTCTTTAGTTCTTAGTGGCCACTATTGAACTTTTTCTTTTCTTCTTCTTTCGTTGTCGGCAAAGGAAAATTCAATGGTGAAGTGAAATTTTCTTGGGTCCTTCTTTATTAAGTTGATCTTTGAGATCTGTGCCAATCACTTAGAGTGATTCGTCTTTGAGAAATTGTTTCTTCTCTGGTTTCTTTTAAGGTACAGGAAGAAGAGTAGAGACATGAAAGATAGATCGAGCATCAAAGAACTATTTATGCCCCTCTTGGGTTTGGACAAGTGGTATGGGTCACGGAAATTAGCCCACTGGTTGCGGGCCTAAAGAGATCCGATCCGATGCTAAAATATTTTGGGCTCAAATAGTAATATTTCTTTAGGGTCTTGACATAAAGAGTCATTACTAAAGTAATTTCACATGTTTGGCAATTAGAGCACAAAGTTGACAAAAATTGCAGACTCTGAAACAAAGACATTGTAAATAGATTCAACAATGAGGATGGTGTGATCATCCTGCCCAACACTCCCTGCTATGCTGCTCAAGTTTTTTTTGAAGACCTTGGGGAAACCTTACGAACCAGAAAGGTTGCTTGTAAGCAATCTGGCTAGTTGCCCTGTTGTGTTTTTTTTTGGGTCTTTTAGACCCCCATGTAACCAAAAAAAAGACATTGTAAATAGATAGAACTCATAGCCGATTGCTTTATGTGACGAAGACACAACCACCCTTTGATGTAACAAGAGGGTTTGAATTACCTAAAAAAAAGTAGTTACATTAAAAAGCTTGAGTTGGCACAACCCAAAGTAAGGGAGGGACATAAGACCTAACCTCAAATACAGATACCATGAGCTTAAAAACCTCAAACTCTAACTAATCAATCGCCTACTTCCACAATCTACATATGACGAATAATCTCAAGAGTTTCAATAACACCTCAAAGACAACTACTAGAAAAACAAACACCCTCGAAAACACCATGTCCCAAACGTACTAGTCCATATGACAATAAAAGTAAACCAAAGATAAACTAATTTGTCCCCGGAAATTACACCACCACCAAAATAGTGCAACTTGACCCACCTCTAACTCTTAAGAGTAGGGACTCGCTGAACTTAATCACAAACCATTAATAACCAAAAATAAAACCATAATGAAAACTAATAAGGAGCCGCCACAGGCCCAATCCCTTCCCCAAGACACCAACACGAAGCCCCCCGAACACCACCTCCACCAGACTGGCATGAAAAATAGCAAAGCCACCCACACCACGCCTGATCTGCACCTTGAACAATCCAAACCATCTCATTCTATCTTCAAATCTCCACCACCGTAAACCTAGAAACCCCTGCCAAAGGCTCGAGGCCAGACCCATCAAACCACCACCCACTAACCAATTAACCAATGATGCATCCTCAAATCGCCACAAAAAACCCGAACCGCCAACCACAAACCACCCACCCTGCCCATCACACCCCCGAATCAAACCCCGTGCAGAAGAGTTGCAATCTCGCCATCCAACCGGCCAAAGAGAAATCAGAAACATTGTCGTCACCGCCACCCTGGAAAAACGAATGAAACAAAGTTTTGGTTAGGCACCTGGAGTGTGTTCCTCAAACCCCTTAGTATAAAAATCACCTTTGGTCCCTGAACTTTGACTCATTCGACACTTTCGTCCCTGAACTTTGAAATATATCACTTTCGTCCGTGACCAAAGTTTTCATCGAATAAACCTTCGATTCCGGCCAATTCGAACGACAACACATACTGGGCTTTGAAGCCCTCCTTGAGGCGAGTTCAACGCCACCAACCCCGCCTCAAACCGTCGCCGGACGGTGGAGAATTTTGCGATTAAAGTTTTGGTCATCACCGACTTTCGGGCTAAATTCGAGCCATTTTAGGCCGAATCAAGATTAGCTCCAGTTATAAAAGTTACTCCTCTTATCCGTGCGAACGTTTTGGTATAGGTTTTGCACCATTTTTTCCGTTTAGGGACGAAAGTGATATATTTCAAAGTTCATGGACGAAAGTGTCGAACGAGTCAAAGTTGAGAAATTAAAAATGTATTTTGCCCAAACTTTAAATTAGTCTGGAATGTAGAAACAAATTAGCATAAACAAAACTCAAAATAACAGTATTGGGCCCAAGAAGTCGTCTAGCTCAATCTAACCCTACACGAAGCAAACCTAAGCATGATGTTCAACTCAATTAGGCCCAGATGAGCCAACCAAGCAAGCTTGACCAGAACCACTAATTGTAGTTTAGTCGTACATATTAGCACTTGCGTCGGAGCCACAAACACCCGTTGCAGTTTGTTCCTCACCATAGTGCACATTACGAGCCGAAACCATTGTTAAAACGAAGGCCGAATGCAAGTAATCTGCCCAACATGCTAAGGATAAATGTTGGGTTGGGCACCATACAAAAGCTCACACCCACTCCATCATGGAACATGTAAATTTGAAGACCTCAAGACCACATATACATATGCAGATAGTACCATAAGCCTATGGGTGGGTTGAGTTGCGGGGGTGTTTGTTTTTGAGTGTGGTAAAAGAGGAGGTGTTTGACTAAAGTGTGGGTTTGTAAAATGCAATATGGATATGTTGAAATTAAAATTTTTACTTTATTTTGTTTTTTTGTTTGATATGTATTTCTTATCATTTATAGTTAAATTATTTTTTCAATACACAAAATTATTTTTGAACAAATAATTTTCACCGGCTTGGCTATGATTTATATTGAACATTTGAGGACTCCAAATTAAAGATAAGTACTCTCTCCCCCTGATTTGATGGCAAAATAATTATGGGAAACTATTTTTAACTCGAATAGTTTTATGATTTTTAAGTTAGAAAATTGAAAGAAAGTTTTAGATAAAAATAATATGGGGGTTGTGTCTCCTCAGAATTTTGTCTATACTCACTTCAAAAACTCGTTGGTTTGTGTGTAAAATATTATTTATTACTCGATTGGAATATAATCGATTTCTACGAGCTTTATTACTCGAAAATATCGATTTCGATCTTTTAAAATTTTCAACATTTACAAAGAAAGGGTTTTTTGAGTAACCTTTATTTTGTCTTGTTTTTTTATCACTAAACCTTATTTTTTTTTCCTTGTTTTGGGTTTTGTTTTATATCAAACTAAACCTCGGTTTTTTTTACCCTCTTTCCCCTCTCTTTCCCCTTTTTTTTCCTTTCCCCTCTTTTCTTGCTCCTCTTTCCTTTATCTCTCACCCTTTTTTTTTTCCGTTTCTACTTTTGGTTTAGAAAGGGGTTTTTGTTTGTGTAATAAAAAAACTAACCTTTTGGCTCGGCTCGTCGGGTTTTCGGGTTTTTCCTTAGCTTAATTTAGTCTGGTTTTCTGTGTGTTTCCCCCCTTTGGGTCCTTTGTCACTCAAATTCTCGTAACCCCTTTGTCTTCTCTTTGTGCTTTTATTTGATCTTGTTTTTTTATTACCTACTTTCAAAATTCTTCTTTTCATTTTGAGAGGGAGTCTCAAAAATAATTTGGGTTTGAAAAATATCTTTGGGGAATGTTTGTTTGGGTTGGGTGTTGGATTAAATTTTTGTTATTGATGTATGAAGATTTTGGTTTAGTTGCATGTTTAGTTCGGGGATTGTTTTACATTTACTGTGGTTTGCAATTTCTTGGTTCATATTCTTTTTTGAGTGGTTTATCTGGTGTTTCTCTTGTTGTTGGATTGGTTTGTTTTGTGGATTTTTCAAGAGTCCTATCTTTTCTCTTTGTGTTTGTGGTGCCTTTGGGCTCGTATTTTTGTATTCTTGGTTCTTTTTTATCAATCTTTTTGTTTCCCGGTTAGGGGGATTTACTTTTTAGGAGTTCCGTGGGAGGATTTTCGTTTTATTAAACTTGTTCTTATATTTTGTTTATTTTTATGATGAGTATTGGGATATGTTTATGTCTCAAAGTTATAGTGTTTTCTTTGTCTTTATAAGTTAGAGTTAAGAGAATTATATTTGTTGTTGTGGTGGCCATATGACAGTCCTATATTGAAGTATGGTGTTTCTACATTAGTGGTTTCGGGGTTTATTATTTGTTTGTAATTTGCAGGTACCAATACTGGGAAGATTTGGTTGTGTGTGCCACCTGTTATTATCTTTAGTCTGTGTTGGAGAAATTCTCCATTACATTTTTATCCTTAAATTTTCAATTTTTCTACGATTAAAAAATATGTCATTTTGTTTCAATTAGTTTGTTAATATAATTGTTTAGTTACAAAAGTTTTGGATAAGTGTCAATATATAATTAAAGTTGTGAAATATTGATTTTTAAGTTCAAAAATTGATATCTTTAGTTTAAAGTTCTAGTACATTTTATTTTTGTGGAAAATATTGATGAAAAAAAAATTAAAATAGTTTGTTAAAAATTGAAAGTGAGGGAGAAGGAGTTTATAATGAAGTAACACATTGTCTATTCTGAATTCGTTCGTTTATGTGTTGTTGGCTAACAATGTTAGTATCCTTGGAATTCATTTTTATGCTTTTCGTAACTACTAAGTATGGTATTTAAAATTTGAAATTCTGAAGTATCTTGGAATTCATTTTCTTGTTGGATGATGGTTTTGTCTATGATTTATGAAAAATGGGTTTGGAAGATGGATATTTGAATGTTTGATGTTTTTCTCTTGTATTCCAGTTATTGTTTTTCTCGTTCTGATTTTTGTCTTTTTTATAGCCTTAGTGTACTATTCTTTGTTGTTGATTTGGGTCTTTGGTTCTCCTTGATTTGGTCTCCTTTGGTTAGAAATTGTTCATGGTTACAGATCAGCTTCAAACTCCTCTTGAACTATATAGCCTTACAACAAGTTCTTGAATACCCTACCCTTGGTTGGAATTTTGTTAAAATGAATTTTAGAAAAAAAGGTTTGTTATTTTTGGTGTTCTGAATTTTCTGACCAGATTTTACTGAAAACTTACTAAACGTGAGAATTGAAAATAGTTTTTCTTGATGATTGTAAAACTAATGAATCATTACAACTGAATCACTTGAAAGTTTTTTAGAATTAGTTATGTATTTTACAAGTTAATTTTGTTAAATAATTTTGAAAAATTATGACTATTGTTATGAGTTAAGGATTGGTTAAGTTTTTTGAAACATATTATTTGTCAGATGAAAGAGATAAGTTGGTTGCAATCTTGATGAGGTTTATTAAGTTGTAAACTTTTTCATTTTATAATATAATGTTTTGATGGGTTTTTTTCTCTATATTCTTGAGATAATAAATTAGTTATTTGGTGACATCTATAAAAGGATGGTGGGGAATTAGAGATGTATTGAAGGGTACTTAAAAATCTATGAAGTGATTGATAGAAAGTATAATGTTGGGGTTAGAATAAAAGAGTATGTGTTGGGAAAATAGTTGAATTTGTCTAGGGTTTTTGTGTGTAGGAAATCTGTAAGTAGTCAAGGATGTATGGTTGTTTAGTTTGTGTTGATTATATTTTGTGGCCTATCAATTTCTAGTTTTCTTTGTGTACATCTATTACAAATGAATAATAAAATAGTCTTGATTTTTGGTTTGTTGAGAAATATAGATTTGATTTGCTAGAATTGTTCGATGGAGTTATGGATTCTGCTATATAAAAGGTGTGGGGTATATTAATATATAGAAAATTAGATTCATCAATAGAGTAGACTTTAAACAGAAAAATGATCAGTTCTATAAAAAATTGATGTGTCATAAACCAATAGACAACAAATGTTATGGAAAGAATCGATGCATTAGTGGAATGAAATTATAAAAAAATGTTATAAACCATGGAATGGTTAAAAGTTAAAACGATATAATGTATAATTATTTCGTTGTAGCTACATTTTAAACATTGTAATATCAAGTTTTGACAATATTTAAATGTCCAAATAATGATTTTGAGCTCTTATTCATGGTTTGGCATAACTAAACATGTAAATAGTTGTTAGACAACGGTTGAAAAGATGTAAATTTTTCGGATCTTTAACATCACCACTAACAATCGGTAGATTTTTAACATCGTGGAGATGTATATGAGATAATTCTAGTAGTGATATTACCACATTTGATATGGGCTTAAAATTAAGTTAAATTAGAAGCTATAATTTTTTAAAAAAAAAAAGATCATCTTCTTCCTCTGCTCTCTTCGGTTTTCTCTCCCGGATATCTTCTTTTGCTAGTGTTTCCTCTCTCTCCCCGATATCTTTTCTTGTCTCTCGATTCTCTCTCCCGAATCATCTTCCTCTGTTTGCTCTCTCTCCCCAACATTTCTTCCTCTCAATTGGCCCATATAAATTTGGTTGAAAATCTCTCCTCTAATCCTTTCATAACCACATAGATTATCATATTTATAATAATTCATCATACATAATTGTACACCAGAAATTATCATCTCTTTGATACGATTATCCTTTTACCCTCCTTGTTTTGTTTATTTCTTCTCTAAATCCATTTGATGTACTGAGGAAATGGGAGAGTAAGAACAATTTCAGGGTGATGTAATGGACATTTGTCATTATGTTAATAGTGTGAGGGATAAAGGTATTCGGAAGTTTTATTAATTGTTGGAAAATAAGGAAAATTGGAAGCAACTCTCAAAACTAGGGTTGATTAAGAATTTTTATTTAAAATTGGGGTGTGTAAAAAAAGCCTATCTCTAGTGACGTTGAAAACGGCCGAACTCAAGTAAACTAACCGGAGTTTAGTATCCACTAATTGGGATTTGTTTCGAACGAAGCCAAATGGCGAGGGGATACACCCAGAACAATGCTCAGATCAGATCACCAATTCTATTTGTGTGTTCATATCACCGTTCACCATTGCTCTCAAACACACCAAAACAATGTTTTTTTGTTGTGTCTTCACTACCCTTTGCATAGATTTAGTTTTGTTTTTTTGGACATGTATTTTTCATGGCTAATTACATTTCGATGTCTTATGTACGTTTAGGGATCGATTTTAGTGGCATTTACAATATATTGTTTCTTCTGCACGTCTAATATTAGGACAATTAATTGACCGTTAACTTATAATATAGCGTCAATGAACACAGAATTGAAGTCAAAGTGATAAAAACAGTTTTTAGAGTTCACAACCAAAACTGATTTCTATCTTCTGCTCACGCAAACACATTGCACACACTCCAGTGCTGTAGGGTTGGCATTAATTTTGCTTAATGTATGTCATAGGATATATATTTTATCGGCTAAATTGACGATCAAATTAACTGATCGACAGAGGTGGAGCTAAGAGTATTCTTACCTAGCTAGCTCCAACCTGGTAATTTTTTTCCAGCAAACCATAAAATCCTATATAGGAAGACTTGGATTTACCAGCAAACCATTGGTTATAGACGTATAGTTCTGGAATAACTCATCAAGACATGAATAGTTTTCACATATTATGGTGTAACTTGATTTCCAAAGGATCGTCTAGTTTCTCACTTTAGCCATTTCAGATCGAGTATGTGAAGGAGAGCTTTGCTTGGAGGCTAGCTAGAGGAAACACCTACTCATAATGTTGTTATTATTTGGGTGGGGCACAACTAACTGTAGCATTACTCCCATAAATGGAAAGCAATTAACGAAAACGAATGAGCCAAATCCAAAGGTTGGTGATGGATCGAGAAGAGAGACTGCAGCAAAAATGTCGGCTGCACATCAAGGCCACCGACACCGGCTTCAATTACAGTCGGTGCCCTACGCAATGGACATTAATAACCTCATCTTAGCTTTTTGTTTCTTTTTACGTACCTCTTAGCATTGAAAATTGTACCAATTAAAAAAAAAATCTATGATGCCTCCCGAACATAACACATGTTCGGGAACTGTAAACCACATGATGACCATATTCTCCACCTTGCCCTTACCAATTGCAAGCAAGGCTCATCCTGGGTATTGCTACCCCGAGCACTACGTACAGTTGCACCCGTCGGGGAGGAAATATACTCCGCCGTCAACATCAAGAAAATCAGGTGGGTGAAGATTCAAAAGTTTTGATCAATTGGATCACTGGTCATTTTTCAATCCTTTAAAGGCTCTCAAGTTTGTCATCAACTTTAATTACGCACATCTCTTGAAGTTGTGTTAGTTATTTTCTTATAGAAAAAAAAATAACAAATTTGCATTTGGTTTTTTAATTTTCTTTAGAATGCATCTTATGTGATTTATTTTTTTTACTCTCATTCGATTTTCACTAGTATTTCCATTGTAATGTATTTCAAATTTTCAATCTCAATTTCATAACAAACAAAAACATAATTATAATAAAAAGAGAACCTTATTATTAAAATGGTAGACATGAATTCCACTTGCATATAGTCTACTTCATATATATGTTCATAACACCATGTGGTTGCACTTTGCTTAGTTGCTTGCCCAAATGGTATTATAATAACTTACATCCCCACTTAGAATAAATTCTTCCTACTTTAAAAGGGCTAAAATTACAAAAATAAGGACCAACAATAAAAACAAATTTATTATTTTTTGCTTTTGTATATCAAGAATTTGAGCGGGTACTATTTGGACCGACTGATTAAATTCACCAAAAATTTAACCCCCCTTGAAAACGAAACCGAACGCCACCTTAGCTCTTCTTGCCTTCTTCACCGCCCTCTTCCAAGTACGACTTCTTCCTCCTCTCCGCCGTCGCAAACAGACAAATCACAAGGAAACACGTGGCGTAAATCCCGTGCACCTTCCAATTCGTCTTGGGCGGCTGCCGGAGCACAGCTCTGTGAAACACCGACATATAGTAATGCAGCCCAACAGCGAGGCCCACAAAAGTCTGGGCCAGGCCCAACATTTTCGAGCCCAGCCCGGAGTCGGTGGAGAAGACCAGGATCAAGTACATGAGCAGCAGAAGCAGATAGAGTACGTAGCCGAGAGTCTGCAGCACCTGGAGGCAAACGTAGGTGGACTGCGAAGTAGAGTAGAAAAACTTGAGAGGCTCGAGCCCAGTGACCAAGGAAGAGAGGCAGAGGATTGTGAAGTAGATGGAGAGGTAGACTTGGATGAAGATCAAGAGCTTTTGGAGGAGAGAAGTAGGCTTTGATTCGATTGAAGAGGAGAGAGACTAAGAGCAATGGGATTAGTAGAAATGCGCAAGAGACGATCGAGGCAATGGTGGGTGCGTATTTGTTTCCGACGAGTGGTTTGAACCTGGTGGTCATTTGCTTGTTGGCTTTAGTGAGGTAGATTTTCGATGTGGTTGAGATTCTCTCCAGGTCTGGAATTAGAGTCTGCTGGAATTGGCCGGGTAAGTCGGTGAAGTCCGAGACGAAATCGGAGTCGTCTTCCTGTTCAATCCAGCTGGGTTGGATTTGTTTCTTGGTGGGTTTTTGTGTTTTCTCTGTTTTCTGGGTGGGTTTCTTGTCCACTAGGTTTTGGGGTGGTTTTGTGGTGGTGGGCTTGGTGGTTTTGTTCTTTGGTGAGCTTAGCTTGGCTAGATCTGAGGTTTTCTTGGAGGTGAGTGAGCTGGGTTTGGTGGAGTTTGAGGGTTTGGATGTGGAATTGAGCTTCTTGAGGCCAATCTTGATGGTGGGTGGTGATGATGACTTGGTTGAATTGGTGGTGGATTTGATGAGCTTGGTTTGGTTCTTGGAGGATAAATTGGGCTTGAGCAGCTTGGTCTGGTTTTTAGAGGAGAGGCTGGGTTTGATGAGCTTGGTTTGGTTTTTGGGGGATTGGGTAGTTGAGGTGGTGGAGGTTTTGGTCTTGATCTTTTTAGGCTGGACTTGTTCTTCATATCATCATCATCTAACTCTAACATTTTCCTTGATCCAAAGAACTTTGATGAGCTCTGAATTTGAGGCACTTTCTCTTCTTCTTCGGAGGCACAAAGGAGAAGACCGGAAGAAAAGAGGAACATAACAAGAGAAATGAGCAAAAGTACCTTTCTGAAGTACATGAGTGGAGCCATTTTTCTGAAATCTAGTTCTTGAAAGATCTTGGGTTGGATTTGGGATCCAGAATTATATATACAGAGAGAGAGAGAGAGAGAGAGAGAGAGAGAGAGATGGAAGCAAGTATGGGAATTATATATAGGCCATAGCTAAGTGAGAAGAGGGGAGTGAAGTAGGGAAGACTTTAATGCAAGAGAGAGGCAAAGACATGAGAATGTGAGATCAGTCACATGGTGAAAGTCCAAGTAATAGAGGAGGAGGAAGACTGTGGAGCTCTCTCAGCTGTCTCTAACGACGCGGGTTTACCGGTCCCTCTTTGCTTGCTCTGCTTCCCTGTCTGTCTGTCTAGTTGAGAGTGATTAATTAGTTATATAATTAGGCAGTATTCCATTGCTTAATGGACTTGATGATGTATTCCATAGCTTAATTGATCCTGAAATTCTGTCTTGTCATTAAACTGTGTTCAGACCATGACTTCCAAGGTCAATAACTACAATCAAATTGGTCTTTTTTATGTGAATATATTCGTTCGTGGTCCTTGAAAGTTAATGAAGGTTATCACTCACTTTTCTAAAAGGCTCCCCTGGGCCCCCCTGCCCCCCCCCTGTGGATATGGGGGGAGAGCCCCCCCTCCCCTTTTCTTTGCCTGTCGGGTGGTCGGGTTGCCGGGGCCGCCTTCGCTGTCTCTCTCCATCTCTCTCTCTTTCTCTCCCTCCCCCCTCCCTCCCCTCCCCACCTCTCCCTCCTCTCTCTCTATCTATCATTTCACTCTCTAACTCATTTCCAAATCTTTTACAAATTAAATTTTATTTTTCTACTCTTACCCCTCTAACTAATATTTAAACAAAAAAATATAAATATTTTTTAATTTTTATTTTTATTTATTTTTAAATTTTAATAATTAATATATTTATTTAAATATTTTATAATTAATAAAATTTTTCCCGGTTTGGGTTTGGTTGGGGGGGGTGGGGGGGGTGGGGGGGGGCGGGGGGGGGGTTGTGTTGTCACTTATCAGAACTCATTAATGATCCTAATCTTTTTTTATGGTTAAGGATTTAAGACCTAATATCCTAATTTTAAGAAAATTGTTTGTTGAGTCTTACAAGGATTATCGAATGACAACTTATGAGTGAAAATAACATTGTTTTCTTTGTGGAGATAAAATGATAATGTGAATGAAATTAAGGCTTTTGAGTGTACAATATCAATATTTCAATTCTAATATTTGATTGAAGATTAGAATAACAATTATCATTTCATTCCATTTTTGAATCACTCTTGATTATGGAGTTCGGAGCTTAAGGTCTATGATTTAGGGTTTGAACTCAGGCTTAAGCATTGGATTCAACTTCCAAAACTTAGGTTACATGGTTAGAGATACGAAGTTGGGAGTTCAAGGTTTCAACTTGTGCACGAAGTACGAACTATAAGGTCTAGAATTTGATGTTGATCTACAGGTTAGGATTCGAGGCACAAGGTCGTGTGATTTGGCTCGAATGTGGCATATGGTAAAACTTTATCAATTAGTACGATGTGTGATATTGTAGCTTGGGGCCTCATATAAATTTAGGTCTAAGATGGATCCCTCAAATTTAAAAATTATTAAATATATTCGAATTAGAGACAAATCATATATAAGATAAGCACTCTCTTGTCTAATTTGAGATCTATTTTGTTAGCATGGAGTTAGGAGAATAACAATGCTAATTTTCAAATTATGGAATGGAAATTTCATATCTATGTCATTCCATTCCACCGATATTTATCTAGTCAAGACTCAAGTGTACCAAAAATCACCTAATTGCCAAGTGTCTGTTCAAATATAGTGTAACATCAAGAAGATAGATTCAATCTACCCTCCATATCTCTTAATCATGATTTATGACCTAATCTCTTAATTATGATTTATGACCTAATCTCTTAATTATGATTTATGACCTAATCTCTTAATTATGATTTATGACCTAATCGGTAACAAGTCATCGATCCTCTCATAACAAATAATTAGTTCTGCTAGCTAGCACTATTACAATTATTTTTGCATATTGATATGTAAATTAATTAAAAAGATAGCCATCATAGAACTTGACTTAAATCCAGTAGTTCCAAAACCCTAAAACCCACACAATAGCCATTTGACTCCCTGTGCTTCCACTCCCTGTCTCCATAGCCAGGATCTGGTAAGACCATTAGTTGAAATAGTTGACTTATGTGCTCTCCAGATTCAGAGGGCTCTGATTCTTGGTTTCCATTCTATTAGTTTATTAACCTTAATACTTTCCCATCTGGTAAGTCATGAGAAACTAATTAATCTCTGTCTTGTAGGGTCCTTGACACGTGTGTCCCCGCCGGTGGCCACGTTGTGATCAATGGGAGCAAGGGGACCCAAATGTGAGAATCCTAAGGAATGAGTTAATTCTGCTCTTCCTTCAATGGTGATAGATTATCCCAATTGATGATACACCAGTGAGTGATTGAAAATCTCAGATAAGGGAGTGGCTTAAAATGCTTAATTACCCTACCCTTAAGGGGACCCAGAAAACAAGGGCTGCTGCCCTCCAATTTGCTGCCAATCAAGATTTTTATTTTCTTGTGTGGTGAATCGTGCATATATCCTGTTATTCAGAGCCCATCAATCATTGCAACTGTGAAGAACTGTCAAAAGTTTGTGTAATGCATGTACCTTAAATTCCAGAGTTTGAGTTGTCTCCTGGAGGTGAATAGCCCACTTAACTGCATTTCAGTTTTCAAGAAAGTTTCAGTCTATCATGGCTTAAAAGCCTAAAAGGGTAAGTAGTTCCAGTTATTAATAGATTCCCAAATTAATTTAGGGCAGATAGAGAGGGAGATGATACTTCTTTATTGATGCAAGTCATTCAAGTTTACACTCGCACCATTTTCAACTTGGACAAATTCCTCTGCCTACCCACCTAGAATGTAATTTTGATGGCTTCATAATTTTGTTTTTATGCAAGTAACAACCCACCTACCTTGAACAAGATCAATTAAGGGTAATACTCTAGAGTCAAGATTATACCAAAAGGATGGAGATTAGAGTCAAAAGTGAAACTTTCTGATTGAGCTTCCATATCTGGCTCTTTGTAGGTCTTACATTTCAAGGCCATGACAGCTACAGATCAATCTCATCAAACTAGCACTCTACTGGAAGCTTTAGAGGGAACCTTCATTTGTTGGATGCACATGCAGTAATGTGAAAAGAGATTCAGAAAGCAACCAATTACAATAATGAAGGCCACCACTTTTTTCATCTTTTTCATGGAAGTCATATACATGGATCCAATATGTCCCTCTTTTTAAAAATGGGTCATATGGTTGTGATAACAGAAGGCAAATATTTATGAAAAGTAAAGTAACTTTATTAACGGAACTTATGAGATGATCATTTTAGGAAGGAAAAAAATGATTAGAAAAATTTTATGGGGTGAGAGAGGCTCGAACTCTCGACCTCAGGATAACTCACTCTTTAAGCTATGAGACCTACGCGCTAGCCAACTGCGCCACCACCCCATTGATGATAATGATCGTAAACATTTATATGTGTAATAGCTTTATTTTCACTAAGCTATTGCCACTCAGCATGCAATAGAGGTAAGCATACATTTGAATTGCCAAGGCTGAAATCTCAGTACAAAGGGTGATTCCCCTTCCACTACTCTAGTGAGCTTTCACCATTAAAATTCTTCATTTACCATTTTTATTCTTAACCGTCTAACTTATATCAATACTTACATTTTAAAAAAAATGTATTTACAAAGTTTGTATTGAAATATTAATATTATATTTGACGTTTATCCTACGTCGAGAAAAATCTCGAAAAAAATTATGTTATCTATTAACCCTTTAATATATAAAAGACACAAAAAATTCAAACACAATGGTGTAAGCAATAGAGGAAAATCATATTTAAGAGCTCCTAGCTATAATGGTAATATTGGTCTGGGTGATGATTCTTATCGTAGTTATAGTAGAAGCAGAAGATACTCTATCTCGTTCTCTTTCTCCTTCACTCACTTTTGAGCTTATTAAACCAACAATTGATGAAGAACCCAAACAAAAATTTGATGGACATTATTCTTATATTTATATATACTCATTACCTTAAAAAGCATATTAAAAATGTTAAATATATGTATCGATGAGGTTTTGAAAAGGTGTCTACATTATAAAATAAGCAAAGACTTCGTGACATGTATGGAGTTTCATGCATGTAGCAGATTGTGTTGAAAAACAAATGTAACGTGTTCGAATAGCAGCACCTTCATACCGAGCCGGGTTTAAGGTTTCGGATTGTGCAATATGAATCATACCTTTGGAGGTCCATGCACCACAACAACGTATATATGGAGCTGGTTCTTCACCATATATAGGAGCGATCAATGGTTGGAAGATGAAGCCTGTTCTGCTCTTTATCAATAGCACGGGATTGTAGACGCTTGGCTTTCACAGCTGAGCTAAGAGCAAATGCCTTAGGGTTTTGCTTCTTGTCGATTCTGGAGGTTTCATGCTTTTTCTTATCGGACTTAGGACCTGACTGTCTTGACTCTTGACATATGACACTTGTGTGGCTGCTCCTTGCTTCCACTATCCATGATCGCTGGCTAACAGAGGCACATAAGGAAATCAATGAACTAACGATTGTGTTCAGTTCAAGCGTGGATTGCGCCTAGTATATGTCATAGCGATGAACAACCACTGCAAGTGGCCTAGTGGATCAGCTTCCAGGTTGGGAACCCCCCTACCCGAGTTCGATTCACGAAGCCATCAAAGTGGCCAGACACTATGCTGCAATGCATAGTTGGAGCATTTCACATGCGCCGCAGGGATTAGTCCTTGGGCCTAAGAAGCCTTTGAGATACCTTGACTTTGGTCATAAAATGTCATAGCGATGAACCATGTTAGCGATCCTAATCCCTACGTTATATACTAAGGGTACTTTAGGTAAATACAGAAACTTTATTACCCTTGGGCCAGAAAGAATTTTTTAAAAATAAAATTATCTTGTGCATTTAGTGAGATTATTAATTTATCGAATATTCATTTATAGAGGTTTTATTGTAAATACGTGATGACTCATGACTCTATCTCCTATGACTGAGTATGTTGTCATTGGGTTCCATCTACAGCAGAGGTAATGGAGATCGATGTGGATCATTCATATTCACTAGAGCCATTCCTTTGTTCGGTATCTCTTTTGCAAGACATGCTGAGATCTTTACAATCTTTTTCGGAGGATATATAATTATATAGCTAAACCAATTGTATTCAATATCTACAATGAATAGATTTTTAGACAAATTGTTAGGAAAAATACAAATCGATGACCTTCAAGATCAAGAAAGTTAATAAACAAATGAGAGCCACTGCAAAACCAATTGGAACGTACGTATCGGGGTAACGAATGAATGAACAACACTATTTAAGATATGTATCAAAGGGATGTATGCTAATTAAATTACATTATGATCTGAAAAAATGTTGTTAATATTGATCAATCTTCAAGCGCTAGCGAGGGTGTACTTCAGTGATTAATGCAGCCTCATCATTTTCGGGTACTTTGACAGAGACAGAGTTGCTCTTGGACGCTGTTACTCCTGACCTACTTTCCCATCCCAAAGAAATGTCCGATCCGACGCTACTATGCATAAAAAATGCTGGTTCTGAGGGTACTGGGAGAGTGAGAGAGTAGCTATTCAACATGAGAATAACTGAAGCCATGGTTGGTCTATCAGCTATGTTTTCTTGCACACATAACAATCCAATGTGAATGCATCTCATCATTTCAGTCCTTGAACCACTCGTCAATGTGGGATCTGTTATATTTGAAGGTGTCCCTTCCCTCCAGCTTTTCCATGCCTGCATTGATTTGTGCATTATATATAAGCATATAAAATCAGAGATGAAATTGGATTTTTTGGCACCAAAACTAAGTATGTTTTCGCTTACAAAGCTGAGAAGATCCTCCACACTCTCTCCATGACGGAAACAACTATTTTTCTGTCCGCTTACTATCTCCAAAATCAAGACACCAAAACTATAGACATCAGATTTAACAGAAAAATGTCCATGCATTGCATACTCAGGAGCCATATATCCACTGCATTTGAACAAGAATATATAGAAGGTCAGCTTCAACTAAAATGGATCAAAATGTTAATAAAAAAACTATTGATATATAAGTTCTGTAGCTAGCTGGTCAAGTACTTACTAGGTCCCCACAATTCGACTAGTATTGCCTTGTGTTTCATCAAGCACAAACAACCTTGCCATGCCAAAATCTGAAATTTTGGAGTTCATTTCCGCGTCTATTAAGATGTTACTAGCTTTGAGATCGCGATGAATAATCCTAAGGCGAGAATCTTCATGAAGGTAAAGCATCCCACGAGCAATGCCTACTATGATTTTGTAACGCTTATCCCAATCCAATTGTGCGCGCTTAGTTGGATCTATATGCATATTCATACAAAAACAAGATTCGATCTGTTATAATGTTTGTTGCATGTGTCACACAAATGGAATTCTATGTTAGATTTTCGAAGTTATAGAAAATTGCAGCTAGATTTTGGTCATACCAAATATGATGTGATCAAGACTTGCGTTTGGGACAAACTCATAGACAAGAAGCCTTTCGTTTCTTTCCAAGCAGAAACCCAGAAGTCTAACTAAGTTTCGGTGTTGAAGCCTAGCCACTAGCAAGACCTCATTTTTGAATTCTAAATCTCCTTGTCCAGAATTCATAGAGAGCCTTTTCACTGCTATCTCTTCTCCATTAGAAAGCCTACCCTGAAAAAATATGAGAACAAAATAGACAAAAAAAAAAAAGAATAATGGGTTACATTCAAGGAATACATAGGAAAGTTTTCCCTTTATCAGAAAAATATATGAAAGTTAACTGCTGCAATTATGGTTAATTTGGCACATAATTGATACTATTGATCATATAAATATATATTCTGATGTATCCTTACCCTGTAAACAGAACCAAAACCGCCCTGTCCTAGTTTATTTGCTTCAGAAAAGTCGTCTGTGGCAACTCTAATGGTGTCAAAGTCGAATTGCAAGGATTCTGCACTACTAATTTCATCTGCATCTTCGGCACCTGAGCAGATCAACAAAAATTTAACAAGTTCATTGTCTAAAATTAAGGAGTTGTAACAAAATTAGATCATGAATGCTTATTACAGTAACAGGCTTGCCCAAATCAAGTGGAATATATATAAATGAATATAAATGTCACTAGAGTTCATTTTGTTTAATAAGTACCTGGAAGTTTACTTTGATCAAGTTTTTTCTTTGTCTTCTTCACTCTTAAACAAATACATATGCATACAATTAGTACCAGAGAAACGGTGATTGACACAACAATAATGATGACCTTGTTACTCTTCTTCGATCCTGCAAAACTCAGAAATAATTTTTGTAAACATCCTGGTTATATAAAATTAGGCTACCATGATTATCAAATTAATTAAGTAATGAGTTGTTATCATATATATAATTAAGTTTCAGAACCGAAAAAGTTATGCAGGTAGCTTAAAATAACAAATTACAACATATAGATTATGAGAGCTCTATATATATGGATCGATCTAAGCATTTAATCTGAAAAAACCATCATCGCATGCACAAATGCAACATATATACTTATGTACCTTGTGAAGTACTTGTGGTATTGGTTGATGGTGAAGATGGCGATATTGGTGGCGACGATGGCAGTGGTGGCACGTTTTCAGGGTCGTAGAAGCGAGAAGACTCATACCTAAGGTTACAACTTTGCTTAACAACTCTGCCACCATCCTTCCCATCACAGCAATTTGGGATCTCGCCCATAGCACCGACCAAGCAATCACTGCAATCTTGCTCGGACAAGTCTGGCGTGCACTGCGCGAGTGCATATATTGTATTGAAATTTGAAGTTGTGTTTCCTACTGCAAATTTACGAAGTGAACCACCTGCTGCAGCTTCGCTAGTCAATGTTCGAAATAGATTGCTGAGATCTTGAAAGAACCCTGCCAATTGTGACGACGATACGTTTTGTAGACTCCATAAATAGAAAGAAACGGAATCCTGCTTGATGCCATAGAGGGATTGGTTCGAGTAGCGTAACATACAATTGTCATAAAAGCCAAAAGGTTGTTTTTGATTAGGACAAAGCTTGGTGAGCTCATGGATCGAGTCATTGAGGCAGCTACTGCAAGCATCACCCACAACATCTCCTCTACAAAGTCCGGTTGCAAAGACTTGGTTTGATGAGTTTTCGGCGTAGGATGAACTGTAAAAGCCATAGCCGTTGCCATTGGTGGAGACGAGCAGGGAGGAGAGAAGGGTGTTGAGGTTTGTTTGATAGGTACTATTGGTGGTGTAGTTACCCTTGTCGTTGAAACAGGAATAGGATCGAAAATCTGGCTGAGCAAGGGATATAGTGATCATAAGTAACAGAATATGAGAAGAGAAGAACAGACTTCTTAATAAGGAAGCCATTGCCATTTTCCCTATATGGTGTGAATGTGTGATTGTGTTTCTGAAATTAAAATCTCATTTTTATGCAAAATTGCAAAGCAATAAAGCATGAATGTACAATATTGGCGGGTCGTTAATAATTAAGGAAGCATGCATTGATATTTGATAATGTACAATATTGGCGGGTCGCTGGAATATTTTAGTGAAAAGTCAAAACCATCGTCATCGTATAATTTCTTATTTATTTGGTTAAATCCGTGCACAAGGGAAGCCGAAAAATTAGGGACTATTTTATATTACCCTCATATGTATCCTATTTTGCACATTAAGTCGATTTTTTGGCTTAGCAACTTTCGGTGTCAATTTTTTTGAGACAATTCTTCGAATATTTTTTCTCAAAATTTTTAAAAATAGAAACAAAACCTATAAAGTTACGCGATAGACTGAATATAAATTGGAATGAGAACGATTGCTTTCGTTGACAACCCTGTCGATCAATTTCTCTAGATAAGTGTATGGATCGGTGACTAAGATGAGCATTGGAAGCCGCTGGAATGTGTCAAATATTTGACATTTTACTTGGTCTGTCTAGACAAATTAATAAAAAAACAAGAAAAACCTTCATTCCTAGCTTCCTGCCTCCTGCATGTTAAAATGATTCTTTGACCAGCGAAATGTCCCACTGTTTTCATCAAAATGTTGATAGAGACGGGACTAGATAATGGTGAGGACTAATTGAACATTTTGGAAGAGAAAGCTAAATATATTTCTCTTAAACCATTGATTGAAATGGTAGTGTTTTGTGGTCAGGTAAGAATTCCATCAAAGAAAATAGTTCCTGCTATGCCGTGCCCAAAAGTCAAAAGTAAAGGAAACTTCTACAAGAAAAGAAAAGGAAAGGAAAACTTGTTCAAGCTGCCACGTTATTCTCACAACATCCAACTGTTAGAAACTAAAAAGCCCAAGAGTTTAAATTTCACATAAACACAGCAGATCCGGTCTCTGTTCGTCTCATCCATTCTTTCTCTGCAACAAACGACAACCATTCTCTTCTTTTTTCCGGTACAAACACCAACCATCTCTTCATGAACACAAATAAATTTTTTATTTTTTATTTATTTCTTTTTCATCTGTAGCTTAATCTTTAAAGATTTTGATTATTGAGAAAAACAAGATTTTCTTATGAGAAGCTTTTCAAAAGAAATTTAATCAAGGGAAATGGACTTTGAATCTCTGAATTTTCATCGGGAAAGTTTAAGGCTGGATCTGAGAGCAAAGGGAAAGGGCACCATTATTTCATTAATCTCATATTTGAATCTATGGTGGTATGTCGGAAAAGACCAACGTGTTTGGTTTATTTGTTTTTGGCAAAAAGAAACAGAGGGGGAGAAGGGATCTGGAGCAAATTTGGGGAAGATGAATATGGTGATTCTTTGCTGGCGTCTGGGTATTGTTTCAGAGAGAGAAAGAGAGAAAGGAGGAGATGTGCTTTTTTATTTCTAACCGTTGGATGGTGTGAGAATGACGTGGCAGCTTGGCAGTAAAAGCCAAGCAGATCCTAGCATGTCATTTTATAGCAGAGGATTCCATTCCTAAGAAATTAAGGACTCATTGACTACTTCAAGTTTAACTGTTGAAGCAGTATTATGATATTTTAAATATTAATGTACAACTCGTCAAAAATTGAACTTAGAAGTCTTCAATTGGTATTTAGTGAAAACTCTCTGGTTATTATTATGATTTATTTTAGCATGACAGAAAAAAAGACGCTGCATATTAAAACAAGTAAACCTTTATTTTCTAGCCACCATGCATATTAAAATGTTTCTTTGACCAGCGAAGTTTTACGGAGTTTTAATCAAAATGTTGATGGAGAAGGGACTACGTAACAGTGAGGTTTTTTAGGACTAAATCAACGTTTTGGAAGAAAAGAAAACGAAGAATAAACCATTTATATGTTGAAAGTCCTCAACTACGAGAGTTATGGTCAACTGCATTTGTGACTTTTTTTTGGGGTGTTTGTTTTTTTGGGGTTGGGGGGGGAGTTTGGGGGGGGGGGGGCCTGTGTGTTTTGTTTTTGGGGGGTTGTTTGTGGGGGTTTTTTTTCCCCTCAAAAAATTTGTGGGGGGTGCTTCTCCTCCGGGCCCTGGCTTTCTTTTTTTTTGTTTTGGTTGGGGGGGCGGGGGGGCCCCCGCCCCCTCTTTTTTTTTTGGGGGGGGGTGGCCCCCTTCTTTTTTTTGTTTGGGGTTGGGTCGGGGGGGGGGGGGGGGGGGCTTGCCGCTGCTCCGGGGGGGGGGGGGGGTTTGTGGGGGGTTTTTGGGGGGGGTTTTGTTGTTTTTTTTTTTTTTTTTTTTTTTTTTTTTCTTTGTTCGCGGGGGGGGGGGGGGGGGGGGGTTGGGTTGGTGGTGGGGTGGGGGGGGGGGGGGGGGGGGTGGGTGGGTTGGGGTTGGGTGTTGTTTCTCCTTTTTTTTTTTTTTTTTCCTTCTCTCCTTTTTTTTCCTTGGTTGCTGGGGGGGGGGGGGTTTTGTGGTTGGTTCTGGTTTTCCTTTTTTTTTTTTCGTTTTTTTTTTGTTTTTTGTGAAGGAAAGAGGGTTTTTTTTTTTTTGTTTTTTTTTTTTTTTTCTTTTTTGGGTGGGGCGGGGGGTTTTTTTTGGTTTTTTTTTTTTTTTTTTTTTGTTTTGTTGGGTTGGGTTTTTTTTTTTTTTTTTTTGGTTGGTTTTTTTTTTTTTTGGTTTTTGGGTGGTGTTGTGTTTTTTTTTGTTTTTTTTTTTTTTTTTTTTTTTTTTTTGGGGGTGTTTCTTTTTTTTTTTTTTTTTTTTTTTTTTTTTTTTTTTTGGGGGGGGGGGAAATGGTAGTGTGTTTTTTTGTTGACCAAAAAAGAAAAAAGAAATGGGTGTTTTTGGTCAGGTAAGCTAGAATTCATCAACCAAAATACTTCCTGCTGTGGACCGACTTATTTTTCTTTGCCAAACGTTCTTGGACCTCCTCTCTGCTCTTAAAAGGAAAGGAAACTTATTCAATTTAGGTAAAATGTACATATGAAAAAAATGTACGATTTAGGTAATACTTAATGTTGACACACCTCTTGATTCTGAAAATGGTAAACATGGCTCTGGTGCGGAAGTAATCAATAGGGATATATATGAGCTTGGCCCTAGCCTCTTGCTGAATCATCCTTGATCCATCTGGTGGTTTATGGGCGCATGTGGAGAGTATGCATGGCATGGAAGAAATTAAGTGATTAATGGCTGTATTTCTCCTAATGCTAACTGAGGTTCCCTATGACTATGTTGTCACGTTACATTATGCATTTCTACAAGCAAATAGGAAAGAGCTAGGAACAAATTAAGGTGGAGAGGCAAAGTCATTGGTTCAACCTGTAGGAACAAATTGATGACCTACGGTAAGTGTCCAATTGCTTTAATTAGATGGTCAGTGTTGTATTGCCTTCATGATCAAGAAAAGTTAATAAACAAATGAGAGCCACTGCAAAACAGAAATTGAATAAACAGACTAGTAGCCGACTTTGCACTCTTCTTTGATTATGTTTATACCGAAAGGCTTATTTAGAACGTATCGAGATACTGAATGAATGAACCACACTATTTAAGAATATGTATCAAAGGGATGTATACTAATTAAATTACATATATTAAGATCTAAAAAATGCTTCTCATATCGATCAATCTTCAAGCGCTAGCGAGGATATACTTCAGTGATTAATGCAGCCTCATCATTTGCCGTTACTTCGACAGAGACAAAGTTGCTCTGGGACGATCCCAAAGAAAGGTCCGATCTGACGCTACTATGCATAAAAAATGCTGGTTCTGAGGGTACTGGGAGAGTGAGAGAGTAGCTATTCAACATGACAATAACTGAAGCCATGGTTGGTCTATCAGCTATGTTTTCTTGCACACATAACAATCCAATGTGAATGCATCTCATCATTTCAGTACTTGAACCACTCGTCAATGTGGGATCTATTAGATTTGAAGGTGTCCCTTCCCTCCAGTTTTTCCATGCCTGCATTGATTTGTGCATTATATGTAAGCATATAAAGTCAGATATGAAATTTTATTTCCCTTGACCAGAACATATATATATATATATGCATTTCCTTTTACTTACATAGCTTGGAAGATTCTCTATATTCTCTCCATGATGGAAGCTACTATTTTTCTGTCCGTTTATTATCTCCAAAATCAACACACCAAAACTATAGACATCAGACTTGACAGAAAAATGTCCATTCATCACATATTCGGGAGCCATATATCCGCTGCATTTGAACAATAAGAAGGTCAGCTTTTAACTAAAATGGATCAAAATGTTTAAAACTATTGACATTATAAGCTCGCGCGATCTGTATCCTGGTCAAGTACTTACTAGGTCCCAACAATTCTACTAGTACTGCCTTGTGTTTCATCAACCTCAAACAACCTTGCCATGCCAAAATCTGAAATTTTGGAGTTCATTTTCGCGTCTATTAAGATGTTACTAGCTTTGAGATCGCGATGAATAATCCTAAGGCGAGAATCTTCATGAAGGTAAAGCATCCCTCGAGCAATGCCTACTATGATTTTGTAACGCTTATCCCAATTCAATTGTGCGCGCTTGATTGTATCTACATGTATAGTCAGACAAAAAGAAGATTCTACCTGTTATTAATGTTTGTTGCATGTGTCACACAAATGGAATTCTATAGTAGATTTTCAAAGTTAAAGAAAAATGCAGACATCGGTCATACCAAATATGATGTGGTCAAGACTTGCGTTAGGCACAAACTCATATACAAGTAGCCTTTCGTGTCCTTCCAAGCAGAAACCGAGAAGTTTAACTAAATTTCGGTGTTGAAGTCCAGCCACTAGCAAGACCTCATTTTTGAATTCTAAATCTCCTTGTCCAGAATTTATAGATAGCCTTTTCACTGCTATCTCTACTCCATTAGAAAGCTTACCCTGGAAAATTTGAGTACAAAAATAAACAAAAGCATAATAATGATCAGTTACATTCAAGGAATACATAAGATAGTTAACTTATGGTTAATTTGTCTTATAATTGATATTTTTGCTCATATTAATATAATGATGTATCCGTACCCTGTAAACAGAACCAAAACCTCCCTGTCCAAGTTTATTTGCTTCAGAAAAATCATCTGTAGCAACTCTAATGGTGCCAAAGTCGAATTGTAAGGATTCTGCTCTTCCAATAGCATCTGAATCTTCAAGACCTGAGGAGCGATTCAACAAAAATTAAACAAATTAATTTTTGTCTAACATATATATACAATTAAACCTGAAATTCTCAATGCCTAATTATTACATTAATAGGCCTCCCCAAATCAAGTGGAATATAAATGTCACTAGTGTTCATTTTGTTTGATCAGTACCTGCAAGTTTACTTTGATCAAGTTTTTTCTTTGCCTTCCTCACTCTTAAGAAAATGCAGATGCATAAACTTAGTACCAGAGAAACGGTGATTGTCACAACAATAATGATGACAGTCCGTGACTTCTTCGGTCCTGCAAAAATCAGAAATAATATATATTTTTTAGCATCCTGCAGGTCATATATACGCTGACATATTTACCATGACTATCAAACTAAGTAATGAGTAGTTATCATCTACTAAAGTTTCAGAACGTAAAAGTACGTTATGCAGGTAGTATTAAAATAACAAAACTATACATTGTCCAAAAAAAATTACAAAACTATACACATGTAGATTATGAGTGCTCTAGACTCTAGAGGAATCTAACCACGTAGCTTCATAAATATGAAGCTAATTACCTTTTGGACCGACTACACAGTGTGACCACATAATCCGAATTATCTATATTTAGATTCCTTAAAAATCACCAAGTAAGAAAAGAAAGAAAAAAGAAACAGCAAATCTGAATATATATATATATGTATATATATATCATCACATAAATGCAACATACTTGGTGGTGAAGGCGGAGAAATTGGTGGCGACGAGGGCAGTGGTGCCACATTTGCAGAGTCGTAGAAGCGATTAACCTCATATCGAATGTTGCAACTTGGTTTAACATTTCTGGCACCATCCTTTCCATAACCGTATTTTCCGATGTCTGAAAAAGCAACATCCAAGCAAGCAGTGCAAAGGTCCTGGGACAAATCCGGCGTGCACTGGGCTAGTGCATATATTCGCTTGAAAGATGAAGTAGAGGTGCTGTTTACTGCGAATTTACGAAGTGAACCACCTGCTGCAGCTTCACTAGTCAGCCTTTCAAGTAGCGTCCTAAGCACGTCAAAGAACTCTTTCACTTCCACTTCCGATGTTGATATGTTTCTTGGACTTATTATATAGAAAAGACCAGGGGAATCCTCGTTGAGGCCATAGAGGGATCGGTTTGAGTAGCGTAACATACAATCGTCATAAAAGCCAAGAGCTTCTTTTTGGTAAGGACAAAGCTTTGTGAGTTCACGGCTTGTGTTAATGAGACGGCTACGGCAAGTATCAGCTACAAGATCTCCTCTACAAAGTCCGGTTGCATAAACTTGGTCGGTTGAGTTTTCGGGATAGGAGGAATTGTAAAAGCCAAAGCCATTTCCGTTGGTGGTGAAAAGGGAGGAGAGAAGGGTGTTGAGATTGGTTTGGTAGGGACTATTAGCGGTGTAGTTACCTTTTTCGTTGTAACAGTGATGGCCTGCAAGAATATCTGGCTGAGCAAGGGATTGAGTGACAATGATCAATAACAGAACAGGAGAAGAGAAGAATATAGTTCTTAAGGGAATCATTGCCATGGTGATTGTGTTAACTGTTAAGGTTGCCCAATGCTCTCTTTATATAATATAATATATATGAGTTCTGGAAAATTTTATATGTTGAAAAATTTATTCAACGCATGTGACAGTCATGACTCATGAGAATATAGAATATTCAATGGGGGCTGAATATTTGGTCAAGATCATCACTATCGTATGTAACACACAATTTTGATCGTAATATTTTGTCATTTAATTGTAACATATATGTACATATGAACACATCGTCCTTCTCAAAAATAAAAAAGTACACATATGAACACATCATAAACAACGTGATACTGTTTTAATAACGTGATTGTAGATATTTTTTTAGGTTGTTTAAACTTAGGTCTAATTTGATGAGACTCTCTATAATAAGAAATTAAGTTCCAATTTGATGAGAATTTTTAAGTTCAACCGTTGGATGAATATTACGATATTTCAAATATTAATGTACAACTTATAAATAGTTAAACTTGAAAGTTTTCAATAAGTACTTATTAAAAACTCTCTAATTATTATTTCTAGCACCGCTATTGATACGACAGAAAGAGAGACGATGCATATTAAAGCAAGTAAACCTTTATTTTCTAGCCACCATGCATACTAAAATGTGTCTTTGACCAGCAAAGTATTACAGAGTTGAGAGTTTTAATCAAAATGTTGATGGAGACGGGACTACGTAACAGTCGGGTTTTTTTTTAGGACTAAATGAACATTTTGGAAGAAAAGAAAACGAAGAATAAACCATTAATGTTTTTTTGTTGACCAAAAAAAGCAAAAAGAAATGGGTGACCAAATCAACCAAAATGCTTCCTACTGTGGACCGACTTCTTTTTCTTTGCCAAACGTTCTTGGCCTGCTCTTAAAAGGAAAGGAAACTTTCTCAATTTAGGTAAAAGTACATATGAAAAAAATATAGGTAATACTTAATGCTGACGCAACTCTTGATTCTGAAAAATGGTAAACATGGCTCTGGTGCGGAAGTAATCAATAGGGATAGCCTCTTTATGGGAGCCATGGCTGCAGGTGCCAAATATTGTCCCAAGAGAATCAGGGAGAGAATCAGGGGGTCTAAACCAAGACCAAGGCTATAAGGCTCAGTTTTATTTTTTCTTTCCCGGTCAATATATAGCTTAGCTAAGGTACACATGCTTAATAGTGCAAAGTCCATTGATTGATTGGACAAAGAAGAGCGCTGAAGCAGTTGTGTTCACCACTTTAGATATGAAATAGTATGCAAAGGCTGTTCACCGCATTATGTAGAAATGCATAATGTAACGTGAGAGCTAGGGTTTGGAAAAAAACAAGATTGGTCCAATTTTCTTCCATTGAAATCCAAGTTTTGAGGAAATTTTAGAGTTTATATATATGAGCTTGGCCCTCTTGCTGAATCATCCTTGATCCATCTGAGGTTGAATGGGTTAATTCGGTGGTTTATGGGCGAATGTAGAGAGTATGCATGGCATGGAAGAAATTAAGTGATTCATGGCTGTATTTCTCCTCATGCTAGCTGAGGTTTCCTATGAGTATGTTGTCACGTTACATTATGCATTTCTACAAGCAAATAGGAAAGAGCTGGGAACAAATTAAGGTGGAGAGGCAAAGTCATTGGTTCAACCTGTAGGAACAAATTGATGACCTACAGTAAGTGTCCAATTGCTTTAATTAGATGGTCAGTGTTGTATTGCCTTCATGATCAAGAAAAGTTAATATACAAATGAGAGCCACTGCAAAACCAAATTGAATAAACAGAATATACAAATGAGATTCTTAAGACTATCCCAAAGACTCATCCCAAGAAATCGACGAGCAATCAAACTTTGGATCGCTATCCCAAACGTGTTCGAGCGCCTACTGTGCGTTTCAATCTCTGATTTATTTGACTTCGGCTTTTTAGATCTTGTTTGGTTTTACTTGTTTCTTTTCTCTTGTGGGTTTTGGTTTATTGTCCCCCCACATTGTTTGCACTATTTTTCTTTCAATAAATTCTTTTCCTTGCAAAAAAAAAAAAAACAGAATAGTACGTAGCTGACTTTTTCACTCTACTTTGATTATGTTTATACCAAAAGGCTTATTTAGAACGTATCGAGATACTGAATGAATGAACCACACTATTTAAGATACTAAAATTTACCAATATTTATCTATATTTCATTCGATACTCGATACAAAAATTCATAAATAAGAGAAGATAATATTTAAATATTAATTATGGACAGATTTTTTTTTTTAATTGCATGATCGAACACGTATCATATATAGTCAGTAGCTTAAAGGTGTCCTCAAAGATAAAATTATAAAGATCCATAGGATCTGATAGACAGATCGAGATCCAAATGATACTTGACAATGAAACGGGAGTGAGGGAAATGCAAACGGAAAACAACCATATAACACTATTTGTAGAGAATTTCATTGCTTGGTATTCTAAGGACAGGAGTGATAAGAGACTAGCCTAGTATCTTGAACTTCGCTGTTAAACATACTTACATCTCTCAACACTCCAAAATTGTCATTGGCACAACTAACCATTTCCAGCAACAAACACTAGCTTAGAAACCGAGGTCGCTGGCCATGGCTTTCTCTTTCTCAAATGTCTCGAAGTACTGATAGATGATGGTGACTGCAAGCAGGATACCTGTTCCAGAACCAATTGCACCCATGAAATCTGCCAACACTGTCAATGCACCGATGCACATGCCTCCGAAAGCTGCCGCTGTGGGAATATAGCGGTTCAGCTCTTTCTGCAAGTTTGACTCACGGTGGCCAGGCATCACCATTTGTTGTTCCCTGAGCTGCTTGGCAACATCTTTAGCAGAGGATCCAGAAACTTCAATCCAGGTCTTTGATAAAAAGGCACATGCTGACAACATAAAGACAAGATAGAAGAGTGCACGGAAAGGATTGGCTGCCATATCAGCTAAGCTTGAAGGAGCAGTGATATAATATGCTAGACCACCTACAGGAATGAATTGTCCACCTGAATACTCAGATTCCTTCCATTTTCCCAAAAGATTCACAAGGAAATTTCCACTGCACCACCTGTACAGCAACTGGGAGATGAAGTAAAGGTTGGAGACAAATGCAGACTGCAAAATAATGGGCATGTTGGATGTGTAGAATAGCTTGATAGGATAAGAACCCTGCTGTCCACGGCCACTCTTTGATCTTACAGGAAGAACCACACGGAAACCTTGGAAGTAATTGACTATAAGGAAGATCAAGACTGTTGCAAGCAGATTCGTCACGTTAGGAAGATTCTGCCGGTAAAAAGCCTCACGAAGAGCTCTAACCTTATCTGTTCGAGTAATCAGCAAATGGAAGAGGGCAATAACTGCACCTTCAAACTCAGCCCCTCGCCCACTGTTGATGGTGGTGGGACTGAAAGCTTTCCAGATAATGTTTTCACAGATATTGGTCGCTATGAATAGAGAAATTCCAGAGCCGAGACCATATCCCTTCTGAAGGAGTTCATCCAAACACATCACAATGATACTAGCAAAGCAGAGCTGAATGATAATAAGGATGGCATTGCCAACTCCAAGTTGGCCAACACTACCATACATACCAGAGAGAACATAAGCAACTGCCTCACCAATAGCTATCAGGATACCCAATAACTTTTGTGCTCCATTTAGGAGGGCACGATCCTCGCGAACATTGTTGTCAACTTTAATAATCTTTGTCCCAGCAAGGAGCTGCATCACCAGCCCAGATGTGACAATTGGGGTGATCCCAAGCTCCATGACAGTTCCACGATTGGAAGCGAGGATAACACGCATCCAGTAGAAGGGATCTGCCCCCGTGGTGGAGTGAATGCCATACAGAGGGAGCTGACTGCACACCAAGAAAATAAAAAGCGAGACAACGGTGTAGATAACCTTCTCTCTGAATGGGACTCTCCTATCAGCGCTCTGAACTTCTGGCAAAAACGGAAGGAAGGGCCTCACCAAATCAAGGACCCTAACCATATTGCTTCGCTCAAGCTAACAACCTTGCAAACTGGAATTGAGGGAGCTTCAGACCCTAATGGGTTTCTCGAACTTTGTGAGAAAAAAGAAGTTGTCCGGCCTTACAGATATCTGGGACTGTGATATATTGTATTACTTAACGTGATTGATAGAGCAAGGCTGGAGTCCTATATATAGGCAATACAGATTAGGACCCTCCCATAAAGGATTCCTAATCCTAATGCATAAATGAAATAGAGCCCTTATCTATATTGATTTGTGATCCCTAATCGATACATGATACTGAGACAGAACTCATAATGCTTTCTCAATTACTTATTCCACTAGGAGTATGACAAGTTGTTGTATGATAGAGAGGTAACAATGACAAGTCCCAAATAACTCTTACGTTCTCCACCGGACTGTACATTGTTAACTTACAACAAGAATGTCATAAAATTGCATATAGTAACTCTGAAGTGTGTACAAGAGATTGCATAAATTTCTGATTCTATTTCACAGCTCAGTCAGATCAAGATCATATGTATTAGACTATGGAAATCAATACCAGCACTCCATATATAATCACAAGTTCACAACACAACAATCTCAAACCACAGGAACTAATTTCAGAACATGTAACAATTAACAAATACATTATAATACTGACGCTGCTTAATGAATCACAAGTGAATGCAGCATGTATTCAAGCTCAAAAGAATACTGAAAATTTATTTCATATGCTAGATGAAAACACTTCTGCATTGGATATTATAAATATATTGCTGAACATATGTAAAAATATAAGCTGAATTATGCAGAAAACAAGTAGCATAAGAACTGAAAGTTTGTTAATGTCATCTATTACTGAAAATACAAGAAGCAATCTTAAATGGTAAACAAAATTACTTAACTTAACAGAGCAGATGCGACTGCAAGAGGACAACACTAATTAATTGATGACCTACAATGAATAAATTTTTAGACAAATTGATGACCTACAACAAGTGTCCAATTTCTTTAATTAGATAGTCAGTGTTGTATTGCCTTCATGATCAAGAAAAGTTAATAAACAAATGAGAGCCACTGCAAATTAAACCAAATTGAATAAACAGAATAGTAGACGACTTTGCATTCTTCTTTGATTATATGTTTATACTAAAGGCTTATTTAGAACGTATCGAGATAATGAATGAATGAACCATGCTATTTAAGAATATGTACCAAAAGGATGTATATATGCTAATTAAATTACATTATGATCTAAAAAAATATGTTAATATTGATCAATCTTCAAGCACTAGCGAGGATATACTTCAGAGATCAATGCAGTCTCATTTTCGGGTACTTTGACAGAGACTAAGTTGCTCTTGGACGTTGTTACTCCTGAACTACTTTCCCATCCCAAAGAAAGGTCCGATCTGACGCTACTATGCATAAAAAATGCTGGTTCTGAGGGTACTGGGAGAGTGAGAGAGTAGCTATTCAACATGACAATAACTGAAGCCATGGGTGGTCTATCAGCTATGTTTTCTTGCACACATAATAATCCAATGTGAATGCATCTCATCATTTCAGTTCTTGAACCATTCTTCAATGTGGGATCTGTTAGATTTGTAGTTGTCCCTTCTCTCCAGCTTTTCCATGCCTGCATTCATTGATTTATGAATTATATATAAGCATATATATATATACACACACACACATGTATAGTCAGAGATGAAGTTTTCTTTCTTGACACGAAAGTTATACATCTTTTTCACTTACATAGCTTGGAAGATCCTCCACATTTTCTCCATTACGGAAACAACTATTTTTCTGTCCACTTACTATCTCCAAAATCAATACACCAAAACTGTAGACATCAGACTTAACAGAAAAATGTCCATGCATCGCATATTCGGGAGCCATATATCCGCTGCATTTGAACAATTAGAAGGTCAGTTTTTAACTAAAATGGATCAAAATTTGTAAAACTATTGATATTATAAGCTCTATAGCCTGCAAGTGCTTACTAGGTCCCCACAATTCGACTAGTGTTGCCTTGTGTTTCATCAAGCTCAAACAACCTTGCCATGCCAAAATCTGAAATTTTAGAGTTCATTGCCGCGTCTATTAAAATGTTACTAGCTTTGAGATCGCGATGAATAATCCTAAGGCGAGAATCTTCATGAAGGTAAAGCAGCCCTCGAGCAATTCCTACTATGATTTTGTAACGGTTGTCCCAATCCAATTGTGTACGCTTGATTGGATCTGCATTTATAGTCAGACATAAAGATGATTTGATCTGTTATAGTACTGTTTGTTGCTTGTGTCACACAAATGGAATTCTATAGTAGATTTTCGAAGTTAAACAAAAATGTAGACATTGGTCATACCAAATAGGATGTGGTCAAGACTTGCGTTAGGTACAAACTCATAGACAAGAAGTCTTTCGCGTCCTTCCAAGCAGAAACCGAGAAGTCTAACTAAATTTCGGTGTTGAAGCCCAGCCACTAGCAAGACCTCATTTTTGAATTCTAATTCTCCTTGTCCAGAATCCATAGAGAGCCTTTTCACTGCTATCTCTTGTCCATTGGAAAGTTTACCCTGAAAAATTTGAGTACAAAAATAGGCAAAAACAGAATAATTAGTTACATTTAAGGAATACATGCATAAGATAGTTAACTTATGGTTAGTTTGGCTCATAATTGATATTTTTGCTCATATTAACTTAATGATGTATCCGTACCCTGTAAACAGAACCAAAACCGCCCTGTCCAAGTTTATTTGCTTCAGAAAAATCATCTGTAGCAACTCTAATGGTGCCAAAGTCGAATTGTAAGGATTCTACACTTCCAATTGCAACTGCATCTTCGGCATCTGAGGAGCAATTCAACAAAAATTAAATAAATTCTTGTCTAAAATTATGGAGTTGTATCATAATTAAATAAGAAATACTCGATGCTTATTACAGTTATAGGCCTCCCTAAATCAATTGGAATATAAATATATGGCACTAGTGATCATTTTGTTTGATGAGTACCTGCAAGTCTACTTTGATCAAGTTTTTTTGTTGCCGTCCTCACTCTTAAGAAAATGCAGATGCATAAACTTAGTACGAGAGAAACGGTGATTGTCACAACAATAATGATGGTAGTCCGCCTCTTGCTACTCTTCTTCGGTCCTGCAAAAATCAGAAATAATAAATAGTTTTTAGCATCCTGCAGGTCATATATACCCTGATATATTTACCGGCCATGACTATCAAATTAAGAGCATCTCCAGCCTTGAGTGCCAAACTCAAGTCCTATACTAGTTTTGGCACCCTCAAATGAGTACTATACATATACAATTCCTACCATCTCCAACAGTGGTGCCCGCCATAAAAATATGAGACCAGTCTCAGACTTGGTTTAGGTTAATTCGAGTCTGATACCAAGTCTGTTTTGAGACTTAGAGCTGAGAACTCCACCGTCGGAGATGAGAAAAATGATTTTGGACTGAAAATAGGCATAGAACTCAGAGTAGGGTTGGAGATTCCCTAAGTAATGAGTTGTTATCATCTACGTATTAAAGTTTCAAAACCGTAATACTACGTTATGCAGGTAGTATTAAAAATTTAAAATAACAAAACTATACACATGTAGATTGTGAGAGCTCTAGAGGGATCTAATCACGTAGCTTCATATTATGAAGCTAATCGCCTTTTAGACCGACTACACAGTGCATGTGACCACATAATCCGAATTGTTTATATTTAGATCCCGTAAACATCACTAAGTAAGAAAAGAAAGAAAAAAGAAACAGCAAATATGAAAAAAATATATATATATATATATATAATTATATATGTCATCACATAAATGCAACATACTTGGTGGTGATGACGGCGGAGAAATTGGTGGCGACGAGGGCAGTGGTAACACATTTTCAGGGTTGTAGAAGGGAGAAACCTCATACCGAATGTTACAACTGGGTTTAACAATGTTGCCACCATCCGTCCCAGAACTGAAATCCATGTTTCCAAAAGCACCAATCAAGCAACCATCGCAATCATCCTTGGACAAATCCGGCGTGCACTGCGATAGTGCATATATATACTTGAAAGCTGGAGTACTTGTGTTGCCTACTGCAAATTTCCGAAGTGAACCATCTGCTGCAGCTTCATTTCTCAACCTTTCAAGTAGGTTCCTGAGCACTTCAAAGAACCCTTCCTCTTCCGATGATGATACAATTCTTGGACTCTTGGCAAAGAAAGTAACGGATGTATCCAGGAGGCCATAGAGGGATCGGTTTGAGTAGCGTAACGTACAATTGTCATAATAGCCAATAGCATCTTTTTGGTTAGGACACATCTTTATGAGCTGATGGGTTGAGTCATTGAGGCAGCTACGGCAATCATCAGCTACAACATCTCCTCTACAAAGTCCGGTTGCATAAGCTCGTTCGGTTGAGTTTTCGGCATAGGAGGAATTGTAAAAGCCATAGCCGTTTCCGTTGGTGGAGACAACGGAGGAGAGAAGGGTGTTGAGGTTGGTTTGATAGGGACTATCGGCAGTGTAGTTACCATTTTCGTTGTAACACGAATAATGTTGAAAATCTGGCTGAGCAAGGGATTGAGTGAGAATGATTAGTAACAGAACATAAGAAGAGAAGAATAGAGTTCTTAAGGGAACTATTGCCATGGTGATTGTGTTAAGGTTGCCCAACGCTGTATGTGTTCTGGAAAATCTCATTTTATGCAAGCCATGGGACAAGAACTAGTCAGCGTACAACTTAAGGATATATGATAATGTATAATATTTTTGGTAGCTGAATATTAGGTCAAGATCATCATCGTATTTGAACATGTAATATCTTTTTTAATTCTTTGGTTAAAGCCGTGGTCAAATTAAGGAACCCGGGAAATCATATATTAGTGAGTAAAGTTCATGAATCACATTCGTATACGTATCATGTACCACATTATACATGTAAAACGTTTAAGCAAGTACCTACCCTCGTATGAATGGTAATTAGCTCGATAATTTTGTCTATTTACTGTTATTTTAGTTTTTTTTTTAGACAATTTGCCAAACACTATGAAAACAATAAAATAAAATAAAAAAACCATATAAATTAAGCTAGCTAGACTGAAAAAAAAAAATTGGAATGAGAATGATTGACTTAATTTGATGATGATCCCATCGATATATCGGTATATATATAGCAACGGTCAACATTATTATGATTTGTAAACATTATAAGATGTGTCTAACATACAGAGCTGCACAACATGCAATGTTTTTTCCAAAATACAATTGTATTTTTGAATGACAATTGTTGTTCAAAAAAGTACAACTGATCATTTTTAGAATGCAATTGCATTTTTTAAATGATAATTGCATTTGTTAAATGATAATTGCATTTGTTGAATAACAATTGTATTTTTGATATGCACAATTTCATATTTTTGAACAGCAATTGCAATTTAAAAACAAAAAGCTGCATGCTATGCAGATATGTATATTAGAATTTTCCAACATTATATACGTATTGTTCAAAGATGAAACACTACCATATCTTTTTCGGATTTCTCTGGACGTGTAAAAGATGGATGACTAAGTTGACATTGGATGCATGCCGCTGGAATGTGTCAAATAATTAAGATTTTACTCAGTATGTGTTTCAAATCAAATTAAACATAAACAAGCCAGCATGGGTTGGCAGGATTGGCAAGTGGAAAGGATTGAGCTTTGGTTGGTACCCCCATCCAGGGTTCGATCCCCAAAATTTCCAATTAAATGTCCTTGCTGGTAGGTTGCTGAGTGCTAGGGTCTTGCGGGACCTAGCGACCTGGTGAAGGTGTCAGCTTCCAAGGGAGTATGAGTTCAAGCAGCTCGACTGGTGGATGCCTGCGGGTCCTACCACCTGCCACACAATGTGGTAGTGGGCTTTGGGACTCTGCGGGGTCTGTCTGCTCCCGTCAATGGTATTGGCTCTGGACCCAAATGTTAGTTGGGCTCCTGCGGGCAACGGTTGATTCACAATGTTCCTGGACTGTGGGGGGTCTGCCTCTCCCCCGTCCGAATACCATTAGCCAAAAAAAAAACATAAACAAGAAAACCTTTCCTAGCTACCATGCATATTAAAATGTTTCTTTGACCAGCGAAGTTTCACTGTTTGAATCAAAATGTTGACAGAGACCGGTCTACATTAATAGTGACGTTTTTTAAGGACTAAATGAACATTTTGGAAGAACAGAAAATGAAGAATCAATCATTGATTGAAATGGTAGCTAGTGTGTTTTTTGTTGACCAAAAAAAAGAACAGAAATGGGTGGATGTTTCTGGTCAGGTAAGAGTTCAAGAATACATCAACCAAAATAGTTCCTGCTGTGGACCGACTTCTTTTCTTCTTCTTTTTCTTTGCCAAACGTTCTTGGACATCCTCTGCTCGTCATCCATTACTATTAACGCGTAATCTTGGTCAGGAGTAGAGGAAAGGAAACTTGTTCAATTTAGGTAGAATGTACATGAAAAAAAGTACAATTTAGGTAATACCTAATAGTTAGTATTGATCGAGTCTCAACTCTTGATTTTGAAAATGGCAAACATGGCTCTGGTGCGGTAGTAATCAATAGGGATGGCCTGTTTATGGGAGCCATGCATGGGCAGCATGGCTGTTCCTTTTAGTGGTTATCTGCCTCCTCGAGCTAGCGAAGTTATGCATGGCTTTAGTTCACTACTTTTGATCGTTTTGTCTAGATCGATGCTGATTTCAGAAATGTAGAAGTGGTGGGTGATCCTGGCTTTAAGGACCTAATTGGAGTCGATTTTAGGGATGACCTAAAGAACCTAATTGCACGCTTGAACATCGGAAGTAATTATTTGATAGGCCGTGAAGCAAAATTTAAGAAAGGTAAAAAAAGAATATAGAAAGTTTTTTTGATAAGATGAATAGAATATAGAAAGTTGGAAAACGACTTCTCCTGGAGACTAGGTCGACTGAAAAAAGTGTTCATCCATTTATATTTTTTTTTTATTGAGAAAATTAGAAAAAAATCATAAATTATAATTAAAATTTTTTTTTATTTTTATTTAATTTTTTTTTATTTTGAAATAAAAGAGAACATCATTTCCTCACCGTTGGGATACCTTCTTGGGCTCGGCCTCCTTCACTTATATGTGTCATGAGTATGTGGTGGGCAAGACCAAAGGAAGTATTCTACCAAGGTTTCTTCTGTGGAGGCTAATAAGATTGATGGGATTAGCCCATCAACCAATCGCAATTCAGACTATATAACGAGCGTTGAGTCCCTTAAATAGCAAGTTGCTTGTGCAACATATCCATTCATATCAAAAGTCCCTTGAACAAAAGAGAACCACGTACTGCAAAACCAATTTGAAGAAATGGAATAGTAGCTGACTTTGCACTCTTCTTTGATTATGTTTATACCAAAGGCTTATTTACGTATCGAGATCGATAATGAATGAATGAACCACACTATTTAAGAATATGTACGTATCAGGGGGGTGTATGCTAATTAAATTACATTATGATCTAAAAAAAAATGTTGTTAGTAACTTAGTATCGATCAATCTTCAAGCGCAAGCTAGCGAGGGTGTACTTCAGTGATTAATGTACGCTCATCATTTTCGGGTACTTCGACAGAGACAATGTTGCTCTGGGACGCTGCTGTTACTCCTGAACTACTTTCTGATCCCAAAGAAATGTCCAATCCGACGCTATTATGAATAAAAAATGCTGGTTCTGAGGGTACTGGGAGAGTGAGAGAGTTGCTATTCAACATGAAAATAACTGAAGCCATGTTTGGTCTATCAGCTATGTTTTCTTGCACACATAACAACCCAATGTGAATGCATCTCATCATTTCAGTCCTTGAACCACTAGTCAATGTGGGATCTGTTAGATTTGAAGGTGTCCCTTCCCTCCAGTTTTTCCATGCCTGCATTAATTTGGCATGTGCAATATATATAAGCATATAAAGTCAGATATGAAATTTTATATCTCTGGACCAGAACTATGTATCTCTTTTTACTTACATAGCTTGGAAGATTCTCCGCATTCTCTCCATGATGGAAGCTACTTATTTTCTGTCCGCTTATTATCTCCAAAATCAACACACCAAAACTATAGACATCAGACTTAACAGAAAAATGTCCATGCATCACATATTCGGGAGCCATATATCCGCTGTATTTGAACAAAAAGAAGGTCAGCTTTTAACTAAAATGGATCAAAATATGTAAAACTATTGATACTATAAGCTCTGTAGCCTGGTCAAGTACTTACTAGGTCCCCACAATTCGACTAGTATTGCCCTGTGTTTCATCAAGCTCAAACAACCTTGCCATGCCAAAATCTGAAATTTTGGAGTTCATTTCTGCGTCTATTAAGATGTTACTAGCTTTGAGATCGCGATGAATAATCCTAAGGCGAGAATCTTCATGAAGGTAAAGCATTCCTCGAGCAATGCCTACTATGATTTTGTAACGCTTATCCCAATCCAATTGTGCGCGCTTGATTGGATCTACATGTATAGTCAGACAAAAAGAAGATTCAATCTGTTATAATGTTTGTTTGCATGCATCACACAAACGGAATTCTATAGTAGATTTTCGAAGTTAAAGAAAAATGCAGACATCGGTCATACCAAATATGATGTGGTCAAGACTTCCGTTAGGTACAAACTCATAGACAAGAAGCCTTTCGTGTCCTTCCAAGCAGAAACCGAGAAGTTTAACTAAATTTCGGTGTTGAAGCCCAGCCACTAGCAAGACCTCATTTTTAAATTCTAAATCTCCTTGTCCAGAATTCATAGAGAGTCTTTTCACTGCTATCTCTACTCCATTGGAAAGCTTACCCTGAAAATTTTCAGTACAAAAAATAGGCAAAAACAAAATAATGAGTTATTTTCAAGGAATACATAAGATAGCTAGCAAATTAACTTATGGTTAATTTGACTCATCATAATTCATATTAATATAATGATATATTCGTACCCTGTAAACAGAACCAAATCCTCCCTGTCCAAGTTTATTTGCTTCAGAAAAATCATTTGTAGCAACTCTAATGGTGCCAAAGTCGAATTGTATGGATTCTGCACCTGAGGAGCAATTCAAAAAATTCTTGTCTAAAATTATGGAGTTGTAACATATATAATTAAACCTGAAATCCTCAATGCTTATTACAGTAATAAGCCCCCCCCCCCCCCCCCCCCCCCCCCCCTAGCCTCCCTAAATCAAGTGGAATATAAATGTCCTAGTGTTCATTTTGTTAATTTGATCAGTACCTGCAAGTTTACTTTGATCAAGTTTTGTCCTTGCCTTCTTCACTCCTAAGAAAATGCAGATGCATAAACTTAGTACGAGAGAAACGGTGATTGGCACAACAATAATGATGGTCCTCGACTTATTACTCTTCCTCGGTCCTGCAAAAATGAGAAATAAATCAAATAATATATATATTTTAGCATCCTGCAGGTCATATATACCTTGATATATATATATTTACCATGACGTACTATCAAACTAAGTAATGAGTAGTTATCTTCTACGTACGTACTAAAGTTTCAGAACCGTAAAAGTACGTTATGCATGTAGTATTAAAATAACAAAACTATACACATGTAGATTATGAGTGCTCTAGAGGGATCTAACCACCTAGCTTCATATTATGAAGTTAGTCACCTTTTGGACAAACTACACAGTGTGACCACATAATCCTAATTATTGTTTATATTTAGATCCCTTAAACATTACTAAGTAAGAAAAGAAGAAAAAAGAAACAGCAAATCTGAAAAAAAAAAATATATATATATATATGTATATATGTATCTCATCACATAAATGTAACATACTTGGTGTTGAAGTCGGAGAAATTAATTGGTGGCGACGAAGGCAGTGGTACATTTTCAGTGTTGTAGAAGCGAGAAATGTCGTACCGAATGTTACAACTTGGTTTAACAATTCCGCCACCATCCTTCCCATAAATTTGATTATTTGGGATTTCCGCAATAGCACCAGCCAAGCAATCAGTGCAATCTTGCTCGGACAAATCCGGCGTGCACTGCACTAGTGCATATATTGTGTTGAAATCTGTAGTTGCGGTGTCTGCTGCAAATTTAAGAAGTGAACCACGTGCTGCAGCTTCACTAGCCAACCTTTTAAATAGCTTCCCAAGCTCTTCAAAGAACCCTCCTATTTCCGATGATGGTACGTTTGTTTGACTGGGGATATAGAAATTTGGCAGAGCCTTCATGACGCCATAGAGGGATATGTTTGAGTAGCGTAATGTACAATTGTAATAATAGCCAATAGCTTCTTTTTGGTTAGGACAAATCTTTGTGAGCAGAGGGCTTGAGGTACTGAGGCAGCTACGGCAAGTATCAGCTGAAAGATCTCCTCTACAAAGTCCATTTACATAAACTTGGTCGGTTGAGTTTTTGCCATAGGAGGAATTGTAAAAGCCATAGCCGTTTCCGTTGGTGGAGAAAAGGGAGGAGAGAAGGGTGTTGAGGTTAGTTTGGAAGGGACTATTAGCGGTGTAGTTACCTACTTCGTTGAAACACGAGTAGCGTTGAAGATATGGCTGAGCATGGGATTGCGTGATAATGATCAGTAACAGAACAGGAGAAGAGAATAATATAGTTTTTAAGGGCATCATTGCCATGGTGATTGTGTTAAGGTTGCCCAATGCTGCCTTATATATATATATATGAGTTCTGGAAAATCTCATTTTATGCAAGGCATACATTTGACAAAAGCTAAGTCAGTAGCACATGCACAACCTAAGGATTTGAGAATATACAATATTGGTGGGTGGCTGAATATTTGGTCAAAATCGTGATCGTATGTAAATTAATATGTAATTTCTTTCTTTTATTTGTGGTCCAAGGAACCCGGAGAATCCCAATATTTGTGTTGTGAGTAAACGTTACGTGAATCATAATCTTATATATTTTTTTTTTAAAAGAAGAAACTTTATGAAATGGAAAAGATACAAAAAAGTTTACAGAGTGGGGGTACGCCAAACCAACTCTCAACAAAAATAAAAAAACAAAACAAGCACAAGTACCAAATTAACGAAAACCATAAAAAAGACGCAAAAACAATCACAATCTTGTACATATCATACCATATTATTTACGTGATATTGTTAAGTACCTACCCTCATATGAATAGTAATTTGCACAATAACTTGATTATTTTGTCTAGTTATTATTGATTAGGTTTTTTTTAAGACAATTCACAGAATATGTACGTTATTTCTAAAGTTTTTGAAAACAAAAACAACTCATATAATAGACTTATATCACTAAAAAAAAAATTGGAATAAGGACTATGTATATATTGTTCAGAGATGAAACACTACCATACCTTTTTCAGATTTCTCTTTTTGCATGCACAAGTGTAAAAGATGGACGACTAGGATGACACTAGACAAAAAATAGATGATCGAGTTTTTTTTTTTTTTTTTTCCAAAATAATATGAGAATGAGTCATATAATTAACATTTTACTCAGTCTGTCCAGCCAAAACAAAGATTGACCTTATAGAGAACAAGTCAGATTACTAGATTAGGACTATATATTGTTCAAAAAAGAGAGTCAGACTTAGGACTAACTGAACATTTTGGAAGAAAAAACGAACACCATTTTCTGTTTGTGCATGTGGTCTCATCCATTACTATTCTGTGCTAATTAATCAACACGTAATTTTAGTCCAAAGCGAAGGAAACGTCTAAAAGATAAATAAAAGGAAATGAAACTGTTAGGTGGGGGGGGAGTAAAGAAAGGGGGGAAAGGGAGTTATACCCTATTGAATTTTAATGTTCTTTTCATTGATCCGAATTGTTAAATGTACATATTAGGTAATACTTGATGTTGACGCAACTCTTGATTCTAAAAATGGCAAATTAACATGCCTCTGGTGCCGTACGCATCAATAGGGATGCCCTAGCCTGTTTATGGGAGCCATGGCTGTTCCTTTTGGTGGTTACCTATCTCGTCGAGCTAGCGAAGTGTGGCTTTAGTTCACGGTCTTTGTTTTGCCTTGATGTCGAAAGTTGAGGGTGATGCAACTGAAAGGGTTTAAATATATTCAAAAATTTGGCCTTATATACCAATATTTGAGAGATGTCTAAAACATATTCTAAACTAGTTTTTAAGTACTAAAATTTACTAATATTTCTCGACATTTCAATCTAAACTTGACACTTTCTTCGAAATTTTTGTAAATCTGGAGTATTGAAATTTTCACTGAAACATAAATTCAAAACCTTGAATATTAGTGATGAAGGGCTGCTCTTAGATGAAGTCGTAAAGTTTTGATAACTATACAAAAAATTCTAATTTCACCATGGCAATGATTCTTAAGGTTATCATAATAAGAGAAAATAATGTTTGAATAAATTAAATTGTAGATTATTCTTGGAATTTTAGAGTACCACATTTATAGATCAGACTTCTGTACAGTACAATTGGGAGGAGCTATAGATGTGGGTTGGCTTGAATGTAAGCCTAGTTTGTTGGGCTCATATCGATAATAGTGGTGAGTCTTTAATGAGGACCTTATAATAAATACTTAGTGAAGACTTTCAAATTAACAATTGGATAAGTAGTATGTTTAAAAAATATTAAAATAATATTTCAAATAAACTTTAAAATTCGCATCCAACAGTTGATTTGAAAATCTTCACAAAATCCTTATTATAAGGTCTTTACTAGAGATTCTTTCTTTATAATAACTTATTATAATAAATATTGGGTTCGTAAATAAAATTGGGTAACCACGATGGGGTCAAAAATCAAACATAACTTTTTTCAACCATGTTAAGTCAATTAAGGACGAGAAAAACTATTTGCTAAAGCACACATTTTTTTGGAAAAAGTTTCCCCAACTCTTTGGACCGATTTATAAACTCAAAGCAAAATTTATTTTGTATTCCATGAAGAAAAAGTTAGAAATATAAGAAAAAACTTAATAAAAAAAAATAGAAAATCACTTTTCCAGCCGACCTCATTGCCAGGAAAACTGGAAAAGCAAGCCGTTAGGAAAAGTGTTCATCCATTTTTTGTATGGATCGAGGAAAACAACAAAATGGAAAAAATAAAAGTGTACATCATTTCCCAACTATTAGGACACCTTCATGGGCAATGACAATGAGGGTCAAAAATCGAATTGAAGTTGGTTTGGAACCTAAAGAAATTAAGAAACTCCTTGCTATCACATAGTTTTAACTTTAAGAAAAGTCTCCACGGCTCTTTAGACTGGATTATAACCAAAAGAACTCAATCGCACGATTTCTCGAGCACCAAAAGTAATTATTTTCTATTTCATGAAGCAAGATTTAAGAAAAGAAAGAAAAAAAAATTAACAAAAAGTTGCCATTTGGCAAATAACTTCTCCCGATTTATCCACTGTTTGTTTATCTTTTTGTTGAGGAAATCAGGAAAATAGAAAAATAAAAGAGAACATCATTTCTCAACCGTTGGGAGAGCATGTGAAGAAAAAATTAGACAAGCCCAAAGGTAGCAAGAACTGCCAGCATTTTCTCTTCTCAATTTGGTTCCGACCATTTCCCTTGTCAAACTGTTGGCATCACTAGCCACGAGGCCAAATAGAGAATCAGTAGATTCATACAGAGGTCTAAATTAACCAAGACCAAGGAAATTGGTCTCAATGTACACATGCTTAAGAGTTCAAGTCCATTGCTTGAACAAAGATCCGTGAAGCAGTTGTGTTCACCACATTAGATATGAAATAGTATGCAAATGCTGTCACCTAGTCACAAACGTACCCAATTTTCTTCTATTGAAATCCAAGTTTTGAGGAAAATTTTTGAGTTTACATGAGCTTGGCCCTCTTGCTGAATCATCCATGATTTCCGGTCGCCGGCGTCCACGTCACAGTCAATGCTCACGGCTCACCGAGAACAGTTCCGTACACTTCTGGAATGATTCTTTTCTTAATGGACATATGTCACCTTGTGATAGATCAACATTGTTTCAGAGCCCAAAAATCTGTGTGCAGGTACAGATCCAAGTCTATGTCCACTATCTATAAAACAAAAAAGTCTATGTCAGCTCAAGAGTCTGTCTTTGTGGACCGAATCTTTACTAATTCCCTCTAAAGTCTATCGAAAGAGACTAGTGATTCCCACTAAACCCAATTTCTCTGTGCCGCTCTGTTTCCATCTCACAATAATCATGTCAGAGAGTACCTGTACCTCATGCTCATCAGTTGTTTTGATCTTATTTTGGTGCATCTCCGGCCTCGTTGAAATAGCACAAGCTCAAGTTTCTGCTCCTACTCCTCAACCTCAAGCTACTAATGCCACCACAGACCCATCTCAAGGTTTCTAATCTTTCTTATCACCAAACTTAGTTCTTTCTTTTTTCTAGCTTGTTTCAGAAGAGCTAAAAGCCTAAAAGTGACTGTCATCCAGTTCAATAGTTCATGACAAGTTATAACTTCTATGAAGCCGCCCAAATGGATGGTCCACATTCTCAGGGGCAATGTTGTCACTCCCGATGAACTATTTGGTGGAAAACTCATATATTTGGCAAAGTTCAGGTTTTTGTGTGTATAAGTGAAGCAAAGAATTAATTCGCTGTAATTGGTGGTGCAGTGAGAGCTTTGAATTCAGTCTTTGAGAAATGGAAGATTCAGGCCGATCCGAACCAATGGAACACAACCGGAGACCCATGCAGTGGAGCTGCCATAGACTCCACCAAATTCGATGATAGTGATTACAACCCCTTCATCATATGTGACTGCTCTTATGAATCCGGCTCCATTTGCCAAATTACCCAACTGTAATTCACTCTTCTAATCTCTTTTTTTTTTTTACTTCAATGTCATCTTCAAAACCAGACCTTGAATTGTGTGCATAACTTGAATTTGCAGGAAAGTTTATGACTTGGAAGTTGTTGGCGTAATTCCAGACGAGTTATGGAGTTTGACTTCCCTCACCAATCTGTATGCGTTCTAAGCTCTTGTACTTGAGTTGGACTCACTTTAAGTACCCAATCTGTAATCTTTCTCCCATTTTCTTTTAGGAACTTGGCACTGAATTACTTGACAGGACCTCTCCCTGCAGCCATTGCAAATCTGACTGGCTTGCAATACTTGTAAGCACATCTAAACTTTTTATTTGAAAGCCATATTCAACACATATAATGACATTTATACTTACCCAATATAATTTGTCTTTTTGATGTTCATGATCATTAATTTCATTTTAATTTCTAGTACTGTTGGCATCAACGATTTATCAGGCGAGCTACCGAAGGAACTTGGACAACTTACTGAACTGAAATCATTGTAAGTTTTCCCATTCGGTGCCTCAGACCATTGATTAGGGGGACTCTTGAATGTGTGATTCAAAACAAAAGAACCTTAACCAGTTAGCCTTATACGAATGTTTGATCAGGTGGACTCTTATTTACAGCAAAAACTTGATGGGTTTCTATTGCAGCTTTCTTCATATATATATCTACTTTATTTCAAATATCCTGTCTTTCCAATACAATGCCAATTAGTAATCTCCCAATTCAAGCTTGTCTCTATATTGGTCGATTCAAGCAAGACTATTGTGTTATACCTGCTTGCACTTATGCTTGATTATCTGCACGACTGCACCAAAGAATAATATCGATGGGAATTTACTTGTCAATTTTGTAGGGCATTTGGGGGAAACAACTTTTCAGGTTCTCTGCCATCTGAGCTAGGGAATTTATCTAAATTACAACAGCTGTAAGTTTGATATGTTGTTCATTTCCTTTCCATAACTGATGCGTGAGGCTGTCAATGATGGTACATACATGGAATTTGTAACCTCGATTTATTGGTTATATACGCATGGATCGTGAACTGTGTATATGCGTATATATAGATACAAAATCTGCATAATGTGAACCGATACAACTGTTATACTTTATGACTGCTTGGTATCTATTAACCCACATTTTACAAAAAAAATGTAAGGTAGCAACACATTTATGATAATTCATTATTGTCTACTTGGCAGTTACATTGATAGTTCTGGAGTTAGCGGTGAGATTCCATCAACATTTGCTAATCTACAAAACTTGGAGTTTTTGTAAGAGTTTTTCCACAAATAAAAAATAATAATTAATATGTTGAAGAATTTTTATCTGACTATATCTCATTACATTTGTTTGTTGCAGTTGGGCAAGAAACGTTGAACTCTCTGGCAGGATACCAGACTTCATAGGAAATTGGTCAAAGCTTACTTCCTTGTAAGATACTGTAAAAGAATACTATTATCACTTAGTTGCAGTTTAATGATAATAGGTTCATCCTTTAGATAGGTATAAGCTCAATGTTTTTTGAGAAAATTTAATTACTTAGTTCCACTAATAGTTAACTAAATATTTCTTTAGGAGGTTTCAAGGAAACTCTTTTGAAGGTCCTATACCATTTGCATTTTCCAATCTGATTTCTATGCAAGAGCTGTGAGTATCTAGATCTACTTGTCACTTTCTGTTTATTTTTGCATATCTATAAAGCTTACCATCTTTTGTCTGTTGTAATAATAGACGAATTAGTGATTTGTCGAATGCCAATGGGAGCTCTTCTCTTGCGTTTATTGAGAATATGAAGGCTTTAACTGTCTTGTAAGGCAAATAGTTCTCACTTATATTTGAATCTATCACAACATCGGGATCATACTTCTATGTTCTGGTTTTTTTCCTTGTGAAATTTATCATGACTATTTGGTTTAACTGCAGAGAGCTGAGGAATAACAATATTTCTGATTCAATTCCTTCCAATTTTGGAGTATACCAAAGTTTGTCTCTGCTGTAAGTTTCTCTTTGTGATTAATGACCATACATGTTGAGAAAACCCAAATTGCCCAAACTGGAACTTTGTAGTACTGAAGGATACCGATACGATTTCCTCAAGGCAACATTATCTCCTTCTCTTATATGAATCTGTAATGCATTTAAGGTTAAGTAGAGTAATTTTTTATTAAATTGCACTTTACCAGTTTCAGATGCATGATGATTATGGGTTTTTTTTTTCTATTAGAATTTTTACTACTAGCTTCTTACTTCCTCAATGCATGTAACTGTTTTATATTCTTTCCTCCTCCCCCAGGGATTTGAGCTTCAACAATTTAACTGGACAGATACCAGACTCACTGTTTAATTTGAGTTTTCTCTCGATCCTGTAATATATCAATCCCTCTTGATAGTTTTATACTCCACCTAAATGTACTCTTCAAGTATTGAGGCATGTATTTCTGTCTTCATAATTAGGTTTCTTGGAAACAATAAGTTGAATGGCACCCTTCCTGAGTATAAAACAGCATCCCTTCTCAACGTGTAAGTTTTCAGCATATTTGCTTGACATCATCTTAATGCATTACACTGGTGCTTTCTGATATATTTCTTTTCCATTCAATAAGGGTAGTGGTTTTGGTACTCCAATTTCACACGTGCACTCCACTTTTAAGTGGTTAAAAGTTGAGTGCAACTGGTAAAATATGTTGGAAAGTGGAGTGCCAAAATCTCACCCCTTCAATAAAGTCATCTCTGTGTCAATGAACAGAATTACTTTGATTTTACCTGGTTGTACAGTATCAGCTTCTACATGAACTTGAAGGATTCTGAATGCCCCACTTGAATTTCATGAGTGACCTTGATACTAGAAAGATTGCTTTTGAGTTGTTTATGATACTAAATGCGTACAATTAAGCAACTAATTACACAAAAGTAGAGATCAGTATGCTGTAAGCTACAATACGTAGTGAACAGTTCTTTCTCACCTTTAGAATAACCGTAACTGCAATGCCAAGAAAATAGTAAAGTAGCATTGGTAGTTATAGGTTAAAGCGTAGAACTTTATCCCCCAAACACCTTTAGTGATAGGAGGTTTGTATTTATTCATTATAGAAATCTTAAACTGGTTTTATATTGTACTTTCTTCAAGTTTGTTTGGAGCTCATTCTTAATCCTACATCATATTCTCTTGGTCAGTCACATTGTTTCTCCTCAAGATGTGGACTCCCATTCCAGCAAAGCCTGAAATATAATCTACTGGGTTCTGGGGGAAACATGGAGAAACTGAGGTTTCAGATTCAAATTATTATAGTGGAAAATCATATATCACAGTATAAATATGACTTAACGCATGGAAAAATTTTCCAATGATCACGGTATTGTTTTATTAAATTTTAGGAACTTTGTATCTGATGTATTTTTTGTCATGATATGTATGCAGAGATTTGTCTTACAATTATCTAGTTGGGGGCTTTCCTTCTTGGCTCAAAGAAGAAAAATTACAGATGTATGTCTTCATATTCCATTATTTATTTAGCTTTTTTAGATTTCTGTTTCCTACAAAAATTTATTCTTTTAGTTGAAAGGCATCTAGTTTAGTAACTCTGTTTACACTCCTTATATTACAATTTGCTAGTTCGTTAGTGACATTTTCTCCAACATTTATACAGATTTCGTTTTGGTCGGCAGGATATTATATGAAATTAACCATTAGAATTTGGGTGTATTTTGCAGTAATTTAGTTGCCAACAACTTCAATATAGAAAGTTCAAACAGCAGGTGATTCCTGTCCCTCTGAGCTCAGTTTTAGTGTTTTGAGCATTTCGATATGGGATGTGAGAGTTGCATGTCACTTACAAATATTGCTTGGTATCCAACAATTAACTGCTGAGCTCCTCAATTGAGTGTTTACTTATTTGTTTATTTCTTTATTTCAGTGCCATTCCTTCAGGGTTGGCTTGCCTTCAAAGGAACTTTCCTTGCAATCATGGCCCTGGAATTTGTAAGTATGGTCGAAGTCTTATTTAATGTTAACATTGCAAGTTAAAATGCATTTCTGAACATTCCCTGATATGTACCTCTTTTATACCTTTGCACAGATTATAACTTTGGGATTAACTGCGGTGGTCCTGAGATTAAGGCTTCCGATGGGATTGTGTATGAGAAGGAAAATGAGTCCCTTGGACCAGCTTCATATTTCGTGACTGGCACAAGAAGATGGGGAGTTAGCAATGTCGGATATTTCACTGGGAGCACCAATCCTCAGTATACAAGTTTCTCCCAATCTCAATTCACAAATACTTTGGATTCTGTGCTATTCCAAACTGCAAGGCTCTCTGCTTCATCAATTAGATACTATGGCTTGGGGCTTGAGAATGGTAACTACACCGTGAACCTCAAGTTTGCAGAACATGTCATCCTAGCTTCTACTACAGGGAAATTTCTTGGGAGACGTCTGTTTGATATTTATATCCAGGTCTGTATCATCTGTTGTTTTTCTTTTTATATATAAAACCATGTTGTGAGCTCCTATGATAACTCTTTCTTTGTTTTAATTAGTGAAGTTGATAGTTATTTTGTGGTGACTTGTGTTTGTCCTGGTATATGAAATTTTCGAACTGAATAAATTAGTTTAAGTGTGTATAATAAATTTATCAACCATATTCATCATTGGGGTCAAGGTCAACGGATAATTGGAGTAGATCCAAAAGTATCTGAATAGGCATAAAATCACCACTCAATTGCTCAAGCTCTCACTTTCTTACTTGTAATGATCTTCCCTCCCAATCTATTGCCTATAACTATCACATGTCTTATTTATCCCAAAAGTTAGTCCAGTACCACAGCAATTACCTTTTACCTTCACATTTCAATTAATTTCTGAAACCTGGATCCGTAATTCTAAGTCATTTCAAATCTATGCCAATTTCTATGCTAAAGCATAGTGAATCGAACTTCAGTGTACTCTCTCATAAAGTCATAATTCTGCAAACTTAATCTCCCCATTTGTTGTTACTTTTCAGGGCATTCTGGTTTCAAAAGATTTTGATATACTAAAGGAGGCAGGCATGTCATCTTTCCGAGCTGTTCAGAAGCAATACACGGCTCATGTTTCGGAGAACTACCTTGAAATCCATTTCTTTTGGGCTGGAAAGGGAACTTGCTGTGTACCAGCACGGGGTACTTATGGACCTGCTATTGCAGCAATCAGTGCTACACCAGGTAATATAATGTGGAAATTTCAGATGCAATTTAGCAGTTTAGGTTCTGATTTTTCCTAAAAGTGGTGCCATGTTGTTGACTACAGAGTTTTTGTACAGATTTCATTCCTACTGTCGGTAACAAACCTCCAACTATCAAGACAAATAGGACTGGGCTGATTGTGGGGATTGCTGTTGGTGGTGGAGTACTGTTAGTTCTGCTGTTGGTGGTTTTTTATATTGTTCAAAGAAGAAAAGGGCCCAATACCGATGATGATGAAGGTGACTTGTTACTTCTATTATTGTTTGACGAAAGTTATCATAGATGGAACCTTACAAATTAAGTTCATTTTATTTCGTTTTTATTTATTAGGACTAGAATTTATGAATTTACTATTCATTTAGTTATAATAACTTAAGATTCTGATTATTATGTGACATGAAAATTTCCGATATTGATAATTTCACTAAATTTTCTGTTTCTCGTCTTCAACATTTTATCTATCTTTGTCTTCTATTTTCTTCTTTCTGTCCTTACTCTCTCTCCATTTCTCCATGTTCTGCAACGTACATTTGGTTATTAGTGAATCCATTTTATATCACTACGTAGTTAAACACTTTTCTTTCTTTTTCTTGCAACCTCTTTGTATATGTATTCATGTGTGTTTATAAATAAATCACTTTTCTATGTAACTTCCATGAAAGCCTACAAGCTGTTTAAGCAGATGCATAGCATACTGGATGGTTAATTGAACAGAAAAAAAAAAGAAAAAAAGAAAAAAAAGGGAAAAGACAAACTGATTGGCAGAAAAACGTACAGGCTTACAGACATAACAGTGTCCTATGTTTAATTTGCAGAGTTGTATGGGATAGATGTTGGACCACTCACTATCAGTTTCTCTGAACTAAAGACAGCTACAAATGACTTTGATCCAGCTAATAAGCTTGGAGAGGGAGGATTTGGGCCTGTCTATAAAGTAAGTTATTATTGTAATCAAAGTTGACCCATGCACAGCGAAAAATGGGTATATGTATCCAATCCAATTGACTTGTACGTGAGATTATTAAGTTTGCCTCTCCAACGCATCAAACTCCTTAGTTGCTGGAGTCTTACTTTCACAAAGGATATTTGATAATGCCATTCCATAATCTTGCTAAACTTTTTTTGAATTTTGTGATTAATAGGGAACACTTAATGATGGAAGAGTAATTGCTGTGAAGCAATTGTCTGCAGCATCCCACCAGGGAAAGAAGCAGTTTGTAACTGAGATTGCCACTATTTCTGCAGTGCAACACAATAACCTGGTGAAGTTGTATGGATTCTGCACTGAGGGAGTTAAACGGCTCCTTGTCTATGAGTATCTGGAGAACAACAGTCTTGATCAAGCATTATTTGGTATGAGAATAAAAATGTTAATTTATTATTGAATTATGTATGGTGTAATACAAAACACTAAAAGGATTTATAATTATGGATTGCATGAAGCAGGAAATAAGAGAAGTTTAAATCTTGATTGGTCAACACGTTTTGATATATGCTTGGGCATAGCTAGAGGTTTAACTTATCTTCATGAAGAGTCAAGGGTTCGAATTGTACATAGAGATGTGAAGGCCAGTAATATTCTGCTCGACACTAATCTCATCCCCAAAATATCAGATTTTGGCTTGGCTAAGCTCTATGATTATGAAAAGACCCACATAAGTACCCGGGTTGCAGGAACAATGTAAGATCTTACAAAATTTAGTCGCCTTATTTATCTTTTCAATATTTTTTTTTCGTTCCCTTTTTGTGTTACAAATATGTTATGTTATTGTCAATGATGCAGTGGGTATCTTGCACCGGAATATGCCATGCGTGGACACCTTACAGAGAAGACCGATGTGTTTGCCTTTGGTGTTGTGGCTCTAGAAATTGTCAGCGGTCGTCCAAACTCTGACCCAAGTTTGGGTGAAGAAATGACTTATCTTCTCGAATGGGTAAGACCTCTATTTTTCATGCCCGTGTCTATTCTTCCCCCTGCCACAAATGTTCCAAGTGCTTTTCATTTTTTGACTCTTGATATGTTCATTGTTTTATGATTCTACCACACCTCTATATCTTCTTCTAAAAGCACTTCTTGAAACACAGGTTGATCGTAGTACGCGTGCCTTTCAGTTATCTTCTGCATATATATGTTTCATTTTTCATGATACTATTGTACGTGTTCTTGCTTCTTAGGCTTGGCAATTGCATGAAAACAAACGGGAAGGTGAACTAGTGGACTCTAGATTATCCGAGTTCAACGAGGAAGAAGCAAAACGAATAATCAAAATAGGACTTTTGTGCACTCAAACATCACCGATGCTACGACCATCCATGTCCCGTGTAGTGGGTATGCTTTCAGGAGATATGGAAGTGACGACAGTAACTTCAAAGCCTGGTTACTTGACAGACTGGAAATTTGATGATGTAACTACTGTCACCAGCGTAACGAAATTGGATGATGCAAGTACTGTCAATGGCTTAGCGACTGATATGACGATTAAAGGAACTGAGTTTAGCTTTAACCACTCGTCGGCAAGTACAAGCATAATGGGGCAATCACCTCCAAATGCCATGCATTCTGCTATGCTTCAAAATGATGTTGATGGTCGGTGAGATCTGTGAAGAAGGAATTGAATAAGTGGTGCATCCCTAAAAGTCGAATGTTTTCTTTTTCTTGGAGGAGGGCGTGACAATATATACACAACTTTTGATTCTTCATGTATTTATGTACCTATGTATAAAGTGAAACTCTGATTGACTGTCTTTGTATCTTATTCTGTCTTTTGGTTGGACCAACCTTTTTATGTTGAAGATAAATTGGAGCTCTGGTTCTTCTTGTGAATGAAAAAGTAATTGAACTATTTATTCCTTCAATGTCTACGGACGGTAAATAATGGGGAGAAGTCCATGAATATTGAAAGAGGCGTTTGTGGAGTACAATGCCTAACCATGTTGATTGTTATTAGAAATGTGATGGATTCGTTCGTTTTAGAAAATGTTATTGTTAGAAATGTAATGCATATTTGTCTTTTCGTCGGGTACTTTTATGTCTGATACATCAAAATTTAAACCTTGTTGGTGATGTAAATCATTTTCGTTACGTCAAGACTTCACTAGTTTTGGAAGCTCCTCTCTTTAGACCAATGAAAATATCATTGGGAAGAGTTATGAAAGTAACTACTGTTATTTGTGATCACACCATTATAATCGAATTTTCTTCATCGTTGGTATCTTTGTATTGCTTAATTTTCTTTGCTTTATTCAATTCATTCTAATGTCTTTATGTTTTTCTTTGCATGATGCATTGATGGTATATGTTGTTGAGGATGGCATTCCATGCCATGGCCAAGTTCATCAAGGGTGGTGTCCTTGCAGAGAAGAAAGCGGTTGAGAGCAGTTATCTTTAGAATTATTGGTGGAAGTTTTCATATTGCATCGGTTGATAACCTGAGGGCAGTTATCTTTGGAATTGTTGGCGAAAGTTTTCTTATTTAATCGGTTGATAACCGCTATCTTTCTGATATTAGATAGAGTGGTCTGAGTTTGATAGTTCTCGACCCAAATTGATTTGGTCCACTTTTTGTTCAGACTTGTATGTTATTATTTTGTCTCGCATGATTGTTATTGGGTAGCGCAGCTTATGTATTTTAAGTGGTCGCTTTTGATCCCGACTTTCATGTATAGGTTGTCAATGGTCTCATTGACTATTTGATGTACAAATCATTCGAGGGTTCACCTCTCGGTAATAAAAGGTTCAGTTCTAACAAAAAAAAAGGAATGACAAATGAATCAAAAGTTCAAAACCATTATCGGATCATTATCAATCAAACTAGATGTGGGTTGGGTTTGATGTAAGCCTAGTTTGTTGGGCTCATATTGATAGTAATAACTTATTAAAATAAATATTGGGCTCGTAAATGAAATTGGGTAACAACGATGGGGTCAAAAATTGAGCTGAATTTTTTTCAACCATGCCGAGTTGCCAACTACGGACGAGAAGCTCTTTCCTAGAGCACACAATTTTTTGGGAAAAGTTTATGCAACTCTTTAGACTAATTTACAAACTCAAAGAACGCAATCACATGATTTCTCGATCCCGGAGGTAATTATTTTGTATTCCATGAAGCAAAATTTAGAAGAAAAAAATTTAAAAAAATTGGAAAATCACTTTTCCCACCAACTTTGTTGTCAGGAAATGCAAGCTCTTATGAAAAGCGTTCATCCATTTTTTGTATGGATTGAGAAAAACAACAAAGTGAAAAAATTAAAGTGTACATCAATCATTATGAAACCTTCTTGGGCTCCTAAATGAAATTGGGTGACGACGATGAGGGTCGAAAATTGAACGGACATCGGTTTTGAACCAAAAGAAACTACTTGCTATCACATAGTTTTAATAAAAGTCTCCATGGCTCTTTAGACGGGGTTATAACCAAAAGAACTCAATTGCGTGATTTCTCGAGCACTAAAGGTAATTATTTTGTATTCCGTGAAGCAAGATTTAAGGAAAGAAAGAAAGAAAGAAAAAATTAACAAAAAGTTGGCAAACAACTTCACCCCAGAGCCCAATCATCCACTGTTTGTTTATCTTTTTATTGAGAAAAATAGAAAAATAAAAGAGAACATCATTTCTCAACCGTTGGGAGAAGCATGTGAAGAAAAAATTAGACAAGCCAAAGGCAGTATTCCTTGTGTAACATATCGATTCATATCGATCAATAGTCGTTATGTTAGGCTCAAAGTCATCATGTCTTTCTTTTTGGTTTAGAGTTTTTTTTTTCTTCTCAGTTTGGTATTATGGAGGGCCTAAGCCGGAGGAAGAAAAAAAACCGCCAATTATATAAGGATAATCATTTCCCTTGTCAAACTATGGGTATCACTAGCCACGAGGCCAACAAGAGAATCAGGGGGACAACCATAGATTCATAGAGGTCAAAACCAAGACCAAGGATATTGGTCGATCTCAAGGTACACCGTACACATGCTTAATAGTTCAAGTCCATTAATTGGTTGAACAAAGATCCCTCAAGCAGTTGTGGTCACCGCATTAGATATGAAATACTATGCAAATGCTGTTAATTACCTAGTCGCAACCCAATTTTCTTCTATTGAAATCCAAGTTTTGAGGAAATTTCAGAGTTTATATGAGCTTGGCCCTCTTACTGAATCATCCATGATCTCCGGTCACCGGCGTCCATGTCACAGTCAATGCTCACCGGTCTAACACGTAGAACAATTTCGTTCACTTCTGGAATGGAATGGATAGATGTCACCTTGTGATATGATAGATCCACAATTTCAGAACCCAAAATTAAAGTCTGTGTGCAGGTAGCTAGAGATCAAGTTTATGCAAGTTAGCTTAAAAGTCGTGTTTTTCAACGAAAATTCTTCTCTTTCAAAAAAAAAACGAAAATTCTTCTATCCACCGTCATCAACTTTGTTCCCTCTAAACCCAATTTCTCTATGTGCCTCTCCATGTACGGCAAAAGAAGAAAATTTCACAATTCACATTATCATTGGTAAGCGGGTTTTATTCCTCGCTAGCGTTGTAGTTAATTCGTTAGTCTACCAGTTGACTTTTTATATTTTGATTAGAAACTCCAATTTGCTCTATTTTTACATGGTTTCATTTGATTTATGGGACTGCTTATTTGTAATGAAATATACAAAAGTGAATGATCTCATTTTGTCTCGGAATTAATATTATTTAAGTGATTATGAATATATTTTGTACATAAAATAAGTACAAACTAGAAGGAAATCACACATTATGTGTGTGTATTTATTTTTAGAAGAGAAAAATTGATTTTTTTATTTTTTATTTCATGATGTGAAAGTTAAAAGTGTGAGAGTGGATAATTATAGGTAGTTTTTGAAAGTTTTTTTATTTTTATTTTATTAATTATTTGTATTTTGACCTTATTATCCTTAATGATTAAAATAAATATATGATTATTTAATGTTTAAAAGGTATTAAAGTAAACAAATTTTGTTTTGGTTGAGAGTATAAATTAAAAGATGAAACTATAATTAAGTCTGAGGGGCCCATCAAAAGTTATAAAAAAAATCATTTTATCCCTTAATTAAAGAAAAATGTTATTTAATTAAATTTGTTAACAAAATTTCTTGGGGTTAGCCTAAGTGGTGTGGAAGTATTGAAAATTGGTTTAGGATTAGGACATTAGGTTAAGTCAAGGAGTTCGATTTCTTTTTAATATAACAAAAACATTTGGTTAACAAAAAGAATAACAATTGGTCGGAAAAACGAAAAAAAAATAATAATATGATAGGGTATACGTATTAGGGCTTTTTTTGGTTTGAGATATAGGGCTTCTAAAGGTTATGAACGTGAGTATTTTTTTTGTCAGTTTGTGTTGTTACTTAAATATTGTGACTACAATAGCGTGAAACTTACGAAGAATTAAAAAATTTATTCTAAAAAAAAAAAAAAAAAATTATTCTCAAATTTTTAATTGATAATAGTAGAAAAAGGTACGACCTTAACATCATATTTTATGGAAAATTTTTGGGGGGTGTGGGTTAGATCATGGATAAGATAAATAGTAAATGTATATAGAAAATCAATAAAATAATCAAAATAAATAAATAAAACAGAAAAAAGTGTAATTAAAATGATAAATTACTGAATCATGAGAATAATTGTTGAATTTGGAAAATATAGATATGAAGGAAAAGTAATGAAATAAGAGAATAAGGAACTTAACATCATATTTTATTATTTTAAGATTTAGCGGTACGACCTTAACCATCAAATTTTTAGATTTAGCTCGGTCTTGTTATAAATATTAAAATAAAATGTTAGTAAATTTGTAGATGAAAGAAATTATCTACAAAGACGGCTAGGCTTAATGAATGAATTGAAAAAAAATGACGGAACCTTCTGAATCTTGTCCTACCTTGCCAAAGTCGGCTCCACCCCAAGCGTCACCCGGAACAACTCCGTACTCTTCTGGATTGAATGGACAGATGCCACCTTGTGATAGATCCAACGTTTTGAAGTCTTTGTGCAGGTACAGATCAAAAGTGTATGTCGATTAGCTCAAAAGTCTTAGTGGACTATATATATTTTGTTCTCTTTCAACTGTGTAATCACTAGTCTAGTTCGGAGTTCCCTCTAAACCCAGTTTCTCAGTTTCCAACGATCTCAAAGTAATCATGTCAGATAGTACATGTACTTCATCATTAGTTTTGATCTTATTTTGGTGCATCTCCGGCCTTGCTGGTATAGCACAAGCTCAGGTTTCTGCTCCTGCTCCTCGACCTCAAGCTACTAATCCCACCACAGACCCATCGGAAGGTTTCTAATCTTTCTTATAACCAAACTTGGTTTTTATTTTTTTTGTTTCTTTTTCTTGTTTCAGAAGAGCTAAAAGTCACTGTCATGCATCCACTTCGATAGTTGATGACAAGTTATAACTTTTATGCATGCATCGATATAATAATGGACTGTGAAAGTGTGATATCGATGAAGAAGCCCAAATGTTCTCAGGGGCAATGTTGTCACTTCATCTGTCACCCCTTCCCTCAACCATTTTGATGGAAAAGTTGAGTTTTTTGTGTTTGCGAAACAAAGAATTATTTGGTTGTAATTGGTGGTGCAGTGAGAGCTTTGAATTCAGTGTTTGAGAAATGGAAGATTCGGGCCAATCCGAGGCAGTGGAACACAACCGGAGACCCATGCAGTGGAGCTGCCTTAGACTCCGGTGACTCCACCAAAATCGATGACACCAGTTACAACCCCTTCATCATATGTGACTGCTCTTATGAATCCGGCTCTGTTTGCCACATCACCAAACTGTAATTCAAACTTCTAATCTCTCTTTTTTACTTCTATGTCATCTTCAAAACCAGGTCTTGAATTGTTTGCATAACTTAAATTTGCAGCAAAGTTTATGACTTGGAAGTTGTTGGTGTAATTCCAGACGAGTTATGGAGTTTGACTTTCCTCACCAGTCTGTATGCTTTCTAATCTCTTATACTTGAGTTGGACTCACTTTTAAGTACCCAATTTGTAATCTTTCTCCCATGAATTTTCTTTTAGGAACTTGGCACTGAATTACTTGACAGGACCTCTTCCTGCAGCCATTGCAAATCTGACTGGCTTGCAATACTTGTAAGCACATCTAAACTTTTTATTTGACAGCCATATTCAACACATGTAATGACATTTATACTTACCCAATAAATTTGTCCTTTTGATGTTCATGATCATTAATTTCATTTTAATTTCTAGTACTGTTGGCATCAACGATTTATCAGGCGAGCTACCAAAGGAACTTGGACAACTCACTGAATTGAGATCATTGTAAGTTTTCTCATTAGGGGGACTCTTATTTGAATGTGTGATAAAAAACAAAAGAACTTAGCGTTATATGAATTTTTGATCAGGTGGACTCTTATTTATTGCAAAACTTGATGGGTTTCTTCTTTATATCAAACATTATGACATGTCTTTCGAATATAATGCCGATTAGTAACCTCCCAATTCAAGCTTGTCTCTGTATTGCTTCATTCAAGCCAGAGTACTATTCTCATAAACCTGCTTGCACATAATATCAATGGGAAATTCTTAACTGATTACTTGTCAATTTTGTAGGGCTTTTGGAGGAAACAACTTTTCTGGTTCTCTGCCATCTGAGCTAGGGAACTTATCAAAATTGCAACAGCTGTAAGTTTACTATGTTGTTCATTTGTTTTTCTTAGATAAGGTAAGGCTGTCATGTGGGTTGAAATGATCCTACATACATGAAATTTGTTACCTCAAAAACCCGAGTTATTGGTTATAACCACATGGATGGTGAACTGTGTATATGATACAAAATCTGCTATGGGAACTGATAGAATTCTTATTTACATTGTCTACAACCATGTTGTAGTAAATGTGGCACATTCACATATGTTCTTTAATAGCGGCTTGGTATCTATCTATTAACTCAAAGTTTACAAAAAGATGTAAGGTATAGATACATTTATGATAATTCATTATTGTCTACTTTGGCAGTTACATTGATAGTTCTGGAGTTAGTGGTGAGATTCCATCAACATTTTCTAAGCTTCAAAACTTGGAGATTTTGTAAGAGCTTTACGAATATGTTTATTTTCAACAAAGGATAAAAAGCAATAATTAATACGATGAAGAATCATTATTTGAATATATATGTAAGAGATTACATTTGCTTGTTGCAGTTGGGCAAGATACGTTGAACTCTCTGGCAGGATACCGGACTTCATAGGAAATAATTGGTCAAAGCTTACTTCATTGTAAGATACTGTAAATGAATACTATTTTCGTTTAGTTGCAGTTTAATGATAATAGGTTCATCCTTTAGTTAGGCTTAGAAGCTCAATGTTTTTCGAGAAAATTTAATTACTCATAGGTTCCACTAACATTTCTGTAGGAGGTTGCTAGGAAACTCTTTTGAAGGTCCTATACCATCTGCATTTTCCAATCTGACTTCTATAAAAGAGCTGTGAGTATTTAGATCTACTCGTCACTTTATGTTATTTTTTGCATATCTATAAAGCTTACCATCTCATGTCTAATGTAATAATAGACGAATTAGTGATTTGTCGAATGCCAACGGGAGCTCTTCTCTTGCGTTTATTGAGAATATGAAGGATCTAGATGTCTTGTAAGCCAAATATTTCTCACTTATATTTGAATCTATCACAACATTGGGATCATACTTCTATGTTCTTGTTTGTTTTTCTTATGAAATCTAATATGACAATTTGGTTTAACATCCTACAGAGAGCTGAGGAATAACAATATTTCTGATTCTATTCCTTCCAATTTTGGAGTGTACCAAAGTTTGTCTCAGCTGTAAGTTTCTCTTGGTGATTGTTGACCATACAGATTGAGAAAACCCAAATTGCCAAAACTGGAACTTTTTTTTGTTTTCCTCAAGTACTGAAGGATACCAATACGATTTCCTAAATGCTACATTATCTTCTTCTTTTACATGATGCACTAATGCATATAAGGTTAAGTTATTGTAATTTATATTGAATTGCACTTTACCAGTTTTAGATGCATGATGATTATGGTTATTTTTCTTATAAGAATTTATACTATTAGCTTCTTATTTCCTTAAAACATGTGACTGTTTTATATTCTCACCCCCTCCCCCAGGGATTTGAGCTTCAACAATTTAACAGGACAGATACCAGACTCACTGTTTAATTTGAGTTCGCTCTCAATCCTGTAATATATCAATCCCTCTTGATTGTTTTATACTCCACCTAAATGTACTCTTCAAGTATTGACGCAGGTATTGCTGTCTTCATAATTAGGTTTCTTGGAAACAATAAGTTGAACGGCACACTTCCTGAGTATAAAACAGCATCTCTTCTCAACATGTAAGTTTTCAGCATATTTTCTTAACATCATTGTATTGCATTACACTTGTGCTTTCTGATATATTTATTTTCCATTCAATAAGGGTAGTGGTTTTGGCATTCCGATTTCACAATTTCACTCCACTTTTAAATGGTGAAAAGTTGGCTGCAAGTGGTAAAATCTGTTGAAAACTGAAGTGCTAAAATCACATCCCTTGAACAAAGTCATGTCTACATGAACTTGAAGGATTCTGAATGCCCCAGTTGATTTTAATGAGTGACCTTGATTCTAAAAAGATTGTTTTTGAGTTGATCACTTATATTAAATGCCTACAATTAAGAAACTAATTACATAAAAGTACAGATTGCTATGTTGTAAGCTACAATAAGTAGTGAACAGTTCTTTCTCAAAACTAGAATAATGGTTACTGCACTGCAAAGAAAATAGTAAAGTAGTATAGATAGTTGCAGCTAAAAGCCTAGAACTTTATCCCCCAAACACCTTTAGTGATAGGAGGTTTGCATTCATTCATTATAGAAATCTTAAATTGCTTTTATATTGTTCTTCCTTCAAGTTTGTTTGGAGCTAACTCTTAGTCCTCGGTATGTTCTCTTGGTCAGTCAAATTGTTTCTCCTCAAAAGGTGGACTCCCATTCCAGCAATGCCTGAAATATAATCGAGTGGGTTGAGGGGGAAACATGGAGAAACTGAGGGTTTAGATTCAAATCATTATGTTTCAAAATCATAGATCACAGTATAAATATGACTTAATACATGATGAAATTTAATGATGATCATATTATTGTTATATTAATTGTATGATCTTTGTATCTGATGTTTTTGTTCGCGATATGTATGCAGAGATTTGTCTTACAATTATCTAGTTGGGAGCTTTCCTTCTTGGGTCAAAGAAGAAAAATTACAGCTGTATGTCTTCATTTTTAATTTTCTTTTTGCTACAAAAAAATTTATTCGTTTAGCTGAAAGGCTTCTAGTTGTATAACTCTGTTTACGCGTCTTATATTACAATTTGCTAGTTTGTTAGTGACACTTTCTCCAGTGGTTATACAGATTTTGTTTTGGTTGTCAGGATGGGCTTACATCAATAATATATAATGTCAGTTTATTAGATGAAAGTAACATTTATAATTTGGTGTACTTTGCAGTAATTTAGTTGCCAACAACTTCAATATAGAAAGTTCAAACAGCAGGTGATTCCTTTCCCTCTGAGCTCAATTTTAGTGTTTCGAACATTTCAATAAGGGATGTGACAGTTGCATGTCATTTACAAATATTGCTTGCTATCCAACAATTAACTGCCGAACTCCGCAATTGGTGTTTACTTATTTATTTATTTCAGTGCTGTTCCTTCTGGCTTGGCTTGCCTTCAAAGGAACTTTCCTTGCAATCATGGCCCTGGAATCTGTGAGTATGGTTAAAGCCTTATTTAATGTTAACATTGCAAGTTAAAATGCCTTTCTGAACATTCTGTGATATGTGCCTTTCAAATCTTTGCTCAGATTATAACTTTGGGATTAACTGCGGTGGTCCTGAGATTAAGGCGTCTGATGGGATTGTGTATGAGAAGGATGATGAGCCACTTGGACCAGCTTCATATTTTGTGACTGACACAAAAAGATGGGGAGTTAGCAATGTCGGATATTTCATTGGGAGCACCAATCCTCAGTATACAAGTTTCTCCCAATCTCAATTCACAAATACTTTTGATTCTCTGCTATTCCAAACTGCAAGGCTCTCTGCTTCATCAATTAGATACTACGGTTTGGGGCTTGAGAATGGTAACTACACCGTGAACCTCAAGTTTTCAGAACTTGTCATCCTAGCTTCTCCTACAGGGAAATTTATTGGGAGACGTCTGTTTGATATTTATATTCAGGTCTGTATCATCTTTTTTATTTTATTTTTTATTATTTATAAAATCATGTTATTCATTTAACCATTTCTTTGTTTGAATCAGCAAAGTTGATAGTTATTTCGTCGATTATTTGAAAATGTTGAACTGAATAAATTAGTTTTAGTATATAGCAAATTTATCAACTATATTCATCATTTGAATTAAGTGCAGTTTAAAATCTGATGGATAATCGGAGTAGATCTATAAGTATCTGAATAGGCACAGAATCTCCATTCAACTACTCAGGCTCTTACTTCTTATGGTCTTCATTCCCCATCTATTGCCTATAACCATCACATGTCTTATTTAGTCCAGTACCTTTCACTTTCACATTTCAAATATGCCAATTTATATGGTAAAACATAGTGACTCAAACTTCAGTGTACTCTCTTATACTTCCACAAACTTAATCTCCCCCTTTTATGTTACTTTTCAGGGCATTCTGGTTTCAAAGGATTTTGACATACTAAAGGAGGCAGGTATGTCATCTTTTGGAGCTGTTCAGAAGCAATATAAAGCTCATGTTTCGGAGAACTACCTTGAAATCCATCTCTTTTGGGCTGGAAAGGGGACCTGCTGTATACCTGTGCGGGGTACTTATGGACCTGCTATTGCAGCAATCAGTGCTACACCGGGTAATATAATGTGGAAATTTCAGATGCAATTATGCATGTTTAGGTTCTAATGTTTTCTAAAAGTCATGGCATGTTGTTGACTACAGAGTTTTTGTACAGATTTCATACCTACTGTCAGTAACAAATCTCCAACTGGCAAGAAGAGTAGAACTGGGCTGATTGTGGGGATTGTTGTTGGTGGTAAAGTACTTATAATTCTGTTGGTTGTGGTTTTATATATTGTTCAAAGAAGAAAAAGGCCCAACTCTGATGATGATAAAGGTAAACTGTTACTTCTATTGTTGGTCAAAGAAAGTTTGAGTTCTTAAAAGATCTGTGGCAACTGAAATTATATTTTATGTTAACACATATGGAAGCTTATAGATCAAGTTTGTTTTATTTAGTTTTTGTTTAGTAGGACTAGGACTAGAATTTATGAATTTACTATTTATTTAGATACGATAATTTGAGAGTTGAGACTTAGACCATTATGCGAGATGAAGATTTCTGATATTGATATGTTCACTTAATGTTTCTCTTCTTCAATATTTTATCTATCTTTCTCTCCCAATTTCTCTCCACGTTCTGCATCATTCGGTATTTGTGAATCCATTGTTCTGTATCACTATTACGTACGCAGTTCTTTTTTTTTTGTTTCAACCTCTTTATACATATATGCATGTATGTATATAAATAAATCACTTTTCTGTGTAAAGAAAACCTACCGGCTATTCCAGCAGATGCTTGATGGTTCATCAACCCAAAAAAAAAAAAAAAGAACAACAAAACAAAACAAAAAAAAAGGCAAACTTATTGCCAGACGAACAGGATTAAAGACATAACAGTGTGTTATGCTAAATTTGCAGAGCTGTATGGGATAGATGTTGGACCACTGACTTTCAGTCTCTCTGAACTAAAAATAGCTACAAACGATTTTGATCCTGCTAATAAGCTTGGAGAGGGAGGATTTGGACCTGTCTATAAAGTAAGTTATTATTATAATTAAATAGGATACATGCGTTAATGTTTACTAGTTCATACAAGCGTTGAACTACTAAACATTAAGGTAAATAGACATATTTCATATGCCAGAATCTATATCATGACTTCCTGAAACATCACACTATTTCTTTCTGTCGTTTTTTTTTTCGGATTTTTGTTTGTTCTAAAATTATGTTCTTTTGCTCCTATTAATTACGACATTCTTATGTTTATCAAATGGCCAGAGTTTGAAACTATGTGTTTTGATTGATAAGCTGCCAAGTGTTCCAATTCCTGTAAAATATTATGACGCAGAAAAATGAAATCTAATCATATCAGAAAAGTTAGTGCAACAGCTATGAAGCATGAACAAGTCTAGAAGGTTGCTGAGTTCGTTTTGGACATCGCCAGTACTCAATGATACACCGCAGGCACATGTTCACAATTCCACATGGACATATTGATACATTTCTAAACTATATTTAGTAGAAAGTGGGTTTATATATCCTATCCAATTGACTTGTAGGTCAAGTTAGCTTGTCCAATCCATCACTCATTAGTTGCTGAAGTCTCATTTTCACAAAAGGATAGTTCATAATGCACATACAATAATCTTGCTAAACTTTTTTAAATTTTGTGATTAATAGGGAACACTTAATGATGGAAGAGTAATTGCTGTGAAGCAATTGTCAGCAGCATTCCACCAAGGAAAGAACCAGTTTGTAACTGAGATCGCCACTATATCTGCTGTGCAACACAGTAACCTAGTGAAGTTGCATGGTTTCTGCACTGAGGGAATCAAACGACTCCTTGTCTATGAGTATCTGGAGAACAAAAGTCTTGATCAAGCATTATTTGGTATGAGAATAAAAATGTTAATTTATTAATGCATTATGTAGGGTATAATACAAAACACTAAAAGGATTTATAAGTACGTATGGATTCCATGACGCAGGAAAGAGAAGTTTAAATCTTGATTGGTCAACACGTTTTGATATATGCTTGGGCATAGCTAGAGGTTTAACTTATCTTCATGAAGAATCAAGGGTTCGAATTGTACATAGAGATGTGAAGGCCAGTAATATTCTGCTCGACACTAATCTCATCCCCAAAATATCAGATTTTGGTTTGGCCAAGCTCTATGATGATGAAAAGACCCACATAAGTACCCGGTTTGCAGGAACACTGTAAGATCTTTCTAAATTTAGTCACCCTATTTATCTTTCCAAATATTTGTTTTTTCATTCCCTTTTTGTGTTACAAATATGTTATGTTATTGTCAATGATGCAGTGGTTATCTTGCACCGGAATATGCCATGCGTGGACACCTTACAGAAAAGACCGATGTGTTTGCCTTCGGTGTTGTGGCTCTAGAAATTGTCAGTGGTCGTCCAAACTCTGACCCGAGTTTGGGTGAAGAAATGACTTATCTTCTCGAATGGGTAAGAAGTTTATTTTTTGTGCATGTGTCTATTCTTCCCCCTGCCACAAATGTTCCAAGTGCTTTTCAGTTTTTGATTCTTGATATGTTCATTGTTTTATGATTCTACCACACCTCTATATCTTCTTCTAAAAGCACTTCTTGAAACACAGGTTGATCATAGTACGCCTTTCAGTTATCTTCTGCAGATGTTTCATTTTTGATTATACTATTGTGTTCTTGCTTCTTAGGCTTGGCAATTGCATGAAAACAAACGGGAAGGTGAACTAGTGGACTCTAGATTACCTGAGTTCAATGAGGAAGAAGCAAAACGAATCATCAAAATAGGGCTTTTGTGCACTCAAACATCACCGATGCTACGACCATCCATGTCCCGTGTAGTAGGAATGCTTTCAGGAGATATGGAAGTGACAACGGTTACTTCAAAGCCCGGTTACTTGACAGACTGGAAATTTGATGATTCAACTGTCACCAGCTTAACGAAATTGGATGATACTGTCAACCGCCTAGGACTGATATGACGACTAAAGGAACCGAGTTTAGCTTCAACAACTCGTCGGCATGCAAGTACAACATAATGGGGCAATCACCTCCAAATGCCATACATTCTATGTTTCAAAATAATGTTGATGGTCGGTGAGAATTATGAAGAAGGAAGTGAATAAGTGGTACATCCCTAGAAAATGAAATGTTTACTTTTTCTTGGAGGAGGGCGTGAGAATATATATATGTATGCACAACTTACTCTGATTGATTGTCTTTGTATCTTAATCTTTGTCTTTTGGTTGGACCAACCTTTTGATGTTGAAGATAATTTGGAGCTCTGGATCCTCTTGTGAATGAAAAACTAATTGAACTTGCTAGTTATGAAAGCCAGAAATATAAATTAGTTATTCATTGAACTTACTAGTACATAATGGGGAAAAGTCCATGACTATTGAAAGAGGCGTTTGACAAATGCTACGGCATATGCTAACAAACGGTCTCAACCTTTATTCAATCATCAAATATTACAAAGAGATGAAATAATGCAACTCCTAATCTCTCTATAGGAGGAGCTCCAATCCTATCAACTAATCTTAATTTCATAGCGTCGAGTCCCTTACTAGTACCAGTTCCTTGTATAACATATCGATTCATATCAAAAGTAGTTACTTTAGGCTTCAGTCATCGTGTCTTTTCTTTTTGGTCACTATTTCGAGTATTTTCTCTTCTCCTTTTGGTATGGACAATATGGAGCCCGAGGAAAAAAAAAAATGACACCAATTATACAAGGATAACCATTTCCCTTGTCAAACTATTGGCATCCCCAGACACGAGGCCAACAAGAGAATCAGGGGGACAATCATAGATTCATAGAGGAAATTGGTCGCCACTCTCAAGGTACACATGCTTAATAGATCAAGTCCATTAATTGCTTGGACAAAGATCCCTGAAGCAGTTATGTTCACCACATTAGATATGAAATAGTATACAAATGCTGTTACCTAGTCACAACCCAATTTTCTTCTATTGAAATCCAAGTTTTGAGGAAATTTCAGGGTTTACATGAGCTTGGCCCTATTGCTGAATCATCCATGATCCCCGGTCGCCGGCATCCATGCCACAGTCAATGCTCACCTAATACCTAGAACAATTTCGTTCACTTCTGGAATGGAATGGACAGATGCCACCTTGTGATATGATAGATCCACGAATTCAGAGGCCAAAAGTCTTTGTGCAGGTAGAGATCAAGTCTATGCATGTCAGCTTAAAAGTCTACTGTGTTTTTCAACGAAAATTCTTCTGTCCACCGTCAACTTTGTTCTTCACTAGTCTACTCTAGTTATAATTCGGAGTTCCCTCTTAAACCCAATTTCTCTGTGCCTCTCGATCAGTTTCCATCTAGCTCAAAGTAATCATGTCAGAGAGTACCTGTGCGTCATCATTAGTTTTGATCTTATTGCATGTGGTGCATCTCCGGCCTTGCTGGTATAACACAAGCTCAGGTTTCTGCTCCTGCTCCTCAACCTCAAGCTACTAATTAATGCCACCAGACTCACCTCAAGGTTTCTAATTGATCGATCATTCTTAATTATAACCAAACTTAGGTTTTATTAATTTTCTTTCTTTTTCTAGCTTGTTTCAGATCAAAGAGCTAAAAGTGACTGTCATCCACTTGAATATAGTTGATGACAATTTATAACTTTTATGCATGCATCGATAATAGATCGATGAAGCCGCCCATGCAATTATGCAAATGTTCTCAGGCAGTGGCGGATAGGGGGGGGGCGAGGGGGGCAATTGCCTGAACTTATGAAAAACCCTTAAGTATAGAGCTTTACTAATTTCTCATCGGAAAAAATGGTGGAGAACCAGCAGCGGCGGATCTGAGGGGGGCAAGATCAACGAATTAATCCTCTCTCTCCAACTTTTCTGTCATTTTTTATTGTTTTCGGACACTATCTCTCTCTTTCCCCCTCTTCACGTGTGTATCTTTCAAAAATCTCCAACTTTCTATTTGTTTAATAATTTTTCTTTTTGGACTTCTCTCACTTTTCTGACTCCCTCCCACTTACTATTTGTTTTTATTCTTTCCTATGTTTTTTATTATCCTCATCTTCTTCCTCTTCCCTTTCTTCTATCTTCGGCAAGTTTGCATTCTCAACCTGCAACTCCTCATCTTCTTCATTTTTTCCCTTTCTTCTCTTTGAAACTGAAACCGAACTAACCAACCTCAACTCCCCACCCCCATTCAACATACAGAGAGAGAGTTTTAAGCCAAAAAATTTTTTGCCCTTCGGGCAAAATTATCCCACGCCATATTTCAATTTGCCCCCCCTAATGTTTTGTTCTGGATCCCCACTGTTCTCAGGGGCAATATTGTTGTCACTTCATCTATCACCCCTAGCTTCCCTTACCCATTTTGATGGAAAAGTGCGTTTTTGTGTGTGCAAAAGAAAAACAAAGAATTATTTGATTGCTGTAATTGGTGGTGCAGTGAGAGCTTTGAATTCAGTGTTTGAGAAATGAAAGATTTGGGCCAATCCGATCGACACAATGCAACACAACCAGCCCGAAACCCATGCAGTGGAGTTGCCATTCATAGATTTCAGTAACTCCATCTAACATCGATCGGATGTATGATGCGTACTCAAGGCTTTTCAAGGCTCGAGGGCAGAATCTTATCTAGTGCATGCATTGACTCGTCGTTCTATGGCCGAGTCAACTCACTAGTAATTAATTAGAGAATAGGCTTTACACGGATCAATTCTAGTTCTTAGTGGCCTAGTGTACGAAGATTAGCATCTAAATGAACCTCAACCGCATAATCAAGCTAACAGAAGCGGCACACCACACTCTAATTACCTCAATGTGAAATCAAAGCTCGATCCTAGCTATGAAATTTAGAGAATTCACGCTCTAAATTACATTCTAGACATCCTCATAATGCAAATTAAGAAGGTAGCTGGGTACAACCTAATATATATGCATCTAAGGTTCTTGAGCACAAATTAGAGCATACATCATTATTCAATTGCAATTACATCAAAACATATGTCAATTAACTGCAATTAAACTATGACACACAACCCTAGCTATCCCCCAACAAATGAAATTACGTACTCACAACCCATCATCAAATACATCATCCAATACATAAGAAAATAAGAGAAATAATAGATAAAAGAGGGAACACAACAAGCTTATTTGCAGTAGGCAAACATGAACCAAGCTTGAAATTAATCTCCCACTCTTTACCAAGCTAAAATTCCCTTGTGTTGATGAGTCATTGATGCTTGTGGAGTGATTTCTCTTGATTCCCCTTAAAATAAAGTATTTGTTTACGGTATATTAATGTACTGATATATAAAGTATACTAACTTAATGCAAAAGTATATTAATTCGATATAGAGGTAGATAAGTTCGTACAAGTCTACTTCTATATCGAACTAATTTACTTATATATCGAGATTGTACCGGTACATTAATATATCGTTAAACTTTTTAAAAATAAAATAAAGAATAGAAGAAAGATGAATGGTGGAGAGAAAAGATAAATAACGGATGTGGGTGGCGGCCGTTGTGTGTAACTGAAACACTGAGAACGGGGGTCCGTGTCAGTGTGTAGCTTGGAGGAGAGGGAAAAGAATGTGGACACGTGATAAACGAAGGAAGCTAGGGAAGACCCAATTGATCTGATGCTTACGTCAAAAGAAGAATATGCCTGATGTCATTATTTAATTAACCAAATGGTTAATTTCATGCTGATGTCATGCTGATTATTATTTTTCTCTCATTTTCTTTTCTTTTTCTCAGTAATTGGGTTTCGTTCCTTGCTGGCCCCGTGGTTAACCCGTTGGTCTACTAGTTGGCTTTTTATTTTTTTTAGGGAAATTATAACAAATGGTACTTGAACTTTACCTCAATTATATAGTTGGTACCTGAACTTTACTTTTGATCACAACCAATACCTGAACTTTTCGAGTTTATCCTAAATGGTACCTGTCTTCACATTTTGACAAATTTTTGACAAAACTCATCTGTTTTCAAGGGCATTTTGGACATAGCTCCGAGTTATCCTCATTTGGAACTTAATAACTGAAGCATCAACGATAAGATTATTCTATAATTTTAACTGGGAATACTAGACACCCAGATACATAAATATATAAAATCATAGCTCCATCCAACGGTTCAAAAGGGAGAAATTATCCACCAAAGTGAACTGTTCTGCCCAGGAAAATATAACAAGATGCTCCAGATTTTTTTTTATTCGAGGGTAATTTGGTCTTTTTTCTGTAAATAATGCATTTTTTTTTACAGAAAGTAGACAAAATGTGATGGTATTTAAGATGAAATCGAAGAGTTCAGGTACTGGTTGTGATCAAAAGTGAAGTTCAGGTACTATGTATATAATAGAGATAAAATTCATGTACCAATTGTGATAAAAACCTTTTTTTATTTATTAAAAATTCCAATTTGCTAGCTCCATTTTTGTGCTGTTTCTTTTTTATTTCCGCAACTTTGCTTATTTCTTACGAAATATACAAAAGTGGATTAGTGATCTCATTTTGTTCAGAATTAGTATTCTTCAAGTGATTATGAGCATATTTGTATATAAAATAAGTACAAATTAAAGAGCATAACCGTAATTGAGTCCTTCCGGACCCCAAACCTTTTGATAGATGTTCGTTAATATCTTTTGGCAGTAGCAAAAGTTATATAAAAAAATAAAAATTATTTTATTCGCCCCCCCCCCCCCCCCCCCCCCAACCCAATCCACAAAACTACGTGCTACTTGATATATAAATAACAAATAAATAAAAGCCAAAATGTTATTGAATTAAATTGATTAACAAAAAAATTTGGGTTAGCCTAAGTGGTGTAAAGGTGTTGAAAATTGGGTTAGTAGTAGGTTAGGTCATGAGTTTGATTTCCTTCCGATATAATAAAAAAATTGGTTAACAAAAAGAATAACAATTGGTCAAAAAAAGAGAACAAATAATATAATAGGCCATAGATCTTAGGGTATGTCATGAGTTTGATTTCCTTCCGATATAATAAAAAAATTGGTTAACAAAAAGAATAACAATTGGTCGAAAAAAGAGGAAAAATAATATAGCGGGGCCATAGATCTTAGGGTTAGGGCTTCTGAAGGTTATGAACGTGAGTAACTTTTTTGTCAATGACTACAATAGCGTGGTTAGAAAAGTTTCTTTCTCAAATTCTTAATTGATAATAGCAGAAAAAAGGTACGACCTTAACCATAATATTTTTAGATTTAGTCCCCTTAAATTATACTATCACCATTTTTTTCTAAATTCTTTGTTCATATAAGTATATTTTTTGTTTGAGTATTTGTTTCAGGGTTGTTATAGATAATTTTTTTTTGGGCAACTGGTTGTTATAGATATTGAATAAAATGTTAGTAGATTTATAGATGAAAGAAATCATCTACAAAGACGACTACACTTAATGAATGGTTAATTGAAAAAAAAAAAATGACAACATTCTGGACAAATTTTCGTTCCGCTCATGTCACCAGGACAATTTCGAACACTATTTTGGACAGATGCCACCTTGTGATAGATCCGCCTAGCCCAGTCAGGTTAAAAGTCTTTGTCAGCTTAAAAGTCTATGGTGTTTTTCAACGATGATTCTTCTATCCACCATCATCAAATATATTTGTTTTTTTTTCAACTTTGTTTCCGTACTACGGAGTTCCATGTAAACCCAATTTCTCAGTGCCTCTAAGTTTCCATCTCAAAGTAATCATGTCAGAGAGTACCTGTACATCATCGGTTGTTTTGATCTTATTTTGGTGCTCCGGCCTCGTTGGTATAGCACAAGCACAAGCTCAAGTTTCTGCTCCTGCTCCTCAACCTCAATCTACTAATGCCACCACAGACCCATCTGAAGGTACGTTTCTAATCTTTCTTATAACCAAACTTGGTTTGTATTTTTCTTTCTTTCTTTTTCTTGTTTCAGAGGAGGTAAAAGTGACTGTCAGGCATCCACTTCCATAGTTGATGACAAGTTACAACTGTTATGCATGCATCGATATGATAATGGAGTGTGAGGGGCAATGTTGTCACTTCATCTATCACCCCTTCCCTCACCCATTTGATGGAGAAGTTGAGTTTTTGTGTGTTGTGTGCAAAACAAAGAATTATTTGGTTGTAATTGGTGGTGCAGTGAGAGCTTTGAATTCAGTGTTTGAGAAATGGAAGCTTCGGGCCAATCCGAGACAGTGGAACACAACCGGAGACCCATGCAGTGGAGCTGCCCTAGACTCCGGTGGCTCCACCAAAATCGATGACAGCAGTTACAACCCCTTCATCATATGTGACTGCTCTTATGAATCCGGCTCCATTTGCCACATCACCAAACTGTAATTCAAACTTCTAATCTCTCTGTTTTACTTCTATGTCATCTTCAAAACCAGGCCTTGAATTGTGTGCATAACTTAAATTTGCAGCAAAGTTTATGACTTGGAAGTTGTTGGTGTAATTCCAGACGAGTTATGGAGTTTGACTTTCCTCACCAGTCTGTATGCTCTCTAATCTCTTATACTTGAGTTGGACTCACTTTTAAGTACCCAATTTGTAATCTTTCTCCCATTAATTTTCTTTTAGGAACTTGGCACTGAATTACTTGACAGGACCTCTTCCTGCAGCCATTGCAAATCTGACTGACTTGCAATACTTGTAAGCACATCTAAACTTTTTATTTGAAAGCCATATTCAACACTTGTAATGACATTAATTTATAAGTGCCCAATATTACTTGTCTTTTTGATGTTCATGATCTTTAATTTCTAGTACTGTTGGCATCAACGATTTATCAGGCGAGCTACCAAAGGAACTTGGACAACTCACTGAAATGAGATCATTGTAAGTTTTCTCATTAGGGGCACTCTTATTTGAATGTGTGATCAAAAACAAAAGAACTTAGCCTTATATGAATTTTTGATCAGGTGGACTCTTATTTATTGCAAAACTTGATGGGTTTCTTCTTTATTTTAAATATTAAGTCATGTCTTTCGAATATAATGCCGATTAGTAATCTCCCAATTCAAGCTTGTTTCTGTATTGCTTGATTCAAGCAAGACTATTCTCATAAACCTGCTTGCACATAATATCGATCAATGGGAAACTCTTAACTGATTACTTGTCAATTTTGTAGGGCTTTTGGGGGAAACAACTTTTCTGGTTCTCTGCCATCTGAGATAGGGAACTTATCAAAATTGCAACAGCTGTAAGTTTATTATGTTGTTCATTTCTTTTTCTACATACATGAGGTAGAAATGATCCTACATACATGAAATTTGTAACCTCAAAACCCCAAGCTATTGGTTATATGCGCATGGATGGTGAACTGTGTATATGTGCATGTATAGATACAAAATCTGCTATGGGAACTGATAGAATTCTTATTTACATTGTCTACTACCATGTTTTAGTAAATGTGGCACATTCACATATGTTCTTTAATGACGGCTTGGGAACAGAATTATATAATTGTTAACTCAAAATTTACAAAAATATGTGAGGTATAAATACATTTATGATAATTCATTATTGTCTACTTTGGCAGTTACATTGATAGTTCTGGAGTTACCGGTGAGATTCCATCAACATTTGCTAAGCTACAAAACTTGGAGATTTTGTAAGAGCTTTACGAATATGTTTATTTTCAACAAATGAAAAAAAAATCATTAATTAATACGATGAAGAATCATTATTTGAATATATATATATATATATATATATATACATATATGTAAGAGATTACATTTGCTTGTTGCACAGTTGGGCAAGAAACGTTGAACTCTCTGGCAGGATACCGGACTTCATAGGAAATAATTGGTCAAAGCTTACTTCATTGTAAGATACTGTAAATGAATACTATTTTCGTTTAGTTGCAGTTTAATTAATTAATGATAATAGGTTCATCCTTAGTTAGGCTTTAGAAGCTCAATGTTTTTTGAGAAAATTTAATTACTCATAGGTTCCACTAACATTTCTGTAGGAGGTTGCTAGGAAACTCTTTTGAAGGTCCTATACCATCTGCATTTTCCAATCTGACTTCTATAAAAGAGCTGTGAGTATTTAGATCTACTCGTCACTTTATGTTTATTTTTGCATATCTATAAAGCTTACCATCTCCAGTCTGATGTAATAATAGACGAATTAGTGATTTGTCGAATGCCAACGGGAGCTCTTCTCTTGCGTTTATTGAGAATATGAAGGCTCTAAATGTCTTGTAAGCCAATTATTTCTCACTTATAGTTTAATCTATCACAACATTGGGATCATACTTCTATGTTCTTGTTTGTATTTCTTATGAAATCTAACATGAGAATTTGGTTTAACATCCTGCAGAGAGCTGAGGAATAACAATATTTCTGATTCCATTCCTTCCAATTTTGGAGTGTACCAAAGTTTGTCTCAGCTGTAAGTTTCTCTTGGTGATTGGTGACCATACAGGTTGAGAAAACCCAAATTGCCAAAACAGGAACTTTTTTTTTAGATGCATTATACCATAAGGTTAAGTTATTGTAATTTATATTGAATTGCATTTTACCAATTTTAGATGCATGATGATTATGGTTATTTTTCTTATAAGAATTTTTACTACTAGCTTCTTATTTCCTTAAAGCATGTGACTGTTTTATTTTCTCTCCCCCTTCCCCAGGGATTTGAGTTTCAACAATTTAACTGGACAGATACCAGACTCACTGTTTAATTTGAGTTCGCTCTCAATCCTGTAATATATCAATCCCTCTTGATTGTTTTATACTCCACCCAAATCTACTCTTCAAGTACTGAGGCATGTATTGCTTTCTTCATAATTAGGTTTCTTGGAAACAATAAGTTGAACGGCACACTTCCTGAGTATAAAACAGCATCTCTTCTCAACATGTAAGTTTTCAGCATATTTGCTTAACATCATTGTATTGCATTACACTGGTGCCTTCTGATATATTTGTTTTCCATTCAATAGGGTAGTGGTTTTGGCACTCCAATTCACAATTGCACTCAAATTTTAAACGGTTAAAAGTTGGCTGCAAGTGTAAAATCTGCTGAAAAGTGGAGTGCTAAAATCACATGGCTTGAATAAAGTCACCTCTGCGTCAACGAACAGAATTAATTTGATTTTACCTGAATTATACAGTACCAGCTCTACATGAACTTGAAGGATTCTGAATGCCCCACTTGATTTTAATGAGTGACCTCGATACTAAAAAGATTGTTTTTGAGTTGATCACTTATACTAAATGCCTACAACTAAGAAACTAATTACATAAAAGTACAGATTAGTATGCTGTAAGCTACAATTAGTAGGGAACAGTTCGTTCTCACGACTAGAATAATGGTTACTGCACTGCAAAGAAAATAGTAAAGTAGTATAGATAGTTGCAGCTTAAAGCCTAGAACTTTATCCCCCAAACACCTTTAGTGATAGGAGGTTTGCATTCATTCATTATAGAAATCTTATATTGCTTTTATATTGTTCTGCCTTCAAGTTTGTTTGGAGCTCATTCTTAGTCCATCAGCATGTTCTTTTGGTCAATCAAATTGTTTCTCCTCGAGATGTGTACTCCCATTCCAGCAAAGCCTGAAATATAATCAAGTGGGTTGAGAGGGAAACATGGAGAAACTGAGGTTTTAGATTCAAATCATTATGGTGCAAAATCATAGATCACAGTATAAATATGACTTAATACATGCTGAAATTTAATGATGATCATATTAATGTTATATTGATTGTATGATCTTTGTATCTGATGTTTTGTTCATGATATGTATGCAGAGATTTGTCTTACAATTATCTAGGTGGGAGCTTTCCTTCTTGGGTCAAAGAAGAAAAGTTACAGCTGTATGTCTTCATTTTTAATTTTCTTTTTGCTATAAAAAATTTATTCGTTTAGTTGAAAGGTTTCTAGTTTTCTAACTCTGTTTACAATTATTATATTACAATTTGCTAGTTCGGTAGTGACACTTTCTCCAACCGTTGCACAGATTTTGTTTTGGATGTCAGGATCGGCTTACATCAACAATATGTAATGTCAGTTTATTAGATGAAATTAACATTTAGAATTTGGTGTAATTTGCAGTAATTTAGTTGCTAACAACTTCGAGATAGAAAGTTCAAAAAGCAGGTGATTCCTTTCCCTCTGAGCTAAATTTTAGTGTTTTGAACATTTCAATAAGGGATGTGAGAGTTGCATGTCACATACAAATATTGCTTTCTATCCAACAATCAACTGCCGAACTCCTCAATTGGTGTTTATTTATTTATGTATTTCAGTGCTGTTCCTTCTGGGTTGGCTTGCCTTCAAAGGAACTTTCCTTGCAATCGCGGCCGTGGAATCTGTGAGTATGGTTAAAGCCTTATTTAATGTTAACATTGCAAGTTAAAATGCCTTTCTGAACATTCTGTGATATGTGCCTCTTTCAAATCTTTGCTCAGATTATAACTTTGGGATTAACTGTGGTGGTCCCGAGATTAAGGCTTCTGATGGGATTGTGTATGAGAAGGATGATGAGTCACTTGGACCATCTTCATATTTTGTGACTGACTCAAAAAGATGGGGAGTTAGCACTGTAGGATATTTCATTGGGAGCACCAATCCTCAGTATACAAGTTACTCCCAATCTCAATTCACAAATACTTTTGATTCTGTGCTATTCCAAACTGCAAGGCTTTCTGCTTCATCAATTAGATACTACGGTTTGGGGCTTGAGAATGGTAACTACACCGTGAACCTCAAGTTTTCAGAACTTATCATCCTAGCTTCTCCTACAGGGAAATTTATTGGGAAACGTCGGTTTGATATTTATATCCAGGTCTGTATCATCTTTTTTATTATTTATAAAACCATGTTATGACATCCTTTAACCATTTCTTTGTTTGAATCAGTAAAGTTGATAGTTATTTCGTTGTGACTGAATAAATTAGTTTTAGTGTATATAGCAAATTTATCAACTATATTCATCATTTGCATTACGGTGCAGTTTACTTCAGTGAATCATTCAGTGTACTCTCTCATACTTCCACAAACTTAATCTCCCCATTTTATGTTACTTTTCAGGGCATTCTGGTTTCAAAGGATTTTGATATACTAAAGGAGGCAGGCATGTCATCTTTCGGAGCTGTTCAGAAGCAATATAAAGCTCATGTTTCGGAGAACTACCTAGAAATCCACCTCTTTTGGGCTGGAAAGGGGACCTGCTGCACACCTGTTCGGGGTACTTATGGACCTGCTATTGCAGCAATCAGTGCTACACCAGGTAATATAATGTGGAAATTTCTGATGCAATTTTGCATGTTTAGGTTCTTATGTTTTCTAAAAGTCATGCCATGTTGACTAGAGTTTTTGTACAGATTTCATACCTACTGTCAGCAACAAACCTCCAACTGGCGAGAAGAGTAGGACTGGGCTGATTGTGGGGATTGTTGGTGGTGGTGGAGTACTTCTAATTCTGTTGGTTGTGGTTTTCTATATTGTTCAAAGAAGAAAAAGGCCAAACTCTGATGATGATAAAGGTAAACTGTTACTTCTATTGTTGGTCAATGAAAATTTGAGTTCTTAAAAGATCTGTGGCAACTGAAATTATATTTTATGTTAACATATATGGAAGCTTATAAATAAAGTTTTTTTTATTTCGTTTTTTTTTAGTAGGACTAGAATTTATGAATTTACTATGTATTTAGATACGATAATTTGAGACTTAGATCATTATGTAAGATGAAGATTTCCGATTTTGATATATTCACTTAATGTTTCTCTTCTTCAATATTTTATCTATCTTTCTCTCCCTAATTCCCTATTCTCTCTGAATTTGACAATTTCTCTCCATGTTCTGCATCATTCGGTATTTGTGAATCCATTCATTGTTCTGTATCATATTACTTAGTTCCATTTTTTTTTCTTTTTCAACCTCTTTGTCCATTGTTTATAAATAAATCACTTTTCTGTGTAAAAAAAGCCTACAAGCTATTTAAGCAGATGCATACTTGATGGTTTATTACCCCCCCCCCCCCCAAAAAAAACAAAAAAACAAAAGGAGGCTGATTGCCAGACGAACCGGATTAATGACATAACAGTGTGTTATGTTAAATTTGCAGAGCTGTATGGGATAGATGTTGGACCACTGACTTTCAGTTTCTCTGAACTAAAAATAGCTACAAACGACTTTGATCCAGCTAATAAGCTTGGAGAGGGAGGATTTGGACCTGTCTATAAAGTAAGTTAATATTATAATTAAACAGGATACATGCGTTAATGTTTACTAGTTCATACAAGCGTTGAACTGCTATATACATATTTCATATGCCAGAATTTATGCCATGACTTCCTGAAACATCACACTATTTCTTTCTTTTTTTCTGATTTTTTCTCTAAAATTACGATCTTTTGCTCCTATAAATTACGATCTTTTTATGGCCAAGTGTTTCAATTCCTATAAGATATTATGATAGAGATAAATGAAATCCAACATATTATAAAAGTTAATGGAACAGCTATGAAGCATGAACAATTGTAGAAGGTTGCTGAGTCCGTTTTGGACATCGCTACTCTATGATACACCTCAGGCACATGTTCACTTAGACGTATTGATACATTTCTAAACTATATTTAGTAGAAAATTGGTTCATGTATCCTATCCAATTGACTTGTAGGTGAGATTAATAAGTTTGCCTGTCCAATCCATCACTCATTAGTTGCTGAAGTCTCATTTTCACAAAAGGATAGTTGATAATATGCGCATACAATAATCTTGCTAAACGTTTTGGAATTTTGTGATTAATAGGGAACACTTAATGATGGAAGAGTAATTGCCGTGAAGCAATTGTCCGCAGCTTCCCGCCAAGGAAAGAACCAGTTTGTAACTGAGATTGCCACTATATCTGCTGTGCAACACAATAACCTGGTGAAGTTGTATGGATTCTGCACTGAGGGAATTAAACGGCTCCTTGTCTATGAGTATCTGGAGAACAAAAGTCTTGATCAAGCATTATTTGGTATGAGAATAAAAATGTTAATTTATTACTCCATTTTGTATGGTATAATACAAAACACTAAAAGGATTTATAATTATGGATTGCATCAAGCAGGAAAGAGAAGTTTAAATCTTGATTGGTCAACACGTTTTGATATATGCTTGGGCGTAGCTAGAGGTTTAACTTATCTTCATGAAGAGTCAAGGGTTCGAATTGTACATAGAGATGTGAAGGCAAGTAATATTCTGCTCGACACTAATCTCATCCCCAAAATATCAGATTTTGGCTTGGCTAAGCTCTATGATTATGAAAAGACCCACATAAGTACCCGGGTTGCAGGAACAATGTAAGATCTTACAAAATTTAGTCGCCTTATTTATCTTTTCAATATTTTTTTTTCGTTCCCTTTTTGTGTTACAAATATGTTATGTTATTGTCAATGATGCAGTGGGTATCTTGCACCGGAATATGCCATGCGTGGACACCTTACAGAGAAGACCGATGTGTTTGCCTTCGGTGTTGTGGCTCTAGAAATCGTCAGTGGTCGTCCAAACTCTGACCCGAGTTTGGGTGAAGAAATGACTTATCTTCTCGAATGGGTAAGGTTTTGTGCCTGTGTCTATTCTTCCCCCTGCCGCAAATGTTCCAAGTGCTTTTCAGTTTTTGACTCTTGATATGTTCATTGTTTTATGATTCTACCACACAATGTATTATGGGCCTGTTTGAGATTGTTTTTCGGATACTCAAAAACGCTTTTGAAATAAATGAAAAAATTAATTATAAATATATATAAAAATTGAAAAAAATAAAATATGTCTTGAGAGAGTTTTATAAGCACTTAGAAGTGATCTTGAGAAGCACTTGTCAATTGTTTCCTTGTATAAAAACGCTTTTCAAATTTAGTAAAAGCATTTTTAGGCATTTCAGAAGCAATCTCAAACAGGCCCATATATCTTCTTCTAAAAGCACTTCTTGAAACACAGGTCGATCATAGTACGCCTTTCAGTTATCTGCTGCATATGTTTCATTTTCCATGATACCATTGTGTTCTTGCTTCTTAGGCTTGGCAATTGCATGAAAACAAACTGGAAGGGGAACTAGTGGACTCTAGATTATCCGAGTTCAACGAGGACGAAGCGAAACGAATCATCAAAATAGGACTTTTGTGCACTCAAACATCACTGCTGCTACGACCATCCATGTCCCGTGTAGTCGGAATGCTTTCCGGAGATATGGAAGTGACAACAGTAACTTCAAAGCCCGGTTACTTGACTGACTGGAAATTTAATGATTCAACTGTCCCCAGCTTAACGAAATTGGATGATGCGAGTACTGTCAACAGCCTAGTGACGACTAAAGGAACCCAGTTTAGCTTTAACAACTCGTCGGCAAGTACAAGCGTAATGGGGCAATCACCTGCAAATGCCATACATTCTGCTTTGCTTCAAAATAATGTTGATGGTCGGTGAGAAATTGAGAAGTATGAAGAAGGAATTCAATAAGCGGCACATCCCTAAACTAGACTGTTTTCTTTTTCTTAGAGGAGGGCGTGAGATTATATACACAACTTTTGATTCTTCATGCATGTGTGTATATATATATATATAGGGACATAGGGTATTGTTATTAAGACACCGCTTTATCTCTATCTCTCTCTAGGGTATATGCATTTTAAAGGAAGAGAGAGATAGAGATAAAGAGGTATATATGTACCTATGTATAAAGTGAAACTCTGATTGACTGTCTTTGTATCTTATTCTTTGTCTTTTTATGGGACCAACCATATTATGGCCCAGTTTGGAACTTGTAGATGATATCATGTATATTTGATGAAAAAGAGATACAGCTTTTGATATGCCAACTTATAGAAGTACCGAAATCATGGCTTCCATACAGTGGCGGACGCAAGATTTCTACCTAGTGGGGGCGAAATATTTTTTTCTTTTGGGCTAAGGGGGTTTCGTGTTGAAAACATGGTAGTTGAGTTTTTTAAGCTAAAAATGGTGTTAAGGTCTCGAGGAGCGGAGGAGACAAACAAGAAGAATTTGGTTAGATTCTGATTAGAGTGTAGAGAAGAATTTAGTACAGAATAGAGTCGACAATTTGCCAAGAATAATTTTATGGTTGGTGAGTTTGCCTCTAGATCGCAACTCTATAAACTCATTTTTTAAAATTTCAACAATTATATAATTATATTAAATACTTCTAGATAGTTTAAAACTAAAAGATTGTGAGTTTAAAACTAAAACATGTGGACATAGGGCATGTGAGCTTGTGGGAGGGGGCGGAAGAATAGTTTTTCTTATTAATTTTAAGCTAAAGTTTGAGTGCGGGCGTATACCTTAATTAACCCTTCATATTTGATCTAAATTTATAATATTGCTCAAGTAAATACATTAGGCAAACAAAAGTCAGTGGGGGCTTAAACCCCCCCCCCCCCCCCCCCCCCCCCCACACATAGGCCTGTGCTTAGTCCGTGCTTCCATAAGCCATCTTGGAAAGTGTGGAATTGTCCTAAAAGCATATTAATATTGCTCAAGTAAATACATTAGGCAAACAAAAGTCAGTGGGGGCTTAAGCCCCCCCCCCCCCCCCCACACATAGGCCTGTGCTTAGTCCGTGCTTCCATAAGCCATCTTGGAAAGTGTGAAATTGTCCTAAAAGCATATTAATATTGCTCAAGTAAATACATTAGGCAAACAAAAGTCAGTGGGGGCTTAAGCCCCCCCCCCCCCCCCATAGGCCTGTGCTTAGTCCGTACTTCCATAAGTCATCTTCGAAAGTGTGAAATTGTCCTAAAAGCATATTATATTTGTTTTACCAAACACTAAAATTGCTTAATTTAATAATTAAGCAGATTATTTTTTAGTTTAAGCTGCCCCAAACTTGGCCTGGAACTCTAGATCTTCTTGTGAATAAAAAAGTAATTGAACTTAACTAGTTATGAAAGACAGAAATCAATTAGAAATGTAATGCATATTTTTCTTCTTCGTTACGCCAAGACTTCACAAGTTTTGAAAGATCCTCTCTTTGGACCAATGGAAATTTCCTTGATATGGAAGTTAGTTAAGTTACAAAAGCAACTATAGAATGTTAACTGTCTGATTAAGAATTTTGTCAATAAATTTGTGCAAAAGAAAAAAAGAGTGACGAACATCCTTACTACAAGCAATGATAAATGAATCAAAAGATTCAAAACCATTACCGGATCATCTTCAATCAAACTCATCAACCACGAATATTGGTAACCATCCGACTTAAGTCAGTAAAATTTTTAACGACACAGAGATAATATTTTGGAGTACAAATTTAGAGTGAAACTGGAGTCTTTTTTTTTTCTTGCACAAACGATGGTCAATGATCCAAAACGAATAAGCATTGCAAAATCTGGAATATTATATATATATATATATAGTTAATTTCTTTTATAAATTGCTAAATAAAATCAGTTAGCTCAAATTAAGGTAAATTAAGACAATAAAATCTAGAAAGCAGATCCCAAACTTCCTGCATGCAAAATTGCAAATTATTCCTTTCCTTCCATAAAAAGCAATATTACTAAAAACAGATTTCTCATAAAAAAAATTAAAAAAAACAAGACCTGCAAGCTCAAATCTCCACCGTTCCACTCCCCCAGCCCTACACGTGTCCAACTCCCCAAATCTACTAGGTCCCACACTCAATCCAAGTCAACTAAAATGGAGACCTCGTCTCTCCAAAAAGAAGCAAAGCCTCTGATTTGTCTTCCTCTGTTTGCTCTGTTTTCAGTCCAAACAGAGATGGCAATAAAAATGAAATCGGAGACTGTGACACTGGTCCTGGTGAATCTAGCAAGTATTATGCAGCGAGCTGATGAGTCCCTTTTGCCGGGAGTCTACAAAGAAGTAGGGGCGTCTCTTCACACCGACCCAACTGGGCTCGGCTCGCTCACTCTCTTCAGATCCATAGTCCAGTCTTCTTGCTACCCACTTGCGGCTTACCTCGCTATGCGTCACAATCGAGCCCATGTCATTGCTCTCGGTGCCTTTCTCTGGGCTGCCGCCACTTTCCTCGTTGGCTTTTCCTCCACTTTTCTTCAGGTCTATCTCTCAGTTTGGCTTCTTGTATTGTATGTTGTAGTGTCAATCGGGTATTTGTTTTCATAGATCTTAGACAAACCAAGAATTGGGTTGGTTAATTCTAACATCATAGATCTAACATTGTCGAACAGTTTAATCTCATAGCTCATGAGATGGATTAGTCAATTTAATCAAGTTAAAGGTTGATGCTCCCACATAGACAAGCAAAGTGATCAAAGTTCTAATCTTGAAGATGCTTATGCATGACATTACACACTTAGGGGCCTAGTTTGCTTCAACAAAACATTAAAATTATTTTAGGGATAACTAGGTTATTATCTTTCTTGTAATAGTTGAAGTTTTGATAAATTTGATTTCTTTTTTGTCTATTTTCTATATCAAGCTCTAGTCACAAAATGCAATCATCCTAAATCAGTAAGTACACTGATAATTGATATATAGCCAATGAAAACCTAGCAGATTGTCTCTCTTTTTCCCTTCTCATAAAAAATTCCCTTTGTTGAGGGGATGGGGGAAGAGGTTTGTGCATGGTTTAACAAGTTAGAAGTAAATAAGCTGTAAAGCATTGAATAGTTACTTAAAAAGATGTAATGGAAATGCAGGTAACAAATTATTCGTGTATATTGCATTTGTTGTGTGCATATTTTGAAACCTACCATTCTGACACAAGAACCTGTTTCATTTACTTGACTTTCCAGATTATAATTCAACATTTAGTTGTCTGATTTGGTTAATTAGGTTGCTATTTCAAGAGGTTTAAATGGGATTGGACTTGCCATAGTCATTCCTGCCATTCAATCACTTGTTGCTGACTCAACAGATGAGAGCAACCGTGGTACAGCATTTGGATGGTTACAACTAACAGGAAATCTAGGCTCCATAATAGGTGGCCTTTGTTCTGTACTAATAGCCTCCACTTCAGTAATGGGTATAGCTGGTTGGAGAATTGCATTCCATCTGGTTGGGCTCATTAGTGTCATAGTTGGTATATTGGTTCGCCTCTTTGCTAATGATCCGCACTACGTAGAGAACAATGGTAAAGCTAAAGATCAAATGCCACGTACTTTTTCAGAAGAAGTGAAGGACCTGATTAAAGAATCCAAGTCAGTCATTAAAATCCCAACTTTTCAAATACTCATTGCTCAGGGTGTCTTTGGATCATTCCCCTGGTCAGGTTTGTCATTTGCTCCTTTGTGGTTGGAACTTATCGGCTTCTCCCACAAAGAAACGGCAGTTCTTTGGACCATATTTATAATCGGTGGCTCGCTTGGAAGTCTCTTTGGAGGAAAAATGGGGGATGTCCTTGCAAAACCGTTTCCCAATGCTGGGAGGATAGTTCTTTCACAGATAAGTGCAGGATCAGCCATTCCTTTTGCAGCTCTTTTGCTGCTGGGATTGCCTGATGACCCATCCACTGGATTCATGCATGGGCTGGTATTGTTCATCATGGGATGGTTCACTTCCTGGAATGCTCCGGCAACTAACAAGTACGTATCCTTGTTCCAAAGTCTCCTTCTTCCGTCTTATAGTGTTTAAAAAGTACACTTTTTTCTTTCTTTCTATCTTTCGCTTATTTTGTTATGGGGTGGGGAAGAAAGGAAGAGTGAACCAATTTGTCATGGAGTGTTATAACTGCACAATTCTGCACAATTCTGCACATGACATGTGCATTCAAAGTTGGTAGATACACTCATCCACCTTATGCATCTTGGTACAGTGACCAAGAGACTTTGCAGGATAGTGAGTTAAGTGTGGAATAAGTTTCTTCAATCTTGTTTTGCTCATATATATGAACACTTGCAGAGCATTGTTTTAATTATGTTGGGGAGGTCCGTACTGTCACCGTGACCAATTATTTCAAAATTGCTCTTTTGGGCAGAATAATAAACAGAATCTGAAATAGCTATCTTGTAGTCTTACTCATATTAACACTTGAACACGACTAATTTTGTAATTAGGTTGGCAATGTCCTTCCTGTAAGAATTTAATCTGCAACTGTTTTCAGCTTTACAAATTTCTGTTGAAATCATAATTTCAAACATTCTCAACTCATTGAGTTGTTCAGAAGCTGCTCATCATGATAGGTTGTGTTGTTCGTCTTTATGCTCCTTAGTCTCATCGGTTTGAATAAATAAAGAGCTTATCAAATCCTCAACTTAATTGTTCTTCTTTCGCCTTTGCTTTCAAATTTACTCTAGAGTTTCACTTCAATGCTGCAAGTGTCAATGAGTTAAGGTTGTTAGACCATCTTCACTATAGTTGCACTTCAATGCTGCTTCTTCATGTACTCATGTGATGCTTGTGCAATTATAAAGTGTGTACTATTGGTAACCAAGTGTCATATATGTCTAGCTAGTTTTATGTAATTCTTCAATATCTAAGCTGAGTACAGTCCAATATTTGCAGAGATCGTCCCTGAGAGGTCCCGTACGAGCATCTATGCTCTAGATCAATCTTTCGAATCCATCTTATCATCATTTGCTCCCCCGATTGTTGGGATTTTGGTGCAGCACGTTTTTGGTTACAAGCCAATTCCTAAAGGATCATCAGACTCGGTAGAGATTGAAACAGATAGAGAGAATGCTTTATCACTTGCCAAGGCACTTTTCACTACAATGGCAATTCCAATGACCCTCTGTGTCTCAATCTACTCGTTCCTTTACTGCACATACCCGAGAGACAGGGAACGGGCAAGAATGCAGGCTTTTATAGAATCAGAAATGCAACAGCTGGAAACTAGTTGTGCTGCATCAGGGGAAGAATACTCACAACTTCCTGTTTCAGAATCAAAAGGGCTGAATGGAAAAGACAGAAGCAATATCGACATAGAATATGCAGCACATGAGAGCATTGAGTTGGATGATAATGATGAGAAGTCTCTACTCTCCCGTCAGCTAACTTTCTCAAATATGAAAGAATAGAGGGCATGTCAAGCTGAACTGCTGAAGCTACAGATGTTAATTGGATGAAAATGCTTCATCTTTACAGCTTCAATAAGATTGGATGCTCATTGAATCTCTAACACTTGACAACCAGAAGAGTTTTGTTTCATTACCACATTTTGTTACTCATACTCGGTACATTAATCAAATTAAGGAAGAGAATGTAGGATGGGTATTAGTTTATTCTTGTTAATGAAAAAGAAAATAAGATTTGGTTATTTCTGCTTGCTTATTCTTTTTCCTTCTATAAATAAAGTCTATAACTCCATCTGTCCAATTTGACCAAGAGCACAATGGTAAACAGTAAACATGGTCTCAATGATTTTGGCAGTGGTGAGGGATGTCAGACCTTTCAGATTTTACTGATTGAAAACGGAATAAAAGAGCTTCATGATTCTTACTATCGTTTCGACATCCACAAAATGACAAGGGAAACTGAAAGGTCTGTGAATGACTGCTTTCGTCTCAATTAGTCATTCTTCAGTCAAAAAAACTACATATAAGAGTTCTCTCAATGAACACAGCAGGATTAAGGCACCAGTGTGGTGCCAGTTAGAGATATTCTGACGATCAAGTTAGTGAGATATTCTGACAATCAAGTTAGTGTGATAATCATCTAAAGTAATATGGTTAGACTTAGTTGAATGAGTGAGTTACCTCCTTATCGCACGGAGTAGGATTTATATATATATATATATATATATATATATAAAGCAGAGTGAGAATCATTGTATGGTACAAAACCTCAAGTCACATTGCAATGACTAGAAAACGTTGGATGTTACTTAATCCCAATAGAATCTTCAATCTTGGTGGGGGAACAGAACATCTTCAACCTTCCCAAAAAGAGCCAGCCGGTGTTGGGTACCCGTTTCGGAGTTAGGCTTCTGTGTGTTCGACCCAATTCAGAAAAAAGGAAAGAAAAAAAAAGTAAATACAGATGTTTAAGTAAACATGATAGTTGATTCTCAAATATCAAATTCGTTTTTCCCTTGGGATAGTATGGAATAGTATGTGTCCAATTTAAGAAAATTGTGATAATTTCTTCTTTCGAATCTCTCAAAAAGTTTCGGTAGTTAGCAGATTATAGTGATAAATGATGAGAATACATTTTAAAAAAAAAATCTCGGATATAGAGTCTAATTCTCAACCCAACAAAAGGATATCAAAGAAATACCAAATAGTAGTGTCGCAATTGTGCAACTTATTTCATTATTTGATATCCAGCCTCTTCTCTAAATACATAAATAAAAAGTTGGATCAAATTCCAATGAGACTACACAGCCTATGATCTCATCCAAATCCAAGAAAAACGATAAGTCGATAATGAGCATTGCTAGAGCCATTAGGGAGCAGAATGTTCAGCTTAGCTTATACCTATAGGCTATAGGTATGTAAAAGGCCCCGGAAAAGTGAGGTAGGGACAATGGCTGACTCAGTTGGCAATGGCATGATTATGATTAATATGGGTTCAGAGAATTGGAATCATGAAGAGGGAGCAAACATGATGAGAATAAAGGACGGTTGCATTTGGCAAAGGACCCACATGCATTTGCCTAGCTCAGCTAGCCATCTCTCTCCCTTCACTTGCTGGCTTCCTTCTGGTTCATATATATATGTTCTCTGGGCTTCTCTGCCCTTCTGTTTTCTTTCTCTGAAAGCTAGCTTTTACTGGGGGAGACAACTGACAAGTTAATCTAATCAATGGTTGCACACCAAACCAAAAGTGGTCTGCTTCGAGCTTCAAGCATTTGCATGCCGGCAGTGCTTCATCCGCGTGTGCTGTTCTCCCTGTACGTACGTGCGTCTCATAGAGTCATAGTGTTTTCGTGGCCAGAAGTTTTGGGCCATAATTGCTCGCCACTGAGTCACTGACTTGTGCATGTACTAAGGGACCCTAGTGTTATTAGGGTTTCTTTAAGTACGATACAATTATGCTAGTTTTGCAGCAATAGATTAGTTTTCTATCTCGTGCTCTTTACCCTTTTTTTGTTTAGTGCAAAGTTGAGTAGGAGATTATTACCAAGCACTATAATAAGAGACTTATAATAAGTGGCGGAACTATGATGTTCTAGTAAGGCGAGCCGAAATAAAAATTATCATCACAATATATCAGAAGAAAAAAAAACACATTCAAATAATTCAATTGAAAATTTGAAATTAACAAATTCTGATAGAAAATTAGCTTGATGGAATAAACGAAAAACCTAGAAAGACTAAGAGAGGTAGAGAGAAGATCTAAAGATGGTCATGGAACTATGGAGTATGGAAGAACATCTATGGTGAGACACTACTACACCAGACTCTGGGAGCTCAGGAAGAGCGAATGACGAAAGAAGAAGATTAAAAAACGCCCCTTGTAACAAAATATATAAAAATTGAGGGGGCCATAATTTATTTTACTACTAAAATTCTATTGGTCTAAGAAAATGTAGGTTGGGCCATGGCCTCCTTTTGTCATCACATAATTTTGCCACTGCTTATAATTAGCTTTTATTAATTTATATTATATTTAAAAGAACACGCGTTGTGAACTATAATTAATAATTTTGATTGATATAACCCTCATATATTAAGATACATTATAAATTAATTCAATCAAGAAAGGGAATGAATCAAAACATAAAAAGTGAGGAAAAAAAATCAAGACTGAAAAAACTGATTCACGTCTCTACTTCTTCTCACCTTGAAAAAATTATTTCATTTTAATTCGATGCACTTGCACACACATCGTCCGTGTATAATTCCTAGTTGTGGGATAAAGCAAGCCATCAAAGTTCAATTATTATGATATTGTTCATCATTTGATACTTCTGGGTAAGGAACAAAATTATATGGATGAAGTCCAATAATTTTAGGTATTTTGTAACCTAGCTATAATACTTTTGTCATAATGATATTGATTTAGCATCAAGTGGTTACACAGTGAAAATAATAAAATACCAATAATTTATTTTCCACAATACGTATTCCTACATAAATCTATCATCTAAAATCATTCATTATTCTAAAAAAAGAAAATATATCTTCTAAAAAAAGAAAATATATCTTCTAAAAAGGTGAATAAATTTAGGCTTAATGGTCATTTTAGTCACTGAATTTTATAATTTTTGACACTTTAGTCACTGAACTTGCGGAAATATCATTTTAGTCACTGAATTATTACACAATATATCATTTTGGTCACTCATCGCTAAGCCTGTCAATTTTGACACGACCCGATAATACAACTCGAAACCCATACAAAATCAAACGAGTTAAACCTGCACGATTAAAAAATAGGTCATTTGCAGGTCAACCAATCAAAACACATTTAGTAAACGGGTGGGTTTAGGGTCAACCCGCCAACTATCAAATTGCCCGTGTAACTTGTTTATTTTATTATATTAGGTCAAAATTAAAGAAATTTCACGTATTTATATACTTGTTTGGTATTTTATTTTTTACTTAGTGTAAGTCATATACAAAATCTGTAGTGATAATTCTTGTGAAATCATATGTCGTGCATTTTATAACCTAAAATTAGTTAAATGTATACCGAAATGTGTGAAATTGATCAATTGTTATTTATTTTGGCACAACTATTTTACTAAATGGGTTATACGGGTTGAGTCGGGTTTAAGTTTTGATTCTCCGACACATTTATTAAATGGGTCGGGTTTGAGTTTGCATATTCCAACATGTTTAATAATTAATACTTTGACACGACCCGAACCCGACACTACACAACCCATTAATAGGCCTACTCGTCGCCATCAACCACCTCCAAACGCCACAAATTTAATATCAAAATGAATGACACAACCCAAAAATCAAATTTTATAACTATCTCAAAGTAAGATTCAAAAGTGAATTGGCCGAGATCGGGCTTGAAATCTTCGGTAGTCCAAAACTTCAAACCCTATATCATGACATTGTGGTTGATTTTGTGGTGATACACCACCACATGGAGGTTGCTGAAGATGATAAGAAGAGAACCCAAATGGTTTCAGGTCACGGCATGACCGAAATCGGTGTTGTCGATCGGGTCGATCCATCTCAGTGACTATAGTGATATATGGTATATAATAGTTCAGTGACTAAAGTGTCAAAATTGTATATTTCAGTAACTAAAGTGACTATTCTACCTAAGATTTAAAATGAGGTGTTTAAGGGTTAATTTAGATAGAATAGCAAATTAGCAATTAGGTCATGATAAAAAACAATTGTGATATTAACTTATTTTTGCTCATTATTTCAAGAGCATTTCACAAGCTAGCTTAAAATGTACGAACCAAATGTATGAACTTACAAGAAAAACTATTTCTCAATTACTATCATATTGTGTAACATATATCCTAAGAAATTCACTAAAAATAATCTATGCTGAAACATTGTTGCACCAGTCATTAACATAAACTCATTGAAAAATTATAAGTGTTCTAGAGTATGAGTGCTCCTTAATCTTCAATCTTTAAATCTAGTCAACAAAATAAAATTGCAATCGGATCCGTAGGATTGCACATGAAGAGAAGAGCATTGAAGCTCTAAAACACTATAAGACATTCCTAACTCATGGGATTTAAATCTCTAAGTTAGAACATACAAGACAATAATAGTTTGTGGGAATAACTGGCGACATCATTATAATGGATAGCTGGATCTTAGTACGAATAGAACAGTGTTGGCAGACAATGTACTAATGTAGGGTACTAGGGTTCATGAGAGTCACCTCTGACCTACTAAAGTATAAAGAAGATAATGTTAAAATGATCTAATCGAGCTAGTACTGAAGTTGGAATCTTACAAGTTACAACCAATTAATCGATCTCCTTTCATTACTTTGTTATTTTCTAAAATGGTCTAAAATGAATATAAGTTAAACTGTTTAAAGATGTTTTCAAGAACTAGTATTTACTTGCTAAGAGTACCTATCCTACATATAGAAATACCAAAATACAATTAAAGTGCATCTCTTTTCTCTATCATGGCTAGGTTTCACAAGCACCTTGTCAACGATAATTAATTTACCAAAATATAATTAAAAGTGCATCTCTTTTCTCTATCATGGTTAGGTTTCACAAGCACCTTGTCAACGATAATTAATTAGGATTTTCGACAACAAATTGATCTCCTTCTTTGAATTCTTGGTGGTTCTTGGCTGGAACTAGCATGGAGAGGTTGTCTCTCCCTTTTTCTGGTTTTCTTTCTTGTCGGAGACTGTGGTTTTCGCCTGTTTCGGGTCTTTCTCGAGGTCTAGCTTCAACTCTTTTGAATCTTCTCTCGAGGATTGTGGTTTCATTCACTAATGTTGATGAATAAGTACCATAGACCTACGTCCATGATCCAAAAGAGAGGCTGGTAGAAATCTCTACTTTTGGGTCGACCGGTGCAGATGTTTAGTCTAGAGACCAAACATTTCTGAAGCCATACCGGGCTACCATATGTATCCCACATAATGCATCCTGAATACCAAACCGCCATTGTTGAACAGTAAGGGAAGAGCGCCATAGGATTCCCATAACATACCACAAAACTTTGTTAACCGGCACCACAGCGTAGGAAAATTCCGTCACAGCCCGAAAAGCTCAACACGCGAAAACCTAGTGTTAGGGTTCGTTGTAGCTGGTTGAGAGAGAAACAAGCATGGCATGCTCTAAGTACTGATGTTGTGATGAATGAGGCTTCGCCATTAACCTCAAAGTACATGCTATGTACAAATCTCCAATGCTGGAGGTCGTCGCCATGGTGGGTTCCGCGTACAAAACCCTAGAAGGGCTTTCAACAAGGGGTTAAGAGAGAATGCTCTCTTCTATTGGTCATTCCATTAACCTAGTGGTTCATATTGTAATGTAACCCCTAATAATTAAATCTTGCTATAACTATAAACACGTTTAAACACTTTTTAAAAAAAAAAATTGAAGAAAAGAATTAAATTAAACACTAAACTAGAAGGGAAAAAAATACGCTGCATGCACTCACTATGCGGCAGTAATCGAAGTTACATAAGGGTTTTAACCAGGTATTTTTGTGTAAGAACGATGAAGACAACAATATGTGAATAAAGATAGATCTTAGTACTACTATGTGAGAATATAGCATGATTAATCTATAAATTCGAAACTTTGTCTTGTTCTAGTGTATGAAACTATGAATATATGCTTTTCTAAGGGAGGGAATGGTTTCAAGTGAGGAAGAGGGGGAAAATGGTGCCACCGTGCCAGCCTTTTCGATGGGGATGCCAAAAGTTGAGTATCTTTTCTGAGTTTTTTAGTCTCCAAATTATGTAGGGCAATTCCATTGAGAGAGAGATGCCTTTTCCAGTTTGCCTTACTGTTTCTGGCTTTGACATTACCCTTGGATATGGGCCATAGTTTAAAGGAAGAAGAGCCATCATTGCCAATGAGCAAAGGGTTAAGGGTTATTCACTAGCATGGGCCACCATGATGTCTAAACAAGTGTCACCCCTTCCTCTCTCACAAAATGCCTGGTCTGGCCGTCTGGCCCCTTCACAAAATCTCCCAAAATCCCATGCCTAATCATTAACACCAATTTTATCTAATTAATTACTGCATGCATATTGGTTAATTTATTTGGAAAAATATTGCATTTCCCAAAAGAAAGTGAACCCCTTTCACCCTTTTTAAAAGTCTACAAAATCCCCATGATTTTGATCTTTGTATTGAACTATTGATGTCTCCACTTCCCAGCAAAAGGAAGATTCAAATTTTGGGAGCAGTACTGTTGCTACCTATCTCTCACTCACTCACATCATTCCAAATTTAAACCAAAGGTGAAAGAAAAAGATGCATAATTGAAGAGAAAAAGATCATGATCTATCAATCAAAGAAATGAAAAAAGATTATCAACTTTCACATGTATCACCGTTTCTTGTAAAGATTACCCTATACCCTAATCATAACGATATCAAAGGAGTGTTTGAAAGTACTTCAACTTTTTTCAATTTTATAAATTTCAAAATTTAAATATTATGTGTTGTTCATTGTCACATATCACAAATATCAATTTTTGGCAAGAAAATAAGCAATTTTTTCTGTCACAATAGTGTTTGACAATAAATTGTTTTTGTCTGTATAACAAAAAATGGAATTTTGTACCCTCAATTTTTCCCCAAACACGCATTTTGAGAGAGTGATCATTAGCTATCTAGAGTGAATGAGTTATAAGAACAATCTCTTAGTAATGAATAATTACCCTTCAAAACGCCATTGTTTAATCAGGCTTTCGTCTAGTTGACCTATGCCGCAATTATGAGTGATTTTATTTAAAAATGTATATTTTCTTTTCCTACAAAATCACCTACCGCCTGATTTGGGATATGGTTTGCAAGTTGGTGACAATAAAATCACGTTCTTAATAAGATAAAAAATAATAATGATATCAACAATAAAAACAAAATGACATAATAACAAAAGTTATTTTTCATGCGTTACAATACTTTTTTCATCATGTGAAATGCATAGCTCATATTAGCTCATAAGATGATGTCATCACACCTCATAAATATACACCACATAATCATTTTTTTTTTACTCTTAAAAAACAAAAAGAAATAACATAATTAAATAATGCACATAGGAAGGGAACTTAATTTAGGAATTTCAAATTTTCGTGGTTGTAAATAAAAGACCATAATTCAAATTTGTGTGGTTGTACCTTAAAGACCACTAAAAAGGGTCTTTATTCTTATTTTTCTATTATTATTTTCTTGCTAGAGTACAATTATGAAAATATATACGTATTAAATGAGCAAATGTATTTCTACTCCTTAATAATTTTTTAATTTAACTGTGTGCAACGTATGAATGATCCTCATAAAAAAACTGTTGGATATCATATCATATTTGGTTTTGTACTATGAGCATCTCAATAATCAATTTTAAAATAATTAAAATATAAAAATAAAGAGGAAAAAAAATAGAAACACAGGCACATGAAAGATATTTGATTCGTATAATATGAGATTTGCGGCGGCTAACAATACCCCAAATCTCGCCACCAATCACTCCCAGACAATCATATAAAATATGCAGCAAAAGTTAAATATAAATTTGATAGAATATTGCGAAATTGAAGGGTAGAGAATAATGGATTAAGCAAGCAGACAAATCTACCATTTGCTCTAATTACTAGATTCTACTTCTTCTTCTTCGTTTCAGATAAGATAGAACTGAGATTGTAAGAGGAAAAACATGGCTTTGATATCATTAAGAAAAGAACAAGATGGTTTAATTCTTCGTATGTGAAAAGTATGAAACATATGTGAAAATGATCACAAGGAAAAGGAATTAAGGAAACTAAGCGACTATTATTTACATATAATTAAAGAAAAGAAAAGGGTTTAATTATGTTGATCGTCATGGTTAAGACACAAATTAAGATTCTGTCACATGCATCATCATCATCATCCTATACCTTTGAAACTGTAATAGAGAATTTGTCTCATTGATTTGCAGAAGCCTAATTAATCTGATGAGCAAATCCATGATTCCACCATACCTTCACTTCTAGCTGTAGTAGTAGTAGTCACATTATTCTCCTGCACCCCAGCTTTATCGACCACATTCGACGAAGAAGAAGCAGCGTAGTTTAGTTTGCCGTTACTGTAATTCCCATTGACGGACCTCAGAAGATCTTGATGATCGACATTGCTGTCGTTCTTGTTGTTGTTGTTGTTGTTGTCACCCCAGTTCATCGTAGACGTCGTCGTCCTCGGATTATTGTCATGTCTTGCTTGCAGCGTGCGGCCACCATCCGAGGAGGACGATGATACAATGTGAGGAAGCTGCACATTAAGCCCATGGCTCAACCCAAACTGATCTTCAAGCACACCCAAAGAGCCTTGAGCCTTGGAGGAGCCAAGAATATTGGCTGAACTGGGTAATGGGTATTTTGGTAAATTCGGCTGCTGCTGGTTTTGAGTTTGGAAGAGGGACTGGAAATTCAGAACTGATGAAGAAGACGAAGAGTTTTGCATGTTGTTCATGTTCAACAGATTTTGAGACTGTTGTAGATTAGAACCACCAATATTGCTATTGGTACTTGAATTACTAGAGGCTAATAAAGATGGAGATGGAGGAGATGGTAGTAGTGGAGCTTTGTGAGCAAATGGTCTCAAAAGATAAGGAGGAAGAGACGAAGGATCCAAATGATTCGGACCCGAACCCGATCGAACCATAGAGGAGGCCGAAGACCCGAACAAATCCAACCTGCTTCTAGGAAAAGGCGAGCTCGTAAATGGGGGTGCAGGAATACCTGTAAATTCTTGAACCATGGCTCGGAAGTTTGTTGTGTCTGTCGTGAGAACCGTAGTGGGTGCACGCCTCGACGCTCTCGACCTCTTCTTTGGGTTGCTGTTCCGAACGCCGCCGACAGCGTTGTTGTTTCCATGGTCGTTCGGAGCCGACGAGGAAGGGATCTGATTAAAACTAGACGACCCACCGCCACCTCTGCTGACTTGTCCTCCTATTTGACTATTGGTCAAAAAGGGTTGGCTGATTTCGTTTTGGCCGCCAAGATCGGCCATATTCGGGTCGGATCTCAACGTTTTGGACCACACCATGTCGAGATTGAGGAGCGGATTCGGGTTGGCGAGCCTCGAATCGAAGATGTTGGATAGAGTGTCAAACTCAACTTGAGGATGATGGCGGTGGTGGTGGTGGTGGTGTTGTTGTTGTGGTACTTGCGGTGGGTGGTGGTGGTGGTGGTGGTGGTGGTGGTTAGTCATGGTGGGACCCAGTAAGGCCGAGATCGACTCCGCGCGTGAGTCGTACGACTCGTCATCGCCACCGCTCGATGATTGCATACTTCCGCTGTTACCGGAATCCATCACAGAGACAGAGAGCCGAAAATGGAAAGACGCAAGGGGAGACAAAGATATGAAGCAGAAGATGGTTTTTACTTGCTTAAACTACAAACCCATTTAATACGAAACAGCCAAACAAGGCACAACAGAAGAGAGATAAAGAAAGAGATGAGTACTATCCATGTCTCTCTGATCTGAAACGAAACGAGAACAGAGTTCGGCTTGCTTGCTTCTGCTTTGTCTTTGAGCACATAAACGGATCATGAAAGAGACTGTTAAGAATTTTTGAAAGCTCCAAACCCAAAATACTGATCTGCTTCTTTTTTACTATATATGGGGTGATGGGGCAATTAGGGTTTGGTGATGAGGAAACAGAGAAGAGAAAAAAGGGGTTGTTGTTGTTCTCTATCTAGTAGAGCCTTTTTCTTCTTCTCTAAAAGAGAAGCAGCTTCTCTGCTTGAGGTTCCACTCAAAAAGATCAGTGTGGGGTAGCCATGCGTGTCTGTGTATGAAGAGAGAGAGAGAGAGAAAGAGAGAGAGTAATAGTGATGGAGAGGGGAAGAGGCCAACTGGTCAAAGCAAGTGTGGTTTTGATTTTTTTTTTTTTGGGGGGCAAGAAGTGTGGTTTTGATTCAGTGTGAAATGAAGAAAAAGGATATGAGGTGGTTTTTTTGGTCTGAAGGATATGAGGTGGTTAAAGAAGCTGTTTAAAATATGGTAATAGTAATTAGTTAAATTTAATTAAATTTAATATTTTTGGGTGATGTTTTATTTCTTTTGGAATAGTGAGGTGGGCAAGCAACCAAATAAGGGAATTATGGTTGTTGAATGGTATATATAAAGGTTAGAGAACCACCACACCCTCACCGTTGCTTTTGCAAAAAATACCCATGTAAAAATATAAAATAAAATAAAATTACAAAAGCATATAATTTTGGGTCTAATTATGCTTAATGTAAGTTAGCACCTACCTGGTCTTTTCTTGTTATTTTTCCTTTTTAAAATTACACTATAAATAAACATTTTAGTGATTTTACCCCCTGCAGCTTTGACTGAGTCATCAACTTCCGGTGTTATTATTGAAGAACCTCAGAGAATCTTTCACAGTCAGCTTCCTCTGCAGAAGATGGGAAGAAAAAAATCATGATATTTCGGTATTTCCTCTGTTACCATCTACTGTAACCTGCTATTTCTTTTTTCTTTTTCCCACTCCAAAAATCGATCTTTTTCCACTTTGTTTTTTTTTTCTTTAATGGGAAAAAACTGTTTGGAAGAAAGAAGAAGAAACACATCTTCTATGATCTTTAATAGTTTGGATAGATCAGTTCAACAACATATAGGTTCGCTGCAACCATCAAAACTAAAAAGGAACCAAACATATTATTAAATCCCTTATTTATTATATAATTGGATTAGATGTTTTATGGTATTTGAAGCAAATATAGTCTGCCCCTACAAAACAAAACCCTAACCCTAAAACCTTCGTTCTCACGTCTCCCCTTAAAAGTTACCCCTTATTGGCTCGTAACTTTTTACAGTTCTGGACTATAGTGCACAGAATTAAGATGGTGCTTTGCATTAGCTTATGAGATCCACCCACGTGGCGTTGATTACACTCACATCAATATACCTAATCATGTCTTATTTAAGTTTACTTCAACCTGTGAAACTGCTGGTTTTTGTTTTTAACTGTATGTGGGGCTCTATCTCCTCCAACTACGAAGATTAAGTAAGATCAAAATTTTAGGGTTGATGGGACCTCCATCATTTTCAATGAACCTGTTCATCATCACACAAGAATGCAATGTAGCACAGCACATTAAATTATTATTGTTTGATTTGGATGTTTGGATTGATCGATTATTCCTTAATTATTATCTTGCTTGGGTGTTATTTCAGGCTCATAAAATGCCCCCGCTTCCTAAAACATGGTGTACACTAGCTCGACGAGTAAAAGATTCTAAGAACGGGTAAAATTGGGACTCTCTTACTTATTTTCTTCACTTATTTTAAATTTGAAATAAGAGTATGAAATGAAAAGAAAAAGAAAAATGAAGTATAAAATACCGAGTTCGAAATGTAGATAAAAATGTGTCAATTTCACTCTCCAACATAAACTTGGTGTGCAAATCCGAACCCGGCCGTCAACCATTCCTATAGAATCTGAATCCATTTGAGTCTATTTGAAGCTCGGGAAGAAAAACTCCTCCAACATGGATGAGGTCCGTACCATCAGGTACCACTATTGAAACGAGGTGGGCATCAGAAGCCGGTGAAAGAGCAAAGAACAAAAGCCGCTGACCACCAACAATAGACGACAAGGAACCTCCAATAACAAGACCCAAAGGGCTCTATCAAGGTGAAATGGGCATTCGGGCCTGAAATGGCATTGACCCGGTTTATTCTCCACATCTTTTTGCATATGGGTCAAGTTTGCTTCTTTGATGTTTGGGAATGTGAACATAAGTGATACATCCAAAATCTATGACTCTAGATTAGGCAATGTTGAAGCGAAAACAAGAGAACAGAATTTCTATAGTGGTATCTGAAACTCCAAAACACTAGAGGGTGTTCTATTGATAAGATAAGCCACTCACTTCACAACCTCACCTAAGTTAAATCGTGGCATGTTCATGCCAAACAAATAGATACAAACAACTTTGTGTTTTTTTGTTCAACCAATTCATTTTGTTGTGGAGTATATATAGAGACATGATGTTTGATGACGAATACCTTGATCACACAGCCCTATAGCATGATTCACAAATTGTCCAAATAGTATAGATTACCCCTTCTAACACCATACTAAGAATCTTCCGCATGAAGATATCATGAATGTGATTTTATTTTTCTGCTTTTAGAGGAATTTATATGAATACAATAATTATACAATAAGATAATGTTACAGAATAAATAATTAGTTTCCTATATAAATTAGATAAGTAATACTAGCCGTTAGATGCAAGCATAGAAAAAAAACCGTAGCCGTCTCTTTTCCTCCTCTAGAGATTCTAGAGAGAGACAATAGTTTCCAGTTCTCTCTCCCCCTTCTCTCTCGCCTTGATCTTCCTGATCTATGGCTTGGGAGATGGGGGAGGGTCTCATTCTTCATGTGCGGGTCCGTGGGGGTTGCATTTGCTTTGACTTGGTTCTATCCAGTGACGGTGGTGGTATTGACGTCCTCGGATTGGGATGGAGCTGGCGGTGATTGCTCCCCTTTTTTTTCCGGCAGTTGTCAATGCGGTGTTATTGAGTCTATGTTGCCTATTGAATGAAATAGTTGTTCATTTACAGATTAGGCTATTTCCGCCCATGTTCTCTGTAATCGATTTGCGGTTAGGCCTTACATCCCCATTTTGGTTGTACATTTTATCGTATTAATCGAATTATTTTTTACCTTAAAAAAAAACATATAAGTAATACTAATTAATTATGGACAGCTCATGCCAATGCTAATTAGAGTGATATATATAGTAAAAGCGTGGTGAGCCTATAACTTATAAATTCTAACATTGAAACCAGATTATGATAAATTTCATTAATTTTCTCCAATATCTCAAATATAGTTCTAGTTTCATATAAATTCTTCAGCCTCTATGCACAGAGGCCGATATATACTTAATTATCACAAGTTATAACTTAGAACAAAGGTAAATTATTATGACAAGCTTATCATAAAAAAATAACTATGAAAACAATTCATACCAATTTTGAGATTGCTCAAGATCATACTTTTAGGGGCTGAAATTTGCACCCTACTTTTTATGTTCTACACCCCATCTGACCCAGCGTGCCATGTCATCAAAATGCAAGGACTACAAAAGCCATGATAGTAATTAAAGAAAAAATTAAATTTGCGAGTTAACGATTGACTATGATCGATAAATTTGGAGAATACAAGGATACATATCATGAAATTAAAAGTGCAGGTGCACAAATTTTAGATCTAAAAAGTAGGCAAATGTCAGTGCTAGACATAAAATCATCCAACCGTACTAGACAAATGTCAGTGCTATACATAAAATTATCCGACTGTACTAGTTAGGCATGTGAAAGACATCGTTACAAAGATCAAAATCATGGGAATTTCTCCACACACACAAAAAATCGTTTTCTTTAAGAAGGAAAAAACTATAATCTCGAGTCTCAACCACATAGCACTAACAAACAACAATGTAAATGTTCATATAATGAAAAACAGAACAAGACATAATTGACCTCGATCGTGATTGTGACAATCAAGCGAATGAATATTACAGGTTATCTTGTTAATATGCTAAGTTTATACAAAGAGAAATTATCACTGCCCCATAATATTCCCCAAAACAGAATTTCGTGTACACCACTCAGTAGAATATTTTCTTTTGTCTTCTCTTTTCCCTTCTTTTTTTTTTGGTGGTTTCCTCTCTGGTATTATTCTATGCCAGCCGTATAGAAGAATCTAAACAACCCAAAAGATAAATGTACGAGTAGAAGTTCAATTAGCTTTATATCATTTCCAGCCAAAACAAATTAAGAGAATATATCAAATTGTTTTAATATATATGTCAAATATATGTAAAGAGACAGAAAATTTACTCAATAAGATCACCATATTTTATCACTCAATTTATTTATTTTTTTGTATTTTTTTTTTATAAAATTTATTTTTGTATTTGATCAATGCGACTTTGACATGACTCAGCTACCTAGTACGTACTAGAACCCCATGGTCCTTTACCACCAAACTGAATTTACAAATAGCTTTTGTTTTAGTGTTATTCTTTATCAAATTTATCTTTTCCAATTTCTACAAAAGAAGAATACAGTAATACAGTGTGGTTACTCTGATTCCTTTTGGTGGTAATTGGAATCCACCTTGCTGTATTTGCTTCACGACTCACCTAACCCCTCATCTGATTGGACATCACCAAACTTGTTTTCACTTTTTTTAAATTCTTCTGACTTTTTGACTTAAAGATACAAATTTAGTACTTAAATAACCTTAGCATATACGATGATTGCTAACGACAATAATTTATCAGTTATTAATACATTTGAAATTCTAAAATTTATGATGAATTTCACGCATCAAACGAATTTTATGTATATCAACGAATATCTTTTTTTGAAATATCAACAAATTTTATGTATTACTAGTAAAATAACGAAATATCACATACTTTGAAATATATCTCTCTCTTTCGTTTTCCGCAAAGCCCGGTAAATCCAGTGCAAACTGCTCCTCAAAGATTATATACCCTCTTAATCCTGCATAGTAAGTCTTCACACAATTGTGTCTACAGCTGACGCAGAGATGATGAAATTCTACCTCACTTGGAAGCCAAATTCAAAAGAAAGTCGATCAGTCTCTCCTCCTGGTTTGGGGTCAATCATATATTAAACTCTTCGTACGTAGAAGGTGGTCCTTAAATCCTAAGAAGAACTGCTTGTGGGGCTTGTACGTCAATTTCATAAACCAGTGAAGGAAGTTGATTGTTGAGTTTGTATTTGGGATTTTCTCTACACATGACCCGAGGCTCTGACCTTTCACCATATATAGATATCATAGGTAAACAACTACACAATTTCAAGGCCCTAAAGATCATATGATTTGTCGGTTTGGTTTAAGTTTCGTGATTGATTCCTGTATAGTTTATCAGTTGTTCCGATTCGACTTGATTGGTATTTTCGTTTGTCAATAAGTATTTCGTCATATACTAAGAGCACTTTTGACAATATTTACTATTTTTTTATCTAAATTTTGGCCACGGTATCTAAAAAACTATGCGTACTTCTATTCATATATCCACATTTAGTAAGTAGACCTTCACTATTTTTTGTAAAAATTTAATTCTTGTCCTGCCCTCTAGAAAAAACTTAAATAAAAAAAATAAAAACCATCTTTTTTCTTCTGGAATTATGTACTATAAGTTTTAATCACGTCTATCGTGAGGTAAATTTTGTGGCCGACAAACTAGCAAATTTAGAACATGAGATAAACAAAGTTTCTGTTTGGTTTAACTGTTCACCCCTTTTTGTGTACTCAATGTTCTATTTGGATAAGGTAAGAGGAGTTGTTGTTGTGAGTTTTCTTTGTAATTTTGTTTTCTTCATAAATAAAAAATTCCACATTTCCTCTATCATCTTCGTAGACTCCTCTTACACGTTTGTTTTATTTTTCTTTGCTTTGTCCCTTCTCCTCCATATGGGTAGCTTAGTCATCCTCATGTGTTGCAGACTTGCAACTCACTTTGTTCCGTGAATGGATTGTATCACACGAACCTGTTTTGTCTATTATTATGACTTCTAATTCCAAAATCATCACCAAAGTAATAAAAGCAAGTTCTGCACTATCGATAAATTTATAAGTGTACGCAAGGTTCAAATATTACGTCTTCCTCGATGTATACGTCGGTCATTTTCAATCAATAAATTTATGCTTCCTCTAAAAAAAAAACAAGTTCTGCACCATTCAATTTGGAGTAATGGTGAAGGTAAGAGTGTACGTACTTACCCAGCTCTAGCCACATAAATTTTTGTTTTTTGTATGTATTATATATTAGGACTAATTTCTTGTTAATACCATGAACTTTGGGGGTGAAATCAGTTCAATCCCTGCACTTTTAATTTAATCAAAACAGTCCCTGAACTTTCAATTTTCATCCAATAAGTCTTTTAGTCAAAATTCAATCAAAAAAATTTCCAAAAAATATGTGAAATGTCCATTATACCCCTTCCTGTTTATTTATTTATTTTTCAGTTTTTTATTTTCTTCTCTCTCTCTCCCCGACCCTCTCTTCCTCTCCTCCCCGTGATCTCCTTCTTCTTCTTCTTCTTCTTCTTCTGCTTCTTCTTCTTCCTCCTCCTTTCTTTTTCTTATTCTTTTCTTCCTCTGTCCTTTTCTCTGCACCCATCTCTTCTCTATCTATACCCAAGCCCACGCTCCAGCCACCTCTGTCAACACAGCCCGCACACCATTCCAGCCACCACCACCACATCATCACTCCATCATAGCCACACCGCCGCAACCCATCAATTCGCCGCCGAAGCCAAAGCTCAAGCACCGCACCACAATCTCTTCTCTCTCACCACCGAGCTGCTCTCCTCTCCCGGCGTTCCAATCGAGCCCATGCTCGACCCAAGCCACCACCACCATCTCGGCGCCGCTCATCAATTTGTGCCCATCCCGGATTTTCGCCCATCGTCCTCGGGCCATCCTTTGGCCACCCATCGATCCAAAGATCAAGCCCACGCTCTTGCTAACGCCGGCGTCGATTCCCATCTCGCCGCAACCAACAACCCAACACCAATCTCCCTCGACCGGGGAGAGAGAGAGAGGGTCGGGAAGAAGGATGAGGAAGAGGAGAGGAAGAAAGGGTCGGGGGAGAGAGAGAGAGAGAGAGAGAGAGAGAGAGAGAGGAAGAGGAAAGGAAGAGAGGAGAGAGAGGGGGGGGAGAGAGAGAGAGAGAGAGAGAGAGAGAGAGAGAGAGAGAGAGAGAGAGAGAGAGAGAGAGAGAGAGAGAGAGAGAGAGAGAGAGAGAGAGAGAGAGAGAGAGAAAGAAGAAAAAAAGATGCGGCAAAAAAAACAAAAAAAAACTAAACAGGCAAGGGTATAATGGACATTTCACATATTTTTGGGACAAAATTTTGATTGAATTTTGACTAAAAGACTTATTGGATGAAAATTGAAAGTTCAGGGACTGTTTTGATTAAATTAAAAGTGTAGGGACTGAACTGATTTCACCCCCAAAGTTCAGGGTATTAACAAGAAATTAGTCCTATATATTATAAGCCCAAGCATTCTTTTTCTTCATCTCATATAAAAAAAAATTAGCCACCTCAAAATAAAACTTTAGCTCCGCCTGTGATTTGGAGCCTCTTACTCTCCTTCTACAATCCATTCAACGTAAACCAACTTATCCGTCAATTTTCTCTGTGGCATAATCTCAAAATTGGTAAAACATGATTTTTGAAAGGTATTCCAATTGACAGCAAAAATCTCGACCAATTTTTTATTTTTTTTACAATTTTCTAAAATTAGAAAACTAGAAAATTTATTAAAAAAAATTCGCTCTAGCTTTTCAAGTTCCATTAATTGAAACAACTTCTGAAAATCATGCCCTACAAATGATGAGATTATGGTATGAGAAAATTTCTCAAAAAAGAAGAAGTTACAATTCACAAGGAGAGATACCAAGGTGCCCACTGCAAGTCCAATTGTGCCAAATCATGTTAGATCCATTTTTATTCAAATTTTCCTATGCTCTAATTAATCTCATCATTCGTAGAGCATGATTTTTAGAAACTATTCCAAGTGACAAAACTAAAAAAATCTAGATCCATTTTTTTAATGATTTTCCTAATTTTCTAACTTTAGAAAATAAAAATTACTTCCGGTGTCAAATTTTTGGGCATAGATTACATTATTCTTTCCTTTGCATATGTACATGCACAAAACTTTCTCTAAAAAAAATTCGAGCTTTTGTTTCCCACCTAAAACTATACAAATTTTTTTTTGAAAATTAAATAGATTTATTGATAAAAAAAATAGAGGAGTACAAAGACAGGAAGAAGCTCAGGAGATCCCTCGATCAAAAATCCTACTCTAAGTAAACAAAAAAAATGGAACCAAACTTACTAAAGCACCATACAAATTGGAACTCAAAACAAGAGCCCATGCCAAACTAGAATTAAGAAAAACGATAAGAGGACTTAGAAGAATAATCATGACCAAAAGAAAAAACTAAAAAATGTGGCAAGACATCGCACCAATGAGAACCATGATGAGTCGCACTATAGTTTACAAGGACATCTGCAACTGAATTGTCTTCTCTGAAGACATGAAAGACATAGAAGGTCATTTGTTTTGTAGCATGAATACAATTAGCCCAAAGGACCCGTAGATGCCAAGGAACAAGATTGGGAGATTTGAAATAGTGAACCACCAATTGTGAATCCGTTTCAAGCCACAATTGCAACCACCCTTTGAGCCTAACAATACGGACCGCCTCAATCACTGCCCACATCTCATCTTCAATAGCACTGGAGGCATGTACCTTACACGAAAAGGCACCTATGAAAGAGAGGTTGCATGACATCTGAAGACACCCCAAAAAAACTATGCATTTATAGCACACGGGTTTTTGGCCAAAATCGAATGTTCTTATTTTCTCACCAAAATCTTCTAATCTCAAATCATGATTTTTAAGCACTTCTCAAACTAACGTAACGCAAAAATCTCAACCCGATTTTTATTTATTTATTTTTTTTACGATTTTTCTAAAGTTAGAATACAAGAAAATTCATAAAAGAAAAGTCAAGATTTTCTAGATCCGTCAATTGGAATAACTTCTAAAAATTATGCTTTACTTTGGTCTTGTATGGTTTGACACATTTGGACTTGTTGAGGAGAGGGCACCTTGACATGTCTCCTTGTGAATTGCAGTTTTTTTTTTTATATAGAAATTTTCCTATTTCATTATCTTTCAATTCGTAGGGCATGACTTTTAGAATGTATTCCAATTGACGAAACTCAAAAACTTTGAGTGATTTTTTTAATGAATTTTCTAGTTTTATAACTTTGAAAAATAGTAAAAAAAATATTAAAAAATAATCAGAATTTTTGAATTCCGTCAATTGAAACACTTTTTAAAAATTATACTTCACCAATTTTAAGATTATGGCACATGAAAATTCAAGAAGATATGAATCATATTTATATTTACTCCATGCACTCGGTTATTTTTTCCCAATTTGTATGACCAAGCCCAACTCCAAGCCCAATTTAAATTCAGTGACAAGTGTTTCATTTACATGGTTACAGATAACTGTATGTTCTTACACCTGTAATACATGCAAAACTGCAAAAGCCTCATATGTGCATCATTTGCAAAAATTTTGGAGAAACAGACTGAGATAGCCGAGATGTCAAAGAGCTGGATCCGCCATGGCTACAACAAGGTAGCTCGTGCTCTGGGAAAAGCTGACCCAAAGAACCAAGACTTTCCGATATTGAATGGACACCCTGCTGCACAAGAATATGCAGAAGTAGCTCTTGAGACCCATGAAACTGTCAGAAGTAAAAACAAAGTTCTAAAGGAGTTCAAGATTTATAGATGGAGCCCTGAACATCCCAACAAGAAGCCTTACCTTCAGTCCTACTTTGTGAACCTCAACAACAGCGGTCCCATGGTAACTCTTAATCATATATATTACTGTTTGATTAAGAGTTAACTAATTTTTACCACCAGTACAAACAGTAATATATATGAAACTCTTAGTCTCTGATACATTTTTCTTATGGTTGGTTTTAATTTCAATGAACTAAAATAAGGTTTTACTTGGGTATCTTCATTTGGGTGTCCACAGAAAAACCCTCATACCATGCCAAGTCAGTTTTTGGTTGTAAATCCAGGCCAATTTTGGTTTGTTTTACCTACCATTAATTTGTGTAATTCTAAAGTCTAGAAGTTTTAGGTTTTGGATGCATTACAGAAGATAAAAGCAGAGGACGATTCAACCTTGAGCTATAGGAGGTCATGCAGAGAAGGAATATGTGGGTCATGTGCCATGAACATTGATGGAACCAATACTGTGGCTTGCCTCAGACCCATAGATGCAGACACTTCCACAGCCACAACTATAACTCCTCTGCCTCACATGTTTGTGATCAGGGATCTGGTTGTTGACCTAACTAATTTCTACCACCAGTACAAGTAAGATGATCAATCGCTTATTATTGTTTAAGGGCACATTAATTTGGAAACAAATCTTGGGATGTAGTTGACGTACATTATAATGTTAATGGCTTAGCGTTAGTTAACCTTAACATTATAAGGTTAGTAGGTTACTTTCATATATAGTTGGATCGGGCTCCTCTGCAGTGAGGAAGAAAACGTAATAATTAATGAATTTCTAATGATTCATTGCATATGGTCATTTCAAATCTAGTTAGGAACTTAGGAAGTTAGGATATAAATTGCATATCTAGCTCGTCATATCAAGTATTTTCTATCTAATGTATTGTACGTGATCCTTTTTAACAAGCTAGTTTAGCTGTTTTGTCAAATGCAAACCCTTGTTTCGAAGCTACTCCATCTAGTTATTGGAGCCTAGAGTTCAAATTCATGAGAGTTGAATTTACTACTAAAATTTATGACATTAGTATATATGCCCATTCATTAGAGTTTCATTCTTGACATCATCAACTGGCTAGATTGATAGAGCCATGGCTGAAGACAACAAAACCCCCGAAGGACGGTCGGGAGTACAGGCAATCACTTGCAGACCGGAAAAAGCTTGATGGGCTGTATGAATGTATACTTTGTGCTTGCTGTACTACCTCATGCCCTTCCTACTGGTGGAATCCAGAGGAGTTCCTTGGACCAGCAACTTTGCTCCATGCTTATCGATGGATAGTTGACAGGTAATTTTTCACAAGTAGTTAGAATCGATCATTTGCTGTGTTTTTTTTATCAAATTTCGATTGATCCCAACTTTTTGAATGTCGATCGATCTGGCAGTACCTTTTCGATCATCTATCTGCACATCTTCAGGGTCCATTATCCGTTATGAACATCATGTATTTCTAATTTTCTAACAAGTACTATACTACTGAGATACAAGTGCTCTAGACTAACACATCGATCATTAAGTTGGTAACAAAAATGTGGGAAAAAATTTTGTTGACTGAGTGTTATAATTAGCGAAAAAATAACGATTACTATGATCCATGATGGTTTATGTTCTTGTGGTGATGGATGAGTTTTTATTTGGCAGCCGGGATGAGTTCACGGAGGAACGATTGCAGGCATTAACAGAGGACGACAAGAAGCTATACAGATGCCATATTATAAAAAATTGCACAGCCACTTGCCCCAAAAGCCTTGATCCTGCCGATGCCATACAGAAAATGAAGACCATGCATCTTTTATCTCTGTCAGTTGAAGAGGTCAAGGGCCTGTAAACTCTATGTAGCTTTGCTAGCTTTCATCTTATCACCCCTTTACCCTGGCCTTTTTCATTTCCGTTTTGTTTTCTGTAGTTGAGGCATACATGAAATATGAATCTGAATAGTACTTCAATTCTAATAAATGTTACTCTTATACATTGATAAACTTGGTCTGTCAATGTTCTGATAAATCTATAGCCAATGTATAGGAGTAACATGTGAGGTTAGTAAATATTCCTTTTCAAATCCCAAAGGCCACAAAAGAGTTTAGGTTTTTTTGAAAGAAAAAGAGTTTAGGTTACTCCTATACGTGTGAGGAAAAAAAAATTGTGACTTATAATAAATTTTAGCTTTTCATCATTTTCAACCTCAGCTTAGTGTTTCTTTTGTGTAGTTACTACATTTATAGTCATTGATTTATTGATTCACAGTAAAAAAAAATTACTAAACCATAATAAATTGGAAAATTCTAATATATAGATCTGCATAGCATGCAGCTTTTTAAAAAATATGCAGCTTTTTAAAAAAAATGCAATTGCATTTTTGAAATGCAATTGCCGTTTAAAAATATGAAATTATACATTTAAAAAATGCAATTGCCATTCCAAAAAATGCAATTGACATTTTGAAATGGCAATTGCATTTCAAAATAATTAGTTTTACCTTTTTGAAAAGCAATTGCATTTCAAAAATGCAATTGCATTTTAAAAAAAAAACTGCATAGTATGCAGATCCGTATATTAGACTTACCCTAATAAATTTTAGATTTTCAACATTTTCAAGCAGAGTATTTTCTACATGTACTTTTGACTTTTTTTTTTTTTTTTGAAAACGAGCATTAATGCATTAGTAAAGGGGGTCAAGTCCAACATTACACAACCCGAAAATTAGGATGATACTTGGGTGCACACCAGTGTGCACCTCGGTGTGCTTACCACATACGTGGTCGAATGATAGGCCGACACGTGTCCCTTTTAAAAAGATTTTTTTTTCCCCTTCGTTTCGTTCTTCCTTCCTTCCTTCATCTCTCTTCATTCTCTCTTCTCTTCGTCTTCTTTCTTCTTCTTCTCTCTAGCTTTCTTTCTTCCTTCATCAACAGAGCCCACAAGATGGAGGCACGGGAATCGAAGGACACCGGCGCACAGGTGGGCTCTGTGGGTTAGGGTGGCAGAGACAAACCGAGTGGATCTGGGCGGGGGCGTGAGAGACGGCGCGGCATATGAGCTCGTGGGAGCTTGGGTGCAGCTGATTTGGACACCCAGAGGCATTTGAGACCAGTTTCAATGCGGTCATCCTTCAATTCCCCATGCCTCCATCTCTCTCACCACCGCTTTCTCACAATTGCTCCGATGAAGAAAGCTAAGAGAGAAGAAGAAGAAGACAGAAAAGAAGAGAGAATGAAGAGAGATGAAGGAAGGAAGGAAGAATGAAACAGAAGGGGAAAAAAAACTTTAAAGGGGCACGTGTCAGCCTATCATTCGACCACGTATGTGGTAAGCACACTGAGGTGCACACCAGTGTGCACCCAAGTATCGTTCCGAAAATTATAAGTTTATGAGTTAGAAGAAGGGGAGAATTATGTTCATCGTCCAGCCAATATGGCTGCACACATACTTGCTAGGGATGCTTTAGCTTCTTCAGTTTGTAAAGATATTTTTTTATTCGATGTTATTTCAATTATTCATAATGTAATTACACATGACCTTGTTAGTCAAGTGAATTTTTTTTTTCCGAGTACTAATCACTCAACAATAATCAACACATATTAGAAGTCATTGGGGTTAAGCGGTTAGCTCAACTGATGAGGGAGAGTGAAAAATTAAGTTAAAATTTAACGTACTCAACTGATGAGGGAGAGTGAAAAATTAAGTTAAAATTAAGTTAGGTCAAAGTTGAGATCCCTCAAATGTAATGTTAAAAAAATCAACACATTGTTACTCTCAAATCAAATAGTGAAATTGGAAAGGAGTTTATGCCATATCTGAAATCAAAAAAAAAAGAACCATAGATTTAGGACCATCTTGGAGTGCACTCCAAGGTCTCTTTTTTAATTTCTATATATGAAATAAATATCTTCTTAAATAACTAAAACGAAAACAAATCCTTTAATCCGATTCCACAACAATAAGCAAGTCTTTTAGTCATCAGATCCGACGGCTGAAACAAGGTCGGAGTATTTTGGGAGGGTTTATATTCGCAAAGAAGGCAATTGATCAGAGTCCGGAGGGAAAAGAAAACGAGCCTGTGCCTTCGTTTCTGGTCTTTGAGGGGTTTTGCGACATGGGTTTTGGCTCAACACAGCAATTCACGAAGCTCGTCACCCACTGAAGCAATTTTCCTTGGAGAAGATGCCCATTTCTCGGTTCTGTTTCTTTTCCTTCAAACACCTCTCAAATGACGCTTTCAATCTACTTCGGAGGTAAACACTCTAAAACCCCTCTAGAATCTCAATTTGTTTACTAGTTTAACTCACGTCTAGCACTGTTGGATCGCTAAAATTGAATCTTTATTTTGAATTACTCGTTTTTCAGCTTGTTGGGTTTATGTTATGCAGATTGGATTGCATCTTGCTGAATCTTTTTGCATAAAAATTCAAGAACATGCATACATTTGAATATTTGTATATGAATTTCTGTTATAACCCAGAAAAGTACATATCTTGAAGAGTTGGAGTAGTATATGTGCGCTCCAGGCACCGTTCCTTGCAAGTTGGTTTTGCAAAGGCATGTTCTGTGTTCACCATTGAAAAATGAGACTATTTTTGGGTGTTTTCTGGTACTGGTTTTTATACCAATGGAAGTTTGTATAGAATTTCTGAAATCAGTGTTTTCAGTTTTATGTTTCATTGAAGTATATTGGGGTTTAAATTTGAGGACTTAAGAAAATCCCAAATGGGTATTCTTTGCCTGTATGCGAAATTGTGAAGCGGTGAGTCCCCAGTATCAGAGTCACCCTTTTGGCAAGCATCACATATACTCTTAAGCCCAATTGGGGATCTGCTCAAAGTTTTGTTTCATGGTTTTTATTATCCTGAATCTCTACTGAACCTTGTGTCTGCTGTAGGTCTGGCCCATCTAAGAGAATTCAGTCCCGTTGTTATGCAAAATCATCAAAACATGCTAGTGGGAGAACAGCTATCAGTCCTTCGACACCATTAGAAACACCAGCTTCTCGCTCTCGGGGTTCTTTTTTCATTGTATGTTGCGTTCCTCTTTTCATGCTCTTATTGGTATTACTATCTTCATCTTGTTCGGGAGTGCACATTTCCAGACAGTATGAAGAATAAGCATCGTCTCATATTCTCATGTTTTCCTGGATTGAGATCTCTCACTTTATGTAATATCTTGTCTAGAATCTAGATTGTTAGTGTTATTCATGTACTTTTTCTGCAGCCGGCTGCTGCTGCACTAGGATTTGCTGGGTTAGCAGCTTTCTTTCATTATAATGATGAGAGGAGAGCAGTAGCGAAAGGTACAACTTTTGATCTTTAGTTTTAGAGTACCTGATTTATATTTGATGAAAGTTGGACTGCAAACTAGATGATTGTAAATACTATTAGCAAATTATGCGGCCTTATCATATCAATTTGGTTTTCTTGTTCTTCCTCTTTATTTTGTTCCATTAGGTGAAATTGAAGTACTCATTTGGATAAAAATGGCATTTAATCTAATCTGTACTTGTATTCTTTCTAAGAGAGCTCATTTGAGTAGCTTAAGAATCTTTGCTTCTGACTGTAAATACATTTGGAAAGTAAAAGAGTTCTTATGATCGGTCTAGAGGCTCCAATCTCAAATCTTTAGAATATTTGTTAAGCAATAATTTAGTTAAAAGGCAATGTAATTAGACTGTTTATTTGAACTGTTAAGGAGTTGGTCTGTATGTTATTTTCTCACTAAGGTACTTCATTAATGTTAGTTTTGTATAATATATATTGTTTACCTTTATGCCTTGGTTTATAGACGTAAAATAAAATTGCAGACATAAATGCGACGTGTCAAATTTTTCATCATGCGGGACTGCATCTTTTGTCCTTTGGTTTAATAGCTTTTGCATTAATTGGGGTTCTTAATATAGCAAGTCAAACATCTGCTTCATTGAAATTGTTACTGCTGTCTTATTGATTTCTTTTTCAAAGTTGCCCTTTTGTACATTAATGAAATGGAAGAGCCGCTTAAAAAATGCGGAAGCAGAGAATTCTATAGTCCCAAATCAATTCATTCTGTTGATGAAATTATTGGTAAATTTGTTGAGCTGCAGTTATTTGAGTTTTGTTTTATTTTGCTTTAGTTTTTTTTATTACATAATCATTTGAGTATGATGATTATGAAATCAGAGAATTCCACATTGAGCTGCACAATCCTTATAGTACTATGAATATGTTATTACGCTCGACAGGACAAGACATCAATGAAGTTGGTACGACAATTTGGCATTGATAGAGTTTAAGATTAAAGTTGGTCATTTGCTTTGTTCTTGTCAACAGGCATGAAACTATGAGGGAAAAGAGTGAGAACCTTGGTATGGGCTATCTTCATGGCAGAGAGTTCCCGCTTGAGAAAACTTTTAGATGCCATTCTGGGGGAATAATTAGTATTTGGAGGACTAATCTTGTCATTGTATCCGGCTTTGGCTGAGGTTGATGTTACTTTTAAATTACCAGGTTGTGTAATACTCTTCTTTGTGGTGCTCTACCAGATACAGGGCTTCGTGAGTTACTATAATCTTACTTTAGGTACCAGAATGGCTGACTTGTGGGAACCCAAAGAATATAGGTGTTACTTTATGGATGATATATTAATAGAAAATTTTGTTGGAGTTAGCCTAGAGTTATGACTGCCAGTGTTTTGGGACTGTAACTAACTGGTAATGATGACTGAAATGTGTAGAGCAACCTTATATGATATTGAAGGGTAAGTTTAACACATTCCACCAACCTTAGACCCGTCTTAAGTTTGTCATACTGGGCAATTGATTTTCTTATATTAAAACTTTGGTGAAATGGGATTTTAAAATTGGAACCGTTTTGGAGTAGTGTTGATATCAAGTGCGTTACTGTAAGCAAAAGCTGAAGATTATAATATCTTTTCATATTAGAACCTTGTGCATGTTAATCTACCCATTTAGTGTAAACAAGTGACCTCCTTTTTTTACTGCTTCTCTATTTCTTGCAGGCCAGGATAAGTGCTCATGCGTAAATAATCTCAAGGGCCCTATAATTGGGGGTCCATTTACTTTAGAGGACACAGAGAATCGTACGGTAACTGAGAGAAATCTTCGAGGCAACTGGGCGGTTCTCTATTTTGGATATACTTCCTCTCCTGATGTTGGACCAGAGCAAGTCCAGATTATTGCCAAGGCCATAAACATATTAGGTTTGGTACTTTTCTTTACATTTCATATATGAAAACTATTTCAAGTTCAATTCACTCTCATTATGTTTTTACTGGGTACAAGAGTCGAGACATAATCTTAAGGTTCTACCAGTATTTGTTACAATTGATCCACAGCGTGATACCCCTTCTCAACTGCGTGCCTATCTTAAAGGTTTGATTCTCCTGCAGCTCAATATTTGTTATGTTATAGATTGATCATTTAAATAGATGGTTTTTCTAATATTTTCGTTTGGCTTCCCCACACTTCCATGGACTGCAGAGTTTGATTCAAAGATTCTAGGGCTAACAGGACCTGTAACAGCTATAAGGCAGATGGCTCAGGAATATCGTGTTTTTTTCAGAAAGATTGAAGAAGATGGGGATGATTATCTCGTTGAGTCTTCCCACAACATGTGAGCCACTAGCTAAACCATTTTTCTTTTTCTTTTTCTGGTAGATGAGCGTTATAGGATATAATTTTTATCATTTATTAACCTGCAGGTATTTGATGAGCCCAAACATGGAAGTTGTGAGATGCTTTGGTGTAGAGTACAATGCAGAGGAACTGTCAGAAGAAATACTCAAGGAGCTCAAGTTAAGGGAACCTCCACTTAAGAGCTGAAAGGTTTCACCAAGTGTAATGGAGATTTTTACTTGTCCTTCTTACATTCTTTCCCTGTCACAGTCAATAGATATGACAGACTTCAAAATACCACTCTTGACTAAGCAGCGGTTTAGGAAGTTTGCAGAATGTGTTTAGTTTATCGGTTCGAATATTCATCAGGCACTAACACAGGAAAAATTTGAGTTTCAATCCAATATTTCAAAATGCTTTCGAATTGTTTCACTTCAGTTGTTGAGTTCTTTGGCTATAGACAAGAATATATTTTACTTTTCCAATATTTGGATCAACCTAATTTGCAGGATGAATCCATTGCAGAAGAGAGCAATGGATTACCGGTTAGTGGCTAGTTGTATTAGCTGAAGAAAAAAATGGAAGCTTCCATGAATGTAGTTGGCTAAGCTCTTTAACAATCTCAAGCTACCTTCACTTTCTAGATTCAATATGATGAGGTTTGGTTAGAGAATCTGAACATTTATGAGTCCTTTTTTAATTTCATTAAAATTTCAAAGTTGCTTGAGAGTCGAGGCAACATCTAAAAGTTGCTGGGTGCAGCTATTATCAAGCCATGTCTTTTTTTTAACCCTTCAGATGCATTCTGTTTACATATTTTTGATAATATTTTGGTGTGCGCAGCTGGCTTCATATGTGGAATGCTGAAAACCAATAGAGACGTGCTCTCCTCTAACAAAAGAAATAGAAGGGCCATGACAGATTGACAAGAGGGTTGGTGTGAGTCGTCAGTCATTTTTATTTCTAAAAATGTAGAGATCAACATTTAAACTAAGACCGGGTCTTCTGGTTCCACATTTGCACCCCACAAAGAAACGCAGAGAAAAAAAAAATTGAGAAAAGAAAAACAAAACCAAAACCAGAAACAGAAACAAAAACTGAGTAAAAGATTCAACACCAGCTATAACATTTATATTTTTTTTTTTATAAAACAATAAACCCGAAAACTATTATTCTCTTTTCCTCCCATTATTTTGTTTTCAATTCTTTCCTGCCAGTAGTTGATCATGCAATAATCCAATTTCATATCTCTCTTGCACAAAGCAGAGAGAAATCGAGGAGGAGGGCATTGTTTCCAATAATTAAGCATAGCCACTTCAAATCCAGGAGGGCCATGAAAACCATCTCCTGGGTCCTCTCTCATTTTTTCTCATCTTCAATTTTTCTTAGCCTTTTCTCTCCAAAATGTGATCTTGGGTTCAAACTGGATTTCTCTGTTAGATCCTCTTGAACTCTTAACATTTCTCTTTTCTTTTACCATATGCACCTGATGTTCTTCTCTTGGTTATCTTGATGGTATTCGAGCAATCATCCCCATTTTCTTGGACTTGAAGCAACATAATAACAAAAATGGGAGAGTCCCCGGAGAAGAAATCAGGCTGCGGAATTTTGAGTGCTGTGTTTGGACGGCATAGTTTTTGGCCAAGAAGAACAACTTCCACAGGCTCTCTTCCGGTTGTTAGTGGAAATCAATTTGTGAAAACGCCGAGTGGTAACTCTAGAAGGCGGCGTGGTGGCTCCGATGAGGCAGCATTTCTTGACACAACATCAACAAATAGATCAGAATCTTCATCAAAACCTATGACAAAACCTTCCCAATATAGTAACAGAGCGCCCCCTATACAACATCAAAATCAGGGTAAAAGTGCTAAGCCACCTCAGGAAGCTGGAGCCATGGTTTCAGGTTCAGGCCAAGGCCAACAAGGCGCAATGAAAATAGCTCCGAGTCAAGGGTATGTTAACCAAGGCAAAAAGGTGCCCAAGGAAGCAGTTGGGTTATCTGGTGAGCTTGATAGCATGATTGCTGATCACCAGAAATCAAAAGGGAGCAGCACATTTGTTAGAGCTTCATCCAGCAATGTGATGCTTTTTGGTAATTTGGGTAACTTGAGAACAGGAGGTGGTGGTGGAAATACGAACTCAAGTACCGTGCTTGATTACCTTCCAAAGACAGCAAGAGAAGATACCCCAGTGATGATGAATGGAAATGTAGGCAAGAGTAGTGCTCCTAAAGAACAGAAAAAACCGAGTTTGCAAGATCAACCTATGTCATTATGTCGCGCATTATCAACTAGAATGGACCCTGAGACGCTGAAGATTATGGGCAATGAGGACTACAAGAATGGAAGATTTGCGGAGGCTTTGTCGTTGTATGATGCTGCCATTTCTATTGACCCCAACAAGGCTTCATATAGGAGCAACAAGAGTGCTGCATTAACCGCTCTTGGTCAAATTCTTGAGGCAGTTTTTGAGTGCAGAGAAGCCATTCGGATTGATCCTCATTATCATAGGGCTCATCATCGTCTTGCAACCTTATACCTCAGGTACAAATTAATTAAACTTCATAAAATTCCTTATATTAGTCATTTGGGAGTTTGTTAGTGCTAGTTTTTATTAAAATTAATGTGTAATGTGGTGCATATAGATTAGGGGAAGCTGATAAAGCTACGTATCACTATAAACATTCCGGACCAGAGGCTGATCAAGAGGACTTGGCAAAAATGAGATCTCTTCAGGCTCTTCTGAACAAGTGCACGGAGGCTCGTAGGTTAAGAGATTGGAACACCTTGATCAAGGAAACTCAAAACGTTATAGCAGCCGGTGCAGATTCAGCACCACAGGTCAGCCTACCAAATTCCAGTCTCATCTTTATTAGAATTACATTTCGCTTGTCCATAGATATCAGATTTAATGGTTGAAATTCATATCTGTATTCCACACTATGTACATGTATGCACATAAACTTGTACACTTGCATATACTAACATAAATCCTTGTTTTGTTTGTTACTCTTTAAAGATATTTTCTTTGCAAGCCGAGGCCTTGCTGAAGCTCCATAGGCACCAAGAAGCAGATGACGCATTATCCAGGGGACCAAACTTTGAGGTGGATGCCTGCACTAAATACTTCGGTCCTATTAGTAACGCGAATATGTTAGTAACACGGGCTCAGGTTGACATATCTGCCGGCAGGTATATATTCTGTTTTATTCTAGTCATTCTAGTCATGGTGCATGGGTAAAAGAATATACACCTGATTTAGTCAAATAATTGTTTAATTTGGTGTCCAATGCTTTGGTAGAATCGACGATGCATTGGAGGCATCTCAACGAGCATCACGTCTTGACTCAAACAACAAGGAGGCAAACATGGTAATGAGGAAGGCTCGAGCTGTTGCAGGAGCGCGATCAAAGGGTAACGAGCTATTCAAGACATCAAGATTCGCAGAGGCATGTGTTGCATATGGGGAGGGACTTGAGCACGACCCTTATAACTCGGTGTTGTTATGCAACCGCGCTGCTTGTCGGTCAAAACTTGGCCAGTTTGATAAAGCAATTGAGGACTGTTCAGCTGCCCTTAATGTGCGTCCTTCTTACAGCAAGGCCAGACTAAGAAGAGCAGATTGCAATGCCAAGGTGAACAACTTGCACTTCGATTACGACTGTGAATTACTTATTATTCCACATCTTTGGTTATGTGATATGTGAGTAATTGTTGTTTCTTGGATATGACGAATCATGTAGTTGGAAAAATGGAATGCTTCAATACAAGACTATGAGATTTTGCTCAAGCAAACACCAGAGGACGAGGAGGTTAGCCGTGCTTTGTCTGAGGCGCGGATACAGCTCAAGAAACAGCGAGGGGAGGCATAGCAGAGAGAAGTAACGTAGACATAGAGAATGGAAACAAGATAATGCGCATAACTAAGTTAGGAGGCAACAGTCAGGAAAGAAAGCTGCCCTTCCACAAATTGTCTGGATCTTGAGCTCGAGGAAAGAAGGACAGAAGTTCGAGTTGGAAAGGCAAAAATGGATAAAGTTTTTTAGGGAATTGAATGGTGGCGGTTAACATACTGCAACACAAATACCTGACCGGCCAGTTTGTTTATGTATAGTTGTGTTTGTACATTTCTTTCTGGGAAGATGTATTTGATACTGCTTATAAACAATGTGAAAATATACTTGAAAAGTTGAAAGAAATCTTGAATTGTTTGTCATGTCTAAGCATAGATATATATGCTGCTACTAACTTGGCAAGTTTTAAGTGAGGGGGAGGAGACTTCAAAGTTCGAGAAATGTGAGGAGGGTGAGACTCGAACCCAAGTATGTGCTGGGCAGGCCACTGCTTTGTCCAACCGGACTACATGCACCCTAGTGCACCCTTAATTATTCTTGTACCCTAGTTTTTTTTTTTTCAAAAATCTTATTAAATGAAAAAAGATTACAAGAAGATGGGACAAAGATCTTATCTCAAGAGACAAAGACATATGAAATTAAAGGAGGAAAAAAAAAGACTGTTAGGCAAATCGAAAGATTGAAAAACCCCCCACAATCATGAGTACATAAATCAATATATAATAAAGGGAGGAGCATCTTCCCACATGACATGCTCATCAACGATGTACCATGATTCGCTAAAGTATCTGCGACTTGATTACATTCTCGGAAAATATGGGAAGAAAATAAATTTATTTGAGAAATTAAGCGAAGATAATTACCTCACTCCACTCGCAATTACTATGAAAGGCACTAAGTGAGGAGAGTGGAGAAATTGACTAATAAGAGATTAAGAGTAGAATCCACTCCACACATGCTTCTAAGGACGAACTCAAGACAACTCATGCATTAACCTTAATGACCGTTATAACTTCTGCCACTACTGAGGTTGGAATATCCGAATTAGAACAAAAAGTACCCAATACAACCTCTTTGTAGTCCCTAAACACACCCAATATATAACATCTGACAATAAAGTTGCAAAAGAGATCGAAGCCTCTATACAAGGCTTTTTTCTTTTTTGAGTTTAGATGCATACCGTTTGTCATACTTTAATAGTCAAGTTTTAAATTATGTCACTATTTTTCAATTTAGTTTATAAAAAAAAATATGTGTGATTAAAATATAGGCAAATCAATGTGTTGTAACTTCCAAATGAAAAACAACATTTTCGTGAAAAAACATCCCCTAAAGATCAAAACCAGGGGAAGTTTTACCCTTTGTGGCCCGAGGAGGGAAATCTCTCTCTCTCTCTCTCTCTCTCTCTCTCTCTCTCTCAATTTGAAGAAGAAACACCAAGATAATGTCCTCTATGGAAGATTTCTGAGACATGAATTGTCAATTTTAAGACAAATTTGAGTCACATAATTACAACTATTTTATATAATATATATTCTGGTTGAAACTATTTTTTACAATTTGCTATACTCACTCATCTTATGGAATATGCCCCGATCGAGTTGTCCAAAGATTGGTATGAATTTGAGTTGGTCATGTTTTGCTGTCTATTAATGGTCCATAAAGACTGCCAAGACAAAATTGGGAGAATTGTTTTTCTCTCCAGATCCGACCGACACCCAATAACCCAATTATATATTTCCCGGCAAAGCCAAAAATTCAGCATCTTCTCACCATTTAATTTACACATCATGATCTACTAGAAACCCAATAATTTATTTGGCCAAACAAAGCCTTAACTAATACATATAGGCGCTCAATGGACTAAGATTAATAGCCATGGATTCCGATGACAAGCACGACAGTCAGATTATGCTTAACCATAACAACCTAGCATCACATCACATCACATCACATCACACACCGCGTTTCTAAACTAATTAAACAGATGAAATCAAACCACTCGAACCGGACCGGATCTTCCCCTCAACGGCGTCGTTGGAGTTGCAGTAGTTCCTGATCGCCGTGAGCTCGTACGGCGACGTGTCGGTCGCCAGCCACTGCTCGACCGTGAACAGCTGCTGGTTGCAAGGTATGTGGGCCCCGGTCGACGTCACCTCGACGTAGTTGACGTACCAGCCGTGGTTGGGGCCGGAGCCGTCGGAGGTGAGGTTGAGAGCGCAGATAGGGGCGGGAAGGCAGGGTCCGCGGCCGCTGAAAATGTCGAGATTGCCCCTCTCGAAGTAGTTGTAGTCGGGTCCCATCAACCCTCCCCAGGTCTCCAGGTTCCGGATCTCGATGCCGTAGCCGTAGCCATCGTAGAGCCTCACGTTGACGTTGGAGTCCGTCCCTCCCTTGATGATCGACCCGGTCCTGACGTAAACCGTGTACACGCAATCCGGATCCTGCATGTCAACAACGACAATATCAGAAAGCAGGTTAAGAACCCTAAAAATGAATCAAGGACGTGAAAAGTGACGGAGATTTACGTCGGAGAGAGCGAGAGTGAGGAAGAGGGAGAAGGAGAGGAGCAGAAAGAGGCTGTTGATGTTGAACGCCATTGTTGCGATGAGTGAAGCTTCGTTAGGTCTGGCAGTGATGAATGGGGGGCTATATATATATAGACCTTTTTTTTATAGGAAATATCATATATCACATTGTACTATCAATTGTGTATTGTCCACATGTGAATGTGGATATCGGTTCGGGATGATTTGGTCATTTGGTGTCTGGCACAACCTGGCCCAGAGGCGTTCTTTCCATTTTAGCACGTACCTCTTTTCCACGATGAAGATGATGACCATATATTGGATAATTACATTCTCACACTTTAATTTTGTGCATTTGCATAGCACCCCTTTATTTATATGTTGTTACAATTTTAGCTTTTTTTTTCAGAACTACTTGTTTCATATGAAGAACTTGTTAATTCGATCACATGGAAATTGATAATTAATGGACTATGACTGAAACTGCCATCCTCTTGCTACTACTCTCATAGAAAATTGCACAGCGTTGATTGGTTAGGGCTAGATGTGGAGACAGTGGAGCTGGGAATTCACCATGGCCTACTGATGTCATTATGTTAGTTTTCTTTATTTTGGTTCTGCCCCTCATTTTAATGAAAATAAAATAAAATTGTCCTAGCCTGAAACCTTTTTAGTACAATAATAATGGATATGGCAATTACTCACAACCTCACATCATATGTGGGGGGCAATATTATTTTGGAACGAACTGGTCAGCAGCTAAGCGACGAGAGAGTGGGCTTCCTTTGTATATGTATGTTTTTGGTCGCATCTTCATTATTAGAATCAAAACACTTTAGACATTAGGGAGAGTAGTTGAAGAGTTTTGTAGCATCAAAGCATATTCTTATGGTTTAAAGAGAGTAGACCCTAAAAATTTTACAGTATTATTATGCGTCATTAGTATTCTAAAAATCCACCTCAACTAGTTGCAAATCCACCTAAGGAGACTGGACGGGTTTTTAAAAATCAGAATTAATTTTTCTTTATGAGGAGTTCGGCTCACATGAGGAACAATTTTTACAAAACTATGAGGGACATGTAAATTTGACGATTGAAATTAAATATAAAAGTTGAAATTATAATAATTTTAAACTTTTTTGCTTAACTTTTTTTCCCATGTTTTCAATCAATTATAGTACTTTTTATATCATTCCATTTTGCATGTTTATGTACCCAATACTAGTATAGTTTTTTGTTTGAGTATGCACTTATTTAATTATTTATATATTATATAATAAAATTAAAATAAAATTAAAAAACCGCCTAAAGCGCCTAGGCAGAGACAAAACCTCTTAGGTGCTAGGCCCCTTCCCACCACCCAACTACCGCCTAGCGATTTTTAGAACATTGTGTGACACTAGACAAGTAGAAAAATGTTAATTGTATATTCTTACCAACAAGTGTACGTAATTGTGTAAAGTTACTAAATCTTCCCCTCTTTGTAGTAGATTGTCATATAGCTTTATATAAGATTTATACTTTAGTTGTGTAAAATTTTGAATCCTACTACATTGAAAGTTCGATAAGTGAAAAATTATATATATATATAGATTATATATGTATATATATATATATATATATATTCGATTACCAACTCAAAAATTCTCATGGAAGATACTACAATGCGCTTTATGATTTTCCAAACATGTCTTGAAATCTGGGTGGATTGTACAGCCTTTACCAATCTCAACCAAACATTGAAGATATTTAGAATTTTCGTACACTTCCTTGACACGAAGTAAGTTAGAATGTACATGATCATCATCTGAAGGAAATTGAAGGAGATCATGAAATGGAATCGAAAGAGAAAGAGAGGGAACAAAAAGTGACGGAGAGTCGTGTGCTTGTATTACTACTAGGAAGAGAGCCATCCATCCTGCAATTACTACCATAACTACTATCCAGTTATTTTTCTCCATTGCTTAAACACTTCTTGGTTTTTTTCTTTTTGAAATGTTTGTTGTTCTAAAGTGAAATGTATAGCATCAAGTTACCACGGTACGTACTGTTATAGAATTTCAGTATCTAAATTCTTCAAATCAATTAATTAAAACAGATAACCAAATATATATAATCACAACTATAATTAATATGAATAAGAGAGTTAGAGGAATCTGGCCTGTGAGTACAAAAGAGGCACGGCAGTCGCTGTCCTAAAGTCGTAGACGCCTCCCCTCGTGCAGGTAATGGCGGTCGTCTACAAACTCCAAGATACAACCCTTGAACCTCACAGGATGTCTAATCCGCTTCGCACGTTCACGGTAGACGGGATGCCAAGTGTTTATCGAATTGCCCGAATAGAGTAGGAATTGTAATAGAAAGGAATGAGAAGATGAAGAATAAGGAAGAGGAGAACACTTGAAGCATGTTCTCTTTGTATGAAGAGTTCCTTATTTAAGAGACTCTTCATACCCTTTCAAAAGGACATGACTCTTTAAAACTAAAGACATAATGTTTAGTTAATAAATAATATTAATATTAATAGTTTTGAATCTTAATTTATAAATAGAAAATACAAATAAAACCAACACGTACCCTTTACGTACTATATATGGAGAGAGTCTTTAGTCCACCTGGTGGACCAAAATGAATGGCCCAGATTTAATAACTAATATTTTTTTAATTTTTTTTTGTGAAATGAACAGTCCAGATCTGCTATGGTGGAACTCCACCTGGTGGAGGACAGAATTTCCGCTATATATGATAGTTAGAAAAAGTTTCGAATTTTTATATTTCATTTACCCATTAGTGGCCAAAACTTTATCGGTCCTATATATAATGGCCAACTGTTCAATTTACCTATTTGTATATTCCATTTACCCATTTAACTTATCCACTAGCCAAAACTTTCTTTTCGGTCATAAAATGGCCAAAGGTTCAGCTCTCTCCACTAGCCAAAACTTTCTTTTCGGTCATAAAATGGCCAAAGGTTCAGCTCCCTCTCTCTCCCCCCTCTCTCTCTCTCTCTCTCTCTCTCTCTCTCTCTCTCTCTCTCTCTCTCTCTCTCTCTCTCTCTCTCTCTCTCTCTCTGTGTGTGTAGGGTTTGGGGGTGGAGATCGAAGTTTTCTATTGAGCTCTTCTCCATGCTCGAGGCCTTAAATGAAGGAAAAAAAATTCATTTTTGATCACTCAAATTTGACATATTCGATATTTTTGTCATTATAGTTTCAAAATATAATTTTGGTCACTCAAGTTTAAAATTGTTTTTCACTTTGGTCACCTCTCTCTCTCTCTCTATGTAGGGTTTGGGGGTGGAGATCGAAGTTTTCTATTGAGCTCTTCTCCATGCCCGAGGCCTTAAATGAAGGAAAAAAAATTCACTTTTGATCACTCAAATTTGACATATTCGATATTTTTGTCATTATAGTTTCAAAATATAATTTTGGTCACTCAAGTTTAAAATTGTCTTTCACTTTGGTCACTATAAACCATAAAAAAAGAGAACCAAAGTAAAGACAATTTCAAACTTGAGTGACCAAAAGTGACTTTTTCCCAGTGAAGTTCGTAATAATCTCCATTTGATTGTAAGTTTTTAATAGGTAGTTATGAAGATCGTACCTCTTTCGTGCGCTAGTGATCAAAGTTGTGTTTAACTATTAGAAATTAGATTTTTTAATTTTTGTGAGACTCGTTCTATTTCTTTTAATAACAGAAGCGTACGTATTCTTTAAAAATTAAGAATATCAATGCATCCCTATGTAGCACTAGACAGTAAAATTAGGTGATGGTAGATGTATATGGATCGATGACCTCAAGATATAGTCAATTTGACATATCATAGTTAGCATATATGCAGGCCCGACTCAACAACCTTATATGCTCTACACAACAACGTAAATAATGACAAAAATATAGGGAAGGGATCGATCGAAAATATAAAAAAAAACTGTTGGTAGCTATCAACAAACACAAGCTAGGGTGTAATTTTTAAGCACTTTTGTGCAATATTGACCAAGTAAAACACCCAAAAATAGGATGTGATTGGATGAACAATGGGTGCCCAATGGAGCTGTACTCGATCTTTCCCTAACTCGCCAAAAAATCTCTCTCCAACAGGGTTTTCTTTTCTTAGTGTGTAAGTTGTAACCTCCCAGTTTCCCTCTCACCCCTCAATTTTTCCCAATCAAACTACATGCATGCCACCTCTTCTCATTTTTTTTTGCCATGCTGATTTCACTAATTTCTCCCCCTTATTATCTCCCTTCATCATCCAACCTCTCCATTTGTGAACCGCTCCCCCTTCTACAATGGAGGAGCGGGGCCCACCTGACACAGGCGCCGACGACATCAACGAAGAACCAGCTGCCGCGTTAGAGACACAGTTAGTACCCTATGGTCCCGTCCCCCGCCCCGACGATACCTACGTAATCCATTTCCCCAAAGACCAAATCTACCGCGTGCCGCCCCCTGAAAATGCCCTAATCGTCGAGAAGCACCGCAAGCCGGTAACCAAGAAGAAACCACGCAAGTCTTCGTGCTTGGCCATCGTTGCCATTTTGTTTGTGGTGTTCCTCATTACCGGTATAACCTTGCTGGCATTGTACCTCACTTTGAGCCCCAAAGACCCTACATTCTCGATCACGCAGGTCCAAGTGAAGAAACCGAAAACAAAATCTTCACATCCAGGATATGAGATCTCCTTGAAAGTTGTTAATCCTAATGACAAGATGAGCGTAAAGTGTGAAAGTGGTGGTGGAACTTCCCTTTTATACAGGCAAAAGAGCATTGGTAAGGGCAAATTTCCATCTTTATCCCTAGGCGACGATGAGTCGGACGTCATAAAGCTTGATCTAACAGGAACAAGCGCAGCGTTGCCCAGCGAGGTCCAGAAAAGCATCCAAGGAACTAGTTCGAAGAAGAAGACGCCGTTGTCCTTAAGTCTGAAAATAAGTGACCTTCCTGTAAAGATTAAATATGGGATTATCAAGAGTTGGGATAAGAACGCAGAAGTTGAATGCAAATTCAAGGTGGATACATTGGGGTCGGGTACTCGGGTTCTTGAGCAAGATTGTGAAGCTTCATTCAGTTGAAGGTAATGGTAATTGGTAAAGGTGGTGATGACATATTTGTTTTTAATTCTCTTAATTGTGTTCTTGTTTGCTTGATTAATGGTGACGGCGATAACATATTAGTTCCATCTGCAATGTGATGTTTATCAATTATCATTTCAATTAGAAAGGCCTTATGTCTCTATGCTTAAATTTGCGCCTTCTGTTTTGTTTTTTTTTTTTTTGTTGGAGAAAAACCTCATCAACAACCAATGATCTAAGTTTTCAATTGATCGAAGCCCCAGTATGTAAACGTGCATATTAACTATATTCAGCAGCATTAATTATACCTTTTTTTTTTGCAAGAAAGCAAGATAGATGAGCAGCAGCTCCCTATCACTGCGGTTTATTAATTAAGAGAATAAAAGAACAACTCGGGAGGGGGACCAAACCAAACCTCATTACAAAACCGACAAATAAACAAGCTATCGAAAATAAAATTGAAGAAAATCCAAACAATCACTATTACAATGCATTAGGATAAGATGGAGGTATATTCCACCACACCATACCAGAAGATCAAGTTATATCATAATGCATTCGCCTTTTTGGCCAGCCATTCTTTTCTTGTATGCTTTGGGCAAAACCCAACCATCCTGCTCGGATTCGTGCCTGAAGCGCACCCAAATTCATAACGCCTAGAGAATTTTGCAGCATATGCTTGCAACATTTCCTAGTAGGCTGAGCGGTATGCTCATGCTATGCCAAACTCAAGCATCCAACACTGTTACGCATGACGCTCACATTACCATATGACATGCTACTCTTAGCGGTCTCGTAACTTGCTGTCCTTGCAACACTTGCATAATTGCATGTCGAGTTGTTGCCATGCCATGAAATGGTCCTCAGAGCCAATCTCTTGCCAACCCCCAATTTCCATCAGTACCATAGTCTCCTAATTTGTATTCTTTCTCGGTAGTGTTTGCAATGCATGCATCCCCCAATCTCAACCTAGCTAGAGGCATGATGGAGGCTTGTAAAGTTGTAATACTAGTCCACCCTTGACCCCATGGCCCAAAAGAATTGGGTTGGGTGACTTGGGCCTCCACATTGGGCCAAACTTGTTTCCCAACTTTATGTCTTAAAACCTGGCTAGTGAAATTGTACTTTTTTATTTCTTGATAGAAGGGCCCCGGCCGCCCTCCAATCTTTATTAATGAAACAAGGTGGGACATATTGCCTAAACCCCAAATTATAATACGCATTTAGAGAACCTCTCGCAATAATAGCAAGGGTCTCTACAAAAGTCATGTATTCTAACAAGCACCATTTAGCAGGGATTGCACAACTAACAACTTCATCTGTTTTACAATATAGGCGGCATACCAGAAAGATCATGTCAATATAGAGCCATAAATCACCAATTAACTCAGCTTTAATTACTCATAAATTACTAAATTAGTTGATTAATTAGCCATTTGACCCTTTGGTTGTAATTGGCCTATTCTATTAATTAAATTCTCTTTTCTGATCAAAAACAAAATTAGCACCAAATCCATCGTGGATAATAATATTGTTAATCCCTTGCACATCGATTATTGATCCCTTGAGGTAATGTACCAATGTACCATGCATGCATAAGTACTCTAGTTTTCTTCATTATTTTTCCATTGATCACGATAAGACTTTCATTATTTTTTGCCAAAGTAGAAAACTTAATTGGCGCATGAGATTTTGTTTTGCCAAAAAAGAAAGTAGCTTTAAGGCTTTAAGCCCTTTAAAGAGGTGGTACTTTAAAATAATAATAAAAATTAAAATTAAAATTAAAAACTAGTGTTGGACAAAAGGAGGGAAACTTTAATAGAGTGTTCAATTAGAGCAGGCTGCAGGCCATCTTCTCTTTCTCCAGAGAAATTATACTTTACAGCTTAGTAATTATTCAGATCCCCAAAAGACTCCTCCCCACCTTTTTCTTCCAATATGGAGTTGCACATGGTTGGTTGGAACCATAAGGTCCATAATGCTCCTTTCTGATGGTTTCAAAGTTCAATTTCTCTTTCTCATTGTTTCATGCATTAATACTGATAGCAAATTTCAATAATTGTTTTCATACAGAATAATCTCATTCTGAAAGGCTTGCTTATTTACTACAGAGTGCAGATAATGGAAATTGTATATACCCATAATTAGAACGAGATGCATTTCGTGTTTTGCTCAATGATCACAGTCATTAAATATATAATCGGAAGCAATCTTTTCACTGATGTGAAGCTGACTGGCCTGGGGATGCTTTTATATGTTCATTTAGCCTTTAATTTATTCATATGAACTTAGTTCAACGGGGAACTTCGAGAAGGTAAATCACTATTCAATACATATATATATATATATTCGATCTGCTAGCTGTTGCAGATTACAGTAAGCCTCTATAAAAATTATTACCCTTGGCTGGGTTTCATGATCATGAAGAACTTTCACTTTATTATGAAATGTTTCATGCTTGTATTATGTGTAATAAAAATCAGTAATCTATTCAAACGTTACTGTCTGATTCATTCTGTTTATTTTTCATAAACATTATAGTATCTGTAGCTAGCATTATTTTAAAACTAATTTTAATTAATACAGTTAAACATAAAAATATATTGTCTCACACGTCCAGAGCTCGAGTATATTCATATTGCTTCCAACTAACTTATATATACTAAAAATAACTGATGTGACTTGTTCCAAGATGACTAATCTCGTTCTTCTCATAGCTTGCATCGAGTCGCATATAACCTTCATATACATACCTCATATAGTCAATTTAAATAGCTTAGGTCACATTGTCCAAAAAAAAAAGTAGCTTAGGTCGCATACTAATTAATTCATTATTTTTATATTCTTATTTTCCAACATAATTAATTTATTAATTTTTCTTTCCCAAAGTCCCAATTTACTACATGTGACATATTAATGAACTTATAATATTAGATTCATCTCCAATATATGTTCTAGTCAAACTGACAAAATCCATTACTTTATGAAACTATTGAATTATGAAATTCAACCATAGCTAACTAGGAGAAATGTAGGGGAGAAGAACATCAGGACTGAATGACCACAATCTTCTCAATTTGTTTCCTTGGACAAGTTCTAGACAAGGCTGTTAAAACTGGCCTACTGATGCATCCAGTTGATTCTTTATATAATTTCACCAGAAACAATACAAAACCATTAACTACCATTGTAATGGTGCATGTTCTTCTTCTTCTACACTTTCTGGTTTTGTTCCTGGTTTTCTTTGTCACATTAATTGAGATCACGAGAGGAGACAGTACTGAGTCGACATTTCTCGAGCACATTTTCTTGATCCTTTGACCCTTCCCTTGACTCATTTACATCAATCCAAAGTCTCATACGTCCCAAAAGAACTGCAATATATTCATGCATGAAATTAATACCATCTGTCATGAATACTCAATATTAATTAAGTGCGAACAAATTGTCATACATCGTTACGGATCATCAAATCAAGTGAAAAAACATATCTAACAACATGATTTATGTAATACATGCAATACATACTCGTTTAGATTTTGTTTAACTGTTTCACCTCAAACTGTTTACAACCCTAATAAGCCTTATATTTTTTCTTTTCAAACGTGACTAATGTCATACAATACATAACCTAAAAAGCTCCGTTAACTGTTTCACCTCAAATTAGACACAACTCTATATCGTATAGAGATTTTTTTTTTGTTAACAAACTCTACTGGATGATTAAGTTTGAAACAATAATATTGGTGGTGAATTAAGCGAATGATCTGGACCCCGACATAGATACTTTCGGAAATTCCTAGACCCTTTTCATATTCAATATTAACAGATGATTTGGGAGTTAAACCATTGACTCATTTTACACCCATTCGCACGTCTTCTACTCACAAAACAACTTCTTGATTCATACATGCATGCAATGAATGTAATAATGTCACCAATGACCCATGAACACGCACCAATTATTCATCCTTATATTCCTCCCATCAATCTCTTTCGCTACACAAGTCAAGACCACCCAGACGATCGATCCTGACAGGTTCGACCAGACGACCAATGACCCATATACACCTAAGCAAAGACCTATGCGTTTGTTCCCCAGGACAGTTGCAACTAACGGTAACCATTAAAGTTAGGGCATCTGGGGTCACATGTGAATCCATGTGACCGACCGAAGAAGAAGAGCAAAGCTAGGGTTTGTTATTGAAGCCACCCAAGGTCCAATAAGTACGAAGGTTAACTGATCGATGATGATCCATACCTGTTCATCAATTAGGGTATCTACCTAATTTATTATAGTAATTCAAGACAGACCACCGCCTCTATGGCTCAGCCTTCAATGCAGGGACCAATTCTTTAGGGCTAAACACGTGTAAGAAACCCTGGGGAAGCGAAGAACCAGTACTGTACACGTATTGTCTCAGGACCATTGTTTAACATGAGAGTACTGACACACAATGCATGCCATGAGTTCCTCCCATGCCATCTTATAATTAGACCAACCATACTATTCGTTCAGTTTTGTATTTTTTTTTTAGGAATCGGAATCTATATTATTTGGGCCACGTTTCGATCGAATGTGAAGTCGATATTGTCCTCAACTTTACCCCCCTTTGTTTCAAAATCAGTGAATAGATAGTGTATCTTATTTTCTATTTTTGACTGGTGGATTCAGAACCATATTTGATTGAACCATATATACTAACATACCTCACACATATATATTTCGATCATATCAAGTTCATTGGCTTTTAGCGCACGTATGATGGCTACATTCCGCTCATACCAATTGTTTTTTAGTTTAATTTTCTAATTCCTATACTTAATTGGCATGAGGATCGAGATGTACTTAAATGCATACATCTTAGAACACTTTGATGCAACGTAAACAATTAGGACTCATCCCACTCATTATACTCCATTATCGACCAATAATTGATAACTACTCATTCCATCTGGGAAAATTATATATGATCTACACAATTCATAATTAAACAACCTGGCTGTTTAAGCACAAATAATGAATTCTGTATTATATACATGGGAACCCTTAAATGCATGTACTTATTGTATATCCTATGGTTTGGGTTGGTGGGAGCAAGAGGGATTTATGCAGACCAAGACTTGAATATGTATAATAAGGGATGTAAGTGTAGCTACAAACAAGATCTGAACTAGGTTTTTTTTCTCGAAAGACCTGAATGATGGAGTTGGCGGACTAAAAAAGAATTAAAAGGAAGAGAGATTTTAGCTTGAAACCTGGACACATTATTGGGTCCGGGGAGGGTCTTATATGCTTTTTTCTCAGCTTTTCCCCAATAATTGAAGGGCTTGCAAAGAACAGTAGTACCAGTTATTTTATCTCAGTTGAGGGCAACAATGATATGGGGGTGTTGAATCAATTAAGTGGACTTCATCTTTCCACGTACGAAAAGAAACGAGGTTGTCAAAGCAATATATAGCTTTTGGAGCCATGTTAGTGTCTCTATTCCAAAATACATGTGTTTTTTTTCGCATCAAACCCCTCTTTTAAGTGGATTCCAACTCCTCATTCAACCATATATTCCCCTACCCAAAAAAGCTAGTGGTGAGCCTCACTTTCAAGACCTAACCATAAAGGTTATCCTTCTTCACTCTCCTCACAAAAGTAAAAGAACAAAAAAAAATAAAAGTATTGCAAACCCTAAAAAAATGAGACAGATTCCATTCATCTATATGAATGTGGTGGGGTTTCTTCAAATCTGGGAACCCAATAGGTAGACTTAAGAATGTGTTTGTTACTTTTGTTAGCAATCGTTGCCATGCATTAGCCCCAAAAAAAATGCCATGCTTTCTAGCTAGTTTATACGGTCTAATATTGCCCGCAGATTATTGTTTTCATAGATATGTTTGTGGGGTTTGTGAGGATATTCGTGTTATACCATTACCTCCTCCAAGGAAGTTTTGAATTGAATATAGAAATGTTTGTTCTTTCAAGAACACGTACCGTGGCACAGCTTTTGGAGTGTGTAAAAAAATGCAGTCAATTCATATATGATTAGGAGTGCTAGCTTCAAATTATTATCTTAATTCACGCATACATGTTTGCCAACTCATATTTCTACTTATATATATTAAAGGTATTTCCAAAAGAATCTCAAGTATATTTATGTCACATCTTTTCTCTTTGTTGTCTGAGAAAAGGTTGTATTTAGATGTAATGGTATGTGAAAAAGGAAGCAGCAACTAAGGTTCATGGTTGTTAACTATTAATTGTACGTACTAATTAAGAATAATTAATCTAGTCGTCTTTTCATATGTCATGAAATTAACTAGCTGCAATATTGTACCATGGCTCCAATTTGTTGACAGATATTCAATGGTACTTAAAGAGCGCGCAAGTTAGTCAGACCTTAAAGAATATGCTTTGATAATTGAATTATAAATTAGGACACTGGTTGCAAATTATTAGGAGACTAATTAGGAGAAATTAGACCCCAATCCCTCAAGTTTGCATGGGGGATTGTGATCGTTGATTGGTGTGGATTCCATAGTGGCGTCCTCAACAATTAATATTATATATCGTTCACAATCATTTATATATGTTGTCAATCATAATTAATTTTTGTTATAAATTGTATACCCCTTAAAATTAAATAACTCTATATATCATTTAATTGTTAGAGATAAAATAATCAAAACATACATAATTAATTAAAAAATTAATTAATCACCTCTAACTTCTCACTCTCATAAGACCACAATCAATAACTACCAACTTCTACATCCATAGCGTATGGGTATTTTCTAGTATATATATAAGAAGGAAAAATTATATTGCGAGTGTCTCCCATACATCATTAATAATCACCTCTAACTTCTCACTCCCACAAGACCCCAATCAATAATTACCCACTTCTACACCTGTGTAGGCATTTTCTTTCATACGTCATCAATGACATTAATCCCATAATAAAATTTCTAACAATAAACAATTTTAGAGTCGTTCACAAATGCATAACCTATTATAAATTTAGGAAAACTATACATTAAAAAAGCGACTATGTTGCCAACTTGGCTTCGATTCATAGACCTAAACTTCTAAGACCAATGCAACTACCACGAGTACTTGTATAGATTTCAGCTCTCAACAATTATTAATCATAGCTAGGGACAATCAATTTATATCATATAGATGTTTCAACCAATGAAGCTTGGATATATATTTAATTAGTTTCAAACATCTAACCAACTTTGAACTCGATGCTTGCATTTAGATAAAGATGTTGTTTATTCCTCGCATTATTACTGGAATCAACAAATTAAGTAATAGTTGCCAGATGTTGTTAACTCATGAATAATAATAAAAATGGATGCAAAGAGAGCTCCTATAGCATTGGAATAAACCCCAAAAAAGGGTCTATCTGCTTAGTACACCATCTTTCACAACCTTGAATATCTAGCTCATTTTGTTGCCCTTTTTTATTTTCCAAATAAAAATGAAAAACAGAATATCTAACTGATAAATCCATTTGACTCAGCACTGACATGAACCTGCAATTAAAGGCAAAGAAGATCTTAGATCATAGTCAATCCGGTCCTCACACTACCTGAACCTCCAACAGTCCAATCATATTTTGCTTCGATGTGTTATCTTATCCTCAAATAACAGATAGTTCTTTAGGTAATTAAGGATAGAGTTTTTTTCTAATCCATGCGATGATTTTCATCAGTGTTTATCGTACTGCATTTGGAGAGTCGTTATCCTGATATTTGATGTAGTAGGACATAGAATCATGCATTGATAACAAGCAAGTGATTGGTTATTTTTCAGTTCTTATTTTTAACAGATGATTGATTACAAACTAGCTTCGTCCTTTCCTGAGTTAAATTGGGGTGAATTTGGTTTTATTCGTGAAAGGATTTTAGCCGGAATGAATGGAGGAAAAGAATAGGAATCAGGAGACTCAGGACCACTAGGCCGGGGGATCCTAGAAGTACGTATTGATCCCCTTCCTTCAGGATTGTAGCAGACTCTCTAATTAATCATTTAATTTTATTAAATAAGTAGTCAAGTCAAACCAACTATTGGGGAAACAAGTACTCAAGTATCAAGTGAAATGATGAAAATTTTATCAAGTTAATTATATTATGGTCTCTCAAATGTAGCTAGGAAAATAAGTACTCAAGTCATTATCATGTATTCTAGATGGTGAAATTGTGTTAAAACCAAATAGAATTAACATAAAATGATAAAAATGACCCTCATTTTGAAAAAAAAAAAACTGTTGAGGAACCATACCGTTTGAAGCACATTGGAAAATTGAAAATTTTGAATGATTAATTCATGATACATGTTTAGTTAACGAGACAAAACAGTTAACTAATCAAAATTGATAGACTAAATGATGTAATTATCGTCTTGAAAAAAATAATTATCGAAACAATACATTATCCTTTAAACTATTGATTTATTTTTCCCTTGAACAACAAGTATCTTCATTCCAGTTGCAGTTTTGGAGGTTATGCCAGCTTATCTGTGATAATGGCCACTTTCTTGGAGGAAAGGGACTCGAGAATGGTGAAAATGATCTGTGATTGGTAAAAATGGGCTTAATCCAACCAAGCACAATTAAGAGATTAAACCGATGGATAATTGAAAAGTCTAATTTACTAATTGAGAAGAAGTTAGACTTATAGTCGAATGAACAATAAGTTCGATCACGTACTGCGCCTTTTTAGAGGTCATAATCACTATGCATTTATAAACATGCAAAGTTACATATACTTTTCCTTGTACAGGGCTAGTTACAAAATGTACAAGGCACTTCGGCCAAGAAAAAGTTACAATTTTTTCACCCTTTTTCTTGTCCTTTTTTACACTTAATTACTTAAACCTTGACCAGAAAATTACATTATCTAATTAACTTCCCAAATTAATTCCACCCCTTTTAAAAACTCTTGGAAGGGTGCATGGGAATATATTTATATCTTCTACTCTCTTTACAACAAAGCTTGGCCCCGTACTGATTGTCTTTTCCACTCAACCAAACGCTGGAGAAAGTCCATAACCTTCAGAAAAAGAATTTAACAAATAAAGTTAATCACAAAGAAAACAACAGGGAAATAAGGATGAAGACAAGTTTCAAGTACAAAGAGCATCTAATACAGTTCTGGACCCTCACCTCAGCTGGTTCCTGTAAAGAATAAGTGGCACTGGTTTCCTTTGGAGTTTTCGAGACGAGAATGCCAAAACCTTGTCCTCTTTCTCTCAATACCTAATCACAATCAAAGCCTTTAATTAGTTTCTAATTAAAAGCACAACAATTTTGCTACACAAAAACACTCTGTTTCATTACGTGCCCATTGAATACCTTAAACGCATCTTCATCGGTTCGGTCATCTCCAATGTACACAGGAAAAACATCGTTGCAATTGGCGTATCCTATAAAATAAATAAAAGATTTGCCATACCAGTTAGTGACTAATTAACGAAAGACGGCCATCATAATTATATGGATTAATGAACTTATCATATAACAGTAAGATCTCCCAGATGATTTGTGCAGTGAGTTTATAGTATATAATATCAAACAATGACTAAACAAACAGTCCAATGCAAAATAACTCACCAAGTGACTCTAGCAAAAATTCAAGAGCCTTGCCTTTGTCCCATTTGATGGTAGGACGAATTTCCAAAACCTGCATTAAACAAGGAGGATTGGAACTTGAAAGTGAGACGTCTATACACTCGAACCACACACTAAGTTGACCCCAAAAAAAAAAATTGTTTAACAAATAGAGCTTCAAGATGACCATGTGTAACCCAGTAAATAGCACACACGCACCTTTCTTCCTTGGGAAAGTCTAAGCTCTGGGTACTCCTTCAAAACTGATTTAACTTGCAAGGCCAGTTCACTCCATTTCTGACATGTCATGGGTTTTGTTTAGTCAGATCATTGTTACATCTTAGACAGAATGCGTAAAAAGCAAAAGCCCAAGGTTGGTATATATATATATATATATATATATACCTTTTCATCAACACAACGATAATGCACAGAAAGACAGAATTTGTTGTTCTCCACTTTTGCTCCGGGAGTTGATTTGGTCTTCTCAACTAGTAGCTTATAAACTTCATCAATCATTGGAAGAAACTCACTTGCTGGTTGGCAAAGAACACCTTGACTACCCTGAAAGGTACCAAAAATAACCATAAGGAAAAGGAAAGAGATAAAAGCTATAAGTAAATGTTTTGAGTGATACTCAGAAAGAAGACTCACTTTCTTGTATTTGGAACCTTTTGCTGGACCTTTAATGTCCATACCATGGCTACCAGCATAGTACAGCTCTGCCAATCGTACAAATTTGTACACCTACAGCCCAATTTATAGAAGAATACACCATTAATTCAAGTAAAAATCTTAAAAGCTACGTAAAAGTGACTGCAACAACTTGAAAAAAATGTACCTTGTCTCTGCATCTTCCACTCACTATTGCAGTTGGGAAACACCCAGCAAGTTTTTTGACCGTCTTTCTCATCTGTATTTTTTTCAATTAAGTTTAGACACACAGATGGGAGGGAACAAAGTTATTACAGTGAACACAGCTAAGAATAGAGTGCTTACAGAATCGGACATGAAAGCTCGATCTGGGTCTTCGACTATGGGAGATAAAGTGCCATCATAGTCCAGAAACATGACTATTTGCTTGCCTTGGGAAGCTTCAATGATTTGTTCAAACATGTCCAAGGCAGATGGGTGCTGAAGCTGTATTACATCAACATCAAAAACCCAAAAATGAGATTACCATTGTCAATAGCCTATTTTTCAATTCAAGGGAGAAAGCACAAGTCTGGTACTCACCATCCAAGAGCTTTGGCCTTTCATCAAACAAGTGGTGGACTGAACATGGGTGGGAGATGAAGCCTTCATTGCGTCCACCCAAGAGGTGATTCTTTCTCCTCCATTAATAATGTCCAGGTTCTTCAAGTTCATCACTCTCTTCCTCGAAATGGATATGTAGCCGCCCGGTGCAATCGGCGGCTTCTCCGCCGCCGCCGAGAAAATCGAAGAGTTGGAGACAGCAACCGATATCGCCATGTTCATGATTTGGGAGTCAGTATCGGACACTACCACATTTTGCTTAGTCATTTCTACTCAAACTCGCTGCAAAAAAACCGAAATCACATTTGTCAATTCAAGCATCAATTTGGTACGGTGTTCAGGTAGATTCCGTTACCAAAACCAAAAATTTAAGCAAACCCATTTGAGCTTGTGAGTAGAATCACAGACCCATTTGAGCAATTTAAGGTATTGATTCAATACCTTAAAAAGATTTCAGAAGCTGTAATAGACTAAGATCCCTGCTGTGGATGACTTAGATAACAGAGTAGAGACAGAGTACTCTGTATTCTCTGTATTGTATATAAACACTTAGCTTCAAGATAGGCTAGGCTACTGAGTATTGGAAAAACCAAACAACCACAGAGCTCTAGAGAGAGAGAGTGTGTGTGTTTCGCGTCTCTGTGTGCAATTGTGCAAAGAAGAGTGTATGGATGTGAGAGAGACAGAGCCCTGAATGGTCCATTTATAGTCTGAGCAACCCGGATGCTTCCAAACGAGACCAAAGAGGCCCCCGAACCGGGCCCCACATAGTTCCGGGCCGATGGGCCCCACATCCCCTGATATCCCAATGTGAGCCACCACCACCACCACCACCCTCCACATGGGCCCCCACCGTCTCCATGTATAGCACCACAGAGGCACGTAAACGAGTATACACTCTTCTTTCCACGGCGCCGTCTTCAGCCGTCACCGTAACAGCAGCCAGCGAAACAGTTCCTTCTCTCCACGTGGCCGACATTCCTTGGCCATGTGAGCTTCTGCCACGTGTAACAAACCATCCCGGTCTTAGGAGTCTGAGACCCATTGATTTGTTGGAGCTGTTTTCCCTTAAATGAGCTTCAATAGAACTTGAAAACCAGTTTAAGGCATTCAATATTGCTGTCCAGATTTAGTAATAAAATGGGTCTTCTTTTTCTAATACTACTGAAACGCCCCCAGTAATGTGAAATCAAGTAGCTGAGAGACCTAACTGGTAATCCAGTTGAGGCATGGCCTGCTTTTTCATAATTCACTAAGAACTCTGCGCGCGCAGTTGTAGTGCATAGGCAATAACTCATGAGCTACTCTATAATAATGCACTTAAATAAACTATATCAGTTCTTTCTAAGTAATATTACGTTGATAAATGATTCTCTAATAGAGATATTCTTATATTTTGAAAAACGAAGTTTTGATTTGAATTGTCCGATTAAATCATTTAAACGGATCTAACAACTAATATTAAAACTCTGCATGTTAAAAAGTAAGTACCTCTTTATTAGAGAAGACATGATAGATGGATTATAAGATGTATGTTGAAAATCATGGTAATGGGACGCCATTATCTTCGATCAAACAACCCAAAAACCTTGCTTACACAGGTGTCTCAAAACCCACGTGAACTCTCTTAATGCTTTGATGGTCAAAAATTTAAAATACTTAACGTATTTTGACTGCAAATTAATCTATGGAACTCACTTGACTAATGCATTGCTAGTTGCTACCTTTCATTGAGATCTTCACGTGACAGTCATGCATTCATATTGATTATGTAGTACGTTGATCTGAGACTGTTTATGTTACTAGCAATGATCCTATCTATATTGTCCAACAGGGCCGCCCTATATTTTAGAAGTGCAAAATCTTAAAATTGAGTAATTAGTTATATACATACAATTTCTTTTCAAAGTTGATGTTGTTATTTTATTAAAAAGAAGAGCTCGTCATTCCGAAAAATTGATAATATAAATCAATTATCGAAACTGTTTATTGTTTAGGTTTCTTTTCAAGAATTATCTTTGTAAAAAATCAGCTCAATTGAAGATTATTTGGTTATATATTCGGTGTATATTTTACAGACAAATATAGTTTGCCAAATAAGACTAAAACGATAAATATGGCAATTAAATGACTAAAAATTCCCAATTTGAATAATTTTTTGTCAAAATGATCATTAAATAATGACCTAAGATATGAACGGTTTTGATTATTAGTTTACACGTCATAATGAGAATGTCCTCTTTTGAATAATTAGAAAGGAAAAAAAGGTCAATTCTAGAAGGGTACTATACTATATATGTGTGTGTATATATATATATATATCTACCTAATGTATTTTGAAATTACATTACTTAATGTATACAATACAAATCAGTGAGATTCATTTGGACACACATATCCGAACTGGTTTGACATTATTATTTTTTGTAATAACTGTTTCTAATGTACTGCTAAGGTACTTCACATTTGTACAATTGATATAAAAAGTACTATCATTCTATTGTTCTTGTGAGATTGCTTAGATAAGATTATTTCTAACATACTCCTAAGAAAAAATCATGATGTGTAATTTCGCTTTTTTGAATATAATCAAACACCTTCTCTAACAAAATGTTAAATAATATATCATTCCTTCACTACGAGGTAATTTATCCATCTCAATATTTTTAACTGCATGTGTCCAAACATGTACGTGATCTCCACTCAATCTCATTTGTACTTGCGGTAAATTGTTTCGGATCTTATATGTTTGGATATGTTTATATATATATCACAAGAGGAATAGTTTCATCTATGCATATTGACAAAGTGAGTTCAAGAAGTGCTTGCCGGGCATCTTCTCTAGTAGCTCCTCAAACTAGAAAAACAAACAAATTAACACAGACGGAGAGACTTTTCAAGAGAGTACTGGGAGACGAGTATAAATGGTTATAAACACAGGACAATTTTGCAAAGAGAAAAAAGAAAGGACAATTCGTCTTCACTCGAATTGGTTACTTTTTTTTTTCCTTGTGTTCAATCTTAAATTTATATATATATATATAGCCATCCATTCATGAACCTACGTAGAGTCCTAACCGATTTCTCTCTATTATATGCTTGTTCAAACATTACCATGGGAATCATGGGATGCTCAACTTCTTTATAAGAATAATATATTCTCACTTTTCAGATTTCTCCCCATTGTTTTGTGTATTGGAGGGTGTGCGTGAGCACCCAATAATGCAGTTAGTGTAGGAAACTCATAAAAATGAACCAAACAATTTGATTTGCATGCCAAGAATGTGAATATAGAAGAAATTAAGATTCTTGAATGGAAAAAAGAAAAGCAAATGACTTTTAGACTAACTAAAGACCATTAAAATATATGTGAATCTCACGGGTTTTTCTTTCTAGTTATTTTATGATCATTTGCAGTAGAAAAAAAAATCAAAGAAAGAGATTCTGATATCAAAATGTGGCATCGTCACTAGGAATTTCTGACATGCTTGGAGATTGTTTTGCTAATTAACTCCGTATTTGGTGGGTATCTTTGTAGTATTATATATCTGTTCACATTACCTTTATATAGTTAGTAAGTTAGTATCATAAAGAAATTCACATCACATTTTTTTGAGGATGGAGATCTTCGATCGAGCTAATACTTTACTACTGACCAAACCATGAGGCTTTGGAGTTAGAGATGCTCTGGAAACTACTTGGTTTTGAAGTTTTAAACAAAACAAAGTAGTACTTCTTATAAGCATAAAGAAACCCTTTTCAATCCAAAAGTGATTCCGTGTTCTTCGCCATGCCAACAGCTATGGTTCTCATATAATTGCTCTTAATTTCTTATTTAATCTTAATCCGGTATCATTTTTGTTAGAGAACTTAATCGGATATCATGGATCGCAAATATATTTGTTTAATTAAGTTTTTGACGAATCATTGTCTCTCAATTAACTCAAAAAAAAAAACAATATATTGTTAAATTGGTAAGAAATTAAAGATATTTTCCATTTTTTTTCTTCCTCAAAACCCTAGGTCTCTTTTTGTTAAGGGCATATTAACATCTTTCAGAACAAAAAAGAAATTCATTGATCTTAAAGGTAGTGGTGAGAGAGTGTAGAAATACCAAAATAGGGAATGGTTAGGGTTAACCCTAATATGAAGAAGAAGGAACAGGTACGTACTAACGTACAAAGCAAAAATGAAAGAAACTAATAACTTTAGCATTATCTTTTCCCTTAGCACACAACTACCAGTTACAGAGCGTAAACTGTTTGTAGTTTTAAACCGACACCTAAAGCAAAACCCAACGCATGATCGATGATAAAAGTGCTTTGCCCTAAAAGCCAGAAAATATAAAATAAAAAACAGCAAGTGCTCGCCGTCTACCCAACCAGAAACATCCACGGATCCCAAAACCGCATCAGAACCGACGTGTCTCGTGCACATACACAACATAAAAGTCCCTGATCGACCTCGACCTCTCTCTGGTAATTAACCTAGCTAAGGCTCTTGCAGTCTTGCTGTAGTTTCTGTAGTCTTCTGTAGGCTTCTGTAGGGCGTAGGGCACTATAGCCACGCACGCTGTTGTGCTCTGCCCCGGACAAAGCATCAGATGTCGCCACCAGTTAGACCGTGCGCCACGTGTAGAGTTGCAAAGCCATGCAATCTGGGAATGGTCGGCAGATTCGGAATAAAAGAATGGATGGATACTCACTGTCATTCACCTCATGTATATATTCTGTTGTGGTTATTCAGTTTTTAGGAAAATATATAATTTTGGTGATGGGAGTTAGTACGTACGAGGTGGTGGAGGTGGTCACGAGGGTGTGAATATATATTTGTTTGGCTCTGAAAGACTCCAACTCTTGGGAGAGACTTTGGAATATGAATTGAATTGAATCGATTTTGAGTCGAGGCATTGATGGTGAAATTGATTCTTTGATCTAACACTTTGTACGTAGCACATGGCTTGCAAAATGCAAACAAAACATGTAATGGCTACGTGCCTTGTCTAGAATCTACATTTCAACGTTTTTCTCATATACAATATTACAATTTTCTCTTAATTGAACGACATGATTGCGTAATGCATGCCCTCTATATTACCTCACATTCATTTTTATCATTTAAATTATTTCAAACAAGGGCAGAGCTAGAAATTTATATAGGGGAGAGCTCTACTTTTTCTTCTCCATTAAAGAATAGAGTAGCTTTAAGTTTAAGTTGGTTAAATATTGGTAAAAAATAAACTTAATAATTGCATTGATCTAAACTTCAGTTCTGTTCAGTGGGGTGGGCTACAGCCCAGGAAAGCCACCCCCTAGCTCCAACATTGATTTCAATTATTAGTCGATCACCAGCTTAGTGTACATCGATAGCCGGTGTTAGGTTGAGGAAGTTTTTAGGTTCGAAACCTCTAACTTTAGTTTCCTACTTATTTATTGCTATTAGTAGTGGATCCATAAAATTTTCTTACAATGCCAGCTTTATTTGTTCGTTCCAATTAATTGTTGAGCCTCATATTACTCTTTAAGCATTTCAACAAGAATTTTATTTTGAGTCAAGCGAAACTTGCTTCTGAATCTACCAATGGACTACACTTGTATTATTCGCACTTACTTCTCTCAATCTCCAAATTATAAATAGAATCGGCTTCGCGTGAAAGAGTGTGTTAACTATATACACTTTTGAACTCAATTTTACATTATTCAACTCAATTTTACTGCAAGGTACAGTTCGATCTTATGGTCTGAAAATGATGGTTTGCTCAACTCAAACAAGCAAAATTCACTCGAAGACGGCAGAAAAGTCATGAGTGCATGGTAGTTCATATGTTTTGGCTGTTGCCCACAGCTCATGTACTAATAATAATGTATAGATTCTGGGTGTATTAAAACTAAAGTCCTACATCAATCATAAACAAAAGTCCTCGATCTTCTTTCTGCGCGTGCAAGTGATCGACCTACCCTTTTGTTGGGGTTTGCCCTACATTTTTACACGTGGGTTGACTAGATCTTGCCCAATTGTAAAACCTAGTTTGAAGCATGCAAACGTGCTAAACAGGTATTAGTCACAAAGCAAATTAAGCAGTCATGTAGGGTTAGTTGACTGTTGACGAAGACAAAGCATGTAAAATCAAACTGAGGAAGACGAGGGGAGTACGTGTTTGGATAGTTTGGTTGACAGCCAATTGCCAGAGAGATATATTAGCCTATTAGGTGCATTATATATGTGCTTTTGTTTTGATGGGATTGGAGTGTGACTATGAGTAGGTCCCAAATTCTTGTCTTGGGACATAAATTTGAAAATAATAGAAAGGCACACCTTTGTTTTTTTTTTTTTCATTATCATGAACATACTGTCTACCGAAGAAGAGGACATGAGATGTTTACCAAAAAGAAGAAGAAGAGGACATGAGATAGCTAATGCCGCTCATCCACAAACTCAAAGTAAAATGCAGGAAATTTAAGCGCATTCCTAATCTTAAATGCTTAGATGCACTGTTTGAATCGATCACATGAAACAAATAAAAGAGAATATACATAGTTACATACACCCAATTGGAAAAGTAGAAAAATGTATTATTATTATTATTATTATTTGAAAAGACATCACTTTGAATTATATCCAATCTCATTATTATTATTACTATTTTTTGTAATTTTAAGTACTACTTCTGCAATTACATAACTAAAGAGGTCCTATAGACAAGATAAACATTTTTTTATATTTGATATTGATGCCCTAGTTTGTATGGTGTTTTGGCTTTTGATGTGGTAGATACCAACCTGAACCGACTAGGCAACTACAACCATACACGACTAAAGGTTGGACAAAAAGCAACAAAATGCCTGCCCGCATATACTCCAATTACGTATTATACATCTTTGTCCATGTAATGAACATACTTGTTAGAAACAACAAACTCCACAAAGAAATGGTTGGGGGACTTCGATCGGGTACATGTATTGTCGAACATGGCTTGAGCTACTCTTAATTAATGCGATTGTCAATGCGGAAAACTTGACCTAATTTGAGATCATTTAGCTGAGAATTATAGAGTTGAACTCATCGATGATGTAGTTTTGCGGCTTTCGTCTTTGACGGTCTCAATTCTAGTTTGAAAGAAAATATTAATTTGACAAGAACCAACAAAAGAAACATAAAAAATATGTAATGGAGTATTATGAGAGCCCCGCTCAAAAAAATGGTTTGTGAGTCAATTCGATCCCCCGATTGGATCGGAGCCGCCTTGGGGTAGAATTTTAGTCTCGACTCTTGTAAACGTTTACAATCTCAGGTAGTGTCATCGTCTTTGGTGCGGGTATGATCAAGCGATGACCTTGGCAATTGAAAGGAGTTGCCATGGTGGTCAGTCCTTAGCGTTATTCAAGGCTATTATGGCAGTATAAGCACATCAGTGCCAGGCTGCTGTTGAGCGGGGAGGCTATTCCAACTGTTCGTAGTTTGGGTCGTCTTTGGCGGCTCGGATTGTAGAGGTATTGTGGCATTTTTTTTTATGTAGTGATTGTTTTTCGCTTGCCTGAGACAATTGGATTGAAGAACTCCCTCAACTCGGATCGGCCTTCGTCATTCTGATTCCGATTAGATTTGGCGTTTGGTGTTTTGGGTTGAGTACATAGAAATGGAGTAACCAATTTCTATGGTGGCGGTGATGCACAAAGGAGACTTTCGGCTTTAGCTACTTGGTGGGCCTGACTCTTCGTCTGAGCTTTGGGTTTTCTCTGAGCTTGTTTTTACGATTGGGTGGTTTAGGCTTTTTTAGGATGGCGATGCTTCTTTCTTGAGCTTGCAAGTACAAATTTTTCGTATAATCATTTAATCAAACAATCTTTCAGTTGCACCACAATTAAGTCATTTAAGTGTATTGGCGGGGGAAATTTCATTTATTTGTTTAGGTGATTAGAGATGTTTGTCTCTTGTAGGGTCGATTTGAATAAATCAAGCGTAATATATTGATATAATGAGGAGCATTTGTTAAGTTTCTTAGTATTGCCTGATCGACAAATTTGGGTACAGGCCTACGAGTTTGATGTATATATATATTGATATGGAATAGACTAATATAAACTACAAGGAGAAGTTCCTTGTGAATCCCGAACCTAACATTATAAAAGTTAAAAACATTAAAATTTGAGAGAGGCAAATATTGATTCCAAATATGACTGAAACTTAAGGAACGATCGACCGAGCTTGGCCAAACTGTCAGCATTGAAGTTAGCTTCTTGTAAGATGTGAGTGAAAGAGATTTCTTCAAAAGAGGATGAGAGCCAGTTGATGTCTTCACAATCTTCTTGAGATGCTAAGGGATAGAGTAAGAGCCATTGAGTAAATTAATCAAAACTTTGGAGTCACCTTCTACTTGGATCTTCTTGAAGCCATTTTCCAAAAAAATTTGCCAGATCATCTCGGAGAGCTAAACCTTCAATCATGAGGATATTGTTAACACTAACATTCTTAGCATGAAGAGTTTGATATATATGCCTTTATGGCTTTTGATGATAAAACATCACATATACTGAAGCAATTATATAATGAAAACTTAGGGGAAAAACCCTATTTCCAAATTAAAACAATTAAAGCCCCTATACATGTGTCGACATAAATAACAAACTCCCTGTCCAATTAATGTCCACCAAACTTACTTGGTATATAAGTTAATTAAGCTGTCAACTTCTGATATTGAAATGAACATATTCCAACCCTACAAAACCAATTGGACACGACTTATGATTAGACCGACTTAAACAGAACTAACCAGAATCAAGAACCAGTCAAACTGCCCAAATGTTAACCACTGAGGCACGAAAGCTTCGTTTAGATTCCCTGGTCTGAATACAATGGCAGTTGACAGGTAACTAAACAGAAACAGAAAATAACTAACACCCCCTTTCCTTAAACCATATCTTCAAACTTTCGGTCGCGATGGACCCCACGCGTATTCATTTACCACGTGTCAAGTTATGATTTGACTACTAGATGCGATAAGGGGTCTGGGTACGTACCCACCAAATCTTGGCAGAGGCCAATAATTAATGGACAAACCCTAACCCTAAAAATTGCATGGATTTTGCATGCATCTGCAATTAGGTCCTCAATCTCTAGCTCTCCAACTCGACTCTGTTTAGTACTTTTTTTTAGTTTTCTTATTCTAAATTAGACTTCTTATCATACAATTAGAAAATGATATATTTCGATTTTTCATTATGTATGGTTTTCATTAATTTTGACATGATAAAATCTTTGATTGGCATAAATGCGGCCCATGCTAATATATTCAGTTAATTATTCGTATTGGTTGCTTGTAAAGATAACATATCAAAATGTCTCCAAAAGAATATTTCCCTACCAACAAACATGTATCTGCATTTTGGGTGTAATTAAATAAAGTGGTAGGTTTTAAATTAATCTACAAATAGAGCACTAATCTAAAGAATTGTTATATATATATATTCAGTTAGTAATACCATGAACTTGATGCATGTACGCTTGAATTAACTTATTAAGCATGCATGCATAAATTAATCTTATCATGCATTATAGTGCTCGACCACTACACTCCGAATACATACTATAATCGAATGAAGAGTAAAATAAAATAAAATTGCTCTTCTCTAATAGTAAAACATGAACCTCAGAATCTCCTGAAAAAAAGAACAAATTACAAAAGTTGCTTGCCTTAGGATTTGGGACCCCAACAAAATTAACAAAAATAGGGCTTTTCTATCCCTTTTTCAATATATAATATGCCAAATTGGCCACATTCTAGTTTGAGATCTTTTAATTTATCGTTAAAGTAGTTAGTTTATGTCTGATTATTTAAGAATATGCATGACTTATTATATAAATATTCGTGGATAAATGCATCAGTGTTTAAGGGAAACGTAAATGACAAGAGAATAGTAGAGAACACTCAGAATATGATTAACTTTATTAATGAATAAGAGCCTCTATATATAGAGGAATACAAGATACAATCCATATTGATGTAGGAAATATCTAATCCATATTCTAGAAGGATAACCTATACTAAGAGTCCTAGTTTGACAAGGCACACAATAATGTTTTCCTTCAACACTCCCCTTTGTGCCGGTCACAACTAGGTGATGCTTTTCCATGTTGTCTCGTTAAAAACCTTGCCAAGTAACAATAAAACCCAGTGGGAAAAAATAACCTTGGTCGAAGGGAAAAAGAGTACAACGCACCCTTCACATTTGAAAGCGACATGTATGTGCCAGACTCCTCCTCAAGTCTGCACCTCCCCCTGATTCTTACAATCATGGGAGCTCTGATAACTTAAGCATACCAATGCTTTTAACATGTTTTTCAAACGTGGACTTAGGCAAAGATTTAGTAAATAAATCTGCCACATTCTCCTCAGAACTAACTTGGTTCACTTGAATCTTGAGGAGAGCTCGTTGTTGCTGATTATAAAAGAACTTAGGTGATATATGCTTGGTATTGTCCCCTTTAATGAAACCTTGCTTCATCTGCTCGATGCAAGCAGCATTGTCCTCATAAATGCATGTAGGTTCCTCAGTGGTTGACCTCAAACCACTTATTCCTCGAATATGTGTAATATTAAACCTCAATCATACACATTCACAACTTCATATAGAGAAATTATCTCTTCATGATTCGAGGAAATAACAACTAAAGTCTGCTTGGTGGACTTCCAAGATATCGCCGTGTTACCCATGGTAAAGACATAACCAATTTGGGAATAACCATTGTGCGGGTCAGAGAGGTACCCGATATCAGTAAAACCAACCAAAACATCACAAGGATTTTCGGTGTAGGGAATAAAAACTTTTATGTCCGAGTGTCGACCGTTCGACGATTGTATGTCGACCGGTCGATCATCATCGTCGGCAGTAATACTTCTAGCCAGTTTTTCATACTTGGCTCTCTCTCTGTAGGGATAAAATAAGCCCAAAATCGATTGTACCCTTAAGGTATCAAAATATTGTCTTTAGGCCACTCAATGGCGTTGCGTGGGCGCATAGCTAAATCTAGCTAACAAGTTCACAACAAAAGAGATGTGTAGTGCATTGAACTTAAGTACAATAATGCGCATATTGCACTTAGATATAGCACTTCGGCCCATATATTTTATTCGTCATCATCCTTTAGATGAAATTGATCATTCATTTGATCTAGGGTCCGATTGATCATGAGAGCGCTAAAATGGATGTACTTTGTCCATGTTAAATCTCATTAACATCTTGTGGACACAAGCCAAATGGTGGATTAATATTCCACTATCTCGATGTTCTAGCACAAGGCCTAGAAACCGAGTTTCCCAAGATCCTTCATCTCAAATTCGGATTTCAAATACGTAGCAATATCTCTCAGTTCTTCGAGAGTGCTAATTAAATTCATGTCATTAACATAGACAATAATAATTGCAAATCCGGAACTTGTTCTCTTAATAAACACGCATGGGCATAAACCATTATTTATATATCCCTTCCCAATCAAGTAGTCACATAAAGTGAGCATTTTAATCTTATCGAAAACGCACTCCGTGGTTTAGAGTCACTTGATTTGGGTAATTGAAGTCCATTAGGCACCTTCATATATATCTCTGAATTTAGATCCCCATAGAGATATGTTGTAACCACATTTATAAGCTGCATGTCAAGTTATTTTGTGGAAACTACCAAACTGACAAGGTAGCGGAATGTAATATCATTCCTTACGAGTGAATACGTCTTCTCGTAGTCAATCCCAGAGCATTTGTGAGAAACCTTGCGCCACGAGGCGAGTCTTATATCTCAAGACTTTTTTCTTCTCTTTACGCTTTCTAACAAAGACTTATTTATATCCAATAGGCTTTACACTTGGGACGTTAGCACTACGTACCCAAATAGCTTTTTTCTTTGTTAGTGAAACTAGTTCAATTGGGATTGCATCTTTCCATTTAGGCCAATATGCTCTACGTTGATATTTTTCAACAGAGCGTGGTTCGATGTCATCTTGCTCTATAATCTCTTGAGCAATACATCATCAAATAATGTCGTCTCAAGCATGCATGCATTTATCGAGATTTTATTATTCTCTGAAATTGGTTCAATCATTGAGGCGTCCCCCAATATTGATTCATGGACATAATCAGAGATAATCTCATGAGACGAGTTTCGACATTGATGATGAATGGATTAGGCTGTGCCAAACTCACTTCCTTCCTTTGGCGAGTATCCATCGAACCAAGTGATCTCACCCTCGTCCTTTAGGGAACCACGGCCTCAACCACACATCCACTATGTGTGATTGTGACACCATTATCGGCGCCATATCTCCTCTTCCTTTAGGAGATTTCTAACCTTGCAGGCATGTGTGCAGCTGGTGTATTTGATCTCGTCACTTTATCAATATCAGAAAACGCATTAGGCATCGAATCTACTACGTTCTGAATATTGAGTTGGGGATCAAGATGAGATAGAGTGGGGACAGACCACGACAATTCCTGTCATTCATGTTGAACATACTTGTTCTTATCTCCCCCTAACGACGGGAAGACTGTCTCATCAAAAGTGACAATCCGCGAATTCAGCGGTAAAGAGATCACCTGCCAAGGATCAAGTAGCGGACAATAGTTGGAGATTTTTGACCAACATAAATACTTAAACGTTTCGGAAGACCCAATTGTAGTGCGCTGTGGGGGCGCAATTGGCACATAAACCGCGCAATTAAATATGCGTAAAAAGTGAGACATCCTGCTCATATCCAGTTACCATCTGGTACGCATAAAACGGTTGATTAATTGGTAATGGGTCAGAAACGAGTAAGTAAAGCTGCATGCGATATTGCATAACCCCAAGCAGATAATGGGAGATTGGTGCGCATAACCAATGTCCAAGCGACCATTTAAAATCTCTTAATGGTGGCTTATGCGAGACCATTTTGTGTATGCACATGGGGTACGAGATATTTACTTTAATCCCAATAAATATGCAATAATCATCAAACTTCTGTGATGTAAACTCTCTAGCATTGTCAAGACATATTTGACATAATAGGATGATATGGGTGGTGAGCCCTTAAGTATATAACCGGTGCTAGAAGTTTTGCAGCATTGCGTGTAGACAATTAAGCGACATGTGACCAGTATGTCGATGCATCCACTAAAATCATAAAATATCTCAAAAGTCCGCAATATGAGTGGATGAGTCTACAAATATTTCCTTGGATACGATGTAAGAATGGAATAATTTCTTTTATGTCCTTAGCATAGGATGGTCTCGATCCTAATTTGCTCAAGGAACAGGCTTTGCAGAATGAGCCATTGGCCATAGAGGCGATAGAAGCATAAGAGGCATCCTGATGAACGTTCAGATCATGGTTCACATCAGGGGAAAAACGGCCCGAAATAGGCAAGGAAGCGTCGACCGGTCGACGTGCGTCGGACAGTAGCATCGTTGTGCTTGTTTTCAACTATCTCATCTCTTTGAATCAACTTTTTATTCTTGCTTCTATGAGCTCGATAAAAGGGATGTCCGTGTGAGGTTTTCAATATACGGATCATCAAATCACGACATGGATGTTCCAAGCAATCGTGTCAAAGTCTATATGTGTCAGAATCCAAGAGATCATCTCTAAAATTTTGTTGGTTCAATGATACGAATTGTGGTTAAGTATAACCCACAAGATCGACACATAAGTTTTTCTAAGATGCGCTTTCTTCCGCAACCATTAGAAATAATACATAAGTATTTTTGTCCATTCTTACAATACGTTTTTCAATAATAACCGTTGACACTAATATCCTTCATTACATTGAGGAGAAATTCGAAATTTGCTCAGTACTTAGAGAAAATTCGAAAAATATGTCTATGACATAAATAAAATTTCGAAGAATACTTGCCATTCTCTGAAGAAAATTCGAAATTTATTAATCATGTGCCAACGATTACATCGAGGTCTTGTCCAGAAAATTCTAATCCAAAATAACTATGACAAATGTCAATTGAAATAAGGCATCAAAAACCTTTACATAATAAACTTGGAAATAAAACAATTGCAATTTAAATTGAAGTCTGGAACTTCTGTAGTCTTCTCGTTACTTTGGTCGACTTTAAAATATGCAATTGTGAGATTGACGTCTGTGTCATCTACGGTATCTTTTAATGTTTCTTATGAAGTAGAGTATACATAACTCATTATCAACACATGCTTCATTGGCGATCCGTTGATTGGTAAAGGAAAGGTTACCAATAGCGAGGATCCGTTCGTTGGTAAAAAGGGCTATTGCGACGAACCGTTCGTCGGGAAAATATATTTCGGCACCATGTGCTTTTGGAGGATAGATTGGTGCTCTTGACACCTTATTGCCACGCTTTACTTTGCCGGTGTTGGCATGGCCTCCATGGCCCATGCCTCTTCCTCCTTGCCCCTTTCTACGTGGTGCAATAGTTCCCACGATTTTGTGCAACGTTATTGCAATTTCCTTCCTTATTGGGACGATTATATGAACCAGATTGTTCATTAGAATTACGTACCCTTGACATTAGGGTTTCGTCCTCTTTTGGCCATTTTTGCCATAATTTACTTTTGGAACTCTCTTTGTTCCGGCCGGCCTAATTATTGTTGTTCATCATGATCGTGTCATGTTTTCAGCTACTTGCAGAGAATTGATAAGCTGATTGAAAGTCGCTTGGCAATATACATTAATCGATATTGTCTATACAATATAAATGCCGAAGCTAGGAAGGTGTAGAGAGTTTTCTCTATTAATTCTGCTTCTGTAAGAATCATCTTTACAAAATTGAAGCATAACCATAGTTGAAGCATATCTGAATTATATTCAGTAATAGTGAAATTACTTTATCACTTTTATCACTTGTGAAATTACTTTATCACAATAATAAGATACCTTAGTTTCGCAGTCATAAAAAGACATCCACGAACACTAAATAAAATTTTCAATTATTTTTCGGATTAGAACAAGACCAAGATGGATATAATCATAGCTTAAACCGTTCGATAGCTCCACGCAGGCATGACCGGATAAGAAAAGGAATGTCGGTGGAGCAAAGCTCTCTCAATACCACTGATTCCAATCCCTCACCTAAATCACACCTACGTAGGTGAGTCTAGTAATGAATAAGCCATGACCAAAAATTGGTCGAATTCGATGCCTTTGTGAACTTACTTTATCACAAAGATTTTCTTGGATGCTCATGAAATTACTTTATCATAGCATATAATATGAATCCCCACGATTCATTGAAGCTCTTTAACTTTTACTAGAGAATGATAACTTTAGAGGTGCTCATGACTTACATATACCGCAAGCGATATAAAGCTCGATCACTCCCCTAAAGCTTCTCATAACCTTTCGAAGTAGGTATAGCTTATTGTCTTTTTGCTCATAAATTTCACCAAGAAAGTCCCACGCCATAAGAGGGGTCGGGATGTAGAAGAAGGGAAGTTTTTAAATCCCCGAGAAAAACAAAACCGCATCAAAAGCAGGAACTTTTAGAAAATACTTACTTGGTTTTCTTGATTGGAGAAGAGTCTTGAATTCTTGATTTTCGGTGGTACTGTTCACAAGTTACTATTCACGAGGTACTATTCACGAGTTACTGTTCATGGGTTACTGTTCACGAAAAAACTGTTTTTGGATTTTTTGTTTTGTAGCTAGGGTTAGGGCTCGTGCTGATAACGTGTTTAAGGGAAACGTAAATGACAAGAGAATAGTAGAGAACACTCAGAATATGATTAACTTTATTAATGAATAAGAGCCTCTATATATAGAGGAATACAAGATACAATCCATATTGATGTAGGAAATATCTAATCCATATTCTAGAAGGATAACCTATACTAAGAGTCCTAGTTTGACAAGGCACACAATAATGTTTTCCTTCAACAATCAGCTCTTACTCAACTTTATTTTTTGAAAATGACTCTTACTCAACTTTTTTAACCGTAGGTAAAAGTTGGTGAGATGCATCTCAACCATTAATATCTAATCAATTAGACAATTACTCATAAAGAATAAGTTCTCACTAACCATTGAACGAGTTGTAGAGTCGGTTCTTGTGATTGAGATTTGTTTTCTTTCTTCTTTGGTGTACACCGATTTCAATAATGCGGAGTGAGAGAAAAAAAAATTAAGTCTCACGAAATGATAAATGCATGTTATGTCAAGCTATGTCATTTGTTAGGTAAATTAATATTTCAGAACCATACTAATAAAAAATTATAATTATTTCTAATACAAAAAATTAGATATTTATTAATATACAGTAAGTTTACCCAATTTAATTTAGGGATAATTATAACTTTAGTCCCTGAACTATAACTCGTTCGACACTTTCGTCCCTGAAGTTTGAAATATATCACTTTCGTCCCTGAACTTCAACACCAACTATTACTTTCGTCCCTGACCGGAACAAAATGGTGCAAAACCTATGCCAAAATGTTCGCAAGGATGAGAGGACTAACTTTTATAACTGGGGCTAAGCTCGATTCGGCTTAGAATTGGTCGAATTTAGCCCGAAAGCTTATGGTGGCCGGAACTTTAATCGTAAAATTCTCCGCCGTCCGGCGACGGTTTGAGGCGAGGTTGGTGGCGTTGAACTCGCCTTAAGGAGGGCTTCAAAGCCCAATTGGTTTTGTCCTCAGATTTAGCCGGAATCGGAGGTGTATTCGATGAAAACCCTCGGCAGGGACGAAAGTGATATAGAATGTTACAGTTCAGGGATTAAAGTGATATATTTCAAAATTCATGGATGAAAGTGTCGAATAGATCATAGTTCAGGGACTAAAAATGATTTTTTCCCTTTAATTTAAACGAAACCCTAAAAGTTTTTTATATTGTTGACAGAAGTCACATAATCGTGTCACAACTCACACGTATCAACGTATCATTTGTATGTCATTTTCCTATCACCTCAATCACTTACACTCTTTTATGTTATCATTTGCTTTTCATTTTTTTTAATTTATCGTTTTTCACTTTTTCTAATGCTTTAATGATTAGGAAATATCCTGGAAAGCAAAATAAAATGTAAGCCTATAAGGAAATGACTATTAGTACTATCAAGTCTATCAGCATCTCACCAACTTGTTTAACTTTTTTAATTTTGGATTTCCTAGCTAAACCAACTCGAATTATTTATATTTATACTAACATTATAATATACTTTTTTGTGTTATACAAAGGGGATTATAGAAAGTTCAATAAGTAAATGCAGTACAAGCCCGCACTTGTAATGTGCCCCCAAAGTATAGTGTTAAGTATTATATATGAGCCGGATATAGAGACAATGTCCGCAAAGAGATTTTTGCGTATGATTGAATGATACTATAGTTTTCTCTGCAAAAAAAAATCATTCTTGTACTTTGTTTATGTTTTCATATTTCTCTGCGCAAAATGCATTTCCCTACAGATCACTGGCAACAAAAAAACATAATACGTATCCTTCTCGATCAATCATCAAAACACAAAAGTCACCCTAGTTCTGGGAGAATCGTATCAATGTCCTTGAATACCAACCACGTCTTGGAAATTAAGTCCTTCTTTAGGTTAATTTTCAAAAGATCGAATGCTCAAAATTCTCATGATTTGATAGCAGCTATTGTAGTATAGCAGACTTGGATTTTAGCTAGAGCAATGATTAATTATATTGCTTGTAGGACATTCATTAGAACATGTAAGGAAAATCTGGGCCCTTCAATTTTAGCTTAGTCCTTATCTTTCACTTAGAAACCCTTATTCATCTTCATCTTCATCTTCATCAATCATCATCTGCATGTACTATGGCACCATTATCATCATCACGATCACAGTAGCTTATCTTAACATTTTTTTAGTCGGCATATAAGTCCAATACTATCCACATAGCTATATCCGATATCTTCATGTCATTTTGATTGGGAAGTTATGCCCTTTTTCATCGTGTGAACGACAAGGCTCTCATAACATTCCATGTGTTATTTTTTGCACTTTTTATCTCTGTTTTATTGGCTTTGAACACTGATCGAGTTTTTGCTATGATTTAGTGGAAAAGGGATCGAGATGAAACTAGATTTGGGATAAACCCTACTTTATCTTTTTAGCTTTGGCATATCCCTTAACCAATTTGTAACTGAAACAGTTGACGATGTGATATGAAATGGGACCTTCCACCTAAGGTCCAGGTCGGCATGAAGTGGCCAACATCTTTGTCATGATTACATTAATTAACTATTAAAATCAAATTGGAAAACATGTATCATTAACTCTTAATCAACTTGTTTAGGTTAAAGTATGGAGATTATATTGATTAAAACCATTGTTTATATGATATCTCCAGTGGCGGATCCCGGGGGCGAGGGGGGGCCCTGAACTTTTCATGAAAAACCCTCAAGTATAGAGCTTTACCAATATCTCATCGGAAAAAATGGTGGAGAAGGACTGCTCAGGTGAAACCTAGGAAGAGAATCCCGTTTCTGGGCTTTTTTTTCAATTTTGTCATGGCCATCAAAACGACGCCGTTTTGAGCAATTAATGATTTGGCTAAAACGACGTTGTTTTGTCAGTAAGAAAGGGGAAAAATGGATCAAAACCCGTACATGGGCAGTGGGCAATTGTGATTTGTGCATCAGCTGAGAAGAAAAAAAAACCAGAAGAGCCGTGGTGGTTTATTTGGGTGAAATTGAGTCCCTCACTCCCTCTTCCAAGTCTTCTTTCTTGGGTCGTCTTTATCCTCCAGACCAAACTGCAAAACAATACCTTTGATGGCTCTTTTGGCAATACTATAATTATCCTTGTTCAACATACAGAGTTCAAGAGTGAGAAACATATAGCTTTAAGCAAATTTTTTTTTTTTGCCCTTCGGGCAAAATTATCACACTGACATGAATCCTCATGGATCATCACATTGTGCTTATTTGTTTTTAAAGACTTCAAACAAATAAGTCTCATAAAGTTGAATCATATATTTATATGTGTTGTGGAATAAATGCTATTAGCTAGAGAGTAAAGAACATATAGAGAGAAGAGATGTTTGTGTTGGTATGTCTAAGCACAAGATGAACCATCTATTTATAGCAATGGAAAAGAGTAACCAAGCAATTAACAATTGCTTGGTGGAATAGGTTGGTGAAAGTTTAGGTGGAATAGGTTGGTGAAAGCTTGTCACCATCCTTGTTACATAAGCAATGACATAGTCATCTCCACTTTCACCTCCACCTACCTACATCACTAGAAGGTAATACAAAGTAACTCCAAATTGGACATTCACATTTACACAAGTATTTACAACACTCCCCCTTGGATGTCCAAGAGCCGACTTTGCTACATCTGAACTTCTTCGTCTTCGAGCATTAGATCAGAAACTACGATTAGCATTGTGCTAGAGAGTCGAAAAATAAACAGTCATTCGCTGATGCTAACACACAAAACCTTAAGTCCAGGAAAACCCATTGTGGGACAAAATCTGGAGTTTAGGAGAAAATTGTGTAGCCGAATGATGTATCCCGAAGCACTATGGGATGTAAGTGCACGGAGGAACTAACCACAAGAGATGTGCCTCATTAAAACCTTGCCAGAGTAAACCCAGTGGGACAAACCTCTGGTCGAAGGAAAAAGAGTACACGGTGGTTAGAAGTATACGACCGGATACTCCCCCTGATTTCGGCAATCCTTAGTCAAGGTATGATCAGTGTCAATGAGTTGACAAATAGCTAGACGATGGCTGAGATAGTGTCTCATTAAAAACCTTGCCAAGGTAAACCCAGTGGGACAAACCCTTGGTCTAAGGACAAAAAGAGTACACTAGCCAAACATCGATCAAATACGAGCATTCGTCGGGATGCTCCCCCTCACATGCACACGACTGGGTGCGGGAATTTCGACTTAGGCATAAATCATTACTCTAAGGTAGCTCGGATAGCTTCCTGAGACCGATTGCCTTCATGTGTTTCTGAAACGAATACTTTGGATGTGACTTGGTGAATAAGTCAGCGTGGTTGCTCTCGGAACCAATGTGCTTTACTTCGATCTTCTGATGCTCTTGTTGTTGATGCGTAAAGAAGAGTTTTGGCGAGATGTGTTTGGTGGCGTCTCCCTTGATGTAACCATGCTTAGCTTGATCAATGATAGCAGTGTTGTCCTCATAAATGACAATTGGTTCATCAGGATCATGAGATAGCTCACAAGTACTTCGTATATGGCCAATAAATGCTCGAAGCCATACACACTCTCTAGTCGCCTCGTAGAGAGCGAGTAGTTCAGAGTGGTTTGTCGAAGTAGCCACTAGGGTATGTTTTCGAGACCTCTAAGATATCGTCGTATTCCCAATGGTAAAGACATAACCAGATTGAGAACGTCCCTTATGCGGGTCTGATAAGTAACCAGCATCGGCGTAGCCGACAAGGGTTGCGTTATTTCGAGTGCCAAGGGGGGTAGATCCACTCGATGACGCATAGGGATAGAACAAGCCCATATCCGTAGTACCTTTAAGGTAATGGAAAATATCTTTGATGCCATTCCAGTGGCGGCGTGTTGGCGCGGTGCTGTGTCGAGCTAAACAATTTACAGCAAACGAGATGTCTGGTCTAGTACATTGGGCCAAGTACAATAATGCGCCTATTGCACCCAGATATGAACACTCAGGGCTCAATATCTCTTCATCGTCTCCTTTGGGACGGAATGGGTCCTTATTAATGTCTAGAGTACGAACGATCATGGGAGTAGGAGACGACTTAACGTCATGATGACTAAAGCGTCTCAACACCTTCTGGGTGTAGTTTGACTGATGTACTAGAATTCCATCTTTACGGTGCTCGATCTGCAGGCCGAGGCAATACCGTGTCTTCCCAAGATCCTTCATCTCGAATTCCTTCTTCAGAATTTCAGCAGTTTCAATCAACTCTTTCGAGGTTCCTATGAGATTCATATCATCTACATAGACTGCGATAATAGCATATCCTGAAGTGGATTTCTTAATGAACACGCAAGGGCATAATTCATTGTTCACGTATCCCAAGCCGATCAAGTATTCACTTAGACGGTTATACCACATCCGTCCGGATTGTTTTAATCCATATAGTGAACGTCTCAGTTTAATCGAGAACGTGTTCCGTGGTCGGGAACTACTTGATTCAGGCAACTTAAGTCCTTCATGGACTTTCATATATATCTCTGTGTCTAGATCCCCATAGAGATAAGCTGTGACCACATCCATAAGCTGCATATTCAGTTTTTCGGAAACTACTAAACTGATTAAGTAGCGGAACGTTATAACGTCCATTACGGGAGAATAAGTCTCCTCGTAGTCAATTCCAGGGCGTTGAGAGAAGCCTTGCGCCACTAGGCGAGCTTTATATCGAACAATCTCATTATTCTCATCACGCTTCCTTACGAAAACCCATTTATGACCAACTGGTTTAACATTGGGCGGTGTTGGAGCGACTGGTCCAAACACACTTCGTTTCGCTAAGGAATCCAATTCGACCTGGATTGCTTGTTTCCATTTAGGCCAGTCCGTTCTTCGTTGACATTCAGCAACGGTACGTGGTTCCATATCATCATTGCTCATAATGTCAGCGGCCACTGCATATATGAACACATCATTGATGATAGTTTCGTTTCGCTTCAATATATCGTCTAAGCTAGCATGATTGACAGATATTTCAAGATTTTCAGGATTAGGAGGAATTGGCGTTTCGTCCGGAACACGCTCCTCTAATACATCTCCATAATCCTTAATGATCTCGTGTGGCAAAACGGGTTTCATAGGAGTTTTCCTCTTCCGGGGTTGAACATCCTTGGAACCGATCGGCCTTCCTCGTTTCTTGGGAAGGGCGGCGGACTGGGCAGCCGATGGCAGCGTCCTTTGCTCGGTGGGTTCGACCGAAGCAACGTGTTCGACTGGAACACGGCGTCCGACAGGGACGTCTATCCTTGCAGGCACATTTGCAGCAGGTATATGTGATCTCGTGACATTTGCTAAGTCATTAAATGCGTCTGGCAACTGATTAGCAACATTTTGTAGACTTAGGATTCTCTGCACTTCCTTATCACTATGTGCAGTTGGGGGATCAAGATAAGACTGAGTGGGTACATGCCACGTTAATTCACGTCGTTCCTTATCAACGTTAACGTGCGAATCTCCCCCTAACGACGGGAAGACAGTCTCATCAAAGTCACAATCCGCGTGTCTCGCGGTAAAGAGATCGCCTGTCAAGGGTTCTAAATATCGAATGATAGATGGGGTTTCATAACCGACATATATGCCCCGTCGTTTCTGAGGTCCAAATTTTGAACGCTTAGGCGGCTCAATTGGAACATTGACTAAGCACCCAAACACGCGTAGATGCGAGACGTCTGGCTCGTATCCAGTAACCAACTGGTACGCAGATAGTGTTTGGGTGGCCATGGGCCTCAGACGGACCAATGCAGCAGCATGCAAAATAGCATACCCCCACGCAGAAACAGGAAGTTTGGTGCGCATTACCAAAGTTCGTGCAATCATTTGCAATCGCTTAATGAAAGCTTCTGCGAGGCCATTTTGGGTATGAACATAAGCGACTGGATGTTCAACTTCAATTCCCAAAGTCATGCAATAGTCATCGAAAGTTTTCGATGTAAACTCTGCGGCATTATCTAGTCGAATAGACTTAATAGGATAATCCGGATGATGAGCCCTCAACTTAATGATTTGGGCTAAGAGTTTGGGAAATGCTGCATTTCTTGTGGACAATAAACAAACTTGTGACCATCTTGTCGATGCATCAACCAGAACCATGAAATATTTAAATGGTCCGCAGGCTGGTTGGATAGGTCCACAAATATCACTTTGAATTCTCTCAAGGAATTTCGAAACTAGTTTGGTGGGTTTTACATGAATTGGTTTGAGATTTGTCTTTCCAATAGAGCAAGCTTGGCATGGGCTTTTCGGATTAATCACGAAATTCTTTCCTCCAAGAGGATGCCCGTGTGATGCATTCATAGTTCTAAGCATCGTGTTACGACCCGGATGTCCCAGACGATCGTGCCATAGCATATAGGTGCTCTCATCAATCGGCGACCGGCGAATGATGAGGTTATTTTCAATCAAGTGTATTGTGGTAACATAAAGACCACTTGAAAGACATCTCAATTTCTCCAAGATACGCTTTTGGCCGTATTTAGTGGAAGTCATGTAAAGAAAATCCACACCATTTTCATGAGCGGTTTCAACATGATATTCGTTTTCTCGAATGTCCTTAAAACTCAGTAAGGTACGACTGGACCTTGGGGAGTATAAGGCCTCAGATATGGTCATAGGAGTACCATTGGACAACGAAAAATGGGCTTTGCCAAAGCCTTCGATTAGGGTCGACGGGCCCGAAATCGTTGTCACTGAGGTTACTTTAGGCATGAAGTTGATAAAATACTTTTTATCTCTTAAGATAGTGTGAGTAGTACCACTATCGGCCAGACAATCAACTTCCCCACTAGTCATAATAGAAGAATAATTTAAAGTCGGTCACAATGTCTAAGGAATTTGCTCAAAAATACTTTAAATTATTTCGAGAAACATTGAAATATTATTCATAAACAAAACCATAATCCAAAAGACAAGCGTAAACATATATCGAGATGGGCTACGCCTAGACCCAATTATTATCATGAGAAATGAAAAATAAACATACTAATCCAAATCCATTTCAGCGACAAAGTCAGCTGCCTCAAGAGTTGCCTCTGGAGTTATTTCCACCATATTGGTTTCGGGCTTAATTCCATGATGATAGCTTTGAACTTGTTGTGCAGAAGCACGGCAGGTTCGTTGCCAATGATCCGTACCACCACAACGATAGCAGAGATTTTGCTTTGGAGCATTATGTCTTGCTTGGGGACGACTGGCCCTATTGTTGTTGTTCCTTTGGCGAGGCTGTCTCGGTTGCCTTGGAGCCAAAGGTCCTCGGTTTGGACGAGAATCCAAACCTCGCTTGGTCCGGCGAGACTTGCGGCTGTTCCGAGGTTGACGGGACGACTGGCCCACATCTCGGTTTTCAGGTCGTGGATTAGGTCCACGAGCAGCATTTGCCTCCGGCAATGGAATTGCCTTTGCACCAGTGGGACGAGAGTTGTTGTTCCTCATCAAGATGAGGCTATTTTTCTCGTCCAACAGCAACTGGGTGATGAGCTCGGAAAACTTGGTAAATTTGGATTGACGATACTGCTTCTGGAGTAGGTTATCCGAGCTAGGAAAGGTGATGTACGTCTTCTCCAAGAGATCATTATCAGTCAACTGTTCACCACAGTATTGGAGAAGAGCACGGATCCTGCAAACTTCCGCGTTATATTCAGTAACGGACTTAAAGTCCTGGAAGCGCAGGTTAATCCAATCATGGCGTGCTTCTGGCAGCCATATGGTTTTCTGGTGGTCAAACCGATCTTTGAGGGAATCCCATAGCTCCTTTGGTGAGGAGACAGCCACGAATTCAGATTTCATGGAATCCGACATGTGGCGGCGGAACAAGATCATCGCCTTAGCGTTCATCTCTCGCGTAACAGGAATCTCGCGATTGTCCTCCTCATAGATGACATCTAGCAAGCCTTGAGCATCCAAATGATTTTGGATGTCCTGGGACCAGTCCAGGTAGTTCTTGCCAGCAACGTCCAAGAGTGGGAAGTCAAGTTTGATTGACATCGTTTCTACAACGGGAGAAACTGGATTAGTGTATCATATAAATCGACTGGTTTATATGTTCATCATAATGTTTACGAATTAGACATGTGAACATAAGTTCAAGTTCGAAAATCTTCTCGTTCGAAACATGTAATCATGGTTTTGTGAGAAATAAAATTCTCATGAATTTATATCGAAATCGACGGGTCGATATATATTGATGAAATCTTCTGGTCATCATTTGGCAAGCACATATATATAATTTCTACCACATAATTGCAAGTAATTAAACTATATAATTGCAAGTAATTGAACTATATAATTGCAAGTAATTGAACAATTCTAGAATTCGCATGTAAATGGGTAAGCCAAGTTGTGGAAGATATATGTGCCATATGTACCATTTTACATGCTTTTATTTTCGGTTTAGTGATCAAATAATCAACTAAATAATAAAGCAAAGGCAAGCCAAATTATAATTTTCTCTTGACCTAAGATTAATTAGGGTTCATGCTCAATGGTTATAGTTTACTATTTACCAAGGATTCAAATAGTAAAAAAAAATATAACTTACTTGAGATATGCACCTAAATTAATTTAGGGTTCCACGAGTCAAGAAAAAAAAACGGCGACTTGCTTGATTTGGGTTACTCCTTCGGATTTGATGAAGATCTTCGAGAGAAAAATTTCAACAATTTTCTTGCTTCTTCAAATTTGGTGAAGATTTGCTCCTCCTTCTTGAAGATGTTCTTCGTTCTTCCTCCTTGTTCTTCCTTCTTAGAACATGCGTGCTTGATAACGTGTTGTGGAATAAATGCTATTAGCTAGAGAGTAAAGAACATATAGAGAGAAGAGATGTTTGATGTTTGTGTTGGTGTGTCTAAGCACAAGATGAACCATCTATTTATAGCAATGGAAAAGAGTAACCAAGCAATTAACAATTGCTTGGTGGAATAGGTTGGTGAAAGTTTAGGTGGAATAGGTTGGTGAAAGCTTGTCACCATCCTTGTTACATAAGCAATGACATAGTCATCTCCACTTTCACCTCCATCTACCTACATCACTAGAAGGTAATACAAAGTAACTCCAAATTGGACATTCACATTTACACAAGTATTTACAACAATATGTATATATTTTTTATTTTTTTTATGTGGACGTAAATTACCTTTGCATCCAAGTATCATTTTTTTGATAACCAGGGGTTGTCAATTCTATTAAGTTAGAGACTTAGAGTAAGCTAGGCATACAATACATAGTGATCAACTCATTATGGGCCCGTCAAAATTAAGTTACTGTCTAAAAAACCAAAGTAATCTAAGTAAAGACGCTTTTTAGAACACTAGAACTTCTAGTAGTACATCCGACTATCATTAGTTGGTTGATAGGTGGAGAGATCCAAGTCTAATATATTATTATATATGCAATCCTATTTCCCTACTAATGCGAGAGAGGTGGGAACTTGAGGGTGACATTCATAGGCTGCAATCCGGCCAGTGCACCATTGGGGAAAGAATATATTAGTACTAATGTTTAATTAGCCCAACAGAACCCAAGATATAAATAATTAGGGAGAATAGTCACTTTAGTCACTGAACTTTGACACTTTGGTCACTGAACTTTCGAAAATATCATTTTAGTCACTGAACTATTACACCGTCTATCACTTTAGTACTTCCGTTAGTTTTTTCCGTTAAAATAACATTTCTCCGTTAATTTCAGGGGTATTTTAGGGATATACGACAAAAAAAATCAATTTTTTGACTAACTTTCTATCAACCCAAATATTTCTCCATTTTTGACTAAATTTTCGGATTTCATCCATTTTTGTCTACCCACCCGTTTAGGGCATTTTGAGATCAACATTCACTATCTTGAATGCAAACAATTCTTAACAAATGTAAACAAAATCATTGCATATGAAGTTTAAAAAGATGTTTGCAATAATTGCAAGTTCAAAAATACATAATCAAGTCAGAGAAATGATTTTTTGGTCTTACATTCCTAAAATACCCCTGAATTTAATGGAGAGATGTCGTTTTAAAGGAAAAAATTAATGGAGGTACTAAAGTGATAGACGATGTAATAGTTCAGTGACTAAAGTGATATTTTCGAAAGTTCAGTGACCAAAGTGTCAAATCTGGCAAAGTTCAGTGACCAAAGTGATCATTCTCCCAAATAATTAATCTATCTTATATGAGATTTTTTTTTTTTGAGGAAAGTCGAAATGCATTAGAAGAAGATAGTAAAGTTACATCGAGGGTGACATAATACCAAAACCTCGAGAGCGGGGACAGAGATCCTCGTGAATGACATCCCCAATAATTGGGGGAGTGTCATCCAACCAAAACTCATCAATAATAGTAAAACTAGCAACGTACGCCAAACGATTGGCTACACAGTTTGCTTCACGGTAGATGTGGCAAATATTGAGGGAATTGAAGGCAAGCATAAACTCCTTGCAATCCCCCACAATACAGCCAATCTCATAAAGGTCCTCAGCAGGATTGAATAAGGCCGTAACAAGAGCAGCACAATCAGTTTCCAAAGTAAGCTCCTTCCACCCTTGGTGAATAGAAAAAAGCAGTCCAACTCTGCACGCCTCGGCCTCAACTTGAATAGCAGAGGAAGCGGGAGAGATAGAGCGCTGAAGAGCTGCCCTACACCTTCCTTATATGGGACTTTGTTATGAAACTATTCTCTAGGAAGAGCGCTTTATAAATAATTTAGTATTACTTCTGCTAGAAGCTCTTTCTTAGAAGCACATAAGAGTTTTTGTGGAAACTATAAACGCTTCCTAAAAATGCAGTTAGAAGAAGATTTGAGGAATGAATTGTTCTCCGTCTTTTTCTTTTTTTTCAGAATGCTTTTGATTATGTAAAGCTGCTTTTAGCATTTTCAGAAGCTAACTAAGTCGGTCAAATATTAATTTGAAATCCTTAATTTTATTTACATTAGAGGAGATCAAATCCCATTTGAAGTCCTTAATTAATAACATTAAATTAAATCTTTAACTAATAATAGAACTTGTAAAGCTCTTTTGTCGACTTTGATTGTTTGGATATGCAACATGGGAGAGTTTGGCATTGGCACGACATATAACGGCCAATTAAGGACCATTTCCTCTTCCAATTAAGGACCATTTCCTCTTCCAATTGTAGCCTAATATTCCTCATGATAATTATTGGACATATTTCCATTATTAAGATTTAATTGGTGGTTAGCGTCCACATGCACTCCGATCCACAACTTCGAAAGTGTCATGAATCTCATTGGACATGAATGCATGGATTCATGAAAATGAAATCTAAAGTGCAATTAGTAGTACATGCATGCATGGCAAGTTGGCAACCAAATGGTTGGTACAAGCAGAATTGAACTTGGAATAGAAAGGTCGAGCTAGCTCATAGAAAGCATGGTAGCTACCTTGATTTCAAAGCATCAATTCCTTTTGTAAACTTGCTATAACGACCTTCTTTGAACCTAAGAATAATTCTGCAACTGCAAGAGAGAATAATATGGTTATTACAGATTATTTTTGTCAGCATAGATACAGTGTTCAAAGTTTCACAAAATGCATGATTGACTAATTTTTCAACCTTCTTGGTACGTATAGGTTCCCAACTGACCAACTAACGATTAAGAACCGATGAATTTCAAGTCAAGTGACTCAAGTCTCCAATGATGGCCAAATCCAGATTGAAATCTTAACTAGACACTCTCATATGATCATCTAAAACACAGCACATGCAATTTTCTATTGAAGTGATCGATTGAGAAAAAAGAAACGCATGCGTGCAGGTTTTTTTTTTTCTCACTTATTGGGTATAATTTGTGGTATCTAGAGAAGCTTTAATACTTAGCTATGTCAATTTCGCGTACAAAAAGTTTGGGATCTATCAAGATATAATTCGTATCTCAATTACATGTATGGTCATATTCCAGATTGTAAAATATTCGTACGTTCCTCACTAACAAAGCGTTAACTGATAATGCAGAGATTAATTAGACCACAAAATCAAAATCTAAAAATATCGTTTGACATGTGTGAAATCTTCTCACAAATTTGCAAATGATCAGTGTGAGAATGTGAAGTGTTGTCTCATATTGGAGAATATGACATTGCAAATGTGTTTATAAGGATTTAAGTCTCTTCAACCATTGCCAATTGGTTTTGGTTGTGACGCCCAAATTACTTTATCAACCAGAATGTTTTTAAGGAAAACTTTGTAGGTGATCGATTCTTAATTTTGACCACACTAGCTCACCGACACAAATTGCATGGTTAGTTTTATCGTTTAAAACTTTAATTAGGTCAGTTGTAGTTGGAGAACCCATACCCCCAAGTGGAATGAGTAAAAGTCTAGGGATATGTTATATCTGTGAGCCAGACTAATAGGGGAAGGCACCGATATTCCTGAGAATGTAATTGATAGGGGAATGTGATCGAAATGGGGATCTTGGTGGCACAAAATCTGAAATCCAGGATCTTCAACTGTTTTAAGGACTTTGACAACATAAAATAAGTATCGTATGACTCATTCATGCATACTTATGGAATATATATTCAGGCTCTTTGTGGAAACTCCCTTCCTCGATCTTAATCATGATTGTGTACTTCATTGATTCTTGATTATGATATACATGCTATGTATTTAGTACTCAAAATTAATGCGCAATTTGTCTACTATTTCAATATGCTGGAACCGCATCGATACCCTATATATAATTCAAAGGATGATATCTATATGATTCTTCAACACGTTTAAAATAATATGGGTTATGCAATTAGCTCGATTCCAATTGTTCTTTCGGGTCCTTGTTGATTACCTAATCTTGAATATATGATCACGCTTATGTTTAAAAGGTCAAAAGGTGATGATGAAGATATTGAATAGATGTGTCGACGAACAAAAATGAAGTAGGCAACATCAACTATATGAAGTGCACTCGTTTATATTTTCAAAGGTTTTACAGAATTAACTACACTTGTTTGAAGTACCTAATTATTTGTGCACGCCAAGAACATATAATAAGCCGAGGGAAAGATTTGATATTCAGAATCAGATCTGTTTAGGCCGGTATGAAGATTACAGTGGGTTTAATTTATTCTATAATTAGTTTTATATATGTGATGCACTGCACCCCGTACGTGACCTAGGGTTTGATACTTACTGCATGGATGTAGTAATTAGTTGAAGATTAATTCTGAAATTTTTGGGCCTCTAGGGTTAGGGTTTCCCCAACTTTCTTGAGCCCTTGACTTCTTGCTTGCTAGCACTCCATCCTGCTAAGGTTCCCAAGTGAAGTCTAGACCGAGTCCACATCCTGCTAATGAACAAAAGAAAGATCGATTATGAGAACTGGATAGAGGAAAATGCTCTCAAAACTTTGAAGCTATGACTCCTGCGAACAATTAGAAACTAACTAAAAAAAAACATATAGAAAGTCTAGCGCGCTATTGATTCTTCATGTAATTATTTATTTTAGAAGGGGTAACACTAACACTCAACGCGATCTTATTAAAACCTTGCCACCCTTGGTGAAGGGAAAAGGGTACCATGCACTTTGTAAAATTGAGAGTAAAATTTTAGGCAAAAACCCACTTTTGGTCACTCAAGTTTAGAGTCTTAGACACTTTGGTCACTCAAGTTTCCAAAATGTCACTTTGTTCACTCAAGTTTGACATCGTCGGTCACTTTGATCACTGTTGTTAAATATACCGTTAAAACTATGTAAATAATGAATTTTTGCGAGGGCATTTCGGTCAAATCATCAACCTTGAACCCAAAAACCTCCACAGTCGCCGAAAACCACCTCCAACTGCCACAACCGTCGTACCACCTCCAACCGCCACAAACTTTATATCAAAATGAAGAGGACAACCCAAGGATCAATTTTTGTAACTACATCGAGGTCCGATTCAAAGTATATTGGCCGGAATCGGGCTTGAAAGCTTTGGTACTGTAGATTTCAAAGCTTAATGCGTGAAGTTTTGTTTGATTTTGTTGTGATCCACCACCATGGAGAGGTTCCTGGGATTGAAAGGAACAAAACCCATATCTTTTCCGGTCACGGCGTGGCCGGAATAGCCGCCGCCGATCAGGTCGACATTTCGGCCCTTTGCGGCACACGTTGTGGCTCAAATCGAGCCACAAGACCACCACAGGGAGCTAGGGAGCTAGGCGAGGTGGAGGGGAGCCGAAATAGGGTGGTCCTGCCCCCGGAGGTGGCCGGAGGAAGAAAATGGGTCCGGGTCGGGCGGGTCGGGTTCGGGGGTCTTTGGAAAAAAATCCATAAGTTTCGGATTTTTTTTTTTGGTTAAATTTTTTTTTTAAATATAGTTAAAAAAAATTATTAATGATTTGACAAAAATGTCCTCAATTTTAACGGCTCCTAACGGTATATTTAACGGCAGTGACCAAAGTGACAGACGGTGTCAAACTTGAGTGACCAAAGTGACATTTTGGAAACTTGAGTGACCAAAGTGTCTAAAACTCCAAACTTGAGTGACCAAAAGTGATATTTTGCCAAAATTTTATGGCTATGGGTTTGCATTTAGTTTTTTTTTAAGTTTCCTGGAATAGAAAAGTAAAATGTTAATAGGGGTTAACAAGTACAAAAACTTGGATTCCTTTATCTTTAATTTTTATAAATTTTTTTTTTGTGGCAAGACTTTAATTTTTATAATTGGGTGTGCTATTCACAATCAGGACCATATATATCATGCTCAACCCAAGATCCAGTACAAAACTACCAAACAATGATCCATTATTAGTGGGTAAACTTGTGTATAAACTTTGAAATTTCTTTCACGGTTTTGGGTAGTTTTTTGTTGGGCTTCAAACTTAAGGTTCCTTTTTGCCAAAAAAAAAAAACTTTAGGTTCCTTATAGTCTATATGGGCTTCAAACGTTGCTGGAGTAGCAATAAAACATTATGTAAGGTATAACTAGAATTAGGGCTGCACATGATATGAGTTGGATTTGGGATGGAGCTTAAACCGTCTCTATACTCTATTGAAATGTTCAGGTTGAGCTTTTGAGTTAACCGTCACTAAGGAAGCGAAACTTAAACTAAACTAAATAAAGCCCAATTAATGGTGGTTTGATTTGGTCGGTTTGTGATTTCAACCTATATTAATTTTAAGATTGTTTTTTTTTTTTAAATTATTCAACTCTTATTGAGATGGATCAATATCTCAAGCAACATTAAGCATGGACTGCAAAATATATGTGTACAATGTAGTATCTCAAACAATTCAGACAATTCTTCTATACTTCTCTTCTCTTTTATTTCTTGTCTTTATGTTTCGAGTTATGTATGAGTCACATTGGCTATCTACTGTACTTAAATTCGATGTATATATATATATAAACTTTTTTTAGTTCCAAGTTGTTATTGTCTTTTTCCCGTTGTTAGTTCTAGTTTTGTACCTTTCTTTGCTTGAGGGTAGTCATGGCCTAAGACCAAGATAAATGTTGGTAGCGTGCAGCGCACGCCAAAGATTGACGATAGCTCCTCCGCACCAAGAAGCCAAAATTAAAAGGTAGCCAGCAATTCCTATTTCAGAGTAGAAGGAAAATTCTTCAGTTGGATTCAAACTCGAATGGTTTGAAGCGCCACTAGGGTTGGGTCCGAGAGGCCATCGTATGGCACAACCACCACCATAGCGTTGTCAAAACGCCATGGTCCACAAATTAACATGCCATCACAAACAGTGGCCGAGTCAAAGCGAGCCCGAAAACGTGATGAGCAAGCCTCATGAATTTGAACACCACCATTGAAGCCCTAAAGCCATAGTACCTTGGAACACCATGGCTTTCACAGGTCTCTGAGGACTGAGGGAGAGAGATCGGCAAATGAGATGGGCAATAAAATCCAAAATCAATGATTTTCTGGGAATCACAAGGTCTACCTAAGTAGAATCAGGCAATACAAGCCCAGAGGCTATGCTGGCAGACATTTCTTCAATATGTTGCCATCGGAGATCGAAGGTCTTTCTCATAAAAAACCTTAGCAAATCTCTATTGAAGATTAAATTATTAGTTTTAAATTCGATATATTGTTTGTATATGATAATGAAATTATGCTTTGACAAAAGCAAATTATTATTTGAAAAAATGATTAGTATATTTTATATGTTGCATTCCCTACCTTCTTTATCAAAGGTAATTAATTTCCCTAATTATCTTAGTATTGTGCATTCTTTAACCTTATCTTCCCTATCTTCTCTTCTCTATCCAACAAGAGTTTACCTAATTCTAGTACAACCGAATAAGGAAGTTCTTGGACTTGTTCCAAAACAAAAACAAGAAAACAATGCCACATGACCTTAAAAATTCAAAAGTATTTTGCAAATGGTATATGTACTCCAAAGTTTAGGTTTTAACACTTCTGATCCTGAAACTTAGGTTTTCATCACATTTCTGGTGCACATAGGGGGTGGATAAAGTTGGTTTTAACAGCTCCAAAATCATTGCAAACACAAAGGAGCTAGGTGGTTGGTTTTGCGTGTTCGTCACATGTAAGGCAACTCACATCGATCTTCCTGGTTATTTCCTTTGTTACCAGTACTTTCTCTTTCGCACATATAAGGTAACCATGAATACCTTCCTCTTTTTGCAATTTGAAATGATAGTCTCTCATAGACATTAGGAAGTAGGTATCTATAATTCTACATTAAGATTTAAGAACTAGAATCTTAGCTTATATTACAGTTGAAGCTAGGCACCTCACCAAGCCACATCATTAGAACCTGTAAAGTGGAATAGCCAACTTGATCATGACCTTTTTCCACCCTCTAAGGAATCCCTTTACTAACTTTAAGATCATGCAAGTTTCATTCCCATTCACACACCCTTTTGGATGCTTTGGACAAAGCTTGAGGCAAAGTGACCAATTCAGAAAGAAATATTTGACATCGTCATATTCAACAATGACAAATATATGAACGAAGGAGGAGTTTTCTAAGATTTGTAAGGATTCCTGATGACCCAGGATGGGCTTTCAGAGTCCCTTTCCTTATCATTTTGTTTTTGGCAATGTGAACTTGTCTTTGCATGCTGAGAAGAAAGAAAAGAATATTGACCTTACTATGCATATATATTTTTTATTTACTCCTTCTTTTCAATCTTTAATTCCCTTGGGATGGTGGCCTCAATAAATTCTTATCATGCCTGAGGAGATAAGATAGTGTATGCAGTAAAGTGGGTTTAGCGGCAAACCCATGGTTTGGCCATTTCCACTTGTCATTCTCATCAAGGCTGCATTTAAGAAAATTATAGAATCCTCTAAAGTTAGGGGGGTGGGTGATCCAAGATGCTTGCATTATCTCTTTATGTTCTAAAATGGCTGAAGCAAATGCTGCCAAAGTGTCATCTCCATGACTTGTTCTAAAGTTGGACTGATGATTTCTCATCATACAAAAAAAATATCTTTATTTCCAAGCTTCATACAAATAGGAGTTGGATAACTGACTCAAACTTTTCTATTCCACCAACTAACTCCATGTTTTTGTCTTTCTTGTAGAAGAAACAGCACTCGTTCTGAATCCAAGAGGGTGTCATCTGGTTCAAAAGATCGAACTCAGTATTTAACATTCATCTCATTCTACAGTTCAGCTATAAGGTTCATGTATGGACAATCCAAGAGGGTGATCTAAAACAACTACAGTAATAACTCGAATAACAAAAGACTCGTAGTTAGGAAACATAGGCTTCATTGAGCAACGCTAAATACACAAACAAATTCTAAAGTGTAGAATTTTAAATATAAAATATAAACTTTTAAATGATATTACAATGTTACATTTGTTTATCGAGAGAGTATCTAGTACACGGCGTGCATATACACGTATACACGCCGTGTATATACACGTATACATGCCGTGTACGGTATAATTTTCTTGTTTATCTCACTTTAAGCTTTTCAAATCATGTTTACTTAAATATGTGATCATATTAACTCACCTGCTTCATAGCACTCGGTGATTTAACATTTGGGAAAAGTTTTGTCCAGACTTGACATTAGGAAATCCAAACAAAGCATTTACTTAAAAAATTCAAATACGTACATTAAGCTAGTCACCATGAAACTTGTTTCAGTTCCCTGCATATGGATGATAGCACTTTGTTCAAAGCTGTGAACTATTCCACCAGATTAAAAAATACAAATTAAAAAATTAAAAATTATGAATGAACACAATGCAACTTCATAATGCACAGGTCTAATGGCAGAATTATGATACAACATACTATATGTGAATGGACATAATGATCAACTTCATCTCCACCAAGCAATATTACTACCACCATGAAATGATTCTTGTACTATTATTCTAATCACATTGTAAAGAATTCCCCAAAGTCCACTCTCCATGAGTACTTGCTCATATATTTTTCCTTGGAAAGACAATTATTGTTCATTTTCTGTTTGATTGCCTTGTTAACAATGGAAAAAGCTACATAGAAAACTCGGTTAAAGATAGAATCAAACACCATCACATGCTCACCATGTTACACAAAATACAAAGGATAAAAAAAAGTACAATAATATATTACAATGATCATCAGAAATCTCCATGGTCATGCAAGGAAAAAAAATTACCAGCAGACCAAAATGGAGATATGACACAATTACAGACCCATTAATCTATGAACTAAGTAACTGCACTTACTAAAACCGTAAGTGTACTGAGCAAAACCTCTGCAAATGCCAAAAATTTCATTGCAGAAGCTGCTACTTAGAGACACCAGACTGAACCTAAAACGCAACCTAGAAATAGCAAACTAAATTAACAAAGATTACAAGATCATAGAGACTTTAAATAGCAGACCAATCAATCTCCACTGAAGGGAACTTCGCCAACCCAAAAGTTTCGTTCTCATCCCACTGACAAGCCGAGAAATCCAAGAATGTAATGTCAGATTCTGGTGAAGATGACCCGGCTGAGGACTCATCTGAGGACCGAGATGGCGAAGATGAGGATGAAAAGGCCTCCAATTTAGGAGACTCCCATTCCGTTTTCAATTCAGTTCTCAATGAATCATCAAAGACCATATTTGGAGCTGAAATCATTGGCTTTGTCTCTGTTTCAGAACAGAGCTCCTCTGTTTTCCCCTGTTTCGGTGAATTAGCAGCCAAGCTCTGACAAATTGCTTGGAGCTTGGCGTCAACTGCGGAATGGAGGGGATTGTAATTACCGAAATCTCCAGAGATATGAGCTCCTTGGTGCTTGAGATGAGGGAAATTGAGCCTCGCAAAGTCTCCCCTGAGATTATAAGCAGCTTTATCATAAGCTAGAGCTGCTTCTTCTGCAGTTTCGAATGTGCCAAGCCAGAGGCGAGTTCTGTTCTTAGGGAGTCTAATCTCAGCAACCCATTTGCCCCAATGCCTCTGCCTCACTCCCCTGTAGAGCTTAGTGGCCTTGGGAGTACCAGATTGCTTCATTGGGATTGCTTTTGGGCCAAGGCATTTAAGGGTGTGAGGATTTTGGTGGTGATATTGGTTTGGTAGTGGCGCTAGAGCTGCAATTTGTTGCTTTTGCTGCTGTTGGTGCTGTTGTTGGAGTACCATTTGGGTTTGGATTTGATGAATTTGAGATGGGGTGAGTTGGTTAAGCCCTAATGAACCTGTTTGCTCAAAACCCACTGGTGGAAACAATTGGGTGTTTGAGCAAAAGTCAGGGTACAAATTGGGCTGAGAAGAAGAGTAGAGTGGAGTGTAAGAACTGTAAGAAGAAGAAGAAGTGGAGGTGGAGGTTGGTGAAGAAATAGAAGAGGTTGATGAAGCACTTTGCATATAAGGCATAAGTGCTATCATGAGCTCTTCTGATAAATCTGGTGCCATTGTGCTGCTGCTGCTACTGTAAATATCTATAGCTGCTGCCATTTCAGTCACAAAAGGGTAAGCTAAAATTCACAGATTTCTAATAAAACCAACCTGATTCTAACCAAAATCAAAGAACAGGTACAGTTCTAGGACAGAGCAAGCAAAACCCAGATAAAAAGCTTCAAACTTTACAACCAAAAACCAAAGAAAAAAAACTGGATCTCTCTATTCTGAATCACCTGCTTTCAGAATTACCCTTCTGGGTTTTTGTTCCAATTTAAGATTCAACAAAAACAAAACCCCAAAATCTATATTCTTTGAAAGACAGAAAAGGGATTCAGAAAAGCGCGTTCTAAAGAGAAATTGGGGGGAATAGAAATCAGACTTATCAAACACACTTTTGTTTCTCTCTATGATCACTCAATTTGGTGGCCTCGCTTTTGTGTTTTGGCTCTCTTGCATTCCAATGGTCACTTGCCCTCCTTATATAACCTTCAAGTCTTCAACCCAATGGGTTTCTCTCTCTTAAGCCCTCTGCTTTTCTCTCTCTAACCACGTTTTTCTTCCTTAATTAATCACTCCTGACATCGTCAACTTCTGAGATGCCTTTGTTCGATGTAGGCGACCAACGAGCAGGCGCCACGTGGGGGTTCATTGTATTTAGTGACTGGCACTCGTCTGCTGCGGAGTCGTGGGTTTACACGTGGCGGCCTTGTGAGTGGATGGATTTGGTTGACTGATAAGTGCTGCCGTCGGCAATTTTTGGAATTGGCAAATACGTTTTGTCGTTTTTGGTGTTATGATGACTCGCCGTTTTCTAGTGAGCACTGAGCCACTGACTGAGTGTTGTTGCTCTACTATCACATTTTGTTGATGAAAAAAATGTTCTAACATCAAGGAATTTGATTTCCTTACGCCATTTGAACATTTCAAACCTCACAAATGATGATTGAAAATGGATGGTTTCTTTCTCATATGGATCATCATGGAAGGAGGATATATGGTATTAACATTCTAACATGAGATTCACATATTAAGGTTTATTATAGATGAATCAATTGAAAGTGACATAAAATAGTAGCTTGAATTTGTTTTAAACACATGAGTGACTTTATGTTTTGGCAGTCCCTCCTCAAGGTAGTATTTAACTTCGAGTTATGATGTAAGGTGAGACTGTCTCGATTTCAATCTCCAAGTTCCTTTTAGTTTAGAGGGAGTTTATTTATGTAATTTTTGGGTGACATTTCAATTTTTTAATTAACCGGCCTTATATTGTCACTTGTTATTTTTAGTTTTCATTGTGTTTTAGTACAATAGCTTGTTATATATTTTGTACATGGTACTAATTCTTTCTGTCATATATACTCTAAATGGGTTTGGTTCATTTTTTTTTTTGGGTACAAAAATGGATTCGGTTCATTAATTGGTTGTAATTCGACCTACGAAGGTGAATAATTATTTGCAATTCATATATTTTATAGATGATATGGCGGAGGAAGGATGCTATGATCAGTATATGAGTATATCCATGTGGGATAGTACTGTAATGGAAGCACACTATATGAAGAGCACATGGATTCGATCAAGTTCACTCCTAGTAATGTATTGACTAGTCAAAAAAAGAAATAAAGAAGCAGTAGTCACTATGAACATGTGAGAGGCTGGCAGGCTGCAGACAAAACCAGCAAGTAGTTAATTAGCACTGCCACTCTATATTCTAAAACAGTGGTACGTCCGCTAATATACAGTAGCCTTTAGTTTAGTTCATGGATAATGGTGATCGATGATGCTAAAAATATGAAGGTGATGATATGTGTAGTCTAATGTTTAGATGTCATTCTAATCCAATATGATCATATCGATCATCATTCATCTTACATAGCACTCTACTCCATCGATCTTAGCTAGCCAGCTAGACTAGGGTTTTTCAATTAATATTTTGAATTGGGTCATCATAGCTACGTACATTTAATTATGGAACTTTACTACCGGCCAGCATCATTATCATCATGAGCTCAGACTACTCTATTTATAAATGGTTGGGTACGACTTGGCTGGCTTGCTGGGTATAGCTGGTTAGGGTTTAGGGTTTAGTTGGGGTGAACTGGCCGGAAGCGAACGTAGTCATGTAAGGAATGACGGCAGCTTGAGAGAGATAGAGAGAGAGAGCCAATTGCGGCGCTAACTAGATAGCTTGGCTCATATAAAAGATTGGGATTCTTGGGGTTGGCGAAAGGCCAATTTAGGTTGATCACGAAAATCGCTCTAGGCCAATTAACAATCATAATCTGCCCCCAACACTTAATTGACCACTGTATTGGTGATGCGAAAACTTTCCTACTCCGATTTTGATAGCTTTAAATCTGTTTACTTCTAATTGCTACGGTTGCGTGTTAAGCAAGCGATCGATGATGAGGGTGGATCACTACCCTGAATTATGCTACCAACTTGCTTCAATTCTAGACTTGTGGGTTCTTCCTTCTACAAGATTCTGGGGGCGGGGGACCTGCTTGATGTGGCAACACGTCGTTTCCAACGTGGACATCACTATCAAACTCTAGCACATGGCACGTACTGCTCAATTTTCTCTCCTAATCCTCTCTTAATTATGATGACAATACCATGCACCATCACAATCACGGTTCCTTTTAGCTAGGTACGTACATTAATAATACAGAGTACGTAGCTGCGGTAGAGAAGGACTAACCAGCTCTTTGCTTTTGTAAACTATAAAACACACATCTAGTTGACAATTTCCCGTTGTTCGGAAATTACCAATCCATCTATAACTATATGGAGTTGGTATATCGGTACAATTAGAGGGTTAAGAAAATTGTTGGAGACATACTGGCCTTAGCTCCATGCATGTGCATTTGCTCCGAATCTGAGCCCCATCCATTGCAAGACAGAATTTAGCAAACCCAAAAAAGTTCCACAACCTCATGTTTTTTCTTCCACACAGAATGTGAACAAGTTCTTTTTTTAGTGACAACAATAGTAACAAACAAGCAAGCTAACACAAATTGTTTACCAATGGATTGCAGAAACGAGGAAGCGATTCAAGTAATCAAGCCTTGAATCTGATCGATAAGACTAGTTTGTGAACAAGTTTTGTACTCATTATCTAAGTTTTGCATTTGTGTTAATTAAGCTTTGAAAGATGTGAAAACCAGTTTCTGATGAAAACTAGTGGCGGGGGCATCTGGTGACGGCAGCTTCTGTCTTTTATATATTCTGATCATCTGTCGATATCCATTGTATTCGCCCTTTTCATCCAATTCGTTCACACTTTTCAACTCTTTTTTTTATTGAGACTTGAAAAACTCTTTGTTACTAGGCCAAAAAAAAAAACTCTTTACCCAACACAGGTTGGTTGAGTCCCGACCCAAGTTCGATCCCCGCCGCCAAGAATCCTGTAAAAGCTCCCTCGTTGGGAGTGTTGGTGGATGATCTAGAAAATGTCATGCATAATTCCATACCGGTGGGCTGGGCTGGGACACTGTCCAGTTTCGTAAGGCCTATCGGGTTAAAGTCGTAGGTTTGCCCTGACCCTGGTAGTGTAAGGAAGCCTTCTTCTTACCTAAACTTTTTTGTACCAAAAAAAAAACTCTTTTTTAATTTTTTAAATGAGAGTTAATTGTTATTCTTTATTTCTTGTTTGTGTGCTACTTGATCCGTTGATCGATGACTAATCACTGATGTTATTTGTTTGTTATTTTCCGTCTCTCTTTAATTAAAAGTTGGTTTAATAAATTAGTTTATTTAAAGTTGGTTGAGCTACATTTGTCATCTACTTTCTTAGTTTGTTGATTATGTGCTCAATATTCCAACTAAAACGAATGCATGGTTAATTTTTCTAATTTACAAATTATTGAGTCATTTTTGTACCATGTATCAAATAGTGTTTGTCAAACAGTTTTGCAGTAGGAAAAACTCAAATTTAGGATTAATATGCATTTGACTACTAGAGCTACAATTTTTTATTTGGAAATTCATCATATATTGGAAGCAAAGTTGTTTCACCAATGACTTGGATGCGCGCTCTATTCTTTTTCTGAAATGATATTAGCTACAGTGGGGGAATTCGAACTTTAAAATTCAGACAATCGGAAAATACTATTGCAAATCTTCGATAATAATAAGAGAGCCTCTAAAGTAGTCAACTAGTTGACCTGCAAAATTGTCAAACCAATTAACCAAACACCACAAATAATGGCTAGCTAAGATTGTCCACCAGTTGTTGCCCAAAAAAAAAAGATTGTCCACCAGTACACTCAATCAGCTAGTCATGTAGTTGCATGCATAACAATCTCTAATCAATTTCATGCCCACAATGAAGAATAATACAGCTGTCCTCATTGTTGAAGAGTTGACATCCACCATTATCACCCAACCCTTTGTTTTTCCTATTTTTTAATCACAATTGTCAACTTCATCGATCAAGCTAGTATGAAAAAAAAATGAAGAACATTCAATATTATATAAGATTACCAACCAATTAAGGACTTGAAAGTCGTCCTCCTGCTGGTTGCTTAGCTTTCATTATTCTCAGCTGTGTATTAAAATTCTAAATTAATTAGGTTCGCCTTAGAACTTGGAACATATATTAAGATCGTCTATGTTAGTGCATCGCTGTGTTTGCCTAGAAATTAACCTAATCCTAGCTATATGATTTTGTACTCTCATCTAAGGTCTCAGACCCTCAGGCTTCAACAAAAAAAAGCCATGACATTCAGAAAACCCCTGCAATTGGAAGGAGTTAGAAGGACAGCAGCATCCAATCTTCATAATGTAACTGACAGCATCATCATCGATCTGTTTTAGTTTTTCGACGTCAATCCATTGGAAGCACTCATTCATTTAGTAAGAATTAGAAGCACAAGTGAGAAAACATTAGTTTCATCAATAAAACTGGAATCATATATATGAATAAGAAAATTCACCCACAGATAGTTAATGTCATGCATTTCATATATCCACAGGTTTACTGCAAGGAAAATGCTGAGCCCTTTCAGAAGATCTAGATACCACCAGGAATATTGGGAGTAGATTTTATAGCTTCTTTGCAATTAACTTCTTAGTTCTTACGGACAATGCTTTACTGAATGTGATATGCGACTGCCAGTGAGTGTGATGGTAGAGAAGGCAATGACATTCCACTCATAGTTAACTTGTTGGTTGAATCCATAAGCTAGATCGATCGTAGAATGCTAACATCTACAATGTCTGACATTTTGTCATAAGAAAAATCAAAGCATTTCCCAAAAATGTCGCTCGATGTTTCCATCTTTCATATTAAAAATACCGGTGTGCCTGGGTTCCTTGAAGAAGTATATGAAATTGGGCTTAATGGTTTAAAAATGCAGTTTATCATTCTGGATGATGGTAAGCTCTATTCCTCTAAAATGGTTTGAGGTCAAATATTCCTTAAATTAATTAAAATATAATTTAAATAATGTATTGATATCAGAATTGTCTTTCATTGCTCCATTAAAATGAAAAGCAATCACCAATCTGAATGAATAATAAACTGACAACTTATCAATTAATCTAGAAAATTGACAACTGCACTTGGTATATTGGTGCATTTGCTCTAACCAACAATAGTCTTAGTACGTAGGTGATTCCACTAGATATATTGATTTAAGATATGTGTCAAGATTGCGAAACGCAAGTGTCATCCCTCGAGCAACATCCCTCTTCTTTACTACCTTAGGTTCTTCAATGTCATAAACAAAAATATCATCATTCTCACCCACGGTATAAAACTCACCCTTATAATAAATTAGCTCACTTATTGTTTTTGACTTCTCCCTACCTATACTTATTCTCCCTTGGTCTACAAAATGTCAAATCTTTACGGTTATAATGAACCATGATTATTATGTAATTTGATGTGCAAGAAGAGCTTGAAGATAAGCTAAACTTTCGTATCATTTGGTTAGAGACTCGCATAATATGCGATCCTTTTTTATAATTTTTTCTGAAATTTATAAAATCGGGAAGCTCCATTTGGGGATGACGATTAAGAGGATGATACAGATTAAAAACCTTACAAGAATTACATATAACCATCCCAAAAAGGAACTCATGATCACTGGGCTGCATTCCTCTTCTTTGGAAGCATATATAAAGAATGGGACTTGATAGGTTAATCTTGATTCACCAATAAGAATTTTCTTAATTTGTTTCATAAACCACACAGAAAGCCAATAAAACAATGAAAAGTGAAAAACCGACTAATGTGAGACTTAGCTAGGTAACAAGCTAGTATATATTGAACCAATTTTACTGGACTCTTGCTGAATTGAGACAGACTTAAGCGTTTGAGTGTTTTTGTTTTGTAGGTCCCAATTCTCCTCTTTGAACGAACGTCTATGTTTCTCAAGAATTTGTGGATAGAGATTATAAATTAATTATAGGGTACGATTTTGATTCTTATAAACCATACAAAAGTTTTCTTTTATTACATAATAACTAGTCATCCATGAGTCAAATACTCAAACTCAAGATCTCCCAATTACAAGGTGAGATCTTATAAAAAAAAATTACAATGTGAGACTTATGCCCTTAACCCATACAAGGTGGAGGTTCAACGGAGCCCGGGTCGGGTGGGGACTGCCTCTCCCCGGCCTAACTTTAATTTCAAAAAAAAAACCCATACAGTAGTTAAATTATGATTTTAAAAAAAAAATTAAACTAAAGTTTAATGTTTAAAAAAACATAAAGGTAAAGTTCTATTCATTTGGAGATCGAATAGAAATATAAAAGAAAATTTAACGTTTTCTAGTCCTTATGAGAATAGGAAAGGATCTGCGCCAGAACAGAAAATAGAAAGGTTACCGCGCAAACTGACCCTAGGCAATCAGGAAAGTATTCCCTCCTTCCATCTAAGAGTAGGAAACCCCAAACTGCTGCTTATATATATGTGTGTAAAATCGGAAGCCCATATTCCATAATTTCCACTCCTTGGTCGAGCTTGATTGAAGCTCAGTTTCCCTCAATTCAGGCATGGAAACCCTGACCGCTCCCAATTCCGACTACGACGACTTAAGCATCAGCAGCGCGATCCTGATGCGCTTCACCGATCCGGCGCTCAAGGAGCACATAGAAATCCGCAAAATCATAGTCGGAATGGCCCACGGACTCGTAGATCAGAAGGTGGCTCCGACCGCCGTCGCCTACTTGGAGGCCACGCGCTCGTCCCTGTACCAGATCTCATCCTCCTCCAAACCCGAACCCGTCGTGATCGAGGCCCTCTTCACAATTCTGTCTGTGCTCATTCCGAAAGTGCCCGCCTCAATTCTCATGGACAAGAAGAAGAGCGAGGAGTTAGTAACCGATCCCCTGCTCCGTGTTCTTCACCTTCGGTCTTCGTCTTTGACTATGAACGCCGGCCTCTTGGGCTTGCAATGCATATCGCAGTTACTCAATATCCACCGCCTCAACAACAGTCCTTGGTCTGATGCATCTCCGCTGTTCGAATGCTTACTCGGTTTCACCACTAGTCCCGTTCTGCATTTGAGAAAACCTTCGGCGCGTGTCATTGGCGAGGTGCTGCGAAGTTTTCGAGGATCACCTCATCTTCTTTCCCCTGCAAGTGAAGCCGTTACTAACTTGTTTGAAAGGTGGTGGCTTCCTGTGCTTGGTGGTGGATCAAATGCCAGTTTCAATGGCCATACAAATGCTGCTGCTGCTAGTGCCTTAATTAAGGGAGGAGCCCTAGAGTACTGGTATGTTTTGGATGTTATGAAAATATGTGTCGTCCTCTTGCCTACCAAGTTCAAACTAGCGGTCCTCAACTACTTTAGGGCTATCTTCGAACTGATCTTGGAACGAGAAGCGCACAGACCCCCTGTTACGAGGCGCCTCGAATGCTGTCTGGAAAGAGTTTTTCTCCACCCATCTCCAGACGTTCCTCCTCAGCTGTTGCTCGACCTGTTATGCTTGGTATCTCTTTCTGTCTCCAGAAAACGGCCACATGCGCATGAGGGGGCTACGACGTCTCGGTTGCTCAACAGTGGAGTGGTAAAAGTTTATTCCTCCAACAGGGAAATCTGTGTGAGCAAACTTCCACTTGTGTTCGATGCACTCAAAGTTTTGATGGGGAAACCTGTAGAAGAGGACGACGGTGGAAATATAGAAGAGGACATTGCTGCAGCTGCACACGCATTCAAGTGTCTCATTCATGCTTGCATTGACCAAAGCTTGATCAAACAGAAGCCAACTATAATAGAAAAGTTGTGCGCTACTATTCAAAGCTTACTTGGTTATCACCGGACTAATGCTCCTGCTCTCAGCATGGACCTTGCGTTTGAAGTTGTTCCAGCAATGTTCGATAAATTAGGGGAATATGCTTCTTATTTCATGAGGAGCACCCTGGAGACCTTGGCACACATGCACAAGTTGCCTGATGAAGAATTCCCTTTCAGGAAACAAGCTACGCTTCTTCTAGGAACGCTTGTGGAGGAGAAATGTGGGCTCAACGATATTAATATTAGAGCTGTGCTTCCTCAAGAACAACTCATGGGACTGCTTGCAGATTATAGGGGCCTTAAATCCAAACCAAGGTCACTACTTTCTCATCGAAAACGGAAGATGGGGTTGAATATTACGGCCTTCCCACCATATGATCTTTCAGGGCGGATGATGGCCGAGGCAGCTACAATGAAAACCATATCTGGTGCAGCGCAGATGACAAAGAAGATGAAACTCTAAGAAAGCCAAGCTTCCTCCAACTTTTTAAAGCAGCTGCTCATGATGAGATGCTTTTAATTAACACACATGTACGCTAGCTTTTTGTAATATGTACGCTAGCCATTTAGTTGCATTTTATTCTGGCAATTTTTAGTTTCGTTTCATTTATATGAAACATAAAGATTATGTTACACATAAGGCCATCAAAGCAAGAGTACAGCGAACAACAAAACCCCAACACTCAAAACAAAAAGTTCTCCAGAAACTAGATGGATGAAACTAACAAAGATGACCAATAAAACCCACCACTTACTTTCAGAACCACCTTGTTTTAATCCCAGCCACGCATTCCACGAAATGCCAAAACTACACACACCATACAATTCTCGCCATATTTGATCTCTATCAGGAAACCAGGAAGCCGACTAAAACCGTGACAAAAGACATGGAATGCCAATGTGATAACTTGTAACTGAAATGACAGCAGCATCCAATCTCCTAATGTAATAGCATGGTAACTGAAAGCGTCATCTATATATTTCATTTTTTCGCTGTCAACTCCATTGAAAGCACTCATGCATTTATAAGAATTAGGAGCATGATCAAGTGATATGGCTCAGGGTTTAGTGATTTACTGAAAGATCATAGAAGAGCCTAAAGAGAGGCATTTTGATATGCAACTCTCCTTCTCTGTAGAAGATGTCCTGGAGAGACTGAACTCAGAGATATCAACAAGTTGGGAGATTTACTAGATCAGATAGAGCCTAATTCAAACTTCCAAGTAGAAAGCAATTCATCTACAACCATGCTATTACAACGTTGCTGCAGGTGTACTAAGAACCAAGAGTGCAAAACCAAAACCTCAAATTTTGACATCCAGCCATATCAAAACCAAAACAATATCTTTAATATTTGAGGAAAAACTCAAACAAAAAGTTTGATAAATTTCAGCCTTATCAGACAAAAAGAACCCAGATAGTAAAAGTTGCACCCTTTCCTACAAAGAGAGCAAAGAATTCATAAAACTTAAGAACTCTTGTACTTTTCACTTAAAGATGGAAAGTTGGAAACCACTGCACTGTGAAACCTACCATGCAGAAAAGCACCAAAGAAATAAGAAATACTACTTAACTTCACTCTAGTGCTATACTGCTATATGATTCCTACTCTCATCTCAGGTCTCAAGGCAGAAGAAAGACCAAGAAATTAATGATGTAATAAGATTTGATGAAACATCATTGGAAATGACTCCCTACTTAACTTCACTCTAGTGCTATACTGCTATATGATTCCTACTCTCATCTCAGGTCTCAAGGCAGAAGAAAGACCAAGAAATTAATGATGTAATAAGATTTGATGAAACATCATTGGAAATGACTCCCGTCTCATAATGTATTAGCATGGCAACTAAGAGCAGCATGTAATTCATTCCATTAGCATTACTCATTCATTTATAAGAATTATAAGCATATCTGAGAAAAAAAAATCTTCAATTTTCAAAAAGGAATGCAGTAAAAAAAAATCTAAGAAACTCACCACAGGAATGAAAATGCTGAGCCATATCAGGGGAAGGAAAACATAACACAAGAAAAGAAAGTAGATTGAAGACAAAATTATCCTTCTTCACAGCTGGGAGATTATGTCCCTGCAACACATGATAGAAGTGATATTACACAAATTCATTAAGAAAAATGGTGAGAACACCATACTATCCTTGATACAGCAATACAAGAATACACTTGTGCAGTTGCACACATGCACAAGTAGGCACAATATGACAACAATCTTCCAATAAAGCAAGCATCAGATACACATTACTGTCTCTCAAATCATAGTACGACCCCGAAAGAAAAATTCACCGCTTAACAGAAAGTGAAAAGATCACAATCCCTGATATGAAGATCCTATAGACTTAGCTAAGTTGACGATAAGGAGCCAGTGACACTAGCTATTACATGTGCATTAGGTAAAGCTTTACAAAGAGCCAGGATACCACAAATCTAATGTCACAAGAATGGAAATTTTCTTCAACAGCCATATGGCTGGCAATATGAAGTGGGACTTCAAACAACAGACTAGATTCTTTTAAACAAGATAGAGAAAAAGCTACAAGCAATTAAATAAGAAAACTCACAACCACAGTTATAAAATCCATCCAAAAGCTTATTGAAATGAAAATGCTGAGTCATATGAGGAGAAGCAGAACATACCATCAGGAATGAAAGTATGTAAAAGATAAAGTTATCATTCTTCAATGTAGGGAGATTATGTCCATGCAACACATGGTCAGAGTGATATTACAAAAATCTTCTGAAAGATCACAGCTTATTAAGAAAACTGGTGACATAATACTCTTCGAAACAACAATACAAGAATACACCGTGTGCACATGCACCTAAAAGTAGGCAGAACTAACAATAATCTTACAATAGCACAAGCACCAGAACTACAGTCTCTCTGAGGGCACTCCAACAGTCGTTTCCAGTTCCATCTTGCAGTTGTCTCTCAAATCTTTTAGTGTGACAAATTTGTCATGCTGCCAAGCAGAACGAAGAATATTGATCACAATAAGACCCCAAAAGGAAAAAGTCACCCCTTAACAGTAAGTGCAAAAGATCAGATTCTCTAATTTAAAGGTATGACAAACTTAGGCTAACTATAAGATTCCACTAAAACAGGCTAGAGAAACAACATAGAGCAAGCATACCACCAAATCAATTCGTCACATAAAAATGGGTTGTCTTCCACTGCCTCATGGCTAGCAATAGGATGGGAAACTTCAAACAACATACTAGATTTTTTATTTTGGTTTGTTGAGAAAAAGAATTTGGATCATTTTCATAAAAATTGAAACACAGGAGAGAACAAAAAATTCTCCGACATTAGGTAAATTTATAATAAAAGAAATAACAAAGTGGTTACACTCACAAGGTGGTTGCCTTCATTTACAAAGATATCCTCCATGTGAAGAAAGAGTGATCTCCATTGACTCGAGAGATCAGATTCAAGTTTTGACGTTTTGTTTGGGTACCTTGGGCCTTTAGGGTCAATCTCCTTTCCCCTAAAACTTTTCTGCACCAACATGCCCGCTTCTTTTTGACTCTTCTTCAAAGCTAAGGGTAAAAGTTAAGAAACCAAATCAACAACAAAATATCTCAGAATGAAAAGAAGATACAAATGTCCAAAAACAACTTTTGATGCACCATGGTAATATTTTACACATTCTGCAAAAACTTACCAGCAATTCGACCCTTTATATCCTGGTATTGGAGGTCTGACAGAATGTGAGCAGCTGATTATCACATTGCACAACAACCAAACTCATGTTAGTCCACATTTAAACTTCCACATCACAAGTAATCAGGTATACAACTAGGATAAGAGGACTTGTAATACCTTGCAAGCAAAATGAACAAGAGCAATCATTGAGCAAGTCATCGCCTGCATTCAAAACAGCAGCACCATCACCTTTAAGTGTTGTGCATCTTGCCATTGAACAACCCAGCAAGGTAGACATCTTCGACCACTCAGTAGAGCCATATTTGGTCGCATCCACTTTGCCAACACCAAGATTCTTTCCATCATCCCTGGGAACAACAGTCCCTAATCCTTCACATGTAGGATTGCTCTGAGCATCATCAGAAGTCTGTCCCGCTTTCTCATACTGACACTTCCCTCCGCCATCACAAAAGTCATTCTTGCACAGCTCCGAGCATGTGGACATTGAAGCAACCGACAAGCAATTATCCCTCGATGCATCACCAACTTCCATAACACTGTCACTGGACTTCTCTTCAATGTCCTCATCAAGCGCAATAACAGATGTATTGTTGTCATTTGTCGAATCACCCGCACTACAAGTGGGTGAAACCACAGAATCCGGCCTGCCCTTTGGCGAAGATATAGCTTTAGGGTTACAATCTTCCCCCAATTTCTCTCTGATCAAATTCCCATCCCCTAAAGACACTTTCTTTGCACATTTATGTGAAACCCCATCTCTAGAAGCCACATTTTCCCCATACCCATCTCCAGATTTAGGGTCTGAACCAGCTGAAATCTTCAAAAACCCTCTTTTAAGTGGCCGATTGGTCAAATCACCAAGAGCCGGACGGGATTTGCAAGACCCATCTGTTGAATTATCGTTACTCATAATGAAATTCACTTGCCCAAAAACAATAAATACTCAATCTTCTCAACCCACTTAGGTATTCAACTTGTAAATCTCGAAACCATCAAAACCCACTTGTCCCGTTCACCCTAGAACAACAAATTACCCAGAAAATGAAAAACCCGCAAAGAAAAATCAGTCAGTTACAACCCTAAACCCTGGAACAAGTATATATAATCCAAAATTACGAATCTAGCTATAGATTTAACCGCAGATACGCAGTTTAAATGCAAGGCATATCGAAGCAATAAAGAAAGGAAATTAGAAAATCGCTAAGAATAACATGGGGGTTTACAGAGATACTGACCTGGTTTGAGTTTGGGAGAGAAATCTCGGAGAGGAAGATGTAGAAATGAAAAAGGGTGGATGAGGCGCTCAGGTTTTGGAATGAATCAAATCAAAATTTGGGTGAGGCGGGAGTAATGTGATTCTGACCTTGACCGCGCCCTCACAGGTTTGAAAACGTAGACCCTAAAATTGGGGCCCACATATCCTCACCTTGTAGTGGACTCGGATCCTCTCATCACCAAGAGGAGAGAGATTGCCTCACCAAGTAATCTCAGCCCTCCATTTCGAAATGGAGGGCCAAGATTGTTTACACTTTTGGGATGGGGTATGGAGTTTGGGAAAAGTGCAATAGATCTGGGCCGTTCATTTCGAAATGGACGGCCCAGATCTCTTGGTGGGGAAATAAGAGATAGATAAGGGTGAGGAGAGGATCTCAATCCCCTTGTAGTTTACAGTTTTTACACTACAAATTACGTCACTTATTTCCCTCGAATAAAACTTTCAAGATTTTTTTAAAGAGTTTTTATCATAAATATTTATCCGCCATTTAAATAAAAATAGTCCTTGATTTTACCTTGTAATCAAATTTTATTTCATCGACATATTATTCATTCCCCTCTTTGTGGTCGATGTGGGAGGAAATCAGAGTCTAATTCAGTAGTTAGAAAAATGGACGTTTTGATGATTTCTTTCGTTTTGCAATCTCTATTTTATCCAAAACTGAATTATCTTATTTGACATATTTGTATTGGGGTATTTGGAATGCACGAAATGACTCATTTTCAATAATACATATTTACCAGCTGTGTTGATTATTGAGAAAGCACAATTGTTCATGGAGCAGCTTGTCAAGGTTAATAAGGATAGTAGTCCTTCCATTGCAAGAAGTATTTTGTTGACTTCTAATCAATCAGCAAATGTGCATTTGCATAAGCCCTCATTTCCTTTTGGCAAGGTTAATGTTGATGGGGCTGTGAATGTAACTACTGGTAAACAAGGTTTGGGTGTTGTCATACGACAATGGGATGGAGCTGTTTTGGGCTACTGAATTGTATGCAGCTTGTTTGAGTCTTCAACTTGCAAGAAACGGATGTTATTATTATGTTATTCTTGAGATGGACGCGTTGGAAGTAGTCTCTTGTCTTTCTTCATCTAATGATTGCTGAGCTCAGGGGCGGACGCACGTAGGGACGAGGGGGGGCCTGTGCCCCCACTGAAATTTGGAATTCTGAAAAACTATGTATATAATTGTCCATATGTATGAGCATGGAGAAAAGGGGCAAAATTAGGCTAGGAAAGGGGTTGAAGTCGGTTGAACCAAAAAGAGGGGAGAGAGAAAGGAAAGAAATAGAGATGCAGCAGAGAGAGAAAGGAAACAAAGATGCAGAAGAAAGGAAGAAGAAGAAGAAGAAAGAAGAAAGAAGAAAAGAAGAGAATGGTGCATGGCACGTGGGTGAGAGAGATGGAAGGGTAAAACAAATAAGTGATTAACAAAAAGAGAAGGGCGGCACGTACATGCTGCATAGGTAACTCAGAAAGTAGATTTAGGCAATTAAGTGTTTAACTCACGTGCCAGACTAACAAAACAGCTCAGAAGCTTGTATAAAACAAAAATAAAAAAAATTCACCTGCGGCGCTTTGCTTTTTTTGCCCCCCCTGTACTTTTGTTCTGCGTCCGCCACTGGCTGAGCTGGGGATGGTGTTCTTGTGGAAGTAGTTAAATTTTATTTTTATTTTTTATTTTCTTTTCAATGTGTATTTTCTTCACGTGATTGTAATGAGGCAGCGTATTTGTTAGCAAAACATGCGCTTCTGATTCTTGGCTTCACGTTTGGATGTATAATAACCCTTCATAGCTTATTAATATACTTACTTCAGAGATTTAACTATGATAATAAAAAGTTCAGTTCTAACAAAAAAAATTTAGCAAGAGGATGGTCAATGAAAAACAACGTCCCTATTAAAAAATAAAGTCCGAATCGAAAAAAATAAATTATCCATTACATTGAAATGCGCGCCAAAACCACCAACCAACTTGTTGGCCAATAGACAATCGACACACCATCAACCACGTCATCACCCTGCCGTATAAGTAACGAACTCGTGGATCTTCCTCTTTCCAATTTCAACCAGCAACCTCCTCCGTCTTCTCTCTCTCTCTCTGAAAAAAAAAATGCAAACCCCGAACCCAGATCCAACGCCGGACGACGAGTCTCAGTCCGTCGCAAGGCGCATCCAACGGCTGTCCTTGCACCTGACGCCAATCCCAAGCCCTCTGGACGGCGGCCACCAAATTGAGCGGGTCGAGTGCGCCAAGGCGGCGAAGCTCAATGTTGACACGAACAGTCTCTCGAGCTACATGAGAGGCAAGCACAGAGAAATTCAAGACAGAGTGTTGGATTACTTCAACAAAAGGCCTGACCTTCAGACCCCGGTCGAGATTTTGAAGGACGATCACCGTGAGCTGTGTATGAGACAGCTCACTGCGTTAGTTAGAGACGCTGGGATTAGGCCGTTTCGGTACGTCGCTGAAGACCCGTCTAAGTACTTTGCCATTTTGGAAGCTGTTGGCAGCGTCGACATGTCGCTTGGGATCAAGATGGGGGTCCAGTACAGGTGACTATTGCTATCCCCATTCTTTTTTAGTTCTTATAATTTTCTCGGAATTGTGAGATTGGGGTGGGATTTTTGGGGAATTGAGATGGTCTTTGACATGGGTTTGGTCTTGTTTATTCTATGGGTGGAGTTATGGTAATGGGAATTTAGTTCTGGTTGTTCTAACTTGCAAATGAGATGGTTTTTGGTGTTGAGGAGAAGAAAATGACGTTGATTCTTTGAATGGTCCTGTTATGTTACCCAAAAATCAGCTAGCTTACTAATCCCTTTGTTCTTGGTTGATCAAGGGATCTGTCTATTTTACTCTTTGGATTTATACTTGCTGTTGGATTGATTGTTCCTGCTCCACAAATATATGTACATAGAGGTGTAAATAGTTGCAGTGATACACGTACAGATAGTGATAGTAGTGTGCTTTTATAGTTATACAAACACAGAGATGCATGCTACTTTAGAAGTTTCGATGACGAGGACACCATTTGAGTAATCGGTAACTCATCCATGGCCTTTGTTTGGTGTTGTGCGTTGGTTGATGACTTATACCCAATCTGAAACACCTTTAACTTGCGCTGCTATTACATCGAACTGTTCAGACACAAGGAGGGAGAATTTGACAAGAATCAGTTGAATTGAGATGGGGTAGAGTGTTGTTTTTGAGTGGTAAGAGATGCCTATGAAAAGAACTATTATGCTACAAAATCATTGCTGGTCCACATCCAAAGAGATTTTGAGATTACAATTACCACTGGGGTTTTGGTATTATAAACTCTAAAGAGTAACATTGAGTTTGGGAAGGCAAAATTGACATTAATATAGAATCTGCTGAATTCCTCATTATTCAAAAGAGCACATTCTTGGTCTCCAAAGGGAAAAATAAAATAAAATCATATGTCATCTTTATTGCGGATTTCTGGTGCTTGGATTAAAGTGATTAATTGCATGCTTCTTTAATGACATAAACTTTCCATAGGACCTTTTCTGTTATCAGTTGTTACTTAGACATTCTTTGACTCCTAACTGAATTTTGTTTACAGTTTGTGTTTTATCCTGCACTGATTTTATCACTTTCTTGTGCAGTCTTTGGGGAGGTTCTGTACTCAACTTAGGAACTAAGAAACACAAGGATAAGTATTTTGATGGTATCGACAATTTGGAGTATCCAGGTTGCTTTGCTATGACAGAACTGCATCATGGTGAGCTGTTCTATCGCTGCTAGTCCTTTTACTTGTTTCCTTGCCTTTTCCTAAGCTTATGTTGGGGATGAAAACTTAATTGGTGCGAGAACTTTTTAGGATATATATATCCTTGAATTGTGTGTTCAAGCATCTAGATTTTCCAAATTAGTCTATCCCACATCTATGCTTTTAAAAGAGAAATCAACTTGTTGCTGTTTTTCCTTTAGTGCAGGGATAAATTTTAATTCTTAGTGATAATTTAGCCTGAGAAAATGAAATCAAATGCAAAAAAAGCATCCAATGAGCAACAGCTTTATGATGCATGAGATATGATGAAGTAAATTCTCCGATATTTATCTTGATGACTTGTTTGTCAATGCTTTGGAATGTTAGAATAGATATGGACAGTGTCTGGTAACCATACTAAAGGTTTATCTTTGAGATTTAATGCGGTGGACTACATGGCTCACCATGAAGAGGCTGTGGTTTTCAAAATTGATCATGTTGATGGAGGCTTCCTTGAATTTATTTTGGCTATGAAAGGTTTTGGGAGTAGGTGGAGGAGTTGGAGTAGTGGTTGTTTGAGCTCAACAAAATTGTAAGTCCTCATTAAAGACAGGCCTAGGGATCAGTTCAAAGCATCTAAGGGGCTTATACTGGATGACCTGCTATTTACATTTCTTTTTACCTTAGTCAGCCATGTCTTGAGTAGAGTGGTAGCCGGGACTAGTGAGGTCAATTTTATTGAGGGCTTTGAGGTGGGTAGTGAGCTAACTCAGGTGCCCCACATCTAGCTTGCAGACGACCCTAGTTTGTCAATTTCATGGGATGAGATTACACTTGGGAACCTTGTAGGCTTGTACAGTTATCAAGCTGTTTGAGTTAATTTAAGGTGTTTGGGTAAATATGTACAAGAGTGTTTAATGGGTATTAATGTGAGGTGAGACAAGCACTTTCGAGTCTTTTGCCAGGAGTTCAGGTTGCACATTAGTGAGTGATTTGTGACTTTTAAGGGCCATTTTGTTTTCTCTTAGTTTCTTGGATCCGATAGTGGAGATAGTGAGGTTATGTCTGGATGGATGGAGGAAGGGTTGCCATTCTAGAGGCTTGCCTTGCTTCAGTCAGTCTTCAGTAGCATTCCCATTTGAGGGGTTTGGTTGTTTGAAGCAAATTTGGATTGCTTTCTGAGAAGAGATTCTAGGATTGTGGATCATGGTTTATTTCATAGTCCGTGGTAATTTATTTGTCATCCTTCTTTTCAGGAGTTTAAAGATGAGGATGAGTAATGGTTCTAAAATCAGATTTTGGGAATATCTTTGGTTAGCAGTGTTTTCCTCTCCATTCTTATTCCCTCATCTGTACTGGATGTCCACTATCATTTTATGGTGGTGTGTAGTCTTGGCAAGGACATGTGTGTGATATAAAAAAAGAAAAAAAAGAAAAAGAAGGATTTTGAAGTTAAGAGGGAACAGGATTTCCTGTGCTAGAGATGCAGTTGTATGGAATGTTCATGGTCTTGTTAGTTAGGATCCAAGGAGTTTTGGTTTGAGTATAGGTGTTTTGTTGTTCGCTCTTCTATTTCTTTAATGCCATTATGTTGTTTTGCTTCTACCTTGTTTCGGATGGCTTGTTTTCTGTAGGTTTGTGGGTACTTCTTTAGCTTTCTGTGGACTCGTGGTCCAGTTTGATTGTACTTGCTTTATGTTCATATAAATAAAACTAAAGATTGCCAGACTATTGAAATAAGTATAAAATACAAAGAAGGTTATCCTCTTTCATTTGGGAAATATTATATCGGATGCCTGCTTGATAATAATTATTGATCTTCTTTTGTTTCACATTTCTTTTCGGTTATCTATTTCATGGATTCTACTTTGATATGGGTTTGGATTGGATTGCAAGTCATTGTGCAAAATATGCTTTTGTATTTCTTCGAACTGGTATATTTGGAATACTTAGATTTCACATCTTAAGACGCTTAACTCATTTTTGTTCTTTTCCTTGGTGCCTAAAGGCTCAAATGTTCAAGGTCTACAAACAATGGCAACATTTGATCCAATCACAGACGAGTTTATAATCGACACACCAAATGATGGGGCCATCAAATGGTGGATTGGCAATGCTGCTGTCCATGGAAAGTTTGCCACTGTTTTTGCTAAGCTGATGTTGCCAACTCATGATAAAAGAGGAGTTTCTGATATGGGTGTCCATGCCTTCATTGTTCCGATAAGGGATATGAAGACCCATCAAACTCTTCCAGGAATTGAGATAAACGATTGTGGCCATAAGATTGGTCTGAATGGAGTGGACAATGGAGCATTAAGATTCCGCTCAGTGAGAATCCCTCGTGATAATCTCCTTAATCGGTTTGGAGATGTCTCTCGGGATGGTAAATACACAAGTAGCCTACCATCTATAAATAAAAGATTTGCTGCCACACTAGGAGAACTTGTAGGTGGGAGGGTTGGCCTTGCATATTCTTCAGGTAGTGTCCTGAAGATTGCTGGCGCCATTGCAATCCGATATTCTCTACTGCGTCAGCAGTTTGGTCCTCCGAAGCAACCTGAAGTCAGTATTCTTGATTACCAGTCCCAGCAGCACAAGTTAATGCCAATGCTGGCTTCAACTTATGCATTCCACTTTGCCACACTGCATTTGGTGGACAAATATTCAGAGATGAAGAAGACTCATGATGAACAATTGGTTGCAGATGTCCATTCTCTTTCAGCAGGGCTCAAGGCTTATGTGACGTCATACACGGCAAAGTCATTGAGTATCTGTAGGGAAGCTTGTGGAGGCCATGGGTATGCTGCTGTTAACCGCTTTGGCAGTTTGAGGAATGACCATGATATTTTTCAGACATTTGAAGGGGACAACACCGTGCTTCTGCAACAGGTTGCTCATACATCACATTCTAATCACACTAGCTTGAAGTTTTTACATCAGCTAATTGTTGCTCCAAGGCTTTAAAACTGTTATCTTTTTTCCTTTTTCTTTTTCTGCAAATTTTCATAGATGATATTATGCTCAAGTTTTCTGCTAAGTTATTTGTATGGAGAATTCTAGCTTTAGTAATGCCGCGTCCACCATTTGTACATGGAACTGCGTTTTGGGTATTGTCATTAGTGTTTGAATAGATTAAATAGATGTTATACTAAATTCATGAAATAATTCCTACTCTGAAAGTTTCACTGGTAACACAGGTAGCAGGTGATCTGTTGAAGCAATACCAGGAGAAGTTTCAAGGCGGGACACTCACTGTTACATGGAACTACCTTAGAGATTCCATGAACATATATCTATCGCAGCCAAATCCGGTGACTGCTCGATGGGAAAGTGAAGACCATTTGCGAGATCCTAAGTTTCAGTTGGATGCTTTCAGAGTGAGTTTGCTTCTATGATTGAAATCATCATTTTAGCATATAATCAAAATTCAAAACTGAAATTTTGATTGGCTTGGTTTTCTCCTTGCAGTACCGAACTTCTCGACTACTTCAAAGTGTTGCTATTAGACTTCGCAAGCACTCTAAAACTCTTGGAAGTTTTGGTGCTTGGAATAGATGCTTAAACCACCTTTTGACGCTTGCAGAGTCCCATATTGAATCTGTCATCCTTGCCAAGTTTATCGAAGCTGTGCAGAAGTACTTCATAGTTCCAATCTCTGCCTCATGTGTTACATCCTTTTTTTTACTGTGCTTTGTGGTTTTGAATTTCTAATTTGGGATGTTTTTCTTCCAGCTGTCCGGATGCAAGTTCTCGAGCTGCTCTGAAACTCGTCTGTGATCTCTATGCCTTGGATCGAATTTGGAAAGACATAGGAACCTATCGTAATGTTGATTATGTTGCACCAAACAAAGCTAAGGTATTCAATTCCTCGATAATCTAATTAACCACGAGTAAATAAATCGTTTCTTCTGATTCTGCATTTCTGCACTTTAACCCTGAAAAGAACTCACACATCATGCACCACTTCCAGAAAATTGCTTCTAGGGTCCATCTTGAATGTTATCAACTAATAGATTTGACTTTGATAATAAAGCTCAGTAGGTTTTGAAAAAGAGAATCTAAAACATAGATAGCATGCTTTTGAAATAATATATAATTCCTTTGTTTCTCTTTCTATTCAAATCGAGGTATATATGTTTCCGAGTTTTGACTAAATGCATTCTGTTTTATTCATATCAAGGTACATATGTTTCCATGTTTTCAACTAATGCATTTCTGTTTATGCAGGCAATCCACAAGCTCACTGCATACCTGAGTTTCCTAGTGAGAAATATAGCAGGGGAACTCGTAGATGCATTTGATATTCCGGATTATGTTACACGTGCCCCAATTGCAATGCAGTCTGATGCCTACTCTCAGTACACACAGTATGTGGGATTTTAATCCCTATAGGAAACAAAACACCAGGGAATATAGGTTTGAAATAATTGTTGGTGCCAAATTGGCAAAACATGGGAATGATAAGGGAGCACTCCTTTTTCTTACCATATAGTTTTTTCTTTTTTCAAACTATAAAAATTAATTGTTGATATTCAAAACTTGAGAGCTTATGGATCAAAGGTGATGGCAAGTTGGCAACTCATACGGTCTAGGAGATATCTCTGGGAAGGAATAGAATCTTTGTACTTTGCTTGTACTATCATGAACTTGCAATTCTAATACAAGAAGTAATTCTGTGTTTCATACAAATTCACATTTCTTTGCGTTTCAATATTGATATAAGATGATCAAGTTTCTGTAGAATGTGTTATGTGTCAATCCCTGTAGTTGTAATCAGACCAAGGCCAAGTTTCAACGTCCTAAAGGAGTGAAGGAAACACAGTATCATTTGAGACTAGACTGTATAGTAATAAAACCAATCACGAACAAAAAATCCATAACTTTGGATGGCAAACTCTTCCTTTCAGTCGAGTTCTAAATCATCCAACTAGCACTGCCCCAAAATATGCACTTTTCCTACTCGAGCTCTTTGGAACACTCCAACTTTACACACATTGATAATTACATGAACTTAGTGCCTAATAGGCCTGCCGTTTGAATATGCATTTCTTGCTGCTTCGCTTTTCTGTCTGATATCTTCATACATCTTCAATGATGCCTCAGAAAATTTGGTCAGTCTATCAAGAACCTTTGTCAAACTTGCATGTATGCAGCTCAGGTTCGAAGATGATTCTTCACAGTTCTCAGCATCTTTGTTCTCCTCCTCTTCTTTGTTCTCTGATTCTCCATTGTTTGCATCAGCTGCCCTCTGTTGTTTCTGTGCGATTGCTTGTTGTTCCATCAAATGACGCAGATCTGATAAGAAGGTTCTGATTGCATCAGTAAGTTCAGTAGATGGCAATCCTCTGATCCCAGCTGCCCAATCACGAAAGAGAACAAATATAGGTGGGGCCAGAACTCGACGAGGGGAGAATGGCCTTCTGCTTTTGGAACGCTCCTGAGGTTGCATAATGCAGTTTTGCAGCCAACCATTCAGAGCTTCTACATATGAAGTGAGGCTGTTGATCCAGTTTGCAAAGCTTAGGCCAAAGCATTCAATCTCCTCCAAAAGTTGAGCCATGATCTGCCTGCGGGTATCTCCTTGGGAAGTTACAGTTGAGCTCTTTGAATGATATGCCAGTGAGATGGTAATATATTGTGCATGATGGCATTCAAGCATGGCCTTCCACATCCTGGTCAATCTGCAAAGAAACACCATTCATATATGTAAGGCTACTCCTGCTTTATAAAAATTAAAATGAACTTCAAGAGTTGGATATAAATGGCATTGAGCGGCCATGAGGATTATCTTCAGTGTCCCACAAAGGGAAGACCATACTTACCCTTGATTAAGTTCTAAAAGTTGTGGAAGCAATTCATCATCCCGCATCTTCTCTATACGCTTTGATATCGAATTAACAGCGTGAAGTCCCACTCTTATTCGTGAATGTAGGTCCTTTACAGTTGACCTGGTTTTATCAATAACTTGACTACTACAGTCCTTTGCAAATTGATTCCTAAGTTGATCACACTTCAGATCATAGACCTTCCTGATACATTCACTTGCCTACACGAGGAGCCAAAAAGTAAGTGAGAGAATGATTAAGCAAAATTGCTATAAAACAAATAGCATTAATAACTTCAATCATTATCTCTTCTCCTGCACTTAAAAGTGAAAGAGAAACAGAATTCACAGAATTCCCCAGCAGTTCCCAGTCCATCCTTTGCCAAGTTGATGGTTTGATGACCATAAGGTCACAGATCAAACTTGGGAGCATTAAAAGCACATTAAAGAGTATCTAAAAGATGGCAATTTTGGTTTGTAGGAAGATGGACGGAAAAACATGCAAATCAATCACTAGAAGAGGACATATTGTTACTAGCTTCTTAGAATATTCATTACTGAAAGGATCAGCATCAACGCATGACAGAGGAAAAAGAACATATGTTTCTGAAGTTTTGTAAGACTTCTACTACCAATTATCCACATGGTTTTTTCATATAATGACTAAAAGTTAAAGCAATGGCCATTGGACTGAGCTCTTTAAGAAACTTCTACCAACTGATCTAATCCACACAGATACTCTCTCTCTCTCTCTCTCTCTCTCTCTCTCTCTCTCTCTCTCTCTAGCTCTCATCTATATTTTCTGCAAATATGTATATGCATGTATTTGGACATGCACGTGTGTGTTTATATCTATTTGCATACATGTGGAATTGAAGTTTCAAGCACAAGATACTATAGGCTACTCAAAACTAGTTCTGCAATATATATAAAGAGGGTTTGGAAGATTCCTCTTCATATATTGCCTTAACAATAATTCAAACTAGGATGATGTCGTCTCTCTCTCTCTCTCTCTCTCATGCATATTTTCCACAAGTATGTATATGCATGTTTTCCACATTGTGTGTGCTCAAATAGTCACATCTATTTGCATATATGTGGAATTGAAGTTTCAAGCACAAGACACTATGGGGTACTCAAAAACAAGTTCTGCAACATATGTAAAAAGGGTTTGGAAGATCCCTTTTCATATCTTACGCTAACAATGATTCAAACTAGGATGATATCATATATTCATAGTTATTTGCTGAATCATGATCCATTGTGGCATGAAAAGCAGCAAATCATATGGCAGCTCATTTAAAAGCATGCTATTTGCATATATGTGGAATTGAAGTTTCAAGCACAAGACACTATGGGGTACTCAAAAACAAGTTCTGCAACATATGTAAAAAGGGTTTGGAAGATCCCTTTTCATATCTTACGCTAACAATGATTCAAACTAGGATGATATCATATATTCATAGTTATTTGCTGAATCATGATCCATTGTGGCATGAAAAGCAGCAAATCATATGGCAGCTCATTTAAAAGCATGCAGCAATAGGTTATAGTAATCAAGAGGTTCAATAAGATTGTGGAGCCAGCTGATTCACTCAAAAAGAAGCTTCGGCAAAAGTACCTTCACTTCATCATATAGCTTTCTTTCCCATGCATACAGTCTGTCTAGAGTGGAGGAATGACTTCCTGCAATCATACAGAACTCTTCGATAAAATCGCTTCCACTGTCATCGCCATCATCTTTTGATGCTGTGGCAAGAGCATTCCTTGATGATGCTGATCTTGAAGATGTTGTTCGCTTCCAAGTAATAACTTTCGTTACATGATCAGGTTCTACAAAAACATTAAGATCTCAAATTATGTTAGGAAAAGATGGAGGAATTTCCAATCATTCTGTAAAATGCAGGTAGAATGAGGCTTTCATGTATTTGGCACAGCATGCTATACAAAAGAAACCAATATATGTAGCTAAAGTAAATCAAATTGCTCTACAATCTATTCCATAAACAAACTTGACAAAAAGAATGTTTGACTTATAAACAGATTTTTAGGATTCAACACACCCAAAAAGTGATGAATCAATGTAAAAGGCCTCACCTTTACTTAGTGGGTAAAGCATAAGGAAGTTCTTGCATTTGCTAAAGATGTAGATGCATATTCACCATAAAGTACTACTGCATTGGATATTAGCTAGTGACCAATTCATTGCTAAAAACATACCACTAGAAACAAGTGAAGCATTTCCATGGCAGCAAACAAGCTGGAATGTCCCAAAAAGCGCCAAAGCCGATGATCTACCTACAAAAGGGTTATGAAGCAAAACAGAATTTAGAAGTTGAGAAAACTAAAACTACCACGTAATAGCTCTGAAACAAATTCAGTAGTTTAAGTGGGATATGCAACAGTGCAACACTCTTACGAACATAAATAATTACCTTTTGCTTCCGAATAGCCAACCCTGATTTTATTCGACTCAAGCATCCTGGATACCTCTCTGCCAGATTCTGAAGCTCTAAAAAAGCGATTTTCAATATCCTTTATGCTGGAAAGAAAGTCTTTAGCTCTGTGGGTAATAAACTCTGAAGGGTCCTCTCTTTCAGCACACAAATCCTTCTCACCCATACTCTTCTCCCTCTTGGAAGCTTCATTGGCATTTCGTCGCCCCACCACCAACTGTCTCGCTTCACCATCACCTGTCTGCAGAGACCCATCACCTCCTCCTGAGTTTAGTGGATTGGCATTATGCTCTACACGACCATTTTGAGTCCCTGAATTACCAGAAACTTCAGAACTCCTTTGCTCCAACATCATAGTTCCTTCATGAAGTTCATTACTTCCATGTAACCCACCCTTTGCCCATCTTCCCCTTGTCTCCACCACACTAGGATTAGCTTCTTCACTCCTCATCTGTCTCCACCCTTTGATATCATCACAATTCACATCCACCCCACTATTTCCCACAAACCTAAAGCTCTCACTCTCTTCAGCATCAATAGGATCAAAGTAATCCCAAGAATCCGCCTCCAGCATAGGAGGCGGCGGCGGCGGCAGTGGAATGTCCTCATCCACATAACTAGCACTAGCCGGGTTAAACCTCACAGTCACAGCAGCACTACCTCCTGACCTCATGTAACTCAAAGTCGCCGCCCCAGGAGGCGAAATGGGCCTCTCATTGTGCATCGGCGAGCCCGAAATTTTCGGGGATGGGGACGGCGAAGGGTAGGAGGAGTGTGACGGCGTTTTGTCTGAGGTTGACAGAGACGACTCTATCACCACCTCAGCCTCGGCGTAACGCCGGAGAGCAATGCCAATGTTTCGAAGAGAGTTGATGTAAGAAACATGAGAAGCAGCTAAACCATACCTTGAGTCAATTGCTTGCTTGATGAACCTTTTGCGCTCTCTACAGAGGCACAAAGCTGCGTTCTTGTCGCTCTTAGAGTTTGTAATACCCATTTTTGGACTGAAATTTAGAAACCCAGTTCATGAAAATACGCTCATCTCATCTCCTTAGTAACCCAGAGAGCCCAAAATTTTCACTAAAAGCTGTTTTAAGAAGACCCAATTTGTAAGTCTCGAGAACACTGAAATCCCTGCTCAACTGGACCGAGAAAACGAATGAAAGGGTTTAAGAAGCAAAGAACAACCCTTTCTTTAAACCCTAAACCTTGCAGTACTAATCAGAGGAAAACAGAGACAGCCCCAAAATGGCACATGGGTTTCGCACGAAACGAAAAACCCACTTGGGGAAAAGCTGGGTTTCAAGGACCCAGATAGCGAAAATGCGAGAGAAATGGTGAAACTTTTTCTGGGTTCACAGTTTCACACTAGACAGAGCAAAACAGAGGAGGGAGGAGTAGTTGCTTTCTCACTTTGATGGAAGAAAGAGAGCATCAGAGCAAAGCGTGAAGAGGAGTGGTTGGAGAGTCATAAAAGAAAAGCCATTAACAGGAAAGGAAGAACTGAAGAAGGAAAGGTTGGAATTTGTAAGCAATGAATGAGCGTCTCAGATAGATGCCTTTTTCGGAGGCCGCTCTGATCTGATACAAAGATTTTGCAGAGGTGAGGCCATAACTGATATTGAAATGATGAATGTGGAAAAACAGAAGAGGAGAGTGAGTAAGCAAAAGAGCCTCGTAGAGTGTGTCTGATATTTTCCGAAACTAATATAATCAATAAAGCTCTGTGCTTAGTCTCTTTTTTCTTTTTGATAATTAAATTTGAGAGCTTCTATTTTTGTGAGTACGGAGGAGGAAGTTGAATATCTCCATCGCTGCATTAATCCAAGGAGAAACGGAAATGGTGCACTGCGTGGTTTAAAGCAGAGAGAGGGGCAGTGGAGGCAATTGGTGTGTCAGAAACTCAGAAAATACCAGTAGTGTTTTTTTGTTGGGAATGGCGAGAAGATGACAGAATTACCCTCATCTTTCACTAGAGACTGACGCTCTAACGGCTCCTTAATTTCCGGTTATTGGCAAATATTTCTGTCTCTCTGCACAGAAAAACGAGAAGAAAATAAGTGGACTTTCCTCTTATTGGGACTCCCACACTCTTTTTTTCTATTTTCTTTTTTATAACTAAATTGTCAAAATATACTTGGAAAATTACCTAGACTCAACTACTTTGTTCATCAAAATTGCATGCCTTTCCGAAAACATACCAAAATTGCTGGTTCTATCTTTTCTCGAAGCTTTCTTTCAATTTGTCGACATATTGTATGAAGCTCTAAAAGTTTAAATAATTAAAATATTATCAAATCATTTAATGAGCATTGTCAAATTTGGCGAATGTAGCAGTATTCTTAATCTTGATTTTCGAATGTTTTCTGACCTTCACAATAGAGGTAGATGTTCCGCGATTCAAGAGTAAGACATTACCGGGCTCGAGTTTGAGTTTAGGGTTAGCTTTTTTTATTCATATTTCATAATGAAGTAATGAACTTAAAGAGGGAATTGTGGGCACTTTTGGAATTTGCCAGGTGCGTTGAGTAAGCTCTGTAACCCCCAATCTGTAGTGGTCTAGTGGAGGTGGGACTGTGACAGTGGTGGCACTATTCCAACAGTACCAATTTTTGTTATGAAAACCCACAAACTGAATATTCTTTTCCCTTCTTTTTTTTTCCTGACTAAACCCTTGATTGAATCTTCCAGTATATACAAGTTTGATATAGTATTAGCGTTGTGCTGTATATATGGGATTCAATAAACTAATCAAAGGGGGTGACAATCTTTGATGGGTAAAGAATCTTTGGACAAAGGAATGCATGTTTGTTGAGGTGGAGAGATCTAGTAATCTATGTACTAATTTCTTTATTAACAGTGTCTTACTTAATTTCTTAAGATGATTATAAATCTATTGGTTCTTTAGCAAAAGAGTCAAAAAGAATAGCTGGATGCCTGTACTGGGTACTTTAGGAGCCTCAAAGCTGAGAAAATGGGGTGGCTAGCTTTTACCTATTTTTGGTTCAAACCCTCCATTAATTTTGGTATATGATAAAAGACAAAGGGCATGAAAATGTGGTTGCACTATTGCAGTGTTCATTTGTGATTGGATTATAGATTTGGGGAAGAACGAAATGCAGTGTTCTTACTTCTTTAGGCCTTGTTAGGTTGAAGTTTCCATTTGTATATATACATCTTATTCAGTTCATCATATTTATCTTCATGGACTTTTTGTTACTCTAATTCTTTGTTTTTTTTAGTATAAAGATAAAGGGAAAAGAAGCAAAGAGGTAGCAAGCATCATTGATGCGATTTACAGGTGCTTTGGGCAATCGACCTTTTGATTTTCCTTTTTCTGTCTCTGTACCTTTTCTTTTTGGTTTTGCTTAAATTTGTTGCCATGTTTTTCTTCTTCTTTCTTTGGAGATCTGTTGCCATGTCATAATCGATCGATCCAATTAGGCAACAATGGTTTTGTATGAATTTATTTTTCGGTTCTATGAATTTTCGAGCACCAAAATTATTCTTTTTCTTATTTGTTGTCAGATCTTTTTATAAATGATCTACATTATTATTATTATTATTATTATTATTATTATGAGAGCTTTTGTTCCTCATTAATATTGGCCAAAGATTTCGACATTTTTCTACCACATGCATTTACCGATAGATAGCATCTGGATTAATTCTTTTATTTACTACCTCATAGTGAAAACAACCAAGTTATGTGCAATACATCGCAAAAATCTAATAGACTTGTTTTTATATTAGTGATGTCGTCTACAATGTAATCTATAAACTTCAGTGGAAATATTGTACCTTTCTACCTCCTTACAACGTAACATAACCTCGTTGACTACATGCATGTAGTTAGTTCCCTCTTTTGTTCATGTGTTTTAATCTTCTTTCACTTCTACAAAAAGAACCAGAAAAAGTTATGAAGCAGATCGAAAAAGGGCATCCCTAATGCAATGTACACTATCTTGATCAATGTATTGAATCGATCGCTGTTTCTATTAGAACTCATAGAAGCTGTGTCTTTGAGGCATGCAGTCATCAAATTCGAGTCTTGGAGCAGCACACGAATAACCCTTTCTGAATCTGTTGTTTTTGTTTATAAGTACGTTCACTTCCACTGAAAACACAGCACAAACAGGTCTGTGATCGGAGAATCTCGATTCGCCACGAATATACGACAACTGCTCGAAACCTTCACCGTGCCATAGTATCCTATCACACCTGTAAACTTTTCTCGTTAATCACATTCTTATGATCAAAATTCAATCTAATTACACTAGGTTTTTTGTTTTGTTTTGAATATATACCATGCAGGGGTTCGTCGTTTCTTCTTGGACTTCGCAGTTTCTCCTGCGTAAGAGTCTGAATTATGGGAGTACTTGTAAGTAGGGGCAAAGTAGATTTGTCCCTCTTTGAAGCCATTAAATACTCTCCCAGCTTCTCTCTCCATATTCAACTGTATTCATCAATCAAAAAACAACATCTGTAAGTGAATCATATCTAACAATTAATACTACAATTAATGGTTTTGTTTTGGCCTTTGTTTTGAAACTTATTGTATACCACATATTGTACATATACAGTATCATATTTTAATGGACTCTTATGGTCTACAATATTGTTGATTATTAAATATTAACGTTATAACTCATCTAGAATAGTGCATTGGAAATTTGGAACCAACCTGATCTTTCTCTAGAAGTGCATCCCAATCATTGTCCTCCAACAAAACCCTAGTTTCTTCATAGCTCAAAGCCACCCGATAATTCAAATCTCCGAGCCAAATTACCCGACTGCAACAGTTACGTTAATCAGAAGAACACATTTGATTCATTACTAACAAACTGAACCATGAAAGTGAATAAAAAAATTAGGGAAAAAATAACCCAAAAAACTATAGACGGGTAAAACTTACTCATGGTGAATTATTCTTTCACAAGGATGACGATTTGGATTCTTGCAAATCTTAGGGAATTGTGTGCCCTTAAGGATCTCCACCACATCTGCATTCCTCTTCAGCTCATCGCCTTCCTTCTCCCCGGAAGCCAAATGACTGCACACGAAACAAAAGCTTGTTTGGTGCAATGTCATGCTTATTGATATGCATCCCTGCAAAAAAGTCATGCAATGGCTTAAACATTAAGTGGATACCTTATCCAAATCTTCTTTATACATACCATATTTACCGATTAAATTGTAGACTAGATATTTCTAATAAATATTAGACCGCTTACCCACCTACCTTAAAAGATACGAGTATACAAATAATTTAAACAGGTCCATTTGAACAGGCTCATGATAAAACGTATAGGACTCACAAAAAGGCCAAGGTTTTAGGACACAGAAAAAGACAAGGGTTTTACTAACCTTGTTTCCAAGGCAACCCATTATTCCTCTTCCTACAGTAGAGACCCTAAGATGGCCAACGTGTTTTACCAACTCTTTTCGAACCCAAACCGATACGAAAATCCCTACCATCTTCTTGCTTGTTATAAGGGAGTAATTCATCTCGCTTGAGGAAGGCAGCGATTGAATCCCTGCAGTTGCGAGAAATTCGTCTACCCTACTGTCACAAGAGCCATATGACGAGTCTAATTTACCGATTGGATCACTGAGCTTTCTGTGCCGCCGCCTTTCGCGAGATGGAAATTCCAATGGGCAGTTGCAAGACTTGAGAATTCTACTGTCTGCCTTAAAGCTTTTGCTTATAACTTTGAGAGAAGGCTTCTGGAAGAAGTTGAGACTGCCTGGGGACTTAGACTCCTTGTTATGTGAGGCCTTATTGGAACCATGCCCTGAAGAATCTGATGAACAACAGTACGTATTGGTGTAAGCATTCTGGGGTTTATTAAGTGCTTGGCTTATAAGGGTTAGCCATTTTGCAGCTGGTTCGTTGTCCTCGATCACTAAAACATTTCCAGCACTTAAAGGTACGATTTCCTGAAACCTAATGAAGAAAAATTCAGTGTTCATGAATATTCAAAATATCACAACCAAAATCAATTGACAACACGTGTACTAAATAATGCAATAAACTAAAGCATATGAAAAGTTAATTGTGACCTATGAACTAACAATCGTACCCCAACACATAGATGTCTGAAGAGCCCTCAACCTGCAAGAAATCCTCTAGGTTGAGGCCATTGTTGGGGGACTTTCCTCCCACATTCCATGTGGCCACGAATATCCTGCACCCAAATTACGCTCAATTATTGTTCAATTTAATAAAAGCGATTTTGAACTATATACGTAACCTTTCTCTTATACAAGAATTCTTACCTGAATTCTTTAGTCCCAGATGTGGGCAACATAGAGTGTTGTTCAAAGTTTGATAAATTTAGGCCTTCAATCCCCGGACTCGTTTGTCTTTCTGCGAGTAGAGAAGAAAATGACACCATTTTCTTAACTCTTTTTTCCAAATCTCAAAGTCTATTTAAACTCAATGCTTCTCTAGTCAACCAAGGCCTAACTCCCCAGGGTCAAATCAAGCAAGAAATTTTCAAGTTTCCGTTTTATGTCTATCCCTTAAGTACAAATATATTGACCATAATCAGAACACATCATTGGTATTAGGTAAGCTACCAAAATTATTCAAGAAGGATAAAGGAAATTCCCTCCATTAATGGTAAGTGGCCTGTCTCCATCATTCATATTCAATCCAAAATAACTTACCCATAAATTTTTATAAGTACATAAAACCAATTTCCATAACATGGTATGTTTCTGAAATCTCTGTATTAATAAATTATTATTGCACCTAATTAATTTAATTAGCAGCATACCTGAAAAACTCTTTCTCATCAATGGGGCTGCCTCCATAAAAGCTTTTTTCCTTTGTGCAATCTTTTGCTCCATATCTATGAAGAAGAAAAAAAATCAAATTATTTAAAGAGGGAGAGACAGAGACAGAGACAGAGAGGGAGAGAGACATACCAAGATCGCCATCACCATCTGATTCTGAGCTTTCACGCCCAGTTCGCTTTGAACCAAAAAGCCTAGGAATAATAGACTTCACCCCCAAAAAATATATAACAAAAAAAAATTAAATCACAAAAAGAAATACAACAGAAAAACCAAAAATGAACATAATTAATCGTACCTTCTTTTTCTTTTCGTTCTTGACAGAGCTATCAGGGGTGATAGCTGTAGCGGTGGCGATGGAGGTGGCGGTGGCGGTGATGACGGTATCGGCGGCTTTGGTCATTTCGAAGTTGGCATCTCCACCAGGGGAAGACATTCATTCATTGATATAGTCTTTGATAATAATTAGGTCGCACACACTTTCAGCGAGCGTATTTTCTGTTATTAATTATCTTATCTCTGAAAATGGCTGAATTTTTTTTTTCTGGGTTTGGCCTGTTGGGGAATGCAATGATTCGTAATCTTCTGTTTTGGGTTTTGCTGATCTTGTTTGATGTGATCAATGATCTTCTCTTTCTTTTTCTTTTTCTGTGTTTTCTGTTTGGAAAGGATGAGATTTTGGCGCCAAGGCTTTCGGAGAACTTAATTAGGACGGTAAAGAGGACAAACCGTTAGGATCACATGCAGTTCACAATCCGAATCCAAAACCCAACGTACTGTGTTGTCGTTGACTGTTGTCATTTTTATTTTTTTATTTTTTAGTTTATCGGAGGGATCCAACTCTTGATCTAACCCTAAAGGTTAGCTTGACGAGGTTAACTTGGACGTCAACTCGTCATTTCATTTGTTCTGGGTCTAATTTTATTTTTCATTTGTCCACGTTACAATAAGAAAAATAAATAATTAAGAGGGTATTATTATTAGGATCGAAAAGGCAAAGCATAACGCATACTAAAAATAACGCATACTAAAATGTGTCATATACCCGATGAGTATGGAAGTGAAGTAGTGAATGAGTGGTTAAAAGTAGTAGTTTTGTTGCTGATTTTATTTTATTTTATTTTTTTATTAATTGTTAATTGCATTTAACATTTTTGTCCTTGATGAATGATGACTGATTGGTTAGTAATGGTATTTTAATCTTTAAAGGTTATTCAGGTCAAAACAGTTCATTATGATTGACAAAATTGACAAAACTTCTTCTCTTAATAAAATATAGATGTAGATATTGCGATCTTTAAAATAAAAAAGTAGATATTCAAAGTTCTCCAAGTTTGAAAACATTCAAATACTCCTCTAAGTTTTTCAAATTCTAAATTTCAAGAATAAATGAATTACCCCGTTTACACAGATTCATTAGGTGTTGGTGGCTTGACAACTGACTCTGTTATAAATTGAGTTCAATTTTATTTCGTGCGAGTTTGGAGTCGTATTATCAGATCGTATCAGAATTGACAGCCGTAGTTGGGTCGGCTAACTTGGCTTTTATAAAAGTTGAAATCCGGCCAAAAATTTAAACTAAAGTTCGGATTGATGAATGATCGAGCTAAGGAATTTGGATGCGACGGTTCCTTAATTACTTAATTAGGAAGTGATAACAGTGCTGTTACACGACAATGCCGCGCATAATCTTTTGGCAAAGCCTTGCCTATATTAGCCATAAACATAAAATTAAACTTCAAATTTTCCGATCCATATAAAGCAAACATATTAAGATTACATCTCCAGAAGAGAAGTACTCCCTATTTTGATATATCTCCAATATTTCTAATTAGCATCAACAGAAAATTATTAGGGTACGTAATATATATTAAGATCAGAAACTTGAAGAATATTCTAATGCTTGGAGCAATCAGCTAGCTTAAAGGACACAGTTCTTTCCTCAAGGTCATAACCTACCTGGAAGTTCATTTGAGCCAAGTTTCCGAAGATCGCCACGTCATCAGACGGAATCATCGTAAAACAAACCATATCATCCTCCACTCTAGCAAACGTGTTCAAAGCCTGCAACTTCACATCAGCACCGCTAAAATGCGCCGTGATAACGGGAACATCAATGTCATGATCACTTTTGCTTCTGAAACAAAGACTCAGAACCCCCCTGGGATCGCTGACACGCTCTGCGTTAATCGCCACTTCCAGAGCCGAGACGACGTCGTCGTGGAACCCAGGTGGTAGCAAGGTCAATGTAGTCCCTGAGTCGATGATAATGTTACCTTCACTGGCAGCAATAGCCTTGGTGGATTGGCTGGTTTTGTAGGACAGTCTCTTTTCTCCAACGCTAATTCCCTCAAGTGTAAGGTAATAGTGTTAGCAGTAGCACTCCTTCTTAGCTAAGCTTTTTAGTTAGTTATCTGTTGGTACCACGTGTAGGCTTCTCATTGATGCATTGGTGCTGATTGACAGCTCATTCCAGCTGTCATAGTCTCTCTAATATCGTATATATAGTTGTACTGATCTCTCTGTAATCAGTTGGTTAGCCTATTGCTTAATCTAGAAGTTTCATTTTCTCTCTGCATCTCTTAGCTTTCTCTGTACGCTAACATGGTATCAAGAGCCAGTGCGGACCTTGGATCTGTGGCTTCGGGCTCGTTCGTCGTCTTCCTTCTCTCTGCTGCGACTTAGCTAAGTGTCTCTTCGTGTTTCTCCTTTGTTTTGGATCTGGTTGTGCTCTGTTTTTTGGGTGTTGTGGTGGTATTTGTGGTGGTTTGTGGTTCTTCGTCTGCCATTGTTATGGTTCTTGTGGTTGTTGTTGTCTAATTCACTGGTTCTTGTTCAGTGGTTGAGAAATTTGGTTCGTTGTGCTTGAATTTTGCGTTGGATTGGTTCGATTTGGTTCGTCCCTAAAACCCTAGGTTCTTTCACAATTATTCCTTGTGGTTCAATATTGTTTGTTCAGCATGTCTATCACTCAGACTACTGTTTTCCTTCCTAATATTCTTCTTGATGAGACCAATTATCCAAGCTGGTTCTTTCGTCTTGAGTCATTTCTCAAAGGTCAAAAGCTTTATGGTTTTGTGGATGGCTCTGTGCCTTGTCCGGAAAAGTTTGTTCTTGCCTCTGATGGGACTTGTGTTCCTAATCCTAAGTATGAGGCCTGGTGTACTCAGGATCAGAGTATTATAAACATGATCGGTCAGACTTTAAGCACTAATGCCACATCTTGTGCTGTTGGTAGCAAGACTACATTTGAACTCTGGCGCAACCTACGCAATAAGTATGCATCATCTAGTAGGCAAAACATTCTGCAACTTAAGATTAATCTACAGAGTCTAAGGAAGGGAGATGATTCTATTGAAACTTATTTTGATAAAGTCAAGTTTGCCAGGGATGCACTAGAAACTGTGGGAGTCTTTCTGGATAATGAAGATGTGATTGTCACTGTTCTTCGTGGACTTCCCTCAGAATATAATGCTATCAAGGGTGTAATTCGTGCTCAAGCAGTGACCTCTTCCATTAGTGATCTCAAGTCCCTTCTCAAGGCTACTGAGATTGATCTTGAGGCTGATTCCCAGTCCTCTGCTACCTTACCTCTAACTGCCATGGTGGCTCAAACTACTCAGCTCATTCACACTGCATCACCTCAGTCTGGTTCTTCCAATGTTTCTAGCTCTACCACTCCAGGACATTCAACCATTCAGTCTCAGCCTACTACTTTTGTTACTCCTCATTATCTTCCAATCCCAGCCATTTCTTATGGTTTTGGGCCTTATACTGGTTTTGATGGTTCTACTCCCATGGCTGGTTTCTATGCTGGACACAGGTCTCAGAATTTCAATAATTCACTTGGTTCCAGGAACAACTCTTTTCCCATAAATGGTAATAACACCAATGGTGGCTTTGGTAGTGGTTCACAGAGATTTGGTGGACATATTGGTGGTGGTGGTACTCTCACCTGTCAATTGTGTGGCCGAGTTGGTCATGGAGCTAAGACTTGCCGGTCTTTGTCCAATTTTCAGAAGGGTTCTACATCTAACTCTGTTGAATGTCAATATTGTGGTCGCCCATATCATACTGCTGATTGCTGTTTTGAGCTCATTGGCTTCCCTGGTCAGCAACATCAAAACAATGGACAAGGAAATGGTGGTTTTCAGGCCAACTCATTTGGTATGACTGCAATTTCCACTCCTCGGTTTCTCTGGTCTGCAAATTCTGGTGCCACTATTCATATGAATACAATTCCACACTCTACTTCTCCAAGTCAGTCTTTTGCCTCAACTCAATCCATGCCTGCTCCCTCTGGTAATGTTGCTACTTCAGCTTCAGACATGAATATTACACCTGGATCTCTCACTGTTAGTTTGCCTCATGTTGTCCCTAGTTCTCTTCCTGATGCATCAACTCCTATTTCTGTTTGTCCTAATGAGGAAGTATCCATAGTGATTAGCAAAGATAATATTCATAGGCATCAGTTTTCAGCATCGAACATGTTACAAGCTGTAGATAATTTGACAGCTAAGGTTCACAATATACATGGGATGCTTACCAGAGGTGAAGAGGGTATTTCCAAGAAGAAATGGTTTCTGTCCATTGTTCATCTTTTCAGTCATCCTAGTGATGGCAATCCGAATGATTCTGAACCTCTGTGTTCCAAAGCTACTCTCATTGTTCCTGCTTGGAAATCTGCAATGCCATATGAATATAATGTTCTTATCCAGCAGACAAATTGGGCATCGGTTATTCCCTTACCTCTAGATAAAAGTCTAGTTTTTAGATTGTTGCTGATGGACTAGATTGTTGCTGATGGACTATTCAACTACTTCATTGTGTTGCCCAACTTTCATCTTCTTGCAGCTGTTCTCCTCAACATTCATGTCTGTTGCAGCAGCTTAATGCTTAGACCTAAGCATCAAGCTGAGGGAGGCTGTTAGCAGTAGCACTCCTTCTTAGCTAAGCTTTTTAGTTAGTTATCTGTTGGTACCACGTGTAGGCTTCTCATTGATGCATTGGTGCTGATTGACAGCTCATTCCAGCTGTCATAGTCTCTCTAATATCGTATATATAGTTGTACTGATCTCTCTGTAATCAGTTGGTTAGCCTATTGCTTAATCTAGAAGTTTCATTTTCTCTCTGCATCTCTTAGCTTTCTCTGTACGCTAACAAATAGAAGGTGTCAGGTTGTTTGGAAACTAGAGGAGTTGAGACAGCACCGTTGCCGGAGACTATGCCAGCAGTGCCAAAACTTATCTTGCTTGCAACGGAGGATTTAGCTGACGTGGGAACCAAGCAATAGGAAAATTTCCCTCCGTTCAGTTGAGAAATGAAAGAAAGAGGGCCACCGCCGAGACCAATCAAACCGGAGCCAGACTCATCGAAGGTGCCGCCATTTTCGTGTCCACAACCGAAAATGATTTTCGGAAGGGGAACTGGGCGACTGGAAGCGGAGGCAATGGTGAAGGTTTCCAGAGCTAGACTCCCACGTGTGAATGAACGGTCTCCATATCGATAGCTATACACACACGTGTCACCACGGTCTGCACCTACAAACCAAGTAAGAAATTAGGAATGTTAAACCCAATCTAATGATTTGACAAAAACAAGTAAAATTAGAAACTCATTCTTAACGTTATCGGCACTCTCAAAAAGTCATTATACAATTCTATACAAACCCTAAAGAAAATAAAATTATCTTTTAAATGCACATTGTTAGAATTTTATAATGTATATAGGATTCCCAATAAGAAAATATAAAAATCATATGATTAAATAAACTAGAAAAAACTCTGGTTTCGCCTAGCTTGCCTGAAGTTAAATTTAATTAGGGGGATATATCAATGTGTTGTAAAATACATACCACAAGAGGCTTCTTCAAGATTAGAGCACGAATTTGACTGACAGGGGATGGTTCGATATGTGGAGGAGAGCTTAGGATCGAAGAGAGGCGGATTTTGGTTGAAGCATTGCTTGCATGGCTTGCATTGGGTCCAGATAAGATCACTGCCCGTGTCAGCTATTCCGAGAACCTCCACGGGAGGGGTTCCGATAGAGATATTCATCAAGTATTCTCCACCACTTGGGACTATTTCAGATTGGATTGTATTCGGGCTCGGCTTGCTGAAGCGATTGGCACGTGCTATGGAGCGACGGAAGGCGTTGTGCAAGCGGTCGAAATGGGTGGTGGATGAGTCGTACCAGGGGGAGAGCGGCGAATCGCGCTGTATAAGATCGGCAGTGAAACCTCCATGGCTAGCTTCTGCCAGAAAACGAGAGAAGAACGAACCATGCAAGAGTAGCTGCTAATGCCATTGTTTAAAGATAATATAATGCACAAGAATGAGCTAGGGCTGAAATGTGGAATGATGATGGTTAAAGAAAGCTAAAGTAGGGCATGGAATTTATAGTGATGAAGTAAAATCACATAATAATGATTGGAAGATCAATGGACAACGGGTTAAGAATTGTGAAAGACTAAAGGTCATCAACTGGTTCAGTGTAATATTATTACATCTGAAAATGCCATATTCAATGTGGCTTTTTGAAACCGTTCTTTTTTCATGATGAATTGATGATGATTGATTCTCAAAGACCATGAACATGATACAAATTAATTCTCCACAATATTGTGATAATAGAATCAGCTAATGACGATAAGGAGAAGAATTCCGTTACCATGTTATAAATTAAGTAACGAAGGCCTCTGATCGATCATCAGCTCATGACCTAATGACTAGAAGTTCTTATCGTGACTTTTCATATTTAAGACAAATGGATTTAGAGCATATAAGGTTGACCTGACATTCAGAGAATTGCAACCAAATTGCAAAATGTGAAATTAACTCATTTATGTTCATACTTTACATGCTACGTGTGGATTGTTAAATGACTTAAATCACTACTAGCAAAACGGGCAATCCACACTGATTTTAATCGCACTGATTTTCAATTATAGACGGATATATGTGTGAATTCTCAATTTACACACATATATGTGTGTAATAATCTTGAGTGGGGCCATATTAAAAATTGTCTTAATAATAACTACAGAAGTCTGTGTGACTTAGCACTAAACACAGATTTATGTGTGCATAAGACATTAACTTATTATAATATGTTATTAAATGATTTGTAGTCCCACCAACTTTCATGACAATTACTATTTCACAATGTTATATGTTTGTAATGCATTATATACACATATCTATGTGAACTGTTGCTACATACATCTGTGGTTGAAATAAAATACATACAGTAATCTGTGTGAGAGTTTGAATGAAAATTAATCACCATTACCGAGATTGACTTTCTTTTTAGTTCACACGGATATCCGTATGTATTGTGTCTATATTACACACAGATACCAGTATTTCAGAAATAATTAAACATAAATTTTTGTGTATATTTTATTATTGTACGTGTTTTTCAAGTTGGTCTTGTCTTGTATCGCCTACTTTCTTTTCACTTTCACATAGATATCAGTGTCATACAGACATCTATATTAATTAGATACAAGTTTATTTTAAAATTGTGTATATTTATGAGCTAAAAGATATATAGAGACACGGTTTGCTGTGACTATAATTATTTCAAACAGATATTCGTATGAATTGAGATAAATAGACAGAGATATCTGTGTGACTTGTCTAAAGTTAATCCATACGGATATCAGTGGTTATACTTGAAACTAGGTAACAACACCAAAGGCGGGCCAACAAATTTATTCCCGCTCAATATTTCGGTACTCACACAGATATCTGTATATGCATCCTTTTGAAAAATAACAAACCACATGATTCTTCTTGCTCTTCCCAATATAAGCCAACTTAACCGCACCCACACTAACCCTAGTACATTTTCTCTCTCTCTCTCTCTCTCTCTCTCTCTCTCTCTCTCTCTCTCTCTCTCTCTCTCTCTCTCTCTCTCTCTCTCTCTCTCTCACCTCGGGCCCGCAATCGTTCAAGAGAGAGAGAATCGTTGAGATTTCTTATTAGAACGATCGATCGGAGGTAAGGTTCTTTCTTCTAGGCTTCAATCTAAGCTTTTATCTTGTTTTGGGTGAAGATCTAGTAATATGCAGCCATTATCTTGCAGTTTAGCCAAAACTACTTGACGAGGTCGTGGGTTAGCATCGGCGAGAGGAGAACCAATGTGTTATCTCTAGGTAAGGGTATAATCCGTAGGCTTGAATTTCTGGTTTTGGTGATGGAATAATGGATTGCATGTTAATTATGTGTTGAAGCAGTGGGTTTGCCGAGAAGAGCTGAGGTTGTGGTCGAGTGGATCTAGTCGAGATCAAAGGGTGCGGTTTGTGGGCTTGAGAACTTACCTTCAAATGTAATCTAATTATTTTGTGGAACAATATTGGAATGGCAAACACCATATTTGTAAGGTTGAATCCTTACAATTGTATAAAGTTGGTTTATTAAGATAAATAAGGCTACATGTAAGTTTGATGTTGTGAATTTAGATATATGCTTTTGTGTAAATTTGCAGGGTTTGTTAGTTTACTATGCAGAAAAAAAAAATTAATTGTATAGGCAAAATAAATTTGCAGGTATTTGTTAATTTATTATGCAGTTTTTTTTTTAATAAAAAAAGCTTGTATACACTGAAAACAATCAGTGTGCTCTACTCATAAAAAAAAATCAGTGTGTTCTAGTAAAAATGAGACAATCCGTTTGTATTGTTTTGGCAACTCACACAGATCCTAATTACTTTGATTCACACAGATATATCAATCATGCAATTGGAAACGCAATGGGGCCCATCAAATCAATTTACACAGACTTCAAAAACTGTGTGTGTTGAGCATCAGAGCCCCTTCCGAAGCACACAAAAAAGCAATCCGTGCTTGCACTGTGGCCGATGCCTTTTCCATACTCATATCCGTGTGAATAAGACTTATTACACACTGATTAATGTCAGTGTGAAATAGTTGTTTTTCTAGTAGTGAATCCGAGTGGAACAAATTCCTCATGTTAAAAAAAAAATGTTTGAAGATCATCCTATAGGTTTTGTAATATAATGTTTCAGTATCAATGTCACCTACTGTTACAAAATATTCAACTTTCTCACAACAATTAATTAAGTTTTTGACATTTAAGATAACTATCTTTCATAATCATATGATGTTAGAAAAACTAGCTAGTTTTTGACATTTAGAATAACTGTCTTTCATGTGATGTCTTTTATTTCCTTCTGTCCGAGTTTTCATCCATGTAGATATTGGACTTTCTATTAGGGGGACATGACATGAGTTTTGGATAACGATATTATAGTTGAATTAGAGCTAAAACGGGATATGCACATAAGGATATCTCCAACAATTCTTGTCAAAACTCATACCCAAACTCGAATTCATTGGGTCTCAAACTCATTACTATTCATTTGTGTTTTTTATCTCCAACAAAAGTGAGCCAAAGCTCATGTCTATTTTATATTTTAATCATTCTATATAATTATTTAACAACAAAAACTGTTATGGCCCGCGTAGGCTCCACCGAATAATAATGAGTTTTCTCTTAATTTTTCCTCTCATTTTGGGTCAACTTGCTAGTAGAAACTCATTTTGGGTTTTGGGTTGTGCTTGTTGGAGATGAAGTTTTTTATTGTTGGAGATGAAGTTTTTTACTTTTGGGTTTGGGTATGAGTTTTGACTAGACTTGTTGGAAATGACTAAAATCAAGCAAACAATATATATTATATATTTGATATGGGTTGCTCCAACATCTCAGCAAGTAAAGACATTAGCTTATTCAATTCAAGACATGAGATTAAACTGCAGGAATTGACTCGACTGATGTGGGATTTCAGAGCAGAAAAACTTCAAGGAAATAAATCTTCGTTGAGCTGAACAGGCTTTACCCTTAACACCCTCAAATTTAAGACGGATGAAACAACTTCAGCGTGAGTTTGCTCACGAATAAAAGAGGAGAGTAGCATGCAATATGAACATATTCAAATGGCATCTGATTTTGGTTGAATGCCTAAACATATGTATACGGGGATGAGAGAACATTTTTACTATTCAAATAGTCTAATTAAATAGACAATAATATGCTTTAAACCTATATTCATATAATTTGGTGAATTGTGTCAGATTGAGAAATTTTTTCATATTATAACACATGATTTCGTTGAATTTTTATATCTCTGAAATTTTCAAGACCAATTTGCTCAGGTTTCCAAAATTATTTTAGAGTCTCAATGAAATTAAATGCGAGACCTTAGAGGGCCGAAAATGTTTCTTTATTTCCTCAAAACCTGTGCAAATTCATTGGAAATCTTGCTCAACATAAACAATTTCTAACTTATAAGGTAAACGCCCGATGTATGATGTAACCTTTTTGTTTCTACAAAATCTTCCACAGCAAGGGCAGTGTTACATTACAAAAACTCGGTGTCTACCATTTAATTAGTGCCTGTAGACATCAACTTAAAACCTGTGCGTGAAAGAGCTGTATTTAACTTTAAATGTTTGCATGGAACTCACTGCATATGGGGTTGAATTGTTTCATAAGCTCTAGAAAAGCTCTAACAAGTTAAATCCCTGCAAAAACAAGCATATGTGAGGCAAATAACGGTATATATTAAAGAAAAAAAGGTACTCTTGAACAGAATCATATGTATCGGCTCAATGGATATCTGGGTGGATAAATACAGCACAGAATTCTTATGAACATTGAACTACACAACAAATTCATGCCAAAGTGATGGTTGAAATCCAATGTTAAACACAGGCACACAGATATCCAGTAAAGGACATAAATGCAACTAAAAATTACTAAGCAGTTAATTTTGGTATCATCCAGTCTTTCAACAAGAATGTTAAGAGCAGATGTTCTGTCAAGGAGCTTACCTGTTTTCATATAGCTCAATACAACTTTTTATCCAACTTTTGCCTGTAAAGAGCTAAATTCTGCATGCAAAAAGTGTAGCAAGCAGCTTATAAATATTTTGCAAGAAAACAAAGATGAGTAGAAAAAGAGAAAAATTGGATTAATAGAATTAAGTAACACAAAATATAGAGTAGCATACAGCACAGAGATAGCAAAAATTATGTCACACTTTCACCATGTAGGTGGACTCATAGCGGACCTGTTTTCGACCCTAAAACTACCTGAGTCAGAGGGCTTAAACAACCAAAAATACAACAGAGAATCAGAGACTGATTATACACCTATGCATCCTCAAGCTAATGTCAACCAGCCTTGGCATGACCAGCATTGAACATTTAACAGGTAAATTAGTGCACTTGCACATTTCTCAATCCCATATAGGTACAAATGTGCCAAGCCACTTTATAATGCTGTTGATTACATATCTGAGCCAAGCCCGAGTCGTATGGAGCTCAGCTCCACCAGGCTTACGAGCTTGCTTGACAATTGACACTATTATTTGCGGCTAGATGTGGAAGGGGTAGTAGATAGAGAATAGCACTAAAGAATTCTGAACTTTCCATGTTGGACTACCAAGCCATTGTAAGTACCACTATTGCCACACTAAGGAAAACACCTACTCCCTAGAATAGGTGCCTTCCACGAGCATCGACTTCTTTCATTCCATTAACAAAGTTTAGAAATTAAATATCAAAACCCCCAAAAACCTGATAATGCAAATGAATTGAAGCCAATCTGATATTACTGAAGTGAAATTCATGCCAATTGAATGATGTTACAAAGTAAGGGTAGAAACAATTAACTGAAAGTTTGAGAAGTTTAACAACTTAGAAGAAGCAGAGTCAATACCTTAGTATAAGCATAAACACCAGCTTCAGAAGGTCCAACTGGACTTCCTCTCCTCACAAATTTCCCATCCTTATAGATATAGAGCAGTGGTACCCCAGTTGATAACTCTAAGCTAATAACCTGTTTCCCATGAAGTACTATGAGTTATATCTGAATAAAATAAAGTACTACCAGGTGATGAGAAGTTTTGATGATATAGGATGTTACCTCTTGAGAAGTTAATCTCTCAAGATACATGATTATAGACCTTAATGAATTCCCGTGGGCAGCAACCATCACATGCTTTCCAGATTGAAGTTGTGGTTCAATCTGCAATGTAATTTCTTCTCATTAGGTGCTTACACAGTAACACATCACAGGCACTCAGCTCTTCATAGGCCTTGTATGTGAATATCAGATATTAGAATAAGATGGTTTACTTACATGTTCTTTAAAATAAGCTACAGCTCTTTGGGAACACATTTCCAAGCTCTCACCATTGGGGGGAGGACTATCGTAACTCCTACGCCACTCATGCACTTGCTCCTTTCCATATTTTTCAGCTGTCTCTAGCTTATTAAGACCCTGTAATTCACCATACCTGTAGAAGACAACAGCTAGTAATGCTTACTTAGATTTGTTCTATTAAGATGATGTACAAGATTAAGATGATGTACAAGGGAAAAAAAAATCACATTCTTTCATTCAATTGCCAAGCAGTTATAACTGGAATTGATTGCTTCTCAGTGTCTCCACTGTAAATTTGACTCCATGTTTTTGCCTGTCTATTCTCGTCATGCATAATGATTGGAACCTGAAATCATACATTGGGATGATATATATAACTTCCATTCATTGTACATCAAAAATTTCAGTGACAGCTTATATCTATTTTATAAGAAATAAGCGATCTCACTCATCAAACATAGCAAGACCTCTGTTAGAATAGCTAGATATTAAATGGTTTAGCTCAAAATCAGCTGATTTAACTTCTTTCCTTTTAGTCTTTTGTGCATCACTGTTTAACATTATTGGATAGGAGTTTAAATCAAAGTCACATAAGACCAACCTGTTTGACCCGAAGTGCACAACAGAAGTGATTCAAAACTTTTGAGCTGCCACTATGGTTTAAGTGTCTAAAATATATGTTTTCTAGTTAAAATTAAGGTGGACAAACTGTAAAGAGTACAGATCAACATGCTTATTGACCAGTCGCCATTGCTCATGATGTCAATAGAGTGCTTACAATCTACACTATGTAGACAATGGAGAAGTATAAAAGACCATATGTGGTCGATAAAAGCATAAGAAAATAACATTTGGCTGTTGTCAGTATCCAATGACAACAACCAAAAGTCTGAGATAGATTGCATAGTCACTTTCTATGAATTGAAATACATTAAGACTGAGATAAATGGTTAATACTTAAAGTCTGTGTTTGATACTCTCCACATGTGTTGGGAAGTGAATCAATTATCTGCTGAAAACATTCTTCCTTTAACTTAAAGATTCAGTATCTCTAGAGTCCAATTGTTGCAATGAAAAACTTAAAATTTGAGCGAATATACCTTCTTGCGGCGGTGTTGGGTCATGGCAAGCATGGCTGTCATCTGTGCACGAATCAGCGAAGATGTATAAATCATATCTACAGGGATGTTGCTAATTCTCTTACCGGCTTCTATTGCTTCATCCACACCTCTCTTTGTTAAAGGCACATCAACACAACCAGTGAACAAGTTCTTCTCATTCCACAAAGATTCGCCATGACGAATTAATATCAAAGCACTCTCAACTACAGAGACGAGTATGGAAAAAAAAAATTAAGACAAAGTGCCTAAATTTCACAGAAGAATAGTTTTCGTGTTACAATAAAATAAACACGTTTGATGTCTTTTGAGAATTGTTGGGAATACCATGGGAGGTGGATGAAATTGGATCAGTCGCCTGAGCCTGAGATGATAATGCATGAACTACACGCAGTTGACCCTCTCTATAGCTACATTGTCCTTTATTAAGCAAACCAACATCAACTGCAAAATTCTTGGAGATAAATCTGAAAGATGAATGCCCACATTTGCTAGCAGAGCCAGCATCACTAACAGACCCATGGAGCTGAATGATCCCAACAGGGTGCAGGAAAGCAGTGGCAACCATTCTGATAATTATCCAATAAACCCATCAAAATCAAAACTAAACTGAAGCTTTGAACCGCATTGAAAACACATGAGAGCACACCGATCTTGGGTCTTTGCACATTATAAAGGGAAGACATTACACCCCCATAACTAAGTTCATAGAGTTATACTATAATGACTAATACTGATGTGCAGGAAATGGAATCTGATTCCATCAACGAGCTTAAAATCATCATTCAATTGGGTCCTCAAAGATCAATCATGAAAAATCGAATTCAAATTTAACTACACAGCTAGCTTAACTGAAAGACGGAATCGAAGATCGGAGCCTGAAATGCACCTTCCCAATAGAATAAAACAATCCACAAACTAGTAAAGGATGATGCTTTGAACAGACCCAGAAACAAAAAAGTATATAGACAGATAGAGCAAAACTCACATGAATATGAGACGGTGAATTTGAGTGTTGGCTTGATCCAAAGGGTTTAGAGGGATCGATGCCTTGTGAGAATGGAAGGCGCTCTTTACGAATTAGCGGGGGAATCACAAAGAGCTGGCGGAGTTGTTTTCGCCTTTCACCTTTTCAATCGCTCGGAGCAGAACGACGTCGTAGTATCCTCTGAATTTAAGGTGGGTGTCACCGTGTCAGTCACCCTCTAAATATTCTAAACAAACCTCAAAATTACAATCCCCTTAATTAGTATTTCAAGATTTTCTTGTAATTTCTTCTCTCCAATTAATGAATCAATGTGGGTTAATCAGAACTTAATCGAGTTAACATAATCTCGTAGCTCGATTAGGTTCTAACTCTCGTTTTGAAGTATACTGATATAGATAATATCAGCTACTATCAACGTTTTAAAGATTAATTCGATCAATTACTGTATTATTCTTCAACTAAAGTTTTTGTTAAAAAAATGTTTAAACTTTTGAGATTGACATTATGTTGAGAAAATTAGAGAGCCTACTCGATTCGTTAATGTTGTATAACCATCGGAAAAAAGATTAGACCAAAGTGTGCATGATGGTAGACCATTTCCTTGGAGTATACGTACATTTACAGACGGGCGCCTTTATAAAATAGTAGACCCAGATTGCCAGGGAGCTACGTTTGCCGTGTATGAAAGGTTTGAAATCAATGTACGTAATGCACGCGAGGTTCAGATAGAAGAGCAAGAACGTACTAAACTAGCAAGGGCGAAAACCCAGCTGTGCATGCATGGTATACATATACTAATGCATTATGCATATATACGTGTATAACTACATAATTTGATCAAAATTTTGTTATGCGACTGGCTCGATCATTCAGTACTGGGTTCAATCTCCCTAGCAATGTTTAGTGCAGTAACATTTTCGGACGAAGTCGCGGCAATGGCCGCCAAGGAAGCCTTCTGTTTTGCAAGTCGTTGCGCAGTTGCTTCCCATAACGCAAAGTCCCTTGAACTTGCTGCTCTGAGTCTCGCAAGTCCTCGGATTAACCTTCGCTCCGGTATTTCCCTTGGCTTCGGTCTTTCCCTCAGCAACCATTGTTGTTCCCATCTCTGCCAAAATTAGTACGCATATCATAAGTCATCAATACCTTCTATCTTGGTAAGTAAGTTATAATGATCGATCGAAGATATACCAGTAGCCATGATGAGAACTAGGACAAGAACGAAGGCAGCTAAACGCATTGAACGGTCCATGTTGATCTTTTATGAAGAAGAAAGAGATACAGGCTAGGCCGGTTGTACGGTGATGCAGAGGACTATAACGTTAAGGGGATTATATAGAGTTGGGGATGGATGGAGCATATTAATTTAGAGGTTTTGCAAGCGCAAATTAAAGCAAAAATAGGGGCCGGGGCTCAGGGGAGAAAGTTTAGCTCCAGGCTCCCAAGGCAACTGCATGCCTTGTTTGGCAAAGGACTTCCTAGACATTTGGGGACAAGATGTGGCTGCTAAAACGCTTCCATTTTTTCAGGCACACTTGATTTTTTGAGATTTTATTGGCTGAAATACCTAATACCTACATTCTATCATTTCAAGAAAATTTTCAATAATATCTGGAACACACCAACTTGGTTACCAACTTTTTAAATATCAATACATTATACATGTGTTAAATTAATGACCTAACGTACGTGATATATTTGCTAAACAACTTGTGTTTATACCTTGATTCCTATTATTCATGTCATGTCACATATATCAACTTATTTTTGTTAATCCATGTTAATATTTCAAAATCAAAACCAATGTTCCCTCTCAAATTTTGATTTAAATTTTATTTATCTTATCAATTTAAAATAACTTTGCTGAAAAGATAAAATTCAAAATATAAATAAAGTATAAATTAAACCCTAAAATTCCCATACCCAGCATAATCCCTAAACCCTAAAATCCACCATGCCCATAATTCTAAACCCTAAACCTTAAGATCTACCATAGCCCTAACTCTCAACCCTAAAACCCACCATACCCCTATTCCTCCCCCTAAAACCTAAAATCCACCAACCCCTAATCCCTCACCCTAAAACCCCAAATCATTAACCAAACATTTTAAACTCTAACTCTTCAACCTTAACCCTTAAACTGTAAATTCTAAACTCATAACCTTAAATTTTTTTTTTTGGCTAATCGTAACCTTAAATTCTAAACTCTATATTCTAAACTCTATATTCTAAACGTAACCCCCCTAAAACCCTAGCTATAGTAATTCATCAAGCTAGTTTTCCTAATTAATGATCATGCTTATATTGGGAAATATTACTTGAGATGTTCTCAACTAGGTTGTTATCTACAAACATGTCTTATAATTTGCACTATATATATGAACATATGAGCACATTCTTTCCTAAATCCAAAGTACTAAGCATTATCAATTTGTTATTTAGTTGTCTTTATTTTTCTATGATGATGAGGTAGTAAATTGTTATGTAAATGAAATTTAGTGAAAGTAAGTGATTTGATTTGTTTGATAATTAAAAATAGTTCTCTCATGTGGTTATAAAAATAATTCCATAATTATAATCTCAATTAAAGTTCATCTAAATTATATCTCCTTTCAATTGAGTTTAGATTGCTAGCTAGGGTTTTTTTTTCTTTGTTCTTTTCATTAATAACATATATATACATATTAAAGTGCATAAAATTATATTGTAAAGATAATTAATGTAATTCCTTAATTATAATTGAAATCAATCGATTGAAAAACGTATTAATATACATATATGGTAGTTTAGATTTTGATACACATTTGGATAATTAATTATGCACATAATTAATTATAATCATAGATTAGGTTTATATGTAAAGATCTTCTAAAAAATAAAAGCTTTATATGTAAAATAATTAATTATCATAAAATATTAATTGATAAGTTTTAAAGTTTTTTTGAAAGATGTAAGTTTTAAAGTTGAATAAGTAATAATATTAGATCTAAGATGGTATGATAGATTTGTTTAATTTGTTAATTAGTAATGATGTGTATATGATATAAGATATATAGCAACAATCTTTTTCCTTTCAGTAACTAATAATCTACTTGTAGTCCAATGGTTAATATATAATTGACTTTCCTCAATTTGATGATTGGCGAATTAGTAAGCAGCAAGATAGAAGCTCGATCCATATTGAATGCCATAGAGTTAAGTGACCAAATTAAGTACATTATATAGTCTTGAAACACAACATTAATATAAATCAGATGGATTAATACAATGTGCACAAAACTAAAGAAAAGCGAGACCCAACGCATCATCATTGAGATCAATGATTTAGGTAGATTACAACAATCAAAAACATCATAAATAAAATCTAAGATATATAGAGAACATATGAAGGCCTAGCTAGCTAGCTCTTCTATTCCTGCTGATCATAGTTCAAGTATTGCTTTAGCAATTGGGAACACCCGGGCAATTCCTGGTCCTTGAAGAACCCCATGTTGTTTGCAAAACGCTTGGTCTTAACGACGCCGTTGAAGCGGGTGAGCACCACGGTGGAACGGCTACGTCCCGGGTCGGCTGACTTACAGTCGCTGATTGGGCTGCTAACGAGGACGGACTCGCAAATCTGGTCCTCGTGGTCGTCTTCAACCAAAATGCTGTATGTTCCAGTTAGGTCGGTCTCTCCCTCTACACTGTATGCAAGGCTCAAGGTGTCCCTGTATTTGCACTCAATTCTCACCCTTGCACCTATTAACAAGCACACCATGCATATATAACAAATAGGCTTAATTAATTGATCAACATTATATATACAGCAATGAATTAGGGGTACGTACTGTTAGTTCTTGTTAGCAGATTTGTGTTTATAATCGTGAAAGGTTCGGATTGACCCGCTTGAATCTAGAGTATACACGTACTTTTAAACTGAAATTAATTAACACTACTTATTTTGTTGATCTAAAATGCCGAGTAGAGTGTACCGGGAATGTAGGTGGTGGCGGAGGTCTCGAAACCGCAGCGGCAGGTGTCGCAGTAGACTTTGCCTTGGATGTGGAAGGGTTTGCCGACGGGCTTTGCTCCGACAAGCGCCGGAAGCACACAGAGAGCAAGCAACACCAACGCCCTAGACAATGCCATGGCCGTCAACGATAACAAGTGATTAAGAAGTGGCCGGGAGAAGGGAAAGACTCGACCGAACTAAAATGTCAGATGAAAGAGATGGAAGACGAACAAAGTGATGGGCTATCGATGTGTTCATATAGTGAAAAGTCTTGGATGCACAACACAGTTAATTAACAGTGGCCAATGGGGGGTGATCGGTCACGTGCACCGACATTGAAGCAAAGAGAGAGCGTCTTGCGGACCGTTGCTTATGCCCTGTCCTCCGTTTGACATTAATTGCATGGAGTAAGATCTCCTCTCTTTCCTGCATTTTATATTAGTTCAATTTGTAGGGCTTAAGTTAATTAATGGGTTAATATTTGAGATGGAGAGAAATTGACAAAATCGTAAAGATGAGCCACTGGACAATTTGATAAATGTAAGGTTTTAGACTTTTAGTTCATTTTCTTTTTTAGAAAATTATTATATAATTTCGGACCACCACGTGTATCATATATGATACGGGCTGATATAATTGGTTACTTAGCAAACACTTACCGTTCATTGGTTCACTTAAAATATTATATTTTTTTGCTACAAGTATTCACTTGCTATCTTTTTGGCCTGAAATACCTGGCATATATTGAACCACAAAATAATTACTCCTTCTTTAGGGTTAGTAATATTTTCCCTCCAAAATTGTTCTTAAGTGCAATATTATTTACTAACTATTTTGCTCCACAATTTTGCTACACAAAAAATTAAATAAAATAATTAATCATATTTTAACATCTATTGAGTGTTTTGATAGGTGTCAAATTTTGAAAGAGATATAATGCTCGCACCTTAATATAGAAATATGTATTTCTACGTGCAATGTGCATGAGCTAGAGTAATAGATGAGGAAGCATCCAAAGAAAATGATTTGCCAAAACAGATCCCAAGACATAAATGTTTGAGCTGATCGATTAAGTTTTACAAAATAATATTAAGAAGTCTAGTGCATGCTGTGGATCCAAGTGACAAAAACTTCGTATGCAACATTTTCCATTAATGGCTTAATGCTATTTTGCTCATATTGCGGGGATCTTTTAATTAAGGCTAACAGTGAAGAAGAGCATGTGATCGATTATATATAGTAGATGCACAATTCTTGGGTCATGATTCTGCAATGGTGCATCATCACATGGGATCAAGTAGCTAAAGCTTATTTAGGGGTTTTTATTGGATAAATTTCTCTTATACTATTTGAATTATGACGAAATGTAATTCTTGAATTCATAAGGAATTCTTGAATTAAATTCTGTCATAAATAAGAATTCAAGAATTAAAATAAATCATAAATTAAAAGCTATCACTTATTTGCCACATTTTATGTGGATCATATTTCAAGGGTTATCGGTTTTATGGTTGCCGATGCATAGCCAATTTTGGGTAAAGTAATATTATTTGGGTAAAGTAATATTATGATGCCATTGGAAAGATGTCACACCAGTTGAAAATGACAAATTCTACTACTACACACCGCTGAGCTATGACAACAATTAGAATTGTTGAATATTTGGTAATTCAATTTAAGTCGATGAGTTTTAACCTTATATTAGTAAACTTTGTAGTTGATGTTTTGGTGAAGTAGACTGGGCTAGAAAAAGTTCCATATCGTCGAACTTAGCATATATATATATATATTAAAAATTTCATATGAGTTTTCTTAGTGATTTTTTTTATACTTGTATTACAAATTGAACTTGGCAAAAGGAGAAAATACACTGAAGACAAACATAGAAAGTAAAATTGACAAGAACTTGCAAATCTTTAATTAAAAACAAATCAAATGCTAAACAACCTTAACCTCTAACCTCCAACCTCAGCGAGCACTCCATCTCAAAATTGGGATAATTAGTATATTTGACTTTATGCTCGATCAACTAGTGCACCAAACTGTACATTTCTTGACTTTGTAGTAGTAACTAAGAATTGTGAAGGCTATAAAGTATGATCGTCCACTGCTATAAAGTATGATCTTCCACATAGTAAGTAATTTAGGGGATCGGAGGATTTTTAGTTAATTTCATTTTTAGTTTTAATCGTTCATTTGAAAGTGTAGACTTGTCATGTTCCATAAGATTTCCAAAGTCTATTAAGCTCAACGTAATGAGCTTCACTTCAAACTTATGATGTTTGTACGTATCTACTATCTAGATTTGTGTTTTTCAACTTTCGAAACAATACTTTTTAGTTTAAACTCTATTGAAAAAAATTTAGGATCGTCATATGTTTTAGTTATCACAAGATATAGAATTTCTGACAGGAGTTTTTAAGCTTCAGATTTATGTGGTGTTCCATTTTGGACAAATGATTTTAGCTTCAGATTTATGAGGTGTTCCAAGCCTGACTGAATCTTCGGCAAGGAAGAAGAGGAAGCAGGGTCGTCTAGTGGGAAGTTTGAACGAGCCTAAGGAGGCCACAAGCTTCAAGTTGAAAGCTACATCTCTCTTGCAAGGAAGATATTATCGCCTACAAGGAAGAAATCGTCGCCTACGAAGGTGAAGAAGACAACCTTGAAAAAGACACTTATTCTTAGAGCATGCGGCCTAATTAAAGACTATGACTTGAATTGAGGAAACCTAATTAGATTTGATTTTGGTGGAAGAAGCCAAATCTCTCAGTGGTCGCTTTAGCTCTTTCTCCAGTAAGTTTAACTGGATGAAGATGGATAAGCCTGTTGACTTTATCATAAAAAGAATTTTGCGGGTGACATATCAGTGTTTTTCTTTCTTTAATCTTTTGGAATCCTTTTCAGTTCTCTGTTTTCGAAAACCCAGATCAGATAGCGTTGCATGTGCATCGACAATACCGCATGATGTGATGAAGGTACAAACAGTAAAGTCAATGCCATGATTGCTGCAACAAACCGATGGACAAAGTTGCATACCCATAGCTTTCAAAGATTCAACCTTTCCCTACCAAACTTCTCACTTTAATTCCACAGCAACCTCAGTTCCTCAACCCCCCCAAATTAGTGCTAGTAATTACAGCCTTCAACAACTGCACTAATTAAACCCACATAATTAAGAAGTAGCCAGCAATCATTTCATTTCCTGGTTTGCTTTGATGACGATGATGATGATGCAGCAGAGCAGAAATTACGAGGAATGCACTTTCCTTTCACCGCTGCTTTCTCTCTCTTCTCTTCCTCCTCCACTGTTTCTTCACCGAACCCAGCTTTATTGCCCCTGATGACCAAAATTAATCACATAGCAAAGTTGCTTAAACCCAAATTATGCAGAAGATGCAATCATAGAACAAGCTTTCTAATTAAAAAATTGCCCATTACAAAATCTTAATTACCCATCTCAAATTATTCATTACCCATTACAAAACATCAATTATCCATCACAAAATATGAATTTACCCATTACAGTTTTTATTATTACCCATTACAAATGTTTAGTTACCCATGACATTTTTTAACTACCAATCACAAATTCTTAGTTATCCATCTAAAATTATGCAAAATAAGGTCTAATTATGCACATTGCATGAAGAACAGGATTACTGACCTTTCTTCATTGTAGGAATTGGATTTTTTTAGCACAGGCTCAGCTGAATGTACTCGTTGATCTTCCTTCATGGACTCCACAATGCTCCCACTGAAGTACTCCTTCTCCTCTGCCTGTAAATTCCCAAACCTCGGATTCTCAGACATGTAATTGATCATATCCTCCTCCTCTGTAGCAACCTTCACTGCGCTCCTGTACACAACCTCTTTACGAAAACTCTGACTACTCCTCTCCCTCTTCACAACCCCTTGATTCACGCACGGCGGGCTTTTGGGTTTAGCCACGGCCGAGCTGCCACAGGCAATGAGCTGGAGCAAAACAGAGTTCCTGCTCTGCCCTGCCTTCGAAACAGAGTAGCTCTGTTTCGAAGCAATTGGGTCGCCGTCCTCGAACCTTGTGGACACATTGTTGCTGTGGTTGGGTTGATTTAAGACCGAAGCTGATGCATTTGAAGGAGGAGATGACTCGGGGTGAGTTGACTCGGCCGGGGTTTTGTGGGTTTGCGGTGGTGGTTGTTGTTGTTCATCGACTTCATCTGTGGAGACTCCTCTAGAGCAGCGAGAATGCGGTGTTGTGCAGCTGGTGTAGCTTGTTTTCTCATCCTCGTAGTCAACTTCTTCTTCTTCTTGTTCATCATATTGATCATGGTCTTCATGATGTGCCCTGTTTGGAGTCAGAGCAAGCGGTGGCGATCTCCTCTTGGAGCCAAAGTTTGAGTCTTGAATCTGTTGGGTGCTGTTTATTTGAATCTGGTTTAATCTCTCTGTATAAAAATTCAAAATGAGGATTTAGTTAACATAAAAAAGGTAGTTTTTAATCAATCCTATACAGATAAAACCAAAAGGGTAGAGTGAGTACTCAGTAGTAATAGTACCAGAGCAGCCTTCAACTAGTTCTGAGCCTTTGAGTACATACTCAGCTCCTTCTGCTGGGTATATTATGTCGTTTTCTGCTAAATCATTCCACACATAACCATTCTTGTAGCTCCTAGTTATTGTACATTACAAAACATTAGCCTAATTAATCAAAAATACCAAGGAGATTGATGATTAATTACATAACTACACACCTTTTGCAAGACCAGGAATATAGTGAGGGCATGCCTTTGCCTCTGAGAGCAGTGAGCCTATCCATTACATCTATATAGTGCAGATTAAGAAATCAATACTTTAATAAATTTTTAAAGGAAATTACAAATTGGGTTTTGATTTAAGTACCTCTCAAACGAAGAGGTTGATTGGGCAAATGGGTGATCTCCATGAAGTGAGGATGCTCAAGATGGCCATTTCTTGAAAGGTAGTAAACAATTTGGAGTTTTTTAATGGTGGGTTTGTTGACTGCTACTCTTGGCTGCATGCACACTTTGGCTCTGTCTGGACTGGTTTGGGGTCTGCGAAATCGAACATCCATTTTTGAGCTTTGGAAGTTCAGATAAATTCTTCTTCTTGTTTTCTCCTCTCTACCTTCTTCAACTCTTTGCAGTTTGTTCTTCTTAGTGTGGGTTTTGGTTGTTGGTAGACTTTATAGCAGTACTGGTTTAACAAGATTGAGAGTGAAAAGGAGAGGAGGCATAGGGCAATAGGATAGATAGATTGATCAGTACAGATCCTCAAAAGGCGTAACTACTGCAGAACGATTCAGACCCTTAACTTTGGATGCTTTTCAATGTGAGGGAGTGTGTGTGTGTGTGTATGTAGGTGTGATACGGTAATAAACCCATAATGGAAGCCAATGTCACTGTTTGAGAATTTAATTTTGACTTCGGTTTACCCGGATCCCAAAACGAGACAAAGAAAGTGATAATATCAAGATCATGAAAAAGTTCAAAAAGATCACAAAAATATTATAAATGGAAACTTTAATTGTGGAACCATCATTGTTAGTAACCTAACCTCATTTATTTTACATAAAATATGTGCATATAACCGAAAATGTAATGCACATTATGGGATGGTAGGAACGGGATCCTCAAAAACAAACAACAAGTTGATTTTCACTTGATAGTTTTTTAAATTTTTATCGCAAATAGTTGAATTTTAAAGTCATCGATAATTTGGTTATCAATATTGACAATTTATCAAAACAATACCTTAATTACGTTTAGTCGTTGTGTGGTTTGAGCTAGGGCGCTTTGTATTTCCTAATTGGGATCTTTGTCAATAACAACTAGCAATGAAAGGGTTAATGATGTTTGGATCGATGTTTGAAAGTTTGTTTAGGAATTTATGGCCATAATTTTAAGAATAAGTTTTTATTCTATAAGTAGCATCTTCACATATGTAATACATTGACATTAACATATTAACTCATATACGGTCGTTGAATAAATTTTATTTTCCTGAATGAAAAAGAAATACTAATCCTTTTCTTTCTATTTTGAAAACATTTAACATTGATGCTTTTTTCTGCAAACAATATATGTCACGGGCCTAACAACAGAGACTGCCAGTTTGAGCTAATGCATAAATATACTGCTCAACGTACAAGTGAACGGTGAACATGAACCAGGCTGGGAATAAATTTACTTCTCTACCCTCGCCACTCTACCTAGGGCTATGCAATTGATTTATATCATATGTGTATGTAAAAAGTAAAAAGAGAGAACGATCATTTAATTAGTAATATATCTTGTTCTACACTTCTACCTAGCTAGTAAATCACTGTATATGTCATCATGTTCATAATTAATCTTTCTTTAATTTTCAACTTACAACATCCAACTTCCTAAAGGGATATTTTTTAAAATCAAATTAAACCTAAAACGTTGATGTCTCTTTTGTATACACGTACATTCTGAACTTGCGTCATTACGAGAAATCTTTAGATATAACCGTCACGTCATGTTATGTATATAAATTTTCAATAAAAATCTGTCAAGTTAAATTTTTTTAACACATCAACATTGGACACACATCCTTAGACTTTAGGGTACGTAGGATAGAATTTATGTTTTACTCAATGCTAAAGTGTTAAAAAAAATTCACTTGACAGATTTATATTGAAAAGTCGCATATTTGACATAATGTAACGATTACATAAATAAATATCTCGCAAACTTCTATTTGTTCAGTGCGGTGAGCAAATGAAAAGAATATCATATTAAGACTTTAAGAGTACAGCTTTTCGAAAATCGACCAAGTCAACCAAATTAGCGATGCGTACATTAAGAGAAAATAAAATGTAAACAGCAGTTCAAAGTTAAAACCCTCGAAAGAACCCTAGAGCGGTCATCTCCCCTCCTCGTATGTACAACTCGAACTAGACGTTCCCTTTTGGACTGTAGCTTAAAGGTCCTGTCAAGTCGTGTCCCCAGAAAACACAGAACCCTCGATGAATCTGCTCGCTGATATTAATTGAATCTCTTTCTTTGTCTTCCTCGGAGCCCTGGATTGTATCCAAGTCCCTTTCCAATTCTAGGTCGACCCTCCCCTAGGACCTCTGGCCGGCCTCCATCGCTGTCCAAGCTGAAGATCGATAAAGCATCAATGCTGCATTACTGTATCTGATCAGTCCTACAGTGGTAGTCTTTTACTCTCTTTCGGTAAATTTGCTTTCTGCATGCGTTCCTTTGCGATTTGGTCTATCCGGCCATTTGCCTATAGCTAATCCCTAGACTTAGGCCCAGTTTGGGGTAGCTTAAATTAAAAAATAAGCTGATTATTTATTAAGTTAAGCAAATTAGGTGTTTGGTAAAACAAAAATAAGCAGCTTTAAGAATAATCTCACACTTTCCAAGAGAGCTTATGGAAGTTGGAAATTTGATACTTCTATAAGCAGCTTCTAGCCTTTGTTGTATTTCCCTTTTGACTTTACCTATATTAAAGTTTACCAAACACTTAAACACTACTTTTTGTATGCACAACACTTTAAAAAGTAAAATTTACCAAACACGCATCTACTTAATTTCACAGCTGATTATTCTCAAAGTACAGTTACAGCTGCTTTAAAAATAAGTTAAGCCCCACCAAACTAGGCCTTAATTACACGTAGACTATCACATGCAGTTTCAAACGTTGGGATATTCTTGATTAATTAATAACAGTTTTAATCATAGCATATTGTTTACATTACGACATTTGATCAAAGATTATCACATGCACGAGCCATTCCGGCCGATTTTCAACTTAAGATAAGTTAAGTTAAAAGTTAAGTTGAAAATCGGCCGGAATGGCTCATGGAGTTAATTGTTCAGGACTCCAATGTTGGTAACCTTTCTTAATATCAATGAATGGTTCTCATATTTGATCAAAGATCATCACATACAATGGAATCGTTATTTGGAAGAAACTTACTATTCTTTGCTCTAATTTTCTTCAGACGATAACACGTAAGCATGCGTACAGTATAACTAAGAAAGAATACATAAGAAGAAATGAAAAGACAAAACAAACTAATGTAAGAACACGTTTGTGTACGTGCATGCATGCGGATCGAAACAACACATTCGTGTACATTTTTCAAGTAGTTGAACTTACTATTTCAATAAGTTAGTGAGTTCTTAGTTTAGTCAAGTGTGATTAATCTTTACCAACTTCCTCATTGAGTCTTTTTTTTTGCTTTAATTCAAAACATGTTTAAGCTAGAAAGAACTAGTCACTTTACTAGATAGTGAGAGTGATGGAGCAAATAACGTGCTGGTAACTAAGCTGACAAGGCATCGATCCCATTAAACAATGCTAAAAACAAATTAAATAATTGTGCTACTTATTTTTATCTTCACATCAAAATTTACATTTCTCATACAAATAATTGATATGATTTCAAATAAAGAGCGTTTATTGAAGACTAACACATACTTAGAATTGGAGGAGTAAATTATACATGATGAAGTAAATCAATGACTTAAATGGTCACGTAGATAAGGGGCATAGCCAAAAAAATAACTTGGGAGAACTGATGTATACAATGATAAATCTTTTGTATGATAAAAAGAAATATTCAATAATACATCTTTAATAAATTGCAAAAAACAACATATATTTTTTAGTTTTATTAAACATATATATAGCCTTAATCAATTTCATTAAGATCATCATGATTTATGCAAATCACTGGAAATTTTAGTACTATATATGAAGAAGCTAGTTTGTACAAAATTACCAGATGGCCGGCAAGAACAAAAGTGAGAAAACTTGGATATGGTTTAGACTAGCTGGGAGATGTTTGATATAACAGTTCTTTTGATATAAAGTGAGAAAACTTATATACTTCATATATACGTTGTATACTAAATCTATGTCAAATGCCATAAGACATTCTCCTAATCACCCACCCTTCAGTTTAATCCAATATCTTAATTGGTCACTGAAACCCTAGACGATACAGAAGCTTTACATTCATAAACTACAATCGATCTGTACTACCTATGCTAAAGTTCATAGGGTAACATACATATATATATATATATAGAAGATTACCATCACAAATATTGTGAACATCTCATGCAACCCAGTTTAGAGAGCGAATCATACAAACACACTGAAAATATATACATGCAGTCGGCATTTCTCTCGAACTGCTAACATATCATAGCCGTCACCAACCCCAAGTTGAATGAACATATTTGTTTCACTAGAAGCTAATATATGCATGCTACAAACACACGTACTCAAAGCCATCTTAACTTCTTAAGTTAATTTCCACTTGGGACATGCTTGGTTCATGGATTCTAGAAACACGGAAAGGAAAGTCGTTACTTTTCTCTGTTTGGGAAGCACAAACTCAGGAAGTACTTATTTTATGATAAATGAGAAAATAGGGGGAAATCTGTTCCACTCAAATCTCATGGAAATGATTTTTCCTTCTCATTTCCCAGCATTAATTACAAAAATTTTGGACAACAATACTCATGCCCAAACTTTTGTCCATCTTTTATGATAATTAATTTTATTTTAAAATACAAGGATACTATTAAAACATTGACATATTTTTACTTTTCTTTCCTGCACCAACCAAACACATGAAAAGAAATCAAATGGTCTTTCCTGAGTACTTTTCTTGTTTTACCAAACACAGGAAATGAAACCTAATAGGAATTTTAATTTCCCAACCACATGGAAAAGACAAGAGAATTAATTTTCATTATGTGAACCAAACATTGATTGAATTTATAGATAATTCCATGTCATTAATCGTCCATTTAAAAGATTCTTCCCTTATTCTACATGGCTGAATAACAAACGTACTTGCACAAAATACAACAATCCTTTGAGCTCCATCTTTCAATTAAGAAGCCTTATTTAACCTTAATGATCACCCGTCCGGCCATTTGGCTAGCTACACACCCAGCTGGACTTGTACACCGAGATATCACATGCAGTTTCAAATTAACGTTGGCATCTTGTTACAAAATTAATAAGAGTAGTATTTTATTGCTTGGATTATCACATGCAATGGAACTGTTATTTGGTAGAAACTTAATCACAGTTGTTAATTTGCTTCTTTTCTTCAGACGATAATGATAGCTAGGGGTATTAATTAAGGTCCAAAATTTTCGGCCTCAATCTTATGTGGCAATCTACGTCATCAATTATGTTATCTGCGACATTTAGTTAATGCAAAACTTATTTTACCCTTTTATTTTCTAAACTAAATTTTAAATAATTTTATTATATTAGTATATTTCATACATGATACATGATCGAATTATAAATCTAGCCCGGAATGAACCCTAAAATATATAGTTATATACTATATTACCTCAGCACCTTCTTCATCTGCGACTTAGTTGGAAGAAAAATACACAATCATTCTAAGTTTCTAACTGGTTCATGTAGAGGTACAATGTAATTGACTTTTTGGTACAAACAATGTAATTGTCTTTATTAATCAATTAACATTGATTCCATAATTTTATTATAAAAGCGTATGCTTTGTACTACGGCCTTAACAGACCCAGTAACAATTCTTTAACAATAACTACTTGGCTAACAACTCCCCTAACAAACTTTATAGATGGAATTTTTTTTTATTGGCGATGAATTTGCTGACTGGTTTTGACCAGCTTATATACATATGTCGATTGTTGACTCTATTCAACACAATGGATTTGTTTCTGAAGTCCGAGATCACTACCCAAATGGAAGAATCAGTTGTGATGAACTAAAGCAATAATATAGAGGTGGTGTAAAGATAATCCATATATTAATTGTAGATTAAATAATTAACATAACTAATCGGAACAAAACTAATTGAAAAACGTAATAGACATCTTAATTATCGACTCTTTAATTTCATCCAACATCCTAATTAATTGGTTATTGAAATACACTAGACAGCGCAAGAAGTTGTACATTAATCAAACCTACAATTTGTAGTTCATAAAATTGATCCTACTACGTTGTCATATATAAAAATATATATGTATATATATAGAAGATTAACATCAGAAATATGGTTCATTTTAATTTCATCCAACACATTTCGGAGAACGTATCATACAAACTTAATGAGTCGTACACATGTTGTGGGCATTTCTTAATTGCTAACATGCATGCTGATCAACCTATCACCAACCTCATTAATTAAATTTGTGCCTAGATCGTAAATCTACGTACGAATTAATTAAATTTTTATTTCTTAATTAGTAAATTGAAACCAACTGACTAAACAAAAAAAAACATATTAATTGATAATTCCGTATCATTATTCATTTGTCACGTAAAACTTAACAAAACCTATATTACCACTTTTTTCAACTCTTACTCACTACAATTTATACATACTATTAGTAAGAGAAATGGGTTGTTTCCCAACTTTGGCAAGAAATATTTTCTCCACTCGCCTCTCTATTAGGAACTTCAGTTACGGGTCTATATATCATAGTTGATGACATCCATGAGCCAAGATGATCTAACCCCATCCTCGATCAGTCCTGAAAAAAGTCCAAAATTCCAAATGACCCATTCCCAACCCAAAATGATCAAGTCTTTGTTAAAAATAGGGGTGGGCACAAAACCCGAAAATCCCGAACCCGAACCGGTCCCGAACCGTCCCGAGGCGGGACGGGACGGGATTGATTTTCAAATTTTACTGTTTCGTCCCGTCCCGTCCCGTCCCGAAACAAACGGGACGGGATCGGGTTTATGTTTTTCAAATCCCGACAGGCCCGTCCCGTCCCGAAAGAAGTTTGTTATATTTTTCTGGGCAAAACAGCCAACTTCGGAGGCTAATTTTTCTCAACTGAACCGTTGGATGAAGCTATAATTTTACGGAGTTATTCCTCTGGGTGTCTAGTATTCCCAGTTAAAATTTTAGCTTCATCGGACCGTTGAATCATCTCTATGTTCACTTTATCTCCTCTGTTCTCAGCAAGATGGAGCAGCAGAAAAAAAAAAGACATGAATCCCGATCCCGGCCCGATCCCGATCGGGTTCGGGATGGTCGGGATCAGTTTTGAAAAACACGAATCCCGTCCCGTCCCGTCCCGAAAATAAATTTCGGGATAGGGATCGGGATTGCCTCTATCCCGGCCCGTCCCGCCCGTGCCCACCCCTAGTTAAAAAGCAAAATGAAGAACAAAAGACTAAATAATGTGTCATGTGGTCTGCCAATTAAGCACCCCAAACCCAAAGCCACAATCTATATAAGACTATATCCACCCTAAAACTATGTAACCCCATATGCTTTCAGCTGGAAACAAAATGTTCCAACTAAAGTACAATAACCCCATGGTATCCCCATCCTTGACATGTTGACTTGAAGCGATACTAATTGCATATTCAAGTCAATAATGTTTGAAATAGTAAGATCCTTGTGAATGCTTTTTTTTTTGGGCTAAGAATCCTTGTGAATGCTTAAGTCTTAACTTTGTGAATAGTACGTATAAGATCCTTGTGAATTTAACATTGCCAAACTTTGGCCCTAGCCTGTATATATGTAGCCGAGATCTTTTCATTTCTCATTGAAAGATTGAAAGATGTTATACTTGTTTAACGTTTACCATGTTTTGGCTTTGTACTTGTCATGTGTTGCTTCTCTTTCCTCAGCACGGAACTTGAAGTTGCCATTGAAAGCTGTCAATCTTGGCAATTGGCTTGTTGTAGAGGGTTGGATGAAACCTTCTCTCTTTGATGGAATACCTAACAAAGATCTATTGGTAAAGCAGTTCTGCTAGCTAGTATTGTTTTGCTCAAGGTTTGTTCCATTTCTTTAATGGGACATTCTCTACCACAATGATCAATAATTTGAAGTTTTTGATTTTGATGATACATTGAAAGGATGGGACAAAGGTGCAATTCAAGTCCATAAAGCTCCAGAGGTATTTGGCTGCCGAAAAAGGGGGCGGTTCCATTGTTGTTGTCAACCGGACTTCGGTCTCTGATTGGGAAACTTTCAGGGTAAGTTCTTCAAATTAACATTAATGTAGCTTTAGCTTCATAATTACTTTCCTTGCTTAAACAGGTGTCTTCGTGTGTATAATGCAGTTGTGGAGGATCAATGAAAATTCTTATAACTTTAGAGTGTCCAACAAGCAATTTGTGGGATTGTCACGCCTGGGAACCAACAGGATAGTAGCAATGAGAGATGCACCTGGTGACACCGAAACATTTCGGATTGTAAGGAAAGATGGCGAGCCAAATAGAGTTCGCATTCAAGCATCCAATGGCTTATTTCTCCAGGTGCTTTTCCCTCTGTTAGCATGAGCTAGCAAATTGACTTCATATCATATATCGTGTTATTCGATCAGTTCATCTGTTTGAATAAAAGGCTGTTCTAGTAGAGAGCTTGATAACACTTTCATCAAATAGGAGCATTCTTATAATAAGAGTTAGTTTGACAGATAAAATGAATATTATACCATGAACTATGAATTAGTTCCAAAATTTGACATGAACTTTACTGTATTGAATTAAAGAGGAATTAGTAAAATAATGACATAAAAATCAAGCTTTTTGTTGTGATTAGGCAAAATCAGATACGGTATTGACTGCAGATTATGGAGGCTCAGGCTGGGATGACAATAATCCATCTGTGTTCATAATGACAATATCAGGCTCCTTACAAGGTGAATACCAAATCACAAATGGCTATGGTAATAAAGCCCCTCAAGCCCTGCAGGTAAATTTTCATCTTAAAAGAAGAAAATTGAGCAGAATTGGTCTGATATAAAATTATAAATAAACTGTTTTAGCACATATATAGAAGAATGCACTCAATTATAAACTGTAGTTGATGTGAAACTATACATATGCTTAATATATAGGACCACCGTAACGCTTACATCACCGAAGAGGATTTCAGATTCATGTCATCCAACGGCTTGAACGCGGTGAGGATCCCAGTTGGATGGTGGATTGCATATGATCCAACACCACCAAAGCCTTTTGTTGGGGGCTCACTGCAAGCGTTGGACAATGCTTTCACTTGGGCACAGTAAGTACTGGCCGGGTACTGGCAAATCATTAAAACATTTATAAGCATACACGCTAGCACCATAATATATAAGCATATGGTACAGAAAAACCACACAGAAAAATGCTTCAAATTAGTTTTATCACTGTTTTACTCCTTGAAAATATATGCAGAAAATATGGGATGAAGGTGGATTATAGATCTACATGCAGTTCAAGGTTCCCAAAACGGCATGGATCACAGTGCAACAAGAGATGGCTATCTGGAGTGGGGAGATTCCAACATTCAGGACACTGTGAAAGTTATAGATTTCCTAGCAGCAAGGTTTAATGCCTTAAATTTTCACATGCATTCTTATATGCACATATGTATAAAAGATCTGAGTGATGTTGACAAGTTGTAATGTGCGACATTTTCAATCTGATACCACACATGCAAAAACACAGTACCTGCATCAAACCAATTAATCTAGTGTAGACTAATATTGAAGCCCGATTCCAAACAACAAATTTGCAGATATGCTAAAAATCCAGCTCTCGGAGCAATCGAGTTATTGAACGAGCCTTGGGCACCACTAGTGACTCTAGACACCCTCAAAAAGTACTACAAAGCTGGTTATGATGCAGTCAGGAAGTACACTTCAAGTGCCTATGTGATCCTATCAAACCGACTGGGACCTGCTAATCCAAAGGAGCTCCTCTCATTTGCCCAAGGCCTCAATCGGGTAGTCATCGACGTGCATTACTACAGCCTCTATTCAGACATGTTCAACAGCTTCAGTGTGAAACAAAACATCGATTTCATCTACAACCAACGAGGTTCTAATCTCGCTGCTGTGACCACTCCTAATGGACCTCTCTCTTTTGTTGGTAAGACACCATTGAAGCAATTAGTACTTGTTCATCTTTTGACCATTTTGTATGCTTTTTCTTAAAACAAACAATAATGTGCATTAGAAACGCCAGATAAGGTACGATTGGTTGAGACTGAGCTCCGTTCTTTGTATACTCTACAGGGGAATGGAGTGCAGAATGGGCTGTAAAAGGAGCATCTATGCAAGACTACCAGAGATTCGCAAAAGCACAACTAGATGTTTACGGGCGTGCTACTTTTGGATGGGCATACTGGTCTTACAAGTGTCAGTCCAATCACTGGAGCCTCAAGTGGATGATTGAGAATAACTATATCAAGCTCAACTAGATTATTCTATAATCAGTAATAATGCTGATAAATTCAGCTAAGTCTTTGGACTTTAATTAAATAATTATGAAAATAAAACAGAGCTTTTGCCTCTGATGTTTGATGTGGTTTTAAAAAGAATATGAGCCAATGCAAACAAATTTTCAATTAATACAAACCCAAACAGCTAACTAACCAGAACGTCAAACTGCAACAAAATCACTAGACTTCTGTAGAAAATTTCAATAGCTTTTTTGGGTAAAAAAAGAAACTGAGGAACCAGCTTGCAGCCATCCCCATATAGGCTCTGGAGCTTACATGGTGTCAAAGGATTCATAAGGGATCAAGCATCAGGAATCTAACCGAGTATTTGTTTGTTAACCAAAGGATTTGCTCACAGTTCTGTGGAAGATGGCAAATTTTTTATCTTGCACGAATGACACTTCTAACATTTACATTGCTGAAAAGTGAAAACCATGATCAAGAAAAATTCAAAACAATAGAAGTTGAAAAACAATTGGTGTTAATGAGTGTGTATTTGCTATTAAAAACAGTTATGGTCTTCTGCAAAGTACATGCAATAACTCCATATCATTGACGTGTATTTGCCAGTCAGGTCGATCAAGTCAATGAGTGTGTACGTGCAAGCTTCATTATTGACACTAGCTACCAAACAATGGATCCCTCTTCTATATATCTCATGAGGAACACGTTCATTAATTTCTCAACGAAATTACGATTATTGAAATCAATTAAGATGGCATTTCATCACTTAAACATTTACCATGTTTTGGGTATGTACCTCTCATTTGTTGCTTCTCTAACTCTCTCTTTTTTTTTATTTTTTTAAATAATTTTATTTTAAATAATAAATAAAAAAAAAAATATTTTTTTTTTTTTTTTTTTTAATATTTTTTTTTTTTTTATATTTAAAACTCTTTCTTTAGGAAAACTTAGTGATACAATAGTGTCATCATTTCTGTAAGGAATACTATTATGAGCTAATTACAGTAGTACAAACTTAAAAATTATTCATCCCTGTATTGAATTCGATCGGCTTAGAACTCATATTTATACCCTTCTGAGTTTGTGACTTTCACTTTCTGTCAACTGCAACCTTAAAGGCTTAAACCTTTGTTAAGGCCTACAACTTCAAGAAAGAGATAGATCGGAAGCCAAAAAGCAGAAGACAAGAATGCATGAAATTCTTGCCTATGAAGTAATGAATCTGTTTTGCATTTCCGAGTCAGAGAAGTCGACATGTATGAGATGTCATCTGAACTCTGAAGAAGGGCATCTGGAGTTGCATGTTTCAAAGTCCTTAAAACTGATGAGCGTACTCTGAGCACTTGCAGATGCTGAATGAAACTACTTCCCCAATGTGACAGTCTAAAAAGAAAAAGGATAATTATGGATAAAAATCTTGTTTGATATCTGAACTATTATGAAATATAATTTTGGGTAAAAACCCAAAATAGTACCTAAACTATTGTGAAATGTACTTTTTAGTATCTACAATTTTTTTATACTCAAAATAGTACCTACACTATTGTGTTGTTACCCAAAATTGTACCTCCGTAATTAAGTATGATCCAATTAGGTACCATTTTGGGTAATGGCGTAATAGTTCAGGTACCATTTTGGGTAATATCGTAATAGTTCAGGTACCATTTTAGGTAATGACGCAATTTTTAGGTACCATTTTGGGTAAAAAAAATTGTAGGTACCAAAAAATATATTTCACAATAGTTTAGGTACCAAATCAGGTTTTTACCCTATAATTTTTTTATATTTAAAAATAAAAGTTGACGGAAGTATTGAAATTAGTAAAGGCACAAAAAACCAAGTACCATATTTGGTAAAATATATATAGGAAAATTCTAGTGTACGTTAATGTATCTCATACGTACAATTACTACATTTATAACTTCATTACTCAAACAAAAATCTATATTAGAATTTTCCTAAACCCTAAACCCTAAACATCACTTACAGATAATCAACAAAATTTGTTGTCATTGTAGTAACAAGAGTCTTTTTTTTTGTATACTTCTATTAGAAGCAATTACTCTATGTACGACCTTGTTACAAGTTTGTAAATAATTTGTTATTAAAGTTGTAATTTTGGTTCAATTTTATGTAAATAATGTAAAACAAATATGGTAACTTTATTGTTATTATAGTAATTTTAATTCAAAAAGTTGTAAATAAGGATATAACATTATACCACATGCCTACCCCTCAGTTTTATATATATGCCTCAGAAACAACGCGAATGGCCGTCCTGAATTTGTAACTTTTGAACAAATTAACCCTAGCATATATATGGTAATTGAGATGATTCAATACAAAAGTAAAGCAAATTCTCTTAGGAATTAACAATGATAATTTCAAAGTGGTCATATATTGCACTAGAATCCAACTACTTCTCAACCATTTTACCTAAAATATTATTTTCATAGATAGACTCGAAGTTCCAGTTCGATAACTTCAATGGCAGGTGAGCTAGCTAGCAGCAAAGGTGGCAAAAATATACAGATAATTGGATGCAATATATATAGCCAAATCTATGCACAGTCATGTTGTTTAGAATTTAGTGGGTAAACAGCAATCTTTGGATCTTGTTGTAAACTTATATACGAAGGTTGTGACTTAGGCAACTTCTTAGGTTAGACTTTCCTGTATAATTAGGGTTGGTAAATAGTTGTGTTAGTAATCCTTCTCTTGCTTCAATATTAGATAGAAAAGACTCTTTTACGTCATTAATGCACCTAAATTTTGGTTGAGACTTGACAACACCACCTATCCAAAGAAGCAGGGAACTTTAACTACTTATTGAAAACAAGTAATTATTCTGTAATTTCGGACTACCAAATGACATTGCCAAATGATTATACGGGCCAATAAGATCATGACATGAGTGCGAAAAAAAAGAAATATTATCTTAAGGAGACCAATTAATATCAAATATTTTTCATGTAGACCAATCATATTATCCCAAACCGTAATACACGTGGTGGTCCGGATCTGTATACTAATTTCTTATTTCGTAACCAAAATTTACAACATTTAACTCTTTCAATTTATTGTCCGAGAAAAAAAAAAAACAATATAGGACTCATCGACGTGGTCATACAATATATGACTAGTGCGAATTGGTTCAACAGCAAAACCCCTTCACTTCAGTACTTCACTTGTTTCACAGCTGCTGGTTTGAGTTGTGGTTTTGAACAATGTCAGCTACCTCAAGTTCCCTCTTTTCTCTGGCTCCTGCTCACTCTCTGGTTCAACCCAGAAGACACCTTCAATCCCCAACCTCTCTTTCCCTCTCAGCCTCTCCTCTGCCCTCTCTCAAATCCAATCGCCAACCCAATTTCCTTGTGTGCTCTTCTTCCCTCAATGGACAAGAAGACGACGCCGCCAAAGACAAACCCATTGAATTGAGTAAGCACATTCCCGATTTCGATTTCGATTTCAATTTCATTTCTTTCTCTGTTTTAGCAAATCATGCATGCATGTGTTTCCGAAACAAATTTGATCTGGATCTCATCACAGGGTTCCCAGCTTTTCCTACAGTGATTGATATCAATCAGATACGTGAAATCTTGCCCCACCGGTGAGTGCTTCGATGCCTGAGCTGTTTTTGTTTGGTGGGTATTTAATTCTTTTGTTGTGATTTTTCTAAATTTTTCATCTTTTTGGGTTCTGGGTTTGTGTAATTGCAGGTTTCCCTTTCTTTTGGTGGATAGAGTGATTGAGTACAATCCAGGTGTTTCAGCTGTTGCTATTAAGAATGTGACGATTAATGATAACTTTTTCCCTGGGCATTTCCCAGAAAGGCCTATTATGCCTGGCGTTCTCATGATTGAGGTATTACTGCTTAATCTCAAATTGACTATATGCATTTTGCTCATGTACATGTGCACTTGATTATAGTGTGTGCTGGTGGTAATAGAACTTGCATTTCAATGTAAAGCTTGTGGTAATAACACAAGCATTCAAAATAAAGCACATTGTCTTTTGATAGGAAACAAGACTATTGATAACATGAAATTATAGAGCTTAGAGGACCAAGAGTCCCACTGAAGGAAGTAATAGAACGTATAACCATCGTTTTCAACCATTATTTTGGAAAAAGTAATGCCAGAAGTCATAACCATTGCTACTTGTATTCTGTATCAAACCTGTGAATATCTGTGTATTTCTTATCATTTTTTTGGCTGGTTGGTTCTGGAATATCTACGTTGATTTCTAGAAGGGGGTTTTATTGGTGTGAAAAGGTGATTGATTTTTGATTAGGTACTTTAAACTTTTTGGTTAAGTAATTTGCATCCACAGGTTCATTTCCCTTTGATTTGTGAAGTCCATAAATTGATTGTGTGGGTCTGTATGGGGGCGGGTATATACCTTGCAAATTCTGTTCAGAGGGCAGCTAATGAAGTTCGTATTGAGTGCTTTTAAAAAGAAGATTTGCGCTACTAAAATAAGAAGTATGGATTTACAGCCATGCTAAGTTGAGTAATGTTTTGGTTGTGGTAAAAGGGAGTCTCTAATTCTAAGATGGAGGGTTAGTTTAAGTTCTGTGTGTTTTGTGAATTGTAAGCCATGATTTCTTTACTTCACCACAATCCTGTTCTTGTTTCATGAACCAGTTGAGCAGCGTGGTGCTTATCAATGTATGAGCAAAACATGTTCGAGAGAAAGACCCAATTCCATTTTAAATATGTAATGTTTTGTCTTTGGGCCTTTGCCATAGGCTCATGTAGTAAAGTGTTGGGTGGTTTTTAAACATTGTGTTCATACTTCATGTTTTAGCGACCAAAAGAGTTCCCATCTGATTTTTTGTTCTTATGGTAAATTATTAGTAATAGTGCCAGGCTAAGAATGTGTATAGAAGACACTTTGTAATCTCTTTAAGCATTTCAGAAAGAAAATAAAAAATCAACTAGTTATCAGTTTCGAATAAATGTTATGTTTGGGCCTTGGGGACAATATTGGTAGGGGCATCTTCTGATTCAATCCATGAAGTTTTTTTATGATAAAGCTTTCCACACGTGCCAGAGTAACTGAGCTGGTCTCCTGGATTTTGTATTGAGAAATATAATAGACTGTTTGATTGGTATTATTGTTTGCAAGAACCAAATGCTGGGTATTACAGGCCAAATTAGAAGTTAGAAATGATTATTGTCTAGTTCTTTTATTGCATTAAAACTTAAATTTAGTCATCTTCAGCTTCCCAATTCTTGAAATGTTTTTGCACCACTGCAGTAAATCATATAACAATTTTCTGAAAGAACACCCTTCAAAAAATATTGCCGTCCTGTAATGGGTATTGTATATCGTGTGGTCTAACTTTTAAAGTTGAAATTATGCACTTGAATACACCTATTTTTCCCTTCAGAAATGCAATGGGTGCAACTTATCAATGATTTAATTGGTAATACCCTGTTTGCTGCATTCCATTTTAAGTACTGGTGGGACTTGTGCATTTTGTTAGATTCCTTTGACGTCCATCTCTTCTCCTATGATGAAGAGAAGATAAAGAAAAACAGTATCACCAATATGTATGTTATCTCTTTCCTATTTCATACTTTTTGCTTACAATTATATTTGAAAGGGACTTTCTGCCTATTCTGTCTGCTCCAAAACTTTCCGATGATGAAATATTTATTTCAAACAGTTTTCAACTGTGCATGGTGCTTCCTGATCAAATCAAAATCAACCTCAGTGTCCAGTTTTTTGCAATATGATTTTATCAATAAAAGCTGCTTCTTTTTTACATAAAATAAATAACATATAGATCAACCCTCAATATTTAACTGGGTTAACTATATGTTAGTTTCTGTGCTGGTTACAAAGCATCTTCTGAACACCAAACCATTTGCATAAGCTCAGACCAGTGTTGTCATAATTCTTTTAGCTTCTGCATTGTGTTACTTAGGGGACGTTTTAAAATATTTTTGTTTTTGGTTTTCAGTTTTTTTCTTCTTTTAGCTAAATAGATAGTGGATGATATATTGGAGAAATTGAGTGATGGAAGAAAGATGAGATGGGAAAAACCTATTTAGAACTGCTTGTAGATCCTTATTGTTCTTTTATGTATCAATCTATGTACATCTTTTTTCTCCTTCCCTCACATCTTTGGTCTCCATCCTCTCATTCTTCCTTCTCTATCTTTAATTGAAAATGGTTTCAAAATGTTACCAAGCAGGCTCTTAGTTTTTGATTTATAGGATAAGCAATGTATGTTGGCTTCAAGATGCAATTTGCATTTCAGCTGCAAACTGTCAATACTGCATAGACCGTGTGAAGTAGATAAGTAAGAAATTAATAAATAAGGGGTGGTTCAGGGACAATCAGAATATGTAGTACACAACTGCCTTGATGAATACAATATAATAGTAACTTGTTTTTAGCTCTGGTCTCCATGATTTGGTTTGTCACATTGGCTGTTCTTTTAATTTCATGCCTTTTCTAGAGGTGAGATTTTTTACATGTTGCCTTAAGCTCCTTAATGAATTGATTTACATCTTAAGATGAATACAGATAATATAACAAAACATCATGGCATTTAATTTGTTTTATACCTTTTTTGCCTCATGTTTGCATTGATTATGGTGCATGCACTTTAGTAAGTGCTGATGGAAGTGGTTTATGGGTCCAGGCAATGGCTCAGGTGGGAGGCATCGTTATGCTGCAACCTGAAGTGGGAGGCTCTCGTGACAGTTTCGTCTTCGCAGGAATTGATAGAGTGAGGTTTAGGAAGCCTGTGATTGCAGGAGACACTTTGGTTATGAGAATGACTCTTACTAAGTTTCAAAAACGATTTGGAATAGCAAAGATGGAAGGAAAGGCATATGTTGGAGGTGAGGTGGTCTGTGAGGGTGAGTTCTTGATGGCTAGTGGAAGTGGGACTGCTTGATGTGTATGTTCTTTCCAATATTCAATTTCGTACTTCTGTATTCTGTTTTTTTTTTTTTTTTTCTAGTTTATCATTTTTGGACTTCCTGTGGAGTAGACTACCAATTAAAAAGTCTCAATAAAGACATCGTGTTAAGAGTTTATCTGAACTGAGTTAATCGCTGCCATCTCATTTTCGACTTTCTTCGACTTATTTAATTTCCCTAACAAATGCATATGATTTGAGCTAATGTTACGAGAAGGCTGGATCATTAGGGGAAGGCCTATATCATAGACCTGAGTGGTTTAGGCTTCATGAGGATTACATGTATAACGTCCAAAATGGCAGTAGATTATATAGAGAGGGTGATGAATGATGCACGAGTTAAATTTAACGCTAACAAGTTGCGTTTCTGTTTGTGTGAAGATTTGGCCTAATTATACAAGAATGGAATACTGTGCTCCTAAATAGAAAGTTAAGATTGAGAGAGAAGGCACTTCCGAACTACAATAGTTCTTACTGTAACTTAAACACTGGTGGTCTTAAAGTCAGTTGCCCAAGTTAAAACTCATATTTCAATTTCAAACTATATATTGAAGCATCAGTTCATTGTTTGACCCTCTACCTTATAGCTCCCATAAGAGAAGCTTTTCTAATCTTGTTTAGCCTAAAGTTGCATACTTGGATATTACAAGTAACAACTTTCTTGAAAACCAAAACTTGCAAAAGTTTGATTAGCATTATCAATCTCATAAACCATGTATGTTTGTAAGGCTTACTGGTTTTGTATGAAACTATAGCTATGTTGCTGAGAACTACATGATTGATGCCAGGGGGTCCCTTTTAGGGCACCCAATGATGTCCCTGATGAGTGCACGTAACTTTATTTTCCTGGAGGGCAGAATTTCCGTCCATATAGTATCTAATAAGTGGACTCAAATGTTATGAGGGTGTTTGAGTCCTTTTTGAATCCATCATAACCCCCCATGCCCATGTCTTCTTTTTAAGTTGGTAGGAAACATCAATTATAACTTGCCAATATAATGGAATATCTTGTTCCACAACCCACATTTTATAAATCTAAAGCTTTGTGTGTGTGCAATGTGTCTGGGTAATGCATACCCTCTGAATGGGTTTTTGGACTCACTGCTGATCAGGTGTTGGAGACTATTTGCTCTTTTTGTGAAGACATGATTTGTGTGTTTAGCACTACTTGTAAATGCTTTTGGAAAAACAGGCCCCTTCTATCTTTCTTGAAGATTCTCTTGAAAAATAACTCGAGAAATGAAAACCATCAAAGTCTAACTTGCCTAATTTACACAACAAAGGTAGTCTTCTCCGTAAAAGTCCATCTAGACAGACACTACTTTAACAGAAAGATTGAAATCAGAAATTACTGTTCTATTGAAAAAAAGAGTTTTCATACCATGTTGAAACACATCGATGTCGAATGGTTATGGGCCTACGGCCGATTGGTTTCTTGTTGATTTGATCTTTTCTTAACTCCTAATTCAATAATTTTCGGTACATTTAACGTGGATGTTGAATAACGTAATAAAATTTTCCTGAAACATAAGACAACTTTAGTTGAGCTTTACAACCTATTGTCTGTCATCTATGTTTATGTATATATCCATAAAACTACATAGTTAGTTAATTCACAAATAGTACATGTACGTATGTTTCAAAAATATTTTCGAATTTCGTATTTTTGAAAAGATTCGTTAAAATACACGTACTTTTGAGTCAAAAAGTATTGTACACATATTAAACACGTTTTGTTATATAATTTTACGTTTTTTACTCATGTAATTGAACAAAGATGAATATAAATTGATATTTAAATACTTGAAAATAAATAAATAAAATTAATTAAATAATATAATACCGAACTTTTCAACGTACTATTAAATGAAATCGTTTGAATAATACTCATATGTATTTTATACCCATCCCGTATTTTACTAACTAATGCATAGATGTCGATTCTCATGAGTTTCCAAATCATTCCAAGTTTTGAGCTGTGTATTGTTAGGAACTTTCCGATGATGAATCTAATGGTGTACGTTAGTACATGTAATTGGGGCCTGCTTTGGCTCGTAGACATTAGTATAGTATTGGGTATTGACAATCAGATTGGCAATGAGAGAATTGAAAATGATAGTATATAACTTAATCATGAAAAATAAGAATCATACAGAAGGTTGAAAGAGACCATCAAATAAATGTATATTCCAATTGTCTATTATTTTAGTTTTCTCACAATGATCATTTTAAAGGATAAATTAATAAATTTTCTTTTTACTTGATTTAATATTTTTCTCACAGTGTTTTTATTTTTAATATTAGCAAATTATTGTTGTCTCTCGCTAGACTTGGGTCTAGGTTCTGGATTTGAGTCGATTTCAGATCTGGATTTGGGATCCGGGTTGGTTTTGGTTACAGATACGGATTCGAGTCCTCTTATGGATCTGAGTTTCAAATCATTGCTGCTATTGGATTTGGGATCCGAGTTCATGGTTCTTGTTCATGAGAGTTTGTTTGCCTTCAACCGAGTTTCTGACACTCTTGGCTGGCTTTGATATCTCGATAGTAGAAACATCGCATTCCGGTGTTGGAAGTTATTTTTTTCCCCACTGGAATTGTTAGGTGTCCGTGTCTCACACTGGTTATGGTTACAGTTATAATCTCCACTGCTCAACTGACTTTTTATTCGATGCCTTTTGGTATTTGGTCATGTTTTGGTTACCTTTAAATTTAGATGTGTGTGTGCATAGTTATATATATATTTTTTATTGTTCAATGCCTTATTGCATCTAAGCATTGTAATTAATCTTCAATTTTGTTTAATATAATTTTTACGTTATCCTCTATAAAAAAAATGATAAATTGTCTTTTTTAAAAGAATAACCTGGATTTCGTAAAAGACCAACAGCTAGAATAATACATATTCAAATATGGATTCCTTTTCTTCTAGATGATCAAATTTTGATTAGTAAAGCTCATTACAAACAAATCTACCTCGCTTATTGAAATCCTAACAAAACTACAAACTAATGATAAACCGTTAACCTCCTCGAAAACTTACTATTACTTTGCTCATCTAAGCACGTAATATTCGTTCACAAAATGGATGTTTACATCACAGTAAGTTAGTAACCCATCAGTCCAAAAAAAAAAAAAAGTTAGTAACCCAGTATGAGCGAACAAATTAATTATTTGTTATTAAGATGGAACATCTTCATACATACTACAATAATCAGATTGTGATGACAATCTAAGTAGCTAAACGATTTTTAATTCATTGATGATCCTTGCAAATGAGATTTAAAGAATATTAGATTGTTTGAATTATAAAATCGTATTCCAGTTTGTGTACACTTTGAATTATAAAATCAATAAACAAATGCCAGGCGTTTATGAAAAGGAAAGAAATGTATACTCAAATGGATGGTTGGTGATGTATCTTGTCCACCCACCAGTGTACACTTTGTCTAGGTTCGTTCTTGATGATGTCTGGCTCAATGTTCTTTCAATAATGCAAGCAAAAAAAGGTATTAAAACCATTGAAATAGAAAGCATCTTTTGATGGATGTCATCAAATGCACTAAGGTAAAGCAGAAAAACTTATAGTAAAAATTACATACACATAAAAAATAAAGTCATTTTAACTCCTCCTTTTTTATTCACCGAAAAAAAAAAACAATACAACATACATGCATGATAATAAGGGAAGAAAAAAAGTGAAGATTCGCACCATGGATAGTTTTTTGTTTCAAACTCTTAATTACCATCAAACTATTTTATTACTTTTAAGGTTATGCTTTCATGATCATCTCTTAAAAAAATCAACTAAATTGAAATCGGTTAGTTATCCAATTATCAAGTAAATCAATAAGCATGATATATTTTTCTTTTGAACAAAACACTATAGTTTGATTGACACTAAGACTATAACTAGGGGTGAACTCGGTTGAGAACAATAGTTTTTCTTGCACATGCATGCACCGGCTCGGTCGAAAACAATGTTTTAAAGGAAGAAGCAAATATTGGTACAAAGAATAAAAAGACACAATGACAGTTTGCGAGGTTAAATGACGACACCGAACCGAACCGAAATCGTCAACGTTTGCAAAATGTATAGTCCAATGAATTTACATAAACGATTCAATGAATTGTGATCTCCAAATGAACAATTTCAATCGTTACACCGTATAATGGTAGAAAAAGGAAAAAAAAAAAAAAAAAAGAAGAAGAAAGACAAATTCACACGGCTAATATCAACAAAACAAAAAACAAAAAAAATCTTTTTTTTTCCTTCATTGGTATATCTAGCTAGATAACATGATTAAAGTTCAAACCATATATCCTTATAGGAGTTAAAACACATTCTAATCTATATATAGCTTAATACCTGAGACTATCATGCTCAATGATCAATCTATCTGAGATTAATCTAATTTATTAATTACACCATTAATTAAGACCTGACAGGTAATTAAGATTCCCAGTTAAAGAATCAAAAATTAAGAAACACGTAAAGAAAGGGAAATTAAAAATAAAACTAAGAGACAAAAAACAAAAGAGACAGGAGCATTAAGTAAAATGCTAACGTGGAGTCTTGTTGGCACTCAGTGGTCGCAATCAACGGCCCTGATTCACTCTCCCCCTTCCCACCATCTCATTTATCTTCCTCCTCCCACCTTCCATTATCACTCCCCTTTCCTCTCCTAGCTCTCTCTCTCTCAGTCGAGCTCTCTCTGTTCTAAATTCATTCTCCACTCCAAGAAAAACAAACAAACATCCATCCATCATAATTAGACATGTTGTTAGGGAAGCGTCCCCGGCCTCCGATTCGGAGAACGACAAGCATGACCGGGATCACAGTCGACGTGGAGGGCCAGGAACCGACGGAGGAGAACCCTATCATGATGGATGTGCATGCATCATCGACGGTGGTGGGCCCCCATGGGCCTGGTAATAATATTCAGGACCATAACAGCTTTGGCTACCATGAACAGCACCGTTTCTTGGCCATGTTGTCACCCAGAAACAACGAGCCAAGAAACTCATCGGCTTCCGACCTCGTCGAAACCGCTCACTTTCTTCGCACGTGCGGCCTCTGCAAACGCCGGTTGGCTTCAGGCCGGGACCTCTACATGTATAAGTACGTACACTAGCTTGTTGATTAATAGATATATAGATTTTTTAATTTCCTTATTTTCATGCATGATTTTCCGATTTGAGTTCGGATTCTCGATCTGCTCGTGTTTTTGGTGTTCGAAAATCGAAACGACTTTTGAAAGATAGTAAGTACTAAGGAAAATTAGCAGAGGATCATGTACGGTTCTCCTTGCTTCTTTTTCCCTGTTGTTATTTTCCTTTCTCTCTTTCTTTATTTCTTTCTTTCATTTTTGGATTCTTCTTCCTTTTTCTCTTTTCTGATTTCATGGTGCTGTCAGATTTGGACGCATGTACACCGCTCATAATATCCATATAACAAGTTTACAACTACAAAACAAGTTAATATTTACTAGTGTTTTTCAGTATTTTTAATTCTTGATATTTATTTTTGAAAATGAATTCTGAAATCTATATTCCAGTATTCCACTTACTAAGTGATCTTAATTGCCCAAGTATTTTGAAGTATATATTAATTGATGTGGGATTCAGAAGTCCCAAAATTTTTAATCATCATGTGGGTTGCATTATTATAATTATGCTGATGAATATTTGATTAATTAATTATCTATGCTGGTACGTAATTGATTAATGAAATTGAAAATTAATTTGACTGCAGGGGCGACACAGCTTTTTGTAGCCTAGAATGCAGAGAGCAGCAGATGAAGCAAGATGAGAGAGTAGAGAAGTGTAAGGGCGTGGCCTCGAAGAACGAGGACCGCCATGCAACTCGATCAAGCTCTAAGGCCTCTGGTAAAACCCAGACTGTGGCCGCTGCTTAATTATCAAACCCAAAAGGACTGGAGAGAGCAAATAGCAGTCGATCATTATGTATATCATAGATATTGCACTACTGGTGCAAAACCCCATTTTCTCCTATATTAATCAATTGCCCCCCATTGACGTTAATTATTTACATAATAGTACTATATATATAAGTACGAACACTACACGTTCGTACGTGTTGCAGCTCTAAGCTAGCAGATATCTATGTATGGTTATGTAAAACTTAATTTTAAAAAGGTCCGTGGGTGCATTTGTTTTGTCAATGCAAATGGGACATGGCCAAATCTAGCTCTTGTTTGCAATTTGTTTTTCCTATATAAGGTTCTGATAAGTGATAAACCATGTGAACCTAATTAGCTAGCTTCTTGCATTATTCTCTAACCGGCAACTACACTAGTTTAGCTAGTCAAAACGCATGGTTAGAGAATCGCTAAAATTTAAAGTTTAACATGTACTTTCCTCCACGTACAGACGGTACAGTCTCATTGCATGACTGAGGATCTTTAAAAGTAAAGAGCAATACGATAATAGCACTAAACCCTAAACAATTTTAGGGGAGTTGAAAATCTATCAAACTAGTAATTAAGATAACATTTTGATTTGATAATTCAATTTATTTAATAGAATTAGATGAGTAAATAATTTTCAATATTTTTTTTTTGGTCCAATAATAATTTTCAATTATTAATCTTGTGCCGATGTTTTTTTTTTGGGTCCATGTAACGTTTAAATGATATTTGAAACTTGATAAATAATAATTCAAATATAGAGCAAGTAACTAAATAACATAGTAAAAGCTATAAATTAAGAACAGTATATTTTCTATCAAAAGCTAAGCTATAGCATTTTGAGTACTCTGATTGGAAGCTACTTGACCTTGACCTTGACAATGAAGTTGGATTTTATATTTTAATTTGCTTTAATATGTTTTTGTGGGGATTGCTTCATGCATCGGTTTTCTTTTTTCAACGAATTTCCTATTCAACAATTAATATTCATCTCTTTGGTGACCAAATCACAGCTTTAAAGCCTCAGCTCTCCTCTCCCCCACATTCAATTATTACCAAGATAATGCCTAACGCAACAGTTTTGTCTTCCAGTCCAGAAAATGCCATCTTATGAAAATGAAATTATTAAATGCCCATGGTCCTCGATCTCGATCTATAGTTTCGGACCTTCTAGGTTTCGACTTAACATTCAGCTAGCCACCAGTTCTACACCCCCAATATATACATATAATACTATATGTTATAAGTTGCACAAATACAAATAGTATGCATCGTCCACAAAAAAAAAAGTGTGGACATCCGAAAAGAATGAAAAGTGCAAATATAGTAGAACCTCTTTAAATTAATAGTCTTGGAACCACCTAAGTTCTATTAATTTAACGAGATATCAATTTATCGATAAATTAATAATTATTAATTTACGAAGATATTTTTAATTTTTAGCTTAACAGTAAACATATTATATTTATTCACTTAACAAGTTCAATGAATTTGATTTATCACATCAAATGACAAGTTAAAATTCAAAATACTATAAGATTCAAAGTACTATTATATTTAACAATTAAGAGTTCATTGAATTATAATTAGCAATACGAGAAAGTAATCCCAGGATTTTTGGGCGAATTGCGAACAATTAAAAATGAGATTCAATTAGATTTGAAGTTTTTAAAAAAAAAATACTATTTATTCATATTTTAAGAAAACTTCATAATCAATTTATTATGTACTTTTAGCTAATTATTAATTTATAAAATATTTGGGACCTATAATATACAAAGGAAATATTTAAAATGTATTATCTTATAGTTTTATCGAGATTATTAATTTAGCACGTTGGTCCCGATTCGGGACCGGACAATTTTATTATTTAAAAGAAAATATTAATTTATCGAGTATTAATTTAAAGAGGTTCTACTGTATCTTTCATCCGATATACGGTTTACAATAAAATTTAATCATTGAATTATCTATTTTTAAGGTCCGTCGTCCCAACTAATAGACAGAATAAAATTACTATAAAGTCAAATTCTAGTAGCGTTTTTTGTTCTTTTTTAGAAAAAACATTATATTGATGAAAATATAAAATTATTGAATAACATCCATCATTGAATATGTAAATGATTAAGGTTTATACATTTTTCTTAGAAGTGTCGACATGAGCTTACAATTTGGAGTTGCGGTTAGAAACTTGAGTTGTATAATAGAGTAGGCCAAAACAAAAAGGGAAAAGTCCTCAATTGGTTGGGACTTTTGCTTTCACTTGTGCTCAACGCCCCAATATCCTCATTAACCCATTTTCTATTTGGTACTTGCCAAATCTAGTGACAGGTGCTTGTGATTTTCCTAAAAAACAAAACAAACAGAGACTACGAGTGGCGGTCATCTTGGTCCTTTCACAAAGTCTCTCTTTCAGTTCACACATTTACTTTCATTTCCAAATGAAAATGGATTTCATCTGCATTTCAATTTATGAACAAGAATGGGTTTGGGGAAAGGGAATCTGTGGCATCGTCAGCTTAGAATGGACGTTTCCTAAATGAAAATTGAAAGAGATTCATTTGGAGTTTTATGTTTGATTGATACATGGGTTGGTGTATGTGTTTGCTAAAGAGACCCCTCGACATTCACATAAAGCTCCCATCCTTTTTGTCACACTGGGACCATTCCCCCACTTGGTGCTAGCTAGCTCAATGCTCATCTACCTCAGCCTCAATTATAAATTTATCTTTGTGATTTTAGTCTTGTATTGAATCATTATTGGAATTTGGATGTGAGTTTAGGGAATCTTAATAAATATGAGTGAGTCAATTGGCAGTATCATCTGCAAATTCCTAATAAATCCACATCATATATATGAAGAGGGATTTAACGTGGGATTTGATGGGATCAGGGTTTAAGTATATTTATGTGAATAAGTTTCAGGTTGGATCTGGATCTATATTTGTGCATATATTTAAAGATCTATGTTAATTGAGCTAAAAACAATATCTAGGTCAAGATCACATCCAGGTACTGGTGTGTACCTGTTTCTACTCAATCATTACATTCCTTCTTATATCTTCTTGGAATGATTTCTAGTAAAACAACTTCCTCAAACCTTTTAAATATATTGCTTCAAATTATGTAGAGTACATCTTTAATGCAGGGTGGAAGCATAACTGGCTAGAAGAATACCATCGATTTTAACTAAGAGAAGCACTAATAAGTCCGAAAGGGTAAAATAAATTTTTACTATTAATACTAGAAGTAAAACACACATAGATAAAAAATAATAATAATAATAATAATAATAATAATAATAATAATAATAAACCGTGTAGAAAACGTAGAGTAATTAGTTTTAGGGAGCTAGTGAGAGATTTTAGAGAGAAATAAACTGAAAACAAAACTATTTTATTTTATTTTTTATTTTCTTTGGTAAAGGAAGTGGGGTGTAAGAGTGGATAATTAAAGATAATTTCTGTAAGTTATTTTTATTTTTATTAATTATTTTTTTGTGTTTTGACCTTGTCATCTATAATGATTAAATTAATATATATAATTATTTCATTTTAATTTTAAAGTGGTATCAAAATAAATAAAAAAATTGGTTAGAATTGACAACAAGAATTCTCTTAATATATAATAGTACTAGCTACAAATATCTATCGATCCCGACATCCCGTATCGTAGCTCGAGTGCCACTTGAGTCATGCCTGAAAAAAAATAATTAGAACACTTTACAGCAAACTGATTCAGCTCATCTAAAATAACTAACCAATCTAAACCCAGCAAATTAAGCAGTACTATAAAGTAGAATGATCGAAGACATTGATTACTTCATACTTCCAAAGAAGAAAAATAACACATTCAACTACATCATCACAATGATCGAAGACCCCATAATGTAGAACAATAGTAGAACCAATAATATTTAAAACAATTAGTCTAAGTACTGCTCTGGAAACCAACAAGGTCCTTTCATCATCACCAATATTTTTCTAATATATTTTACATCTCCATTATTATTATCGAGAGCTTGTACATAAAACAACAAAAGAGAGAGAGAGAGAGAACATTACAATATAGACTCCTTTCAAATTCAATTTATTATGCTTTCCCTGGACCCTTTCAATTTCTCTGGAACTTCCAAGTTCCAACTATCCCATATTCAAATCAACAACGCAATGATTTTAGCATTTCTCGATCCTCTTCAGTAGGTCAGTTTAGATACTAAGGGAGTTTATAAACAATTAGGTCATTTCTCTTTCGGCTTGTTTTAATAACACAACCAAATCTTCAACATCAGAACTTCCAAGATCTGCTGTGATTTTGCTATACAGAGTCAATAGCCCTCCAATTGGTTATTGCTTGCTCAATAATGCTAAGGGCTGGAAAAATAACCTTATTCAACTAGAAAAGCGTACATTTTACTTGAGTTTATAAATGTAGAGTAATTATTTAAAAACCTTAGGCAACTGGGAAATTGGGAGGTTATTGTTTTAATTTGTTGCTTTCAAAGTACTATATAATAGCCATTGCTGGGGTTTTGGGTGTCATCCCAGTCCCATGCTTCCTGCCGAGGATTGGAAAGCTTTCCCACTTGAGAATTTTTTAACTTTGATTTCCCTCTTTTTTAACTCAGCCCTATTTTGGATTCATGGTTAACTTTTTTTTCAATGTCCCCCACAACAATCTCGGTTTGCATATTATATGAACAAATTGATGACAGAATCAATATTGGTGTAAGTGGGTAACTGTCACGCCTTAGAAATTGTGACTCAAATTCCAATATATATATATATATAGCTGTATTGATGGCATGACGAAAGTGATAGCAATGTTGCACATTCTAGACTTGTTTTGGACAAGACATGATAAGTTTGACACTCGAACATTTCTTTTACAATCGGTGAGCTGAAACATAGGAAAATGGAAAATGGAAAAGTAGAGTTTGAAAAGGTCATACATCCTACATAAGAAAAAAAACATTGGATGAACTAGCATCAACTTCAAACTATATCCTTAGCATAACAAGCTTCAAATCATTAGCACCTTGAATCAATCTTGCTGATAAACCAAAGGAATGAATGTGGAGCGGGCATCTGATGAAAATCATTGTTCGACATAATGTCTTGAATGTTCAGTTTAGCCCAAGGAAAAATAATTTTGTTGCGCATATTCTATTTCAGTATTGTGTGTGCGAGGAATTTTTGTTCTCCCTTCGTTAATGGTTTGCATTCTTTTTCAACTTTTCAAGATGTTCTAATACTCGGAGTTCTGATATTACGTTTTGGGGCTACTTCATATTGAATGATCGAAGCAACAGCCATGATGGCCTAAAGTCCTAAATTCTCTGCTATAATAAAAATAAATGAATAAAAATTAAAAAGACCTAGAAGTGTTCATGGTGTCTTGATCAAAATATAAACTTAGGCCAACTATATTGGGCCAATACTCGTATTTGGGGATAGCTAATAGTGGCCCACTCTCGCCCACCAACTTGTAAGATAGTGCACCACAGTACAACACCTTAGGATTTGTGTTCTGAGCCCAATGAGGTGACTCAGGCCCAATATTATCTTACAATAAAGATCAAGCCTAATGCAGGTTATCTTATTGTGTATCATCATCTAATCACAAATGTGTAAAGCTCATGGATGTAAAATAAATTTAACCCTAATTTTAATTCATTAATGCATAATCGTCTTTGAAAGTAGCAAGATAATGAATCGAAAAAAGCTCTAGAAAGTAGCAAGACAGTGCTAGACTGCTAACTAGTAAAATAGACCCCTTCCATGGGTGTTGAACCTCTTGGAAGCCAACTAGTAAGACCAAGGAGTGACCAACATTCAGTGAACCCTAGACATATTCCAAGATCAAGCTAAAAGATAAACTGATAAAGACTCATGGGACCAGTACTTCAATCAGTGAATTATTGAAGAATCTTGTGGACCAGAAATTGGACTATTTGGGATGTCCTGGTCGTAAACTTATGAGCTCACCACATTTTGGGAAAACAAATGAGCATCATGGGACCATTGAAATTTGGAACTCCTTATCATATCACCTTTATGTTCCTTCAAATTATTCAACTATTTATGAGTCTAAGCTATGGCTACCAGCCATCAGTCAAGAGTATACTGTATACTTATCTCAATTTTGAAAACTGAGAGCAGTGAAAATTATGGCTTCACATTTATAGGTTCTGAACTTCTGATGCACTTGAGAAATTAAATTATGCTCTAGTATCCCCAAGAATCAGAAAATGTTTAAACAACTCCCATTATTTAACTTGGGTGATTTTGCAATCTTGAATAATTGTGCAGAATAAATGATAATTAATTGGAGAAAAGAGGCTAGACTGTTCAATATATACTTCCATTACAAAAGAGTGGCTTTGCTTCTGAATGAGCTAGAAGCAACTGCACTACACATGCCATGGGAACCTTCTCCATTTAGAAAATTAAAAGACTACTCACACTCATCTGTGAACAACAGAAATAAAAGAGAGAGAGTGATTAATTCTTGAACATTCTGAATCACTCAATCTTCCAATATCTCTAGCTAGGCTGCTTCATTTGTACTCCAAAATCATGTTGTTCTCTGGAGCCAAGCCAACACAAGCCCTCAGAATGTTCTCAAGCATTGCCCTCTGCTTTGAGAGTGCATTCACGACTGGTGTACCTGGTGGAACCTGTTTTGCCAACACACCATTACATTAATAAAAATGTCACATGTTTTACCTATACATACTACATCGAGATTATTAATCACTCATTCATGTATCACATGACAACATTAATATTTCCACCACTATGGTACCATTCATCAACAGAATTAAACGTCAAATCAACTACTTCAAGACTAATTCCCTATTCTGATTTTCTCTTTCCCTTTTAATCTTAATTCCTCTAAAGAACACTATATTGCAGAAACAAAGTCATAGGAGCTACTGATATAGTGGACTTACAAGAGGTGCCTTGGTGAGGTAACTCAGAATAGTAGCCACAGGGTGGAAAGAGTGGAACTTTCCCTGTAAACATAAGAGACATAAAAAAAGATTAGTATCCCTATTAATAACAAGTCAACCCAATACATCACTGCATGATCAAGAATTCTGAACATTGTAAAGTGTATATTATCAATTCTTAAAAGCTGAACAGACCTCGGCTTCAGATTTGAGCTGGATACGAGTGCTCAGCTCAGCAAGGAGAACCAAATCCAGAATGATAGGAGCAGCCAAGAGGGAGTCCTCACAAGTGTTGTGCATCACAATGGTGTTCCTCCCACCCAAGAATATCTCAGATGTGTACTCATCCATAGCCCTCTTGCTATCCGCCACATACGGCACATACTTGATCACCACAACGTGATCAGGGTGCTCACCAGGTTCAAAGAGGATGCCATTGCTTGAGACCATATCATCCACAACATTGCTCTTGGAAATTTCCTTGGACCTGAAGGTTTGTGGAGCTGAGAGATTCATACCATCATTGTTTCCAAGATGGTTGTAGCTCACAATTGAGGTTGGCTTGATACCAGCACCAACGAGGAAATCAACCAAAACAGATTTCATTTTAGTCTGACCACTCTTGAAGTCATCCCCACCAATCAAAGTGTTCCTCCTAATTGCCAAATCAATAAGCCCTGCACCCAATAATCATTAACAATCAATTTACATTATAATTACTTATCACTACTACAAGTATGCAAAAAACAAAGTAAAAGGTATTAGCTTGCTAGCTGTCCTACCTGGGACAAAAGTGTTTTGTGGGCTTCCATTGATGAAAGGGACATTTTCCAGCACACAAGCTATGGCATACAAGGTGGAGGGGGATATCTCAGCTTCATTCTTATCCACCGAACCCAAAAGGTTCTCTACGGTGTCGTTTAGCCCCTCAATCACACTACTGTACCTCTCAGTGTTGGCAGTCCACAGAACGACCACCTTGTCCACTTTGTTCTTCTCCTTGAACTCTCTAAATTATCACATAATTAAACCATCAATTACCATTAAAGTAAATATCTTTGGTCAAAAAGACAAAACATCCACTTACTTAACACCATTTGGGTTGCACTACTGCACTAGTACATGAAACACTTTTTTCTTTTTAGTCCACAATTGGGATTTAGTGGCTTTAGTACCTAATGTCTTTGATGATCTGTTGGACTTGTTCCTGCTTAGTCCCCTTGATCACGTTGTTTGCACGTGAACCTTGATTAGCAGCAATGAAATCAGGGTCATAGATTCCAGGGAGTGGGATGATGGACTCCATGTATGGCCTGAGCTGCTTTTGCAGGTCAATATCAAGGACTCTGGCCCTGGCCATAGCATCTGCTAGGTTCATGTCACTTATGTCCCAACCCCCAAATACAATGTCATCAGGGTTCACCTGCACACCCAAATTCATTCAAAACTTAATTAATTCATTAAATATACACTAAGCAAGTGGGGCACCAAGAATTTCTGATTAATTAAATACCATGGGAAGAAGGCTCTTGAATGGCGCATATATCTCTTCTCCATTGAAAGACCCAACACGAATGGATGAGGCCTGGGTTAGTGAGCCAAAGTAATTGGCTTGTTGCACCTTATCCTTGGTTGCCCACGAGATTCCTCTGAGAATTTACAAGACCCATATCTTAGAATTAGTTAAAAATTCATCGATACAAAGACAAATACAAATACAAATTCAGCTGGAGTAGAACAATCAACAATTTTCATGAAAATGAAATGCAGGTGGAAATTTAAACTCACTCTCTGTTAGCAATGACACCAGCAGTGAGGGTTGAGCCATTGTTTCCACCCCAGCCCACAAGCATTACCCTGCACACCAAAAACCAACGAGATTTAACACTGACGCAGAAAAATTATACACATGAATTTCACAACCCAACATTTTAATTTCGCCAAGGAAAAAACAGGAAAATGGATTGTGTACAAACCCTAGTTTGGGGACATGGACATCAGTCTTGAATTCGTACTGGACAGACTTGGGCTTCACAATCCACTGGTAGGTTCCCTTCCTATTTTCATGAACAAGCTCAGTGGTCTCGTAGGTGTACACGGAATGAATCTCATTCTCAGTGTACTTAACGTTAGGGGACTCAACCTTAAAGCTCTCAATGAACATTTTTATCGAAAAAAATTAGAATCTCTCTTCAAATGTTACCACTACCACTAAATCTCAATCTCAATCCTGCGGCTTGTGCTGGTTCTTCACGTTAGCTCCGAGGCAATATATTTATAGGGGTGCAGGCTACACGTGGCGCAACCTAGTGGCCCGTAGTGCCTGTGTATTATTGGCTTTGGGGTTTAGGGAAGCCTGACCCATGCAAAAGCATGAGAACCCAGAAAAAAATATTAAAAAGAAAAAAGAAAATGTACGGTTGGCACGTGGGAAGGAGGAGGCGAAACACGGTTGCCATACACGTGGCGGGATCGGCGGGCCCAATTGGAGAAAGCGTTTTGGGATCCACGGTGGAGGAAAGGTACTGGAAAACGGTGGTGACGAGAGTACCGACTGATACGGGGATACCCCGATGGAGTTGGTGGTTTCAGTACGCGCATGGTGGAGCGTGGTTTGACACGCTGGAAATCGGTCCGTTTGTTTGCAGCTGATGGGCACTGCACGGGATACGTGGCTGTTTACAGGTGACACGTGGTAGGTGGTTTTAGGGTTATTATTTCTCAACTTGCTCAGGTGCTATTTTTTCCTTAAAAATATTTATGTCAAAATATTCGATTATGAGACTCCTCTCCGATCCATTTTTCCCTAGGCCGTGTTTGTTATTCCGGATTAAGAAAGATTAGATAACTTTTATCTAGTTATGTGTTTGAGTAACCAGATTGGTTTAGCCAGATAATTTAAATCTTGTCAAGTCTATTTTTAGACAAAATAACTAATTCATTTTAAAATAAAGGAGAGTTTATATCCGCTTATATATGACTCAACAATATATTCTCGTTGCACCCCAAAACGATAGAACAAAAAAGAACAAAATGTTGTCAATATTAAGTGAAGGCTTAGCTAAGAATTTTAACTAAATTGCCCCCACAAAGCACTTAATCCATTACTACAAGGGGAAATTCTCTCATGCTCCAAGCATACCATGTTTGGGCACATAGCATGTTTGGTAGCCCTTAGATCCCCATCTACTACTACAAGGAGAATAAACACCTTCAAAAAAATAAATCGATCTTGTGTCCGTCAATGATTGTACTGGACTATTGAAGCTAGAATAATAAGTCTTTCATTACAAAAGGAATCAAAGAATAAAGAGCTTAAATGTGAGTGGTTCACTGCTAATCAAGTACCTTTTTGGCAGCCCAAGTTCTTAAACCTTGTCTGTACGTGGCATATTAATATTGTCCCAACTTAATCACTTCAAAGAGCAAACAATTGAGATTTGTTTTTTAAATATTTAGTGCAACTTGGTATATGCTCTCACTTAATATAGCACATCGATATATCCACATATTCACTTATGTTAGAAACAAAACACTGGTTCAAACTAGTTCGAACTTGTATGTCCAAACTAACTCGGACATGTATATCCAAATTTTCTTTTATTTGTATACATTCGGAAGTGTATTTTCCTGTTATGTGAGAAAGTTGTATTTTATTCAGAATTTTAACACCATTTTGATTTCAAACTTCTGTTTTTTATTTGAACTTAAAATTAAGGAATTTGAATATATCCAGTCAAATGAAGGATCTCAATATATATAGGCTTGTAAGTGCTTAAGTAATTAATACTCAATACCATTCATCTATACATCGAGATGTGGAGTTTAAAATCCACACTTCTCCATATTCGATAATTATTAAAAAAAAGAATATTTCAGAGCCTAAATACTGAATTTCAATTTATTTTTTTGTAAGCGAGTGAAGGGCGGTACAAAAGGGGAGGAGGACTTAAAGCTTACAGGACCAAAGCCAACCTCAAACAAAAAGAAGCTAGAAGGAAAATGGGACCAAGCCTGCCCAAGAAAAGAAACAAAGAGCAGCATGCTAGTAGAATCTGGGAATTAACCAGCAAGTAAACAACTAAAAAAAAATGACAAAAGTGAAAAGCAAAGCTAAAAAACCTGGGAACCAGGCAGGAGAAGATAACATATATAAGTAAACCATGGGTGTCCACAACAGCCACAGCGACCAACTGAAGCTCCGGCAACCGGACCCAACTGAATTTCAAACTTGAAATCGAAATATGTGGGTCAAAATGTTGCCTCCACATTATCATCAAGAAAAGAAAAAGAAAATGGAAAACGTACTGAATCAAACTTTTACCACAAAACTTAGAAAAAGGCGAGTGACTAAGATATGTGAGTCAATAATACCAGGGATGCATGGAAGCCATCGGAAGGCAATTGAAGTGAAGTGACTAGACCCAAAGAAAAGGAAGTGAAGAAGGGAAATGAAGGCCATATATAATTAGAGCAGGACTGTCAGTATCATGGTGATATAGATACATATCAAAGGACAAAGACTCCCTCTGTATATATATGGCTATATCTCTCAGTCGAGGGCCATTTATGTGCTCACCACTCATGGCCACGAAATGGATGTGTGGTCATATACTAGGCACCATGTCTCCATGCCCACATTGAGTGGTCTTCCTCCGCCGTTCTCCATTGCTGTGCTGCTAAACCACACTTGCTAGCTTTCTTCATTTTTAGGGTTAGGTTTTTGAGTGGTCTATTTTATGCAATCACTATGTTGTTATTATTCTCTCCACAGTTCTGGAAATCTTTCTTGCTAATTTTGAGGATTTTCTTGTGGCATCATTGTCATTTGATTCACCTTTTGTGTTAGAGCTTTCTTCCTGATTATTTACAATATTAATTAATGTAACATCAAAGTAAAAGTAAGGGTAAAAGTTATAAATGGTCCTTGTGGTTTGGGGTGATGTTCAACATTAACCTTGTGGTTTCAAAATGTTTAATGTAACCCTTGTGGTTTGCAAAATTAATCAATATTAGTCCATATACTAATTTCGGCAAAAAATCCAACAATTAAAATTCATGTGTAGGTGATTCATAAGGATAAATTTATCATTTTAATTAGAAAACAAACTTTTTTCAAGTGTTTCTTATTTAATTTAATTTTCGACACTATTTTAATTGATGAAAAGTTTGCTATAAATAACATTTTGGACCAATATTGATCATTATTGCAAACCACAAGGGTGATATTAAACATTTTGAAACCTCAAGGTTAATGTTGAACATCACCTCAAACCACAAGGACCATTTGTAACATTTACCCTAAAAGTAATTGGCTCTTTCGGACATGCATGAAAGGTCATTAGAGTACTGTTGTTATCTCTATCACCATCAATATTAAAGTTAATATTATTGACTAGCTCTTTATTTTTCTTTCCTTTTTGGTTGTTCAAATTTGGAAATTTTCTAGACCCTTCTTCTCTTTTTACTGTTTTCTCAACTTAAACTCACGACTATTACTAACGATCTACTAGTATTAGTTGTTCACAATAATGCTAAATGAGTATTCTAAATAGAAAAATTGACAACCATTGTTATTTTAGATCCTATTATAACTTGTTCCAACCTTGAATAAGAAACTTATGGACTCATCTTACTTCACCATAGACAAGTCATATCGTTGCATTTAAGCATGTGCATCGTGGCCCCTTCATAAATATGTAGTTATAGTATCTTACAACGAACTTTTTTTCTTTCATCGAACCCGGGTAGAGGCCAACAAATATATACAACATTAGAGCACATGCAGTGGGGTTTGATTAGGCTGGTCTAAATTAAAATATAGGCTTACTTAAATTATCAAAAGTCAGCTCTATTGGAGTAAGTTTAGATTAGGCTAACAACATGCCAGTTTCTGGAAGAGGGTAAATTGAACATGGCCCTAAGTTAGGCTAAAAGTGGGGTCAAGGTTGTGCAAATTGTTATTAGCCATTAATTTTTTTTTGTTAAAGCCAAGAACATGTAATTGAAGTATTGAACGGCTGGAAATACAAACTTTAGGCTTTAGACTTCATAGCTGGAAACACAAAATTAATGAGAGTGAGCTTAAATTTTAGTTTAAACTTTAAATTTTAGACTTTATGGATGCACATACTCTTATACTTTAATGAAATGTTATACTCTAAGGAATTTTCGCAAATATTGGGGACAAACCATAGGGGGGGGGGGGGCCGCCCTTGGTTGGGGGGGGGTCCCTTTTTTCCCCCCCCCCCCTTTTTATTGAACACCCCCCTCTCTCTCTCTCTCTCTCTCTCTCTAAGTGAACTTTTTACGCGTATATAAGGTGAATTTGAGATTGAACGGTTCGACAATATGAAATCACCGATTTAAAGGGCGATGGAAGATAAGGTAACTAATTATTAGTACGAGAATAGTGAGATGCATGCATACACTTGTGAGGCTCTAAGTTCAATACGTGGCCGGTACCGGAAGTTAGTAATGAAAAAGAAATCACGTACACCAATAATGTCTTTAGAACTGTCAAGAAGAAGGTGGGTGGACCTTAGCCTTAGATCGAGTCTTTGATATATGAGCAAAACTTTTCAAAAAGGGGTTTGAATCTTGTACTGATTATAAAATTAAAATGGAAAACTCTGGGGATGATTGTTTGTGCTTTTTGGTAAACTCACGGGATTCATCTGGATGAGTGAGTGATGGAAATTATGCATTCAATATGAACAACTTATTCACCAAACATGATAAACTCACGGGATTCATCTGGATGAGTGAGTGATGGAAATTATGCATTCAATATGAACATGTCCTGAAAATTGTGCTATGAGAATCTCTCGGAAATTAGCCAATTCTTGGGCAAATGGCTCAACTAGTTGCTCACGTTAACTTGAGAATTACTATTGAACAATTTTACTTCGCCCTAATTTACTTGGCACATGGTTTAATTCTTTGTTTTTTTCTAACAAGGAAAATCCTTATGTTGCACTTTTTGATATATGACACATCAGCTATTAGGTAAATAAAAGGTTCGCAAGCGTCGTAAAATAGATTCTCTTTTGAACAATCAAATTCTCGTTAGAGTTCTTTTTCTTTTCGGTACGTTTTTACCACAGGGATCAATCTAGGTTATCTTTTCGATCACAGCAAGTTCTCGATCGACCTCAAATATTTCTGGCAACTTAGTTAATTGAGACAGGGGTTGTTCCCGGAAGGCTCTGGTTCTTATCGATCAAATGAAAGGTACGTGTAGGTGTCTCCATACATGAATTAATGCATAAATGTCCTTGCATGCTCTGCAAGTAATTAAGTTTGGTATACATCGCTATAGAAGCACATTATTTGTTTTTGTTTTATTCGAACAAGAAAGTGCTTAGGTGCATGCATTATTTGTTTACATCTTTTATTACCTATAGCTTGGAGAACATTCTGGCCCCCAAATCCCCAATAATGTTTTACATGTGTCTAATTTGGATATTAGAGGCTGCTCTACTAGAGATTTGGATTCCAATTTGCATATTTTGATTTGACCTATTCTACTTATGAAGATAGTAATTAGAAAAACCCAGGGCTAATTATTTTATTCATAAAAGTCGATATTAGTATTACACATAGACCTATATATGACAAAACAAAGCTACTATATATATATATATATATATATATATATATATATATATATCTAAGCAATTTCACTTGCACTATTGGCATAGCTCACTGAAAAACAAACACCAAAAAACTCAAAGCCATTAAATTATTGTGCAGCTTTAATGGATTGTTCGTGACGTAGGTTCTAAAGCTCAATTAGTAATTCTTTACTGACCTGGATGATCCATACTGTTAGTCGTTATTAGTTATTACTTCTTCAATAACCCTATGCAGATCGAGAAATATTTTGTTTGTTCAAAATGCATTCATGTACTTCAACAAAGGAAGCTAAAAAGAAACAAGAGCTAACATATAAAAAATAACCATTTGAAGATCGGAAATTAATATTTAAATAGGCTTCTTAATTAATGATGAAATTTCTCGTAAATTGTTCTTTTGGATCTATCGGGTTTCTCGAGTGAAAAGTCTATTTGGATTGCAAATTCAGATTGGCGTAACTTTTGGCATAGTGTTTGGTTTGGATGCATGATACCTTTCCGAATATATTGAGCCCTGTCAAATTTAGGCTAAACAAATTAGTCTACAGAATCCGATTCAAATTTAGATTTTTATGAAGATATATATATATATATATATATTTTAAGGATTTTATTTCCCTTTTTATTTTAGATACTCTTTAGATTTATTGCTAGATTTTGTTTAGGACTTTGATGCCTATATAAGCATTATTCATGTTTTGAATAAAATAGAGAAATTTTCTCTTGTTCTTTCGCCCGAATTTGCTAAATATGCTAGTACGTTGTTTATTTTCATTAGGTTAATTAGACGCTTGTCAAGTCTTGTTTCTAGTGTAGATCGTATCCGATATCATGCATGCATTCCAAGTGATTTTTATTATTATTAATTGTATAGGTTAGGAATGACATACAAATTGTGTAACTTGTAGTAAAAAAACAGAAGAAGAAGTTATTGTAGTTCCTGATTAGTACTACTCATATCTCGCTGTTAATCGCGTGAATGATTTGACACTACGTACTAAACCATGTATATTATTTGTATTGTGTGTAATTAGGTGAAAACATATATATGTTATGTGAAATAAGAACTTAGAGCACTTTCAAGAATAGATGGAGATCGAGGGCCAAGGCCCTACAATCGAAAGAATAAGGCACAAACCAAGTTGATGATCCTCAAGCTTAAATAGCATGATGATATCTGCTCATATGTTTTAGATGATGTTTCTTTGATACATTTTCATGATTCTGTATTTTAAATAGTTCATCTCTGAGCATAAGTATGTAAATCAACAACAATGGTGTTACAACAACCTTGATGATCATCCTGCTGTATTGAAAAATATTAAAAATATCATGTGATATTGGAATAAATTAATTAAAGAATATTAATTGTTATACACATACAAGGTTATCAGTTTATCATATTACACTTCTTTGAACCATCAGTTTTCACCTCCATTCTGCATGTAATTTAGGCCTAAAGTTTCAGCCTTACAAGCGGCTCATTAAAGATTCAAAGGCAAAACCTTGTAATTCATGCTGAATTCATGGTGCAGAACGTTGTACTTGAAGTGCTTTTATTAAACCTTATGGTTTCACAATCCGTTCGTACTACGGAAATTGGCAGAATCATCGGAAACCTTGCTTGTCACGAAGTTCCCATGAAATATATAGTCTCGAATAATGGATCAATTGAATTAATAGTGAATCAGATGTTTCTGTATGCTGCTCAATGCTTATGACTGTTAAATGTGGCTCTTCAAATAGTGAAGGTGTTACTTGGGCTGAGGCATTGTAGTCTGAACATAATTTGACCGTATTTTACGGATTGCAGAAAATAGTTTAAACTCACAGCTTATAGAACAGGTAACAAATATCATTTGAATTTCGTAGGTCATCACTTTTTATAGCTCATGTGAAATCGTTTGGTTATTTTCTTTTATATCATTGCATGTTCCTCCTGGCGCTTGTGATGTTTCTCTCTTTCTAATGTGTATTCAAACAACAGTGCAAGGAAAACTACCATTACATCACAATTCACATCCCAAATGAGGTTATTAAGTGCCGGGTGTGTGTTATGGTGTGGGAATTTTGGATTGCTTGTTAATCACAATATGGATGAATGATCCGGAGATCGAAGTGGGTTAGTTTAGTCAGCTTTAGCTTTAGCTTTTCTTTTTTTTGATTAAAACGCATGGACCTCTGTAATTGATGTTTGGAATAATAAATTTTCTGAAGGATTGTACAATGGACTATTGAACAAAGAGATTCAAAGGCAAAAGCTATTTCTTTCACTACAGCTGGGGCTGGAGCTTAATTTTCCTTATAAATCTGAGAGCACTATTTTATGGGTTCTTCAGTGTATGCGAAAATCAATATGGTTCACCATGAAGCTAGCTTACTGAAATTTAATTATGAATTGACATAGAATAAAAACCCGAAAACTATTCCTTGTGGTTATAATGCCAAAAAATCAAGTCGGCTCATTCGTATTCACAATATATATGGGTTCTTAGATATTCTCGACAGTATTCATTCAATAATATACAGGCAGGGGCGGATCTATTCTGGGGGCTAGTGCCCCCACCAAAATTTTGGTAATTTATTAATTAGTATAGGGCTATTAGTGTAATAGCTCCCTGAAAAAAAAAATGTTAGTTTGATAGTCTCTCATTCTGTCAGACCCTCAAGCCTCTACTCCTCCGGACTCCACACTTCAGTCCCTCAAATAGCCCCCTAGATGCACACCTAGTTAAATAATTGATATCCAGCTAGTTAAGTCATTTTGGATTCATGATGCACAAGTTATCAGCTCATAATTAAGGATGGGCCCACTTCCTCCTTCAATCCTCCCCTCAAGATCATTTAATTGATCAATTCCTCAAGAGTTTTATGAGGTTTGCTTAATGGCCCCAATTTTTTTTTTCCTCCTGGCAAAAAATTTGATCTTATAAAAGTTAGCCCCCTCATTTTCAAATCCTGGATCCGCCACTCTATACACGTGAAAATTCCATTAATTTTTTATATAATTTCCATACATGGATTACAAGCCACTTTTATGTATCAGCTTATTATTGTAATGAATTTGGAAATTGTCATATTTAATCAAGAAAGTGACAACATACATCGATCCTATTAAAATCTCTACCGGAACTTGTTGAAGACGTAAGAGATTGGCCAAGTTATGTATTCTTTTCTTGCAACTGTCAACATAAATTTTGAGCAGATGATGCAGATCGAACAGAGTGTGTCGATCAGAAGCTCTTGCTCTTATAAGATATAATAAGCTCTTGTTCTTGTCTCAAAAGAACGAATCTTTGGAGGAGCTCACATCTTCATGCATGTTCGAATTCCTTGGCATGCCTCTGCAAATATCGATCATGTCGAATCCAAGACTGGTCATGCTTCTTGCGCCAAGCCTTTAATTAATGGACTAATGGCTAGAAGATACTTGCTCCTTTTCCATGCATGGCATGCCTTAGCTAGTACAAAGGAGAATGAGAAATCACTAACGAGTTGCAGAATCAAATGGATCTGCAACTCTGCATGGTTGAATCTCAGAACTTTAAAAGGCTTCTGAGATTAGTAACAGTTGAATCTCAGAACTTGAGGTTACTAGCTCATACCTTAAGGACTTCATGAAGAAATGTTGAGATTTTGATAGCTGAAAGTTAAAAAGGATTTGAGGCTTAAATATTTCGTTGTTGTTCACTGCTTGGAGAATCAAGCAAATTATTTCCTTACATGGAGAATGCAAATTGCTATGTACAACTTGAGGAAAATGGTGCTATATTTATATATGTAATAACGAGGCCACGAAGTTATGCGATATAACATGATTGGACGTACATGTTCATCAAGAGTTCAAGACCATGAGTTCTAGCTCCAATGGGAAAGAATGCAGAAGAGGTTCATAAAGAGGCCATGGTCGATCCATGACAACATCTATGACATGGTGGCCGATCATGTAACTGGTACTGTGGTATGTACGCGTTTAGGTGTTGTTGACACCAATACGTACGTACCAAGCTGAATGAGAGAAATCCTCAAAATGAGGCTCCTCTCCCAATTAAGTATTTTTATAAATTACAGATTAACTATCAACTAATCATAACATTAAGGTAATGCCGACGAAGATTTATACATGATTTGACAAGCTAAGGTAACATCCATGAAAATTAATTTACGAGAGCAATTAAATTAATATCCTGTCATATTACGATTAGGGTTTATTTCCAACCAGCCTACATATAACATATATATTGCATGTTAGTACATCTTTTGGTTTGTCATATTGAGAAAAGAAAAAAAGAAAACATGTTCATGTGATGTTGGACTGTCTATCGTCTGGATTAATGTTATGGTCTTATGCCCAGAAAACAAAATTTCCCAGTTGTAATTAATGGACAATCATAAACTTAAAACAAAATCTATTTGTTGTTATGAGAATCTCTCAAGTCTTATCTGCAAGCTGTGTTCTTCGTTGCGGCCTATCGGTTGGACCTTCTCTCCAGTACTTGACATATATAAAGGTTCATGACAAGGCCAAAATATATAGCGTTAAACAAACACACATGCAGATAAACAAATGTAAATCTTTCTCTTTGGTTTGATCCATTGGATCTTTCACTCGGTCAGGAATCTAGTTATTTAAGATAATATATTCAATTATCTATGTTCAGTTGACCAATGACCAACATATGGCCATCAGTACATCTGCTAATTAATGTCGTGGTTTACCATGTTTAATTTTGTGTTTGGTTTCGCTCATGTTGTGTTGGTTTCGTGTAAAATTATAGAGATGAAAGTCTGAAACATTGTTAATTAGTAGTAAGTTAAACTCCATCAGCCATACATCAGTAGAAGTTTCCTGGCAAATAATTAATTGCTTATGGTAATCAAATTAAGATTAACAAGAATATGTAAATATATAGCTAGATTGAGATCGAAGGCCGGCAGAGAGAAACACGTTTTATATATTCTATACAAATTAAAAACTCCTGCGAAATTCCAATTCTCTAAGGAAATATATCTGGATTGGCCGACATGGATTTGAATATAAATTAGCGACGTTGTTTATAATGGTTTAGATTTTGTTGGTTTCAGAAATGATAGCTAGGTACGTATATGCACGCACATGGAATTTAAGCTACTTAATTGACTAACTCAGCAAGCAATCGAAAAAGAAAAAAGAAAGAGAAGCAGACAGCTATGAACAATGAGATGAATTGGTCATTGGACCCAAAAGGATTTAAAAATGAAACCAATTTAATTATCTGTGGTCTTCACAGCTTGTTTTTCAAATATCTAAATCTTTGGTAAATCTGGTTTTTGTGTTGTCTTGTAGGAAGTGATTACTTAATTAGTTTAGGTATATGGGAAGCTAGTTATAATTATCTCATTCTTGTTCAAACAAAATAAAGAAGACGTAATTCAAATTCGATCATTTATCCTACATACGTGTTATGATTAGATATTTCGGTTTAAAAATTAAGAGATTAGAAAAATTGAGATTTCAAATTCAAAAAAATTTATGTATGTACTTCGACGTTGAGAACATGATACGATTTAGAAACACATGTTAGTATATATCAACTTATGCAACACGGTGAATTAAACTAAGTGCAAATGTGTTGGTATTCGATCGACGTGAAATAGAAATGATCAACATTCATGACCATGATAGACACAAGTTGCAACTACCATCCCTAATCTAGCTTCATCTATAAACTAATTAGGTTTTTGGTCCATTATAAATCGGATTTGTCAAGTGAAAGACAAACTAATACTATAAACATTATCGATCGATAAGATATGGTCAATCAATCAATCAATGGCAATACAGCAAACAACTGCGAGGAAACCACCACACAAAGACGATGACATATACTTGGTTCCAAAATCTCATTCAACGGTCTTAATTAAGAAAAACAAAACCCAATTCTTTTTTTTTTATATGAGAAAACTCCCTCTCGTTTTGCTTCATATATAAATTCCAAGCCTGGGCTGTCAACTCTTCCACACACACATCACACATCACACTCTCTCTCTCTCTCTCTCTCTCTCTCTCTCTCTCTCTCTCTCTCTCTCTCTCTCTCTCTCTCTCTCTCTCTCTCTCTCTCTCTCTCTCTCTCTCTCTCTCTCTCTCATTCAAACAAATTAACATGGAAATCTCCTTCCAAATCATCAATCCTAAGCTACCAGAGATGGTTCCAATACCATCAAAACAGAAGGCCTATATTTCATGCAGAGCTCATGATGGGTTAGCCATGCACAAAAAGAACAAGGCCAGCAACTTTTATGAGTTGCTTTCACTTGGTTCTGAGAATAATAATAAGCAGGTAGGCTTGCACGAGATAAAGAAAGCGTACAGAAACATGGCCCTTCAGTTCCACCCTGATGTTGTCCCTCCCTCGGAAAAAGAAGAGTCCACAAGACGATTCATCGAGCTTCAAAAGGCATACGAAACACTTTCGGACCCGATTTCACGTCAAATGTACGATTACCAGTTGGGTTTGGGGGACTCATCAGTCGAGGGATTATGTATGGATCAGGTGAAGAGGTCCATGTTCCGGAAGGAAGTGTGGGAAGAACAACTTCGTGGATTGCATAAGAGGTCTCAAACTCGAACGGGGAGGAAAAAAATATAGGCCAATGTAGAGATTTGTTTCATTGTTTTATGTAATTCTTTGAATTTTGTTTCGATTTAAAAAGCTGTAATTATTTATGAAACTAAAGCTTTTCATCATTTTCTCAATAATACCGAGCAAAAGTGGTCAAACTAGTTAATGACAAGATAAATGTGGCGAGTTGTTAATGTAGATGTCAACTGTCTTAGGCTGAAATCTTCTCACCACCAAAACACACCTCTATTTACTTAATTGATACGTGAATAATTCACATTTACAGGAAATTATATACCTAATATGATATTACAACCCTATTTATTTACTTAATGAATTTCTTATTCAGTTGTACGTACTCAACTGTCATTAGATTTAAATTGAAAGGTGGAGAATGTGTAAGGGTTTTTATCACCAACGTGGTTTAAACTTTGATGCACTGGACAGAAAGGTACTCAATTTTCAAAAGTGATAAAAAATGATTAATAAGGTACCTGGATTTTCCAAAACACATCATCGGGATACTTCCGTCCATTTTCTATTACTTATGTGTTAATTATGAAGGCATATCAGTAATTTTTGCGTTTTGTCAACTCGAGAAGTCCTTAAAAATCATAATTTTAGTGTGGGAATATTTTGGTGTGAAAATAAGAACATGCGATTTTGGGTCAAAAATCGTGTGTTATAAACTTATAACCCACAGTTTTGGGTGGAAAGCCTATGGTTGGGCAAAAAAATTATAAATTTCTCAAAACTTCACCATATATTGCTAAAACATATTTTTAAAAGGTTTTCCAACTGACTGAACTAAAAAATCTCGAATCGTTTATTTTTTATGAATATTCTATTTTTTTGACTTTGGAAAATCTAAAAAAAATAAATGAGTCTATATTTTTTCATTTTGTCAACTTGAAAAGTATTTAAGAATATAATTTGAGTGTGAAAATATTTTGGTGTAAACATAAGATGATAAGAACATGCGATTTTGGCCAAAAAATTTATGTTATATATGGAGCTTTTCTAGAGAGGACCACTATAATGAGGACTTAGTGAAGACTTTTGGATTAATGGTTGTTATATCTATTTATCGATTACATCTTGAGAAATCAACTAAACTAATTCCTGGGAAATGGAGGAATGTTAAGCCTATAACTAATAGACTGAATTAACATCATAGAGATGTATATTGCTCAGCATGAATTTAATAGATGTTTTCTTTGATTTTTCTTTATAAACCTTTATCTTCGATCAACCTATTAGTTTTGATGAAATTCACATTAGGTTCAACTTCGATCAACCTATTAGGATTCGTCTGCTACGTACTCGGGATATTTAATTCTGGGTAACTCAATCTAATTTTATATATGACCGCCTTCCATTTGATATATGTTAAGCCTTAAACACAATAGATACTTGTGTTTCTTAATAAGATTGCAACACAAGTATCTATTATGAAATGGAGGAAGATGGAAGCTGAAGTGTAAGGGATTCTCTCTTGTGAATGGAGATCTACTTTAATAAGGCAATAATGCATGCATGATTTTAGAGTTATATATAGTGTTCGAGGCAAGAGTAACTTAGCATGCAACTCTAGTTGTTAATTAAGAGCAAGTCATATCATTTGAAGCTTCGAATTCGGAATTAATTTAACTTGACTCTTGTCTTTTTGCAGGAAAATGGTTATTGGCCTTATTAAGGCTTAAAATTTTAGGGCCTTAATCTTATATGCCAATCATCATTTATTATTTGACATTTTATGTTATTTAATTGCCACATTATTTAGTTTAAAGACCATCTTATCCATTTCAAATCCAATACCTCCAAATCAGTTACTTATCCATTCTAATTCTTCTTCAAGTCCCTGGTTTCTCGTTTTCATCAAAAGAAAAAAAAACCCACTTTTGAGTTTAATTTTCCTATTGTATATACTTTGCATGAGAACCTTTGGTAAAATTCAAAAAAAAAATTGCATGAACAAAGTTGATCCTTGAGGTTAGCATGATGATGGTCACTCACAGGTTTTTTTCATGTCATTTCCTTTGAGTGATCTTTCATGATTTCGTAATTTAAATATAACCCTCCATCTACGAGATAGAGATATACAAATTAATGATTAAACTTTTTCTACAAAAGATCTATATGGTTAAAAATTATAAGTACCTTACAACAGAGATATGGGAGTAAACTAACAACATTTTGAAATTGTAGTTGAACTTAATATGTAGATGCAAGGACTGCAATTTCAATTTTTTTGCATTATGATATTTTCTTTGTATTCTGCCTTAATTTTCGATATATCGCGAAACTTTTGATATTTACCGAAATGCCACCTTGGTTATTTTAAAAAACAAATTGCGTCCACGCTCAATCTGAGTTTGTGCCTTCTACCCGGTATAGGAAGCTTCTTGTTTAGGTTGGTTTGTTTAGCTGTTTGTTTAGTGTTTTGTTTAGCTTTTGTCACTCTTTGTGCCCTTGCGTGGGCCTGTCCTTCTTCTTCTATGCAGAATTGTATTGTATTTCTAGGTTTGTTGTAATACTGGACTAATTATTTCTTTTTATTTCAAGTTTGCATTTCACCGGACCAAAAAAAAAATCTGAGTTTGTGCCTTGGCAAATCGCTGTCGTAACCAACTGAGCAACTATGTTTTTTTTTCTTCTAATTAATGGTCAGCTAAAAAAATTTATACGATCGATTGACTTGTAAATGGGAAATAAGTATGTTAATCTCTTCAACTTAAAAAAAAAAAAGAGAATATTTTAGTTTTCTAAGATGATTCTATTATTGTTCTTTAATTTTTCTGTTTTTGAACTATTCCTCCTCATCTTCTGTATGTTAATGATTTATCGTTTATTATCATACATGTCTACAACATTTTTAGAATAGCATAACCAACTTTTAACAAATTATATAAAGTCACACATGTGTCCCCGTTTAATAGTTGACCACTTATGAACAACATATATTGTACTAGGTTTTACTAAAGATTGGATAAGGTATGAGAATAGAAATATCTCCAAGGTTGCCAATTAAAGTCTACTAATACTCGAGTTTGTTTCATATATTGATCGATGATCCTAGTCTCCATCAAATAGACGAAGAAATATCATCACCTTCCTTATTGTCACAGACGTATTATGATAACTACATGCATGATATTCAAAGAACATTTGCTATTTTTCGATCAACACGGAGACAGTTGGAAAAATTTCCTGGAACTCATGATACGTATTGTGATGTTGATCAATACCCTATGGATCAAGTCTTCTTGGCTTTTTTTTTGCAAATGCCAATTCTGTTAGAGAAGGGTACATATATTCCGGCCGGTTGAAAAAGCGAAAGCTGAGGAAGAAAAATAACCTACTGCAGATTAAGATTTCAACTGATTTTTTTTTACTATGTGCCAGGATCATGAGAATGCTGAGTACTAAAGAAGAAGACAGCAAGAGAACTACTAAGGTAGTAGTGCTTGACATGTCAAGTATGTAGTTTCTTGACTAGAAATGAATTAATGTTGACCTACAAAAATCAAGTTAACTCTACAATATAGAACATCAGGTAGTTGTAATGAATTATTAAATTCATGAATCTCTTTTGAAAATATTGTAGGTTTGATGAAAATCGACACATCCGGAATCGCTTCTTTGGGGGAATTGCATCAGAATTTGGTCTCAGTTGGAATGGAGGTAACTTGGTTACTGTTCTTTGAAGTTAGAATGTTAGATATATAATTTGATGTCACATTTTTCAGTTTTTATTTTTTACTACTATATTGTTAATTTTGTTCTGCTGTCTGGATACATACTAGTTGGCCATTGTCAACCCTAGGTGGCAAGTGATTCACAAGCTAAGGTTAGCAGACTTGGTAAGCAAAATTAGAGGAAGAGTCTTCTTGACAGTTGGAGAAGTTATGTATGCAACTATTGGTGCTAAGATGTTACCTTTGAAACGTCGATCACTTCGGCCGAAATTCTGATCAAAATTTCTATTTTGTGCCTCCATGCATATGTTATAGAAATAAAGATTCCTAATAATGCTAGGAGCCCCAACTTTCACCCTAACTTTAAATTTCCAACTAATATCAATTTCTTACTTCATCCAGCATCCATCATCAATTTCTATATTTTTTTATTGTTATAATCATCTTATGTGAGAATCAAGGATGACTTATGCAAATTTAGTCTGGACATACACCAATTTGGTTTGTATTTTTTCAATGACAATTCAGTTATAGGACTATAATGCAAAAACCCAAAAGAATAAAAAAAAAGGTGGCCGGATGAGAAGCGGACCTCCCGCCGCCGGCCACCCGCTTTCGCAGCCTGTGTCTTTCTCCTGTCGTAGGACTCAAACAATACTATATTTGTTCATATATATCATGCATTTCCAAAAATTAGAAATTACAGAAGTTGGGTCAACTCTTTTGTTCAAAAACTAACATGGAACACAAGTAGTATATACCCCACCAATTAGGCGTGTTGTGGTGGTATTTTTGATGGCAATGCCACTGGGCCGGTGCACAGTGCTGCACTATGAGAGGTCAGCTCAGCACTTGGGGGTTTATCCGTTTATGAAACACCCAAGATCTAGCTGTTGACTCCTGTTCAATCATCCCAATGTCAATAATATGCAGCCCCTTTTTTTCTTTTTCTCTATTTTGTGAGCACTACTCATCAACGTCCTATTTTGATCGTTCATCATTATTTGATGGATAAGATTGAATATCATCACTCGATGGTTTATTCATATGTTTTTCTGCAAAAAAAGAGAGAAGCTTTTCCATCATTAATTAGGGTTAGTGTTAAACCTTTATTGATATTAAAATAATATTAAATTTAAAAAGTTTATAGAGAAAATATCTTTTGTTTATAATTTATTATTCATATTGATTAATTTTGTTTTAATTTTTTTTATATTTGAAGGCTATACCTGTAAAAAAAAAATTCAATTATGGTGCAAACTTTCTTCTCTTAATAAATAACTAGAAATATCCACACCTGATGGATATCAGGGTGTAGAAGTGGAGGTAGTTGTCTGATAAAAGTGGGTGGTTAAATAATTAGTTCCTTTATTTTTCTTGTTATTTGTTGTTTGACTCTTTTACCCTTTTTATTTATTTATTTTTAAATATTTTAATATATGAAGGGTATTTACGTAAAAAAAATTCGGTTATGGTTGACAACTCCTCTTCTTTTAAATATAGGGCATGTTTGAGACTGCTTTTAAAAGACCTAAAAACGCTTTTACCAAATTTGAAAAACGTTTTTATACAAGGAAGCACTTGACAAATACTTCTGAAAACCACTTCTAAGTGTTTCTAAAACTCACTCAAAATATATTTTATTTTTTTCAATTTTTTTAATATTTATAATTAATTTTTTCAATTATTTCAAAAGCGTTTTGGGGTCTCCGAAAATCAATTCCGGCCCAAATAAGCCCATAGTAGTACAACAAACAATAATAACCAAAAATGTTATTAATACACCTTTGCATTTTTAAAGACAATTTTTCTAAACAATGTAAAAGTTTTATGAATTATTTATATAATAGAAATAAATTAAAAATACAAAAATATTTGTTAATAATAATTTGGGGTATGTTAATAACAACATTCTAGATAGATATAGTTATAAATATTTGATAAATACTAAAAGTGTTGTAAAGAAGAAATAGATTAAAAAGCACTTTCCATAACCAGATATTGCTTTTTCATCTTCTTTTTAGTCCTCACATGATGATGTTTACTTTTTGTTGGATAATCAAAGAGAGACACATACCAGCCATCTTGAATCTGGACAGATCCTTGGACTATATCAGTGGTTTCACAAACTTCTCTAATCTAGTTCGATCCTACATATCCCCACCATTATTATTTGAGTCGACCTAATTAATTCAAGTTCAATTTTACAGCTAGACAAGTCTTTGGAATTTATAGACTAACAAATATTCTATGATCCAAAAGTTTTACATGTTGACATAGCTAGCCACCTTAACTAGTTACTACCTACAATTCTTATAGAGTTGTTATTTATCTCGACCCAACTTTGTCACAATTCTTCAACATTATTAGTTGAATCCTAAATTAATGAGTTTTTAAGGTTAAAAGAGACATACATCACTAGGAACTTTACCACTAACCCAAGTGGTGTGAAACTGATTGAATCGTAGACATTTCAGTTGATGGGAAGAACTATTAACTTCCATTAACGTAATTAAGTAGCGTGAAACTCATCATTTGACTCGAGACATTCTTGTTAGACGACAATATCATTAAACATAGTTAGTGACACTTTTTGTTTGTTCATTATCGTTTAAGTGGCATGAAACTCATTATTCGATACAAGACATTTTCGATGTATACGTGTAATTATTTTGTTAAAGTTTTAAAGACACGTATCACTTACAAGTTTATCATTACCATTAACGTGATTGACTTACGAAACTCATCATTCGATGCAAGGCATTTTCATTTGATGGAAGAACTAATCGTAATGTGTTTTGTTCGTAAACCAATTATTACACTTTCTATTAAAAGTGTCTAGATTCAACGAATCTGAAGAACTCTTGTGGTAAAGCCATATATGATAATTTCCAGATAATGAGTCTTTACTCATGAACCACTTTTTGGCATTGTAATTTAGTATTAGGTTATGTCGTGGTTCACTAGTTCCCCATTCAGCCAAAAGTGCCACTTATTTTGTTTAGTTTCATTAAAGGTGCCTCCAACTCTACGATTACAATTAATTGAAGTGGCTTGATCGAAGCCAGTACGTAAGCCCAATACACCATCATCACTTCGGTAATACACTAATACTTTGTCATATCCAAACTGTAGCTCTTATTTGTATGCACTGAATAATATGATATGATAGGGTCATATTTCAAAATGTACATAACCTATTCCAAAAGAATTGGGAGCTTTTCGAAAGTGTACTTCTTCATTCATGAAAATGATAGAAAACATGCATGATGTGTTGAGTTCATGTTCTTACAATATATACACCAGAAAAGAGAGATAGAGATCGAGAGGAGGAGGAGTAGGAAGAGGAGGAAGAGAGGGATGGATTTGGGGTTTGGGATTGAAGTTGCCGGCGACATGTCCGATACTGTACGGAAACTTTGTGCTTGATTTTCTTGTTTCTGTTGGAGATTCTGGTCCATTTTCACTCAACTTAATTTATAGGATAAAGAATAATTAATTATCACAATAATTCCATTTCTCTCTTGCCCTACGTGCTATTGACATGTTCAATCATCCATAAAATTTGGAAGTGCAGAGATTCAAATGTACGAAAACAGACCAACAAAGATTAATGGTCTCTGCAAAAAACAAATTATGGATTAAAAGGTAAGAAAATAGACCAATCTCATCACTGATTTCCTGATTTATTCAGACCAACAATAAATGGGTTTGTGTAGGTTAAAGGGTATGTAAGCAGCACAGTGCATAGGCATGAAGGAAGCACAGATGCAATCATGCACCCACAGACCCACTTGTAAAAAGACATTTTCCTTTTGCAGAAGATATGGAACACTAGAAGTTGATGCAGCTGCTGGGCCAGTTTGTGCAGCTCTTCAGTTGGTGTCTTGTCAGTTAGGTCAGATGGGAAAGAATCCAGAGATCCCTACACATAAATCTTTGAATTCTGGGTTTCTGAGAGAGACGTGATCAGTTAGAGCAAGGTACCAGTTTGCCTCTTTAATTTGGATGTATGTTTGTATCCAGAATCTTTTCACTCTTTACGGTGTAATGCTATGGTAGAATCGTAGATGTATAGTTATTAGGGAGCCTCTCTAATAAGGACCACTATAATAAAAATTAGTTAAAAACTTTTAATATTCACCGTTAAATTAAAAGAATAGTGTAAATTTTAAAAAACCAAACAAAACTCCATACACCAAATTAAATTATTGATTCAACAAAAAAAAATTAAATTATTGATTTGGTTTGCCACGTGGCCACGTGCATCTTCTCCTTCTCTCTCCTCTATCATGCATCCATATCAATTCTTCTTTCTCTTTCTCGTGGTTTTTTGGGCAAAATTGATTCACTTCTTCCACTTCTTAACGTTAAATTGCATCCCTCCTCTATCTTTCTGTTTCTTATAGTGGATTACAAGCGTCGTTTGGGGATAACATTTGAGATATATATTCAATTTAGTGATTACCAAGGGTGCTAGTTTGCGGGTATATTTGGAAACATAGATATACAGTAAAACCTTGATAAATGAATATTTTTGGAACATAAGAAAATTATTATTTTAGTGAGATTATTTATTGATCGATAAAAAAATAATTTATTAATTTATAAAAAAATTTATGTTTTCAAAGTAAATATGTGCATGTATCTTATGAAAATCTATAGCCATAAATTCATGTATTAGTCAAACTTTCTAATAGACATTAAAATTAAGAAGATATAAAAGTTGTAAAGACACATGCACATATATATTCCTAGAACTATAAGATAAAGTGGTTTAGAACTTAATGACCATGTATATACATAGAACATGATCTCTATACAGTATAAACAATCTATGAGACCTAAAATCATATCATCTTGTTCCTCCATATGCATTATGAATTTTTATGTATTATTTTTTTATGTATTTTAATCAGTTATTAATTTATATATTCAATGGGCCTAAGAAAAAAATAAAATATCATCTTATGCAATAAGCGAAATTATTATTTTAATACAAAGACCGAGTCGGAACCAGAGTTTTTTATTATCTAAGTACGGTTATTACTTTATCGAAGTTTTATTTAGTTGATTTTTTTTTTTGAGAAACAGATAATTCATAGATTATCAAAGCTAGAAAGACACATACATCAAACTCCTAGGCCTGTAACCAAGTCTGTCGGTCAGGCAACTAAGGACTTTAACAAATACCTCTCATTGTAGACCACTGAGCTCGTTGAAACAATGAGCCTACAAAGACAAAAACTCACTAATCATCTAAAACAACTAGCGAATCTCCTGCCGCCAATGCACGCAATTGTGGTACGGCGAAAAGATTCATCGATAAAATGATTATACGGAATTTCCGTATCTGCAGGCTCAACACTCCGAAGAGTAATACCTGAAGGTGGAGAAAACACCCTCACTAGGGTCCCAAATCATCATAGAAACCAACGATGATAGGGAGTTATTAGTATCGAAAGCTACAGACTAGGAAAAAAATAAAAAAAAAAAACATGAAATTAAACTTAGGCTAGCAGAGACCCAATGACATAGCTCATGTTCAAATCCCCAACGCTAGCAAGGAAGCAGATCAATAGCATCGCTGCACCACCATATCTGACATAGCCCCGCCGCACTAAAGGTGATCTCCACCGTCAAAACCCCCTGATAATCCACCATCGATGCCACAAAACCAAGCCAGCCCACAACGACCCATCGCCCATCATCCCTGCTCACCTGTGAACCTAAACGAAACCATGCCAGAGAGAAGCACTGAAAACCATGGAGGATTTAGTTGATTCTTCTTGTTAAGTGGAAGAAAAAATTGTGTAAAATTTGAACTTTTTGCATACAATTCAATTCATCAATTGTAATGGAAAAAGAAAGATGAAAGAGGAATTCATGGGGAGAGGGAATTACTTTGCACATGAATAGGGAGGGGATGGAGAATTCCAGGATATTTTTTTTTAGTCTAAGTGATGGTTGAAGCCTTGAAGGCATGATGAATTTTTAAGGTTTTGTTGGGTTTTGGGTTTCGTTGTAGTCTGCTGGGTTTTGACTTTTGATCGAAGGGATGAGTTTTTGATTTCAGAAAAGAAGAAGAAGTGATGTGCAGGGAGAGAAAGAGAGAGAAGGAGATGGGTGGGGTTGTTTTGCACGTGAGGAAGAAGCACAAGATTTTGAAATTTATCAAAATCTATATTCTTCTTCCAATCTAACGGTAAACTTTAAAAGTTTTCAATTTGTCTTTATTATAATAGTGCTCATCAGAGAGGCTCTCCCATAGTTATTTATTATATTATAACTACTACAACAGTACAGACTAATACATAGATATAAATTAGCGTTATCTTCTTGGTATGTCACCGTTACTATAAAGAAAATAGAGTAGTCAGTAAAGACTCTTTGCTAGTTTTTGCATATTACAATACATAGGATTAGTGGAGACTCATGTTATATATTATTCAGAACTTTTTCTTGACGTTTATTGTAATATGGGTTTAAGCATCATGTCCCCCTCCCCCAATTGTATATTGCAGTGTCATTATTAATCAAAGTTTGAGGCAAATAACATTTGAAATAAGAAATAATTTGTGTTTTTTTTTTAGCAAAGGTTGTCGTTTCAAAACCCCGAATGCTAAAAAATCATACATCATGGAAAATTATGCATGATGGATTAACCAAAAGTCAAAAAAGTCCAAAGACATTTATACCTTGGCCACTGTGGCATCCATCCAAATCTCCTCCAACAAGAAATCCCCAGTTGAAGAAACAAAAAAAAAATCAACCAACTATGATGAAAAATAAGTTGCCTAAGCTCCTTCCCTTTTCTGAGTATAACAATGGAAATAACTTTCCTCATCACTTAAGTATGAGTGGTAATACAACCACTTTTTTATACAACAGTCATATGTTATCAAATATAACAATAATTAAAATAAAAAAATAATTAGATGATACATTGCAGCTGTATGAAAAAGTGGTTGTATCGATCACCACCCAGGCACCCACACTTAGTTAGTAAATAAATTCATTCCTATAGAGCAATAGTTAACTATGTCAGATTGTCAGTTCACAGCTGCCAAAGGTAACCCTAGCAACATTTTGATTAGTTACGTACTACAAAATATTCGATCGTTACGATAAAGCTACTTTACTTTCAAGTTTCAACTAATATCTATTCAAAGTTGGTTCAAAATTCTTGTGATCTTGCGTAGAATCAGACATGCCAAATTATAGGGACTTATTGTGATGATCAGTACTTATTCATCTTTTAAAATAGGAAAGCTTTTTCATATACAACACATAATAAACGTAGTGGGAAGTCAACTGAGTATAAACAATCACAACCTTTGGAACCTCCAACATACTGTGATATTGATTTTGAAAAGTATGGATTCCCGTCCACCCAAGTCCTTTCTCCACCGATCTATTATATTTGGGTATGTGCACCTATAATAGGTTTTGTTAAAAATAACTAATTTAATTTATTCAGCAATAATGTTTATTTCAAGTTTTCAACTGTCAAGTCTTATGTTTGATATGTGGACCAATAATAGGTTTTGTTAAAAATAACGTCTAATCAAATTTATTCATCAAATAATGTTTATGTTGACTTGTTAATAAATCAAAAATGGTCGGCCCGCCGGTTTCATATTTGAAAAAAATAAAATAAAGTGAAATTGTGTAACTATTGGTAATTCGCCTATTGTAAGAACGCGAATTAGGGTTTACAGTCTTTTTATAACGTATGGTCTAGGAACCTTGTCAAATCAATTGGGTTGTAGATGCTCTTGCCCGTATGCTCTTCATGAGAAAGCTTATTTAGTTGCTTAATTAGATATAGTGTATTGAGGAGGATTTGTATGTAAAACTCTTGTTCCGAGGATTGATAAATTTCTATACATTTATGAAGAAAAAAAAAAAGGTTCCATGTCAAATATGAGTAAATGTAACACCTACTGTTCGCGGAATTGAGGTCATGAGAAAAGAAAATCAATATTTTCCAGTATTTGGAATGCAAAAGGAAAAGAAATACTTTTTTGAAGGAAGAGAAAATAGGGGGAAACTAGTTCATTTTCTACTCCAAAGGGAATCACTTTTCCCTATCTATTTTTCTGCATTTATTACACTATATCAACATTAATTACATTACTTTTATAACTAAACTAACAATTTATAAAATTATAAATATTAATTTTGTTTCATATATTATTATTTTTTAATTATTTTCCTTAGTGTTTCCAAACACTTGAAAGGAAAACTAGTGAAAATTTTAGTTTCCTCTTTCTATGGAAAGAGAAAGCAATTGATTTATTTTTCTTTCTTTTCATTTCCTTTCCGTGAACCAAACGAAGTCTTAGATCATTTTGTGAAGAGTTTGGGTGAGTGTAGACACTTTATGAGCTTAGTAGTGCTCAAAAAAAATATTATGCATGTTCTCAACCATTGAATTCACCTTTTTGATGGGTTTATAAGGTCCTTCAATTCAATATGCACTTCGGCATCAAAAACTTTGCACTTCCAGTGCATATTTCCATCTTCTGAAAGGCATATATACACATAACACCAACTTTTCAGGTTTCCCTGAAAACTTCACTCAACAATGGCCTCTTCAGCAGCTGCCAGCAGCGATGCTGAAAAGGTTATTTGGGTGCTCAACGCCCCCCGGCTGCCGGGTTCGAGGCCTGAGCCTGTAGAGTTTTCAGGTGAAGAAAGCAACAAAGATATTTGCATCCTTCAAGGTTCCCCCAAACACTTCAAACACTCAACCACTACTGATGCCTCAACTGAGGATCAAATGCTTGACCTTGAGAAAAACAGTAGTAGTGTTGATAGGTCTCAATGGGTACTGAATGGTCCAGAACCCCCAGGTCTATGCCATGAACTCATGGACTCTGTGAGGGAAACCATTTCTTATTGTGGAAACAAGTACTCGTCTCTCAAGAGCCAGCCGATGCTCAAAAGCGTAGTTTCAGTCCAGCAAGAGATATTTCCTATCCTTGTCTGGGGTCGAAACTATAGCATTTCGAAATTCAAGCATGATTTAATGGCAGGTCTAACCATAGCAAGTCTCTGCATTCCCCAGGTAAGCAAAAATTATGAACATGCACATATAATTAATCTGGCATAGAAAGATAATGTTCTTTTTCATGCTAAGATTCCGGCTAGCTAGTTCAAATTATAGTCGGACAGCATAATATGCATGGCAGATAGTGTGACAATCACATGGTGGACTGTGACGAAAGAAAATATTCATGCATATATATTAGAATTATATTGAATGAATTTCAAGGCTGTCTTAATATGAGTTATATGCAGAGCATTGGATATGCAACTTTAGCAAAGCTTGATCCTCAATATGGCCTTTGTAAGTGATATACTTACTTAATTGGTTTTTAAAATTATTACCAAATCTATGCTGAATTTATATGGGGCTGAATCATATTCATTAGTCCTTGGCTTTTGGTCTTATCAGATACTAGTGTTGTACCACCTCTCATATATGCCATAATGGGGACTTCAAGAGAGATAGCAATTGGACCTGTAGCTGTGGTTTCACTGCTTCTACCCTCAATGCTTCAGAAGTTGCAAGATCCTGCTGCTGATCCAATTGCTTACACGAAGCTCGTTTTGACTGCAACTTTTCTTCACGGGTATCTTTCAAGCTGCCTTCGGGATCTTCAGGTAGTACTTTACAAGTGATTTGTAATATGGTCCAAAAATGTGGTTCACGTATCATTACTAGCTGGATCCGAATATTGGCTACCATGCATAGTACTTTTAATCATATAATTACATTCTCTATTGGTTTTTCCTCAGATTGGGATTTCTTGTGGATTTTCTTTCCCATGCTGCAATCGTAGGGTTCGTGGCAGGAGCAGCCATTATAATTGGCCTTCAACAACTGAAAGGACTATTCGGAATCACTCACTTTCCAACCAGTACTGATGTTATCTCTGTTATGGAAGCTGTTTGGTCATCATTTCATCATCCTGTATAGTCTTCTTTTCTTTTCTTTATGATCTAAAGGATATATAATGTTCTTTTGCCAAATATATATCTTGAATGTAATGTTTATGGATATACTGTCTAAATAGCACCAGATATTCAAACAAGAAAATTCCATAATTACTCTTTTTTTTTTTCCTGTTTCTTAACAGTGGAGTCCTCATAATTTTATTCTTGGGTGCTCATTCCTCGGCTTCATCCTAATCTCTAGATTTGTGGTAACACTCTCAAGTCTTAACCACATGTGCATTCTACTGTTTCTTTAATTGTCGTGTGTATATATATATATATATATATATATATATATAGTCATTTTACTTATGAAATTGGTAATACGTACACTTGCTGATCCTCACAGGGAAGAAAGAACAGGAAACTTTTCTGGTTGCCAGCCATTGCTCCTCTCCTATCTGTTATACTGTCAACTCTTATTGTTTATCTCACAAGAGCAGATAAGCATGGAATTAAGATTGTAAAACATATCAAAGACGGCTTGAATCCTAGCTCAGTTCATCTGTTACAGCTCAATAGCCCCTATGTTGGAGATGTGGCTAAAGTTGGACTCATTGTCGCACTTGTTGCACTCACGGTTGGTTACACTTGTATCTTTAACATGAAGTACCAGATATATGGTTATGTAGTTTTTTTTTCTCTCATTTAACGTCTTTGTATTCATGATTGATTTTGTCAAACTTCAGGAAGCAATGGCAGTTGGAAAATCATTTTCATCCATAAAAGGTTACCACATCGATGGGAACAAAGAAATGATGTCAATGGGTTTCATGAACATAGTTGGATCTCTTACTTCTTGCTATGTTGCAACTGGTAAGTTTGATTTAATCTTTTTTTTGGGTGCAACATTTCCACAAAATCTACTCTAGTAAAAGCATGCACCTAATTCCCCATGAATTTTTGTTTTTGGTCAAAGGGCTTGAACATTTACTTCATATTAATTTCATAAGCTTCTTCTTCTGATATCATGTTATGTGTGTAGAACTTTAGCCTTCTACTATATATCAGTGCCGAATTTCACCAAGAATCATACATAGGATAGTTGAATTCCTTGTCATGTACATGAACAGGTTCATTCTCGCGTACTGCTGTAAACTTCAGTGCTGGCTGTGAAACTCCAGTGTCAAACATTGTCATGGCCATTACGGTGATCATATCACTGCAGTGTTTGACAAGGCTGTTGTATTTCACTCCCACGGCAATCCTTGCTTCCATAATTCTGTCTGCTCTGCCTGGACTAATCAACGTCAATGAAATCTACAAAATTTGGAAGGTTGATAAGCTTGACTTCCTAGCTTGTATAGGAGCCTTCTTTGGAGTGCTATTTGCATCCGTGGAGATAGGCCTTCTAGTCGCGGTAACATACTAATTAATCACTCTTCGGATTTCTAGTAAGAACATATATAGTATGAGGGGTTAATATTTCCAATGATAGAGCATTACACTTATCTAAAGATAATGTGACTATATTGTTGCAGGTAACAATATCATTCACAAAGATAATTCTCATCTCGATTCGACCTGGGACAGAAACTCTTGGAAAGCTTCCTGGAACAGATATGTTTTGCGACACTGAACAATATCCTATGGCTGTCACAATTCCTGGGATCATGATAGTTCGTGTCAAGTCTGCCTTGTTGTGTTTTGCAAATGCCAATTTCGTTAGAGAAAGGTAATTAACTAATTACTTAGCACACAAAAATCCAATTACAAAGCAGAATAACATATTTTCCTACTTACATTTGTATTTGTATTTATAAATGCAAGAATTATGAGGTGGATAACTGCAAAGAAAGCAGAAGGCCTGCAAGGAAATAATACCAAAGATGCCATTCAACTAGTCATTCTTGACATGTCCAGTAAGTGGTTAAGGAGATTAAAATGCATGGAACCTCCAAGATTATTATATTTTCCTGTTTTATCTGATATTTTTATGTTGCAATAATTGTTACTTCTGGCAGATTTGATCAACATTGATACATCTGGAATAGCTACTCTAGAGGACCTGCAAAGGAATTTGATATCAGAAGGAATTGAGGTAAAGAGTTGGGAAGATATTTCCATTATTTCCCACTTTTGCTAACCCAATTTTATTTTCATTCTCCTTTGTTTAAAACCTGTGTCCTTTCTTTCTCTTTCTCAGTTAGCAATTGCCAACCCTAGGTGGCAAGTGATTCACAAACTCAAGCTCTCCAACTTTGTGGGAAAAATCGGAGGAAGGGTTTTCGTGACTGTTGCAGAAGCTGTAGATGGAACCATCACTGGAAAAATTGCTACCTAGTGTTAATCAATGTTCATCAAAAATGCATTTTGCTTATCATGTGTGTAATACTACGATCTATTATCCCCCCATCCTACTTATGTATATAAATGAAGATGGGACATAAGTAGTGTGATGATAATGGCTTCAATCTTCTCACTCACAGTACACAGCCAGCAAGGTGAGACAGAGAGAATAAATTGGTTGGCTACTTCTTCTACTAGCAATGTTTATATGTAATCGAAAAATTCATACAATGAGACATTGTATGAAAATTTTCAAATAAAAGGCTCTTGAAATTGGATTTGGCAGTGATTTGCAAGAGTAAAAGCACAGCTGCACCATTTCTTTGCTCATTTGTATAGATTGAATTGTACAATTGGTATTGTGCTGCACAACTTGTGGGACATGTTTGCAAGGCTCGAATAAACGAATAACAAATCCATAAAATTAATCAAAGGTGATTAACAGCTAATTCTGATGAGACTGTTAGTATTAACAGGTTCAACTAGGCATCTATCTACACAGGCACGTATTGCTGTCCATTGCATTGCATAGGATTGGTGATCATCTCCATCCTTTGCTTAGTCAATCGTCAATTCGTCACCGGAGTAGTGAATGAGAATGCTTCAGTATGTTATTAAAAGGCTGGTTTCCTTGTGCTCTACACAAAAGATTCTTTACCTTTTCTGTCACCTGCATTCAAAATGAATGTTATTAAGTCTCTTGCCAAACAGGGACATATTAATTTTAAGGTTACCACATTGTCCTCTAGAACATTTCTAATGTGAATTCTTGTTCAACAGTTTTATGAATTAAAGATTTAACCTTTCCCAAACTCTCCCTTGGGGCATATGGAACAGCTCTTTGATATCCAATAGAAGCAGTAGTCGGGGAGACTTCCGGCTTGTAGTTTCTTCTCGGTATGGCAATTTCCCATTACTTCTACTCCGAGTTGTAACCGTTGGAGAGCCACGCCAGTTGCCATTTAACACGCTAGGAAGGCTTGCTTCCTAGTAAATATCAACTGGAATTAAATTTTCATTTACGCACCAGAAAAAAAAAAGTTATATATATGGTCCAATGAAAATACCAGAAATAGCACAGTTGCACAGTTCTTGAGGACCTCCAGGTTCATCCTAACATCTTCAAGGCTCCTGTTTCATTGATAAACAATTAATTAACATGAATATTGTATTTCTGAATTCTGATATATATAACATTGGAATACCCAATTAGTAATTTGAAACAATATCAAACCAATGTGATTTCTCACCTGTGCTTTTGCTGCCCAAGCTTGAAGTAAGTTGCCAATGATGCCATCTAAACATATACAACAGATCAAGTTATGATATTAGTTTAGAACCAAAACAAAACTAAAAAGAGAGTGCATGATATAACTGAACCTCAAAAGGACCTATATCTAGTTCAAATTTTTCTTGTAACATACCTTCATATTGCCAGCTCTTCTGCCAAACTTCTCAGTCAACACACCTAAAGAGTCTATCATCCCAACCGGGGTAGGCGCGGGCCTACCAATGTCCGAAAACGCCTCCTTAATCCGTGCACAATCGAATCGTTGGATGTTATGACCAGCCCAAACTCTACCATTCAAAATGCTGAATATCTTATCAGCAACTTGCTCAAACAAGGGTGCATTTGCAACAACATCCCTAGTGATCCCGTCACATCGGCCAGACCTGGAGGGCACAGCAGACAAGTCTCCTGGCCTAATGAGGCTGCTATAGCTCTCTAACTCAACAAGCTTTTGCGGGCAAACAACAATTGCCCCAAATTCTAATACCCAGAACCTTTGTCCGACTCTATTGGGTACATTTGTTTCTATGTCAAAGAAGACAATTTCTGCTGATGTGCTTTCTTTGCATGATGAAGATGCAGAAGGGTACTCCATTTGAGGTTATCACTAGCTATTACTTCTTTTGGTTTCGTCAGGATTTTGGTAACTTTCATGATCATTAATAAGTGCAGGTTATATAAAGGGTTGGGGATGAAGAAGGGAAAGAGAGAAAGGAGAGAGAGGAAGAAAGGGAATTCCTCCTATATGAGATTAAATTGACTTGTAGTTTAAGTCAGGATTTTAGGCTTTGGCTTTAGCTTGAGGAGTCTTCTAGTCCTTAGCTTGTTGAAGATGTCATACAAAAAGCACTTCCAGTTGGACAAAATTTGCTTTTCCTCTTTCTAATTCTACGTAGCCTTTGAAATGATAAGCTTTTACTTTCAGTGAGGTTTTATTAGCCTTTTTAGAATATGTAGCTGAATATTTTGGAACATTTGAAGCATAGTCTCCCAGGCAGGAATTGATTCCGTACATTGCCAATATGCTTTCTCTCTTTCCCTTTTCTACTCTCCGATTGAAGGAAGGAAAATTACAAGCCCTTTACATATCAATGAGTACTCTAATCCTCTTTTATCAAACTCAAGTCAGGTCTGATCATTACCAAATTAATTAAAGCAATCTTCCACGCAATATACAAAACTGAAGGATTAATTTCGATCACACATTTGTAACATATACTAAGCCTAATACAAATATTTAAATCATCTTTTAAGTTGGACAACCCGAACCTCCAAAATAGTCATGAATAGAGATGCTACAAAACAGAGATTTTAGAAGAAACCTTACTGTCTGGTTTCAACTTTCAAGTCGCAACTTCATAATAAACCATAAGAATGATGATGCCCTTAATGGGATTCTATATAACACCCCATTTCACAAAATGGGTTTAGACATCCTAAAATCGGATTCAGCAAAACATACACATTTTTTACATGCATAACTATTCAATACAGGACTGGAATCGTTATTGTGGGTGTCCTCTTGATGACTGAATTAGGAAAATTTCAAAACAGAAATACTAGAATACAGATTTTGAACTCACAAGTAGAACAATTGCAACATTACCAGTGGTATTTTGGTTGGGTCAAATATGGGCAGCAGGCTTCAGCACGATGAGTGCTTTCTTAATTCTTTCGACAGCTGCCTGTAGGGTTGGGAGAGATGCTGCATAGGAGATACGTATGCAGGTGTCATCTCCAAATGCATCCCCTGGCACTAGTGCGACCTGTAAATCAACAGCAGCAATAATTCAAGTATGAGAACTGAAGAACTCGATATGTTATTCACGTCTTCAAGTATGAGAACTACAGAATTTTAGAGAATCATCAAGGGACTCACAAACTATTGACACTATTAAAAATATTGCTTTTTCTGGAAAAGAAATCCAAAAGCAGCATTGAGTAAAACATACCTGACCCTTGTCGAGTAGGTATTTGCATAGGGACTCCGAATTCTCTATTTTGCCAAACCCTTCAGCCTCTGTTCCATAGTAGCAGCTGAAATCGAGGAAGAGATAAAAAGCTCCCTGAAAGTGAGAAGTAAGATAATATCAAAGAAATAGAAAGAAAAACTTCAAATAAAAGATGATAGAATATGGATCCCATGAAGAATTTATACACGCCAGACAAGGGGGCAAAAGAAAATAAGAATGGGAAAACAAGAAAACCATAGTAGGCACCTTGGGTTCTGAAATCTTAACACCCGCCAGTTGACCGAAGCTTTTCACCAAGAAATCCCGTCGCTCCCTGAATGCTTTCACCATAGTAGAAACTGCCTCTCCACCAGCATAGCCAAGACCTAAGGCAGCAACTCCTGCTTTCTGTGCTATACTACTGGCACCTGAGGTGGACTATGACATATTGCATTGGGATTAGCTATCTACAAACACACTACACGTACATACTTATATATGTAAAAGTCGATGATCCCAAAACTTCATTCCGTACTTCAGATATGTTCAAATGTTAACCTCTAATATAGGTAGAAGTTAATTAATCCCTTATTTCCTATGACAAATATACCAATTAGCCATCTAACATCTAATTATCGATGATTGGAAACAAGAACCTGCTCCAATATTTCTGCTTGTAAATACAAATTAACTAGGTTTTAGTTTGAATTAGAAATGGCAAAGGGCAGGTTAAGATGGAGAAAGGCCGGTAATAAATGAGCACTGTCCATGATTGCCCATTTACTCATAAATAGATACACACAAAAAAGAATATACTGACACACTTGCATGCAATCACACATAACAGAACAAACACATTTACAAGTACAGATATCTGTTTCATAGGTATGTATGTACTCTAACTATACTTATATGTACAGAACGAGTAAACGGGCGTTAACTGAAACTTATACGTTTTAGAATATGACATAATTGTTGACATGCAAATCAAGTATATCATGAACTATGAAGCTAGTCCTTGGAGCCAATCAAAGGTTAATCGCCATTCCTCCAATTTGCTCAAGTATATCATTACACAACATGATCTTGGTTTCCCATCAAGCTGAGTACCAATAGTGTTACAAATTACTTACAATTAACATAGAACCTGACATTTCCTACTGAGGAAATGTTTTACTATCAGGTCCTAGTAGTTTCGGAAAATGTGATGAATGATCTTTTCAGGACAATCTTCTGCTGTAGAAGCACTATAATTAAAGCAATATTTCCCCGAGTGTAAGACTTGGCCACTCTCTGTTTTTTTCTATGCTCCATCTCTTGTTCAGGAGAAGTTATCCACCTCACTTCGCCCTCAATTTTTAAGTTGCTTCAAAAGCCTACTGGCAGATAGATGGAGTACTCTTTTCCTCTTAGTTCACCCAATGAACAGGGAGGAAACTTTCATTAAGATAAGAACATAGAAGAGCATATCCATGGGTCAGGATGAGGATTAGATTTTTTCAAATAGGATGATTCCCATTTTGTACCTATTAGTTTACTCAACACACCCTTAATACTCAGCATGTCCATCTTACGCTCAAGTACTTTTCATTTCTACATAAGCAAAACAAAAAGAACAAATTCCTTCTCCCTTTCCCTTCCTTCTGCCATGGCCCTGTGGCTATGGTATCCGATCTTGTTTGTTCTTTTAATTTTAATATTTAACCTCTAGCAAAGAAGTATGGTATTTAGAATATTACTGAAAATAGCCCCTTTTACGGTACCAGCTAGTGTAATGCTATAGTGTATTGGTGACCTTAAATGAGAACAAACCTATTTGATGACAGCTTGTTCAGTATCTGCTGCAGCCTTCGAAGCATGCTCTACTTCAGATAGGTTACCAACTAGATGACTGTGACACCTCAGCTTTGACTAGAGAGGGATCAGTCCCCCTTGATTGGAAGAGATTGGTGTCATTGCCAATTAAGAGTTTAGTCCACAGAAAACAAGCTTAGTTACTTCATGTTGCCTGTATGAATAGGCTATCAAAGTATCAAACTGTCTATACTCTCAAAGAGTCTCAAAAGACAGTCTTCTCAGAAGTTTGAAATCATGCATAGTGGCCAAACCAAAACTGATTCACTGGCTCAGAATAACAACTTTGAGATTAATTTGGCAGACTGCTTTCTCATAGATTCTAGCTGTGATCTTCACCAATAAATTCAACCACAACTTCTTTTTTAATTTTGGGAATTCATCAGGGACTTCAACAACCTCTCTAAATTGTAACTTCTGTCCACACACATTGAATCGGATCTCAAACTTCTATTCAATGCACCAAGTTGTATGGATCAGATTGCAGCACGGAATCAGAAAATCAGGAATCTATCTAACTTGTTCACCCTTTCGATATAAGATTACAAATATGCAAACAAGAAAAGTAATTGGAAAAATCCAATTCCCAAAAAATTTTAAACGGATAAAGGGTAAGAATGCATAGAACTCCAGTTACTCCATCATTACAGGTTAAATATTATCAAGGGTAGAAGGGCATATAAAGAAAAATATATGAAGTATGTATGGGAAAATATACTTGGAAAACAGGATTACTGAAGTTCAAAATACCTGACTCTGAATCTTTCCACATGCTGCAATGAAGTGTTTAGGACCAGCAATATATCCAAGTCGCCAACCAGTCATTGCAAAGGCCTACAAAATTCTAAATGTCAGTCTTCAGGATTCAAATCAACCACTTCAGGATTTTTCTACATTATATATGAAACTCAACATGGAAGAGACACTGAACACAAGAGGAATATGAAATGGACATTCTCTTGAGTATATAAATACCTTAGAAAACCCATTGACTGTCAAAGTCCTCTCCCACATGCCTGGCAAAGATGCAAAGCTTGTGTGAGTTGCTGGGGCGTAAATTATGTGTTCATAAATTTCATCAGACAAAACCTGAAGGAAACAGCATCAGAATTCAAGATTCAAATGTTAAGTAGGAGGTATTAAAATGCAGATATTTCGGTTCAGGTAGAGTGAATGTACCAGAAGCCTTGGATGCCTTGCTACAATTTGAGCAATATCTTGAAGCAATTTCTTGGGGTAGACAGATCCAGTTGGGTTGGATGGAGAACAAAGAATCAGCACTCTTGATCGTTCTGTGAGCTTGGACTCGAGAATCTTTGGATCCAAGAGAAAATTCTCAGAGATGCTCGTTGGAAGAATCACAGGAGTTGCATCTGCCTTCCTTGCAATTTCCGGGTAACTCACCCAAAATGGAGCTGGAATTATAACCTGTGAGATGCATTTTTTTTCCGTAAATATGAGTCACCTTCGCCGATTGAAAACCACTACTACATAGTCATAGACCCAAAAACAAGAAAGAAAGAGGCAATTTTTTCCATCATAAACCAACACTTGTTTCATTGCACTAAGATAGTTTCAGATTGAAATGAAATAAAGTGGATGAAAATGATAAACTCAATTCACACAAAGACAGTGCAATAGTAAGACTATTGGGTAGTGAGCAACTGACCTCATCTCCTGGTGCACAAACTGCCTGCACTGCTTGATCAATACATTGCTTGGCTCCATTACTAACCAAGACCTGATCAGGCGTGTAAGAGATCCCATTCTCCTCTGCAGAAACCCAATCACTACTCACAACTCCAAAACTCAAAACCACATTTTCACATACGCAAAATTGAAAAAAAAAAAATCCCCAAACCTTTGAGCTTATGACAAATGGCTTGGCGCAGTTCCAAAGCTCCTGCATTTGGTGTGTACCTGGTGTACCCCTCACGAATTGCATTGATCCCGGCCTTTTTCGAATCGAATAAAGAAGAGGCGGCGATTAATCGGAATCGATAAAGAGAAAAACTAAGAGTTTCGGGTGAATCGAAATGGTACGAGTACCTCTGCTATGAGCGATGGGGTGTCGAAATCGGGTTCGCCGGCGGCTAATCGGATGACGGGGACTCCGGCTTGGACGAGAGCCGTGGCCAGGTCGGTGATTGCGACTGTCTTGGACGGCTTGATGGAGTTGACTCGTGGGCTCAGAGAAATGTCAAGCTCCATTCTTTGCTCACTCCCACTCACTGCGACTGCTCTCACAACGCTTCTGGATACTCGAAGAGTACTGGTGCGGGACGGAGAAGGGAAAGCTAGGGATTTCGGGTCTGGGCCCGGTTCGGGTCCGGAGAATCGGACTGTGAAACCGAGGCGTCCAATGGTGGAGGAGGAATTGGCCATGGGAAAATTGAGTTGGTGGCGTCGGGTAGTGTTGGAAACCGGTTCGGATTGTTACACGGTTCGGATTGTTTCTCGGTGAAACAAATATTTAAGAAACGAGATTTTGGGGGTTGGTGGGAAAATTGAAGCAATTGAAAATAGGCCCTTGAAAATATTCTAAAGAGGTTGGTTAGGTGAGACTGTCGTTGCGGATGCGTTACTTGGCTACTTGAGGAAATAGACGGCGCAGATTAGCAATTTAAAAAACATAGGAATGCACTTTTATTTCTTGCATTTCAAGTTTGGGTCGAAAATAAATCATATTGATTATCCGATGTAGTTGTATCGGATATAAACATAAAAACAAAAACAAAAAGTTTGATGTTAAATATGTTTTTTCATATACCATAAGTCAAATTACGAAAATATTTTTTTGAGGATTCAAATCAAAATCTAATTCATGGACGAATCTAAATGTTGGGAAATTAATCGGACAAAACTTTTATTATTGTTATGAGTTCGACTCATGAGAGTGAAGTCCTGAGTTCTACTCATGAATAACGATTGTTGTGTAATCATAAAAATAATAATAAAATTACTCTTTTTAAAAGTTATAACTCATTATTTCCTTTACTGCTATTTCTCTCCGATCTATGCAAATAAATGAGATTCCAAGTTTGAATCCCAACTCTCTCAAAATCAAAACCACTCTTGAATGATAAACCTAGTTTAACATTCAACAACACATGCCCACCTAATTTAGGGAGTGGGTGGACGTGATAAGTACATAGCACCTTCAATTTTAAGCAACAACTGCTGCACGCCCTCACCATTCACCAAAGACAGTAAGACTAGTCAAGAATTCAAATGTTTTTTTTTTTCCAAGACATGATGTTTTTCCAACACTAGTTCAATTTGACAACGTACTGATCTTGGTTTGTCCCATTTTTCCAACTGCATGGACAACCTTTGCTCTGGAATTCCTCCCTCCCTCCCTCTGCTAATTATGCATGTACAGCATTAGCTGCATTACATATGCTAGCTTGAAGTTCCCATATAATGTGTGTAATGATAAACAGAGAGTTTAAACATGGTTCTTAATAAACTAATTAATCACCACCAGTAGTACTGATGTCATCTCTTGTACGGAAAATCATATTTTGAATGAAAGAAAACCAAGTGTTGTCGAAGGCTTAGACAGCTTAGTGCATGTTGATATATGTTTACTCTTCTACCTTGTTCGATTCTCTCTGTCCTCTATTTTCCAAAGTTCTCAGAAACTACAGCAATTATAAACATTCTCTGTCTTCTAACTCCTATTTCCGAAAATCTCTTTCTAAGCCCACCATAATCCTAAACATGCAACTCCTCCTGATTCAAATGAACCCCAATTATACCATTTATTACAAAGTCCAAGACTGTTGGCCCAATAAGAAAAAATAAATAAAGAAAAAAAACAAACCTAATATGCCTATATGTACACTATAAAAGCCATACTAGAGAACGCACACCCACAAAAAAAACCCTAGCAAACAGACCTTTATATTTTGCAGCAAATCATCAGCGATGGATTCCCCTGCCCACCACCAATCTTTCAGTGAGAACCCAGAGCCTGTTTGCCTCCAGGACATGTGGTATTGTAATCATCCTTTTACAAGAATGATGTATTAGTTTCATGACTTCATCTTTACTTTATTATTGCCATTAAATTTGCTATATATCATATACATATTACATGTTCGTTCGTTGTTATTTATTATCTGGTTAGCTGATATACATCTATGGCTGCAGGTCCCTGGATGGTGATTTTGCACGCCGGCAGAAACCATCAGTTGAGTTTGTCAAACTTACTGATGACATGAGATCATTTGAGGCATATCAAAAACTTCGTATGGAGCGGATGAACCAACGTCATGCTGGTGCTAGGGCAAAAAATGCACAGAAGAAGTAGGGAGACTTGGAGAGGAAGAAACTAAAGCCATCCATTTGTGTTTGAGAGTATTAAACAAGTCCTTTGTTCGAATCAGATACTTTGTACCCATTATTTTGTTACGTTGTTTGTTGGTCGAAGTAAAGAACATTATTCCGTGTGTTTTGGAGGTCCGAAGCAGTAAGACTATAATATGACAGCATATTAAGAAATCGCAATACGAGCCTACTGAAATCATTTTCATTTTAAGGTCTCGCAATTATCAATACTGAGTTAATGACATAGTATCATATATAGTTCAATAGTAATGGAAAAGCATACTCAACCTTAAATTCATATCCTAGCAACAGGGTAATGGTCTACAGAGTACAGATGACAACTTCATCTAATATGTGAGCCTGAACCGGTGTTTGTCGAAGATATTTCATCTTGCAACAAAGGACAAGGCCAATGTGTGCTTCAAGTTGATTGTTGAATGGTGCAAGCTAGGTTAAATTTCGTAACAATGCCCAAGCATTTGAAAGTGCTTGAACATAAGCTATGGATGCTGAAAACTGGCAGAATTTGGTCAGAATTCAGTCTCGGAGCTGACCAGAGCCGATAGCTGTCAGCCATTGCTGAAGGAATGAAATATATTCATAGGGCTCACCACCCGTGCTCATATAAAAGACAAATAAACAAGCAAAACCAAAAACAAAGAAAGCTTTTATAATTGTCATACTTCCTTCAAAAACAAAAACAACTTCTATTGTTTTGCACCGGATTACACAATGCATATATTCTTAAGGGATGTCATAGATGAACAACCCACCCCCTCTAACATGAAACAGTGAATGTAAACAGCATACCCATCAAGTACTAACCATGATTAGGGAGAAGAAAACTTCTACAATCAGCAATAGACAAACTCCATGCATCAAAACAGAGCAAAACCCTGATTATAAGTTGAGCGTTACACAAGAATATGATCTGAATAAAAGTGGAAATAATCACCACCAGTACTGAGGCTCTCTGTTGTACGGAAAATCAGATTTCAGAATGAATGAAAACCAAGTGTTGTTGAAGGCTTGGTGCCTTGATATATCCTCTCCTACCTTGCTCTCTTATGACCTCTATTTCCAAAAGTTCTCAGAAACTACAGCAATTATAAACCTTCTCTGTCTTCTAACACTGTTCTATTTCCGAAAATCTCTTTCTAAGCCCACCAAAATGCTAGACATCATCCACCTTGTGTTGTACTATATCCTTGGCATCATATTATGTTCCTAGGGATATCAAGATTAACAAAGTAATTAAACAGATCATCAACCTCATCAGAAAAATCTCAAGTTTTATTCAAAGCTGCATAAGCTTTACCTAGTTGTTACATACCTAAAGAAACATGTTTAGGAAATCTATCAAAAATTGTATGAACAAACACAACAAAAGTATAAAAATGTTGCCAGAAGTTTTATGAATTTAAGCTAACAGTATTCAAGTTTCAAATTGCACTAAGGATGAATTAGAAGTTCGCAAGAGTATGTATGAATCAATAAAATATACTGGATCATCACTATTTTCCAAATTCATAAGACATCAAAACAAGTGGGTGATTCTCTTCTACCGTAGAAAGTTCACTCATATCTTCAACAATGTGTGAAGCACAAGAATGCATAAGCCCAAATTAGAAAGACATGAAGCTACCTGATATCAAATCCTTGTAGAAGCCGAATCAAAGTCATCAGGAGCAACTCGGGCAATCCAGCTACTGAGGGTCCTCTTCACTTCACCATGATTAACATAAGCGAGCTCATACATACTGCACAAATTCACCACAAGGGTCTCATTCAATGCCACCGTAGGCACTCTCTCCAGAGCATTCTCCAACACCTTGATCGAATCGGACAAGTCCCGCAAGTACATCAAGCAAAGAGACTTGTTATTGATGGCCACCACGTCGTTGTGATCCCTCTCTATACACTCCTCATACTCCCTCACCGCCGAGACATAGTCCTTTCCCACCATGTAAACCAAGGCCTTGTTGCGGCTCACTAGGTTCCTAAACTCACTTCCCACTTGTCCTTCCTTGTCCACCAATCCTTGGACCACATTGAAAGAGCTCTTGGCTCCCTCTAAGTCCCCCATTTGCATCTGAATGTACCCCAGCTTCGAAACCAGAACTGGGTCCGTGTGATCAATGCTAACCAAGTCCTTGATCAAGCTCAAGCACGCAGACAACTCCTTCTGATTCAGATGGACCCCAATTATACCATTCATTACGAACACCTCCCTTCTCTTCCACACAGCGACGCTCCCAATTTCTCCTTTCTCTTTCACCTTGCTCCGCACAAAGTCCAGCAGGCAGTAGAGCCGGTCCAGCCCATCTTGGCGACGGCCCAATTTGATCGGCATCAGGGCGTAAAGCCACCGCAGCGAGAAGGGCACCATAGACCCGACCCGGTTCGGGTACACTTTGGGATACGCCTCGTAGCGGTAGCGAGAGCTGTTGAGGTCTTCCAAGGAATCGATCTCGGCCGCGGCTTCGGTGAAACGACGCAGTTTCGTCAAGGCGAGGACGTTGTAGGTGAAGTAGACGAGGTGGTCATGGGGCTTGTTGAGGAGGGACTGGGCTCGGGCCCGGGCCACCTTGTCGAGAATTGAGCGCCAGGAGCCGCGCGTGGCGAGGTCCTGGAGGGAGGCGAGCTCATGGGCCAGGTCGTTGAGGGAGCCGAACTGATCCGTCAAGGGATCGGTGGAGAGGGTTAGGGTTTGGAGGTCAGTGGTTAGGGATTCGGATTCGGATTCGGGTGTGTCCGAGTCCATTGTGTTTGTTTGACTCTCGTCGGAGAATTTGAGATCGGAGATGTGGTTTGGGGTGCAATGAGGACGGGAAGGGAAATGGAGTTTTTAATTTTGAGTAAGAAATTAACCGTTGGATCAAACGTATGGCCAACATTTAAAGTCACAAAGAGTCTTCCAACTTTGAGCCAATAGACACTTTAGTATCACTCTATAAAATTAGTGAAATTTTGAAAACTACCCCTTTTTGGAGCTCCTAGTTGAAAACTACCCTTGTTTTCCAAAGCTTTTGAAAAATACCCTCTTCTCCCCATGAAAAGCCTAATATGCCCTTACTGATTTTTTTTTGGTCTGAACCATAATACCTCTTTTTTGTCCGAACCAACAATTATTTTTTGGTCTAAACTGGATTATTTTTTTGGACACGCACTGATTTGTTTTTGGACAATTACTGATTTTTTTTTCTGAACCCTTAATTGAGTTGATGACTTTTGTTTTGGATAAAATGAACAAGTAGAAACTCAATTAATAAATGAAACTAAAGTCACCTCATATATTCTACAAAAAAAAATTGAATTGGTTGAAACTCAATTTGTAGAAAAATCTCACACAAGTTAATATTACAATACAAAACTTGGTAAAAAAAAATTTAATCCTAAAGTGGGATTGGATTTCTGCAAGTTGCACGGTTATGACCTCATTCTCCACAACTCTCTACAACGTTGACATTTTTTATGAATCACATCCTCCCCTACAGTTGGCATTCAGACGGCCTTGCACCTTCCGGGTATTACTTGTGTAATTGGAGGTAAGATAATTCTATTCTTCACATCTTCTGGCACATCGCACTCACTTTTCTTCCCAACCGGCCTACCACAATATCTTCACTAGTATTCACCGATACACCATCATTGAATTGACTCATTCCTTGAAGAGAAAAAATATTTGGTCAATTATTCCAACAAGACCACAAGAGACAATTATATCACAGTATGTTTTCATGTTTGATTAATATAATTGTGTAGTTTATCAATTATCAATTAAAAATACAACAAACACCCAACAAGAAACCAACACGGCAATCAACAAGAAACAGAGACTCATACAAGAAACCAACTCCAATTTTGGATTTTATCAATCATCAATTAACCACTCTCCAGTGCACTGCCAGACATTCCATATTCAAAACTTCCAACACAACACAGACAATACCTAGTAATTCCCCGAAAATCAAAATCTTCAAATCCCACATGCTAATTCAATCCATCCCAAATTTTCAGACATTTTATAACGGATTAAAATTTTTAAAACCCAAACCCAACAATTATATAAATTTTCTAAACTTTGATTATAATTTCAATCTAATTATACCAATACAAAGAGCTTAACGAAAGGATTAAATTTCATACCTCACTTCTGACAAATGGTGATTGGAGTCACCAGAAAACGCCGCGAAAACGGCCGGAACGACCGATACCTCTATCCTTCTATTTAACCCCAGCCGTCACCGGTCGACCAAGCCACAAGCTTTTCTTTCTTTGCGGCTCCGAGATGAACACTTGTCGCCCGTCCGCGTCTAGAGGTGGCCGGACGGAGGAGCTGCAGCCGGAGAAGAAGTGAGGTCTGGAGGTGCCGCGAGGTAAGGGGCATATAATTAGGAGGTAATCAGGTAATTAGGGATTAAGAGAGTCCAGGGGCATATTAGGCTTTTCATGTGGAGAAGAGGGTATTTTTCAAAAGCTTTGGAAAACAAGGGTAGTTTTCAACTAGGAGCCCCAAAAAGGGGTAGTTTTCAAAATTTCTCATAAAATTATGGCAAAATAGCACTTTTGGTTACTTAACTTTGAGGTTTTAGACACTTTGGTTACTCAAGTTTTCAAAATGTCACTTTGGTCACTGGTGTTAAATCTACCGTTAAAACTATGTAAATAATGAATTTTCGCGAGAGCATTTCGGTCAAATCAGCAACCACGAGCCCATGGAGGCGCCGCCGTAAACCACCTCCAACCGCCACAAAGTTTATATCAAAATGAAGAAGACAACCCAAGGATCAACTTTTGTAACTACATCGAGGTCCGATTCAAAGTATATTGGCTAGAATCGGGCTCCAAAGCTTTGGTAATCCAAAATTTCAAAGCTTAATTCGTGACATTTTGTTTGATTTCATTGTAATCCACCACCATGGAGAGGTTTCTGGGAATGAGAGGAACAAAACCCATATTTTTCCTGGTCACGGCGTGGCCGGAATCGCCGCCAAAAACCGGGTCAGTCCGCCGCCAATCGGGTCGATTTTCGGCTCTTTTCTGCACGAGTTGTGCCGAAAATCGGGTCATTCCGCCACCATAGGGAGCTAGGCGAGGAGGAGACGAGCCGAAATAGGGTGGTCCTATCGCCGGAGGTGGCCGGAGGAAGAAAATGGGTCCGGGTCGGGTCAGGCGGATCTGGGTTCCTTTCCTTTGGGAAAAATTCCGGAAGTTTCCGGAATTTTTTTTGACAAATTATTAATTTTTTTTAAATTCTTATAGTTAAAAAATATATTTTATTAGTGATTTGACAAAAATGTCCTCAATTTTAACGGCTCATAACGGTATATTTAACGGCAGTGACCAAAGTGACAGACGATGTCAAACTTGAGTGACCAAAGTGACATTTTGGAAACTTGAGTAACCAAAGTGTCTAAAATCTCAAAGTTTAGTGACCAAAAGTGACATTTTGCCTATAATTATTACATTGGGGAGTCTTCTCTCGTGAGTATCAAATAATGAGTATTTGTTGAGAATTTTCAAATTCGACCGATAGATAAGTATTTAGAATGTTAGTTAATATTTAAAAAATTAATTAAAAATTTATCCAATGATCTTCTCTCATTATAAAGTACTCATTGGGGAGCATCTCCCATCTCAAGAATGGTGTTTGACAAACCTTTCATACCCTTTGTCCACAACTCGTCAGCCACGTGGCTTTTTGCCATGGGTATATTCGTCATATCTCCTCATCTATTGCAAGACCCTTATCAATTATGTCAGGTCCATGAGAGAGTAAGGCTCCATTTGGTATTGAGTTTTGAGCAATGCTTAGGTTCACCCCCTCCCCACTTAACATAGTTTCACTTCATAATTTCATAATCCAACCGTTCATATCATAACTTATCCTTCATAGATCATCCATGCAAAAAATCAATCGAATCAGAGATCTTTTGGTCACTCTAATTATTGACACAAATGAACGGTTCTGACAACAATTACTACTATTATGAGGAACCGTCTATTTATTTCATATGAATGAGTGACCAAAAGATCTCCGATTCGATTGATTTTTTGCAGAGGTGATCTATGAAGGATAAGTTATGATATGAACGGTTGGATTATGAAATTATGAAGTGCAACTATGTTAAGTAGGAAGGGGGTGAACGGGTGAACCTGAGAATTTTCCTTGAGTTTTTGGGGCAATATTAGCTTCTTTTTTTTTTGGGAACGAGCGCGTTTGGTAAAAATCTCAAACCTGTGTTATAGGAAAATTTGCGGCAGGAAACGGCAAAAATTAAAAGCAAGTCAGCACCTGCTTTTTTCTATTTGCGTTTACGGAACTCGTATTGAGGAAGCGGTGGTTTTATTGTTTTAATGAATTTTTCTGAATTCCTAAAACATCATTACATATTTCAAAATTGAATCCATCGGTCCCATTTTGATTATACGCGTTATGTTCTTCTGCCCCTTATCGTATGCAGATCTCTTCTCATTTCTTCAAAAAAATTTCAATTATTTTCTCATTGAACAGTCTCTAGGAATAGCGAGAATCGGCTATGTCAATTATGGGGTTAAGTCTTTTTCTGGGCCTTGTTCCCCCATTGTACCAACCCCATTGTACCAAAACAAAATTAATATGAGTTAATTGCTCATCAGTTCGCTCACTTTTCATTCTTCCTTTCTCTCTTCAAGGTCTAGGTTTATTTCACAAAGATTTAATATAAATATTCTTTTCAAATTCGAATCTAAATGAAGTATGGTTACCACTCCATATCATTGCTTCAGATAGGCAACACAATTTTTTTTTCTCTGCTCCTCCTTTTGACTACTAAATTGCATAGGGGGTTTAGAGTTCCCTTTTACACATTATTGTTGCCTCTGCAATTTCATTTTCATAATTATTTCCGATTGGAGATGATGGGGTTTGCAATTGGGATCTGATTTGTAGCGTGTCTTCTCTCTTTTCTTTTCTGGGCTCTGGTAGTTTAGGACGAAGAATATACATGTTTCCATAAACCACGAGAAAACGGAAAACATGGCCATTTTAGTCTTTGTGCACAACTATTGTAATTTACGGTAAAAGTTTACCAAACATTTACACACTGTTTTTTTTAGGGGGCTGAAATCCACACCCCCTTTTTTACAAACCCCCCCCCCTGTTATTTCTTTAATAATTTTTCATGTTTCCTTATTCTTCTTTCCCCCCTTTCCCTTCTCTCTCTACTGCGTCTCTTTTCTTTCCTTCCTCTCTCTCTCTACTGCGTCTCTCCTTCTTCTCCTTTCTTATTCTTTGAAATGATATGGGGGATTTGCCTTGTGCCCCCCCACCCCCCTCGTCAAACCCCCCCCTCAAGCTACTCTTTGTCCCCCCATGACCACCCATCACCCTGCCCCCCCACCTCTGCCGTTCTCAACTTCAACCAGAACCAGCCACCATCGCCGGCGGCGACATGCTCAGCAACTCTCTCTTCTCGAGGCTCGAGCTCCCTCAGGCATGTCCTTTATCATCAAATCTAGCTTTGTAGCCATGTCTCCAGTCCAATTCACACAGCCCAAGCCTCCATCTCTCCCCCTCCACCGCATCTCCAACCTTTGTCCAATTGATTTGGACACTCACAGACCATTTCCTCAGAAACCAAACAATACCCAGATAGAAAATCGATCACATCATCAGTTTGACAAAAAAAAACATTAAGTAGTCAATTTCAGCAACAATGGGACACAATAGAGAAGGAAAGAAACAATAGCTTGATGAAAGAAAGAAGAACAAACAAAAAAAATAAAGAACTTGGACACAGTAGAGAGAGGAAAGAAAAACGACACAATAAGAGAGAAGGGAAGGAGAGAGGGGGGGGAAAAAAGGGAAAAAAAAAAAGGTTACAGGCACATTTACACACTATTTTTTTTAACAACAATATCTTTAAAATATAATTTATTAAACGCTTAGCTGAGTTTTTATACAGCTGATTATTCTTGCAGCAATGACAAACTAAGCCTAAAATAATCTTTCTCAATCCCTCTCTATCTAACGGGAGACAAAATGTCACCTTTTGCATACCTCCATGTCCTTGGATGAGTTGGATCTCTATCAAGCTAGCCTAAAGTACCTCCAATAATTTGTTATTGTCTATCCATTCATGTCTATCAAGCCTAAAGTATCTCTAATAATTTATTATCGTCTATTCATTCACTGTATGAAATTCCCGAATCAAATCCACTTTACAAAAGAACAAGATTTTTTTAGATTTTGAGTGGCAAATAATATGCCAAGTCATGTCATTTGTTTAGTTTTTTCATATTATAAAATTTGTATCAAATGTGATTGGTGTAATAGTTTAGCACCAAAATTGCCTTAGAAGAGATTGTGAGTTCGATTTCTCTAAGAGTGAAAAATAATTAGACAGTTATAATGAATTTATTTGCTTAATTGATCTCCATCATTGAATTTAGATCCAAGGGCAGTTGAACATAACTGGATAAAACTTTTATTACGTAAGTGAACAAGACTCTTTGATCTGTACATCCTTTTCGTCATCGATCTCACTTTATTTACATGACACAGTAGCTAGGGAGGACATGCATCATGAACAAGCATTAATCCTCTAACTGCATGCACTTCAACCACCACCACCTTATTTGGTCATCAAGTTTCTCGATCATTTTGATTCATTCCAAGTTGATCTTTTTAAAGGAAACTAAGACCTAGCTGGTCATGGACTCATGGTGAACCTACCGCCTTCACATGATAACCGAGAATAAAGATGGAGTAGTAGTCCTATATTAGACCATTTCTAAGAAACCTAGCTATGACAAATCTCATTATTATCTCACATGGAGATTAATAATGTTCGATGCTTTTAGTTCTGGGTTAAGTAAGAGTGTACGTTGCTTTATTACGAAAGCTTATGAAATATTCAATGTTTTAAATTCTAGAAATCAGGTAGCACTTAACGGTTATGGAGTCGCATAAGATCAATTCTATACACGTTTAAAGTTAATAATTATTTTCCTTAGAAAATGAAGTCCGACGGAGAAAAATCAGATTGTTTTTTTTTCTTTAGGAAAGAATCGAAACAATGCGGCGCAAGTGTAATTGTTTTACATCAAAAATAGGAAAGATCAACAATCATTCGCCTCATTTTGACCGATTATAACTTCTTTTCTTTTTGTATTAATATGTATTTATATATTTATTGGTTAACATCACTAATAGTATCTAAAGTTCTAAACGTTTATTTATCAGACAAAAATCGATTAGCATGTCACCAAAACTACGTACTTGACAAACATATTAATTTCATTGGAAATTTGGCATCCTTTTGTTAATTTAAGAGGTATTAATGTTTGTTAAGGGTGTTGTTATTAACACAACTTTTTGTATTTTTAATTTATTTTTGGAGCCAATTACCTATAAGGTCATTTACATAACCTATATTCTTCAAAAAAAATACATAATATATTTTTATTTCTCATAAAGCTACCAAAATATTACAAATTTTAATATTTACAAAAATGACACCGTGTTTTTTTCCTCATTATTTACAAAAATACCATAGTATACAAAAAACTACTGCATTGATCTTTAACAATAGTTTTCTTATTTTTTTACAGTAACTTTCTTGTTATTTGGCAATAGATTTCTTTTTCTTAAACAGTAACTTTATTATTATTTGGGAGTACATTTCTTCTTCCTCACTAGTAGCTTTATTGTTCTTTGGTACTAACTTTTCTTATTCTTCGACAATAGTTTTATTGTTATTTGACAATAGTTTTATTGTTATTTGACAGTAACTTTATTATTCTTTGGCAGTAGTTTTATTGTTCTTTGACAATAACTTTCTTGTCTCTAGTAGTAGTTTTTTGTATCTAGTGGTAGTATTTTTCTTATTTTTTAGTAGTAACTTTCTTATTATTTGACAGTAGTTTTATTATTATTTGACAATAGTTTTCTTGTTTCTAATAATAATTTTTCGTATCCAGTGACATTTTTGTAAATAATGAAAATAAAAAACACGGTGACATTTTTGTAAATATTGAAAATCGAAAACACGGTGGCATTTTTGTAAATATTGGTGGCCTTATGAGGGATACAATTATTTGGTGGCTTAAAAAATAACAAGGCCACCAAAAGTGACATTATCAGTTATTTTTTATTATTTTTATTATATATAATTCATAAAGCCCTTACATTATTAAAAAAATAAAATCTTTAAAAATGTAAAGATGTGTTAATAACAATTATCTTCTGTTAAATTACATGTACAATCCGATACCTATGCAGCTATGCTAACTTCGAATCCCCCAGGAGTGTTGAGTCTAACAACGCTTTTTTTTGTTTCCTAGTTGCCACAATGTTTGTTAACTTCATAAACAGCTGTTTAATTATTAGGTATTAAGGTTTAACTATGAGCATCTTAATTCGGAGTTGGAAGCTGTAGGCGTCAACGCGTGAAATGTTTTTTTTATGACCAAAGACCGAGTAGAAGCTTTACAGAAACGTCAAAACATCTTTCTTGTTTTGCTCGAGTAAATGCAGTTTGAACAATTAAATATGACCAAAGACGTAAAAAATTTCTAAATGTCAGCTTCATTCATAAACGGGATTTTCCCAGTAATTCATTGTTATCTTCCCTGCAATTAAGTTTGAGCAAGCTTTAGAAAGCCGCCAAAACTGACCAAGACTAATTCTCCTTTGTTTTTTGGTCAAAAGCTCTCGCACTACATATATAAAGAAAGCACCAAAGCCCTTTCCATCACCAAATAATAGTGATCGAGCTCCAATTATTTCCAAGACATGGTTCAGCTTTTACAGAGAAATAGCTGCAATTTTATATTGCTGGGTTTGTGTTTACTCTTTTGTTTGGTTAAGGTTCCAGCAGCGGAAGCTAAGATTAGGCATTACAAATGGGAGGTGAAGTATGAGTATAAGTCCCCTGATTGCTTTAAGAAACTAGTTATCACTATCAATGGCAGAACTCCAGGACCAACCATACTTGCTCAGCAGGGAGACACCGTCGTTGTCGAGCTCAAGAATAGTTTGTTAACAGAAAATGTAGCCATACATTGGCATGGAATCAGACAGGTGCATATTCCAATCATTTATATTTTATTTCCGGCCTTGTGCATTCGTATTTGAACCAGTATTTGTATCTAACTTGTTTCTGTTACATGCATGTTGCAGATTGGATCACCATGGAGTGATGGAACTGAAGGAGTGACTCAGTGTCCAATATTGCCTGGGGACACCTTCAAATATGAGTTTGTTGTTGATAGGGTAAGATTACTATAGCTCTCTGCAATGAACTTTAGGAGCTCTGTTTATGAGTTATTTGTTGCAAGTGCTCTTGTAAGTAATGGTTTTTCAAGGCGCGAGACATTTCAACCAAAACACAAGTGCTTCATAGGAAGAGCTTCATTAGGAATTTGGTGCTTTTCCCATAAGCACTTCAAAGTGCTTCTATAATCCAAAAAGAATAAAGAAAAGAAAAAAAGTAAAAAGAACATCTGTCTATCTGTATATATGAGTATATATGCAGAGCACTATCAAAATCACTCACATATTCTTAAATCAAGTTCATGTATATATTTATCCTTATATGAATTGCCTTTTTATAGCCTGGAACTTATCTCTACCATGCTCACTATGGAATGCAAAGAGAAGCTGGCTTATATGGATCAATCCGAGTAGCGCTTCCTGAAGGAAAATCAGAGCCCTTTTTCTACGATTATGATCGAAGCATCATACTCAATGATTGGTACCACAAAAGCACTTATGAACAGGCAGTAGGACTGTCTTCCACTAATTTTGCCTGGGTTGGGGAACCTCAGGTAATTTCCACTTACATTAACCTTTAATTAGTAAGAAATTCAATCACTATTTCCGGCTGTAACTTACTAATGGGTTTTCCTTTTGTGTAAAATTTCAGTCACTTTTGATACAAGGAAAAGGAAGATTCAACTGCTCTAGGCTCGCCACTCCAAGCTTAGAACCTGGTGTTTGTAACGCAACTAATCCTGAATGCTCTCCTTATGCAGTGACTGTAGTCCCTGGCAAAACTTATCGCCTAAGGATTTCTAGCTTAACTGCTCTATCAGCCCTCAGTTTCCAAATAGAGGTAATAATATATACTCATGTATTTCCAACCATCCCACATTATGCAGCACTACAAGTTTATCCGGATAATGCAAATGTGTTATGTTGTCACAATGTCAATATGAACTACAAGTTTATATAAAATCGACTTATCAATAGTCATCATATTGACTCTCATAACATAACATGATGCAGTATCGTAGAAATTAATTATCGATCTGTTTGTAAATTGTTTTACCACAAGCATACAATTAACATCAATTGTCTATGATGTGATGCAGGGTCATAATATGACAGTGGTTGAAGCAGATGGGCATTATGTGGAGCCATTTGATGTTAAGAACCTGTTCATATATTCTGGTGAGACATATTCTGTTATAATAAAAGCAAACCAAGACCCTTCAAGAAACTATTGGATGACAACAAACGTTGTTAGCCGAAATGCCACCGACAGCGCCCCACCTGGTTTAGCCTTTCTCAATTACTATCCGAACCATCCTCGGAGATCCCCTCCGACTGTACCGCCAGCAGGCCCGGCCTGGAACGATGTCAAGGCCCGATTAAATCAAAGTCTTGCCATTAAGGCACACCGAGATTTTATCCACACCCCTCCCCAACTCCCGGACAGAGTCATGGTTTTTCTCAACACCCAAAACCAAATAGATGGAAAAAGGCGCTGGTCAGTGAACAATGTCTCATACACTCTTCCTCACACACCTTACCTCATTGCCCTCAAACAAAACCTCACCGATGCATTTGATCAAACACCTCCGCCGGAAGGGTATGACTTTGTGAACTATGACATTAACATAGTGCAAAACAACACCAATGCTACTTCAAGTGATGGGATTTACAGGCTCCAGTTCAATACAACAGTGGACATTATCCTGCAAAATGCAAACATGATGGCTGCAAACACCAGCGAGACGCATCCGTGGCATTTGCACGGTCACGATTTTTGGGTACTCGGATATGGGGAAGGAAAGTTTGACATGCTCAATGACCCAAAGAAGTACAATTTGGTGAATCCTATCATGAAGAACACTGTGCCTGTTCATAGAATGGGTTGGACAGCTTTGAGGTTCAGGGCAGATAATCCAGGCGTGTGGGCTTTCCATTGTCATATTGAGTCCCATTTCTATATGGGAATGGGTGTGGTATTTGCAGAAGGAATAGACAAGGTGGGAAACTTGCCTTCATCTATAATGGGGTGTGGTGAAACCAAAGGAGTAGTACACAGGCCTTAATCATGAATCATGATATATACTTTTGGGTGAGCCAGCTTCACTGTATAGATCGATGAGGGTTTCTTCCATACTCAGTAGGGCATATTCCAATTTTTCACCCGATTCGACCGTTACATTCGTGACCGTACGGATTTCAATTCTAGGGTTTTTTGATAATTATTACTTGTATATTATAGGTATTTGTAATTTTATACCAATTGTTTGGATCGTTCAATAAATTGAAAAGTCTGTGTTAGCTATGGCTGACTTTGTAAGAGTTGACACTTCAAGTCGTCCATTGACTCCTTCAATTAAAATTCAAGTCCTGCATGTGTGGCTGATCAAATCTTCAAACTTCCAAGGCGTAAGCATAATGTATGGAAGTTCCTGAGGTGTTTCTTGAAGTGCAAGTGGTCCAAGTTTCAATCATTGACTGGAATCTTCTGCGTGAAATGTACAGGTACATCTGCACAACTGCACAAGTGGTATGAGAGGCATGAAAAAACAAAAAAAGTATTATTTATTATCTCGTGGTGATGCTTGTTAAGTTGTTATCAACAATTATATGACATCCTCCAGATTGCAGTGATGCTTGTTACCAACAATTATATGACATCGTCGAGATTGAGGTCAATAATTTTCCATATCGACTCAGTATGAAGTAATTGTGCACCAAAACATAATTTAAGTCGAATACTTAAGATTGTCATTCATCATAAAATACAAAAAAATAAAATTATCGTTGGTCACTCAATTAGGGTTACGTACTTTCATGTTTCAAATTTCATTATCATCTATTAAAGAAAACTAAAACAAACAAAAAACCATTAAAAAGAGTAAAAAATCACAAAGCCCAATAACTAGATAGGGTAATAATATATTTATAATAAGAAACTCTTCATCACATAATTAACTAGACATGGGTAATAATATATTTCTAATAAGTACCCACTGGCTAGCCCACTTGTATAAATGGTCATCCGCTACTATAAGAGCAGTTTCACCCGTTGGGGCTCTGGGTCAGGGTCTCTAAGGCTCTGGGGCTCTTGGTCAGTTACTATTTATGAATTTTGTGATTGTTGCTTCCACCCGTTGAGGCAGGGCTAGGTCACTTTTTTTTTTTACATTATTGAGAAGAATATTGACCGTTGCAAATCAATCTAGGCCATTAATTTTAAATCATTTATCATCCAATAGTTACAATTAAGTAACTGTTGAGTCATTTTTTCCAAGAAGAGCAACGACTCTTTTGATAAAAGCTCATGTGAGAAAAAGATGCTATGGGGTCCTCCACATGCATAGATTGTCAAGTGACAACTGGGCCAACAATGAAGGTCAGAAGTGACATATTGATTGCCCTAAGGGAGTTTGTGCCATAGTTAGAAGTGAACGGTGAGAATTTATTTTTCCATGTTTTACACTTTATGGGGTTGTATCTAGTTGGCAACCAGGCTAGATTAGCCCGGTGAAATTGCTCTGAGAACACCACTAAACACATGACTCATACTCATTACTCTCTCTCTCTCTCTCTCTCTCTCTCTCTCATAGTGATCATTATCCAAGCTGATGTAGCTTAGCTTCACATTAAACTAAGTGAACCACTATAAATATGGGTTAAGAGCCATTTTGCACTCTCTATTTGGCTGAAACTGTCAATTTGCACCATATTTTTTTATTTCAGCCAATTTGCATCTCATTCTTTCATAAACTGTCAATTTGCACAATGTCCGTCAAATGTAACATTTTTCGTCCAATTTTTCATCACATGCCTATCACGTGATGGGCATAATTGTCATTTCCATGTATTGATTCTCAATATTTATCAACTCTGCCACTGTTTCAAGAAAAAAAAAACCCAAAATCCACAAAACTATACACTTACCAAGGTTCAAACCTAGTACCTCAAGCACACAAGTAATCACCTCAACCAACCTACCAACTTTCCTTCTTACTACTTTATGGCATCTGTTATTATATATATATAATAGTTGTAGTTATTAGTGAAGCTATAAAAGTAGGAAGTAAATATTTAATTTATACTATTTAATGGTATAATCCTCTTACTAACATCTTTTCATCTCGATCTTAAATATTTTACTTACTAACTAACCCATAAAATTAGGTACCACATGCAATAATTTTACTTGTATCACATACAATTTTCTTACTAATTAACCCACAAAATTAGGAATGATATAATAAATTTACTTGTATCCCATATCATTTACTTACTAATTAATTCATAAAATTAGGTATCACATACACTAAGTTTGCTTAGGAATTAACCCATAAAATTAGGAATCACATACAATAAATTTGTTCATTAAAGTATACAATAAAATAGTACAGATTATACAATAAATTAGTGAGTAAATATAAAAGAATTAATTTATTGACTAGTAAAGGTTTATACTATTTTAATAGTATAAATTAAATATTTACTTCCTATTTTATGCTTTATAGCTTCACTAATCACTACAACCATTATATATATAATAAAAGCTCCCATAAAATAACAAGAAAATGAGTCAGTAGGTTGGTTGAGGTGATTACTTGTGTGCTTGAGGTACTAGGTTTGAACCTTGGTAAGTGTATAGTTTTCTGGATTTTTTTTTTCCTTCAAACAGTGGCAGAGTTGGTAAATATTGAGAATCAATACATGGAAATGACAATTATGCCCATCACGTGATAGGCATGTGATGAAAAATTTGACGGAAAATGTTACATTTGACATACAGGGTGCAAATTGACAGTTTATGAAAGAATGAGGTGCAAATTGGCTGAAATAAAAAAAATGGGGTGCAAATTGACAATTTCAGCCAAATACAGGGTGCAAAATGGCCCTTCAGCCCTATAAATATCATCTCTATGTCTCTTTGTGTGTGATTGTGGTCTATCGAAACTTAACAACGTACTTATTATCCTAGGTTGCCTACCACCCCATATAATCATTAAGCAACAAGCTCGTTGGGCAATATACCTTGGCCTAGGCCTTCGTGTCCCCTTAAGCAGGGCCAAGCTCGTGCCGTGCTTGGGGCGTTTCGACCTGTTTGACACCTTGTTCGCATCCTACGCAACCCAAATTGTTTTTTTTCTACTACAATGCTGCTACTATATCCACTGTTATTACTGTATTGTGTACATTCACCGATACTATATGCTTTATTTTATTTTATTTTGAATATGGAGTTTAGGCTTTAGGATTTAGGCTTTAGGTTTTAGGGTTTAGAAAATTATTCATTTTTTTTGTTGTATATTTTTTTATGCTATTACAACACATGGATATCACACCACTTACACTACATCCATTGGTACTACACCATGGTTATTACGCCCACCATATATTGGTTGAGATGCTTATCTTTGGCTCCGGTTCTAGATTTGAGATCCGGGTTGGATTCACATTCGAATCCGACTCTTTTGAGTACGTTGAACCTCGACTGAGGTTTGGGTTATGGGTTCTTAATTAGTGTCTTCCATCTAGTGGTCTTCAATTCTTGCAAACAATTTCAATCGCTAGCGGCTTTCGATCGTCTAATTTATTTGGTAAAGAGTCAAACTCTATCATAAGAGTGTTCATTTTGTATTGTCAAACTTTGTGATGAGACTGTTTGGTCATCTGTGTCACTAATTTATTAGTTGTTGTTAGACATCTAGTTAGGCTCAAGGTTATTATTTGTGTAACAAATGTTTACCCATTGCACATTTGCTTATTCACTCAAAAAGAAAAGGCACAAAAAAAAGGATTTTCAACAATAAAAGACATCGAGTTTATCTAGATTTTGTGTATTTAATTCTCAACCAAACCAGGTAAATCAAATCTAGACAAAAAGGAAACTAGGTAAATCTACCATAATAGACTTTTGAGTTTTTAATGTGGGTTCATTTCCTCTGTGCTTTTGATATGGGCACATTATGAAATATGAATTTGCCAGTTGATGCCCAGAGATAACCTGCCTGAAAATTACCAAATAAAACCTGCCCCTCATATGGCATAGTCACAAATCCAACAATACCCTTACATATTTGAATTCCAAAACTACCCTTAATCTAAACCCTAAACAGTCTGGAATAGTCCACATGTCACGTTTTCATTGGTAGCTCGCTCTGACAATTGTGACAATTGGAACCAAGGCCAATTGCATGTGAGGAGCCATTGGCCAAAGTGTTAACCAACGTTGTCTTGCATGCATCTGTTTGAGTAGGCTTAATTAGTAGGCAAATGCACTCTTTTCTGGGCTATAAATACACATGTAAAGCACATAGAAAGGACTTGTATTTGGCCTCTCAATCTCTGATAGCTAGGCTCATAAATCCCAAATAGCCGAGGCAAATATCAAACAAGGCCTTCTATCTCCTTATTGTTTTTTGTTCTTCTACCTCACTTAGATAGTTACATCCTTTTCTTCCTAGCTATACCTAGCTTTTCTTCTATACTCTCCTTTTCTTTTCTCTCAGAATCATGAGTATGTTGACGGAGGTGACTTCTAAGCGTCGGAGAATAGAGAACGAAATCAGGTTATTTTCTATTATTGATTTGTATTCTTTATCTATAGTTTTTAGCTTATTGTGGTTTGGCTTTGAGCTGCATCTGAAGTAGTCCACAAAATCCCAGATCCTTGTTGGCTTACTCACATACATGTGATCTCATACGGGATCTTACGGAGTTCAAATGATTTTTTTTTTCAATGATTTTATATTTTGGATTTTTGGTTTCAAACGAATTTATTTTCGTATAGTGCGTTTGGACGAAGAAAGTTTAACGTAATTTCAAGATGACATAATTTTTTAAAAACACAATGATGGATTTTGTTACCTTGCTTGGTTAGCTAACTTGTATTGAGTATGATGAAGTTTAAACACGATTTCGATGAGATCGAGAGATATAGGTGGCAACGGTTGCATAGGCGATGGGGATTGAAAGTGGTGGTTGGTGGGGCTCGGGTGGTGTCAATGGTGTTGTTGGTTTCGGGGGCGGGGCACGGAGGGGAGTGGTGATGAGGTTAAGTCATGCCCATTATGACTGTGGAGGCCGGCGAGCTAGTTGCGACGGTGGGTTTAGTAATATCGGAGTTGGTGGGAGCAAGATAGTTGTGGTTAGATGGGGGAAGTAGCAACGGCGATTTTGGAAACAACACTAACCTGCTTAGGTGGAATTTTAAATTAGTTTACGACTCCTAATTTTTATTTTTATTTTCACACCGGAATTCAAGGTTTCCATGTTGATAATAGCGGATAAGGAAATTAGGCCATTTTCTAAATCTCAATTTTTTAAAAGAACAATCATGAGTTTAAACCCCGAATTAAAACACAATACCAATTGTGATTTTTGCTCCGTTTGGTTCGAGGAATGAGTTCGATTTTGAAAAGGAGATAGAAAATCTAATTGGGAAAAGCAAACCCAGTTGTTAAAGGCTTTCGAATTCCTTTTAAATTGGGGTATACATTTCCCAAGGCACCTATATTTTCTAAGGCCAAAACATGAGAACGAAATTTCTTTTCCATTTCTCAATCCCAGATCTGCGAGCAAAACCTAATTGAGTAGCTTTTGGGTTTAAACATACACCTGAATGAAATTTTACAGAAAAAAAATGTCTCCAATTGATCGAATCATGCAACATGGGAGATCATTCGACCATACCAAAAAAAAAAGTGAGATAGTGCCTAAGAAGTGACATATATAAGGAGTGTCTTGTATACGCAAATAATATATATATGTACACATACGCACAAAATGGACGTTCTCATTGGAAGGAGACTATATATATGTATGTATTATACATGCATAAATTAATTTTATCATTCTATTTATCTTTAGAATTCATTAGCTTTTCATATGCTATGTGCTTGAACGTTATATATCATTAATTTGTACGTACTTGATGTTTATTGCGGGTTGTTTTCGATCAATTTTTTAAATAGTTGACATATAACTTGATAATATATATATGTTTTCCATTTCACGGGTTGACGGGGGATTGATCATGCTAGCAGTCGCACAAGGAATGCTGAGGTATTATTCTAGGTTCATGAATGAATTTGTTCCCAAGTTAACTATCTATATATATGGCCAAACAGTTTCCTTGATCTTGATCGATATTCCTCTTGCTTTAGTTTTTTCTTCTTATTAATTGGAAATTAGTGTATCATCTGCATCAGGAGAAGCTGGCGGCAGCCAACCGGAGGTTATACTGCCAGCACAAGAGTGACCAGCATAAGCTGGTTGCTTTTGAAAACCAGTTTGTCCCTCTCTCTCTCTCTCTCTCTCTCTCTCTCTCTCTCTCTCTCTCTCTCTCTCTCTCTCTCTCTCTCTCTAACACACTCACACACTCACACACAAAAAAGATAGCTTAATTATGGTTTTGGAATTGATTCTAGCTTGTAGCTGCCAAAGATGTAGAAAACAAACCCTTACCTAGTTTTGGCTAAAATTGTTACGAACGTAAAGTTATCATGAGCTGAGGTCCACATGCATGCAATAAGACTCTGCTTTGGAACTTAACTAACTACAATAAAATAGCATTGGATATTATGATATATAGTTAACCATTTATTATAGAAAAAAAAAACTTGGACCTTAATTACGTACCTGATCAGGACCTCTTCATACTTATATATTTTTTGTAATGAACGTACTCATATGATATATTACATGTATTCTTCTAATTCAAGCTAAGCTAGATATATAGGACTTATGTTCAACTGTAAATTATTATTAACTAAGTTTCTAAGTTTATCATCCACTACATGCATATATATATATATATATACAAAAACTTGCTGGCCCTACAGTATTTTTTTATGGAAAATTCAGTATTGATCGACCATTTTAATTACCTTTTTAACGTAAATATTTTCCTTTGCTCTCATGGTATACCCCTTTCTCCTGGACCTGATCGAACCTTATCCTCGTATGCAGTGTTAACGTAAGTACTTTTTCTGGATAATTTATTGCTATTTGGTAGGGATTGTTTCACTAGCTAACTCATTGTCTTCTGATTATAGTTTCTCGAAATGGAGATAGAAACATCCAGACTTGAAATAGATCTGCTAGCGTCGAAGCTCAGGTACGTACATGTTCATAATCACCATATCTTTAATTATCTAATTAATTAACATGCAATTATATAATATGTGTTATTATCCTCTTCCATTAAGACTTGTAAAAAGTTTTTGTGATATTATTTGAAGGGATTATGAGCCTGGCAATGATTCTTCACTAGCTCAGGTCTTGTGGTGTGAGAAAAACCTGAAAGACTCTTTGCAACGGATCACAGATTGGAAAGTAAGTTCTACTACAAAAACACACCACCTGGAGTGCACTTGTTTTAGCTTTTATGTTTTAGATCGGAACCGGTGTCATTAGTTCGGTTTATTTGCCCTAATTTTTTCATATATTTTTCATTTGCTAACCCTAGATATATATATACACACACACACCAGATAATGATGCTTGCTAATAATCTGTCATCCTCGAATGGCCAAGTGAAGTTTCAGCCTTTTCAGGTACGTACGTAAAAATTTGTCCTCATAGTTCGATTAGTTCCCAAATTACGTACATAATATCTATGCTCATGTCTGTTTACATATATATCATCGATCAGAATGATGAACAAATGAACCATCAGATAGAAAAGATATATCATCAGAATCAGATGAACATGCAGGCTTGTGCACCATCTTTGTACGGCTTTGGGAGGAATGGACTGAACAGGTTTGTTATTGTAATCTTCATAGAGACGAATACATTTTATGGCATTACTTTTTGTTTTTGTTTTTGTGTTAATTACGATTTCTTGGTCATGTGTCTTTTACCTTATCGTATGGAATCTCATACACGTGTTTTCAATTTCGATAAAAAAAAAATTGCCTTAAATTTACAAGTTTCATGCAGCTGTGTGGCGAAATTGAAAACACAAATATGAGACTGCAATATGATACAAAATGCATAGACAAACGGTACTAAATCAGAATATATTAAGCCTACTTTTTATTTGGACTACATACATAGTTATTTCCACTTATTTTGTTGTAGCCTTAGTTTCAATTTTGTCACCATATGGCCAACACCCTTGTATAGTTCATTAAGAGGTACTAGCTAGCTAGTACTGTAGAAGGAATAATGGAGATTACTCGATGGAGGGTACGTGTAGGAGAAAGTAAACTTCAATTGCAAGACATAAACTTGATCTCGTTGTTGAATTATTTATCTTAAAGGGGCATATATAATTGACGTACGTTTTCTACTTACAATTGGGTAAAAAAAAAATCAAAACTTAATCACATGAAATCCAAGTTATTGTAGTTAAGCTCTTGCAATTAATGCTACAATTAAGATTAGGGTTGGTCAATAGTTTAGTCTCCTCCAATTGGAACTAGTCGGGGAGACTTAAGATTAGGGTTGGTCAATAGTTTAGTCTCCTCCAATTAATGCTACAAAAAAAAGAGTCAGTTTAATTACTTGATGATGTGGACAGATTGCCCCCCCCCCAATTTCGACTTGATGATGCCCCAAATCCCCCCCAAAAATTTAAAAAAAAAAGCCATTTCTATAACTCTTAATAAATTCTGGAGTTACGTAGGGTTGGAACTAAGGGTCTATTTAGCAGTAATGGAGTACTTGGTGGCGTTACTGGCTTACTTGCTGGCTCGTCTACCAACAATTACAGAAGCAATCTCACTCTAGCACCTTCCAGTTCCCAATCCATTTACCAATCTGCAGGAGCACTATCGTTTCCAACTCCACAAGCTCAAATTTCACCTGCTAATTACAATACTTATTCTCCAATCCAGGTACTAATTCCTTTATAATTTCACTTCGTTGACATTTTTGATTAAATACACTTCCTTGCAATTGCTAATTTTTCCAACTCCAATTTTTTTTTTTCTTGGAACTTCATATATATATAGCGTCAAGGCATGTCAAGGGAGTCGAACCAGCCTTATTCATCAATATTGGTATGTGATTATCAATATGCATACACTTCTAAATCATGCATATAATCATGCATATAGCCATATATGCATATATTTGGGAGAAGTGAAGATACTCAAAATGATCTATATTGTATTAATTTCATGCTACGTTTCCTTTTCTTTCTTTTTTTGAAAAGTTATACTTAGAACTTGATTATCATCAATTCTCTCTACTAATTAATTATTAAATACTTTTTTTTCCCTTTCAAACACAGAACAATATTCAGAATGGACAAAGTGGTACTGCTCCATCAATGTCAACTCATAAGGAGGTGAGAATGTTTACTAGTGGCAACAACAATGCCAATCACAATTTGATGCGAAATGGGAATTCCAGTTATCAGAAAATTGAGGTATGTATGGTGACAAAATTAAGAATAAGAGTCATATATATATATTATGGATAACACAAGCTTTAATATCTTGAATTATTCACTTAAATCGTCGAGTTTTCTTTCCTTACAAAAGATTATTTAACTAGTTCACCTACATTCTGAATCGTACCCCTACTTATACTCAAAAAGCTTAATTAAAATAACACACACAAAAATGATCAGTATAGAACAAACTTTTGAAAGCGACGTTGTATCATCTCTAAGCTGTTTGAAAAATGGGATACGTACAACTTTTTTTTTCTTGTTCTAATATTCCTTTATTCAAATACTTCATGCTTTGTGTTCCTACTTCGATTTATTAAAAAGTCATACTTGAACTTAGTTAAGTTTCTTCATTCTCTCTACTTATCATCTAACTAGTATCTTTTTATTCCTTTCCAAACACAAAATTCAGAATGGGCAAATTGGAAGTGTTCCACCAATTTCGACTCACTTCAACGAAATCGACCCTAAGGAGGTGAAGATGTTTACTCATGGCAATAACATTATCACTCACAATTTGAAGCAAAATGGAGAGTCTAGTACTCAGAAAAGTCGGGTATGTTTGGTAACACAATTGAAAAACGAGTCATAAGTTTATTATGTACAACTCCATATATTTGTATTATATTAAGCATTAATTTCTTGAATTTAATATGCCATGGTAGCAGGTTGAGAAGGAAAGAGAGAAAAGAAAGGTCGATGAAGATCAAGAGGGGAGTAATTTTTCGTGGTTGGATGGTTTTGCTTTGGCCAAGACTTTGTCCTCTGAGGACCGTGACAGCTTTTCTTTTCTTCACCAAACCCTAAATTAATTAGATCATATGTAATAACCAGGAGATCGAACACTCCCTAGAGAGATCAATCTGTTGGGAACCAGAAGGGTTCAGGCCGGGCCGGGTCAGCTACTGACCCTCTTGTTTGTACTTTCAGTTATGTTTTTTGGACAATTTATATTTTCAGTTCCAATCTCAAAATAATTTCCTGGACTTTTACCCTCTTGATCGACCCTTTTTCCTCTTTGTTTTTTTTGGTTAATACTGATGGAGATTGTGGAGAAAATTCTTGGGAAAAGAGTCAGTGCTGTTGTCCAGAATCACAATATGGAGAATTAATGGCCGGTGGTCATGGGATAAGCCATTGGTTGGTTACTTTTCGCCCTATATTACTGAATTCTTCACCTTTTTTTTTTCTTGTGAGAATAAACGACAACTTTTATCCCACTCCGATCACCCATCTTTAGATGTCAGTGAGATTTGAACTTTTGACTTCAACAATGTTCTCTTCTCACTAGTCGTTTTTTCCAACAAGATATAGGAACAATTTGTGGCACTTAATTTGTCTCTTTCAATTTGTGGTACTTTTAGCAAACGTTCTAATATATGCTTTTCAACAATCTATAAATTCCATTGTCATCGAAAAACCAAGTTCAAACTTAAAAGTGAAAGTTGTGGAGACTATATTAGAAATTCTAAGAGCATCTCCAACAGATGACCCATTTTAAAATAAATTTAAAATATAGCTAAATTTAAGATAAAAACTAGCTCCAACAGATTACCTAAACAAAAGTTAAATTTAACTTTTGTTAAATTCTCTACCTATATTTAGCTAGATAGGAGAGAGAAAATATGTAGAAGTTAAATACTCCAACGGCTATATTTTTCAGTTTTCAACATTTTTTTTTTCCATTATAACTTACAAATATCTACAACTGTTGGAGCAGAAGTAAAAAAAATACTAGTTATATTTAACTTTTAGCTAATTTAGCTAAAAATAATAGGTTTACTGCTGGAGATGCTCTAAAGAAAGATTTTTATGTACGATATAGAAATACAGAAATACACAATACTGAATCTAATAATAACTTGATGTCGATCCATCTACATTTAGCACTTCTTGTCAAAGAAAAATGCATTAGAGAATCCAAATTAATGCTGGACCGATCAACTGAAATCATCCATGTTGATGAAATGTGCTGGTAAGGGGTAGTAAGGATCGTCGGAGTCATTACCGCCATCTCCAAACTTCCCGTTACCGCCATCTCCAAACTTCCCCTTGCCACCAAAATCCTGCAACGTCCAATATAAACTCGCTCATGGTTAAGGGACAATAGAAAGTTATTGGTAGACTCAATGCATAAAAGCACAAGAGACTTAACTAATTTTGAGCAAAAATTGTTCCTATATCATGAGGGACTAAATTCATACTTGAGGAGGAGGAGGAGGAGGAAATAAGGTGTATACTGAAGGCCAGCTTTTTGCTTCTTGAGTTGCCAACGCCAGCGTCTCGCGTTGGTAATCTCTTTCTCTTTGTGATTGTACATGTGGTGCCTGTTTTATATTAACTAGTGGCTATAATCTTCATTAGCAGTTGTTAAAACAAGTTATACAAGCTTAACATATCTATACTATTATTTAAGAGAAGAGAAGTTGTTGATCATAACCGAATTTTTTACGTAAATATCTTTTATATATTAAAATACTTTAGAAACCATGCAAATTAGTCAGAAATGGTAAAATAGTCAAATCATAAATAATTAAAAATAAAAAATAAAAGAAAATCACCGTAACTACTTGAGGTAACCACCTTTATCCCACATCAGTACATCACCCACTTCTATTCCACACCCATAGAATGCATAATGTTTCTAGTTTATATAAAAGATCGTGATTACTGAGGTCGAAATTAATGAAACACTGACACAACTGTAAATGAATTTCTACATGCAACGCAATTATATTTATAGTAGTGCATCACTTACCTTGGGAAACCTTCCCTTAAGAAACTCCACATTTGTGCTTGTGGGTGGTTTTGCTCTAGCTTGGTTACTCACTGGCCTTCCCTGTGGTGATATAATAAGATATATTATATGTCATACCCAAGTTACACATCGGAAGTGGAAGATCTATGATATATCGATGCTTAAGTAAGATCGAGCACTTTAAAATCCATACGAAACTTCAACCAATCAACCAGCAGTTTTGAAAGATCGAGTTGTTACATCATATGAGAGATATACCAAAGATGCCAGCTGAGAAGCATGATATTAGAGTTCAGCCCTAAGATTTTGGCGTTGAAGTGTCATATTTATTTTGATCATGTACGTCCATCTCTATTTATATAACCACAATTAACTACAGTAAATTATTTATGAAGCATAAGTTTACGAGTAATGTACGTACGTAGGTGCTTGGATCATCTTATGTGGCAGCTAGTTCATATAGTATAGCCACATCATCTATGAAGGTTTCTGATTTTATGCTATGTCAGTTGCCATATAATTGAAGTGATTTCTAAGTGATACCCGGCCAATAAGGCAATTCACCTAGCATTAATCTAAGTTTACGCTGTTAATTTCTAAGTTAATGTTGCTTACAGTTGGCGTGCGGCCCAAGATACCATTGCCGGGATTTGGTGGCGTGCAGCCCAAGATTCCATGGCCGGGATGTGGTGGCATTGAGGAAGCAGTACCACTTGCTGTGCCAACCATGAAGGAACCGAACACGATATTCGGCTGCCATGATTAATTGTACGTTGATCATATTAAGCCGGCCAATTGATTAATTAAGGCAAATAAATTACTAATTAACTATGGATGAGTGTTGAATATTTACCTGCATTGGATTAGGATTAGTGTTGGAGAGTGATGAGGTGTGGATTTCTTTCTCTTTTCCTCGTGAATTGATGATGCTTTTGGAATAGTCATGATGCTCATGAACTACAGTTGAAGAATCGCCTACTGGTAATGAACTTAAGGCCCTCCTTATCAAGTACCCAGACGGCTCATACCTCCTAGGGCTGCAAAACATTGATCCATATTTGTGAGAAACTGCATGCCCCTGCTGTAAAAATTGAGAGAGAGAGAGAGAGAGAGAGAGAGAGATTAACTTGGCTACAGGGGGCTGTGAAGCACTTGTCCCAATACTGAAGCTGCATTGGTTAGGGAGAAATGGCGCAGTAACTGCCTTGCCCTGTGTTAAAATACCCAAAAAATTAAATAAATCCTTTTCTTTGAACTCCAGGTTACTGAGGTGATCGATACATGTGATCGATGTCTACCTCTTAAAGAAAATTTACAAACTTACAGGGAAATACTTGGTTTACCTTTCTCTCCATATTTCTGTTTGCCATGCTTTTTTCTGTAATTCAAGGCTATATAGGGCTCTTTATTTCTGAGAGCTAGTCGTCAAATAAAGAAATCATATGTAGTCGGTAAAATATATATCGAAATTATAATTGTAAACACAGTAATTAGTGAGTAAGAAACTAAGAACATTTTATTTAAGCTTTTGAGGTTAAGTGGATACATGTCACACATTGACATAAGAAAAAGTCATGTTATAAATGAAAGAGCTAGCCAGATTCCAACTTTATTTAAATAAATAATCAATTTGTTGAGAAATTAAACAACCTCAAAAAGAAAAATTTAACGGCTCAATTTTCACACATCATCACCGAAAATTCGATAAATGAAAAACTATTGTTTTAAATTGTATGTAACGACTCAAACGGTCATTTGTGTATATACACGAGCACACACATGCATCATAAAATCCTAACGATTCATGACGTATACGCATACACATATACATCAAAAGTTCTAAAGGGTATTAACTGCAACAACGATCTCAACTGCTTTAACGGTAATTACTATTAATTAGTTATTCGAAATAGAAGGTCATTTGTAGTACTTTATATATATGCTGAAGTATTGAAACTTTGAAAGTATGTCAAGCAAAAACATAAAATGCTACAGACAGATTGGGTATCACTTTCAAAGAGAAGGATGGCCAGAGGGCATTTGATATACATATCAAAAAAATAATTAAGCAATCAAAATTAACATTAGCCAAAAAATCAAAATCAACAAAAACTAGAGCTACTAATTAGGCCAGCATGATCAAGGCGAAAAAAATGTTGACTAAGAATTTTTCTCTAATTCCGTGAACACAATTGAAAATTGTTGTTAAGTATGAAATATTGAAATTAATGGGAGAAAGGGTGAGATATTAACCTTCTTCACTAATGGCAAGGAAGTTGAGAGTGAGTTACTTGAGGATAGAAAAACCAGAGAAACTGTGATTGAAATTTATAGAGGGGAAGAGTACCTAGCTCTAATTTTTATTTTTGACATGCAAAATTAATTGAAAATCCATCTAGGTGTGGTAATCAATAGTACTGGCAGATTATGATACTGGTAATTAATATGGATAATAGGTTTACTCTAGGCTACCAGATTTTCTGTAAAGGGCCTTTGGCATTTGCTTAGGGTAAACTTTACTCATTATAAGTACGTGGTTTTGAATGAGTTCATCAACTGCATGCAGCAAGCTCTTTCTCGCTTGAAGACAATTCTCATCAAATCTACTTTAGCTAGGGTTATTACCACTACCATCACACATATATGATTGTTGTGTAACCTCTATGTACTAATTAAGAGAGTTGAATAACATTTCACCAAATATTATTTATCAGTTTAATTCTCCAATCTCACCACTTGGAGTAACCCGAAGAATTTTTGTTAGGATTATTTTGTATCTTTTGTATTAGCAAGATTTCTTTATAGTGGGATTGTGGGAAGAAACTTGTAAATATGAATAATTTTGTACATATTGAATATCTCTTATCCAAATTTAAACGGCCAAGATATTTTCCAAGCAGGCAGCATTGTATCCACTACTCTCCTTTCCCCCGCAAATCACAAGACACATTACCAAGTTCCCATTTTTGCAAAGCCATACAAACTCCCAAAGCTCCAGATAGCATTAGCTATACACCCAAAAATTCAGGCAAAAAAAAAATGACTGTCTCTGCTCTAACCCTTTCAACTCCAAAGCCTTACCTCCACATTAAAACCCTTCATCCCAAAACCTCATTCCCTTCTTCTTGTTCATGTTCTTGCTCTTCAACTACTGAAAACAATGGCAAGGTAACTTGGGATTCAAATGTTGTGAGTAAAAAGAGTGTATTCAATGTGGGTATTGGGCTTTTAGCTGCTTCAATTGTGGCATTGTCACCTTTGGAAGCTAATGCCACGAGAATTGAGTACTACGCCACCGTGGGAGAGCCATTGTGTGAGATGAAGTTTGCCCGTTCTGGGCTTGGATTCTGTGATGTGTCGGTCGGCTCAGGTATAGAACCTCCTCGTGGCGAGCTCATCAATGTGAGTTTCCAATCTTAGTTTTGTTTTCAATTCATTGTGCTTAGTTGCTTAAATTTAGTAATTTACTTCAAAAGGAAAAGTCAATTTATGGGTTTGGTTCTTGAATCTTTGATTGTTGCATAGTTGGCCATTATGAAGATGTGGTAATTGTTGATGGATAGTCAAGAAAATATTGAAGCTTGTTATATCTGAGGAACCCCATGTATGAAAGCCTTAATCTTTAGGTCCTTAAAACACTGCGAAAGATATTGGTGAAGTTGATAGCCTAGTATAAAATGAATCCAAACTGCATTTAGAAGGTAGAGGGACGATCAGTTCGGAATGGGTTTTGCTTCTGAGCATGAGATTATAATTTGATTCGGGTATTTTCTCCCTTGTAAAGCTGTTGAATTCTCCTTGTTTCACAGTCTTCTGTTATTCATTCAGTAGGTTTTGATATGTTTTCAGACACCTTAATAGTGTTGTCATATACCTTGAATATGTAATTATGAAGTTAGAGATCCAGAAACCAATTAGACCTTCTCTGCAACAAGGTAGTGAAAACTGAAAATCCCTCTCATCTAATTGAGAATTTTTTTCCCAATAGCTAGGCAAACTCATCCTCACCCTGCGAGGAAGAACTTCTCGCCTTACTATTCTCAGACCTTGGAATTCCAACTGACTTCTACTAAATATATACTACATCTATTCTAGTCTGTCAAATCAACTTTTTAATTGCATCTTCTTGGTGTTTTAAGTAACTGAAATGGCAGAGAAATAACCAACATTAGGATCATTAGATTAATAAACATCCTTCTCAACAATGTTTACCAACAGTTCAATAACACATTAACCTTATTTCCTGCATGCAGATTCACTACACTGCAAGATTCAGTGATGGGACAGTCTTTGACAGCAGCTACAAACGTGGTAGACCTCTCACTATGCGTATTGGTGTTGGCAAGGTATGAAGTTGCTCTCAATAATTGATACCGGTCGACCCTATTACCAGACTGCCAGTCATTAGTCTCTCTAAATTTCCATTTGACATTATCATGCATGAAGTTTTTAAATATGGGATCATGGAGTAAGGGCCAGGGAAAAATCATAACTAAAATGCATTCCATATAAGAACAGTTATCAGCATATTGCGTCTTCTTATCACATCAACTAATATTATCTTGGCACTTTGCTTTTGGCGAATTGCTGATTCTTTGTCTTCTCGTTTGCCTAGTTAATTGACTTATACGCTTTGTTTAACAGAAGAATGCATTCTGGTTGATAAATTGAAAACTCACAGGGGAATAGTGTGTGTTAGCTAATTTCTTTAGCTTCTTTTTCAAAGCAACTGAACTTAAACAATTCAACTTCTCAGGAAAGAATGTTCATCTCCCTATTGCAGTAATTGAAGTGATTGCATTTCGATTCTTTCACTGGACCAATGTTAGGATTTCAGGACATGAAAAGATGTGCAATGAACAACTGCTATCTGTTCTTTCTTCTGTCATCACCATCATCATCTTGTTTTGTTTCGTTGCTCCATGTGTAATTTTCATCTCGGTCATCATAGTTACTATTCATTTGTTTTGACCCTTGACCCAGTGATCCATTTTATTGTCTTATTAAAGACTTCTTCTGAAGGCTAAAGAAATGCATTTTTGTTGATTGTGGTTAATATATTTCATCTCCACGATTCCTATCATATTCTATTAAGTTAATATTTCATAGTAGATTACACTGCTGAGCCTGAAAGAATGAGGTAGGACAAAGACTGCTCTGATATTATAGAAATAGAGAAATAGAGAGAAACAGAGATGGCAAAGAGAAGAGAGGCAAGGAGGAGAAGAACTGGAGTAAAGAGAATTTAGCATAAATCTAGGAAGTTAATTTTTTTTAACAAATTTCAACAAATACTCCAGAGGTTTCCAAAGTCGATTACGATAGGGCTTATGTATAAGTATAACCAGTCTACAAATATATAGGTCCAAGCAGTCATTTGTTTATGTTTGTTTTGTTTGTGGGGGTTTTTTTGAGTAAAAAAAAATTAAAAAAATGTATAAGTATAACCAGTCTACAAATATATAGGTCCAGCAGTCCAGTATGGGGGGAGAATAGTGAGTCCAAACATCATGTGAATTCATTTTTTTTGTCCCTTGCATCATGTGAATTCATCCGTTTTGAATATTTAGGACTAAACTCGAGTATCCATAACATATTACTCAAAACGATTTTCTGCTCTTCATTGTGGCTTCAAATATTTAGGAGTTAGGAGGGGAAGAGTCTTGCTCAGTTACTATTTGCTTGTCATCCGTGAACATTATAAAGAATACCAAATCCTTAGGACATCCAGTCATCCACTGCTCTATTGATTTTCAAGAATCTTCCCCTCCCATCAAAATAAGGCATAACTTATTATAAGTAGTACTATATAGATACTTGACCCCCTAATTCTAATTCTAAAATAACGGGATTTTATAATCCTAATTTTTAAGCTTGTTGTCTGACTCTAGATCTGATTAACAACAGAAATTTTCACCTTGTATACATATCTATGCAGAGAAATGGTGTTACAAGGACGTCAAAGTGTGCTTAATTCATATTCTCAGTAAAAAAATGTTTATCACCCTATAGTATGCTCATTTAACATTGTCTCATATATGTTTTGGTGTCCAGGTCATTAAGGGATTGGATCAAGGAATTTTTGGGGGTGAAGGTGTGCCTCCAATGCAAGTAGGTATGGTTTTAAAGCCGATTATTTGTTTATATGTTACTTCTTGTTTGCATAAAAAGAAAAAACGAGTCCTCACCCAACAAAATTGCACAGGGGGAAAACGAAAGCTTCACATTCCTTCAAATTTAGCATATGGGCCAGAACCTGCCGGATGCTTCGCAGGTGAAGTTCTACAACATTTTAAACTCCATGTCTTGACTCTTTAGTTTTATGGTCATGGAGCCATGGTATCTTAACTCTTGTCATCTACCAAAGTATCTTAGACTGACAAGGCCATAAAAGTCGTTCAAAAATACTAATCAGGACAATTATATAACCATACTATCAGCTTTTGCTATCATAATGTCATTGTTATGAACTAGTTTTGATCAAGTTCAATTAATTCCTTACGCGGATGGTAAACTCGATGTCATTATGATTTATGTCATGCTTGCTTACAATATGGCATTTTTAATTTATCCCCAGAGAGTGAGGAGAAAATGAGCGCATGCATATGGGATCAGCATGTAAATGTTGAGAAACTGATATATGTATATTTCTCTTATAGGTGACTGCAATATACCAGGAAATGCTATTCTTGACTACGATATTAAATTTGTTGGTATTTACTCGGGAAATAGAGCATTACCCAAAAATAGATAAGAAGCCTGTCAAGTGCATCTCCTGATTTTCCAGAACCTAGAGCTTAAGTTGAGACATGAATCCAAGTATCATACATCTATACTATGAGAGCACCTTCTTTCTTTACGCTCGGCTTGCAGATCAAAGATCCTTCCCTTGAGTGAAACATAGCCTCAACATTCTATATGGGTAGCATCACAACTCCTACCTATTGCATTCTACATTCTAGATAGTTTTATGTATATAGCATTCATTACCTTTGTGGAGACTATCTAATAATTTAATGAAACTATTCACCCCAAAATAACAGATGAATACAAATATTTATCTTCTGTGATTTGATTACAGCTGCCTAGTATAAAAGGTAGGCTAAGCTGGTTGTTTTATCTCATGGAGTATCTAATCCCATTCTCTATCTCAAAGTATATGGTGGCAGATGATGGTTCAATTCTCTACAAGGCCTTACTAAAAAATTCAAAAAACACAAACCCCAGACTTTGTATGGTGATTTCTATTCTAAAATCATTTATCTAGATTTAGTACTAGAGTTCATGTGTTGCTTTTAGCTCTAAACCAAAACCCTTACCTTAGTTGGGTGCATAATTGGGTGGTACAGTGGAATCATGCAGAAAAAGCAAAAATATCAATGGTCCTGCCTTCGGCCTTCTTATGCTTACTAATGGGATTGATGTTGTTGGTTTGATGTTTGATTTATGATACAATTCTCCAATACTAGCAAAAGGTGTCACGAAATGCATGCTGTGGGAGAAGAGTACTGTGATGCAATAAAAGATCCTTAACCAAAATTTTCAGATTGCTTTATGTTAGGTATGTTACTCACTGAGACCATAGCTTTCTTTTGAATATCTAAATTTGCTTAAAATGGGCTTAGTCTGAAAGTGGGAGAAACTCACTGCTTAGCTACTATCTCATATTCTCATGGCTGACACTGGTCTGGTCATCTTTATGTAAAGGGCAGCTTTCATTGCTTGTGGCTTGAGCTTTGAATTATTTCATTTTTGCTGAGAAAAAAATTGTATGGTCCTGACTCCTGAGACTCATGGCATACAATATGCTGAAGAAGTTTTATTAGACCATGAATAATGAGGTTTCTTTAGAATTTAGCTACTTGCATGGTTCCTCCTCTTCTCATGTGCCAATACTAATGGCAATCATATGTCTGTTCTGGAAACCTTAGCTTTCCATACTCTGAAGTCTGAAATGTAGTTTTTTAGCTTTGTCCTTCCATTTTCGGTCAAATAATATTACACAGTAATCACAACTTTATATAACTATTTGTTTTACTGGAAATTATGAGGTGGGTTTGAGCCTTTGAGGGCAGATGTTCCTTTTTGAACTATATGTATGCATAGTAAAATGTCTTTACGCTTCCTCTGGATCAGAGAAATGATACAGAAAAGAAAAGTGAAAAAGCTAAAAGGGCAAGAAAGCTGATTCCTTAATTCCCCATGTTTGGTTGAGTAACTAAAAAGAAGGATTTGCTTTTGCCTTGGATTTGAATGGGCCTCTGGCCCCCATTTCACCAAAAAAAAGAAAAGGATTTGAATAATGTAACTTTGGTGCCAATTATTTTGAATACTAGGCGCCCGGGATAGGTTGGTTTTTATCTGACATATTTCTTTGAAGCACAGTAGATCTGTGAAGTCATTTCATTATGAATAGAAGATATCATTTGCACCAAATATGATTTGAGCTTTAGTCACTTAGAATCCACAGAGATCTTTCAATGTCACACATTGTAGATTAGGACCACTTTCTTTGCCATGTATGTTGGCTTTGCTTATGAAATGGCCATAGCTACCCCCTAAGTTCCTAATATAAATATGTTGCAACCAGCTTGCACTAACTAGTTTAGAGTGAAAATACAGCTGTGGACAAGCCAAAGTCACTGGAGGTAACAGTAACATCATGAAGATGGACAACAAAAAATACAGCTATGATAGGTACCTCATACCAACCCGACTAGTTTCACCAAATACCCAAAACACTATTCCACTGCTTTTGAAGTGTTGGTGATATAAAACATAGTATACAAGGTGTATGGTACATTGTTTATACAATTCTCGTATATAAAATCTCAAACTTCTCGACTTAATACCCATTCATTTTGGATTGTGTGTTCCCACTTTTGGACCACCCACCAATTTCAAAACCACGTACCAATGAATGTGATATGCAAAGTTGGGTTGTAACGGCTTGATCCCATTATAACCATGTCGTGTTCGGGTTAATCCACAAGTTGATTACTTGATTTACACATAAAAAATACCAAAAGATGTAATAACAGAATTACTGATACATTTTGTAGTACTAGTTCAACCGGTGTTTATTGTTTCTTCATATGCGGTGTTAGAGATTGACACCCCTAACAAAATCATCAAAAACTCTCATTCTCATATATGAGGCAATCCCAAACAAAGTTACAAACTTAGGGGAAAAAAAGAAAAAGAAAAAGAAGAAGACCCTACATTAAAAATATTACAGAGGCTTGGAGCTAGGAGACTAATCAGGGTAAACGAGAGAGAAAATATTTTGCTCTACTTTGTGAAGCTAGCTACATGATAGAGCAGGCATTGGGGTTTTCATCACTGAACATGGACGTGTATGGGTCTTCATATCTTGTCATAGTGCCAGTAGTTCCAGTGTTCTCCACTTTCCTGACATAACCAGCAGGTGCCTTCTTGTCATAAGCTTGAGCAATGTAAGGCTGAGCCACTAGATTGTACGGCACATAAGGCCATATCTCTGCCCTTTTCCCTGTTGACTTTGCCTTCTTCAGCACCTTGTTTGGTTCAACATACCCTGTAACACTCACCTTCTGTTGCTTTCTGTTAACCTCCACAGATTTAACACCTGCACAACACCCAGCACATCATTTTGATTAGCTCAAGTTAATGACATTTGTTACAAAACAGAGCAAAAAATTAAGAGAAAGACAGTACTTTTACATACCACTTAAAGAAGAGAGGGCCTTCTTGACCTTAAGCTCACAACCATCACAGTCCATCCTGACTTTGAGCTCCACAGTTAGTAATTGCTTCCTCTTTTTGTGTTTATGGCCACCACTGCCCATTAGATCAGACAAGTACTCCAAAGTTCCTCCAACTCCCATTTTCAGCTTAAAAGGTTTACTCAAGAATAAAAAGAGTCTGAAAGTTTGAAGAAATATTTTGGTACTTAAACAATCTATGAATAGAGAAGAATAGCTCTGAAGAAAGTGCAAGAACTTCCTGGTGAGCAAAACTAGGTATTCTTTCCTTGCCTTATAACACAGAAAGAGAAAGGCTTCTAAGGCTGCTCTGTGAGGTTTCCTTTACTTGCTATGAGATCTTTCGTTTACACAGAGGCCCCCTTATATAGGGGGTTTTTCTTTTCTATTTTTTTCTTTTAATTTTCAGATTCAAACAGAGAAAAGGTAGTGGACCCTTAAAGGCTTAAACAACAGTAAACAACAACTTTTTTTTTTGGTTACAACAGTACAACAACTTTAAGAACCCAGATATTTTTTGTTATGGAGGTTGCATTGAAATTTAAAATATAATTAAGGGTGGTTCATTTAAATTGTCTTTCATATTAAAGAAAGCTCAAACTTTGAAGCTTTATCCTTAGAGGGGAAGAAAGAATACAAGGCTACACTTTTGCATTTGTGCCCTTACATTTTCTACCATTTGCATATGCATTCACAACCTGAGGAAATCCGAAATCTTGCCTTTCATAATCCACTGCATGGATGTAGAAATTCAATGAGCAGCCTGAGTTAGATTTGTTCTTGTCTGATGCAATGGTTTCGGTAAACACAAAAATATTTGTATCCGTGAATTAATGTACCTAGTTGAACCGTTATTTGGGCATAGACAAGATCTAAAGAAGGGCATATTTAGGCTAAATACCTCAAAATGGAGGGACCAATAAGCAAAACAAAATAACCCTACAATTAAGCTAGGCTCCAAAGATTCGAATAGAAGCAATGTGAAGGTTGGAAAGCAATGTTTCATATGGAAAGGGACTTGCTCAAAGGAGAAAAGCGACATGGCCCGACGTTTATGTGCCTTGAAGCTCATAATACGAATATTGAATTGATCAAGCACAATTAAATATTAGCAGGAAAGTGAAAGCAGCTTCCACGTTCTGAACAGAACAACACCAAGCACCAAAGGAAGAACAATCACAGGGGTGCTGTGCAGACACATGGCATGAATCAGACGGTGGAGAATGAGAAGCTAGCTAGCTATAGCCCAGAAGGAGCTGGCTGGCTGCCTCTGAATGTGGGCGGTTTGTTTAATCCTTTAGTCGTGGTTTGGATGATGAGATTCGTTAAGTCGTCGTCTGGTTGGGGTCGCTTAGTTGTGAGCTGTTTGGGGGATTACTTGGGTCAGCAGGAGCGTCGCAAAGAAAGAAGAACGTTAACTTAACCTGTGACCCACGAACCTTCAAAGTTCAAAGCGTGTAGAAAAGAATGCTAGGTCATCTTCGGTGCATTAGGGTATCGATACGTACATTAAGGTACGTCAACTTCACGTAATGATAAACCTAACTCCATGTAATCGTACACCAAACTGGTCTACGTACCACTCGACTACCATTACACCGGACTAAGTCTAGCACTGCATGGAGCCGATCTACATTTATTTTATTTGTTTATTATTTTCTCATTGAACGTACATTTTATTTCTATTTTATCGAAACTCTTCATATATTGTTTCGATTGCTCTTAAATTAAGGATGAAAAGTTGTTCAGTAGTAGTAATATATCTATCATTGCTAGATAATTAGACGGTCAATAGATCAAAATTAACTATTATCAAAACCGCCTAGTTACATGATAATGGTCGAGACTCAAGACTAAACCATTTTTCGATTTGGTTAGTCACTTTTTTTAAGATCGGATGATCTCTAAATGATGATCTAGAAAATGAACCATACCGATTACTCTAAATGTTTTGAGAATTACTAGGGCTGCAAATCACAGTACTCTCACGCATATGAACCTGCACAAACGCGTTTAATTGGCTGCGGATGTAGCTGGACAAAAACTGTTTTAGATTATACAAAGCACAAAGAAAGCTTAACAAACCAGTCTGGCCAGCCAAAAAAAAAAAACCACAACAAAATGTCTTCCAATTATTTGAAGCTTCCTAGATCCTTCTGTTGTACCAGCCTAGCTTATCTTCCCTTTGAAGAGAATATAATTGTTCCAACTATGTAAATACAATTAATATGTCTCCCAACAACTAGATTTGTGTGTCTTTTGTATGTATATATGTTTAATATCGGTCATTATGGGAACATTAATTTTGGTATAAATTGGTGGAGCTAGCTACCAATTAAACAACTGATTAGAGACGCATATCATTTGACTGGGGTCGTAGTGTCATACAAGGATTTGTTTAAGAAACTTCGATTTGCCAAGGAAGAAAAATTAGGATCGAGTTGATGAAGGATATATGATATGTTCAAAACTATGCCGAAACATGCATGATCATCTAACTCAAAACTAATTGATAATTAATGAGTGGAGAATTCTCATGCATTGGTGTTTCTGGTTGCCTGGAACTTTAGCTAGCTCTTTCTATGAAGCTAGAAAATCACAAATGGTTAATCACTATTACTTATTCAACATTTTGGTCATTATACTTTCAAAAATATCACTTTTAAATACGCCACTCACATTTAATATTGTCTTACACTTTGGTAATTGCGTTAACTTAAACGGAAAAAATGTGCTTCTCAATTTTTATTTATTTTTTATTTATAATATTAGTTTTAGTTTGAAAGATAGAAAATGATTTGGGCCTTGACATTCGATACTCCAGGTCTCTAGTGACTGGTTGTGAACCTCCGAATATACACTAATTAACTAGGAGTTGGCAAATTATTCGCAAGAACCATGCCAAATAAGAGGACTGGGTCAACCAACATATGTTATAGCATGCATAGTTACCGGTGATATTTAACATTTTCGAAATTGTCGGGAAATATCGAACACAAGTGGAAAATTGATGCTAATATCCTAAGGAACCTATGTGCATCATCGCTCGAGCACCGGAAGAATTTGTATGAATTAAATAGCATGTAAAGAAAAAGAAAAAAATGCAGAGAATTAGACTTTTCCCGACGAAATATTCGTCGGCAATAAGTTCTCAATTTGTAAATTTTTTATTTCTAATTTTAGTTTGAGTTTGAAAGATAAACACCAATTTAATTTGACCTTAGGGCAAGATAATCTTGCTACCGATTGTGTACTTCCTAAGCAACAAGGTTGGGTGTCAGAAATCGTTTTGCAAGAGGCAAGTCAAATGGAAGAAAAATTACTTGCTATAACACACAGATTTTTGTGAATTTTAACTGTATCAAAATTATGGTGTAATGTGGAGCAAGGAACCGGATTGATTCTAATATCGTAAGGAATTTAAAGGCATCATCACTTGGGTGCTGGAAGGATTTGTTTTAATTAAATATCATTAAAAAAATGAAGAGTACGTAGACTTTTCCCGACGATACATTCGTCGGGAAAGGATGCTTCAATATTTTTTATTTTGAAAGATAGACAACAATTTTGGCCTTGACACTCAATACTCCAGCAACAGGTTGTGGACCTCCGAAGACACACTAATTGGGACTCGAAAAATAATTTGCAAGAAGCATGCCAACTAAGAGGATTGGGTCGGCCAACCTATGTTATAGCACAAAGTTATTGGTGATAATTAACATTTTCAAAACTGTAGTGGAATTAATATCAAACACAAGTGGAAAATTGATGCTAATTAAGGAACCTATGTGCATCATCACTTGAGTGCAGGAAGAATTTGTATCAATTAAATAGCAAGAATAGAAGAAAAATGCCGAGCAAACGTTTCCCGACGAAATATTCGTCGGCAATAGATGTTTCTTATAATTTATAATTTTTTATTTATAATTTTAATTTGTGGTTTGAAAGATAAACATCAAAAAATGAATGGCATGGGATATCTTTCCCCATGACCTTGTCCCAGTTTTTTTTTAAATTTTAATTTACTTTATATTTCCTTTTACAAATGTAAATAAAAGGGTGTTTTCAGTTTACGAGAATTAATGTGACTAGTTATTTCGATGTCCAAGTCTCCATGTCGCACTTCGGATGAATGATGTGTGCTATATATTGTAAGGAATTTTTTTACCGATTCTCATAACCATGCCAAAACCTACTCCGCTTGATTTTCGATTACCAATTTGGTTCATGCAGCTCATTGGCGAGCCCAAGAGGGTCAATTATTACAATTGGAATGGAGATGATTTCATAAAATTATCAGGAACAAAACCAAACAAAAAGAAAATGAATGGGAGACCTTAGCTGACGACTATGTCATCGTGAGAGATCATGCCCCAGTTTTTTTATCTGCTTTCTAATAAATAATATAGAACATTTTCTGCTCAAAATTTGATGTGATCAATAGTGTTCACCTGGTCACCAGATAAACAAGGAATTTGTGGTCACCCATTATTGGCTTTAATTTCAAGAGCTGAAATTAAAGTACTCAAAATACATTCGTTTAATCTCAACCTTTGAAATTAAATCTGATAGTGGTGACCACAATTTAATTGGAGTTACTTGGTAACTAGCTGAACGAGATCGTTGATGTAATTAGTGATTTTGAATTGACAATTTGACAACATAATAATATATCAAACAACTAAGTATACAATATTATTCCTACAAATATCATTGAGAAATGAAATGGTAAATAGAGAGCAGGAGCATCCGATTGATGTTCTTCTTCACTAATTAGTCAAGAAACTTCTTGTCCCATATCGTGCACAAAGCAAAAGAGGAAAACATGTTTTATTTGAATTTGTATTCAGCCTCATTTCTAAAGGGGCGGAAAGATTAAAGTAATCAAAAGCAGAATCTATAAATGTTCTTTGTAGTACTCTCTCTCCTTTTTAGGGTTCTAGCTTGCATGCCCTCTTTGTTTAATTGTCAAAAGGAAAAAACTTTCTAATGTGGAGGGAAGTTGGTGCATGCCTAAGCTAAGGGCCAATTGTTTACCTCCAACCTCCCTCTTCTCCTTTGTCTTCATTCTCTGAATCATTACACAGTCCAAAACCTAAACCTAAATGCCCACTGCATGCAAAAAGCTGTTTATAAAGTTATGCCCACTGGAGAAAAGCTTTACATTATTGAAAGGAAAAGAAAAATATAAAGGGTATGAAGCTAGCTAGGTGAACATCCACACGTTTATGTATAGACTAGAGAAGGGTTTAACTGGTACGGTATGTACGTTAATACTGGGTACGTGGATTAGGAATGCTTTATTCTTTCAGACTCTTTTTGTCCTCTATTTTATGTGCATGACAAGTTTAAATTAACAAGTTTGGAAACCAATAGTTTCAATACTCCCAAGTTCTCAACCCTTGGATCAAAAATTTTATACGCAAAACACCCCCCTGCATGCCATGTTCAAAACCCTCCCCCTTGCACTTCACCATTGGATCTAAGAAGTTTTGGTGCTTGGGAGGACTGTAGAACCTTCCCGAAAATTCTATAATACTTGTCTAATTGTCTAAATATTGATCAGTTTTGGTGAAGGGTATGCATGACTTGGGATCATCATTCTTGGGATGGTTGTGGCATCGATCAAGTTTTGATGAGTCGTGTGAAATCACTAATTTCATGAGTTTGGGTAAACACCATATAGGCATATATTCAAGACTGCAAGTTTCATGACTTGAATAAATTTTAAAAATAATATAATCATGATGCGTTGTGATATAGAAATCATGGATACCTCACATTTCTTAAAATTTTAAATATATTAAGCCTATTTTACATCTTGTATAATGAAGGATGAGGACGAAATAGTAGAGAGCGAAAATGGATATATATTCATCATACCAAAATGTCATCATCAAATTTTCATTTCCATGGCTTCATTTGAATATACGACATTGAGATATTGGATGAAACTAATCAAGATTATTGTTAATATGATGATGGACATCTACTATTTACATGGTAAAACAAGTGTGTGTATGAGCTTGATGATTTTAATTCGTTTATGACATTTAATATATAGTAAGGAAAATTGACAGTTTTTCAATCTTATTAGTGTGGAGGGCGGGGGTGGTAGGTTACGAGGAAGATGGGGGAATAGTTGAGGGGGAGGTGGGGGGATTTGCGTGGGTGTTTGGGGTAGGCCAGTGTAAACGGTATAAGGCGATATTATAATTAATGGTCTGAGGTGGAATAACCTGATTGACATGACTAAAGATGAGAAAAAAAACATGGGAACCCAAAAAAAAAAAAATTAATAGAAACGCTTTATTGGTGTTAAAGGGAAAAAAAAAAAGGAAAAAAATGGTGGGAAAAAAAAGAAGGGGGGGGGGGGGGGAAGGGGGGGGGGGGGGGGGGGGGATATAAGTATTCATCACTATCTAAATTGTGGTGAATGAGGATAAACCAATTAGTGTTGTATCGTTCACATGTTTTATCATATTTTAGTGATTTAGTATAGATTTAGGATGATAAGTCACATCATAATTTCTGGTATGGCCCTTTTCTGGTGTGTAATTGTTGGCTGTATACTCGATCATACATTTTTTATGGTGGTCTGTTTGGATGAATCATATTGGTCAATTAATTAATATTCTATAAAAAAAATATAAAATCATAAATTAATATTTTATACAATATGGTTCTTCTTGTTTTATTCGTTCAACCTCACATCTAATCGTTGAGTTGACATGCATGTACAGATGTATTGCTCCCGGTCAAACCGTTCAAGGATCACTTATCAAGCAATCTATTTTCTCTAGGTCCAAACCACCGAATAATTTCTCTAGGTAGTCTACCCTTTCTTTAAGTTTGGGTCAACAAGTCCTCAAATCCCCAACGATAGACAAGAAAATCATTGCTTCTTGAACTCCTTGGTAAATTCGGAGATGAATGAGAGAGAGAGAAAAAACAAAGTTGATGGCAGGAGTTGCCTTCAGTTGGGAAGGAAAAGCCAAAATGTTATGCCAGATGATGTGGCATAGTTCTAAACCATTGGATTCTATTGATGGTTCAGATTTTATGAAATTTACAAAAACTGCAAAAAAACTAACTTCAGAGGATCTCAATCCTTTCTTTAATTAACTAGTACGTATATATAATTATATATAGTTACTCAACTGCTAAACTTTGGTTAGTTATTGAGTTAAATTTATAATTAAGGGTTCATACCATGGAATGTAAGATGCACTCATGTACATCACTATAATCATTTATGAATTAGTGTTTACTCACTAAAATTATTTTCTCCGAAATTTTTAAGAAATAAAATGCACGTGTTGCTAAAAAACGCATTGCCCGGCCAATTGATAAGTATGTTTGCCAAGTTCCATCACCTCAAACCTTTAATCGAACTGATAATTCACCGCCTTGAATTTTTGGGGAAGAAGTGCAACAATTCCTTTTAGACTGTAGGTCTGTTTCATTTTTATTAATTAGAAGGTATATATGGATCTAAATTAAAAAAGAATTTGTTCTTCTTTTTATTCTATCAGATAACAATAATTAGACTTCAAAGAGTAAAAGTTAGACTTCACAGCATCAATGTCAGGGATGTCATTTGGAATATACACTAAACCAAATGTGTACAAATTAACTTAATGTGTAAAACTCAGAAACATGTTCATATTTCAACAGATTCCAGGAACCGGACAGTTGTGTTCCTTTTGAATCTTAAACTACTTAAAATTACTATTGCTGGTAATCATTTACAAAAACATGTCGCTAATGCAAGCTTTGTGAACCTCATTTATTTTCTGCAACCTCATTTCTAAAGGGGCGAAAAGATTAAAGCAAGCAAAGCAGAATCTATATGAGGTTCTTTGTGCTCTCTTTCCAAAAGAAGGTACGATAGGTACGTTCACATAGAGTAAGTGCGTGGATCACGAATGCTTTCATTTGTCTGAAACCTTTTGGATTAATCGATTTTCAGACTATTTTTGGCCTATAATTTATATATGACAAATTTAAATTAACTAGTTTGGGAACAGTAAAGATTAAATGGTCTAATCTTGATTAGTTTTGATGAAAAGGTTGTGTATTATATCTCACTAAAAAGGAATATTACCATAGAAGACTACAGATTTCAGTTAATGAAATGCCAGGCAAACTTTCCTAGTGTGTATGGATGACTTGGTAACAACATTTTTGGGATGATGATTGTGCATGGATCAAGTTTCATGAGTCTTGGGCAATCAATATTTTCATGAGTTTGGGGGCAAGACCATATATGCAAGTCATGACTTGCATGACTTGAAATTTTAAAAATATTTACAATCAAAATGTTATACCGTGTATGATGAAGTATGAGGACCAACATGATTTCAATGCAATGCTTGAAAGAGCCTAGTATAACCTTTTATTTAGCTAGGTACGCATCTTTGTCACCTTGAGAAATTGGATGAAACTAGCAAAAGAAGCATTAATGTTAATAAGATGATTGGCTGCAATCATTTGCATGGGAGTGTCTGGAGAAGTGGGAGGATTCTCTACAAACTCAGCATCAAAAACCCAGTTGATTTTGAACTTGATCTTATGCTTTCAAAAGATTTCAAAAACCCAGTTGTGTTCGCTTTGAATTGTAAAATATTTAATATTACCATTCCAGGTGATCACTTTTTTTTTTTGCTGGTGATCACTTAAATACATAGGTAAGTTTTAGGTAATGCTTAATGCAATATTGCAATCTTTAAACTCGAGTCCTTTTGAGAGATAAGCCATTGTTAAACTCATTTATCACCCTTACAGATTGAATGTTATCTACACAATTTCAAAAATTTTAAAATACAAAAATCTCAGTTGCACAATATTTCTTCTTCCCAGAAAGTGTTTGATTTTTCAATTAATTTGGCTGTAAAAAGAGGGTAAGGAAAAGTTGGGAGATTGATGACCAAGATGAACGGGATATTATATATTAATACAACAAAAGCTAAATACAATGCATGTCCCTACAAGCCCCAATCAATCCGACCACATGATACAGAAACAAAACTGACGCCATTGATTACAGACCAGCTCTAAGCATTTCGGGGCAGAATGAGGAAAAAAACAAAACACGGCATTTACATGGAAGACTGAAGGTAAATGGGGGTATCCTCCTAGAAGGTGGAGATATGAAATAATGCAATTAATGCCAGCCATCTCAACAAACAAAACCTCGATGATATCTGCCGACTAGATGCAGCTGATGCTTTTGGCGGAGCTCTTCCAGCTACAGCAGGAGCAAACCCACCAGGAGTGCTCTGCTGCTCAGTTGTTGGCAATGGAATTGGTGGTGTGCCTTTTGGAGAAGGTGTTAGGGGCATACTCTTAGCATCACCAATATCTTGGCCTGCAATGTGTGTATTGGTAACAAGGAAAAAAGATCGACATCAATAATTAAACAGCAACAGAAAAGAATTGCAGTTTACAGTATCCTACATCGTCCTAATCCAGCACAACTTAAACTAAGCTTACATCTGGCAGTCACAAGACAAAAAGCCAAACATATATAGTTATAAGAGATAAATGCAAATAAGATTCATGACAAACAGATGACATTTCATCCATCATATGTAAAACTGGTGTAGAATAAACCTTTTGACTTTTCATGTATTTTGATTTAGGGTTATCCTATGATATTGTAAGTTGGGGCTTTTTTAAATGTTATTTTACTTTACCAAGGGATATTAAGAATTGTCTAGAATTATCATGGCTATGGTCTCAATGAGTTGAACTGTTGTTCGTTATTGGCATACTAGAATCATATCCATAAATAAAATTATCCATTCCTAGAATCTCTGAATTTCTGCCTCCCCCAATTGTTATTATCCTCCTCTCTAAACCCTAATTTTGCTTTCTCTTCCTTGTATCATTCTTAAGTAACTCTATCTGCTGGTGCTACATACAAGGACAGCCTTTCTCAAATAAATAAATAACATATAATAAAAAATAAAATAAACACAAAGGACAACCAATTGTAAGCAACACCAAAGTCAGTGGAAAACATCAGAATAATTAAAGACAGCCACAGAACTCACATTTTGAGCGAGACCAGCCTAACTTCATATTCTCCCTATCAAATACTGTTCGATATCCCGTCATGAAGTTCTCTGCCCAACAAAATTCTTGAATAATGAAAATTTGTCGGGATAAAGCGGAAGAGAATGGAACATAAAAAAATTGGAACAGCTAAATTCTTAGAGATTATTCATGCTTACGTCCAATCGTTCCAATATCACCATCTGCTGGCTGTATGGCTAGACAAAATACAACAACTCCCTACACCAGGAAGCCTAAACTGTGAGATTTTATCTGCAGTAGCCACCTTTTACAGATATAAAAACTGCTCTAAATGAAATCATCAAAGATGTATATTGATTAAATACATCTGATGAGTAGCATTACTGATAATAATCAACACATAACCATCCATTGCAAAATGTATTAAAAAAATAAAAACAACTCAAAAATCTACATTTTTTTGATAAGAAACAAACTTTTATTACCAACAGTTGAACACTTACATGTACATCTTCATCATATGTTGACTTTTGATAACATCAAGTATTTTATGAAAATCATGACACAAATGGTCTACCTTACTGAACAAAAAGCATAACATTACTCATTTGAACTAAAATAGTTACATGAATTACCAATAATCTGATTCAGATATAATATACTTCCACCATGAAAATAATTCTTCTAGAAACACTTTTTTCTTTACTTAAGTTTTTAGTTAGCCTGATGAACTTGGTGAGTTATTCATATGCAACTTATGTGAATTCATATCCACTTAAAAATCTCAAAAGCCCAGTTACCTACCTGATCAACATACAACGGAAAAACGGGATCATGGACCACAAAACTGTTGTTTGCCAGGAACATAAGCGTCACAGAAGGCACTTTGGAAAATTCTTGAGAACTATTACACAAAAACCAACCACAGTATTTGCATAAGACATAGAGACACAAAAAATTGGGGGAAGGGGCCATAGGAGTCTTCTTTGAGCTTTTAATTTCATCAAAATGCACCTGGTATTATAGCAGTACTTCCAAGGAGATTCTGCATAACTCACAATTGTCGCATTCACTCGCTTATCAAACTATCAAAGCATAGCGATGGTATCAGGGATGCACATAATGAATTTAGATATTGGATTTTAATGGAAAAATGTACCTCCACTGCAATTTTATCATACACTTCTTCTGGAAGAAATGTAAATGATGTCCCACTGTCAACCAATGCCCTGAAGCTTGTCTGCTTAAGACAAGAATTTCCAATACAACATGCTTCCACACCAACAATATAGGTTTCACTACAACAAATGATTGAACAATAGAGATGTCAATATCTACAGGAATTTCGGCTTCAGAAGTGTAATATTAAGTAACAAAGTTGTAAATGCGGAAGCAAGAATTTCCAATACAACATGCTTCCACACCAAAAATATAGGTTTCACTACAACAAATGATTGAACAATGGAGGTTTCAATATCTACAGGAATGTTAGCTTCAGAAGTGTAATATTAACTAACAAAATTTTAAATTAAATAGAAGTGAATAGATAGTACATACTAGTTTCCGTTTGAGGGCAAGAAGGATGTAGACTGTTGAGTATTTGGTCCCCGGTCCCCAAACAATATTCTCCCAGAACCTTCCTCATCAACGCATATTGAGAAAGAGTTTGCGGTCAATCCTGCTTTAGCAAGGAAAGTAGGAACTGAAATCTCTCCAAGTCCTAAACCCATAAGACCATCAGGAGCAATCCCATCCAGGTAACCACCGCTTTGCTTCATACCACATCTGTATTGATGAAACATTGATGCCATAAACAAATTTCTAAATCTTTTCCAGAATCATTTTATACACTTGGTTCAAAAAAATCGGGCAAGAAAGTTCAACAAAACACACCCTATGATCACAGGGGCCCGAATAGAATTGTTCGATGCATCATCACCGCCTGATACAAGATGTAATATGTCCTCCACAAGCAATCCAGAAGTCGATGTATTTTCTGAGACGTAGTCAACAGTGTAAGGGCATGGCTGCTTGGGACTCTTGCAGTTTGGACCAGCTGTACATAACTCATGGCTGCAAGACACATGCTTGCTGGTGTTTGAACCAGATGGACTATACTCGTTCAAATCTCTATCCTGCATAATAGATGCCCCAAATACGAAGGAGCACCTGCCAATCAATTACTTGAAATAAGTGCTAAACCTGTTACCAAGTCTTAGTAGAGACGTACAAACTCCATGGAAGCATATGCACCCGGAGTTTACTTATCAAAACATTGACCATTGGGAACATATTTGTGGACCTTCTATAGTGAATTCATTGGATTCCCTTTTTGTTTGTTGTGATAGTTAGAGTGGGGCCCTAAAATTCCCAAGAAAATGCAAACTTTTTCCTTTGAAACAATCTCAGATTCAGATTAGGTTGCAAGTTCTGCAGAATAGCTAAGCTAAAAGGTTTGAATTGTGAATAGAACATTAAAGTCAATTGAATCATACTTATTAAAAAAGGTGGCCTACCAGAGTATTACTATAGTAAGTGGCAGATAGGGGAGCGCATTGTACGCAATCACATGGAACCCAAAGCAGATCACTTCCAGTATCCAATGCCACCAGAAATGAAACATTGGGCGTCCCTATATCAATCCACGTATAATGTAACCTAAAAATCCACAGAAATTTCATTCTTATATACGCTCGAATTTGAATAAAGATGAAGAAGAAAAAGCGAAATGAGACGCACCAGCCGAAATCGTTGCCAAACGACGCCGTGTTGCTGCCTTCAGAGGGGAAAAGGAACTGAAACTGATGATGAGAGCCGAGCTTCATCTTCTGCCTCCGGAAATCGCTATTCACAAGCAGCTGATAGTAGTCCCTGGTGTTCCTCTGCGGCCACCGACCAACCAACTTGGCGTCTCCGGTACTCCTGGAAGCTCTAAGAGCCTTGGCTTCGTCGGAGAAGCGGTGTATGAGCCTCGAAGACAGCGTAATCGCCACCGCATTCTGAGCCTCCTCGACGAGCACGCACGCCACTACTACAAGCAGAGAGAGCAGAGATCGAGCCGCCATGGCGACTCCGAACGAGGAAGCTCAGCTTAAGATCTAAGTGAGAGAGTGAGAGTGAGAGTGAGAGAGTGAGAGCGAGAGCGAGATGAAAGGTAAAGTGGAGGGGAAGAGGACGAGGATTGAAGAAGACAGAGAGAGAGAGAGAGAGAGAGAGAGAGAGGTGAAATGAGCGTTTACGCGGCTCATGGGAATGCCAAAAGGTAAAAGTGAGTTAATAAACAAACAAATTATGAGTGTTAATTACTATTAATTACTTTTAATTAATCATATGAGTTCTTTACGTGTCGGAGAAAACGACGTAGTTTGACTAGAGGAACGTTGTCTCTGACACCCGGCATGGGACAGCTGCCTGGCTCCGTTTATCTTCTATTTAATTTTAAAATTTATTAATTTTTATAACTTTTTGCCACTCAACACATGTTCTTTGAGAAGCAAATTTTCTTGCTGATTCTACCACGGCAACAGATCGGTAATGTAAAAGGTACTCGGACTCGACCATCTTAGGTTATCTCGACCCTAAATCTCAATTTATGGGTTCATTTACGGTATATTAATGTACCAATACATCTAGTAGACTAATTCAATATAAAGGTAGACTAATTTGAGCTTGTCTACCTTTGTATCGAACAAGTATACATCTGTATCGAACTAATCAACCTAATGTATCGGTATGTACCGTAGAACTTTCCCAGTACTGTTACCAGAATCTAGAAAAAAAATAAAGATAAACGAAGAAATAATTAAATCATCACTATACTATTGACCAGATCATAAAATCGAAGAGTACAACAAAATATGAAGTCATGAACATATTCACAACCCATGAACAACTTCATTATTTCCTCTCAACATCGACAAGCACGCAAAAATAAACGTAATGGTTACAAAAGAATACATTCACAAATGACTACTTGACAAAAAAAAATCAAAATCTTTCGGATACTATGTACACTGATATATATAAATACTCCAGAATGAAAAGAAAGAAAAACGAATTCCCTTTTTGAACATGTTTTGCCCTATTAATTCAATTTGCAGAAGAATGACAAAATCTCAACATTGGTCGTTACTTGTTACTTTGTTAGACCACTGGAATTCTATTTCTAAATTCCGGGAGGGTCCACTTTTGCTTTCCGGCAATAGTGTGTACTCCCCGGCAACTGCTCCCAGCATTACTACTCGATCAATCTGGATGGTTACCTTTCCGAATGAACTCTGCCAAACATTCAAAAGAAAATCGGTTACCAGTTACTAGGTAGAAAAGGAAAAGCACCGAGGATAAGATGAGAAATATCTTCTCTTATTATAAACATAAGTAATCAGTGTTGGCCATTTCTTTGTTCACTCACCTTTCCCATCTTGCTCTTGTTCTTGCAAGAAATGTGGAGCTTCTGGCCTTTCGGGGGACTCTCGAAGGACCACGAAAAGCTGTCATCCCATTCCGGATTAGGGCCAGTTGAAACAATCTGAAGAATTCAGAAGTTCATGCCAAGAAGTTAAAAGCCATAATATCACTATAGAGTATAGACAGAGAAAAGACACAATGTGCATATATTCCCACAAGCATGGCAATCAAACTGTAACAATTAAACGTGAACTTATCATAAATAAAACTGTTTACTAGTCTTATTTAATTAAATCCTAAATTTCCAATTCTAATGGGTTAAATTAAATTAAGCAAACTTAGTTGCTATTCTTTTGCATACGCCAAAAGCAAATACAAATTTCCTCTTTGCATACATATCGTGGATACTAGCTGCAGTCTTGCATTCATGGTATCATCATCAAGCTTTCTATGTGCATATAAAATAAATAAATAAATAATTCAGAAGAAGACTGTCCAAAAGAAGATCTATATCTCTAAGAAAAAGAAAATGTACTGAAAAGTAGTACGTCTTGAGGCATTTTACCTTAGTTTGCCTAGGTGGAGTGTTGCCAAGTGTAAGCTTACAAAATACACTGGGGTTTCCCACTGACTGCTTCATATTATTTCCACGCTTGATTATGACCACCAATGTCCCTGGCAAACATTGTAATAAAAATTCTGTCTTCTCTTGAAACCGAGGTGGGCCAGACTGAATCAAGTATTGCAGCAAGGGGATTGCATCAGCAGCAGCAATTGACTGAGCCCTAGAAACTTCTGCTGGACATGCTGACCAAGCTTGCCTGAGAAGAAACAGTGCATCCAATGCAGCTTCTTGAGTTGCCTCTGACCCTGTCTTGAGGGATGTCACTAGATGAGGAATGCTTAAAGTTGCAGGCTCTGTGGCTCTCAGACGTGGGAAATTGCTAAAAAGAGAATTCAGAGCTTTCAGATACTCCTCATTCACAGTTCCAGTCGCCCATAAATCCTTTTCGATAGCAGCTACAAGACCACAACAATATAATAAGACTTTTATTCTTAAAAAATAATAGGCTTTGAGGGCAAGGTGATAAGAACACTCACACCCCCAATTCTATAAACTAATACTTCTTAAAGGAGTTGTACAATTAGCCGAGAAACATATTAATTTAAATTATTGGATTAGTTGTTCATTGATGTTAAACCTAGGGGTTCTATTATGCCGCATAGCGTCATATTGAGGCCTAAAGAAACCACAATCAAAACAGAATTATTCTTTAGATCAACAAAATTAAGCAAATTCTGCATAAAGACAAATAATAACTTACCTGTTATCGCCCTTACAGTTTCACTAGAAGCATACTCTTGAATGGTATGATTTGAAAAGAGAAGTTTAATAAACATTGCAGCCTGAATGGACGTATCTGGATCACTTGAACCAATCAGATCCAACACAACCTGAACACCACCAGCCTCAGCAACTGCTCTTTTATTAGACCGACTATACATCACAAGGTTTTGCAAAGCACATATTGCAACAACTTTCATTTCTTCAGTAGGTTGGTCTTCGAGCACATTTACCAGAGCACGACAAGCTGAAACAGCATCAGTACTTCGGGCAAGTCCCTCATTCTGGAATAAATCACCAAGAGCTAGAGTTGCTAGTAACCTCGCCTGCTGAGCTTGTGTTTGTGGATCCAAGAGGTACTGAGACAATGGTAATATGGCAGACTTGGTAGCCTTTGTTTCTCTGATCTTTACATTGTTCAACAATACTTCCAACAGCCTTGCAGCTGTTTCTTCACACTGATGAGATCTGAGAAGGTCCAAAAGAGCCTCTATGGCACCACTTTCAGCCATTGCTTCTGCGCTGGTTGCATCATCACTTTCCAGAACCAGAAGAGCATTCAATGCACCAACTACTGTGGGTTCTGATCCAGAGCGAAGCAACCTTACCAACACAGCAACAGGCACTTCTAAATAAAATTCAGAACTGAATTGCAGAATGCTTGATAAAACAGATGCAGCTGATTCCCACAGGGCATGTGGAAGAGATGGATCTGCTAGCAATATCACCTTGGACAGTTCAGTGACGCCACCCTCTTTTGCAATTTCATTCGGCCATGCTAGAGCAATACTGACAAGCGCCTTCACAGCTCTCTGCTGCAATATATGAATACCAGAGCCAAGAACCCGTATGAGAGGACCAATAACTTGCTGTATCACTGTATCCTTTTGAAGATGTTCTTCAAAGAGTAAATGTGATAGAAGCTCAGCTGCCAACTGTTGTACTGCAGGAGCAGGAGAATCAAGTAGGGGAATAAGTGGTTCAATAGCCTGGTGGGATGTCAACCTATAGTCAGAACGACACTGTGGATGCTCCAAAATATTGACAAGAACCTGTAATGAACTATGCTGCCCATCAGGTCCAAACTCTGGTCTTGTTAGAAGCTGAAAAAGCGGCTCAACCACTTTTGAAGCAGAAGGTCCCTTAGCAATGCTTGCATTGTTGGTCAATATTCGGAGCAATTCTGCAAAAGCAGCACAGAGAAAATCGGGTGCTTCTTGGAGGATGTCAAGTATGCTCTCAATAACACCAGCTTTCACCATCTCCGATTTACAAGCAGGCCTGTCTTTCCCTAATTTGACCAGAGCTCTGGAAATAGCTTCATGAAGCAAGTAATTCTTACCGTAGAGAAGGCCAACTAGAGGAATAACTGCACCATGAGCAGCGACGAGTTCTCCCAGTTGCTCATCGTCAACAAGTTTATCCAATGCACGGACAATTGAATGCTGTGCAGGACTGAACTCAGTAACAAGAAGAGACACCAGAGGCTCAACACATCGAGCTGCAGCCATTGTTGACCTGATTCTTGTATTTCCGAAGAGAACACAACACAACTCAGCAGCATCCCCTTTCAGCTCCATCGAACAATTTGATGAAAGGATCCTGCAAAGAACATCTACTGCGTTCATTTCAACGTCTGCAACTGCTAAGGCTCTTGATGGGTTTTCACTAAGCAGCCTAACCAATGCAGCAATTGCAGCATGCTGCTCCTTCTCAGAACCAGTATTAAGAATCTCCACCAAAGGTTGGACTGATTGTCGAGCACTTTCTGCATTCCTTATATGGTCAGCAGAGAATAAGCTTTCCAAAGCTTTAGCAGCACTGTACCTTGAAGCTCTTCCACCTAACCGTAAAACTGCCACAAGTTGACTGACAGCACCAAATGCAGATTCGTGTCTCCTTATTTCAGCACTACCGAATAGTAGACCTAACAGATCTGTAGCAGCTTCTTCTGTTGCATCTTGAGGGCCAAGTGAAAGATACTTAGTCAGCGCTTCCAAAGCTCCTGATTCTACCATTACTATTTTATTTGATGGGCAATCCTTTGCAAGCTGAGTCAGAAACCCAAGTGCCAAAAATGGTGCTCCAGGACGATCTGGAATTGGTTTGAGAAGATCAACAAGTGCAGGTATTGCTTTCCTAGAAGTAGCACCAACCCTTATATCTTCAACTCTGAACAGCCTCTCTAGAGCAACTTGCTCTGGATAACGCACTAAACCAAACTCTTCTGACAACTCCAAGAGGTCACTAATATCAACATCAGCACAGCCAAGTAGGGAGATAAGTCCGCCAGCTGCTCCAGAATTTGCAACAGATAAAAGTGTCCCCCTGCTCCCATTACAGACTAGGCTGGCCATTGCTTGTGCAGCAAAATATCTGTCAATCAACTCCTCTGACTTCAACCAATTTGCAAGTACAGGTATAGATTTCATGGTTGCATGTGCTCGTATGATATCTCTGTCTTGAAACAAGATTGCTAGCAGCATAGTGCAAATCCATATGCTGCTATCTTCTTTAAAATCAATCTACATAAATTACCACAAAGGAGTAAACCAAGGTTAGGTATTTGGAGTATAAATACATAGTCATCTGATCATCTCTCAATTTATAATGGATAAGCAAATTGATAGAGAAAAATGTTTTCCTATCATGACATATCCACATATCTAAAATTCAGAAATGACCAGTAGATCAATTTTCTTCCTTATCGAGTGAAAACATAAAAGCGAAACAAGTAGTTGATTACCTGAGAGTAATTGGAAAAACAATATGAGATCCTGTCAGTGAGGACTTCCACCGCACCAGCCTCCATAATGACAATTTTGCATTTATCATCATGACTAGCAAGAACAGAGAGTAGCCATACAGCTAAATTCACACCATCAATAACGCCTGTGCTTAAAGAAGATCCATCCTCCTTTAATTCTTCTTTCATATGCATATAAACACTGATAGAGTCCTTCTCATCAGACCCTAGATTTCCCGAAAAATTTAGCATTGCAACGAGAGCTTGAATGAGATGGGTACATAAGTTTGATCCACTAAGATCTTCTACAACTCTCTGATGACTAACTTTGGCAGCACAAATAAGGAGTGCAGCACCTCCAATTTTAACCTTTGAGTTTGATGAATTGATCACCCTTTTGGCAATTGATGATACACATCCAGAGGCCGTAGCGACAGTGTCTCCCAGTACAACAGGCTGGTCTCTGCAAAGTCGTGATAATATTTCAATAGCTTTATCCTGCAACAAGGGTGTTGCATCAGCAATGGATAAAACTATAGGGATTATGCTTTTCGGGAATTCAGCTAAAACTGCCCAGGCAGGTTTCTTCTCTCCACTTGCTCTTTCTGACCTGGACAGAATAGCAAGTGCATCTAGGGCCTCTGATGTGGCAACAGATCCATGATTAGCAGATTCTAGAAAAGAAACTAATGCAAGAACTGTTCCGGCACGATTCACACAATCAGTTAAGGCATGGTCAATTTGGCGAGAATGGAGCAGGCGAGCAATTGCCGCTGCTGCATGGGTCTTTCCAGACACTGTACCTTCACGCAAAACTCTAGTAGCTGGGAAAATAATCTCTTCAGCCACTGCTGTTTCTGAAACTTCACTGTCCAAAATAAGATTAGCCAAAGCACATGTAGCTAGCTCTGCAACTTCCAGGACTGAAGAGTTAGCGAGCACAACTAAGGGAGATAAAACATCTCTAGCAACAGCAGCCACATCTCGGTTCTCTTTAATGGAAAGAAATATTGCAGCCAGGCAACGTGAAGCCTCTACAAGGATATTACCAGATTCAACATTAAGCAACTTGATGGCTGACCAAAGAGTTTTAACAGCAATACTACTTTCGCGCAAGTCCTTCCTGGATTCAAAAATTCCAGCTAAAGCTGATGCAGACTTGGCTTGAGTCTCTTCTTTATTTGAGCTTAATATTTTTATCATTGTCTCAATTGCATCATTAGCTGCACTACCTTCACGCGATATATCACTGAGAGGGACCACAGACAGCATACTTTTTAGAGCATCCAAAACATGTACTTTAGATTCAGGTAGATCACTGGTTAACAATGCAGTGAGTTGACTGATGGTTGCAGTATCAGATTTATGAATTAAATGGTTTAAAGTCTTTGCTGCAATTTCTTTTCCATTCGGACTACCATTCTTCAGAAGCCATAATAGTGCAGGAACCGCATCAGCACTTTCAACACATGCACGTATATCTTCACTGTGATTGCACAGGTTCCTAAGGATTGATGCTGAATCTTCCTTCGCTTTTGCAGATCCCGTCTCTAGAATTTGAACAAGAGGAGGTATGCCACCAGCAGCAGTGATAGCCCACTTACTTTCGTCATTCTCATTAGAAAGAAGGCAAAGCAGTGCAACTGCACATTCTTGCTGCTGTTCTGATGAAAGCCCAAGAAGTGATATCAACAGCTGAACCCCTTCACGCCCTTGAAGGGCACGCCACAGACTTCCTTCAATATTACAAAGTGCAAGAAGAGCTCTCATAAGCTCATCTTGAACTTCATTTGTTGCCATTGTGATCAAACCAACAAGCAATCGTTTTGCTTCTGAATTAGTGAGTTTAATTGATAGTACGGTATTTCCATACAAACTTCGCAAGGGCCTCTATGGTTCGCTCCTGAACAAGAAATGGTAAGCTAGGTTTGAACTGTGAAACCAAAGTCTGCTCAATAACGACAGGATCCGATGCTCTGGTGGATTCTGCTTTGCTATCATATATCATAAGAGCTGAAGCCAAAGCCCCTAATGTATCAGCAATTTGGGCAGGAGAAGTGCATGAGTCAAGGCTTTGACCAAGACTTGAGATCACATATGACAAACCACCAGAAATATTTGCTAAAGCACACATAGCATTTTCCTGCAACGCCTGGGCATACTCACCCTGCATGAATTCTTTTGAAGGGGCTATTGTAGCATTTATCAACACAGGAATACCATTAAAGTTAGCTATCTCTCGCCTTGCTTCTTTGCACTGGGCAGAAAGAGATTTCAGAGCACCTGCAGCTTCTGCTCTAACAGGTGCTTCATTGCCAGAACCTAAAAGCTTGAGAAGTTGCTTTGTAGCCTCCGCAGCCAGCACCTTAGAACACACAGATGCATCTTCCATCATCATGCATCCCAGAAGGAAGCACACGTTAGCTTGAGTGTTTGGCTGTCCAGTTGTCAGCAACTTCACAAGTACATCCACTCCTCCAGCTTGTAGTGTTGCAGTCCAGAATCCCTCAGTGCTGGTGGATAGATTCTTTAATGCTCCGGTCAACAAGCTATCAACCAAGCTACCAGTCTTGATCCCTTTCTGTAGCAGCTCCCAAAGCACTGGCACAACTCCTTCAGTTGAAAAGATTTTTGAACCAACATGATCCCTCGCACCACCTTGAGAAACAGCATAGATGGTTTTTGCTGCTGCAATTTGGCCCTCTGCTGACGTGGACCTGAGTAGACCAAGCAATGGTGGAATGCATCCCCCAAGCAAGACTTTCACCCTTAGTTCATTCTCCTTACACAGAGAGCCTAAAACAGTAGCAGCTTGTATCTTAACTCCAACTGATCCTGATCGGAGTAGAGAAACAAGTACTGGAACTGCTTGAGAGTGAGATCCGACGGCACTGAAAGCATTTTCTCGAGTCCCAATAAGCTCAAGCAACTGCTTCAAGGAATACTCCTTCTCATGTACAGATGAGGAACTCTGACGCAGCTGCTCAATGCATTGGGCAACACTTGCCAATGTCCCATCTGGATCCTCCATGTTACTCCGCTCTCTGAATGCAATTGGAAAACATATGAAAGTTTGAATCAGAATTATCGTATTCTTAATATTTCAAATTAACAGTCATCACGCCGACCGATAGGGTTTCTAGTGAGGATTGACAATGCATAAGCTCAATAAATCTCTTCCAAAATATTGTTCTTTCAATAAAGGAGGAGCAAGAAAACAAATAATGATTGATACAAGGCTAAAGAATGACCCGATTCTGTAACCAACATAAAGAAAAAAGAAATGACTTCCTTCAAGTTGAAGGCAGGATAAAGTGCACCAGTATCACTGAGATGGCCCACAGACAAATGAATCGATAGGAAAATATGTAAAGTCAATGCCTTCAAATAAAGAAAATAATTCTATGAGGAGAAGAGCACAAACAGACCGAAGATTGAAAGATATTTTGGGACCAGATCCAAGCAAGCAGAAGCTTTATTCAGTCTCATTTATTTCAAATTTCCAGGCGCTGTCACAAGTTTCTAAATTTTCTCAAATAAATTCAGCCCATAACAGAAGAGGCAACCAAATGCATCACTCTGTTTTAGAGATAACAAGCATTGCCTTCTTCCTGTCGATTGACTCCAACAAACTAACATGTATCACAGTGAAATGGCAAAAAAGGCTTTAAACAGTAAAAATTTCATCATAAGGTTAGAGACAGAAGTTAAAGGTTGGATGGTTCTTAATTGATTCAGTACACATAGATCAAAGACCAGAGCCCCAGCTCTAATCCACTCGTAGGATTCCATATCTTAAAAGTCAAAGACCACTCACTACAAGTATTTCTCCATTCTGCCACAAGCAGACACTTCCTCACTGAAAGCAAAATATTCGCCCACCAGCAAAAATTACAAGCACTGCTACAAGTCAACAGGAACCTTAACCATGGCGAAGTGGTAAACAAGTTTCAGAAAGACAAAAATGATCTAACCAACCAACCAGACCATATAGTTAATTTGGACTGACCTTGATCCCATTTTCATGAGAGAGTGTGGTGTTGGAGGCTCTGAATCTTGAACTTTTGCATCGCCATTTCTTTCCTGCAATGATAAAGAATGAAACGAATCAGCAAACATATGATAGAGGCATACGTTTACCAAGTCAATTCCACATTAAAATTTCCAAATCTCCCATAAAGGCATCTCTGGAACACTCACTTTTATAGCTACTTTTAGATTTGCATTCTACACTAACAATGTACACTAATCCCACAGCAGACAAGGCATGTAGATTGGAAACTGAAATAAGAACAGGGTAAATGGGATCTAATGCATCCCACCCAAAATTCATATAAGACACTCTTTCAGTATCTTTGTCTTTGTTCTACTCTTTCTCAACTGGATTTACACTTTACACTATCACAACTAATGAGAAAGCAGAAGAGGCGCTTATCAAAAATGAAACAAAAAATTGACAAAGGAGGTTACCAGCTCATTAGTGGCAAGGGTGCTGCCATTGCTGGCAGCCAACCTCCAACCCGCCGTGGTTGCCAGCTTTGCTTACTCTTCAAGATTCCGAGAAAAATCGACCAAGAAACCCTTGCCCTTCTCCAGATCTACCTCACAGCCTCCTGCCAAACACAATTGGATCAGATATCAATCACCAACCAATCAAAAAATGCAAAACTGAAAGCATTGACTAAATTGAGCTACTGAAACACAATTCAACTCGATTCGATTCACATAACATATTAACATTTGTTTGTTCCTCACTCTCATTCTAACAGATCAAAGACAATTCGGACAAGATCGAATCAAAGTCCCGAGCTTTTTCTCAGTGGGTAGTCAAATTTGCAAAAACGACAAAACCCAACCCAATGTGTGTGTATGCAATTGCAGGGTCCGATTTCGAACAAAAATGTTGACCTCAGATTTGGCGGAATTCACAAATCAAATCGAATCCAAATTGGGTATAAAAGAATTCACCAATGCAAATGCAAGAGCAAGAGAGAGAGAAAGATGGGTGGCTGACCTTGAGAGAGTGAGAAATGGGGAAGCTGTTTGGTGCATCAAAATTGGTTTCGTAAACCAAAAGCGAGCATCAAAGAGCTGAGAGAGCCCACAACAACAGCAGCACCAAACAGCTACAACGAAGAAGCTAATGAAAAAAGCATCACTGTCTGAGAGAGCTGATGATATAATTCCTCTTTAATTTATTTATTTTTGTTTCTTTTTGCTTCTCTTTTGGTTTTATTGGACCGGGTTTTAAGCTTTCATAGATACTCTCTTCTCCCTCGAAGCTAAAAGAGAGAGAGTGAAGAAGGAAATGGTGGTATTGACAGCCGCACCGTCTCAGTCTGATTGGACCACCGACAATATTTTAGCCTATAAGGCTTTCATGGCTTGGCTTGGCTTCTCATCTGTTCTCGGCTCTCGCTCCAAGTTTTAAAATTTCAAAAATTTCAAAGATAAAAACTATTTCTTACATGTCTTGGTTTTTTTTTTGTTGGAGGATTTTCTTTTAAACATGAAATTTTACAATTATGTTGAGTACATACTACATACCGCCAAACATACACAATACAGTAATATCTCACCTAAATCTTGAATTAGGGGTGTGGGGCTCGCTTGCTAGTCCAGCTAATAGCTAAGGATCCACACTCCAAAACCGGAGCAAGAGACTGGTCACCTTTCACCCGGGAACTATTCACCTCTCACCGGGGAACTGTTCTACTGATGCCTTAAAGTATTTTGCTTAATAGAACTTGTTTATCTTCACAAACTGATAAGTCCCACATCGAAGGGTAAGCGAATGAACCTTCAGGGATCCCTCTATAAAGGGCGTTCTCTCTTCTCATTAAAGGCAAGTAATAACTCTTTACTTATAGATATTGTGTCCATATCAATACTTGTGCCAACTTCGGTATCGAAGGAACCAAGATCGGCAATTTCTCCTCGTAACACTTATTTATTGTATTTGCAAGTACCGAATGAGATTGTCATTAGATCAATCTAGTACTTCGATCTTAGCCTCGGATCGGAGGAACCAAGTGATTTCGAGTAAAGCTTTGCGCTGGCTACCTTGTTACTCGTACATGTTATTTTTCATATGATCTATTATCACTTGTTACGACTTTGGTAATTCATATGATAATTAGAAAAAGTTTTTGTTAAGATAAATAAAACCCTCAAGTAAAGTAAAAATAAGCACTTATTTGAGTAATTTCACCCACATAATAAAAATATACAATTTTCTTATATGTTTTAATCTATCCTTCATCCTGTAACTAAACAATGTTTTAGTAATTTGGAGATATATCCCAACGCCTGAGGTTGTATTAGTGTAATCGTCATAATTTCACAAGTGAATATTTTATTTTTCATATCCTATTTGTTGTTAAAAAATAACTATATACCATTTGTAAAGAGATGAAAAGTACAAGGTCGGCTCAATATTCATATAGAGCTGAGCCGCCAAGCCAAATGGAAGATCTAGAGAATCATCCCATATCCCTCATTCATTTGCTAATACTCTCTCTTTCTTAGCTGGCTGGAATTATACATATGCAACTTCCTTCTTTATCAATAAAAGACAATTAGTGGCATGGACAAGTAAGATACACCTAATAAGGATAGAGATATTAATTAATTTAATACTCAATAATCATTAATCCCAATTCTTTTTCTTTAATTTTTCTCAAAATAACAATCCTATATTGCAAAACTGAAAAATCAGCATTTTGGCATCTTGAGCAATTTTTATCTAGTCTTATCTGCCATGTTTAACTAACTAATTGAATTCTCCAAAAAAATTATTTACAATCAACGGTTACAGTCTCATTCATCTAGTCACTCAATAATTAAGAAATTTGTAATCACTTACTTTTGAATTGAAAATGACGAAAATTAAATTATTGTGTTTTAAGTATTTTAATTTAAACTTTTGAATTAAATTTAAGAGTGAATGACTACAAATTCTATGATCACCTAATAATTAGGTGAACACTACTGCAAATGTTGCTCACTTGATTTTACTATTTCAGCAACACTATGTAAATCAGGACTTAGATAATTGAGTTGTGATCATTTGCAGTACTAGTAGTCTATTATAGCACATGAGTAGACAGCAGCACTTTGTGTGAATCTAAAGTGAAAGCTAGCTAGGTTGTTTCCCAAACCAAATAATTGAAAGGTTATTAATCTTATCATAATTAAATTATATTCCTCTTGTCAGTGAGCATTTGCTGTAGGACTTGAGAAAATGATTGAGACTCAATACCAGCTGCCAAAATTGTGGAAGATTAAAAGAAAATCCTCAATGATGATGATTGTACTTTTTGATATTTGAGTTCAAATTATGACTTGTCAAAAAGGATTAGACATTATTTAGACCTTACCTTGCAAGGGTATTATAATTCTATCATGCATATTCTAAAACATTTTTTATCGTAAAAAAAATGTCGAAATAAGAGGATCAAAATATGAATGCTTCGACCTTGAATGTTGAAGATAAATGATCTTAATCACCACAGAGTAACTAGGTAATAAGATTGAGCTAGCTGTAATTAGTTGTGAACCTTTGTTCTTAGTCGTATCTTTTTTTGTTGGGATGTTTGTGTTGGGGTGGGGCATGAGGGGCCATGATATTTATATTTTTAATGTCAAAAGATTTTAGAATTGAGTTGATTTCTCACCTATTATGATTAAGATTGATAACTCATTTTGGAAATTAATAATCTATATATAGTTTTGTAACCACATCATCTTCGTTGTCACAAGATGTAGACACAATTTGCATAACAAGTATGTTTCATATTCTCAGACTTTGATGTTTCTTCATGTGTAATGTTGCAGGTAATTTTAATGAATATTGTGTCATTAGCACTAAATTATTAGTTAATAATTTTCACCCACATGTAGGCTTAAAAATTTTCATATATGACACATATATTATCAATTAGCTTGTGGTATATAGTCACGTTTTTTTTTACCGATGAAATTAAATGATCAATCATTACGTTAAAATGATACGAGTCAATGGAAAGAATAGTACGAAAAAATATGTTATAGAAATTAGTTTGTTACTTTTTAGTTTAGTGGCATAAGTCTAATTTTTGTAAGTTTGAAGTCCTGAATTTAACTCACATACTAGTTATTGTGTATTTTCAAAAATAAGTTTTGAAAACTAGAAGCAGGAAGAACCCACACTTGGCACATCACCTTTGAAGGAAAACCGGCTACTAATTATCCTCGCCTATAAGTGTATCGAGAATTCGAGACTTTGAACACCGCAAAATTCAATTCCATCATTTTTCTCAAACCTGAAGTGCATGCTTTAATTTACTTTCTCAAGCGAAAAATAATAAATAATATATAAATAAATGGGGCTTGACTTTTGCCGGTGATATATTCCTCGACAAAAGATGCTCCATATAAAACTTTTAACTTCGTATTAAATTTCTTCACCTAATTCAATTTTCAAATTTCAGTCGGGTCTCTTGTGCTACTAATTAATGAGTGTCAGGAACAAAATTGGATGTCAAAATAACTGCGTGCAACATAGCTCGCTTGATCCAAAGAACAGTTCATTTTGTTGCACAAACAATAATCAACAAAAACTGAACCTCTCAAGTTTATGAAGACTTTAAATACCACAAAAAACAATTCCATCAATTTTCTTAACCAACAAAATTGAATGTCCAAAATCCAGTGGTAGCCACATATGGCATGGCTCACGTGATCCAAAGAAACGTTCATTTTATAGAGCAAACATCAATCATCAAAAGTTGGATCTCTTAAGTTTGTAGAGATTTTGAACACCGCAAAAACTAAAAACTAATTTCATCAATTTTCTGGACTTAGAAGTACCTGCTTTTATTTACTTTCTAAGTGAAAAAAAATTATGAAAAAATAAATAAATAAATTGGGGCATGACTTTTGCCGGTGGATTTTTCGGCGGAACAAGATGCTCCATAGAATTTTTTATTATTTCTTGTTAAATTCGTTCAACTAATTCAATGCTGAATCTCTTGGGCTCCAAAATGATTTATAAGAATAAAATTGGACGTCCAAAATATAGTGGTAGCCGATTATAGCATGGTTTGTGTGATCCAAATAAAAGTTCTTCTGGATGCTCGTGTTTGTCACAGATAATCTTTGTTTGTAATACATACCTCGATCAACCGTACAACTAGAGAAAAATTTGACGACGTTAATATCTTTGTTATTTGATAGAGTCGAGGTTTTCCATTTATTTGTTGTTAATCACTGGAAGAAGTTGATTGTTAGAATCATAACTTTTGAGAACGATGAAAGAAATTTTTTTAATATGCAAAGACTTGTAGACCTGAAGGGTGTTAAAGCTAAGTTTAAGTTTTTTGGAGCCCAATTAACACCAAAACTTGCTAGAAGTGTCCGTATCCGTATCCGTATCACATTTTGGGTTTGTTCATATTTGTGTGCAAAAACCCGCCCCAAGCCACGGGAAACATGTACAATATTAAGAGAGGGTTGAAGAGGGAAGCAATATATATGGAGATGGCTACATCATCCGGGTAAGTAATTAATTAGCTAGCTCAAAATTCTTGTACTAAGACGATAAATGGGTCAATTTGGCATCCGATACAATTGAGGGAAAGATCATGCAACATCACATTATATAGGTACCAAGATTTATCCAATTACCAAGTTTATTTTGAGGATGATGATAAATCCTTAGATCCGTGAAAGAAGATAGAAAGTTGGTGGATCTTCGATTTTACATGCCAATCATCCCGATGATTTTGGTGAACGGGTGTTTTAGATGCATTGAGACTGGTTATAGTACATTTATCCCATGTTTCTCTTACAAATACGTTCTTGAAAATCTTAGGCGTATTATCAAGGGAGATGACAAAGTACAATGATTTTTGCTAATGACCTCATGGTATAGAAAATATACTGGAACTATAGACAAAAAATAAGAATTCGAATACACTACAGGAGGGGTTATTGGAGAAGTTGATGCGACAATACTCAAGATTAAAGAACTTCCCATTAATAATCACCGGTTGGTTATGAGAAATTTCTGAAAATATCATATCCATTTTAAAGATATTTGTGGTTCAATAATATTCAAAGAATACAATAATTGGTGGGAAAAAAATAAAAGAAATCTATATCTTGTAAAAAAAAGATTATGTAAATACTATGCTTTGACTAATATAATAAACTTTTAAATTTTGGTAGATCTCTTGGGCTCCTAAATGATTTGTAGGAATATTAATCATCAAAAGTTGGACCTCTTAAGTTTATCGAGACTTTGAACACCACAAAAATCAATTTTATCAATTTTCTTGACCTAGAAGTACATTTTCTGAGCAATGTGTATTCATACTGTGAAGGAGGTTGTGGAATATGCCTATATAAAGATTGTAATTACAAGAAGATTAAACTTTTTTGGCTCAGGTCATTTGCTCAATATCATCTATTCAAGGTTCATATTTGGGAAAATATTTTTGGGGGTTTTTGGTTTTTTCCCCCCCCCGGGGGGCCAGGGGGTTGTTTGGGGGGGGAAGGGGGGGGGGTGGTGGGGTTTTTTTTTTTTCCCCCAATTTGTTTTTTTTTTTTTTTTTTTGGGGGTTTCCCTTTTTTGGGTTTTTTTTTTTTTTTTTTTTTTTTATTTTTTGGTTTTGGGGGGTCCCCCCCCCCCCCCCCTGTTTTTGTTTTTTTTTTTTCCCCCATTTTTTTTTTTTTTTTTTTAATTTTTTTTTTTTTTTTTTTTGGGGGGGGTTTTTTTTTTTGGGGGGGGGTGTTGGTTTGGGTGGGGATGGGGGTGGATGGGTTTGTTTTTTTTTTTTTTTTGTTTTTGGGGGTGTTTTGGGGTTTTTTTTTTTTTTTTTTGTTTTTTTTTTTTTTTTTAAAATTATTTTATTAAAAAAAAAATTAAAATTTTTTTTTTTTTTTTTTTTTTTAAAAAAAAAAAAAAAAAAAAATATAAAAAAAAGGGGGGGGGGGGGTTTTTTGGGGGGGGGGTTGGGGGGAAAAAATATTTTTAATATTTTTTTTTTTTTTTTTTTTTTTTTCTAATTCTATTTGCGAATTTTTTGGTTCTCAAAATATAGGAGAGGAAAGAGGGAGTTAAAAAAAATAGGGGGAAGTAATAATAGGTGATGGGTAAAAAAAAAGAGGGTGGGGGGGGTTGTGTTTGTTTGGGTTGGTGGGGGGGGGGGGAGAGTGGGGGGGGGGGGGGGGAAAAATATTTATGGGGGGGGGGGGAAAAAAATATAAAGAAAAGAAAAAAAAAAGGAGGAGGGGGGTTGGGGGGGGGAAGAGGGGGGATAGTTTATTTTTATTAAAAAAAAAAAAAAAAAAAAGAAAAAGAGAAAAAAAAAAAAAGGGAGGGGGAAAAAAAAAAAAAAAAAAAAAAAAAAAAAAAAAAAAAAAAAGGGGAGGGAAAAAAAAAAAAAAAAAAAAAAAAAAAAAAAAAAGGGATAAATAAAAAAAAAAAAAAAAAAAAAAAAAAAAAAAAAAAAAAAAAAAAAAAAAAAAAAAAAAAAAAAAAAAAAAAAAAAAAAAAAAAAAAAAAAAAAAAAAAAAAAAAAAAAAAAAAAAAAAAAAAAAGGGGGTGGAGGGTGGTTTTTAAAAATTAAAAATAATAAAATTTTTTTTTGGAAAAAAAAAAAAAAAAAAAAAGGAAGCTGCCAGGCGTACGTCATTGAACATATCACACATCTCTTTTCACTTTTAACTTTCCTCTCCTCAATTATGATAATGATCTTGTCATCCACACTTGGAAAAAAATGGACTGATATCGAGGAGCAAAGCAACCTCTAGACTATAGCTTCAAATACTGAATGAGAAGAAACCTAAACGAAACTAAGTTAAAATGCACCAACAGGAATCCAAGATTTTGAGCTAAAAGTGTAAAGAAATATAGTTATATCAACGTCTCCCTCCATAAAATCATATTTGCTGCAGTATTTCGCTTTGAGCATCCAAGGTACCAAAGAGTTGTCAAATTCAAGTAGTCTCCAGCCTTGCCGGCATAGGAGAGCTGCCCAAATTTCGACATGCCAAACCTTTTCATCTTTAGGTCCATAACAGTGAAAACAGAAACCCACTGTTATGTTCCAAGTTGCCTTCATTATAACATAATAGGGTTAAGAAACACGAGAAAGAAGAAGCAATTTCTCATATTTTGTTTTTGTTCTCAGTGAAGCAAGCTCCTCATGTCAAAACTGAACTATTCGTATTTGACATTTACTCATCTACCAAGTATACTTGTAAACGTAAACATATCACATGAATTGTATCAAATAATGGTCCTATTCTATTAGAAAGCTATTATTTAGTACCCCCAATAAGGGTTGAGTATGAGTAACCAAAAATTGGACCATGATAAGTATTAAAGCTTGCTCAGTGATAGCCCTCTTCTGCTATAAAAGAGCATATATAAAAACCAAAAAAGGGTTGGACAAGAAAGAAAATGTTACAGTGGGCAAGAAGGTATAGCAATTGCTCAGCAAACTCCCATGACAGAAAGCCTCGAAAGAAGGTACATTTTCACTCTTCATTCCGGTAACATATTGAACTAGATGATCTGTTGGCTTTAATGAGAACTAAATCATTGAAAGCCTATGTCAAAAAATTATGATCTCAAAGCATTACCCCCAATACAATATGTAGACTCAGTATTTGTACTAAAAAAATTGGGCTTTATGTGACGCTAATGGATGTAGCATATGATTGGAGAAGTGTTAGAGCTTGCTCAGTGATAGCCCTATTCCTAGCACGCTTCACCCAATCACCCACTATTTCAGCTGCTTGGGTTCCCTTGACACCTTCTTCTAGTGCCTCTGCTGCTTCGACTATTTTTCCATCAGCAAGGTAGCACTCCACTTTATTGATGATAGACTCAATTCCATCCCCAGATTGATCTACTTCCTTCACCTAAACAAAATCCAAAGGCAAGTACAATCAAGAGTCCAACAAGTTGAGTTATAAGAGTGACTAGAATAGAAAACCAGACCTCACTTCTACATACCTTCAACCAGGATGCTATGTGTGCTAAAGAATGTGCCAAAATGCCACCGCCACCAGGAGGGATTAGGCTGAAGTGCCGTACCGTCCCTTTCAAGGTATCAAACTGCAAGAAGAGTGGAGTTTAGCAAGTACAGCACTGATATTAGATATACTAACTAGGACTTCCAGTATACAGAACTTGAAGCAATCTACTAGGTTTGTGTTATACTAGTATAGTAGTATCTCAATCAAATCAGACAACAGTGAAGAACCAGATTTGAGATTGAGAATATTAAAACTCATAAATGAAGCATAAGGAAGAAGCTAAGATGAAAGTCTGTCAGCCAAATAATATATTAGACACCAAAACAAAGTTGAGAATATTTTGAAAATAAGATAACACTTCCTTAGTGAAGCATATTAAATAGGTTTTTACATTTTTACACAACCAAAAGATACACATGTGAGAGTGATAGAGAGAAAAAGAGAGATAAGAAACAACGCTTGAGTCTCTCCAGGACAAAGGGAAAAAGGAGAAAGAATGTTTTCAAATTCCCGAGCATAAGAAGTGGTGAATTTAAGTCAGCATGGAAAAACTATTAAAAGCAAATAACAAAAAGATCCTTGTCAGCACAAGAAGTTTAGCAATATCAGCCCAGTTAAATCCTGAAGTTATGTTTTCGAAATGAGAGACGGCCTCACAAGCCTTGCCAAGAAATGAGTACACATCTACATAAGACAAAGCTAACCAGACATCTCACATGCAGTAGTACCATAAAATATGTTGTGAACCTTGCCTGTTGCTTTAAACTCGCATATAACTTATGAGGAACATATGAGCCTACCTTTAACAACTACTATACATCCACGAATTATCAGGTGTGCAATCAAAATCTGTACGAGACTAATTATTCCTCCCCTCAATTATATAAGAGGGGTATCATCTATGTCTTTGCTAGTAGTTAGTCTAGAATGAGGCCAAGTTTAGCAATGAAAACAAAAGCTCACAGAAGGCTGATAATGTTCACGGTTAGTTTTAGTAACAACCAGCAAACATTTAATGAAGAAGTAAGAAGATAACTTGCCTTCTGATTCAATTGCAATAAGGTATCTGTGCCACTCCTCCGTGTTTCCTCAGGAAGTGATGATAGGACCAAATCCAAAATTGAATTTTTATCGATGCCTTCAAGATAAGTGTGCAAAGCCTCTATTTCTGTCTGGATTGGTAACCCTTTGGAAAGTGCATCTTCTAGTGCAAGCGCTCCCTGCAAGACACACAAAACATATAATTGATAGGATGTCACTTGCAGGTTTGGGAAAATTACTGAGGAGGTTATGAATATATTATTTATTTTCTAAACAAAAGGTTGAAAGTGAATAGATCTAAAATAATAAAATAAAGAAATCACCCACCAAAGCAAGCTTGTGAGCAGAGTGAGTCTGACGAGCTTCTTCAGATCTTGCATAGAATGCCACACACAAGGCATTTATCTACAAAAGAAGAAGAAACGAAACATCATCAGCTTTCATAATGGATAAATTTGTCAATCACTTATGAGAGAAATGATCACAGACAAATGTATACACCAAACAAAATAGATCCTTTAAGCAGTTTTAATAAGTGATTATGTCCAAGCTGTATAAAACCGAAGCCTACAATCCTTAATCCTCCTAATGATCAAATACAGGTCAAGTTGCAAGTCTTCATTAGTAATTACTTTGTGCTTTTTCAGCCAAAAATTAATATTAATGAAGTTTGTTTGAAGTTGATTGTGCAGATCCACTTTAAAAGGATATACCTTAGGGTGGAGTGAATTCATATTTTTGAGCAATACTATGTGAAGCAATTGTAATAGGGGTCACTACTAATTTTAATCCCTTTTCTGGTTTCAAATAATCTCCTCAATCTTAAAGAGTCAGAACTTTCATTGAGCCTTTCTTTTTCCAGATATGTGAAATATAAACCAACAGCAAATTGGAAGATATATTCAAACTTAAGAGTTGTTTGTCTCTTCTTAGGCGACTTACATGAAGATTTGCTTCTGTCATTTTCTCAATCTGGGATGTCTTCTCACTTGCAATTGCAGCAGCCAGTTCTGCTTTTGCTAATTCCTCAACCTTTCTTAGCTTCATTTCTGCTTCATTTTCCTGAAATTACTGAAAATTATCAACTTGAATTTATCCAGTCACCATTTGTTGATGCCCCATAAAGAAATAAACATATGGAAAAAGAAATGTGACAGCATCAAAGTATTGTGCACCTTCTGCTCAAGTTCTGTATTATATTTCTCTTCAAGTTTTTCTTGAAGTGACTTTAGTGCAGCAACTGCTTTTGCTCTTTCTCTCTTTAATTCCTGGAAAAAAAAATCCAGATCTACAATTTTTCCTCTGAAAAACAAAGGTACAAATAATAGCAATACATTTGAAGTAAATACAAGCTATTTGTAGGTCCTGAATAGTCAGCTGAATCTGGGGTGGGGGGAAGAATATTATGAGACACTGAATAGTAAAATGCCAGAACATGTTCATAAGCAGATCATCTATTTCCACTTATTCTCATGTTTTACATTACTAGTCTTCAAACTCAATTCTTTAGAATGTCAGATAGACTTTATTCAAATAAGTGAAAAACTTGTGTCCAAAAAGAAGCAGGTATCTCTTCTTTGCATATGAGAACGGTAAAATAAATAAGGGACTTTCGCTTCAATGTGAGTAAGAATGATTCCCTTGTGCTAGTGAAAACATGGGATGATTAGTAAAACATGTAATCTGACATCGGCAAAGTCACACTAGTATTGCATGAAGTCTTATAGCACTCCAAACTTTCTTCATTCCTTTTTATTGTACTACAGTCATGTTTGTTCAAACCTCTACAATAATGAAACCAAAGACCTCATTGACAAGGGGTTCAAAAACCGGTTCCTCTCTCTCTCTCTCTAATATAGTAAATGTACTTAGGAACATCTGTCAATAACAAACACATGCATACACACTTCATACTAATTTTCCACTCAGTCAAAAGCTCCCATTCACAATAAACCAGCCACAAGAAGATACTCCATTGAAAATAAAATTAAAATAAACTATAGAGACTGGGAGAGCACATTAACCTTGTCTAGCATTGCTGCCTCTTCTGCAAGCATCATTTCCCTAATCCCAGCATCCTTCAGTTTCTTTTCATACTTCTCCTACAGTGATCAAGAAGGTTAAATTTATGAACCATACAAAGCTCTCTAAAACAATCTAGTGAATCATCTTAAAGCAAATTAATACTAAATTCTTGTACAGATGTAATATTTGAAACCTTTAATGCTCAATAAAATAATCTAGTGAATCATTTTAAAGCAAGTGAACACTAAATTCTTGTAAAGATGTAATGTTTCAAACCTTTAATGCCCTCTTTTCTTCGGAAGAAATACGAGCGTCTAACTCAGCTTGCCTATTTTCAGCAGCATGAATCGCTTGCAAGAAGTCAGGAACTAATTTTCCATCTTTGGATATGTAAGCATCATCCAACACTGCCTAAGATTATGAGAACCAAAATTTAGTAAGTATGATCGGTCATCCTTATTCGGCATTGCAACAGCAATAAGCATGAAACAACTAGAAAGAAATGCTCATAACTACCTCTTTTTCTTTAGGAAAGGGATTGTTTTCATTACTTCCCTGTGTATTAATATTAGTGTCACTTCCTCCATCAGCCTCATCCTTCAGATTGTATGTATCGAGCAGAGAACTTGGTGGTTCTTCAACATTAGCTATTGAATCCTGTAACAAAGTTAGCCAAACGCAACTTCATATAAATTCCAATCAAAATAAGCTTCCTTTGATTTTAAACTACACCAAGGTTGTTACAATAACCGTACGCATTCATCCTAGAGAATACAACAAGTTTTATACGATGATTGCAGCCTAAACTATTAGTAATGATTAAAATTTAAAAGGAACCCAAATGAGGACTACCTCTGCCTTGTCTTCTATGATTTCCTGCTGAGGCGCCAATGCTTTAATCTCACTCTCTTGCTGATCAGTCTCGGAAAACAACGGTGCAGTTTGAATCTCCTCCTTGGGCACCTCACTAGTTTTCTCCTCTCTAATTTTATCATCTACATTCTCTTCAGACGATACTCCAACATTTGCATTTTGAGAAAACTCCCCCAAATCCTTCTCAGCTGTTATGTCACTGACCACAGATTTATCTTCCACCTGAGACTGGCTTTCACCTTCACTTTCACCCAAACCTTCAAACTTCCCAACATCCGAATGTGCATCAATTTTCTCCTCGGAATGCTCAGGAGCAAAGTTCACTTTGCTACTCTCTTCTTCAACACGTGGCACATATTCTTCCACCTGCTTATCCTCATTCAGAATCACGGTTTCCGGTTCAGGCTGCTTTTTCCGGCTGAGAATCGGGTCTAGATAGCCGGCTCCGTATGCTAAAGCAACCCCACCACCAACAGCAAGGCTTCCAAACAAAACTGCCTTTGAACTGCCGGACTTTTCTGTTGGCTTTCCTGGACCGCCAGGCTGGGCCGCCCCCGCCGCCGCCGGATTCTTCTGAACCGCGGCGGAGAATTCCTTTCTCAAAAACCTAGGAATGTGCTGCAAATTTTAACTGCCGCTATGTGAACTTATGATCAACAAATTCATAGTCTTAACTAAAATTGCTGCAAATTTTGAAGTTGCGCTACATGAACTTAAATTCATAGACAAATTAGAATCGCTGCAAAAGAAAATAAAAATAAAAAATTTACATGCCTGAGTTTGGATCCTCGTAACACCACGGCGAGACGAAATTTGGAGAATTGACCTGAGAAAAAGGAGAAAGAAGCGTCGCTAAAAGTGATTGAAGATTGTGTGAATGCACGAGATTGTGAAGAGTGAAGAGTGTGAGTTACCTTCGCAACATGGCTTCGACGGCGAGACTGGGATTCAGTGAAGAAGCGCGAAAGGGCGGTGAGGTGGGATTGAAAACGAGGGCTCCGGTCCAGTTTGTGACCAAAAAGAAAAAGAACTAAATGGACGGACACACAAAACGCACCGTTTAAAGAAAAATAATAATATTTTTTAATCTACCGAAACGGTGCGTTTAATGGGCCTGCTTATAAAGCCCTAGAGGTGAGGACTCCTCCGTCGATTTCAAAAAGTGCTACCGCCTCCTTCCCAGATAGTGAAACAGTAAGCTCTCTCTCTCTCTTCTCCTTCTTCTGGTTTTGTATGTATCTCCGTTCTGTGTCTGAACTCTGAATAAAACTAAAGAAGCAAAATAGGAGTTCAAATTCCAAACAAAAAGAAAGAATAAGAAGTGCTTTTTCTTGTTGTTGTTTGCTTTCACATAGTTTTACAAGCCTGGTGAATTTTCTTGCTTAATCTTTTTCTTTCGGTGTATATTAGGGTTTTGGTTTGAATGGTTTTGTTTGTTCTGTTGGGCTGTGTTTGGATGAAGTAAATGTAGCTTTCAATTGAAGGTTCCAAGGAATTCTAACCTCCAGCATTTCGAGTTTCATCAATTCTATATTTCAGTGTTTCGATATTCTAGAAAGGGAAGGAATTACAAAAGAATGATTGTAGTTACTTTTGTTCCTATTAGTTGCATGAGATAAGTAATTTATATTTAGGTTCAAAAATTTGTTGACAGAAATATTGTTATATGTTAAGGTAAAGTATTAATTTTACTCTGATGGAAACACATTTTATGCTTCACTTAGCCGAGCCTATTAGCAGGAAGCGTAGCTGTGCATAATATTTCAGACCAAACAGGAAGTATATGATGTGCATAGTTGTTCTATTTCAAATCCTGGAGTTTCTTGCCGTTCACGAGCTTCTTTAGTTTTGTTCTTTTATATTTTTCTCTTTTTCTTCTATTATTTCTGTGTAGGTGTAGCTTTGCTCTTGAGGGACAACTTCAGTAAGAATGGTGAAGTTCTTCTTTGATGATACTTTTGTCATCGAGGAACTGGACCCAGATGGTAAAAAGTTTGACAAAGGTTTGTATCTAAAGCATTGTCTCTCACCATTGCCAGGCTCTTTGATTTAATCTTGATCTATGAAAGGGACTTAGGATCACAGTTTATACTTGAAGAAGTGAAGAAAGATACCTTGTCTAAATGTAGTTTTTTCTTTCCAATCTTCATCAGCTGCAGGCCTGCGACTGTCTTTCTTTGATATATCTTTCAGTGGACCTGTACCTGTTTGAACTCCATTTTAGCTTAATTACATTCATGATATGCAAGTAAATGGAAAATCAAGAAAGTATCCTCTTCTTGACAGTGTGTGCACACTTTGTTTGGTGGAATTGCGTTTTATTTGATTAATGCTACAATGAATTTTGCAGCTTGTAATTATGGAGAAAAATATGATATCGGGATATGATACATTATCTTCTTGTAATAAATTGTTTCAAGGGGTTTGTTGTAGTTGACCCCCCATAGTTGGAAGAAGGCCTTGCTGTTTATCATTAACCTTCTGAAAATTACTCTAGTACTCTCTGGGTGTTTTTGTTTACATGTTCATTATGTGTTTTTGTAGTTTCCCGAATTGTAGCACGGAGTGAGAAGCGTGGTGCGTTGCTGCACCTAGATGTGAATACAGAGATATACCCTATGCATGAGAAGGAAAAGTTCTTGATGGTGCTGTCTCCCACACTTAACTACAGTGGAGAACCTGTTACAAACGAGGCACAGGTATTTCACTAATCAGTGATGTTTAGAGTCCCATCTTTGTTTGGGAAACACTTGTTACATATGATCTCAACTATGAAAATTAGCATGTCAATTATTTACCTGGATTTTCATCCAACTCCGCCTCCTAATCGCTCCCAAAAGGAAATGAACGAAAATAACTTCAAGCACTGAAATGTTATTATATGGGATCATCATGGGCTGGTTGGTTTTGACATTTAGAGGTTACATTTGTAGGTGAAAGAGCTTGAGGAAATGATTTCCAATGCATGAATGGATAACTAACTCCACCAATTATAAAACAGTAATGCACTTAAGATTTGAAGGAAGTAGAATTAAATGTACAGAGATACCACCCTTATTCCTTAAGTTGGTCCCATAAAAGGGTAATGAGAACTTGTTACAGAAGTGTTAACCGGAATGGTTTTTGAATAGTCAGTGCTTAGACTATTCAAATGCTTCACTGCTGTCATATCATATATTCATATGTATTTGACTAGTTGGTGATTCAAGGTAGGCAAAGGGAATACAGTGCCAGTAAAATTTTAAATGGGCTGCTACAAGCTCATGGTCCCTGGCTCGTATTGCTCTCGCACTGCATAGACTCTCTGTTAAAGTATAACGCAGAAGATGAGAAAACTACCTGCTGTACTTTAAATAGGAGAATATCTCAGGCACACACATTCATGCTTTGATTAGCGCTCTTCCTTGAATGGCTAATATCCCAACATAATGAGTATAGTATCGCGATTACAAATAAGATTAAGCCTTTGCTGTTGATGTGTTTTCACATCTTTTCTGTTGCCTAGATGTTGTGTTTATTTTTTTCCCCATCAATTACTGGAACTCATATTTATCTATTTACTGAATTTTATTTCCTTTTGCCAGGTTGAACAGAAGTCGCTTGCAGACAAATTTGAATATATCATGTATGGATTGTTGTATAAAATGGATCACATGAGATCAGAACCTTCAGATGGAGGCTCAAAATCTCCACCTAAAGTGTACGTGACATACTGCTCAAACTATATTTTCTTGGAACTTTCTAGTTGTCTTATTTGTGTGTGTTGAACTCATGACTCTGACAATGGATACACTCCCATGCCCAGTCGTCTCTATTTATCTCGTTTAAGTATACTTGTATCTGGTTAGGGGTTCATTTTTCTTGCACTTATTTAGGGATTGCCTGTTAGCCAACTCTCTATGCATGAGGCACTCGTGTTCCTAGACATTGTATATAGGTCTAGAATTCAGATCCATTTCATCTCTGATGTATATTGCTCTTGTGCACCCAAAATGATCGATACGCCATATTATGATCTCTTGAATTTAAACTGCACAAAAGAAAATGCTCTCTCCTAAATAAATTTAATGGTTTTGTGGTATCTAATTAACATGCCTTCTGGGTTTTTTCATTGGCTTCAGGGAGGTATTTGTTTCTTTTGGTGGGCTTCAGATGAGGCTGAGAGCAGATCCCATCAGCTGTGCAAAGTTTAAGATTGACCAGAACATGTTTTTGCTTATCAGGAAATTGATGTAGAAACTTTATCATAGAATTGAACACTAGCTTGTTTAACTTTCTATACACTTAATGTATTTAATTCGCCTTTTGCCTTTTTTTATACGCTCATGCTGTTGCACTTGTCCTAGATTAGGCAACAGTATTGCAGCAGCCAACACTTTGTACACTTGGTATTCAATGGTAGACTGCCCAATAACTTAACGTTGCAAGAACTAATATGAAGTTTTTGTCAGAATTTGACTTCCAATTTTATGGCAAATATGTGTTGTGAAGAATGATTTACTGTACTTATCCTGGGACCTTTCACTTTGGTACATTTTGAAATTCAGCATCCCATTGTCTCTCAAATTTTTCGTTGCACCTCCCGTTCTTCCCACTTTCATACCAACACATCAAGCGACGCCAGTCACCTCCTGCGATGCAACCCAAGAACCTCCTCCAGAGCAAAACCTACCGATATCCGGTGACCCCCGCTGCCCATCTCTACCGAGACATATTAGCAGCTATAAGTCCTGAAATATCTCATCACTTTCGGTCGGCTCCTACCAAATTATGCAAACTTTTTTGATCGGAGGTTTGAGTTCTGTAGAATAAAGAGTCGAATTCAAGACCTCCTACCAACTTATCGAGGGCAGTGGGTAAAATAGTACTTAAAAAAAAAAGAGGGACCAAATGGACAATTTTGTTCCATCTACCCGCCGTATCCCAGCGACTAAAACCCTCCGATACTGATCAAGAGCTAAAACCCACATCCCCGCCATCGTCACCACTCATATACTTGTTTCTTCAGAAAGAAAAACAATGGCACCCAACAAGAGGTTCAAGAACCATAAGCCCCATAATCATCGCGGGGAATCTAGTCGAATACGTCACCATCTTCCACAGTGAGTAATTTCCATTCCAGCTTTCTATACCAAATTCGCGTCTTTGTATTCCTCTGTTTCCCTAACTTTTGATCTTACTTGTTTTTCCAGTGACGACGAGTCCCTACCATCTGAACAAGGTGTCAATTCATCAGTTTTTTTTTTTTTTTTGGGTTTTTGAATTAAGGATTGAGCTAGAAGGTCTTTGATTTAATTGCACCAGTATATTGGGTTTTGAGTTCTGTTGATGGCTAATGATTTTTTTGTTCTTGCAGCTACTGAAGAGGAGCCAACAGGTCCCAAAATCCAGCTTGCCATGTGGGTATGCAATCCTTTTATTGTTTCTTTACTACACGCTTCTTCATGTTTTAGCTTGATTGGGAGATTGAAAGATGAAGCAATTTTTATGATAGTCACCCTTCCGAAATCGGAGTGTAGTTTTAGGTTATAGTAAACTGTAATGAATTGTGTGCTAGATTAGATCAAATTCATGGTGATAAGGGGCATCAACTGTTTTCTTCTGCCCTTATATTTCCAGGTCTAATTTGTGATTTTGAAGCTGTATAAATCTGTTGAAGAAGTTGTCGATTTGCTTATTTGAAATAAATTTGCAGAACCTATGGCAGTACTCTCTGTGTGTGTGTGAAAACAACTTTTGAAACATTGTCCTCAACTGTGAACCTGAAATCAATTGATGCTGTTTGTTGATTCAGGATTTTGGCCAATGCGATGCAAAAAGGTGCACAGGACGCAAGCTTTCAAGATTTGGCTTTTTGAAAGCAAGTATCTGGTTCAGTTTTTCTCTTTTGCAGTACTCATTCACATTTCATTTTTTATCGTTGGATGCTTTTCCTTTTGCTTTGCACTTAACTTTATCTATTTGCATTGTTGAAATAGGAATCGTCTCGCGTTTTAATTCCATCGCTGTAAAAGTTGAATTTTTTAATTAGATCTTCTGAATGGTGTATTAAGTTCATTGCATGTTAAGAAGAAGAAGGGTTGAAACAGTGTATGATCGAAAGGTCTATAATTGAAGCTTAAAAGGACTTTGTTCAGCTTCCATCTTATGCAAGCCGTTCGATGGCCTTAAGAGAATATTTCCTGTAATGCCATCAATCATTTTCATTTTCTTGTTCCAGATTAAGGTTTCCTGACTTGGCACTATGAGCACCTTGACTGTTGTGATTGTGGGATGTCTTTGGTTGTATCTATGATTCAAGCTTTACGTATCATTTAGTTGGTAGAAATATGTTGTGAAAGACAAGATTGAGTAATAGTACTAATGCCTTTTCCTTTGAGTATAAGCTGGACATTATGGATAATGCACTGTCCATGATCTTGACTTTGATACAACTTCATGCAGGAGTTGCGTGTGAATAATGGTTTTGGAGGCATTGTTTTGAGGTACTTGAATCAAATTATGCTGTTTACCTCACTCTATCTATGGTGTTAATCTATGTTGAATGATGTCATGTTGCTTTGTGTTATTTTAATATAAAAATCTATATTGTTGTTCAAATCATCTGGTTGCACAGGAATATTGAATGGGAAAACTCACTGTATTCTATTCCATAAATAAAATGTGTACCTCTATGACCTTTCTTATGGTGTAATTTAAAATACCATCATTTGCTTCATGGTTCATCCAAGGTGTACGAAATATGTATGATAAGGATTGATTGGAATGTATAATTTTGGGATTGAGCCAAGAGAGGCCGTTATTATCTCTCAAATGAAATTTTTTTATACCACCATTATTCCTTCCATTTAATAGTTTATACGTTTAAATGACATTTATTGCTTCATGGTCCACCTATTACTCTTGTACATTAAATCTTCTATCTATTTCTGACTGGTTCTATATCTGTATTGCAGTCCAGTGGGGACGCTTTGTGTCTCAAGAGAAGATTATAGCTTAATCCAGCGAAAGGGTTTAGCTGTTGTGGATTGCTCTTGGGCACGCTTGGGTGATGTACCCTTTGTAAAGCTGCGTTGCACTGCTCCTCGCCTCTGTACAAGCCTTAATTCTTCACTCTTGGAGTATCTTTCCTAACTTATGATTTTGTATACACAGCCGTAAGAGTCATGTGTTGACAGTGCACACAAACTACCAGTAGTTTAAAAAAAAAAAAAAAAGAAGAAGAAGAAGAAGCAAAAAATCTAGAGGTATAAGTATGACAATTATAGACACAGTTCCATAGTTCACACAAACTATAGACACAATATATATACAGGGATTGTGAGATTTTTAGTTGTTGATTGGAAAATTTTGTAGGTATGACAATTATGAATAGTCTCCCTACCCCAGTTTAAATTGGTGACAACCCTGTCCATCTCACTTTATGCGTATATTAATGATACTGTTTATTATTATATTTTCTATTTAGTGTTGAACTGTTGCACTTCTGTTACAAGAATTTGTTGATTCTCCTAGCCAGCTCCTTAGAACTTACCAATCAGTTAATATTGCAGTGCCTTGGCTTGTAGCAGCAAATCCAGTAAATTATGGTCGACCATGCCAACTGTCCTGCGTGGAGGCCTTATCTGCAGCTTTATTCATATGGTACTGAAACTATTTTTCCTTGCTTACAAACTTATAGTATGTGTTTATTGCTAATATCTCTGTGGATCTTACGCTGTCCGTTTCTATTACATGTTTTCCTCATTTGTTTCTAGATGGTAAGGAAACCTCATTTTTTGATATATTACTGATTTTTTCTTGAATGGTTTTTTAAATGTGTATGCCTGATGATGTATCAACTAACCCAACCTGATTTTGAGACGGGGAAACCAGTTAAAACTAGAATTATATGCAGAAGTTTTTCCCATTTCTTAATGTGTATTATAGATCCTTCTTGCTGTTATGGTTTTGTAGTATCAAATTAAGTGATTATTAAATTAATGTGTATAGTTTTTGTTGAGGAAGTATGATGAACTTATTAAAAAGTTTTTAGTTCACAGAAGATATGGATTCAACCAAACACAAGAATGATTACAATCGAGTTAATTAAACATGTTGAATAAAGGTTCGACTGGGCTTTGATGCAAATGGAACACACTAACACGAATTGTTACCCCTACAGTCCTCCCCACTCAATAGTAATAATGATCTTGAAAACGTTGCTTTGAAATTAATAAATGCTAGAAAGATTAATAAAAGATGAAGGTCTAGGTCTAGATTTTTCCATTAGACTAAAACTAAAAGCATAAAGACTCTTGGGCTGGTCCAATACAGCTGCAGTACAGATTACAAGCCCAATTTGACTAAACCCAATTGTTCAAGAGTTTCACACGGTGCTATCACTCATCTCCATCAACTGTTTTTTGTTGTTGTGGAACTGTTACTATTTGATCCAACGTTCCATATGCTATATTTTTTTTAATTAATGTTGCTTTTATACAATCTTACAGTGGGGAAGAGGAAACTGCTAATTTGTTGCTGGGAAAGTTCAAATGGGGTCATGCTTTCCTGTCTCTCAACAGGTATACTTTTAGTTCATTTATTAAATTGTTAATTTTTTTTTTCTTTTGAGAAAAAACATTGGACAAGATGCCCACCGTAAGCAGTATATACAGACAATAGAATAAAAGACAAATCTCAGATCAGCTCTTAGCAGCTGTAAGTTTAACAGACTGCGTTATTCCAATCTAAAGGACAGCAGGAAAAGTTACATCCATAAACTCAATCGAACAGAAGCCCATAAGGATGCCCAAGACCTAAATCTATTACACAATTTCTCTATCCGGCATTCTTTATAGTCTTCCCGATTTGTTTGTTTCTCTATCTACATGACTCAAATTACCCCCATCAAACTGCAATCCCATAAAACTTGGTTGTCTGCTCTCCACCAAAACCTTTATGCCTCACACATCAATGAATGATTAAGCAATGTTTGCTTCTGTAAACAGCTTCCATAAACTCTGCTGTTGCGCAGTGACGTAGTGTGTGGTCTGTGTTTTTCCACTTCTCTTTACACATTTGGAAGTGGCATATTGCATGTGAATGATTAAGCAATGTATTGCAAGCAACCTTGGGAGGCACCCTGTCTTCTAATCAAACCTGCTAATTGAAATCTAGGGAACCCCCCCACCCATACTTTATAGAACTTAGAGCATAGTCCATGCAAGAGGTCCCAGATATGTCAATTGAAACCTATAGTGGACTTGAAAAAATTGAAGTCTAACATCTGGAGACATGCACGGTATTATTTCTAAATTGGTCTAGAGGAAGTCGATATCCTTTTTCAGTTGAACTTTGAGATTGAGGTCGGTTTGCATTCGGCTTGGATTTGTTTAATTGGTCTCGGGCCATGAAGACAGATGATTTCACTCTAATAATTTCACAGAGCAATATCATTTATGACTGAAGTCAGAACTAATAGGAGATTGAGATTAATTTGTAAATGTAAAATTGAATTGATGATTTTGTCTCGAACACTATTTCAACCATTGCCCTTTTAAACCAATGCAGGGAACTTCTGAAGGCATACTCTAAATGTGAAAACAGTGCTGAAATTATTTCATTCCAAAATGCCTGGCTTGCACAAGAAAGACAAGTTCCAAAGGCTCCTACAGAAGTAGAAGGTATCAGTCTCTTTATGTCAAGAGAAAAGACTTTTCTTTTTCTTTACAATTTTGACGTATTGTTTGATCTGCATTAATATGTATTTGAAGTTTGAAATGATATTGCTGATTTTTTTTTATCTTCGTCACCATTTGTGAAAATTTCTTTGTAATTGTATGTCTTTGCAAGCCATCAAATATTTGTCTTCTGCTCTAGAACCTCAGTTACATCCAGTTACTGTGGATTGTATTGGACTTCTTAGACTCATCATGTTCCATTGTGTTGCTTTCAAGCTATGGTTGTTGTTGTTGTTGTTTTTTTTTTTTTTTTTTTCCCCAATCTTTCCCTACAGTCTATGGATTTTCTATTTTCGCTCTTATGTGTTGTTGTCTTGGTGCTCATCAGTTCATCCATCTCAATATGGGGATGGTGTTTGATTGAAAACATCTAGAAAGGTCCTGCCTTTTTTTCATGACAACTATATTCACAACACACTATTATGCCGTGAACGGCAATTGACCCTCCTCTCCATTTGCCAGGAGGAGGTGATCTGGTCTATAATTATCCATTGAGAGTTCCACATTATTAAGATAATATGCATTCATTCCTCTGTTTAATAAATCCTAATCTGGTCTAGGGTTCATGGTTCAAATTTACTTTAGTGACCTTCAAATTAATTTCTTTAATTTGGATCTTGTTTTCATTTTCTCTATGTCCTGATTTCCTTGCATAATGTCTTGTCTCTCTAAGTTTTCATCATTTCATCAGCCGATGCAAATAAATCTTGTCAAAGGCCATCTTTGCTAAGAAAGTTATGCTACTCTTAATATATGTTTGCGTTCAGCTGCTCCAGGAGGAGAGATGCCATCTCGCAGTGAAGATGACGGTTCTTCCGATTCTGAAGATGGGCTTCCGCCACTTGAAAAGAATATGAATCATTTAGACTTAGAGGATAGCGATGAAGAAAGTGAGTAGAAAGGATGAGGTAGCTAGGAAGGATATTATGTTTCCTTGGTGTCTTGATATGTAAAAATGACCTGGGGAGATGATGTCTTCTGGTTGATGCGAATCAGCATAGAATTAAGGCTTCTGATATGTTGGTGTCATGGGTCTTAGTCTTGTATCTATGATTCCCTGAGGAACTATTTTGCTGGCTTTTATAGCAGTTTGTAATGCAAATTTTTTGTTTTTCTCCCCTTATTATAACTCTACTTTTGTAGTCCACTAAAATGAGGTTGTATTATTGTTTTTGTTTCTTTACCAAAACAAGGCTTATAGGTTTTACATTGAGGGTGTGTTTATTTGGACGAAGCAACTAATGAAGGGGATTGACATTTTTTTTGGAATTTCCATGTCTCATTAAGAGTCAAATTTCGGAGTGACTGAATGGTAAACTGTTAATTAATGAAGTTCTGAATGGTAAACTGTTCATATTAACGAGTCGTAGGTATGTGAAGTTTGAAACGAGCCTGGTTGGGATATTGATCTTTGGGCCTGTTTGGGACTGCTTCTGAAAGACCTAAAAGCGCTTTTCAAATTTAATAAAAACGCTTTTATTCAAGGAAGCACTTGACAAGTGCTTCTTAAAACCACTTTCAAATGCTTCTAAAACTCATCCAAAACAAATTCTATTTTTTTCAATTTTTTTTATATTTATAATTAATTTTTTCAATAATTTCAAAAGCGCTTTTGGATCTCCAAAAACAATCCCAAACGGACCCTATTTGTTTAATGAAATTAATCACTGTTCCCGCTTGCCTGGCTGAGTGGTAAAAATATAGGATGGGGAAAATTTTCTTGTAAAAACTGTTTACTGCTCTCTCTTTCCTCCTGATATTTATCCTACTTTAACTGTTCTGATATCATATGATATATCATAAGCAATGTAGAGTTGTAGACAATGGATATCATATCATAGATAAACTAATGAAGAAAAGGAGATCTAACTTTTATTAATAATACCAAAGTCCAAAATCCATAACAAAACTACATCTCCTAAACTTGAGAGAAAATAGTCAAATCCTAAGGTGATAGCTTCAATGTTCCACTACCATGACAATCACTAGGAAAGAGAAAAAAAGAAACTTATTTCACTCTAATACCAAAAACACAAAACTAGCCTAGCTAATCCAAGACTAACATTGCTACGCTTTCGATGGTGCTCATGCTTTCTTTGAGCAATGCTCCTTCAACAACAGAACAAAGGGAGGGTTCTTAAAGTGCCCGAAAATGGTCTCGGTACAATCATCATCAGCTTCCTTGATGGCCTTGCAGCAATCTGCTCCAATGTTGAGTTTGTGATTCCAATAAGATGCACGAATCTCCTTTAGACAAGTCCCCCTTGCACTGTAGAAAGCAGCAATGCACTTGTGCACCTTTGCGTGCCCGGACAGCTTGGGAGGTTCTGCTGCAGTAGCATCAGAAGCAGCCAAGAACAGGGCTGCACAAGCAAGGAAGAGTAGCACAGCAGCAACTCCGGTCTTCATCTTTGCCTTTTGTAAACAAAGAGATCAAAAAGCTAATGAGAATTGTGCTAACCGTACCTTTAGATTTCCTAGTGAAAGGGTTTGAGTGACTCTCAAGTTTTTGGGGAGCTATATATAGGCATATAGAAGAAGACTTGCTACCTATCTCAAATTCTGAATTGAAGTGATTTCTTGTTATCCAAATTGTTTTTTAGAATTTGGATGATTATCTTTTTAAGTAAGAGATGAATACAATGTTCATCTGTAAAGCCTAAACATTATCATCAGGGATCAAAACTACGCATGATTCCTATCGAAAAAAAAAAACTACGCATGATTATCTTCAAGTAACAGATAAATGCATTTTTTTTTACCGTAATAGACCAAAGAAGTTGATGATGAATTGAATTGATTTGTTATTATCCAAAGTTCGAATATGCTTATCGTTTTAAGGATAATGAGCTAGCGAATTATCAACTGAACTGATGTGTTACGTACTATCCAAATTTTAATTTTTGAAATTTGCATGATTATCTGTTTGAGATTTGTGCATTCGTGAGAGGTAATATGATCGGTTTGGTGACATCTTCCACGTTAATGGGGTGTTGATCGATTATCAACAAAGGAAGAAGGAAAAAATATAAAATAAATAGAACAAGGTATATAAGCATATCCCTGCCAATTTTGCTTAGTTTGATCACTTTCCATAAGCCTAACATTCCTTATTTGATAATTGATGGAATGATGGGGGTTTCGTATGTTATTACTTATTAATCTCTTTCTAAGATATAATGGTACAACATAAGCCTAGGTTTAATGGTAATAACAAGTACCTTATGCTTATTCTTCAATCATCTTGACACCCCATCCAGTGACCCAGTTTAAGAAATATGAATGATGTGAAACCAAATCATCTTACTCTACCAACATGATCCAGTAATATGGTGAAACTGGAAAACAGAAGCACAACAAGACCAAATCTGATCACTAGTATATGGTACGAGTATAACCCAATAAAATAGATGAAGAAAACGTGAAAAAATTACACTAGTTTTCATAGTACTTTTGTTGTTCTTTGACCCTCTTTCGTGCTAAAAAGCGCTCTTTAGCAGCAGCCACCGCATCTTCACCTCTTTTATGATGGTTAGCCTTTGGTTGATCTGCTGGCGGCAGTTCGGCTGCCAATTTTTCCTGAGCTGCTGTGTTTGAAGCTGGCTTCTCGTCAGAGGGTTCAACAGTTTCAGACATAGTTGTATCTTCACCTTTATGCCCTTCCCTAACCCTTGGAGACTCCAATGGAACTGGTGCTCCAGCAAATTCTCCCTCTTCAAGTTTCTCCGGCTTCCTCAATTCGACCTCCTTCTCTGGCTCGCTTGCTTCAGCCTGCTTCTCTAGCTTCCTTAATTCAACCTGCTTCTCTTTCCTTAACTTGGCGTCTTCTGCACCAAAAGCAACATTCTTTTCAAGGTTGAAGTAAAATTCACTCAAATCTGACTTCTTAGTAACATCGTCTTTCTCCTCCCGAAGTTGACGCAGTCGGTCTTCCTCCATCCATTTTTCCTGTTCTGCAAGTTTCTTTTTGTAAGCCTTTGTGACAAATTTATCCTTGTCTGCATACAGGTGATCTTCTTCACTTCGCTCTTTTGCAAGTTTTCTCTCAAATACTATTTCGTGCTCTCGATTTCGTTCTTCTGCTTTTTTCATTAAATGCTGAATATATCTCGGCTTTCTCTCTTGGCGATCTTGCGCACGAGGTTGTATGGCTTTCTGTTTCATATCATCATAAACTCCGTCATAGTCAAACACCGATGGGTCCTGCTCCAGCGCTTTCCTCTGCTGCTCCTCAATATCCTTGAGTGACTTGTTCTTGGTAGCATGGCGAGAAATTTCTCTCTCAACATTATTGTCATCATCATCACCAAAACCGACAGGTTTAGGAAGAGGCGGCCTAGTGGGCTGCTTCTTCTGCTGCGGCCTTAGGTTCAACCCGTACTTGCTCATTATTCTTCTTCTTCCTTCGTGAGCGGTGAGTCCAGTCAGTGAGAGTAGGAGGCTCTGCATCCAAGTTTAAATCCACAAAAGCATTTAGTTAGTGTAAAGAAACTTTTTTGTTTTATGTACTTATCAACTAAATATAAAACAATGTCCATGCTTAAATTTAACTTTTTTTAGAGTCTAAGCTTTTGCCACCCAGAGAGCATTTACTTAATATAAACTAAACTGTTTTGTTACATTAACTGGTGCTGTAATAGCTGAAACTACTTGTATTATGCTTAAACAATATAGTGAGGCTTTCTTTTTTGAACTCTCTCTGCTTTGATGGAGCTTCTATTGCAGACTTATTAGTTCAATTCGACTGAAATGTGTTGCATACCTATATCTAATATTGTTTTCACTTTTTATATCAGATTCCTGTATAATCAATGGAGATACATGACCCTTAGTAAATGTACTATATCTCAAAAGGCAAGACAAAAAGAACAAAGCGGCCAACAACAGAAAGCACAGAAGAAAAGTACTGGTTAGCAAGAATAAAATGCATACTAGACTGAGATAACCTAGAGAGGATCATCTCATGTTCTATGCAAACTGAACTTGGAAAGATTATAACAATACCATACATCCGTGTCATTATTCATTAAGCACTTGAACATGATTAGACTAAACAATCAACCTTCTAGCCCATGATTTAAGCATTCCAAGCCACTTTTAACATCATTGCCTACAACGTCGTTCAAATTGGCCAACGTTTCCCCATCTACCATTACATTATGTTCTATTCCTCTAGGACAAATGTCTGAAGATGGACCAAAGAGAACTTGCAAATGTTGGTCTTGAAAAAACTAACGGAGAAACCAAAAAAAACATGTTAAACCAATACATCACCCTGATGGTGTATGATGGGTATCTCATATCCACAAAAACAAAAACTTCACAAATTAAGGAGGTGGGTTTCTTAAATAGAGCTTTAAGTTTCCATTATGATGACCATGAACATCCCTTCATAACTTAACTCATCATAAAACGAGTGGCTGAACTTTAGTTAAACCAACCCAATTTTCTAACTTGTTAATGGGAATAGTTTCAAATCAAATAAAACTTTTGTGGGTCTCAACTCTCGAAGACGAATTTTACCATCAATACACAATCAAAGTTCACAGCGCATATCAAAACCCTCATGCCCAGATCACATTTTCACAGAAAATAAAGAAACATGGAAATAATTGATTCAAAATTGTTAATTTATTACGAAAAAAAAAAAAACTCACTTGCAGTGGCTGAAGGGTGTTGCTTCAATGGCTTCGGACGAAGAACAGAGAGAGAGAGAGAGAGAGAGAGAGAGAGAGAGTGAAATCAGGGGTTTATAGATGATGGGCCTGTATTGGTTTTTCTTATGGGCCTGGTATTGACCCGACCTGCAACTCCTCAACCTCATTTACCAACCAATTAGATCTCAGGCAACCGCCACGTGGGAAACGTAACGCGAGGGTATTTTGGGAAACAAGGCAAAAAGAGAGAGTCGTATTTTAAGATGAAATCCTTCGGCTTCTTCTCATCCCTCCGATAACAGAAACATAAAAAACTGAAAGAAGCAAATAGGAACCCTAGAAAACCAGAGAGGACCATCCAAGCCAAGCCAAAAAAGCAAAGCAATTTGTGGTTTTTGTTTCCGTTTTGCGTCTCTCTCACGTAGTCGTTTTACAATTTTGTATCTTTTTTTCTCTCTGTTTCTGTTTTCGTTGTTTTCAGGAAACGATTAATTCACCGAGTCCAGCGCTGGGCTTTGAATCGTTTGGGAGCTCCGATAGGATATTTTTCATCATCTTTTTCTGGGTTTTCTTCATGCTGGTGATGTTTTCTGTGTGCGTGCTTCTCTAATGGTGGGTTTTGTCTTGTCAAACTAGGGTTTTCAATTTGTCCACTCCCCTTGTTTGTGGGCGTTTTGATTCTTTCCTCCACGCTGCGAAAGCCAACATTCCTGTGAGTCTTGTTGATTAATTCTTTCACTGTTGGGAATATGAATTTGCAATGCATTGTCTTAATTAGGGTTTTGGTTATATGCTTTTGTGGTTCTGTTGTTTTGTCAAATAATAATAATTCCGAGTGAGTATGTCAATTCTCTGTAGCAAAGGAATTGTTTTTTTTTATTTTTTGTTCTATGATTCTATCTGGTTGGTTGGATTTGGGGTTCTGTCAAAATTTCAATTTCGTGGTTTTATTAAATTACCATTAAATTTTTATTTTTCTTAGCTTCACGTTTTTTTTTCTGTGGAGAGGTATTATTATTGTATTTACCATTAACATATGTCTTGCATAAATTTGTAAGAGCTACAGAATGTGTTTTCCAGTCATTTGTTTATAATCTTGTTGCATTTTGGTGGCTGTTTTTTTTTTCCTGTTTTATGTATCACATGTATCACTAAAGATCTATTTTTCTTTTGATTCTATTTGTTGTTTATTTTTGTAGCATAATTGATATATTTTTTAATATCTTTTCAATCAGGGTTGAAGGTGAGTTTTAGTAGGAAAAGATGTCATCGCCATATCCCAAACTTGACAATCGAACAATTGATCAATGGAAGGTTACAGAATTAAAAGAAGAGCTTAAGAGGCGGAAATTGACAACCAAGGGATTGAAGGACGATTTAATAAAACGTTTGGATGAATCAATTCGAATTGAAAGGGAGACTGCCGAGAAGCTTCAGAGGGAATTTGCCGAGAAGCTTGAAAGGGAGAATGCTGAGAAGCTTGAAAGGGAAATTGCTGAGAAGCTTGCAAGGGAAAATGCGGAGAGGCTTGAAAGGGAAAATGCCGATAGGCTTGAAAGGGAAAATGCTGAGAAGGTGGACAATGGTTTTAATGGTGATCCTCAATCTGTGGTTGTGGGGAAGGATGTGGAGCCACATGCTAAGGGCTTCATCGATGGGCATGAGAAGACTGTAGAAGGTGATTTTCCGGTTCAGGTTGACATTGATGGCAATGCAGCAGCATTGGATCAAGGGAATATTCAGGACGATTATGTTCTTGTGGATAAACATGATGCTGCTATTGTTGAAGAGGAGCTGGTAGTTCAATCAACTACTGTTGAAACCAGTGTTACGGTCACTGAGAATTTGGTAGCTGATTTAGATTTAGGTGGGCAAGGTTTACAGAACACTGAAGCAAAGAAGGGGAATGAGGATTCGGAGCCCCAGCTAGAGAATGATGATCCGAAGCCCCATCTAGAGAATGAGGATCCAGAGCCCCTGCTGGAGAGTCTGGATCCAAAGCCCCAGTTGGAGAATGTTGATCCAAAGCCTCAGCTGGTGAATGAGGACTCAACGCCCCAGCTGGAGAATGAGGGTTTAGATGCTACACCCAAGGATGCCATGCTCGACTCTTCTGCTCCGAACTACCAGGTATCTGAGGTCAGCACTGTTTTAGGGTCTGAAGTAAAATATGATTATATTTCTACTGATACTGTGTCAATTAATGAAAAGATTGAACTAAAGGATAATATAATTGCTGATCATGTCAAATTAGAATCAGATGCTAAGCCGGAGATGGTGGACCCATCATCCAGTGCTGTTGTCCCAGTCAATGGTGATTCACATCCAATGGATGTTGAAGAGCCACCTGAGAACAAGGCATCTGTTAGAGAGAAAGATGACAACTATGATACTAATGCAGACATTAGCAAGAAAAATGATAGTGCGGATGTGGGGTACTCTGAAAAATTAAATTTAGAGAGAAGTTCTGGAGATGATTCTATGGAAGAGGATGTGCTGGACAGTAAACAAATTGATTCAAAGTATAGTTCTGATTATGTGGAAGATAGGGTTGAGATAACTGAAGTTCCTGTTGCAATGGAGGAAAGTCATGTTGATGTTGTAGGAGATGATAATTCCTCTGATAAAATGGATGTCAATGTTGATAACAAGAATCATCCAGCTCTTCCTGCTGAGAAAAGAAAGCTTAAAGGTGAGTTGTAACCAGAGTTCGTTGATTATTTATATTTCAACCCATTTCTTACATTAAAAGCTGTGGAAACATCTCCATTAGTTGGATTCTTCAAACTTTCAGCATTTCTCTTGTGATCATAGTATCTTTGATCTATTTGCTATCAGATATCTGCATGCAGTGCATAAGTAATAAACTTAAGAATGCAATTCATGTCAGACTAGTATCTTCTATTCTTCGGGAGGACGTGTTAATGCAATGCATTTGTGATATATGCTGAATGTTCATTGAGTTTTTTCTGGTTTTCTTTTGGTAATAAGTAGGATGTTGGAGCGCTAAGAGATACTTAGAAACATGAGGAGACATCAATAGCTTATGAGAGATTGAAATGTTTGTTATTATTGTATTTACGAAGAAGTTATTATTACTGTATTTTGGATAGGCTACTAGTCAGTCTATAAAAATATATTCTCTCTTTTTAGTCTTTTTGTCCTGCACAGTATCTATATTCTTTCTTCATCAATTCACAAGCATTTTTATTTGCCAAGAGTCCTTTTTATTTATAGCATATCATTTCCTCTTCTGCCTGTATTGTTAACTTATAAGCACCCCTTGTTTTCATTCCTAATGTTTTTTTTTCCTTTATCCTTTTCCACAGATAAAGCAGCAGTTGGAAGCAATGAGCCTGCTGTAAAGAGGCGCAGGTGGAACTCTGATAGCTTGAAAGTTCCAGAGCCACAAATTTCTATTCAAACACCTACCACCACACCCAAAGATACTTCTCAGACCACCATTCTGAAGCGCAACTTTTCGAGATCAAACTCTACAATGAGTGAGGATGTACCCAAGGAACGTGTTGGTGAGTATTTTCTCTTTTGTTGTACTTGAAAATTTCCAGCAGCACATGTTTAGAATCCTTATATGTTTTTTGTTGCAGTTCCTCCATCGCAGAAACCACCAACTAATTCCCTAAAAATTGATCATTTTTTGCGACCTTTCACCCTGAAAGCGGTGCAAGAACTTCTTGGGAAGACCGGGAAGGTTACTGATTTCTGGATGGACCACATCAAGACACATTGCTTTGTTACTGTAAGTCTCTCTCTCTCTCTCTCTCTCTTGTGTGTGCTCATGAGACATGCTGTTTGGGTAGTATCGATTAGAGACCACCCATTGTGCAATTTGGGAATCAGGCTTCATGATTATGTTACTTTCAATAAATGTCACCCATTATAATTTAGATTTATAACACCCTGGCAGCTTAAATACAAGTTGCAATCAGTATGTTTCTGATTATCAATGGATTTCTCAACCTTGACACACAAATCCACTCGCATTGCATTTTGAACGTTTGGACTTTGCTTTTGTCACCCACTCCTGTTTGATTTGAAATAAACTCATCCATTTCTTGGAAACTAATGTGTTAATGCAGTATTCATCTGTGGAAGAAGCCGTGGAGACACGGAATGCTGTGTATAACTTACAGTGGCCTACCAATGGAGGGCGGTTCTTAGTGGCGGACTTTGTTGATCCTCAGGAAGTGCAAACTCGGGTTCAGAATCCACAGACTCCTGCTGCACCTGTGAGTAGTGCTCCTGTTGTTCCTGCTGTCCCACCCACTTCGCAGCACCAGCCTTCGCCTCGTCTATCTAGGCAGCAACTGCAACAGCAGCTTCCATCACCCCCTTCTCTCCCCCCTCCACCACCCCTGTCTAGCCTTCCCCCATCAAGAGAGCGGCTTCCTCTGCCTCCCCCACCTCCTCTGCCAGAGAAACTTGATCCTCCGATTGTCACTTTGGATGACCTCTTTCGAAAAACTAAAGCAACCCCTCGGATCTATTACTTACCTTTGTCCCAAGAACAAGTAGAGGCAAAACTTGCAGCGCAGGGCAGAAACAACCAGCAGTAGGACCATGCCAGTTCATGCTTTTCAGATTTTCCTGTGGGTTTGGTCACTATGTTAGATAGTGGTAGTGAGGGAAGTATCATTTGCATTTATGATGGTTTATGGGTTTTGAAGTTTCTGCTTTATGTTTAGAGCCTGAGGCCATGTTTAGTATTAGAAATTTCCGAATACTGAGCTATCTGTATGGATCCATTGTATCTTAGTTAAATTGGTGAACTGTAACTTCTATTGAACGTATCTCTTACAGTCGATCAGAAATGTAGTGTTGATGTTTTCTATAACTTGTAGTAAGGCAAGTATTGGACTTTATCTGAGCTGCCCTAGCTTGTGTGGCGTGGTGATGTGAGTTGTGCACTGTACATGTATGGTTTAAGATGGTTTTTCTTCTGGGAATCTTAAGAAAACGAATACGGAAGACTTGCTAAGCACTTAGGAAACCAAGTTTGAAGGGAAACATAGACTTGCTTCATTAGGGGATTAAATACTCGGACCGACTACATATCATGGGAAATTCTCTAATGAGGACTTGTTGAGGACTTTCAAATTAATCGTTGGATGAGCTTTTAATGAGTTTTTTAAACATCAACTAACATTTAAAATATTTATCTACCGGTTGAGGTTGAAAGTTTTCAACAAGTCCTCATTGTTTGGTCCTCACTAGAGCATCTCCCATCATATTATATACTCTTGTCATTAGGGGTTTAAATTTAGGGTTTTTATCACCAACATGGTATAAACATTGATAAACCGGACAGTAAGGTATTTAACTTTAAAAAATGATTAAGAGTGTTTCTATTGGAACTTCCAAATTTGCTCACTTGACCTCACTTTATTATGAATTAAAATGAACTGAGATATCCCGATAATGTGTTTTTGAAAGTTTAGATACCATATTGATCACTTTTGAAAGTTAAGTACATTTATGCTTGATACACCAAAATTTAGACTGCTAGCAATAAAACCCTTAAATTTACGCCCTTCAAAACTACATTTCATTAGGCCACAAAAGATTAAACATTGGCAGCTTCATACGACTTGTGATGATACAACGTACAGTTTATCACATGCAACCTATGTCACTTGAGAAGATTATTTGACGGCTTATTGATGATCTGGTATCAATGAGAGCACAAAATTAAAGTGACAGAGATTCGACAACTGTTGCAATTTAGACCTTCATCAATCTCATCAATGACCAGTCATCTTCACAAAATCATATGTTTGATGGACACTACATTTTATCTAATATGGTAAAAATTAAAGTCTTTTACCTAGTCTATACTCTATATATAGCATCCGACGTACTCTACTTCAAAAATTGATCCACTGAAAGGACCTCAAGGGCATGCCACATAGGATCCACTAAAGTTGCCCCAATTCAAGCATTCCTTGGTGAAACCGCCATATAAGCTTAACATAATGGAAGACTAACAACAGCAAGAGGTAAAATCAGTACTAGAACTTAGAAAGATGATGCTTGACAAAAAACAATATCTCTAAGAGGTCACGAAATAGTAAGGTATTAATTTCTTAACATAAAAGAGACCTTGCTACCAAAATGTATGCTCAGAGGGACCAGCTTGCTGAGCCTTGATCACGCATTGAAAACTAAAAGGTGATCACACATTGGAAACTAAAAGGTGCATGTAAACTATATACGAAAAGAACTCGCAGGAAAACAGGCATGACTGCTCTTCATTTTCTTCCAGTTGAAACTCGTGGCTTGGCTTTTACCTCAGACTCCTGCAAGCAATAGAGCATATAACATTACACATTTGAGGTTTTTCCTTCATGAAGAGAACTACATTAAGTACTAATTAGAATATACCTGTGGCAGATGGAGAAAAATGTGGTTCTTTGCGGTAGCAGGATTATGATTTTCTGCACCCTTGCTCCAATCGTAGCAAACCTACAAACACAAGTATGGTATAAGAGAATATAATATATAATTGTAATGCATAAATAATGAAACATATCTCTGGAGTGTTTGTCCTTGTGTTGTGCTACCAGTTTTACGAGTAAAATTGGTTCACCATAAACCGTCACTAGTGCCATGCTTACAGAAGAAGCATTACTGTATAATGCACAAGCAACATGACTGCAAACCATGCAGTATACTCTCCACATAAGCAACAGTGGAAGGGAGGGATAAAATAAGATTGCATATCGTTTAAATATCACTATCAAAACCAGGATAAAAATATATGAATAGTACACCAATATATTCTTTAATTTGTATTTTGGTAGAAACGACTATCTTTACTTTCAAAGATGGTTGATTTGAAAATGTAATAGTGTTTTCACTTCCTACACACAGGTGTACAATTCTCCTAAAAAAGGTTTAACGGGTTGAGGTATATATATATATATATAGAGAGAGAGAGAGAGAGAGGATTACCGCGTATGCATATATGGAACCATCGTGGTTGAAGGTACTGCAAGGTATAGGCTGACTGCACCTTTGCATTGCCTGAAAACCAGAAAAACCTGTGTTAGACACCCATCTTCTATAACTACAAAATATTATAATAGTTGACCAAATGTAATCAAGAGGGAGAGCCAAATATTTTCATCTGGAATTGAAGAAAACAAGTGAAAATACGATTAAACAGATATAGGATAAACCTTAAGTCTCTGTTTGCTATCCTTGTCCCAAAAATTGAAAGAACCATCAGAGCCAGCAGTAGCAAATGTGTGATGCACCTGAAACAAAGGCCACACAATAAGCTCAAAAATGACAAGTAACAAAGAGAAAATGAAACATAGAGTTTATTTAACATCATTCTAAAATACATACCAAAGAACCATAAGTATGCACTACTTATAGAATATGAAACAAATAATTAAGCATTCCCATCATCATTCTGAAGTAAACAAATTCCACCTATTCATATGTACTTCAAAGTTCTTCACTGATAAATTATTCAATAAGGTGTATGACGGGAATGCTAAACCCAGAAACCTAAACCCTAAACCATAGACAGATATCATGAAACAAGGGGAAATCATGTAACATTGAACACAGCACCTCCTGCTAACTACTAAATGGCATAAGTCCATTAAAGCAATTGTTTGGTCATATTTATCATTCCCAAAAGAAGACGCCATCCAAAATCCAGGTAAGATTGATCTTGACCAAATCCACCAGTCTAGGTAAGACAAAATAGTCTGATAACCATAACAATGGACATTCTCATAAGACTATGACGGGCAAAGAAATCTAGAATTTCGTTACAAATGAAAATTTTCAAAAAAGTAAAAATTGAAGGTTCGGTTAATAATGTTCTTGTATTTTGTTTATCTAACACAAGGAGAAGGAAAATATACAGAAGAAAAGAAAAAGGGAGATCATTGATCAGAGGTGAAGGAGAAAACATGTAATTAAAACCATTAACTAAAAACTAGTTAGAAATGTTTCTAGTCTTCATTTTATAAACCACTAATGTACTTCTCTCCACACTATTCATCATCTCACTTCCATTCCCTTAAGGGGAAAAAATAAAATAACTAACTTTGTCTTTAAAAATATATGAGGAAAAAGAGAAGGAATAGCAATAGAAATCTTACAGGATGGAAGTTAAGAGAGTTGACAGAGAATATCTCATTGCCCTCTCTGTGGCATTTGAAGGTAAAATTTTTAGATTGTTGTTGGTCATCCAGATGATGCACACCAACCCTCCCCTCAATAGATCCAACCTGGTCATATCATGGCATATCGTCAGAACCATAATTAATTTATTAATTATTCAAAGAAGATAATAGTTATCAAGCAAAAGAAAAGCAGTATGCATGAACTTATATGTCCATCTATAATGAAGAGTGGAACTGAGGATTAATGAGAAGTATGCAGTATAAGTTCGTTTGCAGTATGCATTTTTGCAGGGATAAGCATGCCATATTAGCTGAATATCCTAAATACTTGGTTATTTACATAAAACTTAATCTCTTGTTCAATTCTGTATCTGAACAAATAATTCACGTGCTAAGCACACATGCAAGAACACATTTACATTGCTTGCTCCCAGTTATGATTCATGACTATCAACAAAAAGAGGGGATTTTACAAACCATCCCCATCAAAAAGCACAAAAGCAAATAAGAGAAAAAATTCAAACAACCAAAAACCATTCACCCATATAATGCCCGATTTGAAGGCTATACAAAAGCTCTGCCTCCAATCACATTGACAGCATTTAACCAAAACATCCCACTAGCAAGCGGCCAAGTGCCATATTGACTAAGCTCTAGTTATTAAAAAAAGAAAGAGAGCATATCATAATGGTAAGTTTCATGGTAAACGAGAAAATTCATGCAAGAGATATTTCAGTTTGTCAATGTAAGCAATAATTGTAAAGATAAATATTTTTCAAGACAGAAATGTATAGAGAAATAACAAAGGGGATAAGAGACAGAAAGAGGGAACACAGAGGATTAATGAGAAATTAATACTTACCAAGAATCCTTGCTGATCAGGAAATGCAGCAACACACCTCGTCTGAAACTTTAAGGGTGAAGTAATTCTCTTGAACTCCGTCTGTTTGTAATTGAAAATAATAAAAATAGTCAGCATAAAACATCCATGGAAATAAACCAATTAAATATGAAAAATTCATAAACATTCGAATGAAAATTTTATATTAAGAAATGAGCAACTTAGTTTGAAAAATATAAAACTAGAATTTTATCCTCAAAGTGGACAGATAAGAATTACAAAAGGTTGAGATATTTGCTATATAAAAAAGAAGTGAAATCAGGGGTAAGATCCTATCGTCTATATACATGATGCCACTTCTGAGGAAATAACATCGCCACACTCTTAGGATAGGGTTAAAACTACTGAAATAGGCTGATCGGCCTGAACTTCTTCCAAATTGAATGAGCCAATGATAAAATCCTTCTATGTCCAGCAAAAACTAATTTAATAGCCTAAATAAATATATTTCTGGAAGCTGAGACAAATAAAGTCACAGAAAAGGCTTCCTTTATTTTTAAGTTTATTCTAGTAACATCACAATGACAAAATAAATGTTATCTGGTAACTCCTCAAAATAAAATGTTACCTGTGGGTTCTGCAAGTTAAAAATAATCACATTTCTATCCGCCGTCCCAACAACCATTAGAGGGTATTTTACTGATAGTGCATAGCAGCGTTCAGGGAGTTGTTGGGTATGCACTGGGTTTGACTGCCTCGTATCCCAATACCTGAAGACAGGCAGCAAAGAAATAAATAAAAAAGCAGCAACTTGATATTAAGGCAAGATAACAGATCTGAGATCTCTAATTCAGAAATAAACTTTTACGGTAGAAAAACAAGACAAGGGTTATCAGATGTGTGAGAGAATGAGAGCATTAGTAAATAGAAGAAATCTTGGGAGCAAAGATCAACATTCTCAACTGCACTATTGTGCATAACCTTAAATGAATTATTGAATAAAACAAAACATAGATTCATGGAGTGTAATTATTATAGCTCAAAACATTTTACAATGATTGCTATGTATTACTTACTTTACAGTCCTGTCCAAGCTTCCTGTGACTAAGAGGTTCATGTCGGAGATCCAAGCAATCTCTTTAATGGGCGCCTCATGCGTAGCAACAGTCATTGTTTGGTTACTAGCCAAAGACCACATCTTAGCTTGCTTGTCACAACCTCCAGAGAAGACAGTCATCCCATCGTCCTTCCAAGTTGAGCACAAAGCCTACATCGATAATCATATATTACCGTTTGTATGCAGATTCAAGATTCATACTTTTTAAAACTGCTCACGAGCTTAAACAAACTTCCCACACACAAAAATAAAAAAATAAAAAAAATAAGAAGTCACAAGTTATATGACAGGATTACACATTGTGATATCCAACTTAGTCTCACCATCTCAAATTACATCCGCACACACATATCTTCCTAAATGAGATCAGCTAATGACAGTTAAAATGGTGCATGTAAAAACCAACACCATATTGTATGAAATTGTAGTTTTCATTCCAAACCTAAGATCTTCATCAATCTTTTCGTTTGTTTCACATAATACTTTATGCATGACTAATATCTAGAAGAAAACAGCACAATGTGTACGTCTTTCTTGCAACCAGAAAAGGTCTAAATCACCATGAAGAGAATCGAATGCAACACTCTCTCAAGCAGACATTGTTGAGAATCGAAAATCAAAGCCATTCCATGTAAAATAGACTCCACATTGCCACAATAAAATCAAACAATACAAGATACAGAACTTGACCTACCGGATGTTCATGCGAAATCATTCCCTTGGGAGTACTAGCAAGATTTTGTCCACTGTGCTGTATCTCCCAGCATCGCACCTTAAACAAAAGGCATATCAGCAATCACTCCTAAACCATAATCATTACTGGATTACAAAACAAAATAAATATATGCTAACCTCATATCACTAGGTCACAGAAATTCGATCAGAACAAGTAACTTTCTTGGCAACCAAAAAGAGAGAGAAGGAATTCAAACCTGGTTGTCCCAGGAGGTGGCGACAAGGTGGTTAGCTTTGGGGCTGAAACTGAGGCTCGAAACGGAGTCGATCGGAGGTTGAGCGACCTATTGAAATTGAACGAAATTAACAAATAACATACACACATCACAAAAAATCAAAACCTAGAATCGAATTTACCTCGAAGGACTTGTTTGGATTCGTATTCTGATTAGAGGCTGACAAGAAATTCGACATTGAAGAAGAAGAAACCCTAGAAAAAGAGAGAGCAAAGTGGGAGAAGAAGGGTCTTGGTCTCTTGGAGTGTAGCTTATAAATGCTGATGAGTCCCACCGGTTAGCTTAGGTCTTACGGTCGTATAAGCGTAGATTTTACGAGCAATTTTTCGAATGCGGCGGGAGCGGTGCGAGGGCAGCCAAAGCTGCTTTTGTGGATTAATTACGTAATAAAATTGGAAATACAATTATATTTTGATATTACGGCCGATTTACATATTTGGTCCCCTAATTTCATGCATTTTTTTCACTTTCCACCCCCTTATTTTGAATTTGTCAATTTGATAAGGGTTCTAATTCTATTCAAAGCCCTCAAGCATGCACATGTTTCTCTCTGGCTTCCCACCAAATGTTAGTTTCGATCTTAACTCCTAGAATATTGTTTGAGTTTTGGGTGCACGCCCTCGAAGTATGCATGTCATGGTCATACCCCCGAATCCACGTCTAATATTATATTGAAATATAGTTGTGTATTAGTAGCTATAAAGCATCGACACTCCAAAATAGTGTCGTGTCATGTGTCTGACACGCTTCGACATTTCGACACTCTCCAACACGTATCGGAGCCGTGTCGGTTGACTTTGATTTTTCGATGCTTTGGCCGACACGGCACCGACACTCCTCCGACACGTGTTCATATTTTTTTTCTTTTGAAAATATATTTTAATATATGATTGTAATTTTTTAAATCATAACGGGCCTAACCCAAAAATATCCGAGTGATGAATGAAGTAAATTGGATCGGATATGAGAATAATTTTTCCATGGCTAGTTTGTTGGTATTTCAATTTATTGTGTGATTTTTTTGTGTGATTTTTTAGGTATATATAATTATATATTATTTTAATTGTCATGTCGACAACGTGTCGTGTCCTAGTTTTTGAATTTTTTCGTATCACCGTGTCGTGTCGTGTCGTGTCGCCGTATCCGTGTTGGTGTCGGTGCTTCATAGAGTAGTAGTGTGAGTTTGAGTAAACAAATTTCTCTCATTATAGCAACAACGAAAAATATCATTTTTGAAGTGTCATTTTATTGAATTGAAAATACATAGTATTTTACGTAGGCTATAAGCAAACATAAATGAAATTACATAAGCCCATAAAAGAGACATTCTCTACCAACGTGTTTTAAGTGATTTCGAGGTCTCATTACAAAACATGCAAGCACTGCAATTAGTGAAATATAGGACTCTGTCACTCATCGAGAATTTTCAACTTGAATTAAAATTAATCAAATGTCATTAAATTATGTATTCAGTTAAAACGTTAAGTTTCGTGACTTTGAAAATAATAAATCGATAATTTTTTAACAACTCGGTGCAATGTCAAAATCTTCAAATACTTGAAGGGTGGAACTATAATTAGTCAAAAATAAAAGGACAAATTTCACAACCTTTTGGATTTTATGAAAACAAACAAAATTAATTTTGGGGTGAAAATCTGGAGATCTGGCCTTTATTTGTGCCTGTTCTGTACGTTTAGACCGGACATCCAAACTCGGTGTTTCTCTCAAAACAGTTTAGTTTTGCGCCAAATGGCCCCAAACTTAACCCCCCAAAAACTAAAAACCTCCTCTTTTTCCATCTCCAACTCTCTCCTTTGAAACGTTTCTTTTGCCCAAGAGACAACACAAAGCCGTTTCTAGGGTTTCTTAAGCTCAAGCCACTCTTCTCTTGTATTCAATTTCACTTCAATCTCCCATAACAGGGTGCCACAACGTTCTGTAATTCGCCCCAACGTCGTCGTATTACTGCGTGCAAGTGCTTGCTGAAGTTTTGTTCTTGTTGCCTTGTGCTAATTGGAGCTGGCAGCCTCCTTGATTTTAGGGTTGAAGCTCGAAGATTTGTGGGTTTTGTTTGAATTCCTGCAAAGGGTTTCTGCGTTTATCGATTTTGAAGATTCTGATTCACAGTGCTGAAGGGTATTTGTTTACATATTCATTGGTGTATTGGGTGGGGATAAGGCATTGGTGAGCTAGGATATGAGTAGTGTATTCAGTGAGCAGATACTTGCAGACAAGCTCTCCAAGCTCAACAGCACCCAGCAGTGTATTGAAAGTATCCTTTTATTTTTAGTTTTTAAAGAGATGGATTAGAGAGTTCTTTATGTCATTTAGTTCTTTGTTATATTCCTTGCTATGTGATCTTCTTGATTGTCTTTTTCATATGACTGGAATTGGTACTTTTGACTTTCTATGGGCTTGTTTTGTGTTTTTGAGTTGTGCCTTCTTGATTTGGCTAAAATGCCAAATTCTGTCTCGTTTGGCATGGATTTAAATTACTGAGATTTATTGTTAGTGTGCTTTAGATTGGTTTAGGGAGAGAGCGGTGTGATTGATTACCAATTGTCTCTCTTTGTAAACTGCAGCATTTTCAATGTTGTATAGAATCTCTTACTTTTATCCTGATGGAAATTTGGTAGCTATGTGCTACTTATATACTCATTGTTAGTTTTTAGTTCAAAATAAGGAAAAAGCAATAGACTTTTATCTTTTAGAATTGGTTAGTAATATAGCTATCGGAGAAGTCTGGTGAGTGGTCGATGAACCGTACTGGGAACTTGGTTTTACCCTTAGATAGGTACACAACGCCATTGGTTTCACTGTATGAGTATCATTAAATTATTTCTCAAGCTGGTTGAATTGACAAGTTAAATCTTTCAGTTGCTTGGGTGAAATGAATGTAACTAGTTAGAAAAATGTAGCGTTCCTTGGTGCAAACATCAACTTTTTATGTTTTGAAGTCCTGTTGCTGTGTGTTTGTTGACTGCGTAATGTAGATTCCGCTAGAGTATTTTGTTGGAAGTTTCATTGTAGGTTCAGTTGGGTAAAGTTGTCCAGGAGGATGCTTACTTGTATCCACTCTGAACTTCGGAAGCGATGATGTCTTTTTCTATATTTAAAACCTGTTTCCTTGACTTTATAAAAGCTTTGTCACACTGGTGTATATTTCATCGGAGCAAAGCTGAACTGGTTGTTACAACATGGGAGAAACAGTTCCATAATGCACAAATGGTTCAAAAGGTCCCTCTCTTGTATCTTGCTAATGACATCCTACAGAACAGCAAGCGTAAAGGAAATGAATTTGTTACTGAGTTTTGGAAGGTTCTTCCAGGAGCGCTCAAAGTTATTAATGAGGAAGGCGATGACCATGGAAAGAACGTCGTCTCTAGATTGGTAAGTCCATGCTTCATCTAGTTAGAAATAAACCCCTCAGCCACTGGTGACTTGGCCATCATTGAATATGGTGTTTTACTTCTCAACAATTTAGAATTTGGCATATTCTATCCTAATTTGTTTAAGTACTTATTTTACCAGTAAGTGGACGAGTAATAGGTTTTGGTTATTTGTATTTGAATTTTTTGCGTAAAACTTCTTTCCTGCCTCGTTACCTGGCCCAAGAAATGGTACCTAACTGTACGTGTATGTAAACCACGTGCACAAAATTTAAGAATTTTAACAGGCTGGTGTACTGTGTCCTAAGATGTAAAGCAGAGTAGCTTAACTTTGTTTCCTGTTACTTACGAAATTATTAGGTTGGTATATGGGAAGAGAGGAGAGTATTTGGGTCTCGTGCACGGAGCCTCAAAGAACTAATGCTTGGGGAAGAAGTGCCTCCACCCTTGGAGTTAAGTGGTAAAAAGCGCTCGCGTTCAGTCAGAATTGTGAAAAGAGATTCACGCTCTATCAGAACGGTGAGAACAAGGGCCATCTTTGTACTATTTTCTCTTTATGATTCGTCTAATTTTTATTTTGGACTACCAAATAATTAGCTCTCTTCCCCCCCCCCCCCCCAACTTATGTGAGAGATTTTGAATTCTGTGTTATTTGGAAACCAGAAACTTTCTATTGGAGGTGCAGCTGAGAAGATTGTATCGGCATTTCACTTGGTTATCAGTGAACATCCGAATGAAGATGCTGAGATGAGTAAATGCAAGTCTGCAGTTCACCAAGTAAGGAAGTTGGAGAAAGATGTTGACAGTGCCTGTACTAGTGGTAAAATAAACAATGTTTCTTTGTCGTTATATCTTTGTTTTGACTAGAGTGTGTTAACTGGAAATTCTTTTTAGCTGTTTCACATTACACCATTTTACATAAGGGCTTTTAAGTCTTGCTGTGGTTTTCAATATTCTCTGGTCTCTTAAGCGTATTTTATTTTGTCTTCAGCAAAGGATCCAAAACGGAAAAGTTTAGCAAAAGAACTCGAGGAGGAAGAAAATGTGTTGAAGCAGTGTTTTGAAAAACTTAAATCAGTTGAAGCAAGTAGAGTAGCACTTGTATCTCAACTGAGAGAAGCTTTGCATGAACAGGTACTTGTCCATGTCATCTTTTCTTTAATTGTTTATTAGGTTCTAATCTAAAATATCAAATAAGCAAGTATGTAGTGCTTCTTTGGTTTATGCTGTATACTTTTGCTGATATCCTGGAATCTTTTTCAGGAATCCGAACTGGAGAATGTTCGAACTCATATGCAGGTATGTCTTTAATGATTGCTTGATTAAAATGTTATAGACTTGTAGTATTTTAGAGAAGATTTCTTGATAGTTTTGTGGTACTTTGTTTTTCGTGATTTAGTATTCTAAATTACCTCTTCAGTCAAAAGGTAGCATCCAGTTGGTCACCAAAATATGTTACAAGTAGAGGTGGCGAAATCTGCCCAGACCTGGTTATTGTCATTGACCTAAACGGGTGGGTTGCTCAGTTCATTTCAATATAAAGATATAATATGTGGGTATGCACTTGGGACCCAATGTTAGGACCTGCGAAACACCCAGAGTGAAAACCCAACCAGTTATTGTTCTCTTCCACAAGCAGGTGGAATTTCTGAGAACAATACTAAAGCCAGAAAAATAAAAAAAATAAAAACGTGATTCTTTTCCAGTTATGTTTGACTGCTGAGAAAATAGAGAATTGAGTAGACGAAATGCCATTTTGATGTGATGAGTTAAGATGTCCGTTTTGTGGATCCCATCAAAGTAGAATGTCAGTCTTGCTCTACAAGTTGTTTCCATCTATTTTGTTTGCAAACATGGCTTATATTATTTAGGTCTTTCCTAATAAGAAATGAGGAATGGATGATCTGAACTGCTCAGTAAGTTGATGTATTATGTTTTGACCGAGTGTAGGTGGCACAAGCACAGGCAGAAGAAGCCAGCAACATGCGGAAGCGGCTAGATGATGAAGATTATATTTTTAATCCATCAAGTGCTGATGCAAATTCTAAAGGAGGACAAACACCTAAGAAGTCAGCTGCAGCCATTGCAGCTTTGGTTGCAGACAAGCTTGCTGCTTCTAGTTCCTCTCAATTAATTATGACTTCTGTTCTTTCTACTTTTGCTGCTGAAGCGGCGAAGACTGCTGGCCTGACAAAGCCCTCCAGCTCTTCTAATTCATTCACATCCACACCAAAGAGTTCAGGCACTGATTCACTGTCCAAACCTGAAAGGTCCATGCCAGTTTCAGATCCCAATGCTTTTATGTCAACGCAGCCGCTTGCTGTGCCTCTTAACCACTCATACCAATCTGCATTGGTTCCACAACAGCAGAATCATGCCCCAACCTCACAAGCTCAATTTCATATGCTTCAAAACCCACCCTCACAACAATATTTACAACCATCAGGCGTCATGAGCCAATATGTTTATGGGAACATTCCACCCTTGCCTCTAGGACCACCACCACCCCCACCTCATATGGTAAGTCCAATGGTGTCTTTGTCTCAGCAGCCCTTGCAAATGAACCAGCAGCCCTCACCAATTACCCAGCAGCAACAAATACCCTTAATTCAACAACCTCCTAGTTTCCGGCCACTTCAGCCGCCCGGAATGGTGTATTATGGCCTTCCTCATCATTCTCAGTGAATTTGAATACTTTAGGTAGGCAGTATAACCAATGTGAGATTATTTTTTTATTTTTCAGGAAAAATCATCAAAGTTTTGTTTATTCATCTTGGCTCCTTTTAGGGGCAAGCATTTGCTCTTTCAAGATTAATTGTTATTTAATCATCGACAATAACCGTATCATTTCTGAACTTAACTTCTGGAGAAATAGTGTGAAGCCTTTTCTTAGGTTGGGGGTATACTGGTATAGAACACTAATGATTATTGCGCCTAGTAGCGGTATGCCAATAGCGAAGGCCACAGTTTAGAATGCAATCTAACCTTTCTTCCCCTGCCGCTCTTCTCTTGGGCATTTTTCATCTCCATATGCCTGAAAGTGCACTCTGCATTATTCAACCGGAGCATCATTTGAACCTTATTGACCTACGGCCACCAGAGAATTATATCACAGGACTAGGATTCTCTTAATTTCTAAATAATTTGATCTGTGGAGATTATAGGTCAAACCAACCAACGCCGGAGGACGGAGGTTATTGCTCAAACTAACACTATAGAGGTCCCTGGTTCGATTCTCACTAGTGTCTAAGGATGGGTGGGTGGGGATTAAAAAAAATGATCTAACAAAGTTCATTGGCATACAATGCTTTATTAAAATCTCGTGATGCGTTTCCAGATTGTAGTCTGCTGCTGTTGATTGTTGGTCCGCTACCCTTGAAAACAAACCCAAACAAGTAGCAAAGGTTAATTAGCCGTTCGTATAATGCAATAACAAGTGAAACTTGTTTGGGAGGTAACTCATTCCAAATGCAATCATGACATGGATGTTAGCCAAGATATACTAAATAACCAGATTCCTAGAGGAAGAAAAATGAGACATGGATGTTACAGAATGCAGATATACTAATCAAGATACAAAAACATTTGTACTTTCGTTTCTAACTTTAACGCCTCTCTCTTTTACATTAATGAATGAAAATGATGCTTTCTTCATGTTATATAATGATGATGATTAGAGATATAAGCCAGACACCGTAAGAACTCAAAGTTTCATTGCTTTCCTCAGAACAAAATCCCTAATGAAGATTGGCATATGATACAAGATTGCAAAAACAAGAGAGAGGTGACCATAGGAGAACCAAGCTGGTGGATTCTTCTTCAGAATGGCAGATACTGTCTTCTTCGCAAACTCCTCCGAAGGGGTTGACTTGGGTCCTTGTGAGGCAGTGGCTCTATCACGAATTGCTGCCTCAAAAGGTTTGTATAATTTCCATTCAGGCATCTTGTTGTAGCCAGCTAAACCAGAATTTCCAATGTTTGACTTAATACCTCCAGGTACAACAGTGATTACATCGATCCCAAAGGGCTTCAGTTCCAATCTAAAAAACATTGATAATTAACGATAATTAGGACCAGAGAGGAAAAAGAAAACAATGAAAGATGAAAACTGTACAAATTTGACAAACTTAAGTGTCCGAGAATTGGATAAAAGTACAACCATATCTGACATCATTCCCTAGACATGTTAATAGATGATATTACCAGATTCCTTTATCTATTGATTTGAAATGTGCAGTGCAGTCTGAAACTAAAGTTTCATTAATGGGAAACTATGTTGTTCCTAGTATGAGGTTTGTAAAAATAAAACTTCAATATTGTATCAATGACATGTTGAAATCACTACAATAACTCTTAGATACTCTAATCAGATCATTTTCGTTCTTGACCTTTAACTTAAACAAAAGGCCAAGAATTTAGGGGATTTCATTTACTCACCTATCTATTAACATTGTTAACAAGCATTCCGTTGATGCTGCTTATTCCTTTCATAAGAAGGCTTGAGCAAGCATGCTATACATTTGCAAAAAATTTAAACAACAACAAATATGCAAGCACATACTTTACTAGTATTTTAAGATGAAAGGGGTAGGCTAGTAGAGATGATTGAACAAGAGTAGAGACTGCGCATAGCACAGGTATGCAAGTAATAATACTAACTCAGGGTGACATAGGAATGCACAAACCTTAAAGAATCACTAAGTGCTTGAAGAGCCGCTTTGGATGCTGTATAAGCACCAGCCCATGGTCCAGGCGACAAAACAGTAACACTTCCTACATTTACAATCTTTCCTTTTCTCCTTGATGCCATGTGAGGGATAACGGCTTGTATCAACCTCATGGAACCTGAATAAGAGAGTTGCTTAGGAAGAAAAATGAAGAATGGGTAGCTAGCATGACTGAAAGAGTTGGATCAAATATAATGTACTTGATAAAACTATTGGGAAAGCCTCTTTATGCTTCAGGTGCGCTTAAGGGTACTAGAAGAACATGTAAGCTCAAGTTCCTCCACATTTAGCATTGAAAAGATAAAGATTGACAAAATGAAATGCCAACTGTCTAGTTTGGTAGAGAAACCTCTGCAATGCGACTGCAATTCGGTTAACCTTTCTCTTTGTGCTCATCTACTCTTCCTTGCAATATATTATGCACCGACAACATAGCTAAGAATCTAGGAAAGAGTTCAGCTTGAAAGATAGCTTCGCAAGAAAATGAAACATTATCTTGTGTGCTATTTGGTAGTTAACAATTTTTTTTTTTCATCCACAGTTCTGTGTAGTGTATACAGAGACCACAGAGACAATAATGTACACAACACTACATTGCAATGCCCTCCCCCCCCTATTTTTTCCGGCGTGTTCCCCTTTCTTTTGCCCTTTAAGCTTTGGGTTTAAAACTTAAAGTGTGATCAACAAAAAATGCAGATATATGTGCGTAGATATATCGATTTATGTGAATACAGATATCGAATATGTGCGTAGGATATCGACATCGTGGAGCGATCAAGGATATCTGTAGCATCAACAACGAGATATCAATGCGTGATCTCAAATATTCGTGCGAGGAGCAGATCTGTGGATCGGAATGATAACTTACATTCGTGTAGTAGAGAGACAAATATTTGTGTAGTAGCTGGTATCAATATGTGCAGATATCAATCTATGAGCATAACATATATCTATGTAGTAGCATCATAGATATCAATGAAGAGATCTCAAATATTCGTGAGAGAATCTATTGGTATAATAATGTTAACTACATTCGTGTAGTAGCAGAGACAAATATTTGTGAGTAGATAGATATATAAATGTACAACTATCAAAAAAATATGTAGCTATCAGAGACGGTGGAGAGATGAAGGAAGGGAGCCCTCTCTCTCTCTCTCTCTCTCTCTCTCTCTCTCTCTCTCTCTCTCTCTCTCTCTCTCTCTCTCTCTCTCTCTCTCTCTCTCTCTCTCTCTATCTCTATCTCTCTAAACGAAGTTTCAAAATTCAGATCGAAACAACAATGGAGCTCGGGCAACAACCATTGTCGGGGTGCCCTCCCCTCTCCATCTCTTCTTCTTCTCTCGTACCCATGCTCTTGTATCACGCCTATTGGTGAACACCGAGTTCTCCCTCTCAACTACGACCTACATTAGAAAGCTCTCACCGATCACTCAAACGTTGTCATTTAGATTCAAGAGGTTAAGATTCTCTCGGAATTGATTCTGAGGTATGAGAGCACGCCGTTCGTAACAAGAACCAGGATGTCCATCCTTGCGTAATTTGGTCCACTTGTGGAGAAATCGATAACGGTGGGTATCCTCGACTCTAGCATTCTATGATCGGAATCTGAAACTCTGAACTCTTTTTACAAGGGAAAGATAGTACTTATTTCCTTGAAGCTTCTCTACAATGGAGTTCCAGTTGGGAATTTATTGTTGACGTGAGAGAGAGAGAGGGGGATGGTAGATTGTAAATAAGATGAATAAATATTATTAGTAATTGAATTAAAATGAAGGTCGAGTAAAGAGGGGAGTTGTTAGGTATATTATTTTATTTGGTTTATTAGTATTTTGTAATATTGTCATGGGTGTGTATGTCAAATCCCATGATATTATCACCACTCCATTTTCTGTTTCAAAACTTGCATTTTTTTCCCCCTCAACGAACATAAAGAAAACAAATCAATTTCTTTCACCTAAATTCTGAGATTCATCTATAGCTCCCATGCTGCTAAGCTCACATGACTAAAAGTATGACATAAAGAAATTTCTGGACCAAAGAGTCCAGACTTTCTTAGGAAAGGCATATTTAGGTAAACTTTTGTAGAGTTCTGCTACAAGTTTAGACTAAACTTTTGTTGCTTTGGAACTAACTTACTCCAATTTAGTCTTTTTTTTGAGAAAGGGGACTCCAATTTAGTCTTGTAGCATGTTAAAATGAAGAAGGAACTCCTACCATAGTACCATCAACAGAACCATTATTGAAGGTAAAGGAGGAAACAAACCCCAAAAGCCAACAACAATAAGATAAATATATGAAAAAGGAAAATACTATCAAGCATAGTTAGTAAAATACGAGACGGGTATTAAACGAAAAAAAATAGTACGTGTATTATTCGGACATTGAAAAAATACTATCTATAGAAGTAGAACCATCCTTATAATGAAGGTAAAAGAGGAAACAAACCCCAAAAAGGAAAATTGAAAGTACGATGTTGAGGTGCAGTTGTGTACCATAAACGTTAGTGTCAAACGTGTGTTGCAGAGAAGAGAGAGGGATCTCAGCGAGTGGACCCACGCACGGAACCCCAGCATTGTTCACAACCACATCAACTCGGCCGTACTTGTCCAACACAGTAGACACCACTTGGATCACACTCTCCTCAGAAACCACGTCCAATTCGTGCAGGAAGAATCTTGGGTCGTCCTCAAGATCAGCCATGGAGCTCAGAGACCTGCTTGTAGCCACCACCAGGCAACCCTCGTCGGCGAACGCGCGTGCCAGCGCGTGGCCGATTCCTCCCTGCGAGCAGCCGGTGATCAGAACCACTTGTTGGCCGTAGAACTCCATTTGGGTTTCAATGGGTTTTATCTGGAATTTAAGTTGTTTATGGACAGACCCTGAAGGTCAAAATAAGGGACAAGATTGATAGATCTAGTTGGGATTTCTATTTTTGTTTGTTACAATTGGGATTTCTATTTCCCTCTAAGTTTTTGTTTTTTTGTTTTTTTTATTATAGGCAAAATTAATTACATTAATATAGAGACAAAAATCTAGCAAATATCAACAATTTCAACAATTTTCTCTCATTTTGAAAGCAAGATTCAAGGTGCTAAGATACAAGATGCATGATAAGTCTGTAGGAATCTCCGGCCCGGGGTGACCCCTCTACGTAGGGTAGTCTTTTGGGTTTATGAATAAATTAGGTCTTGAATTTAAAATGTTTCTTTTCGAGCGTAGTAATGTTAGGTTATTTTGGTTAGTTGGAGTTCTAACGCTATCAAAGATTAAAAGTGATTTTACTTTAGTTAATTTGGTGATTTAGGTAGGTTCTTATAAGTACATTGTAAAATAAGTACTTTAGTTAATTTGGGTCATTATGTAATTTTACTCTTTTTACTCTTTAATGGAATCGACATCCCCTTCTTTAAAATTAAAAAAAAAACACTTTTGACACAATAACTTTCACCAAACTAATCTTGTTCACAAATCAAACATTTGAGAACCTAATCCTTAGGATTCAGAATGTAAAAATATTTTTATTTTTAACTTCACCAATGAAGTCGATCAACATTTCATTGCTTTCCTCATGACAAAGTCTTTAACGAAGAGTGGCAGATGATACAAGATTGCAAAAACAGTAGAGTATTGACCTAAGGTGAACCAAGCCGGCGGATTCTTCTTCAGAATGGCGGCCACAGTCTTCTCTGCAAACTCTTTTGAAGAAATTGAGTTTGGTCCTTGTGAAAGAGTGGCTCTTTCACAGATTGTATCTGTGAAATCTTTGTATAGTTTCCATTCAGGCATCTGGTTGTAGCTAGCCAGAGCAGAGCTTCCGATGTTCGACCTAACAGCTCCGGGTACTACAGTGATCACATCGATCCCAAAGGGTCTGAGTTCCACCCTTAACGAATCGGAAAGGGAATGAAGAGCAGCTTTGGATGCTGTGTAAACACCAGCCCATGGTCCAGGCGCCAAAGCAGTGACACTTCCAACATTCACAATCTTTCCCTTTCTCCTCAAAACCATGTGAGGAACTACAGCGTGAATCAGCCTCATGGAACCTAAATAAATAAGGGTACCATTAATCATGCCCACATTAGTTAACCTTATTTCATAAGATCGATAATTCGACTCTAAAAGTTGAATCCAACTTTTTTGAAGTTACATTGCGTGAAGTTATTTGAATTTTTTAAAATCACAATCCTCCGTTTAACTAAATGGGTAGAAGAATTGCCACGTCAACGAATATAGAGCAAAAAAGATTTTTATTGTTTTTCTCCCTTTCTTTTTTTGGCAAAACAAGGGAAAAAATGATTAGAAGGATAGGGGCCAAATCGAATTCCCTTGCAACAAAAACACAAGCTGATAACTCAAATCAAAATTAAAGTTTTCTTTGAAATGAAAATATGAACAACCGTTTGATAATGAAAGTGGGAGAAAAATAAAGGAACAAGCTAGGTTCAAAAAGTGCAAAGAATACTAAACACGTACAAGTTATGTTTATAACTTGAAAATAGCTAAAAATGGAAAGAATATTAACAGAGAGAGAACCAAATTAACGAATCTCAAAACAGATTGACTAGATTCACAATCTGACTAAGCACTTGAACCAAAAACACATTGCCCTAGAAAACAAACGAAGGATGGTTGCACCATACATGTTGGGGTTAAAAAAACAAAGGGAATATATGCAAAGGGAACAGAGAGGTATATATGATTGTTCTGTACCATAAACGTTGGTATCGAAAGTGCGTTGGAGAGCAGAGAGAGGGATCTCAGCAAGTGGACCAATGCACTGAACCCCAGCATTGTTCACAACCACATCGATCCGGCCATACTTCTCCACCACATTAGACATCACTTTGTTCACGCTCTCCTCCGAACCCACGTCCAGTTCTTGCAGAAAGAACCTCGGGTCATCCTCAAGATCAGCCATGGAGCGCAGAGACCTGGTGGTAGCCACCACCAGGAAGCCCTTATCGGCGAAACATAGTGCCAGTGCATGACCCATGCCTCCTTGAGAGCACCCAGTGATGAGAACGACCTGTTGGCCGGAGAAGGATTCCATTTGGGGATTTCTCTGGGGAAACTGAAGTTGATTGAGGGTTTTAAAGCAAAAATGGAGAGCCGCAGATAGTTAAAGTGGGTCGTTAGTTACAAAGAGAGTATTATGAAATATACGTACTGCTTAAGTATGACTGTATGAGTCTATGAATCTACAGACGCACATGCAAGAACTTAACGTTTGGAAGATGGGGTAGGGTCCCGGCCGATTAGGCCGGTGGTTTGCATGGACACGGAGTTGTGTAGTTTGCATTAACACAACTTTAAGACTAATTTGTCATCTCATTAATAGGAATGGGGCATAGTTCAATAAATTTTCAATTTTCCTATACAACTCTCATCACTCAAGCTACCTACAATTAATGTTGCTCAAAATTAAGTTCATGTTTAATCAAGCAAACAAAACTATTTCAATTTCTCATACATACAAATTTTTTTTCACTTTTCTAATAACGTACTAAGAATATATAATATCGTGAGTCTCGTTCACCTATTCAATAAATTTCTTACTCAATTGTGCTCAACTGCCTTTGGATCTAAATCAAATGGTGTAAAATAATTAAACAGTTGGAATGAATTTATTTGCTTCATTGTTCTCCAACATTGGATTTAGATCCAAGGGCAGTTGAGTAAACATATAAAGTTAGAAAGTTATTTTACAACATAAACACACACTAAATATTAGTTTAGTAAAAGATAACAAAGTAGTGCTGTTATAATAAGTAGGAGGAAAAAAAAACAGTTTCATTTTCATTCAAATTCGTTTTTTTAAATGGGAGGGGCCTTCAAAATTTAAAAAATGTAGGAAAAGTGAAACTATTTATATTAAAGTAAGGGAGGCCGGAGGAGGAGGGGCCTTCAAAGTTTAAGAAATGTAGGGAAGGTGAAACCCGAACTCGGATATATATATATGCTAAGCAGATCATTGCCTTAGTCCAACTAGACTACACCTTAATATATTAGTGCACATTTTCATTCAAATCCTTATTAACGTTTACAATTATCCATCTTGTTTTGCCTTGCAGGCCAAAGCAAATGACCTTCACCCCATTCGGATGATGAGGACGTCCTTGGCTATTGGCCATCACCAATGGACGCACATCAAGATCCAGCTGCTCATAGATGATTTGGCCCCAGTGGTAAGTTGACGATGCATTCCCCCAGCCGAATGCACTTGAAGGTGAATTCTTCATCTAAATCCATCCGCATGATCCGAGCACAAGTCCGGAATTATTTTCTCAGAAAGAAAAAAAATATTAGAACCAATTGCATATAAGGCTAAAAAAAAAATGCATATAAGGTCACTATAAATGACATAATTATGTTTAAGGACACTCAATATTTTTATCTCTCATAATGCTACTAAAAAAAAAAATTTTTTTTAATATTTACTAAAATGGCACAGTATTTTTAATTTTTATTATTTATAAAACTGTCATTGCAGATGAAAAGTTACTGCCGATGAACCAAAAAACTACTATCATTCTTCAAAAAAATTATTGTCGTTCTTCATAAAAGTTACTGTCATATTTGGAAGATTTTTATTAGCCTCTAAATATTACCAAGATCTCATTTCTCCCGACATGTTGCCACTCTAGTTGGCCTTGTCTTCGACCAATGTGCTTCCTATGGTTGTATCTTTCCATTTTGGCCTACGTACATAGTATAATTCTATAATAGCGTAGCGCCTGCAAAGGAAAACTGTAGAGTGTCTAGTAAGAGGTTAAATGAATGCCCAAAAAAATCAAAAGCCAAAAGGAAAAGGAAAAGTATTATATAATTTATATTCTAAAAAAATACATTAAAACAAATTTTGTCTCTTCCATTTGGTCTAATGACATTAGTCTAGAACAAAAAAGCCTAATACCATTTGGTCTAATGACATTAGTCTCTTCTTTGTGAGTGGAAAGTCCTGAGTTTGATTCAAGTACGATGTTATAGAGTCATGTTCACATACTCAATAAAATGTTTACTTAGTCTTGCTCAACTGCCCTTGGATCTAAATCCAATGGTGGAGAACAATGAAGCAAATAAATTCATTCCAACTGTTTAATTATTTTACGCCTTTGGATTTAGATCCAAAGGCAGTTGAGCACAACAGAGTAAGAAATCTATTGAGTAGGTGAACACTTATATATATATATATATAGGAAAGTGTTATTAACACACCCTCTATTGATATTAACACACTTTTTGTTTGTTTTATTGTTTAAATGGTTTATTGTGCCCTCATTGCAAATTTGCAATAATGAATTCAGGGTATTATAGATCATTCGTATAATAAAGACAAACAAAATGTGTGTTAATATCAATAGGAGGTGTGTTAATAACAACTCCCTATATATAATATAAATATAAATATAAAAGTTGTTAGATATGATTGAGTTGTTCCACTTGAATATTGTTAGCTTTTGACAAACCAATGTAGCAGTTATCGTGAAATATCCAAAATTTCGGTCGAGGTTAAGTTTGATATGAAAATTATAATTTCGGCAAACTCAAGAAACAATAATTTCGCGATATTATCAATTTTAAAGACCTTGATAAAAAAAAGGGAATTGTCGGCGAAAAGAGCAAGAGTTAGGTCGTTATATATATTCTCGGAGACATATAAAACAGTCCTCCCTGCTTGAAAAGAAAGAAAGAAATAGCGCATCACGCTATATACTCTTTTCCTTGTTGCCCATTACGCTGCGCCCACTCTGCGGCAAATCAGCGGAAAACCTACGCTACTGCTGTGGGCTACAACAAATATATGCATGCAGCCTTCTGTTCTCTTTGGTACCCAAGTTCTCCGTATGGGAATGATAAAAGTAGTTGAGACTTTCAAGATAGCTACTGGAATTGTGACAAATTTCTCTAAAGTAAACGTTTAAACAGAGCACCTTACTTTGCTGGTTTATCGTCGACAGAATTGAACCCAAACCGGCCGACCTCATTATACTACTATAGTACTACTACTACTACTACTCTAGGGGCGTTGGTGTTGATGGGTTGCACCTTTCAACTATGCACGTCACCATTCACATGAGATCTGTGCTGCTGCCCTTTTTTCTGTTTTAGAAAAGACTTGATCTTTTGTACTAACGAAGCTTCAAATTAGTTTTTTTTTTTTTGAATATTCTTGTCAAAGAAACTAGAGGGGAGAAAAACTAACATTGGGGCAAAAGTATTTTCACGCGGTGAGTTTGAGGTTTTTACTTTCTATATAACTACCTTTGTATTTGTGTTGCACGTATTATTTGTGAATAAGAGAAAAAATGTGAAAGTTTACATTCACTTACTTTTCTTTTTCTTTTTATATTTTTGTTTTTTGGTTTATTTTTAACTATAATAACCATGTTAAATGATTATCATGAGAATTTTTTTTATCCTGAATGCTATTTGTGACAATCAAAAATTTAGTGAAGCCTTTGACACCAAACTACATTTTGACTTGACTTTATAGTATAGATAGATAGATTAATGATAATTTGGCCAAATAAAAAATTATCTATCTCTTTTAATTAATGGATAGTTTTGTTCCAACCAGTAATTAAGCTTGACACAAATGCTCTCTCCCACTAAAATGAAAAGAGGTTAAAAGATGTCACACGTTTTCTTTGGATCCTTTCGATCTACATCATGGGAACAAGATAGAGAGTAGACTACCAAAGCATTATGAGTGGAGAGACAGAGCTTACATGACTGATTCATCCATCCATAATCCATTGGATAAGATCCAAAAACTTTAATATACCCAAATAAAGCTATATAATTCATTTAAATCTGCTGGCAAATTAAGTATGAATAAATATATACTTCAAAACAAACAGAAGCTAAAACAATATTATTGAGATTAGCTTGAAAATCACAAGGCATGCATCATGTTTCATTAATTGAACTTGTAGATATACAAGCTGCTAATCCAAATCTTAATTTGGAAATTTAACCTAATTACAACTCCACATTATTAAGAGGAATTAATGGCAACAAGGAGCGCATGCATGTAGACCAAAGCATAACGATTTGCATGTACAAGTTCAGACCAGCCGTATTAATTCTGGTATGCTTTCACCGGACCGGTACTGTCCGAAGCCGGAAAATTTCCCGGATGGACCTTCTTATTCCTGCCATGTTGTGTAGCCTTGATCTCTTGATCATCTACTGTGCTGCCGCCGTTTCCTCTCCTCGCTCTCTCCTCTTGCTTAATCCTCTCCAGTTTCTCCTTCTGCCTCTTCTGCATAACATAGACACCTGCATAGCTCGCCCCAATGGAAGACATAGTTTGAGATCGAAATCAACGAAGAAACAGAAGCTCAGAGAATATGTATTGACTGTAGGAATTAAGTCGGAATAATTTGGATTGGTTTGGTTTGGTTAATTTGGTGGAATTAGAAAGGTGGAAAGGAGAGTATTTATAGGAGAATATGGGGTTGGACGGTTGGTCCTCTTGAGCAAGCTAGCCATCACTATCTTTCTGCTTTCCACAGCTAGCTAACTACTTTTGGTATTATCTTAACAAGCCGACACAATTAAAATGGGTGTGGTATTATCCTAATTATAATAGCGGTGGTTTAAGAACACAGATAAATGGAACAGTGGTGCGCTCACCAAATTTGGCTAAACCACTGGCTAGAAAGCTCAAGTGGAAATGCATGTTAGATATAAACTATTAAAGTCTGTTCCATTTGGACGGCAGTACTGTTGTGGCATACCCATTACTGTTAGTGCCACAAAGAGGCCACATCCACCTAGCTCTGCTTATATATTGGAGGAAGAAAAGGAGGGTGCCTAGTTGGACATTAAAAACTACATGGACTACAAAACTGAACTATACAATAAGCCCAGGACATTTAGTATATCACCACCAACATTTATCAAATGTCAGTTGTAAAGTTAGATGAAAGTATCACTATGCATGCATGGTATGTTATAGCTACAGCCTACAGGGCAGGCAAATAAAAGGGACTTTACAACATGAACTAGTAGCTAGCTTGTTGGCCAATAACCTTATCAGATGGTATAGGAAATGCATGAAAATTCTACCATACCGGCCATGTTATATTTAGCATGCTATTCACCAATGAAACAACAAATCTAACGGCCAAAAACCTCTAGCATGCCATATTTATATTGTGTTAGAACAAATTAATTCTAGTGCTAAATAATTATGATAATATATTACAGAAATAATTTTTATAAATTATTAAAAAAATGAGAAAACAAAATTGAATTGGAATAACAAACAATGAATTGGAAATTGATCACTGACTTGTTGTTAATAGAGGCTTAACAATATTCTATGATAGAAATTCGCCCCTACATTTGTGCACTATCACTACTAGAAAAAGGCCCTAAGGAGACAGATATTTATCCTATTTTTATGCATATAGACACAGATATATGTCTCTATTGTAAGTGTTTCTAAGGAAAAAATGTGACAAATAGTGTTTCTGTCCCTAAAAGCTGGCAATAGAGACAAATATAAACAATAAAAACACTTGCAATAGAGACATATATATGTCCCCTTAGGGCATTTTTCTAGTAGTGTATATATTTTCTCTATACAAAGGGAAGTGCTTTTCGGATTTGACAAAACTAAAACTCAAGCAAGCCCCACTTTTGATTCGTAAATGAGGCTAGACTCCATTAGATAGTTCACTCCTCTAGCCTACTCTCCTTTCCACGCTTTCTCCTCCTCCTTCATTCTCTCCATTTTCTCCTTTTGTCTCTTCTGCATGACATGCTCGAACTCTTACATAACTAGCCCCAAATCCCCCAATCGAAGAAATGGCTTCAAAACAAAGAAACTAACAACTAAAATACTGATTAGGGATATTGGATTATTAATTGGCTTGTGAAACTGGTGGTATCATTTAGAAGCTCCAGAGACGAGTATTTTAGGAGAATATGGGGTTCTGTAACCTGTACGTTGAGCAAGCAATCACTAACGATTTCTTTCCACAGCAGACTGTTGTTGGTATTATCTTAAAAAACCAACTTAATTAAAATGCATGTCGTTATCTTATCTTTGACAACACGGTTTAGAAAACTCAGAAGATTAAGGAATAGTAGTGCCAAATATTTATATAACCACCAGAAGGTTAAGTGCATGATGCATATATATCTTGCATATAATTAAACTCGATCGGGTCATTAATTAGAGTATATATATGGCACTCTTGTGGCATTTCCATTACTGCCACAAAGATGCCAGATCGATCAGCTATGCTCATCAATATGGATATGAAATTTGGGGTGCCTAACGTTGGACATTAAACAGTACGTGTTATATATCCATCTTTGATCTTTCTAACACTGAGATTAAATATAAAATAAGAGTAAGGCTCAATGGCAACTACGTGCATAAATGTATTAGATTTTTGTAGTACATTTCAGACCACATATATTGGGGACTAATGAATTATAAAATTCTTAATAAAAAGTGGGAAGTCAACTAACTAGCTTTGATATATGTATATGGAAGTTCATTGAAGGTTTCTGATTTTACTTTTTTACTTCTTTCGTTGATGACAGAATGAAAAACATTACTTCGAGAATGGATACCTAACATCTGTGAATTCATTCAAAATTTTATGAACAATCTTATTGAGAAAGTTATAAAATCAAATTCATGAGTGATCGGCATTGTCACCTACACTATACCAGCAAATGGCTTCGTTATCATAATATCATATTTGTTTACCATTGTAAAAGAAACGAAGGAGGACTTGGATATCAAGCTTAATTTAGTATCTTGATCAACACCTTCAACGGTTCAACATTTTCCATTCTTGGTGTCTTTATTAATTTTCTATTTTCAACTTTGAAAACAAAGAAGCTAAGCTTAGCTTGGTGTCAAAAGAAAATGATTGGATCACTTCCCACTTGGTTTAAAACAATTTGCAACACCAATGGAAACTATATATTGCATGAAAACCAAGAATATGTACACGTATTTTCGAGAAAATTGTGTTATATAGTAAGACATCTTTTATCAGCCGGGGGGGAGAGAGAGAGAGAGAGAGAGAGAGAGAGAGAGAGAGAGAGAGAGAGAGAGAGAGAGAGAGAGAGAGAGAGAGAGAGAGAGAGAGAGAGAGAGAGAGAGAGAGAGAGAGAGAGAGAGAGAGAGAGAGAGAGAGAGAGAGGGAGAGAGAGAGAGAGGGTATCCCAGTCATTTTCAAATTATATTAATTAATAAAATAAATTGCGATAAAAAAGTAAGTAGCTACTAGCTAGTAAATAATAGTTGCCTTTGGGGTTAGCCCAAGTGGTGAGATAGGGTTGAGAATTGAATTAGAATTAGCCTAGGTCAGGAGTTCGGTTCCGACCTCTTCAATATAACAAAAAAAAGGTAGTAAATTATTTAGCATGCTATTCGTTTTTATTAATTTTCCGTGAACTTAACTAAAGACCAGATGTAACGGTGTTCATTTGATGTTGTCGGGTTCAAGATCTTTAAGATGAAAGATATTTCTTTTTTGTTTTTTCATTCCAAAAACATATGGAAGGGGATTTGGATCGGAGTAGATTGAATTATCATGCATGATTATGAAAACAAGCTAGGAAGCCGGAAGATACCAAGGAAACTGAAATTGACCTGGGAAGCTTACATAACACAAGCAACTCCACAAACATAAGACACATATATTTTGACGTACATAGATATTGTTTAGAAATTACTGCCATTCCACTAATTATAATTAGTGGCATAGTTGTTTGTACAAGTTCAGAAACTCCCTCTCTGAACACATTGATGAGCAACATTATTTATGTGCCTCTACCGGACCAGTAGTACTGGCCAAAGCAGAAATATTTCCGGGATGGACCTTCTTATTCCTCCCATATTGTGTTGAGACTTTGATGTCTTGAACATCTACATTACTGCTTCTTTCTCCTGATCTCCTTGCTTTCTCCTCCTTCATCCGCTCCATTTTCTCCTTCTGTTTCTTCTGCATAACATAAACTCCTGCATAACTTGCCCCCATCGAAGACATGGCTCGAAAAGAAAAAACTCACGTACAACTCCTACTTAAATTAATGCTGTAGTGATATTGGATTATTGTCTTGTAAAACTGGTGGTTTTAGAGGCTCCAAAGCTGAGTATTTATAGGAGAGTATGGGTTCTGTAACCTGTTGAGCAAGCCATCACCAACGCTTGCTTTTCCACAGCCGACTATTTTTATTTTTTTAGTATTATATATCTTATCCTAACAACACGTCTTAGAAAACACAGAAAAGAAATAGTGGTGGATTTAACAAATTTATGAAACCACCAGAAGGCTAATTAAGTGGATGATGCATTTGTTACATATAATTAAAGTCAGAGTCATTGAGAGTATATGGCACTCTCGTGGCATCCCATTAGTGCCAAAAACATGCCAAATCAGCTATGCTCATCACTGTGGAAATGAAATGGGGGATGCCTAGTTGGACATTAAAACAGTGTTATGTTATGCTTGCATTTCTAAACCTTTGAGATTATGTATAAAATAAGAGTAATGCTGCTTAGCTACTACGTAAATGTATTAGATTAAGTAGTACTACATTTCAGACCACATACTACCTTGTGGAGTCAGTAGATAATATATTATTAATAAAATTAAGGTGGGCTCAACTGATCACTAGCTAGCTTTGATAAATAGAAGGTTCATTGGACTTTTTTCAGTTTTACCCGTTTGTTGTTGACACTTGACAGGATGAAAAAACATTAACATCGAGTATGGTATACCTAACATCCCTGAATTCATGCAAACTTTTATGAACAGAGTACCTAGTAATAGTATAATGAGTGATCGTCACTGTCACCTACACCAGCGAATCTATTCGTTGTCATATTTACCTAACATTTTGCGGGATAGAAACATCGATCGGAAGAGGAATGAAGGAGATATTGTATATCAACCCGTCACTGTATGGTTGTCAAAAAGAGTCGTCACTTAAGCAATCTCATCTTTTCTAACCATAAGGCCCATAACAGATAAGAAAGTAGACCCCGAATAAAGAGAAAAAAGACACGAGATCTACTTTACCAATCTGCGACACCCTTCTTAAGCAAAAGAGGCTGCAGACCCCTCATCCATTGCAACAATTTTCAACTTACGTCCTCGAACTTTTGACATTCTGCAATAGCAACAGATGCAAGCTTATCACCCTTCACCTTATTCTTAGCACCAACAGGCCTCCCTTTCTTCTTTTTAAATCTTACTCAAACTATCGAACTCAACGACTTTTATTTAGTTTCATTGTAACATCATTTTCATTTGCTTTCCTTAGTTCATGAGTAAAACTATAGTTAAGAAAAGCTTTAAGAAAAAAAATTTCTATTAGAATCTCCAAATTTTCACACCTGACCTCCTATATTTTTTACACCTCCTTTTATTTTTCAAATTATAGTATTTGACTATTTTCTCTCTAGGCCTCTCTTAAATTCCTAATATAACCTTAGTCATATAATTCACATACAAAACACTATATTACTTACTATACCTCCAAATTCTCTCATTACTTTCATTCATTTTTTTTATTGAGAGACAAAAAAAAATTTGTTTTCTCTAAACCTCTTTTAGTTTTATTTTCATTTTTGCTAAAAATATAACATTTCTTTTTATTTTTTTGGCTAATATTAATTTTTTTATGCTAGAAATTACAAAATTAAGTGGGATGATATGACATTTTCCATGTAGATGTCATGTTTGAGACCACGTCAGATGTCACATCATTTAGTAGTGATTTTTGATATAAATTTTTGGGATATATAACAGTGTAACACTACTTTTTTTTTTTTAAGAAAAAGTTTTTCTATTAGAATCTCCAAATACCTCCTATATTTTTTACACCTCCTTTTATTTTTCAAATTATAGTATTTGACTATTTTCTCTCTAGACCTCTCTTAAATTCCTAATATAACCTTAGTCATATAATTCACATACAAAACACTATATTACTTACTATACCTCCAAATTCTCTCATTACCTTCATTCATTTTTTTTATTCAGAGACAAAAAAAAATTGTTTTCTCTAAACTTCTTTTAGTTTTATTTTCATTTTTGCTAAAAATATAACATTTATTTTTATTTTTTTTGTCTTATATTAATTCTTTTTATGCTAGAAATTACAAAATTAAGTGGGATGATATGACATTTTCCATGTAGATGTCATGTCTGAGACCACGTCAGATGTCACATCATTTGGTAGTGATTTTTGGTATAAATTTTTGAGATATGTAACACAACTTTTTTTTTTGGTCGAGCAGTCAAGCCCCAAGATTTTACCTCGCCCCCAAATCCTCAAGGTCAGCCTTTGTTGTAGAAAATATATCTTTTGTTTATAATTTATTATTTTATTGTGTATAATAGTCATTATATATAAAGATAAACACGTTATTTAATAATTAAAATAAGAGTAATTAAAATCAGAGGGAGGTAAGCCAAGAAAATTTAGAGATCCCAATAAAAAAACTCATTAAGAAAATGGTTTATCTAAAAAAAAGAAAAATAAAGGAAACAGTTAAAGGAACAAAAGGAGTAGTCAGTCAGCTGTGGACGCCCCATGAACGTGTATGGATCAAGAGTTCAAGACTAACTCCGTTCTGGATGGAGACTTTGCATCGATCAAGGATGTGCTAATTTCACCTGGCATTAACGTTCATTAATTTCTCTTGTACTTATATTCTCCATGGAACAGTACTAATTATAGTTCAAAGACAGGCCAATTAAGAGTGGCGAAATCAGATTCTCACCCATTTTAGGTGTACTCGTCAAAGAAATGTGACTTCACACACATGGTCACCGAACCTGTCCACGTTCGCCATTATATCCAAGTCTCATGAATTCTCGCCAGTTTCTACTAACCTCACCCATCTATAGCCATGGGAGCTCTCTCTCAATTCTTCTCCCGCCTCTGCACCATCTCCATCATCCTCTTCACCCACTTCGCCCTGGAAGTCGTAATCCTCGTCCAGTCTGTCACCGGACTAATACCCAATTCCGAGAAACGCGTCATCACCACCGCCCAGTACCTCAAACTCATTGACCAGAAGAACCCCACAGTTTCTTACACCAAGAAAAAGCTGAGGGCTCTGAGGCCGCACGAGGCGACCTCGGAGTGCTCGGTCTGCTTGTCGGAGTTCGAAGATGGCGAGAAGATTAGGCAGCTGAAATGCAAGCATAGGTTTCACAAGGACTGCGTTGACAAGTGGCTGCAGCAATACTGGGCCACGTGTCCTCTTTGCCGGACAAGGGTTCTGTCGGACGACGTTGTGGCGAGCTATCACCGGCTGAGACATCAAGTAGAGCGTGATGGGATCAATGAGGAGCTGCTTTTCTTGTTATCTTCGTTGCAGGGTAATAATTTCCATAGATTCTTCTGGGTTTGTCGTATGTAATATAGGAAATTATCAATGAACTCATGCATGTACACAATCTTTTAAATATGCAGGTTTGTTGGTGGAATCAAGGGGCGGCATTGAGTAGGATTGGGCTATGTCCTTGCACAGGGCACCATAATTAGAGGAGCACCAACTTTTCTTTGCTATCATGTTTGAATGTTTGATAGACTCCTATATTACTTAAACGTCATTATCACATATAATATTTGAACTATTTCTTAATTATATATTTGGTACTTAAATTTTAATTTTTGTCACAACTAATATCCAAAATTTTCGATTTCATCTATTTTGGTACCTAGATTTCAATTTTTGTCACAAGTAGTATCCAAATATTTCAATTTTTGTCACACGTAATACCATTTAATGTTTGTCACAAATAATACCCAAAATTTTTCATTTATAGCTATGATCCATCATCTATTCAATCTAATTTGAAAATTGACAATAAAACTAACTTTTGAAGGTCCATATAATTCTTAGGACAAAATTCAGTTTACCATCCTGAACTTTAGACCAAAAATTATGTTAGCCTCTGTTATTTTAATTTCATCAACAATACTTTTATACTTACCAATTTGATCAGTCTAGTCCATTCTGTCAATTTTGACCGTTAAGTGTTGGCGTGGCTCAAATCCATGTCATCGCCGCATCAACAGTTAACGGTCAAAATTGACGGATTAGACTAGACTGATGAAAAAAGCAAGTACAAGGGTGTTACTGATGAAATTGAAAGAGCATGGACTGACATGATTTTCGGACTAAAATTTAGGGTGATAAACTGAATTTAATCCTAATTCTTATATATGAAGTAATGAAAGAGATTATTCGAACCCAGTATTAGCTCTCATTACTCATATCAATCAATAAGATGACAATTTTTTTGCTAAAGTAAAACAGATGTAGAAACAAAATACTGTTTATTTTTTATTGTTCGCCAAACTAATGGAATCATATGTCGATAATTGTTGAATTGAAGGAACAAAAAGAAATTAAAAGGGCATAAACTTTTATTTTGGCTCAGGCTAGGACACCCTAAATCAGAGGGCAGAGGGTCGGCTCTGCAAAGTAGTTTGTACATGTAATTTAAGAAACTCCCTATTTATAACCGGCCTCAACCGGACCGGTAGTAGTACTTGCCAAGGCTGGAATATTTCCGGGATGGACCTTCTTATGCCTCCCATATTGTGTTGAAACTTAATTTGATGTCTTGATCATCTACATTACTGCAGCTAGCTTTCTCCTGATCTCCCCGCTTTCTCCTCCTTCATCCTCTCCATTTTCTTCTCTGTCTCTTCTGCATACCATAAACTCCTACATAACTTGCCCCCATCGAAGACATGGCTCGAAAAGAAAGAACTAACGTACAACTCTAACTTAAATTAATGCTGTAGTGATATTTGATTATTGTCTACTAATTAAAACTGGTGGTTTTAGAGGCTCCAGAAGTCCAGAGCTGAGTATTTATATATAGGAGAATATGGGGTTCTGTAACCTGTTGAGCAAGCTATCGATCACTAGCATAGGCTTACTTTTCCACAGCCGACTATTATATTTTTAGTATTATCTTATCTCTTTTTTTTTTTAGCTAAAGATCAGGAATAAGAGAGGAAAAAGCATATTTATCACCTCATTTTATTATAAAAAGAATAAGAACAAAAATAGGGGGACCAAAACCAAAACCTCATAAAGATAATAAATTACCGAAAACGGAATTGAGGAAGACTTACAATATCGTTATTGTAATGCACTAAAAGAAAATGAGGAGCTAGGTTCATCCCACCATACAAAATCAGAAGACAATATATTATAATTTGTCAAAACATCAGCTATCTTATTAATTTCCTAACAACACGTACGGTTTAGAAAACACAGAAAAAGGAATTGTGGTGCATGCATTTACCAATTTATGAAACCACCAGAAGGCTAGCTAATTGGATGATGATTTACCAAATTAAAGTCAGAGCCATTAGAGTACGTACATGGCACGCTCGTAGCATTCCCAGTAGTGCCACAAACATGGCAGATCGACCAGCTATATATGCTAATCACTATGGATATTAAAACATGCAGTGTTATCCTTGCACTTCTAAATTAATTAACCTAATTGATATTATGTATAAAATAAAGAGTAATGCTGCTTAATTAGCTACATGTGTTAGATTAAGTATACTACATTTCAGACCAACTTCCTCGTGGACTAATTAATTATGAATAAAAGGTGGACTCAACATACTAGCTAGCTTTGATAGGTAGAAGGTTCATTGGAGGTTTTTCATTTTCACTCTTTTGTTGATGACAGTATGAAAATCATTAATTAACATCGGGTATGAGATATAATGATATACATGCTTTCTCTGCTAAGGAACTCCTTACTTTTTTAAGTTAATAAGTTTTGATCTCAGCCGTTAGAGCAAATCATTTAAAACATATATGACAGTTGAATCCCGCTTTTGTTTTAATCTGACGGCTGAAATCAAAACTCGTTAACTTAAAAAAGTAAAGATCTCCTTACCTGAGAATCATTCTAATGATATATACCTAACATCCTTGAATTCATACAAAATTTTATGAACTATTTAGATAGTTAGTCGTAATAAGCGATCATCATTGTCACCTACATCAACCAGTCCATTTGTTTCATATTTACTTAACGTATTGAGGGATAGAAAATCGGAAAAGTAACAGAGGCTTCGGTATTTTGATCAAGAATTGACTCATTCAACATTTTTCATTCTCAATTTCTTTATTAATTTTTAATTTTCAATTGAAAAATACTAACTACATTCTTATCCAACTTTTCCCTTCCAATCTTCCCCACTCAATAAATGACATGTGGATTTCACGTACTAAGAGCATATTTAGCAATGTTAGCTATTTTTTAATTAAATTTTAGCTAAAGTAGCTAAAAACCTATTTTGGCTAGCCAATTTGAAAATATGTATGCACCAATACTCTATAGTTTAGTTAGTATTGAATTTAAATTATTTTATTAATGAATAAAAAATAGTTTAAGTGTATTTAATAATTACACAAAACAACTAAAAATGAATGTTTTAAATTAAAAAAAATAATAGAGAACTTTATCTCGCTCTCTATATTTATGAGTCATATAGCTAAAATCTAAAATAAAGAGTCACTTAGAGCATCTATATCAATGCTAGCTATTTTTAACTAAATTTTAGCTAAAATAACTAAAAAAACTATTTTAGCTAGCGAGTTTGAAAATATGTCTGCACAAATATTCTCTACTTTATCTAGTATTGAATTGAAATTATTTTATTAATGAATAAAAAATAGTTTAAGTGTATTTAATAATTACACAAAACAACTAAAAATGAATATTTTAAATTAACAAAAATAATAGAGAGTCTCATCTCGCTCTCTATATTTATGAGTCATATAGTTAAAAGCTAAAATAGAGAGCCACTTAGGAGGCTAATGCAGCTGCTAAAATAGCTGAAAAGTTAAACACAATCTCTAAAATAGTTAAGGAGTTAAGATATAGAGTTTGTTAAAGATGCTCTAAAAATGCTGGTTCAGCTGCTAAAATAGATGAAAAACTAACTATATTCTCTAAAATATCTAAAGAATTAAGATAGAGAGTCTGCTAAAAATGTTCTAAAACCTAGAACTCAATATTCAATGCATGATCGACAAATTAATTCACAAACTCTAAGTTAATTAATAACGTATGTACTTATTAAAATTACTCAACAAGAAATAAAGAAAACACTAATGAAACTAAAAACCCTTTAATCGTTGCTACTGTTAATGACATGGTCCAATACTCCAATCCGATCGATGACCATCTAACAAGTCTATCAAACACAACCTACTGACAGAGAAAATATAAACAGTGAAAGGAACAAGAGGAGTGGTCAGTCAGCTGTGCCCACCATGTATGGATCCATTACATGACAAACACAATGGATCAGACTAAATCGTTTCTTGAATCTTGACCACATGGAAACTTTGCAGCCATCAAGGAACTGATAATTTCACCTGCCCTTCACCTCCATTTCTCTAATAGTTCAAATTCAGGCCAAACAGAGGCCAAATCAGATTCTCAGAACCCCTTTTAGGTGTACTTGAATTTGTTTGTGAGTTCGGAGTCTCAAAATGTGAAAATAAAGTCCACCTCTCAATTGTAGAAAGTCGACCTTTTTTTTTTCGACCGAAAAATAATTATTATACTTTAAGCTACTTAATCATGTCAAATTCCTAAAGAAGATGCAGCATATTATAGTGTTTCAATCGACAATCCTTAAAGTTGTTTAGGATGTTTCAATCGACAATCATGCGACATATTATATGGTTTTTTTTTTTGCGTCAATCATGCAATGATGAAGCATTTCTCTCTTTCTCTCTTGAAAAATAAAATAAAAAAATAGGATACGTAAGGCATAAAGCATAAAAATTGAACACGATTCGATCTGAACCGACATGATTTTGTTTAATTTTTTTTTAATTGTATACTGTTTGGTTTCAATACAAACCGAATTATGTAGAACATGTTAGTATCCAGCCGGATCACATTTATATATAACTTAATTATGTGTTGCCAACTTGCCATATTGTTGGCTATGTGACCAATATATACTAGACAACCATCCATCATCCTACGACTAAAATAATTTGGGATTAATTTTTTTTTCCAATTAAAACCTCATCCTAAACTTAGAAATCTCTCTCTCTCTCTCCCCCCCCCCCCCCCTCTCTCTCTCTCTCTCTCTCTCTCTCTCTCTCTCTCTCTCAAACCTTAACCCTAAGCAAATCCTCCAATTTTAGTCATCACTCTCATCAATTTCACTAAATCTCTCGTCGATTTGCGAGATTGAGCTCCCAAAACCCCCAAATTCAAAAATCCATAATCTTAACTTTTTCATCAACTAGGGGTTTACGACTTCTATTCTTTCCATATGTCAAGGTATTTCTTCAATCTCTAACTTGCCTTCCAAACCAAAAAATTGAAACCGAGTCGTACTGAACGATTTGGTTGGATGAGCAAATAGTAAACCTACCCAAACCGAAGGCGTTAGGAGGTTCCAAATTTGGTTGTATGGAAAAACCGATCCAAAGTTCCAAACTGGCCTGCCCAAAAAATGGGTACATCTGAAATATTTGTATCCATTGTTTATGCAACACGTGTCACATGTAGATCACCATGGTTGCACGGACATTCCGTAAGCTTGAGGCAAAGCATCAAAATTCTTTCTAAAATTATATACAAATATGAAAGATGTGACTAGACAAACACGGTCACTGAACCTGCCCTGTGCCCACGTTCGCTGTTATATTCAAAAGTCTCATTCTAGCCAATTTCTACTAATTAACCTCACCCATCTACCCTATCCAAGCATCCATCCCTCTTCAGCAGCCATGGGAGCTCTCTCTCAATTCTTCTCCCACCTCTACACCATCTCCATCATCTTCTTCACCCTCTTCGCCCTCGAAGTCGTAATCCTCGTCCGGTCCATCACCGGACTAAAACCCAATTCCGAGAAACGCGTCATCACCACTGCCCAGTACCTCAAACTCATTGACCAGAAGAACCCCACAGTTTCTTACACAAGGAAAAAGCTGAGGGCTCTGAGGCCGCACGAGGCAACCTCGGAGTGCTCGGTCTGCTTGTCGGAGTTCGAAGAAGGCGAGAAGATTAGGCAGCTGAAATGCAAGCATAGGTTTCACAAGGACTGCGTTGACAAGTGGTTGCAGCAATACTGGGCCACGTGTCCTCTTTGCCGGACCAAGGTTCTGTCGGACGACGTTGTGGCGAGCTATCACCGGCTGAGAAATCAAGTAGAGTATGATGGGAGCGATGAGGAGCTGATTTTCTTGTTATCTTCGTTGCAGGGTAATAATTTTCATAGATTCTTCTAAGTTTGTCGTATGTAATTTCTTTAACCTTAGATATATAAAATCATATATAATGCACTGTTTTTTTTTTTTTTTTTTTTAAATTTAGAAGAACTTTTCGTTATGTAGCTTCCTAGCACATGTACATATGTATTACAATAGTGAAGGATTATTGAGGTGGAGCCTTTCAAGAGAGCTATGTATTTGAGCAATACTTCATTCTTTTTTGGTAATGTAACTCTAGCTTCGAGTATTTTCGATTAATTCCATACCAATATAATCGATGACCCATCCTCTAGCCCGAAAAAGTGACCTCGCCCACGAACACTAAACCGAGCAATCTTGAGTGCAACCACATTACACTCCCTAGGCTTATGAATAACCTGCTCAATACCCATTTGGGGCATCGTTTACCCGATCTCTACGACAATGACACCATCTGCGGTAAAGCATGGTTCACCTGAGGTAATAAGATTAATTGCTTGAAGGCAATTCGATTCAACAATGAGTGGGTGGAAATAACCATCTCTGATAAATCCATACCCTGCTTATAAAGTTAGAAGTTCAATGGCCAAAACAAAGATATCATATGCCTCTTGCTTTACCACTACTCCCATATAGAATTTAGCTAGCATGATCTCTAACAACAATACTCACACCCGTAAAACATTCCCATGTGAATTCAAGTTAGCACCATCGACATTGAGTTTGGTGGAGACTCCCTACACAGTGAAGTACGCAAGTGTGGACTTGTACTAGCACTTTATGACCTAACAATGGACTTTAAGTTCAACTTTTTAATTATTTATGTTTACATCGGAAATTCTAGTATTTATGATTTCATTAGGCTATGAGCCTATGTGTCTATGACTAGTAGGAATAGGTGTAATTTCTTAGATATAAACAACTTCTTTTTGTCGTACCCTGCGGGATGGGTTACCATGTGTACTTTTGCACATTTTAATAAATTTGATGTTATCTGATAATATCGAAGAGTACGTCTTATGTGCTCCTAGGAGCATATGCTCCCGGAGGGGCGTGCGGCACGTGGACGGTGATCCGGCATCGGTTGGTTGCCGAATCGGTGGGGAACAAAAGATTGGAGTCCCCTAGTTCCAAAAATGGTGGTTGTTCGGCAAATCGAAGTGAGGAACTCCACGAACCACATATACCGGATCCGGCGGAGGCGCGTTGGACCACTTCTCGGCGTCGGACGGCGATGAGATAATGGGATGTTGTAGATCGGAACACGGGGAGCTCGATGTTGGCAGCGGTGAGCCACGTTGTTGCTCAGATTCCGGCGCATGAGGAGTATTCCGACGACTGTGGAGGCTAATCCGGCTGCGTTTCTCTCTCTCTCATCGGATCTGCTCGCGATCTGCACTCTCTCTCTCTCTCTCTCTTCGAATATACTCACGTTCGCACGCGCCTTCGGCGCCTCCAGGGAATATATGCTCCTAGGAGCATAGAAGAATTTTCGCTTATAATATATATATATAAGTTTTAAATTAAACTCAGGTTCAATATCGAGAAATTTGGAGAAATACCCATTTTTTTGGATCTCTAATGACTTTTGCCCCTCTTTTTAAAATCTAATGAAAAATACTCATTTTTCCTTGTAAAAAGACATACTACTCCTTTTACTAACACCTCTTTTTTTTTTTTTCTTTTTTTTTCTTTTCTTATTCCTTTCATCAGCCGTGAAGACCTCTCCCCTCTTCATGGCTGATGAAAGGAAGAAGGAAAGAATAATAAAAGAGGTGAGTTAGTAAAAGGGGCAGTTATGTTTTTTTATAAGACAAAAGGGGTATTTTTCATTAGGTTTTAAAAAGAAGGGCAAAAGTCATTAGAGGTAATAAATTAGGTTTAGCTTTAATGTAATAGGAAAAGCCACAGTCTCTTAGGGTTTTCCCCGGTTCAGAGTATATGTATCTTGTCCGATTAGCTCTTCTATGTTTTACTCGCATTGGTTTTTTCAACTTGGAGTGAAAGCTACCTTATGTCCACTTTGCATTGTTTAATATTTATGTGGGTTTTCACATAATGTGTGGCGTCAGTTTTACCGGAGCGTTGGATTCTTGATCTTCTTCTGTGGTGTCACGCTCCAGACCAGAAGGAACCAGGCTCCGGCCGGCGCAATCGCCACCGGTCTTGCCTTCATTGGTGACTAGAAATATATGATCCGACTGGGTTGCCTCGCGAATCTTCGGGTCCAAAACAAACTCATCCCTTCGAGGAAAGAGAGGTAGAGGGAATGGATGAGATTTTCTGAACTACATCAGGAGGTAAAATAATATACAGCTAGCTTATGTATATGACTTTCTCATTGATATTAATGTATAATCTCTGAGCTTCCAGAATGCCCTTCCAAGCAGCAGAAAAGATTTACGTACGTCTCAAATATTAATTTAATTTGCACCCACCGATAGAATTTTCCAACCTAATTTGGCCAGAGCCACCATGTTCAAAGTAGCAGTAGATCTAACACATAATAGATATAATAGAGTTGTTTAGTCAATTTAGTCCCTATAAACAAGAGAAGATAAAATGTCAAGAGAAGATAAAGTGTCACGCAAGAGAGTCGAGAGAGCACAACATTCCAAATTAATATATGACATATCCTATGGAATGTGAACCTTCAGTGCTCTCTATATAATTGATCCAAATATATATCGACAAGAAAACTTGAGGATCCTTTGCTCGTGATACTGTCTTCAATCAGTGATGGTTATAAAGAGTACCCCAAGCATTTGTCAAGATTGCTTTCATGTGGTATATATCTTTTTTCACTAATGTAGGGATATTTCAGCAGTGCTGGTTCAACTATTCAAGTCATTACAGAGGAATGAAGGATGAGTGGTTGGGTCAAATAAAGAAGGTAGGTGTAATCTGGTCACCTAATAGAATGAGTTACCAGTTCGTATACATGCATGCACTTAGTAAAGTTTAGGAGGCCCCGTTTTAACTTTAGTACGGTTGCAATCTGCAAACGTCAGACATGAATTATCTTGAGATTTTTTTTTTGTGTTTGAATATGTTTGGGTTAATTCTGGTTTGTAATTATAAATTTAAAAGATATGAGTCCCACAAGACTTCCAAAAAAAGGGTAACAAATGAATTTCTCATTTGCTCACAAGATTTTGTGTCTTTAATTAATGTACGTAATATTGAAACCAAGCATGTTATAAATGAAATATGTGATCATCGATCTATTACACCAAAGAAAGAACATGTTGATCTCTCTCTCTCTCTCTCTCTCTCTCTCTCTCTCTCTCTCTCTCTCTCTCTCTCTCTCTCTCTCTCTCTCTCTCTCTCTCTCTCTCTCTCTCTCCCTCTCTCCATAGCTTTCTTTTAGTAGAACGATGTAGAAAATGGTTTAGACTCTGAGTTCAAAGTTCAAACGATCTAGCTATTCAATTGAGCTCGATCATTACAGACAATAAGGGACGCTTGAAACTTTGCAAAATTGCAACTAAATTTTTTTTTTAAAAAAAAAAAAATTCTTTTTCCCTCTTTTAATAAAAAATTTCTCAGGGTTTTGGGGGTTATAAGTCTTTTTTTTTTTTTTTTTTTTTTTACATCATTTTTTTTTTTTTTTTTTTTTTTCAAATAAAAAATTATTTTTATAATAAAAATGAAAATAACTTGAGCCCAACGTCAATGTTTCAACCTAAGAGAGAAGTAATTCATTCACTTAAAGATGTATCATTCACTAATGTTTATAAACAAGCACCGTAGACTTGCAAGGCCGCGACCTTACTATGTCTAAGTTAGCTAATGTGAATCTTTGGTCTAGGTATGAAAATTATTTCGACCTGAATTCTCGAGTTCCAAACTTTTAAACTAAATCAACCAGAGTTCCAGACCTGGACCCAAGTAATAACAGGCACAAAAGCCTAAGCCAAACATAAACTATCCAGGCCTCCTAATCGAAAGGAAACTCTAGCAACAATGTCTAACAACTAGCAACCAACGTTCACCGGAAAGCACTAATCGCCATAGCCATCAAACACAACACCTCCAGCAGCAAAGCCACCAACAAATTCAACATAACCAAGACAAAAAAAAATACCCATTGCAAATATGAGTATTGGAGCAATCGCTACTAAATGCAATAACAAGAGTACGCAGGGCAAAATCTTTTAGATGACCCTTTTGGGTCGTAAGACAGAAGACTCGTCGCCACATACGAGCAATCTGAAAAAGACAATGATGCAGTGCTGAGCGCTACAAGATGCCCACAAACATGGATAAGAAAAACCTAGGGTTATGATCCACAATCGATGGTTGAAGAAGAACCGAACATGGCATGCTCAAAAAACTTACGCCGTGTTGAAGGAGACTCTGTCACATGCCTCAAACTGCTATGTACAAGAGATTTGTCTGAGATTTCGTCACAATGGTGGATGCTTCGAACAAAATCCTAAAACACTAGTATGAGATCTCGTCGTTAGGATCGGGTTGGTTTGAATTTTATGTTCTATCAAATGTATCCAAATTTAAGTTGATCCTTAAAATTAGTGTTAAAGTTAAAGGGTGCAAAAGTTTATGTTGTGATGCAAAGAAGACTAGATTGTATAAGGTACTTCAAAGTTCCAATTTATTTGAGTGCATAACTTTAGTTCGCACTAACAAGTAACAAAAAGAATTCCATTTACTACATATCCTGCATTTTTTAGATCCATGCGTGACAGGAAAAAAAAGAAAAGAAAAAAAGAAGAGGTAGAGGTACAATGAGCAACAAATTACGTAGCAGCAAATTAAGCTAAGTGGTCAGGTAGCAATAGTTTTGACAGCAATAAAAGAAAAAAGAAAAAAATGAACCTTTGTAGAATTTGGGGTATTATTGGTGCTAATTAAACTAACCTTGTTGCTTTGGTACGTAGTTCAAAAATATTTCTTATTTTTTCAGTAAACCAACTTCATTAATACTGAAAATCATTAGATAATTAATGGGGATCAAATTGGGTCCATGGATGACATCAAAACCCTCCCTAATTATTGCTTCACCATTAAAATCTGCCTCAACTAATTTATGCAACCAAGGAGGACCAACCTCTTTTTTTCTTTTTAGAAAAATATATTTATAAAACTTGTGAGAATGTGAAGTGTTGTCTCACATTGAATGAAACTTCGGAAAAAAATATTTGTAAATATGTTTATAATAATTTGTTCCTATCTAACCAATATCAATTTATTTTTAGTTATGATGTCAAGGTTATTTTATCAAAACTCACCCTGCGACAAGCCCAAACTCCCAAAGGGTCGAAATTACAAGCACAGACAAACCAACCGACTTGTAATACCATGATTGCACCTATGTTAATGCCGACCTAGCCAAACCTCCTTCCAACTTGATTGCCTCGTTTCCGAAAAAAAAAAAAAGTCTTATTTGTTGTGTTTAGTTGATAAAAAAAATTAAATAAAAATAGTTCTTATTAAAAGCATTTTTGAACTATCAACGCTCACAATAAAAAAAAAAGGACAATGTGTGCCTCAAGAATTCAAAACCCCTCCTTAGGTTTAACTGCCGTTCAAAGCCTTGCAATACCACAGCAGCCCTTTAAGGTCAAGCCTTATAGGTGTCCCTCCTCACCCTTACATCCTTATTTCCCCCCGAGTCCCCCTTTCGAAAACCCCCACTTCCCAACTCCTACCCCACCCCAAAGTGTAAACATCTGGCCCTCCATTTCGAAAAGCGAGGCGCATCTCTCCTCGGGAGGAGAGGTCCGAGTCCTAAGAGGTACTATTGGTACAAAGACCACCATAAATAAAACAGTGGCATACCAAAACCCAATGCAATCTAGTACCTTTCTTCATTGCAACGTTAAACACATTGGTGTCTTTGCAATGCCACCAACATCGGTGGCAAAATTTTGGAGGATGTATAAAAAAAATATAAATAATAATAAAATAAAAATTTGGCCCACCAATAACCATATGTTGTATTCTACAATAAATTGTACAATACGTATACAAGTAAAAAAAATACATCGAATAAATCCCTAATGTGGGAACCAAGCTCTTCATGTTGCACTACAACCTCAACTCCATGTTCCTCTCCATGCAGCATCTGCAAACTCTACTTCCATGTAATTTCTGTGTGGAACCATATCAGTTTGCTTTCTCCGAAACAACAACTAATGAAGACTAAAGTAAATTAAACTTGGATGATATAGAGGCAAAAACAAAGGTACGTTTGAGTTAAAACAAACCCAAATAGATACCAGTACATTCCTCCACATCTCAAACCAACATCATCTCCTGCATGAACATATAAGGGAAAAAAATCACTAATCATTTATTGTGCAGGATAATTAGATATGTAGACATTTAAAGCAAACATTCTACACTTTACACTAAAAACAAAGAATCTAGAAAGGAGGTGTAGTTATATTTCAAGTTGCCTATGTAAGTTTTTCTTTCCTCTGGTAATATAAACTTCATACTCTAGTTCTCTTATTATTTCCCAAACCTTCATGTTATTTTATATTTCATCTCCTACCCTCGCTGTTATCCCCATCCACTCCCTGGCAAAAAAAAAACCGCCCATTCCTGTTTTCCTGTATATGGGTACTTCTTGAATAAACCTTCCTCTCGCTCCTTTTTTTATACCCTCTCCTCTCCTTGTGTTTATCTTATTCTTCCTATTCTTATTTTTCCTTTTTTCCTTTTTTATTCTCTATACTCCTGCCAAACAAAAACCTTATTATGTATACATACTTTAATTTCAAAATAACCCTCTCTTTTACGTAAAAATAGAAAATTTCAGAAGACAAAACTTTGAACGATGGGGGGGGGGGAACTAAAACAATTGTTGTGGGTTTTATAGTCGGGGTTTTCTTCTCTCTTCGGTTCCCTTCCTCTTCTTTTCCATTTATAAAATTAAACTTTCTTTTTCTTTTCTTTTTTTCATTTTTTCTTTTCCTCTTTTCCCTTCTCCTTTTTAATTGTTTTTCTGGTTGTCCAGTTGTCTTACGGGGCTTCCGTTTGGTTGGTTTGAATTTTCCTTTGCTTAGTGGTCAAGGTCCTTTTTCCGTGTTTGGGTGTTTTGGGTTGTGTGTGGTTTGTTTGGTTTGTCTTGTTCAAAGAATCGGGCATTAAGTTATCGTTGTTTTTGGTTTTAGGTTGTCTTGGTGTTGTGTTTTTGGCGTACTTGTTGTGTTTTGTGTGCTTATGTGCCTTACCCTTAAGGTCAAAATAAATTTTTTTGTAGAGTTTATTTGTTATAACTATGGTTATCTTCCTTTATTTAACCCTAATTAAATCTTTTAAAATAAAATTCCCCCAAACTTACCAACTACTATCAAGAAAGAACAACAACAAAACTCCTTTATAGCTTTTTTTCAAAAAGCTATTTTTTAAAAGTTTTAAAATTAGTCTTCCTTCCATCAAAAAATATCAAAAAAATAAATAATAGTTCCAGAAAAATAAACAGAAAGGGATAAGAAATCTTCCAAACTATTCCTATCCCTTAAACACTTAAAAAAGCAGGAGTTTCAAAAACAAATATTTTTATATTACTCTCCCAAAAAAAAAACATCTATATTTTTTGTACGATATTATATAATATTCACAAAAATACCCTCCCCACTTATTTCCTTTTTTTGATTTCCTTACTCGTTATTTAAGAAGATAAACCAAAGAAAGGTAAAAGCACTCTTAGAACTTAAAAAAAAGAATAAAAAAATATGTAAACTTTATCATAAAAGGTTTAAAAAAATAGGGAGAGAGAGAAATTATTGTTAAAGAATAAAACTATCTTATCTCTTATTAATAATTAAAAATCTTACTAAATCCAATTCGATAAAAATTTCATATGAGTGTGTAGTTAACCTTATATATCGCAATTTGATCATCTAACGCTTGAGATATGGCTATTCAGATTTTCATGGTGTTGTTCTTCATGAGTAGATAGAAAGATTACTAGCCTATTTGATCACATATGAAGAGGCCTCTTTGAACTTATCTTCTACTAGTTTCTTCTAGATCTAATCGGAGAGAGAGAGAGTAGAGAGGAGAGGAGAATAGAGTTTTCTCTTTTTATTTTTACTTTTCATTTTGATAAGGAAATATTGACACGGTCTATATATGTGAGAAAATAAATATTTTCTCTATCTCTTGGTTTTATCGGGCATGGTCCTTAACTAGACGACTTTGATTTTTTTTTTGCAAGAGGACGACTACAGAGATTGGTGTGAATTGTATGTGATTTAATATTTTAAAATTCATCTTTCAGTTTCTTCCACTATTGTACAGTGTCACACACAATTTATGCCACCAAAATTGTATTTGGTGGATGACAAAAAGGCAAAGCAACATTCTCAACATTGGTGGCTTTAGAATAGTGGCCTTTGGCCAACATTCCAGTAGTGGTGGAAACTGGAAAGTTCAACACACAAGCATGATGTATGACGCATTTGTTCATGCATCCAAAATTCCAAATTACATCTGACTGGGCAGATGTCACTGTTGCATACCTTTATTTTTAAGGTTAATCTCAAAATGTATACTAATTATTTATTTATTTTTTAAATGATTGTTAATTGTTCTACATGAATAAAATTTGAACCTCTGAAGTCTGAAATGCACAGTTATGGGGTTCTTAATTGAGATCCTACCTACAAAATACTAGATCCAAATGCAAATTCAGAGAGAGAGAGAGAGAGAGAGTAAAGATTACATTTAGGAATAAACATAACAATAAAAATTTATAAATAAATTGGAATAGCAAGCTTGAGGATATGTCCTCTATATTAATTAGTTGAGGAAGATAACTATGTACAAATCACAGGGAAAGGAAATTTGATATTATATACAATAATAAAACAAAAATACAAATTAAAAATTAGAAATAATTAAGCAGAGAAGAATCCTTTGGATGCTTCAAGACTAATTTGGCTCCTGGGCTCCTCCTTCACCCACTTCACAAGAAACTCCATCTTCTCTTGTCCAATCTTCTTCTGCAGGGTTTGAGCCAAAACCGAAACACAAGAAGACAAGTCAGTACTAGCCTCACCAACCTTTCTTGAGCTCTTCACCCTTCTCTCATACTCCTCAGCAACCAAAATTGCAATATCAGCCATGATAATATCTCTCTCTTTCTGGTCTACTATATGAACTTGCTCTGAAAATGGTTTTTGTGTTTCAGAATCTTATCTGGGGACTGGTATTTATAGGGTTTGCAGAAGTGGGCAATTAACATAAATGGATAAGGCTTAGTATGACATGTGGGGTTAACTGGTCTGAACTCTACGTCATATTATAATGTGGGTGCTGTTGGTTTCGGTGGTTTTGAACATGGCTTTACTGGTTGTGGTTTCCTACACCGACTATTTCTTTTGGCTTTTAGGCTGATGGTTTTTCTATGGACTTTCTGAAAGGTAATGAAACAAGCGCTGTGTTTTTAATTTGATTGTTTAACAAGTAAGTGGAAGCCTCACGCGAAGCTACTTCCTCTAGAGGGTGAACACTTGGCACTTACATATAGGGTTAATAGGATGATGAATCATTGGGTTCTTGAAGTTGTTTAAAGAGGAGAGCATCTCTAATGCATTAAGTCAAATGGTAAATGCCAAATCTAAAATTGATGGCTTAATTGAAGGAGGCATCTTCATATATTTTTGTCTCCAATATACTGTTAATATAATACTGTTAATATATTGCTGTGTTTTAATGTTTTTGTTAGGAGGAAGCGAAAATATTTCATTGCTAACCAGTACTCATTCACATAGAGATTAGAGTAGCAACTAGCAAGTGATTACTCTTGAAAATGAAACTAATGAGAATTTGTACGTGAACAAAAGTTTGCAGAATGTTACGAAAACTAAAATTAAACTTTTTATCATTCCAGACCAAATTTATAGTGTCTTGAAGGTCAGTAAAGTGTTTACGGAAAAATTGATCAACTGGAAACAAAAATAAATTATTAAAAACTCCAATTTTATCCTTATGAATCAAGGTTGGATTTTGGTATATCCAAAATCCATAGTTTTGTTGACATACCGTCCAACAATCCCACCTGAGCTGCTTGATACTGCTTTTGCCTTTTTCCTCAGTCACCATCGCTACTTTTATTCCTCTCTGCTCTAGACGTGGCAATCCATGTAGATATCATTTCGTTTGTGTTAAACACTAATCATGCTTTCCCTAAACCTATCTCTTTTAATTAGTTCATTGTAGTTATCCGAACTAAACTTCATGTTGCGACCAAGTCATCTATCATGTCATGTCTAAAATTGCTACTCTTAATTGGTCCCAGTTGGATCATTTTTTACTCGTAATTTTACTAATCTCCAGTATAAAATATTTCATTGACCCTAGTAAACACTTTACCGACACTTAGTAAATACTTTACTGGCCCACAGTAAACACCTTTTTCCTTATTGAGATTTTTCCGAAAAAAAAATATCCATATTGGAAAATTCAGAAATTGTCCAAATTTATTGGAATTTTTTTAAAAAAAATTGGACTTATTGGAATTTTTTTTCCGATTGTGTCCAGAATTTTAATGGTTTTTGTTCAATACAACAACAGAGATAGATAGATAGATAGATAAACAGATAGAAACTCTATCAATAATAATATGTTGTTACAACTTTCACGAGTCTTTACTTATCACTTGACAAGTCTTTGAACTCTTTTGATACGAATAAAACATGGATCAAACCAAAATTCATACAAAAATTGCAAGAATAAAAAGAAAAAGAAATAATGCTCACAAGTCACGTACAAAGGAAAGAAAAAACCCTTTTGGCATTTTTGAGCTGTTTTGTTCTCAATTGTGTCCGGAATTTTAATAATTTTTGTTCAATTGTTGTGTTATAACTTATATCCTTAACTTATTACAGGGCAAGTCTTTATCTAATTTGTTCTCTACTTCACATTGATTTTGAACACAAACAGAAAACTGTTAATATATGCACTCTTCTGATTTCTTTGACTGGTAAACAATACTTTTACTCTTTTTCAACTTTCACCTATAGATATGTAATTACGAAGTTTCTCTCCCTAGCCAATATCCAAAAGCCAAAACCAAAGTAATATGCCGATCAGTATATTCAAAGGTCAAAGTGGAGTTGGACAGAAATTTTCCCCAATATTCAAATAACATTTTCTCACAACAGTAATACGTCCTTCTTTTTTTTTTAGCAATAGTAATACGTCCCTTTTGAAAAGGAAAAAAATAAAGACATAAACAGGAAGAAAATAAATTCTTAGTGCGTTCTAACCTCTACCGTGCCAAACTGGTCAATTTAAAAGCTTAATATATAAATCGCATAAAGGAAGTCCACTATAAGCCTTTCATTTCCATAGTTTCAAGTCATGGCTTTGGTGGTTAGAGTTTTGGCTGTGAATCCTGTGATGGTTGTGGTGTTCCAGGTGTCTCATGCAGCTATGTACAAGGTTGTAGCCTCGACCGAATGGGTTGGCATTGGCAATATTAAGAGCATATGCACTCGTAAAAACTAAAATTTAAAGACTAAACTAAAATTTAGACTCTACTAATGACACTATTTACCAATATAAACTACCCATCATTTTTGAATTTCCACCCGTAAGATCTAAAACTAAAACGTGTTTCAATTTTATTGCACTGTTTGCTTCATCCAACAACTGCATATGGTTGATGTCATTCGTGGGCTCTATGTTTAGGCTACTTTATAACTTTGTTTAGTTTAGACTTTTGCTGAGGCTAACATATGTTTAGCCTAGCTTAAAATGTCTCTATTGCAGTTGCAGCTCTCATTTGGTAATTTGAGGCTATATATTAGCCTAGATTAGGCTAAAGAAGCCCCATTGCACATGCTCTAACTTGAACAGAATGTCTATCGCTAAGACTTTCCATGTTGGTGATACTATTAGTGAGTAAATCTCTCCAAATATAAATGTATTTAACGATAATTTTGTGTGTATGTGTCATCATAAAACAGTATAAAAACAAATAATCTATCTCAATCACTAATTACTCTGTTACTTTGGTTGTCATCGATCACGTTGGTCGCAACTTTTCAATAGCTACAACTCCTTCTGCACTGGCCTCTTAAGGGTTTTGTTGATAAAAAAAATGATCGTTTACAAGTGAACAACGCTGGTGGTACCTCACGATGAGGTTGGTCCTCTTCTGATGTATTTTTGAACAAAATGCTGTAATGCACCTTGTACCATTTCAGAGAGGTTACAAATGATCATAGTGAACCACGGTCAATTTCGAATTTGTGACTGATAAGGACATTGTATGAGTTTTGTTAACTTTACTAATCAACAGAGGGCACAAAGCTAAGCTATATGCCTATATCAGACTTCATAATACTAGATCCTGGCAAGTGGAAATCACAAGAGATGTTCGTTCATTTCCTCAAAATCAAAAATACAAAAACGGTTTCCAACAGCAATTTGTGGCTTGAAAACATTATTGTTATACAGGTTAGTTATTTGAGATATCCTATTCTTGATTTCTTACATTGAGAAAAAGGCAACACTTTTCACAAATTTACGTACAAAACTTTACAGTACGATCGAACTAGAAATGACTTTGGGATACAATATACTCCTCTTTTAGATTAAAGCAAATCAGACTCGGAAGTTTATAGAAAAGACTGACTGACCAAAATCCGTCTCAATATGATGTTATTTTTCTAAAGTAGTAACAAGACCTTCAAATTTATAGGAGACCAAGCGTTTTCAGCTGCTGAACATGCTCAGGTGGAAGAGGTGGGGCAGACCAATCAGATCCTGTCATCTCACCATCAACATCCTCGACAACGTATTCCTACAGGAGTAAAAATCAAGATCCAGCAGCATTAAAATCAAGAAAGAAAAGTTGAATATGTAATGTTTAAAACACAACCTATGGGGATGGGTGAAAAAAAAAATCGCAATTGAAAAAACTTTTTATCATATTGGACTCAGCTACAATAATCTCTTTAGCTATTCAGTCTGTCCAAACTCCAAAGTGAATCTCTACTGATTCATCAAAAAACAACTAGCAGATAAAGCCAAGTTGGGGAAATAAGCTTCCCAAATTAAAATTTCCTTGTGCAATACAACAGGGCACAATCAACATCTTATGGATCTAATTAACGGACTCCTCAACGTGTCCCTTTGCATTTTGTTTCAAATTGCAAAAAGTTCTTTAGCACAATTTCTTTCTAGATAAATGAGTTTAGATTGCAACCTTGCAAGTGCAAAGTTCAATCATGTTTCAGATATATTTTTATGGTCCTAGGAGTTCGTACAAACTTTTTGAATTGTTGACCTTGACTTGTTGCATGATAAAATGTTAGTAGTGCAGTGCATACACAATATAGAAGGATACCCAAGAGATGATAAAATACAAAACAGAAAGACATTAATAGAGGACGGTTTCTCAACTCACTTTTGTCAGCATCCTTTTTGCAAGTATATGATAATGCCGCTGCCAAATCCTTTGTCCAACCATCGTAGCTACCAGTACACTGTAGAATATCCCAATCACAGTAAAAAGTCCCAGCACAATCAGAGCCATTATAAATAATATTGGTAGCCCTGCTTCACCAGCACCTCCCAAGCAACCACATTCACCAGCCATACTTGCACAACTTCCCCAGCATGTGGTACAGTCGGTCCACATACAAAGAGTGCCAGGTAAATGACAATCTGCGCAGACACTGCAGGGTTTTGTGAAAATGAGTCATCTTGTTCAATGGTGATTTCAAATAATAACTTCAGACCAAAAAAACATTTCAATTAATAAATTGTCCTACGAACCAATGAATGATAACGATTGTATCTTCTACTACGCAGAAAGTGGAGCAGATAGATTTGCACAAACTATAAACATCTGGGTTGTGATAGACAATACAGTATCCAACTCTTCATACAATAAACGAAAACAGACTACCAAATGATGAAATTGAGTTGATATATCAACTTCTTGCACAGAATACATATGAATAAGACTACAATAAGATATAAAGCAATCATGTTGTGATAAAAAAAATATATATATATGTAGTATCCAAGTTTTCATACAGATAAAAGAACCAACCAAGCAGTAATCTATACTACACATAAACAGAAGAGCATTTGTCAATATTTTTGCCAAAACTTATCATTATATCCTTTTAACTTGGATGATTTTTATTAGTTGAAGAGTGTTACTCTACTTCATATATATTTTTAGTCTCTGCAGCCAACTTCCCCAACTCCCCTCCACCCTATGTTCTCTCTAACAATAATGTCCGCATCACATGCAGAGCATATGTGGGAGTTTCTAGTTAAGACTTGAGCCATATATGTGCAAAATAAGCCACCCCCTCCCCATCCTGCCAGATAAGTGTCTGTGTTGTGAGAGATATTATAGTGTCTGACTTTCATAGAGTCTAACAAAAAGAACCACTAAAGCAAAACCTCAGATGATTACATATAATGTTCAAACTTCTTGTAGTCATATGATGATATCAATAATAATACCGTATGAAGCACTACATAGAATTGCAGATACAGCATTCATAGGGTGCAAATGAGATCCTATCAAAATCGTGTTGGCCTGTGAAAGATAACAGGTGGTTCAATATTTTAGTCCAAAGAGTGCCTTTGGTTTTGATTTGATGCTATCTATATATACCTTAAAAACACTCCATTGTAAATTAATATACTTAATCATTTAGAGGTGAAAAATATGAAGATGATGATGATTTGCTAAACAGCTAGTAAACCAAATCGTATGTACCAACTGGGTCAAATATTTCCAAATATAGACTTATACCCAGGCTGACAGCAACAAAGACACAATTCTCGACAAGGCTGAGCCAAATCATTGCGCACTCTTCGGTCATAACAAGTAATGAAGCACCCAGATAACCCAAGCAAAGCGAAAAACAGCAAAGCTCCTGTATTCATTAAGAGAAGTATGTGAGTTACCAAGGCCAAAAAGGCAAATAAGTATTAACACAGAAAACGAAAGAGGACCATGTGTCCCCACTATTAGCCTATTAGGTTAACTGATATTTGTATACATAAATCAATTGAATTCTAAGCTCCCATGCTAAAAAATAAAAATACCAGACAGCTACAGCCAAGATTTCTTGGCAGGCAAAAAAAACATGAATCATCTTACTATTTTTTTTTTCCTTTTTGATTCTCAAAATAAGTAAAAGAAAGAACTCCACCAGAAACCACATAAGACAAGTATTGCATGTGTTTAAAGTTAGCAATAACACTTCACTCAAAACAACTTTGAGTTTAGAGATAGCTAGCAAGGGTGCAAGAGATAACTACGTTTTAATATATGAGGAGAGATTTGTCAAAGAATGAAGTAATTGTCAAAGAATGAGGAGAGATATCTTAAAATTGTTGTTATTTCTGCAAATGTAGAGGTACTCACAATAAAATGCTAATGTGATTATCTAACTGCATGGTGTTCGTATTGTCTTCCTTCACAAGTCGAACCGAGTCACACAAATAAATCTATTTGCCCCTCAGTTTGCATCTTCCTCTAGTTATTACTTATTCCTTGCAGACCTTTCACTTAAATACTACAAGTATTCACCCTTTTTGGACAAATCTTTCAATGGCAACAACCCTTCCTTCAATACATGTAAACAAGTTTCAATGAATCCAGCTGTGAAGTTTTATCTATTTCTTCGACCTCTATTTACTAATCAAAAGGGAAAAGAACAGATTTTGCACATTGGACGTTATCAAAGGTAGTACTCTTCCCAATTTAATCTATTAATGGGCCTTGATCAGTACTTTAGTGCCCAAACTGGACCAAACGATCCTAGGGCCCTTAACAAGCCCCTTTTCCAGGACCATCATATCATCCAAAATACTTGGGCCAAAATGCAAAGAGGACCGCTGGTGATCAATGGTCTAAATTGGGCAGCAAGAGCGTAGTAGGCCATGAAGGGTGACATGTTCTCACTTATAAAAATTGAAACACCATACTGCTAGCAGGTTAGAACCCAAGACAACCTAAAGGGAAGTGATCTAGAACAGATAGAGGAGGGATAGAGATATATGTGATCCTGTATTAGTGGCAGATAATAGACAGTATGGAGAAAGATCAGAACATAAAGAGCAAATTAAGATGAAATTATATGACTGGGTTATGTTGGTTGGATATAGGAATCACTCTTAGTTAAGTAAACGGTCTCATACCTTAGAATTGTGAATCACTCACAAGTAGACAATTCTGAAATACTTATCATTACCACTGCTTGCCTCTCACACATCCTTGGTTATCCAAGTATGAGTCTTTTTCACTCCTAATAAATGTCACATTAATCAAGAGTTCAAGACTCTAGACCTCTCCAGACTTCTAAGACTCCTTTAAAATTCTCCAAGAGCAATTAATTACTGTTTTGAAAATCTCCTCCAGCACTTATTGATTCTTTTGGGGTTGTGAATTAAGTAAATCCAAACTAGGGCTTCTGTATCATGATCCCACCAGATCAAAGTATCGGGCTGTGTATGCGCCACTTCTTAGCTCTCTTATAAACTTTACTGTGGGCCTCATTGCCGTCAGAAAGCACCAATTAGAGTTCCCACCGTGACAATTTAGATATTGTTTGTTGCCTCTTTACGTGAATAAAGCGATATATGTCTCCACATATAAATCAAGTTCCCACGTGACCTATATTTTCTTTATCCTTATCCTTTCTCTCTTCTTGCTAGCTTGCTCACTCACTTCGTTTTTTATCTTTTCTTTTCTATTTCGAATGCATATTCTCATTCCTCCCAATGTGTTTGTTCAGTAGCATGTGACTAAATATTTCTTATAGCTATTCTTTATTTTTCACCATGTCATTGAATTTAATTTTGCTACAATAAAGACATGAAATGAACCAAAGATGCTTAATGTGCAATGCAAGTGTTTTTTCCTTCTTCTTTTTTTGGAAAAAGAAATTGCAACTTAATTAAAATTCACAGAAGAACCATTACAATCATTGTGGACAAGATATCTAGCTCAACAACACGACAAAGAAATCTGATCTACAAGGACAATTCAAATCTAAGTATATAAGATAATCTTATACATGTGATCTTCCTAAATTAGGATTTAACATAATCTTATAATTGTTATCCTCCTATTAGTTTCTAAAATAACCTAAGTATCTAGCCGAACCTTGAACAACCATAAGTACGAGTCAGTTACCAAACAGAGAGAATTCAGGCTAAAGCACCATGCATATATGTACTAATGTAAATGACACAGAATAAGAGTCAGACATAACACCAGGACAAAACGTATAATAACCAACACAGGTAATAAGAGCATTCCTGTTTAACAGTACTGATTATTACTTATTTGACATAAGAACTCCAGAGTTGATACTTTACCACATATATAGTAGAAACTTAGTTCACTGTCAAAACTCCATGCAAGACGAAGCCAAAATTGCTGGAAACCATCTATTAGATACACCAAATATGCCAAAGAAGCAATCACCTACACAGAGGAACAGAAATGTTTAAATGAAATGCATGTCTCATACCAGCTCTCAAAGAGAAGAAAGCAACTCAAAGTAAATAAACAATGACCTACAAGTTGGACAGCGAGAAATATAAATATAATGTCTCTGGTCACAAAGAATCGGAATTTCAAGGTTCGCCATTTCCTATCGGCAACAAGATGAACTCTCAAATGGTAAGGAGCCTTGCAGGTTGTGCAATGAGCAAATGCAAAACCTTCCTGGAAATAGAATAAAAGAAAACCAATCAGATATAACTCAGAAATAACTAACAAACAAAATACCTTAACATGAGTATATATGTTTCTAACATTTAATCAGCTAAATCTCACCACTTATGCAAAGACCATTAATTGCTCACCTCCAAAGATGATATTAGTGCAATATAATAAAACCTAAAACTCAGTGAACTAGTTACATAACGAGGGAAAAGTTTACTTTGGTTGTATTCCTACACATTCAAGAGTCGTGAAACACACTGCCCAAAAATAGCAAAACAGGTGCCAAACAAATCAAGTTGCAAGACATCAATATAGATTTCAACTCAGTCTATTGAGCGAACTTCACATAAATAGACTTCATCTCACACTTTAACTCCAACAAGAATAATCTAATGTGCATACACCACACTATTCTAAATTTGAATTTGCAACCTTCTCCTTTAAAAGAAAAATATAAAAAATCAATAGGAGAGACACATGAACAGATGCATGCATGGACACACAAACACGGAAAATAGTCTTCCAATAAGAGATTAGAAAAAAGAAAAAAAAAGAAAACTAATAATCAAATGATACCGGTTAGTACAGAAAACTAACAATAGAAGTTCAAGTATAAGCAGAGCATTTCTAAATTAAAATTATTTTGGTAGATGCCAGTTAAGAGTAGGTTTTAGTGAATTAACTAGTACATCCTCATACACCATTTTAATGTAGCAACAAGCAATCATATACGATACAGCTGACACTAAGCTTACTTTTCTCAAAAAGACCACTAAAGCTTGCATGCAAAATCATGTTGAACCACACCGGTGTTGAATGCACTGATGAGCCATTTGATTTGGCCTTCGTCTTTGGTTGATCCCTCATTCTACGACTGTCAGTGCATTCAACACTGGTGTGGTTCACATGGTAGAAAAACTCAATATGAAGCAATTTTCACCAACTGTCAAACAGAAGAAGAAGCAAAGACATAGATGGCACCCATACCTTTACAGCTCTCCAATGATCCAAACATTCCCTGTGAACGTACTTTGAAGTCCCCTTGCACTTGCAAGGAGCAATAAAGTCCCTACCTGAGTGCCAATAGAAAGCAAAAACCACTGATAAGTCCACATTACTTCAGTCAACTTTAAGCATTTGAAAGAGAGTAGAAAAAAGAGTACAACTTTTACAATTTTGTACCAAAATTAGCCATAATTTTAACTATCAAACCCCAAAAAGTGTTCAGCAACATTACCATTATCAATATACTCTAATTGCCATAACTGACTTAAAAAAAAATCAAACTTTCCAAAAACCCAGGCAACAGAAAACCATAAAACTAAAATTTGTAAACTTCCCCCATCCTTAATCTTGTTCTTAGGCAAAACCCAATTCAGTAAACTGCCATAACCGAAATACAATAGAATTGAACTGGATGAGAAATACCATCACTTTCAAGGCAAATTCGGCATTGGATTTGTTCGCCGGGACCGGCTTCGAGGTCGATCTCGCTGGGCTCGGTGATCGGAGTGGGAGCCACGAGAGGCGAGGCTTCAGACTCATCCGCCATTGAATTACAAGCGAGCTAGAGAGACGGTGGAAAATTGCAGAAGAATTTGGAGGAATTGGGGCTTTTTAATTTCGAAACTCCGATCACATTGATGAAAAACCCTAAAAATTTCCCCCAATTCTCTCCGTCTCTCTTTTGCTGGATGCTCTTTCAAGGCAACGACTTTCCTGGGTTTTTTTTTGGCTAATTGGATTTTTTTTTAAGCGACGGTTGGTGAAGAGAGAAGAAGAGCCCAAGTCTATTGGTTCGTTTGGCGCGTTTCCTAAAATGACCATAGCTTTCTATGTTAAATTTTTTCGTTATTTTGGGTAACCTTTACGGCTTTACCTTCCTATTTAGTGCAGAAATTTTTTTTTTTACACACCCCTATCTTATTCCACCCTAGTATTCTAAAAGAGTCGAACTCATATCTCTTTTATAAAAAAATTGGTGTCAAACCACTATGCCCATCACATATGATAAAAAAAATTGAAAATTGGAAAAAATTGTTTACCTACCTCGGGTAAACTCTCTCTCTGTCACTCTCAATTTCTTGTGTCACATTATGTGACTTTTTAACTTTTAAACCAAGTACAGCATAAGGCAAGTTTTGAATGAGGATGCCCTTGTTTTCAGAAATGACCACTTTTGAGTGTCTTTTGCATTAAGTAATTTTCCATTATGTTATTTGGTGATCACAACTATTTAAGTATGGTATAATAATCTGCTAACCTCTCTCTCTCTCTCTCTCTCTCTCTCTCTCTCTCTCTCTCTCTCTCTCTCTCTCTCTCTCTCTCTCTCTCTCTCTCTCTGAGAGCTAAAATTTGACATGAGTATGCAGATTATGTAGATTTAAAATTTAAAAATTTGAAATCTCAAATTAATTAATTTTCAAACAAGACCTTATTGATATATTTATAGGGCATTATATATTGTCCAACTACCAGTGATTTAGTTTCTTCAACAATCATCTCACTGTGCTACCCACCAGAGTTATAATTGTTTCTGTTTATTCTATTTCTACAATCACCTCATTCATGTCCTTCATAATTCTCAGTGCATTTATAAGTTGTATAAAACAAGGGATTTGTTTGAACAACTGGTAAATTTTCAAGGCTAGGCTAGGGCTGCCAATTAACCCACAGGCTCAAGAAACTACATAACGAGAGTTGACCGTACGTACCTACTTAATCGACTAAATATAATTCTCCAATAACTTAGTACAATGCTCTTTCTTTCTGTACGTATATTCCTCCAATCTTTGTTTTCTTCTTCTACAAACAACTTGCAGGTTGAACCATACCCTCAGCTGTTCCATCTGCATGGCTACATGAAGATTCAGCAGCTTGGTTCCTGTAAGTGAGCTTCACATCCTCCAATGTGATTCTGTTACAAGGATACTTAGAACTGCAATCGAATTTCACCGCTACTTCCGTTGCCGATGTACCGTGGATGTCTTGGTACATCACGTCGCTAATTTGAACTCCGGAAACCTGTTAAAGAAAAAAAAAAGATGATGAAAAATTGTGTCAAAACTATTACCTGACCAGTAACTTTATATTACCTGACCAGTTGTAACTTAGTTTACAAAAGTAACCGTGGTGATCGAACTGGTGATATCTTACCTGACCAGGGCAACCCTTTTCACCGGGGCAGTAATTTTGATCAATGACAATAGGGTTTTTGACATTGACCATAAGAGCATGTTGAAAAAGAATGTTCCTTGCAAACCCAGTACTCGGTCTACCCCATGACTTAATCCTCAAACCATTTTGAGTACCGGTGAATGTAACTGTTTTAACTGACACATTTTGCACACCATCCTCCTCTTGCTCCTTGCCTAAACTCCCAATGCTGCAAACCACAACCAAATCATTGCTAAATTAAGAACCAAACTGAAATTCGATCCCAATCAAATCTTCTATGATTATAGTATAGTACGCATATCATATATATTGTTCTATACAATTCATATCCCTAATCTATCTATCTAGGTTGAATAGTACTCATGCATATGTATATGTACCTGATTCCATGGCCAGGACCACATGCAACATTTTCGATCCACAAATTACTAGTCCCAGGGCCAATAGAGACACAATCGTCTCCGGTCGCAATTTTAGAGTTGAGAATAGTAACATCAGAAGCCATTTGAACGTGAATGCCATCGGTGTTGGGGCTGTTGCCGGAGGCAGAAACCCTAACACCTTGCATTTTCACGTTGTGGCAGCCGTTGATGACTATGTGGAACATTTGACTGTTTAGGGATGACACTCCATTCACTACAATGTTGTTCGAATTTGAAAAACCAAGTGTCTGCATAAAACCCATATATAGAAATTAATTAAATTCTATAAATTAAGAAGATAATATTTCATATTATTTTTTAGAGATATATATCATGTGCTTTTATGGTAACTCACAGTCGCTCCTTTGGGGCAACCCTTGCCAGAGGCCTTGCAATCCCACAATCCAGTGCCTTGTCCGTCAAGAATTCCACCCGAGATTGTAACCCCATTCACATGCTCAAAGAATAGCCAGTTACCGGCATTTCCTATGACCCGATAATCCGAAGGGGCAACGAGTGTACCAGCAATTTGAAATGTGATGGCGCTGTTCTTGCATGGCCCGTTGAAGACCACTTTGCGAAGCAAGAACCTTCCCACCGGAACATAAATTACAGCCGGAGTGGCCGAGGCACAAGCTTCAGCCCACGCAGAGAGGAATGCTTTGGTTGAGTCGGTCTTGCCATCAGGGTTCGCTCCTAGACTTGTCACGCTGTAAGTGTTTGCAGCACTGGCGCCAAAGTCTAAGTTCATGAACACAAAGACAAGCGAGAGCACAATGAGGCTTCTGGAGTAGTAGTTTGCCATTTTATCACTACGTACTGTATATTGGGTTTTGTAATTTGCAGAGATATATAGAGAAAGAGATGTTAATTAATGACCTGAAGTGATGGATGTGGTGGTGTTTGAGGCTATTTATAGAGCACAGTTTTTTTGGAAGAAGGATAAAAATGAAAAGGCAAGCAAGTGGCGCCGAAATGAACTTTACGTAGGTTGTTACTTGCTGATGTTCAAAATTTCACCATGACATTCTCTTGCTTGAACCGCAAGTTAATATAATTCATGGCCTGCAGTTTCATTGGTTTCTTCATTGCTGTTTGAGTTTGAGTATGGACTAATTAAGATCGTTCATGCAAGATCTTCTGCATGTGCTTTCTATCCTAAGTTCATAATCAATTACTTCCATATCTAAATATTAAAAAAACTGCCTAACGATATAAAGCTGCTGCCTAGCTAGAACCTTTAGCCTGTAATTCCCCTCTCTCTTCTTATATATCTTAACCATACGAGCAAGTTAGCTAGCTTTTTCTATCCATCCTGTACGTATGATACTTGATCCAAGGAATATAAGCTGGTTTGAACACATACACTACATTATCTACATAACTACCTACGTTCACTCGGGTACGTAGCTAGTCAAACTAACTAATTAAACGCATAAATGAATTATATTGTGTGATATGAGAATTACACATAGCAAATTAAATTATTCAGTCTTATTTTATACTATTTTTCTCTCCCATTATTCCTATATACTCAAAAGAGAACTGTACGTATATTATATATACAGGTTCAGGCTTGAATCCATTATTCAATATATAACTTATTAAGAGTTTGATTGCTTGCACTTAACTTGATTGTCATAAATAGTTCAAGACACAAAACCCTGAAAACTTATGGCATAGCTTTTTGTCACCATGGCCTACTTGCCTCATCCTCTTTCCTTGCATATTATTAATCCCTATCAGACATTCTGCAGGATTCAAGCTAGCTCAGCCAATTACAACCCATGCATATTATTCGTATTAACTTGGCCATCAGAAACACACCAATTCCTTGGTTTTAAATAAAGTATTCATATAATACTTGGAAACACTGGAACATCTAATTAAAGACTCGAGGCTGCTAGTTTTTGTGTTTTTACACGAAACTTGTAATCAAAGGAATTGATAGACAAATTTGTTTAAATACAATAAGTTGGAAAAATGCATACGTACGACTACGATTGATTTATCAATGAAATTCAAGACATCTTGGAGCTAGTAACACTAGAAATTCCCGGAGATGTATTAATAATATATTTTTTATATATGCACGCACAGATCAAAGGAATTAATATTTCATGTATATATCCCAAGTTGCATGAACAAATTAACTTTTGCTCATTCCTGTCCAGTGCTTGCTTTGCTTGCATGAGTTTAGGGCATGCTTTGGGGATTCTCAAGCATCCAATTGCAAGCAATAAGAGAAAGCCAAGTGAGCCCAAGATATTCCGGAAGGTTCTACAGTCCTCCCAAGCACCAAAACTTCCTAGATCCAATGGTGAAGTGCAAGGGGGAGGGTTTTGAACATGGCATGCAGGGGGGTGTTTTGGGTACAAAAATTTTGATCCAAGGGTTGAGAACGTGGGAGTATTGAAACTCCCAAGTATTATAGAATTTTCGAGATATTCCATGTTATGATCATTAATTTATTGTGACAAAGAATAATAATATATTAGTATGTATCTTAATTTCTGGGTAAGTTCTATAATAGATTAAAAGAGGAGGTAATTTCCCACTCCTTTCTTGTGATCAGTTCTTTAATTTAAAGCAGACTTCGAGGGCCCTAACGACGGAACCTAGACCTAAGATCATGAGCTTCGTGAATATATATGATCTTAACTAAAAAGTTTAAACTATTTCAACTACAATATTATTCTTTATCAAAGATTTAGGTTTAAAAGCAGTTGAGTATATCAGAATAACGAATCAATTGCATGACTACCTGAACAGGGATCGATGCAGAACTAGCAGATTTATTAGGGTCAAAGTAGGATAAATATTACGTACATAATGATCGTGACCATATATAAGTACATGTTCACTTAATGATTGAATATTTGCCTAGCTATAGATTATCTAGGATTGCTTGTTTCAGGCAAATTTGTTTGGGAGGACGGCAGCCATGGCCATGTGATTAGTGTTGACCTTTAAGCTTCATATATGCACAGCAACATAAATCAGTAATTCAGTATAGGGTTAGGCACTTCAAGTTATAAGTCAACTAGCTATAGCCACAAATTGCCAACCAAAGACTGTGCATGTATGTAGCTAGCTATGAAAAATTTCGACTATATATGGGGATGCAAAAAATACATTGTGCGTTCTAATGTTTGACTCGATGCTCATGTAAATTAGTATACGAATCCCCTTGATATATAGTAGTTAACCAAAAAATGTGTGTAGATATGAAAATTTTAGACCACATGGTATATTACGCAACAAATACATTGAGGGTTATAATATTATTCACGCTCTCAGTTTCCAATCAACTTTGTACTGTAAAATCAATAATTTTATATATACAAATGAAGTGCTTGATCTTATAAAAACAAACTGGGAGTGATCAAATAGCGCGCATTGCCTTAGCAGAAAAACAAAATTAATGTAAGTATGTAACGACTATTGATCCAAAATTGTTCAGGATGAATGCAGTAGCACATGAAACATAATATAGCCATCTTATTTTGAAACATAATCTCAAATTAATACTAGTCATGAGATAATACTATATAGTCACAGTATAGGTTACGTACTAATTAACTTGACGTAGCATAAAGTAATTTACCCCAAAAAAAGACCCTAAAGTAGTATATAGGGAGTTCGGTCCATATATCCTGGGCAAATTATGTACTGAAAATCTGTAACTTTACAAGTAAGGTAAGACGAACATGGTGTTTTCTAAAAAAAAGAAGGGAAAATTAAAAAGAGTTGACTGTATTAACCGAACCCTTTGTATCAAAGAATGAAAAATCAAAAATAATTAAAAACCAAACCCTAGTGTAGGGTAAATAGTACGGAAAATTCTAGTGTAAGTTAACGTATAATTACCACTTTTAGGACTTACTTATTCAAACGATAACATATTTACTCTAATGATGACCTTATTTACCTTAATGAAGATTTTTTTCATAGTTACTACATAAGTTGTCGAAGTGGTAATATGTGCCCTCAAGTAGTAAAATATTACAATTACCACTTTTATGACTTAATTACTCAATCAATAACCTAATTTACTCTAATAAGGACCTTATTTAGCTCAACAAAGACTTTATTATTATTATTATGTATATATGAGAAATGTTAACATATCCTAACCTTAATCAAATAGTACATACGTACTGAGAAATTAACCTTAATTTCCAAGTCTACTTTTAAGGTATCTAGCTTATATGGAGGGTTTTAGTACGTTAGGTTCTGATCTATCAGTTTACTTGGCTTAGGAAATTAGTCGGTCTCTTTTAGGACGTACTGCTTGTTAATTTCTGTTTTGCTTCTTTTATTTTGGGGCTTTTAGCCGGCCTTTATCCTTTAATTTTGTGCTTTCATACTTGAAGCACGTACTTTACTTAATTAGTAAAAGTCAGTAACAAAAGATTAAGCAAACACAAATATCAAATCGATATATATATATATATCAAGAGGTTTCGCACATTGATATCTTTAACATTACTTCAGGATACAAATAAATATGTTTGGACAGCTTAATTAACCAACAAATTTGCAAGGCCAGGCTCCAAGAACGCCACAGGCTCAAGCAACTGCTTCAGTTAGGCCATTGACCTAGTACACTAATAAAATAAAAACTTGCTATAATTTAGTATAATCCTCTTTCGTTTTGTCTCTACTAGTGGAGAACGATCGAAATTCTGCATTTCCTTCTTTACTCCATGAGACTCATATTAAACCAATTATTTGTGTTTGCACTAGCCTATAAACAACTTGTAGGCTGAACAGTACCCTCAGCTGTTCCACCGGCATGGCTACATGAAGCTTCGGCTGCTTGGTTCTTGTAACTGAGCTTCACATCATCCAGTGTGATCTTGCTACAAGGGTTCTTGGAACTGCAGTCGAATTTCACCGCAACTTCTGTTGCCGATGTGCCGTGGATGTCTTGATATGTCACATCGCTAATTTGAACTCCCGAAACCTATTCAAATAACAAATTTTATCAAACAAGAAAAGAAAGCATTGATGGCTTGCATGGGATTTAATTTGTGACTAGTTGGGGAAGCAAACTTAATTAATTGCAACTCTTTTTACGTAAGTGATCGGTATCCTTACCTGGCCAGGACAACCATTCTCGCCGGGGCAGTAATTTTGATCAATGACGATGGGATTTTGGACATTGACCATCACAGCGTGTTGGAAAAGAATGTTCTTTGCAAACCCAGTGCTAGGTCTCCCCCACGACTTAATTCTCACTCCATTTTGAGTACCGGTAAACGTAATAGTTTTAACTGTTACGTTTTGCACTCCATCCTCCTGCTGGTCCTTGCCTAGACTCCCAATGCTGCACCAACCAAACCAATGCAAAATTCAGTGTAGCAGATAAAAAACTAAAGTAATCTAAGATTAAAGTATAGCATATATATATGTGCATGTTATATATGTATGCTTTGATTTGGTTGAATTATTACTACTGGTCATGCAAGCATATACTAATCTGTACCTGATACCGTGGCCGGGTCCACATGCAATGTTTTCGATCCACAAATTTGTGGTTCCAGGACCAATTGAGACACAATCGTCACCGGTTGCAATTTTAGAGTTGAGAATAGTTACGCCGGAGGACTTTTGGACGTGAATTCCATCGGTGTTTGGGCTGTTACCGCAGGCAGAAACCCTAACACCTTGCAGTTTCACATTGTTGCATCCGTTGATGACTATGTGAAACATTTGGCTGTTTAGGGATGTCACTCCACTCACAACAATGTTGTTTGAGTTGGAAAATCCAAGTGACTGCAAATAGCCCATATAAGAAATTCACAAATTAAATTATATATATACAGAACATAATTCAGGATATTTGTGTGATGTACACGATTGTACGTGAATTTAATTAAGTTAATTTATTTCTAATTAAACCTGTAATGCAAATATGCAATTGCAATTAATTAAGAGGGAAATGATAGGTTGACCCTTGAGATTCTCACAATTAAGGAAATAAAAGAATGTACGGTTTAAGTAACTTACAGTTGCTCCGCTGGGGCAACCCTTGCCGGAGGCCTTGCAATCCCACAAACCACTGCCTTGTCCGTCAAGAATTCCACCGGAAATAGTAACCCCATTCACATGCTCAAAGAAAAGCCAGTTATTGGCATTTCCTATGACCCGGTAATCTGAAGGGGCCGCAAGTGTGCCGGCAATGCGAAATGTGATGTCCTTGTTCTTGCATGGCCCGTTGAATACCGCATTGCTAAGCAAGAACCTTCCGGCCGGAACATATATGACCGACGGCTTGGCCGAGGCACAACCTTCGGCCCATGCAGAAAGGAAGGCCTTGGTTGAGTCCGTCTGGCCATCTGGTTTGGCTCCTAAATCGGCCACATTGTAAGTGATTGCATTAGACACAGCTGAGTTTATGAAGACCATGAGAAATGAGAGAAAAATTAGGCTTCTGGGATTCGCCATTGAGAGAGAGAGAGAGAGAGAGAGAGAGAGAGAGAGAGAGGCTTAGTTAATGAGTTGAAGCTAGGAGTGAAGGATGTAGTTGTGTTGAAGTTGAAAGGGTTTGAGGTGTATTTATAGCAGCTGGTTTGGATTTTTTTATTTTTTTATTATTGAATTTTGAAATTTGGATGACATGCAATGACAGAAAAAGAAAAACTAAAACGCAAGCAAGCAAGCGGCGCCGAAATGACCTTTACTTAGGTTTTTACTGTACATTACAGTTTACAAAATGACTTTATGACATATATATATATATATATATATGTTTGCTTGAATCACAAGAATCATTGCCTTCCATGGTTCACTGCATCTCTCTTTTCGTAATAGGGATTTTGCTTTTGTATTACTGAAAAAGCCTTCAATTAATTGTCATTCATGCTTATAGTATATATTGTAATTATCTCTTGAAAAAATCAAAGCAAGAATAAAGAGAATGAGTGAAGAAGTTGATCCGTTACAATTATAGAACTCAGAAAGATCTCCTAATTATTCTATACTTTTCATAATTCCGACTAACACATGTACTCCCATTATTTTTTATATTTTCAAGACAGTCCATGATCACAATTTGTATATAGCATCATGCATGAATTTGTGAATGCACATAACTTAATTAAAATAATTTGATTGCTTGAACTTAAATGGATTGTCCGAAATAATTAAAGACATGCATTCCCTGAAAAGTGAAAACTTGTTGGCGTTCTCTCACCTATAATTGCATAAAAATTGCATCATGCATCTTCCATGCATTAATCCCTATCGATCAGACATTAACAATTGCTTGTTTGTAAGAAAAGTAGTACGTTATCATAATAAATTATTTCTAAAGACTAAAGGCTAGCTTGATTGATGTCTTTAATTAACTTGTAATTGAAGAAATTAATTGGTAAAGAATTAGTACGTTTAGCGGAATATAATAAGCTGGAATGCGCACGTACGTACAACTTCGATCGTTGCAATATAATTGTAGAAATTAGCTAGTATGACTAGAAATTAATTAACTCGATCCTGGCCGGGATTAATATATATTATATTTTCTTCTATGTATGATTAACGTTTGCTTTCCTTCCACGAGTTTAGGGCATGATTTGGGGCGTCTCAAGCTTCCGAGTATATATTACGTGGCAGGATTTTATTGGTCGACTTCATATAGAGTTAAGCAATAAGAGGAAGCCATGTGAGCTCTGGATATATACATGATGTATAATACATGCAAAGGATCGTCCTTAATAAGATGAGTACGTAAGAGCTTCAACTGCAATTTATATGTTTCGTGCATTTGAATAACGTGCTGCAAAAGATTTTGGATACATGCATATATTAATTTACATCTGAAATATTCATTTGCTTGGAATAGAAATGAAGGATATACATATGGCCGGATTAAGATATTTAGGATTTCTTGTTCCTGGCATTCATTCCCTGTTTCAGGCAACTATGTTTTGCTTGCATGTGGAGGTAGCCATGTGATTATTGTGGACCTTTAGGTTATATATATATATATGAACAGCAACATATCAGTATGGGGTTAGGCATGCATATTAAGTTATAATTCAACTGACCGGAGCTAGTAACTATTAGCTTGGCCAACCAAAACTGTATGCATACATAATGCATATGTACGCAAATTTAGGGTTGAGCCATGCCTGTATAGACGTATGTAAAATTCAAATGTGATCTTCCACATGGTGAATGCAGGCCCGAAAAGTAAATTGTATGAATATACAAACTTATGTGTGAAGAAAATAAGAACGTACACACACTTAAACAAACACATTTTTTTTATCTCTTTGTATTTAAATAACAAACACAAGAATCAATTTATATTTTCTGCCATATTTTTTACGTAGACAGTTGAATAGGTGGGATTAAATTAGTCCGGGCTCCTTGTATCCCGGAATTGTTCCCCCAGCTATAAACAAGAATATATGGACAGTATACCTTATCTGATTCAGAGAAGCAGTCAGCGGGCGTTCTCTCTCATGCCCTAAAACCAGGCTTCTCCTAACCGTCTTCAACTGTATGTATTCCTCGTTAATTAGGAATGGAATATTCATGGATGATGGACCCAAAATTGAGCCCCTTCTTCTGTACGTAGTTTCCATTGGTTTCTTCAATGAGTAAATTTGCTTTTTTAGGTTTGAGTTTGGCTAAAGTTCATGCACACATACATCTGTGTTTGTACAGATCCCAAAATTCGTAGTCAATCTTTCCCAAATCTAAAAGGTAAACTGCCTAACGATATCATAAAGAAACATGCCTACAACTGTTTCTTGCATATTAATTCTAATTCTATTTACTTTTTCATCTTCATTAGGTTTTTAACCATACATATGAGCAAGCTAACTAGCTTGTTTGGCCGTCGTTCTGCATAGCTTGATAGAGAAGTACATATGTCCAAATTACACCAAATAGGTAATGAATTAAATTATATTAGGTCGTGAAACAAGTAGGATGGCAATGGAATTGCTAGTAGTCCTCAAACCTTCATTAATGAAACTGAATACAAGGGGCCGGGAGACATAGTGCCTAAACTCCAACATTGCAATACGCTTATAGAGAACGTCTCGCAATAATAGCAAGAGTCTCAATCAATTCATGTATTCTAACAAGCACCATTTAGTAGGGATTGCATGACTAGCAACTCCATCTGCTTTACACTATAGATGGTATACCGTATACCATAAAGATCATGCCAAAACAGCTAGAGTCATAAATTGCCAAGTAATTCAGCTTAATTTCTCACTATGCAGCCAACCGGAAATTTCGGTGACTCTACGTTTCATCCTAGCTACCACTAGGAGGTAGAGTCCATTTAGCAATGACACACCGCTTCACTTCACTAGACTAGACAAGACACGCAGAGTGTTCAGACCGGGACAAAGTCTACCATACCCAACCAATAGAAGGTAGGAAATTATTGAAAACAAAAAAGACAAAACTAAAAAACAAAAACAATAGAAAAGAAGCAAAACCCAGGCCCAATTAACCACCAGAAATATGATAGAATAGTCAACATATTATAGAATTGTTATGCTATAACATATAACATTTAATTATTATGTCGTCTGAATTTTGGTTCAGTACTATAACATATGATAGAATTTCCCGAAAAGTCAACTTACATTAGGAATTGATAATGTAGTTTCTACAAGGAAGTCGAACTCGAGCTAGAGCTAGGTATCATACACTACTATCATGAAAACCAAAAAATCCAATCCAAAATCATATGATAATGAGTAAAAATATCGATCGACCACAGAATATTATATATTTTTGTACAAATTAAACTCATGATTAATTCTTGATGTAGGGTTTCACATATATTCTCAAAACTAATTGGTGACCGAGTATGTGTACAAATAAGAATAGGTTTTGTTTAATTTACTAGTTCAAATGTAATTTGGATTCCTTATTGCACACATCTTGCATGTGTTATTATAAATACCTTCAGAGGAAGACGAGTAAAGTCATCCAAAAAAATTTCATTCATCACTTACCGTCCAACTTAAGAGCTAAGTCCTAGCATACCAGGAAAAAGAGCATTGAACAACTTGCTCAAGGTATCATAAGCCTTAAACTTAACATGGCTGAAGAGTCCCTGCCACTACTGGAAACGTCACTGTCGTCTCCTGTCACCGGCGTCGTATACTCTTCATCATCATCAACCTTTCTTCAACCTCCCGGAGTTTCTCCCGTGCCTCAACATGTTTGTATCCATATGCCAATCCAACTGACGGGGGACAATTATCTACTGTGGAAAGCCTTGTTCATCCCAATTTTGAAGGCCTATGATATATTGAATCTGGCCGAAGGAAGAGAGCCGTGTCCACCACAATTCCTGACCAGTAATACTGAAGACAAGAAAGACGACCTTGCCTATACCAATTGGATCAAGAGGGACCAAATATTTCTGATTTGGATTAATGCAAGTTTATCTGCAAGCCTACTCCGATACACAATAGAATGCACAAGTGGACGAGCCCTGTGGTTACACTTGGAAAACCTTTTGGCTGAAAATGCAACATCTCGTGTACTAAGGCTCCAGGCTTGCCTCCAAACACTGCACAAGCACAAATACATGTCAATGGGGAGATACCTAGATTCAGCGGAACGAATCGCTGGTGAACTCGAAGCGGCGGGGTCTCCTGTTGATGATTGTGGGTTAGTTTTTTCCATCCTTGAAGGGCTCCCACCTGAATATTATGACTTGGTTGCCTCCATCAGGAATCGACCTAAGCCCATAACTAGAACAGAATTGTATGGCTTTCTACGAAGCAATGCGATCCCTCCCTCTTCAAAAGAAATACTCAAAATCATGTTTCCAATATTCGTCTGTATTTTCCTCGTGTCTGTCTTGTTTACATATTTTCTTTATAAGTTTTCACAGAGTTGAGTGGATGCTTGTCAACCTCATCTTTGATCCAGTTACCTTGTTGACTACAATAGGTGGTCTGACTTGTAGGAATTAGAGGAAGAGGTTATGGCAACTTGTTATGTGAGCTTCCAAATGCATGGTGCATGCATGCAGAATATTTTCATGTCTTGACTTTAACTATTTATATATAAACGTTTTGAAACATTATTTGATCAAATAAGTTTGATCAGCGACCTTCTCATCATCATAGTGAGAAAAAGTATGGGTTAACATATATGCTCTCTGTTTAAGCATCGTACGTCTTTGTAATATATTTTTGACCGCTTATGTTTTTCAAAGTTGTGTTTTCAATAGTTTGTTTTTTTTCTTACCATGTTTCTTGTTTTCGGCATAGAAAATTTTGGTTTCGTTCCCCTCTCTTTGTATTTCTCTTTTCTTCTTTAATAAATCATAAGAAGTGCCCTTGGCCCCTAGTTTCACAAAAAAAAAAACTCACGATAAAGCAAAGCTAGCTAGGTTTCGATCTCATCTAATTATTTATATCTTTTTTTCATTAAGAAAAAAATGAAAACGGGTTAGACTTAACAAATTTGTAATACAATATTCAGAGATTGGAACCTCATATATATAACATCATGGATATAATATCCATCACTAAATCAATAGCTAGTTATTCGATGGTGTCACTTAATTATATAGACATATACACATTTATATTAGTGATAATTAACTCTCTGAAGCTAAAATTTTGCATATCCGGAATCATGTTAACACTAGCTAGCTCTTCCTTAAGTGCGTCGTCTAGCTTATACACTTAACAAGCCAATAAATAATTAGGAATGGAGATTGGAGTTTTTGAAGTTAAAAATCGCTTCTGATAGGTATAAAATTGGATCAAGAGGGAAAATATTTTGTTTGGTTATGAGTTTTTGCACTCTCGTAACAATAGAATCAAGTGAAGTGTGTTACACTTGAAAACTTTTGTGAAAATGACTTCGTGCTGGTTTCAAACCACAAATTGATGGGTTATTCGGGTGTGGTTTTTGTGTTGTGGTTTTTTTTTGAAGGGTTGAATATTATGTTTTTTGTGTATATAAGTTTTTTTTTTTCTAAAGAAATTAAATTTTTATATTGTTTATTTTTCGTGTTGTTTGTTTTATTTTTTTATAGTTTTAGAGTTGAGTGGTGTTTCTCTTTTGTATTATTGTTGTAAATAGTGTTGTTTAGTTGGGGGTTTTTTTTTGTTAATTTGTTAGTATTTTTTTTGTTTATATTTTATATATTTTAAATTATTTGTAAATAGTTTGTATTTTTTAGTGGAAAAAGTATGGGTATTTTGTTTATTTTTGTATATATTTTTGGTTATGTTTTTAAGTTGTGTTTTAATAGTTGTTTTTTAATGTTTTTGTTTTGTAGAAAATTTTGTTTGTTTCTTTGTATTTTCTTTCTTCTCTATAATTTAAGTGTTCTAGTTTGAAAAAATATAAAGTATATTGGTCTCTTATATTTTTTTTTTTAGAAAAAATAAAGTTAAAATTTGTATATATTAGTTGTTTATTTTATATATTAAATAATATATTATTGATGGTTATTTATAGTATATTTATATTAGTGTATTATCTCTGAATAAAATTTTATATGGAATCTTTATATATTTAAGTGTTCTATATTAAAATAAAGAATTAAATGGAGATTGGAGTTTGAAAAATCATATATATATATATATATGCAACTACAACTTATTAAATCAGATTCTACGCTAAAAATATGACAACCACATAAGTATTAGAAAACAATACCTCAAGGAGATATAAAGCTTATTTTCAAGAAGTCACCTCAATCTGGAAGTGAAATTGTATCACCATGAATTGTTTCATGTTCTTTCCATATATCCACAACTTCGAAACCACATGAGCAACAATCTCAAGATTCAACCCTATAACAAAAAGAAGAATTAGAAGTTTAATTACTTTGTGTTCGAAAAGAAGTGATGGGATTGAATCTAAATTATTAGAGGTAAATTATTAGAGAAAATATGGCAAATTGATTTACAAATGTGAATGAATGGTACTGTTACAAAAATGAAGAAAGTGATAAATAAAAAAGTGTCTGAACCCAGGTTCGAACTGGGGACCTCTAGTGTGTGAGACTAGCGTGATAACCGACTACACCATCCAGACTTAATTGCTTAATAAATAGTTAAAAAGAATTTTATAGCTACTTCACACAAGTTTACTCGAATCATGTAGGGAATATTAATTCCCAATTAAGTATGTTTCAGTCCTTTTTTAAATTAACAAGATTGCATGTTATAGTTCCATTCGGTGAAACAATGCAATCACCCAAGTTCGTACAACATTCAATCTGGAAACAAAAAAAATATTCTTTGCTAGAAAATGTGATGTCTGATTACAATCATCCATATATGTGAGATATGTACAAAATAACTGAAGTTAAAAAAGAAAGAAGGGTCTTCGGTCCTTGTACAAGTGCTTCGTCAGCTACCCAAAATTTTATTCTAAACTTTGTAAAGTAATGTAAATCAAATAAATCAACCGGCCAAACCTACAAAATTAAATTGAATCATTAAATCTTTCACATCCAACAAGTAACTCCCACTTTCAACTTCCAAAGAATATACCAATCACTCTCCTCCAAAACGAAGTTCCCTTGCTAATTAAGCTAGCGTACGTGTTTATTCTCTACTTATATTAGTTGCGTGCTTTAATCTTCTCATTATCCCTTTCTCACTGTCACTTCTTGATCTTCATGCCATATATAGTTCAATTCAGATCCCCCCAATCCTTTCATCCATTTGCTACTTCTTCCAGCTTCTTAAGAAAACTCCAAAGATGAGATACATATCAATGGCTACAATTCAGTTGATCGGTGGACCTCATCTTTCTTCGATCTCTACGTATTGGCCACTTCCCTAATATGCATGTCTTCTTCTTTCTTATATGTGGATATACGTGTCATTACAAAGACTTGCATGCACGCCACCAAAGCCACACAGACGTTACGTACAAAACGTCAAAACCCATGCCACCATAATCCTTCTCCACCAAAACCAAAGATACCCTAGAGCTCAGAACTGATCGACAACAAGAAATGGGGCACAAATTTGTGGAAGGAAAGATAGAGGGAGAGAAGGAGTTTGGGGGCAAGGTGTTTCCCAAAACACTGAACCCTCCTCCGGATATGAGCTTGGACGGCGTCGATGAACTGGTGGAGATGGTGAAGGCAGTGAGGGAGTGGCTGCACGAGACACTCGAAGCGCACTCTGCGATTTTGTTCAAGGGTTTCGGGTTGAAGAGTGCGGAGGAATTCAGGCGCGTGGTGGAGGCGTTTGGATGGGAAGACATGACTTACTCGGCGCCGGCGCCGCGGCCGATTCTGAGGCATTTGGTGGGAGGGAGAGTTTACACTACCAATGCTACTCCTGCTTCTCAGCTTATCAACTTCCATCATGAGATGGCTTTGGTATGTTAAATTGTTAATTGTTTATCAATTACTCACTTGAACAATTTGCACCGAATAAGAGTCGTTTTCAATTTAATATTCAAATATTAAATTTTATTATTTTTATATTTCATATTTCATTTCATTAACGAATTAATACTTTTAAAGTATGATATATTCCATGAGATGATATGAAAATAACAAAAGTTTATATTTGAGTATGAAATTGAAAATGACAAGTTCGAGATCTTTTGTAATTCATACCAACAACTTTGTCATTCTTCTGTTGTTATCAATTAGCTTGGAATCCCATGATATTGCAGGTGAAGGAAGTCCCTTCAAAGATATTTTTCTATTGTTCGCAGCCATCGCCGGAGGGTGGAGAGACATCTATACTGCCTAGCCAGGTTGTAGTTGATCAAATGGAAGAGAGAGTCCCTGATTTTGTCTCTAAAATTTCAACAACAGGTTTTATCCACAGAATCAGTTTGGCCGTGGAATATGATTCTGATCATGCTGATGATGTCAATGAGCCGTGGAAATGGATCCTAGATACTCAAGATCTTGCAGAAGCTGAGAGGAGGTATATATCGAACTTTTCTTTACTAATATGTAGAGGAATTTAACAAGTAATAAATTGCAGTACTATTCTATGGATCCTAATATGCAACACTTAAGATAGATTTAATCTAGCTGAAACGTATATATTAACATGCCACCATCACAAAACCCTTCATTGGTTTCTTAATTATATAGGCCTATAGGGTACCGGTATATATTTGAGATATCTAGTAATTTATTGTTTACGCTACGACGTATTTTCAGCATATTTCATAGAGGCAAATTTTGTTGCTGCTGCCTAAGCAGATTTAGGGCATTCAATTCTTCATTGCCATAGTTGGGATCACACCCTCCATTTTGAGCGTCCGGATTTAAAGTACGTTTTTGTGTTGCCATTTTCTTTTTCGTTTTAATTTCTTATTGTTTTCCTGACGACAAAACTCATACTTAAAATCAATTAGATCCATCTCTAGCAGAGTAAGACAATAGTGGAAACTAGCTCATAGGTACTTGATATACATTTTCATTTATGGTTTATATGTTTATTAAGTAACTTGGTTACTCTTGTAGAGCAAAAGAAAAGATTCTATGCAGTGAGGTGAAATTTAGAGAAGATGGAGTTGATGAGCTTGTATTTGGGCCAATGAATCCAATAAGAACCTATGGAGGAAAGAAAGTTTGGTTCAACACCATTCTTGGCTACTCTCCTAAAGATGCAGACAACATAAGTTTCGCAGACGGAACTAAACTTCCAGTGGCAGCATTGGAGACCTACAAGAAAATCATAGAGGAGAATTGTGTCAACATAAAATGGGAGAAAGGGGACTTTATGCTGGTAGATAATTTGCTGGCTCAACATGCTAGGCTTCCTGGAAAGCCACCGCGTCAAATTCTAGTTTCCATTTGTAAGTAAGGCGGAGTTCGATCTCTTTGATGCGGGATTTCACTGCGGAATCAAAAGATGGAACGCTCTCTCACATCCGCAATGAAAATACCACATCGGAGAACTTGACAAGAAGAAGATCATCTTATAGTCTCCTCTGTAAAATATCATAATAAATAAGACCATGTGAGAACTTGTTTGTAATATTACATGAGACTACTTGACTTGTAAGAGCATCTCCAACAGAGTAGCTAAAATAAACTTCTAGCAATATTTAACTAGATTTTGAAGAAAATTCAGCTCCAACAGAGTAGCCAAAATAAAGTTATATTTAACTTTTTGTTAAAAGGCTAGCTATATTTAGCTAGTGAATAATGAATAACTAAATATTCTTCTGTCTTTCTCTCTCCTAAATTGTCAACGTGTAAATTTCTGAAAAAATAAAATATTATGAAATAGCTATAATTGCTAGCCTTGTTAGAGCAGAATTCTAAAACAAGTAGCTATATCTCCAATTTCTAGTTATTTTAGATCAAATTTCACTTCATACTGTTGGAGATAATAGCAAAAGAAATCCTAAATAGTAATAATACCTTCCCTAGTTCCCTTATCCAAAAAAATAACAGTGTAGTAAAAAAGTGAAGATATTACTATTACAGTAGTAAAACACAAAAACAATAATTAATGTCTGAACCCAGGTTCGAACTGGGGACCTCTAGTGTGTGAGACTAGCGTGATAACCGACTACACCATCCAGACTTAATTGGTAGTATTTTACATAGTTTTGTAGATATTAACACTAACTATGAGGAGTAGAAAAAGCACTATTTCACGTGTATTGAGAAGGCGATAGTAAAGTCATTTTCTTTCGGAACCAAAAACCCTCGAGTGCTACAGTGTTGGACTCAAACCCTCTCCAATGGCGAAGATCCAAACTACGAAGAAGCGCCGGCTAGTTAAAACCGCTGAGAAAACACCCAACACCATAAAACTCGAACAAAAAGAAGAAGACCACCGCCAGAAACAACCCCAAACCGGTTCCGACTCGGACTCGGACGACTCGGACTCCGACCCGGAGTCCCTCTCTCAGCTCCTCGAGCCCTACTCCAAGGAGCAACTGATCGAGCTCATAACCGAAGCTGCCGCGAACGACCCGGCCCTCTTCAACCGTATTCGCGACGCGGCGGACGGCGACGTTTCGCACCGCAAGATCTTCGTTCACGGCCTCGGATGGGACACCACGCGCGAAACCCTAGTCTCCGCGTTCGAGCCCTTCGGCGAGATCGAGGACAGCAATTTGGTGATGGACAAAGTCACTGGCAAGACCAAAGGCTACGGCTTCGTTCTGTTCAAGACGCGCCGTGGAGCGCTGAAGGCGTTGAAAGAACCTAAGAAGAGCATCGGTAACCGGAGCGCTTCGTGCCAACTGGCCTCGATCGGTCCGGGGAACAATACGGCGCCGTCTTCGTCGTCTAATAGTCAGTCGGACTCGGCGGGGAGGAAGATTTACGTGAACGGCGTGCCGCATGACGCTGACGCTGAGAAATTGAGGGCTTTGTTTGGGAAATTTGGGGAAATTGAGACTGGGCCGATGGGCTTCGATTCACACACTGGAAAATCCAGGGGTTTTGCTTTGTTCTTGTACAAAACTGTTGAGGGTGCGAGGAGGGCACTTGAAGATCCTGTTAAGGTGTTTGAAGGGCACCAATTGAATTGCCAGAAGGCGACGGAGGGTTCAAAGAACAAGAATGCAGTGGTGCCGGCACAGCAGACGCAGCCTCCTCCACTGGCGGCAGTGCCTGGGGTGCAGAATATGGCATTATTTGGTCAGTATCCAGGTCTGAACCCGTTGTACAGCGGCTTGATGACTAATGTGGGAGGTGCATTGGTTTCTGGGTCTGCAAACCCGGGTATGATGGCCCGGCCACTGAACCCGGGTTTACTGGCAGGAGCATTGAACTCTGGTGTTTTCCCAGCAGGCCAATATGGTCAGGTGGGTGCTGGTGTTGGTGGGTTCGGTGGTGTGTCTCATGGGATGGGCAGTTTTGGTGTGGGAGGCTCGTTGCTTGGCGCATACGGGTCCATTGCACCACTTCCTACAATGCAAGGTCTGCAGCATGGTTACCCAAATACACAGAATGGACAGACGGCCACAGTTAGGCCTCAGGGGACTAGTGGGTCACTCACTGGGTACCAACCCTTTATGTGGTATGATATGTTGGAATTACATTTCTCATGTCATAGTTTCGTGCGTATGTTTATTCATTTTGTTTATGCTTACTCGGCTTTAGAGTTGAGCACTTTTGTGGTAAAAAAATTGTTATACTTATATTTATATGGATTTGGATTGTCTAGTTTAGTTACATATTTTTGGATTCTGCCTCTTTCTGTTTCCGGTGTTTAGAGCTTTACAACTCGTTCCGTTTTTGGTTTTCAGAGGTACTTTAGGAGTTTCATTATCTACAATTCTACATAGGTTGTCAAGATTGGTGATTATTATTATTTTAAGTTGGAATGTCGAGTCAATCAAGTTACTAAAATTATGTACGTTATTAGCCAGTGAAAGTAGATGACTTTGGTGAGCTTAAATATTTCAGCATAGAGGAAGGGGGTCAATAAAGGATTCCACAAAAGGGCTATATAATACCTTAAGATAGATGTAACTCTCCTTTTCTTATGGACCTATTAAACACAAAGATAATGTTCGTCAGTCTTTCACATGACATTTATCAGCTTTTCCGGTCATTGTTTGTCAAATCCAAGAAGTTACAATTTTCAATTTTGTATTAGACTTGCTGCTTTCCTTCTTACTTTCTTGACAGTTTCCATTATACTTCTTTTCTTGTACGTTTGGTTTTGTATTGCTAATTTTTTGCTTTTCATGCCTATTCCACTTTCAATTTATAAATTTGCATTTTTTTTAATCTGGCGTGATATTGGATTAAACCTTTCTTTCTTTTGTTTCTGTTTTTAATTATTTATTTATTCTGTTCTTATGGGCCTACATTGATGAGTTTTACTTTTGTCAACCCATTTCAATTCAAATTTGAATATTGTTCTTTTGCAACCCGGGGATAAGATTTTTAACTTTTTTACTGCATGTAGAATTCTGTTCCGTAACCCCCTCTTTTTCGGTGGCTGGCTGAAGTCTAAACTACTCAAATGTTTGGTTTGCATTTTCTTGTTTTTTATATTTTTGTTGGTAGTTGAATTTTAACTCCTTTATTTTTTCTGGGTTTATAATTTTGTATCATTTGCACAAAGCCTTGTATTTATACATCATGATGCCATGACTCAAATTTTCTTAACATGGATCACTTGAACATATGTTTCTACTCATTAGAGCATGTGTTTACTTGCTTTTCTGGTTTCAATATTTAAAGTCTTAGTTGTATAGAAGCTTTAGGATGATAGTTCATATGAAAGGGAGATTATTGTGTTTTGTGCCATTACATTCTTGGGCTGTATATTTGCAGAGTAAGTGTGGCTGAAGTTCAGGAAGGATGATCAATGACTCTTGGGGAATGTTTTTCTTAGAGCTTGCTTTGGGTTGATCAATTTTTCTGGAAGTTTTTCATAGGGAAGACTTTGGAATTGAATATAATTTTCGCATGGTCCATATCTTGGCCATGCTCGGCAACAACTTGATGGACGTTCCTCTTCTTTCTTATTTTTTTTGTTTTCTTTTTGTTACCCCTTAGTCCATCAAATCTTTGTCAAGCTTTATCTTGTAAGAACTTTCGACATCTATTTTCACTTCTATCAGTTGTCTATAATTTCCGATGAATATCTTTTTAATTTTGGCCCTTCTTACTTTCCTCTCTTTTGCTCTTTTTTTTTTTTGAATATTTGCTTAATGTTCTTTTTTTTTTTCATATTCCGATATCAGATGAATGATTATCAAGACCATTTATTAGCAGTTTGATATGGGGTCTGTATGTTATCGTTACTCACTTCTTCATTTGTATTTTTGAAAGACTTTCATAAATTTGTTTTGACACCATTTAACACAAAAAAAAAAAAAAAGGTCGACTCTTTGTAGGTTCGTTATCATATTTTTCATTTATTCGTACCAGCAGCCTCTTTCATGAAATTCATATAGGCTAGAGACCTTTTTTGCCAGTTTATTTTCATTTTAGTGCATACAAAAGGGGATAAGGGTTAGTCCCATGAACATGCAAAAGGGAATGAACTATCGCGTACACAAATGTCTCCATGTTTTTGTTGCATTTGTTTTTTAACCTTATTTAATCTTTTATGTGGTCTCATTTCACTATTACTATCTTGTTTTCTGTTCCTTGGATGTTACTCTCACAGTCTCCCTTCATTTTACTTTTTTGGCTGGTCTTTCTCAATACAGGCCATTTATTTGAACATTCCCGCTTCTTGTTTCTTTATTTTGCTTACTTACTTCTTTTTCTTCTCCTCCTTCTCCAAAGACCGATTAAAACAATGTGCCTTAAGACAGCTTCATATTTTGGAAGGGATGTACAAAACGAATATGAAAGGCTCCTATCGGTTCCCAATATAAGTCCAGTTACTCATCAAGTTAATTAGGACACTTGTAGAGTTCTTTCTTGAAGCAACTTTTAGTCAGTGAGACAAACTATTTCATGTAGTTACATTATGAGGAACATAAGGAGTGTTATGGGACAAGCATTTTGAGGACCTGTGTGATCCTATGGTAGATTGATATGAGCTGATTTGAACCATTAGTTGCAAGATTTTAAGTTAAATACAAAGATTGCTTGATATACTCGCTTCACTTCTCCCATGCTTATGGGAGAACTTCTCATTAGTCAGTTTGATTTTGACTGGGGGTTTTAAGTCTGATTTGTATGCATGTGATGAAGAGAAGATGTGATTTGCTAGGGACCCCCTAAGTGACACTGGCTAGCAGCTCTTTAGGAGGACTTCCTTTTGGGGGTACATTTCAGAGGAGTTTTTGAAGTGTACACCAAGTGTTGGGCGAATCGTAAGAACTATAGCAGTAACTCTACAGTGAGTGATGAGCATGTGCTATAGTGAATAAGCAGTAGGCAAATTGTAAGATCAGATAGTGTATTATATGGTGAACAAGTCGGACTGTCGGAGGCTATGAAAATGGCACCAAGTGCAGGCAAGAGACGAGAGTCGTGTAAAGCAAGTAATTTTATTCCCATTTCAATCTCCGGCGAGTAACAAGCAAATCTTATTCAGCGTATGGCATCATTCTTTTCATGGCTATTTATTTATTTATTGTTTTAGATTTTTATTGGTCACATTCCAAATTAGGCCATGCTTATTTTGAAAATCAAGAAACCCGATTTATCAATTGCCAAAGAACTGTTCGACTTCCTTCCCTCAAATCTTCAATGTAGTACCTGTAGAATTAAGAATGAAACCAAATTTACAGGTCAGTCTTTTCGTTTCATACATGTATATACATATAATTTGATAGAATTAGCTTGCAATATACACATGTGGGCGAGAAATCAGAGTTATTAGCTTACTGGGAACAATCCATTTCATTCGAGATGGGTGGAAGTCTAACATATATGCTACAGTCGGAAAGCAGAGCATTAAGTCCAGTTAAATTCACAGGCCCTTCCTTTTCTAAATCTCTGATGCACTCACATAGGACCTTGTTGTTTTCTCGACTGCATAGGCTCGCCGTAGCTGTACAGCAATCCTGTGACCGTGATGACTTGAACACCGGCACCTGATCCTGCTTCGTAAAGCAAGGATTCAAGATGTCCAAGATGGGTTTGCAAGGCTTGGGTGGTGTCCCAGGTTCTCCCACGGCAGACCAAGAAACCCCGATCAGGAATATCACAACGGTAACCATCTTGGTTAGTTGAGTCATAATGTATTTTCGGTTCTGGCCGGTATTGGTTCAACTTTTTCTACACACACATAGATATTATATATACGTGTACTACTTGGTACGTTTTTGTGTTCGATCAATCTGGTTAGCCTGATCATCGATCATGGGAATCTCATGGATGCTCCATGTATATATCGTGTGCCGTGGAAAATGGTTATTTGATGGCTGGAATTTTGGAGTCACTACTCGTGCCCGGATTAACAGAAACCAAAACAAACTTGTTGAGAAGAAAAACATAACACAAAACAAAAGGAATAAGTGCTAAACAAACCACATGTAGGCCGAGTAGAGTGTTGATTTGTTGTTAATTTTGATGATGAGTTTGTTTTGGAAGGGTAGATGTGTGTTTGTGTAGTTGATTGGTTATTTTGGGTTGGTGACTGTCACTTGTATTGTGGATGAGATGTGTATTTGATAAGAAGGTTTTGGATGTATGTTGAAGTCAAAAGCAAAAGAAAGTGGTCTAGTTGTTAATTAATGGATCTGTCAATTGTGTTGAATAATTAATGGATGATGATTGAGTGAGAAATGAAGATGAAGTTGTGGATGTGTGTTGTGGGAGTGTGTGAACCTATGAGAGGATGAATTTGTTATATATAATATGTATATTCAGTGAGAAAGGTGGGAAGGTAAGAGAGAAAGAATAGAGATGGAGGTGAGAGAGAAATATTTTTTTGAATAGTAGAAAATTTGTTAGAGAGAGTTGTTGGTTTTATTTGTTTTGTGTTAAGGAGGAATTTTGTTATATGTGTGGGTGGAGGTTGGAAGAGGTTTGTGTGGTTTGAGTTTTTTTTTCTTTTTGTGGATTGATTGGTTATTGGTTTGTGTTGGGTGGGTTTTATGGTAAAATATAGAGCTCAAATGTTCTAGCCGCGGAGTTGTTGACTACTAGCTAGTGTGGCCATATGTTCATTCCCGGCGATCTATTTTCGAGACGGTGACGAGATTAATCGTTCTGAAATCTTTTAGAGTTTCGAGTGGCATCACATTCACTCCCTAGCTTCTCATGCTTTGTAGTATAGTTTAGTTGCTTCCCTTTTTTTTCTTTTTTTTTTTTAATATCAGCACCTCAGTTTGTTCGAGTAGCTTTACAATTCGTTTGTAATGTGACGGTTTGATATATCACAAATTTACGAAACAGAATGAGCTAGAAAATTGAGAAATGTTAGAAGGAAAGCTTGCTAGCCTTCCTTCCATATGGCATATCAGACCCTAGGTAATATATATACTGTATATGATGAACAAGTTAGACTTAGAGGCTATGAAAATGGCCCAGGTATAACATGTAGCTTCATTCCAAATTCACTCTTCCACTTACAAGTGCTAAAACAAGCAATTTTATTCAACATATAGGGGGCATTATTAATTCTTTTCATTGCCATTTTTGTTTATATTACTAAGAATCCAGAATTATTGATTGCCAAAGAACCGTTGAGTAGTTAGCTAGCTTACTGGGAACAGTCCATGTCCTTCGAAATGGGTGGAAGTTCTACAGATACGTGACAGGAGGAGAAGAGAATACCAAGTGCTGTTAAATCCAGAGGTCCTCCCTCTTGTACATCCTTTATACACTCACACATGGTCTTCTCGTTCCCTTGATTGCTGAGGGTCGCTGCAGCTTTACAGCAGGCCGGTGATGTATTCATTATAGGCGCCGAAGGATCATTTTGCGGAAAGCAAGGATCCAAGATCTCAAAGATAGTTATACAAGTCTGGGGTGGTGTAAAAGGTGCAACCATTGCTGACCAAGAAACCCCGAGGAGGAATATCACAGTGGTGATCATATTGATTAGATGAGTCATGTTTGGCCTCATTTCTGATGGTGGTGTTGGTTTTGGCTCCACTTTTATATATAGACGTACATTTTATACACAAGTACTATGTAAAACGTATCTGTGAGTTCGATCAGTCTTGTTAACCTAATTATCGATCATGGGAATCTCATTGATGCTCCATGATTATATTGTGCGCGCAGGAAAATTTTAACAAAGGGTGGTGTACTCATTTTCACTTTGTTGGTTGTGGCAAGCTTTTGACGAGGCCTCATGTATGAGCTTTGAGTTGTAAGATTTTCTCAGATAAAAGAAATAAAAATAAAAATGCCTAGCTACATAAGTACATACATAGCTGATTTGTTCGATAAGAAACTCTTGAACTGCTAAAGCTGTTGATATATCATGCATATTCTCAAAAGCTTAAGCTGTTAGAAAACGAGCCAACAAATTCATATGCACTATAACAGAACAATGGATTGCCAACAATCGCGAAAGCTTGTTACAATATAAACAGATAGTCGATATTGCTTATTGAGAGATTTGCATATAAGATTGATCTCTACACTCCTAATAACTAGAGTGAAGAATCATATATCACGACGATAAGTGATCCAAACAAAGATCAACATCGGCAGCGGCAATGACACTGAGACTCACCAGACTGTACTTGTTTGCAGACACCTCCTTTTATCTCAGAGTCTGTTTTGCAACCTCTTTTCTCAGAGTCTGTTGTGCAATATGCCCAGCATCTTCCGACCAGCTTTGGGTTGTCATCTACATGATGCACACATTTACCAAGCTGCGGTTGAACAACCAAACAGCTTTCTTGAGCACTTGCTGTAAAACACCATCAGTTGTCTGTTATGTATAGCCATAACCTGATAACCATATGATCAAATAAATTCGTCACATCTATATGTAGCATACAAATACGTATTAATTCGATGAGCTAGCAATGAATGAGGATCGATGACAATCTGTCCTTTCATAGGGTATTATGAAATAAAATCTAAAAAAATCGGAAAATTAAACAATTACAATGAAACACATGGAAGATTCGGCATGAGAATCGGACTGTTACCCAAGGTCCCAAACCGTCCATTATGTGATAACAGTTGTGTGACAAAACACTGATTTGATTTGATTTTTTTTTTTTGTAAAATATTATCTAGAAAATGGAAGGTTTGTATCATCTAATTACCATTCATGACCCCTTTATGTAATGACCTAAAGAATAGAAAAGGTAACATTCCTCTAATATCAGACCATAGACAACTGAAATTATTGATTTTGAGTAATTATGTGCACGACAGAAACGATATGATTCAACATCATTGAAACATACCTGTCCTCAACAAAAGCACCAACATAAGGTGAAACCATGAAACGATACAATTGTAAACTTGGTCATATGTGTCATTTCCAGTATTCACCTCTTCACCCAGCTTAACTGTGTTGAACAGGTTGCCACAATGTGTGCAATCTATGTATTATATATAAAGTCGAGAGCTAAAATAAGAAACATTTTTTTAGCATTAGAACGAAAGAAAGTTCTACGGTGTATTAATATATCGATACATTAAGTATAGTAGTTTGATACAAAGATATACTACCAATCTCAAACAAATTTGGTCAAACAAAGATTCAAATATCAAATTTCTTTCCTTTTTCTTGAGGTTCCTTTCCTTCTATTCCCAACAAGCTAGTCAAATAATCTGTTGGATGACGAGCATACTTCAAATGGTTTGGTAGTTTATGAAGGGTTTGGACCTTACTGAGAAACCAAACACAGGTAATCCCTATGGCAAGAAAAAAAACCCAAAGCCAGAGTTTTACAATGAATGATCAAAGAGAATGTCAGTGTGTTATCTTTTTCTCTGCAAAAAGGATTAGTCTTCTAACTTGTGAAAATAATAATAATAATAATAATAATAATAATAATAATAATAATAATAATAATAATAATAATAATAATAGAAGCAAAAAAGAAAAAGAAGCTAGCTTTGCCTAATGATTTTTATTGTAGAACATTTCTCAACTTTTAGACCATGAAGTTATGGAAACATTAACAATACTACAACAGAGCATATCAAAGGTGACTAAACAGTACATAATAAAACGGTTACATGTTCTCTACTTGTGAAATGCAAATGTAGTCTCATTTATCCCTAAACACAGTGGAATTGGAAATACAAGTACCAACTAAAACAGCATATCCTAAGAAAACCGTCCCTCAGCTACATAAAGAGTTAGAAACCAAGTCACAACCGAGAGAGGCTTTACTGTTCTCCTAAGTCTCTACTTCTTCCTCTTCTTTGGGGGCTGGAGTGCTTCCTCATCCTCATCTTCTTCTTCCTCCTCATTCTCCACCTCAACTCCTTCCTCATCCTCCTCTCCACCATCGTCATTGTCATCGTCGTCGTCGTCATCATCGTCTTCATCATTGTCTTCCTCGTTGTCATCATCTTGGTCATCACCATCCTCTTCCTCGCCATCTTCCTCTTCTCCATTCTCTTCTGCCCCACCTCCCGCTCCACCTTCTGGACCCTTCTTTGAGTTGCTCTTATTGTTGTTGTCGTTGGGTTTGTTGCCGTACTCCTCTCCATCTTCAGATGACAAGTCCTCTTCACCTTCTTCAAGTCCACCATCATCGTCTTCATCTTCATCATCTCCCTCAGCATCAGCTGGCTGAGCTTGGCATGGAGATTGAGGGTCTCCTTTGATACTAGCTTTGTTGTTGGGTAAAAACTCAAGGGGATCCTGGAATCAAATTACAGACATGGAAGAGACAGTATAGAAAGAATATGTTACAATTTGTGAATTCAAAGTTAACAATGGGTAACACCAGTATGGAATCAACTTGAGCATTACTAAGTAAACAACTTTCCGACTTGCTCACTTTGAGAGTTTTATTGTTAATCTTGACAAAAAGATATGATGGCACAACTTTGGTGGTTATAGGAAGATTATATGCTCTGTCAGGAAAAGGAAAATGATAGAAGGACAACATGACCCATCACACTACTTGACTTTGGATTTTTCTAAGCACAATCGCCAGACAGGCAGAATAGGTTCTGTATGTGGAAAGGGTAAAGTAATTATGTTGTTAGTGCAACATTAATGGGAATAACATCTCCAAACAGTACGCTGTACCATCCCTATCCCCCTTTACAAATGATTTTTATCAACAATGCCGGTCGAATCTGGACTCAAAAGTGAGATCCGATTCGGATCCTCACACTAAACCTACCGAACTCAATGCCGAGCCGGATTGTGCATGGGCTATGGCTAACCTGTGCACAACTTTTGCTTGTTCATATTTCCTATTTTTTGTAACATTGGAATAAATGGTACCCCTAACTTATCGTAATCATAGTTCAATTCCGCACCCTAGATTCCTCACCACTTGGGCTAAGTGGCTAAACACCAAGGGCTTGCTAGCTTGTTGATATTTCTAGTGTTAGAGATCCAACAACTCTCTCCCAAGAGAGAGAAAGCCTATAAATGCAACGAAACTCTAGACTCTAGGGTATTATATATTCCTTACTAGAGTTTACAAGTAACTTCACAATGAACTCAACCAACTAAGCTACGCTAAATTAGGCTAATACAAAATTTATGATCATGTAACTATTATTGATAAAGGGGTTTCGGAGACTTAGACTTCAAGTTAAAACTAATGTGAGTATAAAAACCATGCATGAACGAGTTGCTACTTGCTACTTGCTACTTGTAATCAACGAATAGTTCACAAGAGCATCAGGAACAGAATATTCTCTACACTTCCGTCTGTTTTTTTCCACGTTTACCAATTCCCCCGAAACACGACAAAATACACAAAACCAAAGTGGACCCCACAGTCCCACACCCTATCAAACAAACCCGAACCCAACCTAGGCGGCCCTATACCCAGAGTTAACGTTGTCATTTCCATATCCGGACTCCTCCTAAATTCTCTCCCTTTAAAATTTTCCGACCAAAAACAAATTCGTAACAGATATAAATAGGAGACGGTTAATTTGGGTAACAAACAGCAGTAAAATCATGAACCAGTTAATTTGGGTTAATTTGACTTACCATAGCCAAGAGTTGGGCTGGGAGCAGAGCCGAGAGTAGCAAAGCAGCTAAGGCCTCCAAGGCGCATGTTAGCAGCGCACCGTTGACTCCCACTGAACCGTAGTTAGTTTCCATTTCGCGGCCACTAGACACCTGCACGAGCAACGAGGAATAAACAATAAGCTTCTGGCCGTCGGATCTTGCTCCCAAACTTTACCAGCCGTTGGATCTCATGCAATATAAGTCAACAAAAATAAAAACCAAGAAAATTTTAAGAAGAGGGAATGGAAATAAGAGTTTTCTAACGGTTTAGTTTGAGAAGACGACAAAGGACGACTTTCTGTTCATGAGAGAAAGTCGCCGACGGCGAGCTTAACGGTTGTTTTCTCGCCGGATTTTCAATTCTTGACCGAAAAAATTGTCGGAAAACGCAAAGTTCCGACAGGATGAGTGAAATTCCACTGAAATTGACCTCAAAAGCGTCGGAAATCACATAGTTTGCACTAAAGAAAGCGAAACTAAGCTTCGGAACTAAGAAAATCGCCGGAAAAGTGAAGTCGGTGCGACGGAGAAAAAAAGAGAGTAAAAACTGGCAATCAAGAGCTACTATTGCTACGAAAGGAAGTGAATTTACGAAATCAAACAAGGAAATGAGAATCAGAGAGGTTAGAAGCGTACCAGAAAGAGAGATCTGAGGGTTTGAGAGTCGAAAACCTCTAGAAAACAGCGGCGGAGGCTCCGTTCATTGTGGACCGTAGGATCGTGATCGTAGAGACGCAGAGAGAAACAAGATATAGAAATATCCGAGGTCAGAGAGAGAGAAGCAAGAGAGCAGAGAGAGAGAGAGAGAGAGTACTGGTGAGTGACTGCCCGTAATTCTCCAGTCAGAGTTCGGGCAGCTCGGGCAGCGTTCCTATCAGTTATAATTTTTTCTCCTCCAGCTGCCCGAAGAGTAGGTAAAGGACAAGTTTGGGTTTAAGGAGGAGGGTTATCGGGTGAAATAAATATTTTACTTAGTTTCTTTGTTGAAATTATTTTAATTCCATAAAGGCCACTAGGTTTCGGCATATTCGAACGAGTTAAGCGGTCGTCTTGAAAATTTTATTTATTTTTCAGCCCTCGTATTTAGTACTAATTTCGCAGGATTGCCTCTTGTAACTAAGAGAAGGACTGGGGTTACGTGTCTTGCAGGACATGCTCCTGCTGTCGTTAGAGGGAAAATGAAAGAAAAAAGAAAAAACTCGGTGGTCCATTTGTGGAACTATGGTAAAGTCAGTAAACTTAACCACGGTTTAAACTTAACAAGCCTTTTGGATGTTTCAAATTTTTGGGTCCGACTGCTCCCAAGGTTTATAGGACCAAATTGGCCCAATGTATGTGATTCATTTTCTTGAATTTGTAGTTTGGGGAATGGAGCTTTTAAGTGGTGTTTGATGATTTAATTATTTTGTTTGCTAGGGTAAAAACCCTTATTCTCCCCTTATAGAGGATGTTTTTTTTTTTTTTGTTTTTTTTTTTTTATAATTATATCCCTTTTATTTACAATTTGGTCTTTTGGGGTTTTGTGTTTGGGGTTTTTGTGTTATTGTGTGGTTCTATTGTTTTTTGAATTCTTGTGGTTTTGTTATTTTTGGGTTGTTTTTGGTTTTTTTTGTGTCTTTTTTGGTTGTGTTGGGGTTTTTTTGGTTTTTTTTGTGTAAGTGGTTGCGTACTTTGGGGGAAATTATGATGGTATTTTGAAGAGTTTTTTTGGTTTTTTGCTTTAATTATTTTGTTTGCTAGGGTATTTTTTTCACAAAAAATTTGGACTGAGAAATTTTCATGTGAATTTTGGCTTGGAAGGTACTTGCCTCCAATGAAATTATACTTTAATAAAAAAAATAAAAAACAGTGGATTTCAACTACCTATTAGTTTTTTTTAAGAAGAATAAATATTATTACTGATAATTACGATTACAATCGTAACATAGGACATTCAAAATAAAATTTGGAGCATGAGAGAACCACTCAGCATAGATAATAGAGTCAAAGCTAAACTGAGCTAATCTATGAGCAACATGATTAGTCATTAGTGGTACGAGAGACATGTTGAATAGAGTACCCCGGGGAGGTCTTAAGAAGATCTTTGATGTCTTCAATAAGAGAACCTAAAGGAGACATATCCTCACTAGTAGAAAGTACGGTAGTAACAGCCAAAAGGCAATCACTATGTATCACCACAGACGTGGCCTCCAATGACTGCAAGAATTGTATGCCCTTTTTAATGATATGCGTGGGTTTTATTCAAACTTCTAAATTTGGTATTTAAACCTCTCAACTTTTTTAAGTTTTAAAAATCTTCTTTTACCCTAAACCAAAAAATATCCTAATACCATCCCCACCCAACGGATTAGGCATGCCCGATCCACCACCTCTTTGAGCCTCTCTAGTGGCAGCGTCGCTAACTGACTTCGCCCAGTATTTAGTTGCTCCTCTCTCTCTCTCTCTCTCTCTCTCTCTCTCTCTCTCTCTCTCTCTCTCTCTCTCTCATGAAAGTTTCATGTCAAACCAAGTCGGTACGTTATGGTTTCATTTTTCATTTCTCATATCAAGATTTAAATACCAAACTGAACCGGATCTAACAGTATGAGATTAACACCAGTTTTCTTATCCCATATTCATAACGTACCAAACTGGTATAATTATTTTATTTTTATTTATTTTTATTAGGTGGTGCTACATTATTGGCTGTTTGGCCAAGTCCATCCGGTCTATACTAGAATTGACCATTTTATCTTTACGGGAAAAAAAATTGGATACTATCTTTAAGAAATTTGGGGATAAGTTGTGATACGGTGATGTATCGCATACCTTCATTTACCATTTTTTTTTAACAAAAAATTACATGTAAGTGAACAAACATTACTACATTGACAACAAAGTTACCACATTCGTTTTACACTTTCTACATATAATTGAGCAAAAATTACAATTTTGACAACAAATTATTCACAAACTTGTAACAAAGTTGTAGATGGAGTAATTACCTCTAATAGAACAAAGATTACACAAACAAAGACCATCGTTACCACAATGACAACACATTTTATTGTTATATTTGTAAATAGAGGTATGACATACATTACAGTATTGTAGAACTTTCCAAAAAATTTGTTGATCTTCTTCTCCAATATGACATTATGAATATTTGTTTGGTACAATATGAACTGGCTTCAAATATGTAGTTAAATTTCTCAATTTCTAGTTAAGTGCAGATAAGTAATCAATACACATTCAAACTATGCATTTGTGGTTAAGTAATCAACGCCACAATTTTTTTTAAAAATTGTTTTCTATAAGACACTCTGTTTTTGAACATATTAGAAAAATTGATAATTTCGTACCATAAAACATGGGTGCCTGATGTAATAAGTTGGTATCAAGTTAAACGATTGTTCAAGAAGGAAAGCATTTAATTAATAAAATAGGAAAACCTAACAAAAATATAAATAAAAAAAAAGGAAGACCATTTTTACCGACGAACTGGTCGTTGGGAAATGTGGCTTCCTTATTGTTTTTATTGTTATTAACTTATTTTAATCAAAAATTTCAGAAATTGACATATGGAACCCATTTTTATCCTGAGCTATCGTGATTGATATTTCAATTATATTCATGCACGTTGGACCTCGAAAATTATTTTATAAAAAATGCCACAAATTTTCAAAAAGTTGTTTGATATACACACCCTTTATGGAAAAAAATAGGAATTTGAAAAATTGCATACCTTAAAGCATGGGTGCTTGTAGAAATAGGTTAAATGATTGTTCAAGCATAAAAATCATTTTTTTGGTGAAATGTCACAAATTTTCAAAAACTTGTTTGCGATAATACACTCTGTTTTGAAAAATTATGAAAATTGATAATTTTGTACCTAAAAGCATGGATGCATGGAGTAATAAGTTTTTTTTTTTAAATTCTGGGCCTCAGTTTACACACACAAAAATTACCAACACATGAGTGCTTTCGCTCTCCCTATTCTCATGCGGAGGCAAACCCTAGGGTTTGGCCAGCTTTTTTCTTTGGTCTGCAACGGCGTCGGCGTCGGCCGCGGCGCTCGTGGTGCCTGGCAGTCGAGTTCTCTGATCTTGAGCATCCTCTTCGTTCAACTACTATGTTGTTGCACCCGTTTCCTGACTTGTTTTGGATCGGATTTCCTCTCCTCTATATGGCACGGATCTACTCGTGTTCATGTGTCCCTCAGAAAGAATGATCGATGTTGGTGGCTTTGGGATTTGGGAGACCCAATCCGTCTTTAGGATCCTAGCCCTCTCTGGCGACGTTTTGCTATAGCGCCAATTTCTTTTGGGGATGCCATAGTTCCTGAAGTGAGCACGATCTGTGGGTGTTGGGGTTGTGCATAAGTGACGTATACGGATCGTGTTTCTTCTGTCATTCGAATTCGGCGACATCGGTTTGTGCAACGGATCCGACGACGTCATTTGGAGCATCAAATTTTTCGGAGACGGTGGCAACCCTGGGTTCTTTGGCCAAATTTGGATCCAATCTTGGTTTTTCAAGATTGGATTCCATATTGGATTCTGACTTTATTTCCGAGTCGATGTTTGGTTGTGCTTCGAGATCGAGTTCGGATTTGGATATGGGATCCAGGTGGTTTGTGAAATTTGGATCTAGGTCAGCCATATTATTATTGGATATGGGATCTAGGTCTTTGGTTTTCGTTCTTGAGAGGTCGTTTGCCGTCCACCAAGTTTCGGACACCTTTGGTAGGCTTCGATTTCTTGGTGTTTGGATCATCTCTTTCCAGTGTTGGTACTTGACATTGGATTTGTTGGGTGGTTCACATTGGTTATGGTTACGGTTACGGTTACATCAACATTTTTCATTGCTCTGTTACTTTCATTATCAGATGCGCCTGTGCATCTTATTGCTTTTACGTTCAGATGTCTTTGTGCGTCTAGTTATATTTTTCTATTTTACTTTCGATGCTTTTTTGGCATCTGTATTTGTACTCCTCAGTATTATTATTAATAGACTTTCACTTCTTATAAAAAAACGTTTACACACACACGTATCCTAAAGGAGTCGAGTATAGGATCTTTTCTGGGACAATTTTAGTGTCAAACTACCGCACCGATTACCTTGGATAGTAATAAGTTAGAATTAAGTTGAATGTTTGTTCAAGAAGGAAAAACTTTAATTAATAAAATAGGCAAGAGCCACAATATTGAAAAAAAGAAAAGAAAAAAACCACTTGTGTCGACAAAATATTCGTTGCGAAGGGTGGCTTCCTTATTGTTTTTATTGTTATTACCTTTTTTTAATTAGAAATTTAAGAAATTGAAAGATGGAACCCTATTTCGATCATGAAGTCTCAAGGTTGATATTTCAATTATTATTGATGCACAATGGAGGTCGGAAATTATTTTTTGTAAACGCTACAAATTTCTCAAAAAATTGTTTGCCATATCACACCAATTTTTGACAAATCAGGCAAATTGATAATTTTGTACTTTTCAAGCATGGGTTTCTTTGAATAATATGTTGGTATTAATTAGTTAAACGATTATTCGAGCAGGAAAGCATTGAAGTAATAAAATAGCCAAAAACTAAAGCATTAAAAAAATTGGGAAGAACACTTACTTTTCCTGACTAACTAGTGGTTGCGAAAGGTAGTTTCCATATTATTTTTATTGTCATTAATTTGTTTTAATTAAAAAATTAAGAAATTGAAAGATGGAACCCTATTTTGATCATGAGCTCTCAAGGTTGATATTTCAATTATTATTGATGCACATTGGGGGTCTAAAGTTATTTTTTGTAAACGCTGCAAATTTCTCAAAAAATTGTTTGCCATATCACACCAATTTTTGACAAATCAGGCAAATTGATAATTTTGTACTTTTCAAGCATGGGTTCCTGGAATAATAAGTTGGTATTAATTAGTTGAACGATTGTTCGAGCAGGAAAATATTTAAATAATTAAATAGCCAAAAACTAAAGCATTAAAAAAATTGGGAAGAACAAGTACTTTTCCTAACGAACTAGTCGTTGCGAAAGGTAGTTTCCATATTGTTTTTATTGTCATTAATTTATTTTAATTAGAAAATTAAGAAATTAAAAGATGGAACCCTATTTCGATCATGAGCTCTCAAGGTTGATATTTCAATTATTATTGATGCACATTGGGGGTAAAAAATTATTTTTTGTAAACATTGCAAATTTCTCAAAAAATTATTTGCCATGTCACCAATTTTTTACAAATCAGGCAAATTGATAGTTTTGTACTTTTCAAGCATAGGTTCCTGGAATAATAAGTTGGTATTAATTAGTTGAACGATTGTTCAAGCAAGAAAGCATTTAATTAATAAAATAGGTAAAAGCCAAAGTATTAAAATAAATTGGGAAAAACACTTGTGTTGATGAACTATTCGTCGAAAAATGTAGATTCCTTAATGTTTTATTGTTGATAGCTTATTTTAATTGCAAATTTAAGAAAGTAAAAGATGGAACCCCATTTTGATAATCAACTGTCGAGGTTGATATTTCTTTTTCCTTGGGCACTTTTTGAACCTAATCTAAAGTTTGCGCCTTGGCTTGGAGCCTTTCGCAAAACAATACCCCCCCGTCCCGAGGTTCCCCGCCAGCCCAATAAGGCCCCCCCCGCTTCCCACCCCCCCCAAAACCAACCACTGGCCCAACCTCCCCGACCCCGTCGTTCAGCTCCCCTCTCCGTCAGATTAAAGTGTTTTTCTAAAGGGTGGTTTCCCGGGGTTTAAACCTTCTCTACTCCCCCCCTGGGTTCGGGAAAAAAAGGTTACCTCTCAAAGGGGGGGCTACAAGCCATCCGGAGCGGGGTCATAGTATCCCCAAAGGAGCCCTTGGCGGCTTCTCCCGGGGGGGGGGTTGGCGGTGGGGGCCCCTCCCCCGGTGTCCGGCATCGAAAATTGGAATTGGTTCGGGTTGAAGCCAGCGGAAACAAGCCTTTGCCCGCCACGCGTGTTGAAACACCGGAAAGCTCTCGCCCGCCCCGCCCGCGCCCCCCTTCCCAAGTGGGATATATGGTTAGGTCCGTAGCTTGGTTGGAAACCGTACGTGGGCGTGGAACACCTCGAAAGGCGGCCGTTCTGAGGGCCCGGCCCCCCCCCGCCCCCTCAAGAGGGAGCCCGTCACCGAAGGTCCACGAAAGCGGCCCCAGGGGGCCGCCAACGCCAAGGGACACGCCAGCCGGGGGCCGGGCCCACCCCGGCACAAAGGGACCCCCCCCCCCGCGCACACAAGGCCACGCGCCCCGGGACCGTCGGTTTAGACAACCACAACAAAGGCCGGTACAAGAGCGTGAACCGGAGCGAGCCCGGAAGTGAAGACTCCTTGCTTTCAAAGTCGACCAAAGCATGGGCTTTAGAAGTTCCGGACTTCGATTAAATTGCATTGTTTTATTTCCAAGTTTATTATGTAAGGCTTTTGTGCCTTATTTCATTGCTTTGTCTGTTTTTTGGATTAGATTTTCGGACGCCCGTTATCGTTGGCAGTTATCATAATTTCGTTTCCTTCAGTTGCGCTTTTTCGAATTTTGTAGCGGCTATTTTTTGCACCTGTTTGAGGTGTTTTCCGGGTTGGGGGGGGCACCCACCATACCCAGGTGCCTTATACCCGGGGGTCTCCCGTCACCCTAGGGCCTCTCCATTCAGCCTTGCCCACTCTCCCAATTTTAAAGAATCACCCTACGAAACCGGGATGGAAACGAATACTTATGTATTACTTCTAATGAAGCGAAGAAAGCCTCTAAGTTATGTCGTTCAGGGGTTATATTTAACCTATTCGTATTATTGAATCCAACAATGTTTTTAGAGAAGTCTCTTGGATTCCACACAAGTGCCGCCGCCCCGGTCGTGAATGATGATCCGTATATTGAAAACCTCACACGGTATCCCTTTTAAACTTTTTTCCTATCTTAGTCCCTTTCTTTTGTTTCAGTTCCTTTTTCTCGGGGTAGACCTCTTTTTGTATTTTTTTTTACCGTTTTATTTTCTTCATGTTTTAAATTAATCTTTAAAGGTTAGTAGCACGGGTAAATTTCCGTTTTTTTTTTGTAAATTTTTATCTCATATTTGGTTTTTATTAAATTAAAGGGTTTGTAGTTAAATTTAAAATGGGTTTATAGTAGTGCTACTTGTTGGGAGGGTATATAATAATGTTTTTTGTTTTTAGGTAGTTGTTTGTTTTGTGTATTTTAAGAGGGTATTTTGAATCGATTGGTAAAGTAAATTTTGTCGCTGAAATGCCTTGTTTAGCTATATTTGTAAAGGTGGAAATATAGGGAGTATCATATAGGATTATTGTCTTATTAATTTTTGTAATAATTTTGATTGGAGTTAAAGTATTTCGTTATTAAAGGTAATCATTTGTTATTTTTCTGGGAAAAAATTTCGGAAGAAGTGGTATACTATAAAAATTGTGATGTTTTGTTGGTTTTGTGTCGACCTCTCGACGATTAAATGATTTTCTTTAATGGTAGGTATTTGGGTCCAGAATTTTATTCTGATAAGGTATGTTAAAAGTGTTCGTGAATGTGTATGGTTAGGTGCATTGTATTGAGGAACTATGGTTGTAAAATAATGTTTAGGAATGTGATAGAATGAAGAATTTATTAAAGGGATAAATATATCATAAGTTCTTTTATAATGAAAAATTCTAGATTAAGTAAAATTAGTTTGGGGAATGTGAGATTTATTTATTAAGTTTTGAAGTAGTTTAAAAATGTTAAAAGATTGATGTTAAGTTATGGTATGATTGTAAGAATGGGGGAGGGGATGAGGGGGTATAATTATTTTAAATGTGAGGGTGCGTTGTATTTTTTCCTTCGAAAGTTTATTTTTCATGGGTTTTATTGTTATTGGAAGGTTTTTAAGAAACATGAAAAGATATAGTTGTGAATAAGGGGGTGTAAGAAAATTATTTGTGTTTAATAGTTTAGTATAGTTATCTTTAGAATATGGATTAGATATTTCTACATCAATACGATTTATTTGTATTCCTCTATATATAGAGGCCCTTATTCATTAATAAAGTTGATCATATTCTGAGCATTCTCTACTATTCTCTTGTTATTTACGTTTCCCTTAAACAGATAGCTTATTTTAATTACAAATTTAAGAAAGTAAAAGATGGAACCCCATTTTGATAATCAACTGTCGAGGTTGATATTTCAATTATTATTGATGCACATTGGGCATCGGAAATTATTTTTTGAAAACGCTTCAAATTTCTTAAATAATTGTTTGCTATAGCATACAATTTTGTGACAAATTAGGGAAATTGATAATTTCGTACTTTTCATGCATAAAAAGCCAAAATAGTTATAAAAAACAGAGAAGACCACTTGTACCGACGAAATATTCGTCGGAAAAAGTTGATTCCTTATTGTTTTTATTGTTATCAAACTTATTTTAATTAGAAATTTAAAAAATTGAAATATAGAACCCCATTTCGATCCTGAGCTATCGAGGTTGATATTTTAATTATTATTGATGCACATATATTGGGTATCGGAAATCATTTTGTGTAAAACAGCACAATTTTTTTAAAAAAATTGTTTGCTATAACATACTCTTTTGGAAAAATTAGGGAAATTGATAATTTTGTACCTTAAAACATGGGTACTTCGGCCCATCATTTAGACTTTATATCCCCTAGCTTCGTTGTACAACTCTTTAATTTCATCATTAATAAAGGTTCGATTTTTCCCAAAAAAAAAAACATGGGTGGTTGGAGTAATAAGTTGGTATTAAATTGAACGATATATTGTTCTAGAAAGAAAGCATTTAATTAATAAAATAAGCAAAAGCCATAATATTAAAAAAAAATCAATTTATATTGATACACATTGGACATTGGAGATCATTTTGTGTAAAACGCTGTAAATTTTCAAAAAATTGTTTGCTATAACGCACCCTTTTTTAACAAATTAGGAATTGATAATTTTGGACCTTAAAGCATGAGTGTCTAGAGTAATAAGTTGAACGATTGTTCGATAATGAAAGCATTTAATTAATAAAATGAACAAAAGCCAAAATAAATAAAAAAATCGGGAAGACCACTTTTACCAACCGACATAATATTTGTGGGAAAGATCGCTTTCTATATTTTTTTATTGTTATTTATTTATTTTATTTTAAGAAAATGAAAGATGGAACCCTATTTCGAGCTCCCTACTGCTTCTCCCAAAATGGGATAGTGAGGATAAATCCAACTATCTTGTTGGGTATGTGCTTCTTGAAGCTAATTATAACCATAAGCTCCATATTGCGCTTATTGTACATCTTTATATTGATTATAAATATAAGCTCAGTAGCCAATTTGCTCACTATAATCACACCATGAGATTTGTTTGAGTTTTCACTGTGATGTATGCCTAGGCTAATAGAATCAAAACTTACAACAATTGAATCAACATCGATAAGATGAACCACTTTAATTGCTAGGTGCACGTGCACCTCTTCTCTTGACGTCATGTTACCACACCATTACTAGCTAATCTTTCCATATGGCCTTCATCTTGGGTGACTGGATCAAAACTTTGTTTACAAGTAAAAAAATAAAATTATTTAATAATTTTTAGCCCAGTTTTTCTCAAATTACATCAATATATCAAGATATTTAAAAATATATTGGAATATTTTGCAAATACCAGTACATTTCGAAGATATTTGGTGGTATCGGAGAGATTTCTCTAATATTGAAAGACATAAAAAGTTAATAAAATTAGATATATCGGTTGAAAATAAAAAACGATATGTCGATATATCGGCAAATATTTCATTCCTTGAGTAGGAGTACTAGTCCGACTAGCTTGCTAGTAACTATTTCATTCCTTGAGTAGTTTTCAGTTGAGAATTAGCTCGGTAGGTAAGATAACCTATAAATGGTAACTAAAAATATGTGTATAATTTGGTATCCGGACGACTGGACATCTTTCATTAACTTTCTATTTCTCCTTTCGATGTCAATACAAAATGGCACATACAGTTCAATTGCCCTTACATCCTCCTTTTGATTCTGACAAATCAATGCTAAACTTTTCCTCCAAAACATTTATATACTTTGGGGTTTGGGCCAAGGCCTTCTCTCAACTTCTGAAGTCGACACAATGGCACTGTATTCCAAGTGGAATATATAGCCCATTTAGATGTTTAGGTTAGTAATCTAATTGGTCATAGACATGATCAAGGGAACAGTATTAGCACTATATAATCACACTTTTGTTGGCCTGGCTAGTTTCTTAATGTTCAGTGGTCTGTTATGTACATGGTAACTGGAACTGCCTAGCTGACTAAAAAAGCGTACCTTCGAAAGCTGCGATCAAGAACTTTGGCGTTCGATGATGAATGAGTATGGCCTTCAGAGGCGGAACCATAAAGTTTTTCCTAAATGTAAAGTTTTAATTTTCTCATACGTTATCAAATTACTGTGTTTTTAAAAACTATAGAGATATATCAATTAAGTTAGATGTAGGTACGTAGTACGTAGGCCGAGGAAGCAATGGCCTTACCTCGACCTATGTCTCGGTGTACCTCTGATCGGCGCAATCCACGCCTTTCACCAGGCTCATGACTGTGCATGTTTTGAGCCCTTTGCATGAACATGATCGATGATCGATGTTTCGAGGTCTCCATGCCAGTTTACCAAAATCAAGTAGTTCCTAGCAAGTGGAAAGTGGATTGTTTTATATTAGAAGGAAACAAGATTTGGGTGATTTCTGCAACAAAGTACGTATGCTGTTGTAAAAAGCCAATTTACTGGCGAGTGATCGATCAGTGATGCAATCCTTCAGTATCCATCACATCCTTCTTTCTGAGTCGTACGTCCATACTCGATCTGTTCCATGCTCTGAAAAGCAAGATTTGATCTACATGCTAAAGCAATCATATGAGAATGTCCTTGAAGCCAAAAAGGAGTAGCAAATTAAGGACGACATGGAAGATCATATGAGAATCTTTCGGCAACAATATATGAATTAACAATGAAGAGAGAGAGAGAGAGAGAGAGCTAAATTCTAGCTAGTCATCGATGGATGAAAAGAAGCACGTACTAGCCAAATTTCGACCACTAACTTTCTATCTCTTGGACCCTAGAAATCTAGAATAACCTTTGTATATCAAAGAGTCTTGGGCACACCCAAGTACATCTATACCCAAGTTAATTGAACGCGTGAGTACCACGTTCCTCACTTCCTCCGTGAACTGTCCGAACTCACCTCCTCCGTCCGGCCGTTTCATGGGGCCGGACCGGTCCCGTATTCTTCGCCTCTTCATGGCGAGTTCAAAAGTAGTGGTGTCTCATCCAATGGATGCCGGAAGAGAGAGAAACGGAGGAGAGAAGGACCGGCAGCTCCGATCGGATTTTTCAATTCTTTCAACGTCGGCGGACGAAACCAGTGCCAATAGCTTCGTATTGGTTAGAGGAGTTCGTTTGTGGTCTCAGCTCGTTGATTCGTTAACTGAGGAGGGAGAATCGAAGAAGAGAAATTTCTGCAATTCCGATGGGTTTTCTTCATTTCCAGCAACTCCTTCGCTGCCAGGCCACCAAGCCGCTGCCACCGCTGCTGCCTTCATCCTCCTCTGCTCACCTTCACCAAACTGCTGTGTACACCCAGCCACCCTCACTGCTGCAATCCACCAAGCTGCCGACACTCCTCATCGGTCAACACTCAATTAACTATTCACTCTTCACTCAATTAACTATTCACTCCATCTCAATTAACTATTCACTTAGGTATATATATACTTAGGTGCAGCCAAGAATTTTCGTTTGTATATATAGTCTCTTAACTCTCTATGTGGGCATCTATGGGTACATATAAACAACTACAATGAACACTCATACGTTTACTGCAATTAAGCAATGCAGCCTTCAGCAAAAATGGGCATAACTATTCTATCTAGATATGGGAAAAAGCAACGGCGAATTGTCTCTAGACTCTAGATATCGGCAAAAATGGGCAGAACCCTAATCGTATTCTCTCTAGACTCCAAGTCATGAACCAGCTCACTAGCGTAACCCTAGCTAATAAACCTTACAAAAAACAGAATGATATTGGAGGAAACGAAAAGAGCTAGTGTTGCGAAATAAAATAATATTCCACAAAAAGAAAAAGAAAAGAGAGAGATTAAAACAAAAAAATTGTATTTAAATTAAGTTAGATCGTCTTAGAATCCAAATTATTGTCATAATTTTTTTGCTGAATCTGAAGACTGGTGACCCCAACACTAGCCATTATTAGTGGCAAGCCACTTTGATTGCACTTGAGAAGAAGGCCACAAATTGAAGAAAAAAAACAGAAAAAGAAAAAAAGAAAGAGGAAATGTTTGCGTGACGTTTCTTTTGTTTATTCAAACACATACACAGAGAAATAGAGAATAGCTGAATATGAAAAGGAAAATCACTAAGGAATCAGCCAACCGTTATTCATGCATATGCCACCCACCACCATCATTCTAAACTTTATACACATCATTGCCACCGAGACCTACAATTCATTATTAAACTATCTAGCTTATCCTATCAGCCTATCTTCATTAGTTTTAAACTAAAACTTTCTTCTAAGTAGATAATCCACACTTGTTATATATTAAGGTATGATTAATTCTTTAAACATTGGTGATGCCAACTGGACTTCTCGATCAAAGGAAGTTTTGATTTAAGTATTGGAAAAATTCCAAGGTGTTCCAAGCATGACATGCTTGGCTGCCCTTAAATTTTATAACCCCACCCCTGCACATGCATCCCCACCATCCTCCCTCCTCCCCTTCTCCTCCCCAGGGTACCGAAGACGCACCCTAAATATTGCATCAGAAGACAAGAATTGTTTATTAGCAACCGAGTACAAAGATCCCTCATACGGAAAATGACTCTCTCTCTCTCTCTCTCTCTCTCTCTCTCTCTCTCTCTCTCTCTCTCTCTCTCTCTCTCTCTCTCTCTCTCTCGAAATGAATTCTTTCCTCGCACCTTTTCTTTTCCTTCTAATCTGAATCCCATGCTCTCTTTCACCTATTTTTATACTAACCGAGAGTTTACAATTAAAAAACATTTGGTGTAGTTATTGTAAGCTTAATTAGCAATTAATGGTTCGGAAATAAAAACACACATCGAAAAATCTAAGGGCCAATTACCCATAAGGTCGGTCTTATGCTTCAAAAAGACACCAAACATTTTTTACCCAAATAAGACCACCAATATTTACAAAAATGTCACCGCATTAATATTTACAAAAATGGCACCGCATTTTTTTTGCTATTATTTACAAAAATGTCACTGCATACGGAAACAACAATAAAGCTATTGTCAAAGCACACTAACGCTATTGTCCAACGACAATAAAGCTACTGTCAAAGCACATTAAAATTACTGTCAAAGAACACTAAAGCTAAAGCACACTAAAACTCATGTTCAACGACAATAAAGTTACTGTTCAACGACAATAACACTAAAGGTAAAGCACACTAAAACTACTGTCCAAAAACAATAAAGCTATTGTCCAACGACAATAAAACTATTGTCCAACGACAATAAAACTATTGTCCAACGACAATAAAGCTACTGTCCAACGACAATAAAGCTACTGTCCAAAAACAATAAAACGTCAGTGGCATGAATCGTAATTTTGAATTTTTTTTAATGTCAGATAGAAATGGTTAAAGGTGCTGAGTGACCTTATTTGGGGAACAAAGTTACTGTGGCCTTTTGAAGAATAAGACCACCCAAAATGGCCTTATGAGTAATTTTTTAAAAATGTAAACCTCACCGAGTATTATATTCTTGAGACGGAATACTTATTGGTTATTGCCAATCCATTTTGAATTGGATATATGTGCGTGGATTTTTGCATAGTCTCAGTCCCGCATAGCCTAGCTATGAATTATTCATCCAATAATGTCTCTTCGTGCCTTGTTTGATGTGTGTATGTATGGCCTTTATGTTCCTAATGCTGGACTAGCTAAGTAGCTAGTATACATTTTGTTTCCCCTTTTAATTCCAAGTACAATAGAAATTATTACGTTATAGGGCATCATAATAACAATAGGATTTTCTGGATTTGAGTTTAATTTTAGGACTAAATTTTTGTTAATACCCTGAATTTTATGAGTTTAATAAGTTCAGTCTCTATATTTCTAATTTCATCAAAATAGTTTATGAATTTTCAATTCTCACCTAATAGGTCTTTTCGTCAAAGTTCTGTCCAATTGAGACATTAATTGCTGATGTGTCATGCCAAATGAATTGTGAAATACTCATTATACCCATAACTTCATTTGACAAAAAAAAAACACTCTCCTCCATGACCTCTCTCTTTGCTCTCCCTCTCCCCCGGTGTCACCTCGACCTCTTTCACTCCCCCATCGATCCAAGCGCTCCTTTCCAAGAGCTCGTGCTCTCCTCTCCACGCCACCATCACCGCCGATCGATCCTGCGGTGCGCCACGAGCCCGAGAACCCGCCGGCGAGAGTTTTTTTTTCGGTTTTTTTTTTCTGTCAATAGAGAGAGAGAGAGAGAGAGAGAGGCTATGGGAGTCTGGGAGAAGAGGAGATGAGATTTTTTTGGTCAAATAAAGTTAGGGGTATAATGAATATTTCACAATTCATTTGGTATGCTACGTCGGCAAATAAAGTTTCAATTTGGCATGGAAGCTGACAGAAAGACCTATTGGGTGATAATTGAAAGTTCATGCATGGACTGTTTTGTTGAAATTATAAATGTAAGAACTGAACTGATTAGACCTCTAAAGTTCAAAGTAGTAACAAAAATTTAGTCCTTAATTTTATGATGCTAAGCATTAAATTTGAGAATTAACACTTCAAGAGTTGTAACCTAATAACTAAACTCTAAACGAAACTCTTATGATTGTGGAGTCAACATAAACTATAAACTCTAAACTCTTAAGATAATGACATGTTACTAATTCCCAAACTCAACAAGATTGTGGAGTCATATATGACTTGCATTATAGGAAAGGTCGTGGCCCCAAATGCTCTTTGGTCTTCACAGATATGGATATAAGCAAAAGTGAGTGCGATGAGATTTCTATTCTAAAGTAAGAGAAACAGGTTTTTGTTTATTCTAAAGTGATATTTAGAGGCAACTTATACTGGCATGGTACGCAAATGCATTCTTATATATAAATGGTACAAAAAAGCTCACACCTCTTATCCTAATTACCGATCTAATCCAACTCCCAATCGTGTAGTTGCATATATACTACGTACCTTTAATCTTAAAAAAAGATTACAACTTTTCTTTTTCTTTGAAAAAGGATAGATGAAAATCATTCTAACGAAGTAACAAACTTTCTTTTTAGAGTTTTGATAGAATATATATGTCATTTCCGGTGCATAGTTTGTTTGCGCACAAAATCGAAATTTTTTGTCGATATCAATCCCTAGATAGATACTACATATAAATACAATGTACATGTTTTTTTTGGACAAAACAATGTGAATGTTTTTATTGTTCCTTTATTCATATTATTTTGTCTAATATAAACATGTTAGGTTGCATGCAGGACGAACGCTACAATGATCGATACTCCTGGTAATAGGAGGTTGCTGATTCGAACCCCAATTTATGAAAAACATCTCTTAAGGAAGGGCCATACCCTAGCTGCTCCTGACTCCAGAGTGATAGCCCACTTTGAACCCCACATAAAAAGACATTTCAAGATTTGTAATACATAATTTAGATTAAAGCAAAAACACAACCATGAAAAGAGTTCCACAGGTTGGCGGATCTATATATCTATATAGTATATACTATATGTTGAGGTGACTCTTGTAGTCTTGTATCCCCGGCCGTAGAATCATTTGAAGGGTCAATTGCATGCATTTGGATTGGCTAAGTTAGGTACGATCACCAAACTTTTATAAGCTTTTGTGTTTGTTATTGTTGGCTTCTTCAACAAGTACCATGCTTTCTTAATTAATTATTATTTGTTGGCTTATAGTTTCAGTACATGTTAGCTTAATCTGGTTCATGTACGAAAATCTAGTCGTTTAGGTTAATTAATTACTATTACGAAATAGTGCGAATAATAAGCCTGATGAAGGTGATCGAGGTTGACGTCAAGTCATCCAATGCCTTGGGCGACACACATGCTATAACGGTCGGGACAAAGGGTAGTGATCCTGCGTGGTAAAGCCAACTCCAACACTAGTTTTTGCCACTGAATTGTACATATGCAATAGTCGAAATTAATTAATTGTGGTTTGGTCTAATTTGAGGCATAATTCCCCTAATCTCTGCAATATGCATTTTGCAGTCCCTGAACTTTTCCGAAAGGGGAAAGTAATCATATAGCCGTTACTATTCCCGCTAAAAAGTCAATACAAAAAAGCCAACGACAATTTTTTTTTGGAACAATAAAGCCAAAGACAATTGACCATTGGACAAAAAACTCACACTATGAAAGAAGCTAGACCCCACTTCCCAAAAGGGCCAACCACCAAACGCTGTCTCACTCTTTCCAAACCGCCACTCCCTTCCCGCGAAATTATCCCCACTCGCGTCCACACCAAACTCCCCTCATGTATTCGAGATTCTTCGCCGGAATCTGACGTCACCCGAATGTTAATCGAAGAATCCAACATCAAAAAAGTAACAAAAGAAAATACGTATATGCATCTAGTTTATTACTACTTGTATGAAAAAGTTTAACACACTAAAACGAATTTTGTGTTGAATAATGTCACGCGCTTGTTCGCTGTTTAACAAGAAACACTTGCGTGACAGAGCGATCCACCTGGTGCACACATTAGGGGTGGGTGCGATGTCATAGTGGGAGAGAGGATGAGGATTACGACGCTCGTCTTCGGCTTATGTGGTAATTCCTGTACGACACTCGCATTCACACTCAGCCCAAAAATACAAACCAGATTATAAAATAATTGCGTAATTGAATTTGTTTATAGAAAATTGGTCAATAATTGAAATAGGGAATTTAATAATATCTTAATGATGGGAGATTAGAATTTTTGGATTAAAAAGTGGAGGAGGTGTATATTAAGCTGTCGTCTCCCACTCGATTCTTCTGCGAGATGATGGGACTTGGAGGAGAGAGAGACATAGCTAAGTCGTCGTCTTCTTCTTCCACTCAGAATTTGCACAAGCCCTCCTGCTCGCCCTGCTCGAATTTAGAGCGGGAAAAATAACCAATCTTGCTGCAACTGAGCTTTCAAAGGTTTAATCTTGCTTCTGATTTTGTGTTTCTCTTTCTTTTTGGTATTGTTTCTTTAGTTTGTGATTTCTGATTTGGGTTTGTTTAGTTCGAGTTTTGGGTGTTGTTTTTTGTTTGTTTCTGTATTGAGTTTTTAATGCAAAGAAGCTTCAGCTTGGCAGCTTGACTTTCTGTTCTTGCTTACATATTAAGCTTTTCTTTGTTATGATTGTGGGTGTTATTACTTTTGGGGTTCTGATAAATTTGATGGAGAAAGGAAGAATAGGATTCTTTCCAAAAAAAGAAGAAGGAAGAATAGGATGAATATCGAATTCGAGCAACTTCCATTTCCAATCATGGACACTGATTTCTTTTGTAGTATTCTTTTTGTTCTGTGTACTGAGAAGACAAGATGAGTGTGTCTTTGGAATATCTGGGTTGTTTTTTTCTTGTACTGAAACTTTCAGTCTATTGGTTTGCTAATGGTGGTTTGATATTGCTTTGCTTTGAGGGTTTAAGCTCTTCGTATTGGCTTTTGGAAGTTGGAGTTTATAACCTGCAAAGTGCTAAATATGGTTTGCGATTTTGTTTTTCTTTCCCTTTTTAGAGTATTAGCATGTTAGTTAGGTGAATGGAATCTATGATTTCTAGAATTCTTCCCACCTCTCTGTGTTCTTGATCCTTTTGTCGTAGTTGAGTTGGACATTCTCAGCTTCTCTATTCAAACATTGTCATCCAACCACAATGAAAGCTGTGGCTTTTCTTGCTGTTGGTAGAGGAGAACTTTGGAGTTGTGGGGTTGGTACTGTCTGCTCCCCTTTCCATATCTGGAGATTCAAGATATGACATGATTAACTAAGATCTTCTGGTCTTAAAAGTCAGAACTTTAGAAAATCATGAACATATTCAGTTGATTCAGTTTTGTTTCTGAAAAGTGTTCCTTCTTCCCCTTGTTTTCGATCTGTTTTAACTCATTTCACTGTGTTGATGTGCATCGAGATTTAAATGTTTAATACTGAGACTGGTATTCTTGATGTATTGCATACTTGGTTCTTTTCTGGCCTTCTGTGACGACCAGTTCCATGGAACTGGTTGGCTTTAGGAGAAAAGTTGTACATGTGAAAGTGATGATGAGTTTTGTAGAGTACATTTCAAAGCTTATACTTATGTGCTTAAAATATGGCAAAAAACAGAATATTTCAACCGGTACAAGTTATTCCACTTCTGATGCCATGAACTTATTTGCCTTTCTATCTCTTGTTGTAAAATTATTTTAACAATGTACTAGTTGGTATGGGTCTTTATTCATATGTCGTCCTTCTTTTCCCAACTGTCAGTCACAAATTCATGCTAATGAGTATCGTAACAAGGGAATCTGTACTTGTTTCATCCATATGTGCAAGGTTAAGTTTTGGGTTGCTTTAACTAGGTTTTATATTTATGAATCTAATTGTTTTATTATACGTTCTTATGATTGCAGTATCTAATTACTTTAGTTTGACTGCCCTACGTTTGTTTTTTGTAGTCTGGCTTTAATTTAATTAAATTTCAGTTTTTGGCATGTTAATTGAGATTACTGAATTAGTGTGCCATACAACTCCAAAATTCTCTAGGCTCTACATCATATGCTCTATGTTTTAAAACTCATTTGGATGTCTCCATTGTCAGTTGAACAACCATGAACTCTCCATCCGCCCAATTTGTCACCTCAAGAAGGATGAGTGCCTATGAGCCAATTCACCAGATGAGCATGTGGGGAGAAAGCTTTATGAGTAATGGTAATTTGAATGCCTCAGCATCCATGATCATGGATGCAGACACAAAGCTAGATAATCAGGTAAAGGTTTTGAAATTAGTGATTTTTGTTTTTGTTTCTTGGAGCCACATTAGTCAATTTTCTAAGTTATCGTGTTATTAATAAATTTCTCTAGTCAGAGGATGCTTCTCAAGGAATCCTGGAACCTTGTAGCAAGTATGACCAAGAAGCAACTAAACCTACGGACAAGGTAAAAGAGACTGTGCTTCTGCCTCACTCCCATGGTGATCTCTTTTCTTTCTTTAACTAAATATTAGGCTTTTTGTATTGACCTACATACCTAGGTTGCAAAGCAAGATTTCACTGAACTGGAAGAGTTGCTTCTCAATGTTATTTCTTTATATTTTTTTTTTAAAAGAAAAAAACTTCAATGATTTCAGTGAATGATACTATAAAAGTGGACAACTGGTCCACAAACAAAGAGAAACAAACAGCTAAAACCAGAAATCTATACCAAAAACAATTGGTTAGCTTCAGAAGGAACACCCTAAAGACCCTATGCTTAGACTACAGCTGCCCTCCAGTCAAGCACAATATGATAAATGCCAGTCTCTGTATTCTGCCAAAGCAGAAGCCCATAAAGTTGTCAAAGACCATACTCTATCCTGAATCTCCTCCATCCCTGCACCTCTATAATCTTCAAAAATCTGTCTACTAATTTCTTTCCAAAGCAATTATATGACAGCTAACACACTGCAACCGCAGAGTTTTGCCAAAGCCAAAATGCCTTGCACTTAATAGATCAAGACTCCTTGCTGGGATCTTCCAACTCAAACCAGTCTCCATGTACAACTTTACCCACAAGCGAAAAGTAACTTCACATTGCACAAAAAAACATGATCTATGCTCTCTCCCTGCATTTTACACACACCAGTGGGGAGAAAATACAGGAATTGGTTCATTTCAATGTATGTCTGCTTGATAGACTTAATGACCTTAATCATAGTGTGGTGTAAAGTACAACACATTAGAGGTCTATGTTTTGGATACTGGATGTATTAAAGAATGTCATAATATAGGAGAAGGTATGGAGTAGAAATGTTTTGGACTTCTTTTTGTTTGGAGATTTCTACTCGCTTATACTATAGTAGTTAAGTCTTTGTGTTAAAATATTTAGGTGCAAAGGCGTCTTGCCCAAAATCGGGAGGCTGCTCGTAAAAGCCGGATGAGAAAGAAGGTGGGAAGTGGTATGCATTTGAAAGATATCATACATGCAACAAGTGTATTGAACTAATTAAATATCTTTTCATATATAGGCCTATGTTCAGCAGTTAGAAACAAGTCGTTTAAAGCTTGTTCAATTAGAGCAAGAGCTTGACCGAGCAAGACAACAGGTCAGGAGAAGTTTAGCTTGCTTTTATCTTATTGCAATTTATTGTTTAGATCGTAAAGAATAATAGTTATAGCTTCCACCCCGCCCTGTAAATTAATGAACCAATAAATACTTTTCTGTAGGGTCTTTATATTGGAAGTGGAATGGATGCTAATCCTCTGGGATTCTCTGGCACTATGAACTCAGGTTTGTTTTTTATGCTGCTATCTCCTCAAAGTTGATAAGTATTGTGGTATTGCTGCATATGAAACCATAGGTGGTTGGTAGTTTAAGCATTTTAGAATGCATGCGATAAACTGCAAAATCTTTCTAAGACCTTTTTTCTTTTCCTTTTTATCCGTTCTGGTTTTGACTTTTTCTGATATTTTGATGAGAGTGGAAAATTCTTTGATTGTCAGAGTTCACCATAAGTCTCTGTGCCAAATGCTATATAAAGCCTTTGCTTTGCAATTTTTTCATGCTAAGAGACAAATTTCGTTAGTGGGACAAAGTGAAGTTGAAACTCTCTGTCGGTCTGTCCCGAGAAGAATCACCTGCCCTCCTCCTCTCCTCTTTAATTTAAAAAAAAAAACCCTTTTGTTTCTTTCCAACCAAACCACCAAAAAACAGCCAACACCCCACAGTTCCTGATTGATTTAATTGGCAATCATCATTGTTATTAGCTATGATTTAGTTTCGTACCTTTAGTATATGACTGTAAGTGGAGAGATTAAATACTTAAAGAGGAGCTTTAGCACATACCAACATTGATTTATAACATAAAGAGGAGTTTTTTTTCTTTCCCTTTGTTGAGTTTGCTATGTTTGTGATTCTTACTAGAGAGAAAGTATATAAAGACAAGAACAATTACTGTTGAGAGGAGGTTTCACCAATTTGCATTTTCTATATAATGCTGGAAAAAACTTCCTGGAAACATTGTAAGAGACTAACAGGCGAAATGATGCATTTGATCTCAGTTCAGTTACCCTTTGGAAACGTGTATGGGAAATCATTCTGCAGTTTGACATGTGAACCTTAATACTTGAAGCCCTCATGATTGTCTTGCGTTCTGAAATAAGTGTGTGAATATTAGTTATTGACCTATGTCCACCTGTTCTTCAAACTGTCTTACGCTATTTCTACTCAAAAATTGTTTCCTGGACGATAAATTATGTCAATAGAAATACTTCCGTTCAAGATATATGAATGCTATCTTTTGAAATGGTTGTGTCTTTTAATGGGCTCATTACATCTTATAGAAATCTTTATATTAATTTATATATGTTTTTCATATTGATGGTCCCTATGATTACATTACTTTGCAGAAGGTTTGACTTGAGGACTTGACTTTTGTTCAATAGACCATAAATTATCTTATGCTGCTTATAAATCTTCATGATTAATTTTCCTTCTTTATCATATTGTATCATTACCTTTGTTTTTTCATGTTCTTGTATTCTCAAGTTCAAAACTCTGACTTCGGCAGGTGTTGCTACATTTGAGATGGAGTATGGACACTGGGTGGAAGAACAAAATAGGCAAATTTCTGAACTGAGGACGGCATTGCAGGCTCATATAAGTGACATAGAGCTTCGTTTCCTTGTGGATGGTGGCATGAGTCACTATTTTGAACTTTTCACCATGAAATCAACTGCTGCAAAAGCTGATGTTTTCTATGTAATGTCTGGGATGTGGAAAACATCAGCTGAGCGAATTTTCTCGTGGATTGGAGGATTTCGCCCTTCAGAGCTTCTTAAGGTAATGTATGGTTTGATTGAAGTCATGAAACAAAGATGATGCACCTTTTGCTCCCTATATGTGGTTTGGTGGTTTGCAGTAGAACTTGTAGGATTTTAGGATTACCAACAAAAAGAAGCATTGGAGGAAAGGGGAATAAGCGTTGGTATGTTTCAATCTATTTTCGGATGAATCTCAAAATGAAGAGTGTATACTGTAAGACTAGTGCAGCATTTGTTTATACCGCTTCCTTACATGCACAGCAACAAGTATGCATGCGTTGCAAAGCTTTAACAATACTTTCGGTGTCTTTCAAACTGATAAGTTCCTAACTAGATAAAATCCAGAAAACAATACTTTCGGTGTCTTTCAAACTGATAAGTTCCTAACTAGATAAAATCCAGAAAACCCTGACTACCTGATGCTTTTGCGTCAGAAATGTAAGAAAATAAAATAAATTAAATCTGGCGTTATTACAATCTTGTAAAGATGTTGTGCTAAGCCTATGCAGTGTTCATATGAATTACTATGGTAATGCTTTAGGAAAAGACTCATTGTTCTATTCTGTGATGGTTAGCCAACATGATTGAAACCAATCTACTGAAAAAGACTTCATTGGCATATTCTTTAAACAAAAATTTCCATAGTTGAGTATAGGGTGAGTCTAGTTGATAAGTTTATGTTGATTACAGGTTCTTGTGCCTCAACTGTACCCCTTGGCAGAACAACAACATGTGGAAGTTTACAGCCTAAGGCAATCATGTCAGCAAGCAGAAGATGCTCTTTCGCAAGGTATGGATAAACTACAGCTCACTCTAGCTGAGACTGTGGCATCTGGTCAACTGGGTGAAGGTAGTTTTGTCCCACAGATGGCTATTGCAATGGAGAAGTTGGAAGCTCTCGTGAGCTTTGTGAACCAGGTAATGTACTGCATACATCCATAGACCTATTGAATGGTTTCATTCCAAATTCTGACGTAAGTGGGTTTTATATTTAATGATTTTAATCTTCTATAACCTTCTGTTTATTAATTTATGGAAATGTTAATGCTTGCTTGTATATATGTGCTGATTACAAAATATTTTTTAGCCTTGTAAAAGGAGCAGCCATCTAGATTCTGTACTAAGGAAAGAATGTTGTTAAGTCAAATGTCTGTTTCACTAAAGCCATCACCTTTTAATTGAACACCATAGTAAAAAGCAGCCTCATAATTCTCCTCTTGCATTCCTTTCTGTACAGAAGTTGAAAGCATGAATTTGTTATTATTTGGGAGGTTTGACCATTTTAACTTGTTAGTTTAGGAATGGATTATCTAGCGAATATTCATTGATATTGTCAATTTGTGATAAAATGGGTGTGAAGATTACTAAGCATTATCGTAGTTTACTGCATCAACCCTGTTAAGACAGAATAGGCTCCATAAAATCATCTTTTGTCCACAGTTAAGTTATGTTATTTGGGAATTGAGACACTAATCATTAATGTTCCAGATCTTTGTCTCACTACCATGATTTAGAATTATGTTGATTCATAAAATTTGATTACAGAATGTAACATAAAGTTTTGGGTGCATTTCATTCCATCTGAATGCCATATCTTGTGACATGATAAAGTCTTGGGTCATGTATTCTTGGTATTTGGTAGGACCTTAATTTTTCTAGTAGGAATTAATTTTCTTAATATCTTATTGACATGTTTTCTAGCTAAACAAATTTTTTTCTCCAAACAGGCTGATCATCTTCGGCGGGAGACCTTACAGCAGATGTCACGCATCCTCACAATCCGGCAGGCAGCTCGAGGCCTTCTTGCCTTGGGAGAGTACTTCCAACGCCTACGAGCTTTGAGCTCGCTTTGGACTACTCGTCCTCGCGAGCCTACCTAATCTTAACACGAAAGAGTATACAAAGCTAAGCTCAATATCTCGACAAGATAGTCACCAAGAGAATATTGCTTCCACTGTTCCACGACCAGAGGTTCCCTCTGATAATGTTGTTCTATACACATAGTTATAATCGCTGTTTCTGACATTTTTCCAGCAGCATCCCATATTTTGAGAAGCTGTAAATATGGATAGCCATTTTGTCTGCAGGAAGTTTGTAAATAAATTACTTTCCATTGTTCTTTTTTGTAAATTATCTCGAATTAGGAAAGTTATAGTTAGAATTTAGTTTTCAAGTTTATAGATGGAAAACTGTCTCATGTAAATTTTGTCAGAGGGTTTTACTGTATTGAAATGGGTCACATAAATTGCTATTGAGGTTTATCTTTGTGCTTTGAAATTGTTCAACCTCGTTACATTCAAACTGGGAAAGGAGGCGATGGCAGCTGCTACTAACAGCTCCCAGAGGGTGAAAAGCATTGGTTCCATTGCCAAGAATATTAACAAAAATATCAGAGTCCGATTCTATGCAAAGCTTGTGCACATTAAGCTCAATATCTATGCTCAGCCCTGATACTAAACCCCAGCTTAATTTTCTGTTCACATTGCAGCTAGTTTTATTGCTTTTGTTAGAAAATGAAGCAAATTTTCAACAGTATAATGACTCAATTTAATATGACCAAGAAGTTTGACAACGTCCTGGTCGATCAAAAATGACTAAAATCAACAGGAAATAGCACAATGTAGAGGGGAGGTGGGCAAAAACTATACTAATGTGACTCAGCTTATTGATCTGAATCGGATGCTAAATGAGATCTAATCATGTGGCGGTACTTCTCAGGGGTATCCCACCAAGTTGGGGTACTGATTACGGCCTTCTCCAGCCAGAACTTATCATACACCTTCTTCTCGGTCAGCTTCTGGTAGAACCTTCCCCATTTGTACATGGCACGCTTCAAACGAACACTCTCGGACCCTGAAAAGAGAAACTTGAGGTAGTCTTTTGCTAGCCGAGTCCACTCCTCGCCACTGATGATGTAAACATACTGCAACAAGCATTCAAGTTTGAAATGTAAATAGATATTGGATGGGGGCACATGACTCATGATGGGTTATGTAAAAACCATATTTACAACAAGGAAAAGAAGGGATTCTCATTCAATTAAAGCATGCTAATCAAAGACCACACCGATGAAATTTAAACAACAGAGATGTGATAAGTGGTAACATTGACTGATGTGAGTAAACTTATGATATTAGATTGTTTCTTATCTTCCCCCACACCAACTATTTTGCTGCCAGATTGGTAAGAATATTGGCCAACCATGAAAGCCTATTCATTTAGGCAGCAATCTATTAACAATGTGATTTATTCCTAGCTAGCTACAAGCCAGTCTCGTGTTAATGGTGATGTTTTCACTTATGTGCACATAGGGTGAATTGTAGATGAGACATGATCATTCACTTCCTACAAGAGAATGAGGGATTATTACCAGAAAAACAAACCCAATGGTTGCTAGAATCACTTGCAGTGTTTCATCAATGATTCCATCAAAGCCTTCATCCTCTGATCCACTAGAGCCCTCTGCACCACCACCACCACCACCACCACCGCTGCCCCTGCTGCCACCACCTCTGCTGCCACTATCTTTGTCTTCATAGAATTCTTTCTTTTCAATCTGCTTACGTAATACGTCCTCTATCGACGATTCCTTCTTCAGATTACCCATTGCTTTCTCAAGAGCTTTCCATGGGGAGCCCTGGTTGCATTAAGATGTGCAGTGAGAATATAGTGTTGCTGGTATGTATTTGCACACTGAAAAAGACTCTTGCACATATCAAGGAGCATATATGCTTCTGAACTCTTCTTATATTATAGGCGCAAGCCTCTGTATAGATCACAGACAAAATGACTAATTCCCCCTCACCAGCTCTTACTCTATATACTAGATTTGATGACCAAGCCTTGAAAATAATACCCCCATAGTTCAACATATATAATTCTACTATCTAGAGCAATGCACAGAGGAACTAAAAGAAAGGTCTCTTACCTCATCATCACTTCCATTCTTTCCCTTGCCACCCAATAAGCAGACAGGTAAAGATTGTTGGTACATAGAGACAGCCCTGCATTGCTGGTTCTTCAATATGGGGATGCACTGTTGCTGAATTGATGCATTACGGGTTGCTATAAAAGAATTTCTAAGCGGAACTTTAGCATGGACTGGTAAAATATGTGGCTTAGAAGAGAGACGCAGAGATTGAGACGTGTTTCTGACATAGATGCAAGGTTGGCAAGGAGTAATCTGCAAGATGCTCATTCTCAATAAAACCTCAGCTTCCTTGTAAATCTCACATGAATATGGGAATCCCTACATTACCATTCTCCAAATGTCATTGAACAATTACCAAGAAACATTTGTTAAAACTGAATGTCTAAACAATAAGCTGGATAGATACTGTACAGGTCCAAACTCAAACATGTGAGTAATTACTCAACCAGCATCAACTCGTATGACAATAGCTACATCAGCACTCCATTATATGATATATATTGGGTAATATAACGGTAACATAACGTGTTACCGAACTTTAATTACTGATAAAGTAGATTCTACTAAGTTCATTACTGATATAAACAGCAAAGCTTCATTTTAAAGTCCACACTGCAAAAGAAAAAATTTCTAGACATAACTTGCATGTGGAGAGTCTGAATCTTCTCAAACAAGGAAACCCAAACCAATTCAAGTAGCAATTACAACTAATCACTAATTAACTAGACTAGATTTTTCACAGACGATAACTGAGTATGAAAACTAAACAAACCAATAGAAAACGAAAACAATAGAGCTTCCATTAAGATATCCCAAAGTAAACACCAATTATTACATGAAAACATAAAATGTGAGAATCAAGGCTTTACATTAAAGCTTCCATGAAGGCTTCAAATTCAAATCCACACAGAAATTATCCACCTTTATATTATCTAATTCTCCGGGACGAATTAGGTCTAGAAACCGAACGAAAATGGGAGAATCAAATTCAAACCCAAAAGATATTAACATGTACCTGCGAATGGGTGAGATTGAGAAACGGCTGAACTCTCCGGGACGGAGGAGAGAGTGTGATTGGTGATTGCGCCCTGCAGGCTTTTAAAGGTTTAATTTTTTTTTTTTTGAGAAATTTTGATAAATGCACCTTTTTGGGCTGTAAGTTGAAACTTACCCATATTTTATAATTCTTTAAAAAATACCCACATCACTACAGAAAAAGTCTAATCTACCCCCACACTCTCTCTCCCTCACAACACCTCACTTCTTCTCCGGACACTCTCCTCTCTTTTGTCCAAACCTTCGATGATTTTTTTTTCTGGTTATGGCAGTGTTTTTTTTGGGTGATGGCAGTGGGTGTCCAAACTAATTTGGACACCATAGGGAGAGCACGAGCTAATTGAGCTAGGAAGAGAGAGTTGAGCGCTGCGAACCTGCGAGGTGGGTGCGGCAGAGTGCAGCGGCGGCTTGAGGACTGGATTGTGGCGGTGCAGGAATGGTGATTGTGAGCAGAGAGAAAGACCGGAGATGAGTTGAAGCGGTGGCTTTTGGTCTGGGCGGGTCTGGGCTGCTGTATTGGAGGTGCGTGCGGCATCTGAGAATGGCAGTGGATTTGTGGTGCGGTGCGGCATCTGAGAATGGCAGTGGATTTGTGGTGCGGTGCGGCGCTATGACGGCGCGGCGGAGATGATGGACGGTGGTCTGGAATTGACAAGTGCAGGCAGAGAAGATGATGACAGGTGGAGGCAGAGAGGAGAGTGGCCGAAGAAGAAGAAGTGATGTGTCGTGAGGGAGAGAGAGTTTGGGGGTAGATTAGACTTTTCCTATAGTGATATGGGTATTTTTCAACTTAGAGCCCCAAAAAGGGGCATTTATAAAAAAAAATATTTCGGGGGAATGCTTTAAAAGGTTTTAATAATAAGAAAATAGAAAATAAAATGAAACAAAATAACAAAACGAAAAGAAAAAAAACCCTAGATATATTATATATACTAGCATTTTAGACACATGCATATAGTTTTTTTTTAAAGCAGTGGGTCATTTTTTTTATTTTTAATTATTTTATTAATTATTTTGTTTCAGTTTTTGTTGTTGTGAAAATCAGTTTTTTCTGAAAAGTAGTTGGTAGAATTTTTTTATTTTTAATTATTTTGTTTTTTAACTTTTTGTCCATATCAGTTGACTTTTATCAAAAGTTATTTAATACTTTAGGATTATTTTAGTATAAAAATTCAGTTTTGGTTGACAAGAGGTGTTCTCTTAATATATAGTATACATATACAAATTTTTTCCACTACATATGACTATATACTTTTAAAATATATAGTTCTAATGTCAAGCGTTTTATCAAATCATTTAAACAGATCTGATGATTGATATTAGAACTATGTAGTTTAAAAGTGCATAATCTTTGTAGCTCTTGATATATTAGATCCAAAGGTAGGTGACCACAATTTCTTTGGTTAGCAGGTGATCGAGTAAACAATAAAAAAGATTTTTTGTAACCCAAACTATAGAACAAATTCAAATCAAACGAGGCATAACAAGCTTAACCTAACAAGGAAATTATGCATTAAAACAGTAGACTCCATACTTTTGGTGATTCTGCTTCAACTATTTGTATTTAAAAAAATTTGGTCCAGTTTCTTATAATCTGATGGCAAAACACTAAACCATTAGGTCATCTTCAATTCGAGGGTGTAAAACAAAAAGATTATATTTTGAAAAATACAATCATATTTGTCATTAGGGAAAAAATCACCCTTAGTCTCTGAACTTTGATTCATTCGACAGTGATATATTTCAAAGTTCAGGAACGAAAGTGATAGTCGGTGTTGAAGTTCAGGGACGAAAGTAATATATTTCAAAGTTCATGGACGAAAGTGTCGAACGAGTCAAAGTTGAGGGATTAAAAGTGTATTTTTCCCTTGTCATTATTCAAGTAGTCATCCAAATAGTACGTTCTATAGTTTTGACCGTCTTTAACCAAGTTTCCTTCCCTTTCATGCTCCAACCGTTCTATTTTAAGTTGGATAATTGAAACTTATTTTATTATTTTGCAACCCGTCTTTAAGTCTGCAAAGTTCTGTACTTCTATCTAATCCATTCAAGATGAGTTTTGGCCAAAAAAAATTGTAAATGCTAGTTTATGAAAATGGTCCAGAGTTTACCAAATATACACACGTAATTTTACCATTGCCAAACACGGAATCCATGATATGATCCTTCTATTCGGATCATCATGTTTCTCTGTTTATTACTCTCAATGTCTTACTGTGATACTCAACAGTGTTGGTGTTAAGTGTAAACCCAAATCTCATATTCTATAAAATGTGGTACAATTTTTCTGCACACTCTTCACATCTACCCCCCTCCTCATTCCCTCCATTTCAGCCCTAAATCAAAGCTGTAAACCCTTCAGTGACGATTTTGCTTTATGTTTGTTCCAGCAACGTCATTGCCGGTAAGCTATGCTTTTGGTGATTTATTTTTTATTAGTCTTTGCGGGGGGCGTATTGGGGAAGATCCAAGGTGCTATTTCTCATGTAAATGGCCACAAACCTCAAGCAATTCCATTGTACATTATTCTAGGTTCCTTATGGAGCAATTTACAGAGTGCAGAATCACTTTGGCTTCTTCATGCATTAGCCCTCACAACTTTGAGATGGAATAGTCCAATGCATCGACAAGAAAATCTGCAGAGATAGACAAGTATAACTTGATTATGTTCTTGATATACACAGAATCTGAGCACATTATTTAATCAGCTCACTGAAATGGTGTCCTGTGTGTGTTAATATTGATCAGGCTGTTCTTTTTGTGCGCATTCATACCAATTATATATGGCATAACAAGTACCTGCGTCATCTTTGGTAAAACACATTGGTGGTTTTATCCTAAAGACATTTCCATGTAATCCTCCTTTCCCAACTAGAATTCCAAGCTCTTCAATCAGGAACAAAATAATGATTAGTATGAAGACAAGAATACAATGGAGGGAATGTAATTAAATATTTAAAATAGGAGCTTGTTAACATTATACTAGAAATTCGGAGGGTGTCTTGATACCTCTAAGTTTTTCAAACAAAACTGCAGTTTCTGCCTTGGCAGGTGTCTTCTCAGTCCTGTCGGTCACGAGCTCCACTCCCACCATCAATCCCCGGCCTCTTACATCTCCAATTACTGAAACAAAGTACGGCATTCAGAAAGCGAGATTTTATTTTTGATATGGCCTGCCATTATAGCTATAGCTATTTTGTAGCCCTAGTAGGTTCTGTCTCTCACCTCAGTCCTTTTATGAAATATTTTTCTTATTTGGAAAAAGGAGAAGAAAAGAAAGATACAAGAGAAATTCTCAAAAATTGGAAAGCCAACACCAAAAGACGAAACGGACAAAGCCACAAATACCAGAGTACAACCAACTGAGAAGGCCAATCCAGAGAAACCACAATGATATGAAACTAGCATAAAACAAATAACACAAACACATAATTGCACCTCAAAAAGAGATATAACCACATATGGAGAAAACCTCAACCCTACACTGTTGTCCCAACTAATAGCTGTTGACAATACACCCAAAAGCAAAGTCACAACAAGCTTCAAATACAAAAGCATCACCGTGCCACAAACATATGAACCCTATCCTCGCAAGGTCGACCATTTGATTTTGTTTCAGGCAGATCTTGAACCCCAAAAAATGACCTCTACATCTCCATAAGATATCACTATCCACTTTCTTTATTTTGTATCTTGAAAACTTAATTGGGGTTTTTATGTAATACAATGTCAAAATCTCTGCCCATGTCCACCAACGTGTAAGGAAGATGATGCCATTATTGTTTAACAAAGTTTGGAGATGGAGAAAAGTGGTGCAATCAAATTTAATGGTCTCCCACCTTTGCCTCTCACTGGCTAACCCCTTACTCCCATGGAAGTTGCTAACTGTACAATGGTGGTGGTAACATCTCTATAAAGAGACAAGGATGGAAACAAATAATTCTTATCATTTTACAGAATATTATTATAGGTGACAAGGGGTTTTCAATTCTATGGAGTAAGGTTTGTCTGCGTTCAAAAACCTAAAACTGGCTCAGCTGATTTCCCATTAATTAAAGGGCCATGAGATAGGCAAACATAAGTGCTGGAAATATAAATATATAAGTTATGAAGAGGCAAATGTATACAGAAACAAACTTAAAAAAAAAAAAACACAAAGTTCAAGGGTATTTACTTTCATATCTTTGCTGAAGATCTCTCAAACGTCCAAGCAAATGAGAGCCAACATCAGCACAATGAACTTGACGCTGCTCCTTATCAATAACTCGAAGCACCGCAAGCCCTCCTGCAGAGCATACAGGGTTTCCACCAAAAGTGTTGAACTGAAGCTTCTGGGCTAGTACACTTGCGATTTCTGGTGTTGTCACCACTGCTCCCAAGGGCAATCCATTTCCAATGCCCTGAAATTTGTAAATTGTGAATATACTGTGTAACTAGTTCTGTAGATAAGTTTAGTGCTTCAGTAAAATCAAGCCATCTATAGGCAATGAAATTATGCACCTTGATCATAAAGTACTGATTAACAAGACTCATAAATCAAACCTTTAGACAATAAAATTAAAAAATATTCAATGGATATGTCAAAGACCTTTGCCATTGTAACTATGTCAGGAGTGACGCCCTGTGTTTCAAAGCCCCAATAATGACTTCCAGTGCGGCCAAATCCAGTTTGTACTTCATCAGCAATGCAGACACCACCGGCCTTTCGTACAATGTCATACACCAGTTTCAAATATCCCGGAGCCAATTCAACTGCTCCTCCAACTCCCTACAGTTAGATGAAGTGAAAAAATAACTAATTAATCATCAGTTGCCTAATCGCAGTGATAATATACTAATATGTACTAACTTTAGGCCTCATTAGATACAGAACAGTGCTGACCTGAATTGTTTCAGATATAAATCCAGCAACTTTTCCGGAAGTCCCAAAATCAATGTGTTCTTGTACATCTTTAGCATAACTTTTGGCATCAGAGCCGAAGATTCCACGGTATGGATCTGGATTTACAACATGATGTATTTCACCCTGCAACATTGAAGCTGCTCTTCAGCAGAAAATTCAGAAAATTGGCATGTCCCACCAAGAGTTGTGTATACGTTGTATGTTTGATTAGAGAATTTTAAATATACAATTTTGACGCAAAAGTTGAATCCTAAAAAACAGACGACTAAAGAAGTATAGATACAACTTTTGAAACACAAACCTGTGGAATTGGATACTTCCACGTGTTCAGAGCCGTCAAACCAATTGTATTTGAACTTCCCCCATGATATGCATTTCTCAAGGAAATCATACCAAGACTACCACTGTAAAGACGAGCCATCAGCATTGCTAGTTCATTTGCCTCTGACCCAGAATTCACAAAGTACACAACCTGCATTTAAAAATTGTCTTTTCAAGATTAATGTTTTAGATGAAAATCTTACCCAGAATGAAGCATATGTTCCCATAAAAATGAGGATGTATATAAGTAGAGGACAAGATAAATCCAAGGCAACAAAAAGGTGATGAGGGTGATAAAGATTAAAGATACACAAAATAACAAAGCACTGGAATTAACTAAACAACTGCTCTAGATTAGTTATATGTCCTAGCGAAGGCTTATATATCATACCAAACTCAATGAGTAAGTACAGAATTTCATTGCTACCGCGATGAAGAATCATATTCAGTGTCAAGAAATCATCTGGAGATATAGATTGAAGAAAACCTTGAGATTTCCAGGCATTTTTGAAGCTAATGCCTCTGCAAAATCCGCTATTGCATGGTGCAAGTAGATGGTTGTAGCATGTTGAAGAAGAATGCTCTGCTGCATGATAGCATTTAAAACATCCGGATGACAATGTCCGCAGGAAACAGTCACAATCCCAGCAAAAGCATCCAGGTACCGCCTGCCATCCTCATCGAATAGATATTGCATCTTCCCTTCAACGATATTGAGCTGTGCATACAATCAAAATTTAAAACCCGAAAAATCAACACCAAGAAAAACCTGTACTGAATACAACAGGGGACAGTAAATGAACCAGTGGTAATGAGAAAATGCAATAAAGGAAGCACTTGGCATCAGAACTTAAGAATCTGGACTAATGTGGATAACAATATAGGCATCAAATCAAATCATGCAGAGTGTGGAATGTGGTGAGTGGCAGAGTACCCAGCTAAGTTTAATGAAGGGATCTTGAAATTCATGGTTTGCAAAGTCCAAGTCTTGATTAAAAATTACAAAGGCTGGTACTTTTGACATCAAAATCCACTGTTTGATTATTCACTCTGGAAAATCTCCTCCGAATACTTCAACATTTTTACCTCAATGATTTCACCCAAATCAGGAAAAAACAAAGAAAACACCAAATCTAAACCAAATGGTGGACAGAAAAACAAACATACAGGCTTCTGGTAGAAATGGAAAAGAGAAGGGCCCAGAAACTTCTTTCGCTTCTCGAAGACTTGATCGGCGCGTGGCCCATTGTACGGCCTCGGCTCGTAATCAAACGGCGGCAGCGAAGGTGCAGCAGCTTCAACACCAGCAGTAGCAGACTGGACCGTAGAGAACGAACCGGAGGGAGACAGCCGAGCATAAAAGTCACCAATCTTGGGCTTGGCTTTTCCCAGAGCTTTTTTCAAAAGCTGCCTCTGAAACGCCATGGGTGGTTTTTGTTTTAGGAATGACACAAATGCAGCACAAAAATGAAGATGGGTTTTGGGCGAGAACAGAGAAAGTGTCAAAGTGGGGAGTTGTATTTGTACTAAACGTGGAGGAGTTTTGGGTGAGTGAAAGTGTGCTGGCATTGGCGTGGAGTTTTCATTTGTTTTAAGCTTATCACGGGTTTTGAGGAGGAACAAGATAACAAGAAGCAGCGTCAGCTAGTGTTTGAGTGACTTGGAAGATACCTAAAGAGCTATGAGACTATGAGAGGACGTTACTTGCTAATGTTACCCTAATGAGTAAATATATGACCTAATCAGACCAAAACAATAATGCTAATTTGCTAATTGCTTGAATTAAAAACACAAAACCCAAAACAGGTATTATTACGTCTTCGAGTGTAGTTAACTAGTTATGAAAAAGGGCTGGAATGACTCATCAGTTGTTTATCGAATGATATTATGATATGTTTACTTACTTTGAATGAGAATGTGAATGAATTAAAATTTATTCCGATGGAATTCATTCCTATAGAATTCACATTCTAATGGAATAAAATACATACCCTCATCTTGGTTATCAAACTCCGGATATTACGCAGGAAAATTCATAAATTAGAATCAATTCTTTCATTCTCATTCTCATTCTAAGTAATTAAATGTGTCATTAATGTATCATCATTCGTCTGTTAGTATTTGTATCTCCCCTCAAGTGCACCACATTACAACAATAATAATGGAATTAGAAAGCAATTTAAGTAAAAAAAAATCGAAATTAATTTTAATAATTGATTAATTGTAAATTTAGGGTGTAAATTCAGAAAGTATTTTGACAATGTATGCCTTTTTTGTTTTTCTCTTCTGGCAACTTGTCCCCACACTATATATTGCGGCAAAAAGAAGACACCGTACTTGCAGCTGTCATACACAATTGATTTGGTGAATATTCTATAGGACCATAGGTCCTACTTTGGCTGTCATGAATCAGTGAACCTTTTACGTTTCTTTCGCTTAAGAACGAAATTACAACAAAAGCCCTCTTTGTAGTTCCTATTTCCTAACTTCCTATGCCTGGAGTTGAGAGTTGATTATTTCTCAAACAACAAAGAGATTTGGAACAACATTCTCAGGACGCTAAAGTTGAACATCATCATCATCCTCACTCATTGTACTTGAAATAATACCAAACAATACTTCAATTTTACATGAGTTCCGATTACAGTGGTTGCAAATTTTCACCAGGCACAACTCCGTTCGTTCACTGTCATTAAAGCATGAGCAAAAGCACAGAAGGGCCATGACTTCGGTTACGGAATACGAATCTACAACAAGGCAAACAGTGAAGAAGAATTAGAAGACGGCTGACACAAAATGAAGTAGGGGAAAGAAGAACATTCTTTGTTGGTTGCAATTCAGTACATGTTGGAAACTTGTTTCATTGTTGGACGAGATTCAGGACTGGAATTCGAGCATCAAAATGTGATCTTCACAAGAGAGGGCACTTCTCTCTAGCTTGATGTGTAGATGAGGGGAAATGCATTGGTCCAAAACATCCCCAATTGGCATTTGGTGGGCTGGTAATGCAGATGATGACGATGACGACTGTGATGTTAAAGATGAGAGAAGATCCCCCCTGTATTCTTTCTCATAATAATTTCCGATGTTACCACTTGAAAGCTATAAACATCGCATTTCGTATTTACTTCCATTGAATAAGCAAGCTCTGCTCAGAGAAAAGCTTATAGCAAGCAGGAGAATTATTAGTATATACACGAAGCTACTAAATGGAAGTTTAATGAATCATGGACAGTTCAAACCATGTCTCCAATTTCCAGATCAAGTTATCACTGTACCAAGCTGTTAACCAAGATCAATTACTGCACATACAAGTTATACACTAAAGATTTTGGAAAACCATGGACAACAAAAATAGGATGATGAAAAGGTAAAACTTAAAGAGAGAGAAATAATGTTACCTGTTGCCACATATCCAGATGTCCCTGCAAGGACATTTCCAATTAGCCGAGTCTGGTATAAAACTTAGCAGTGCCAAATTCTGAAACAGAGGCTCATATTCAGAATCCAGCAAAATGTTCTTGCTCAATATGTACGGGAGTTGGTGGCAAGCAATCATAAGCATGTAACACAAGGCATGAGCTACACCTTTATTAATATTCACCCAATTCAACCCCAATTCTTACACAATATCATCTTTGCGCAATACTGTCAACAAGCTACCCCTTTCTAGATACTCATACACAAAACGGAGTCTTGTACTCTTGTTTATGTGAACAGAAACCACAACGCTTTGCAATTTTCGGTGTCTAATCTAAATTAGTAGCCTAATTTCATTCTGTAGGTATACCGCCTGAAAGGTAATTGCCCTCCAACTCCAAAGAGGTCGATAATTTACCAAGTTCCTTCAGAATCATCCCACCTAAACGATTCGAAGAAAGATCAAGTACATGAATCTTGGGTGGTATGATACCAGTAAGCTTCTTCAGGGAAAGTAGTTAGGCTTGTAATTGCGGGAATTGTCCCCAATCGTGTAAGATTTCCCCATACAAGTTATCTTTCTCACTTGAACGTCAAAGCTTTTTTAATTCCTCATCCTTATGCCTACCAATAGTCCCGACAAGAACACAGCCCATCCTTAAAATGGTGAAAACGAGTAGCATCTCTCACAATGATTTCTCTGCCCACAAGCTTGGATATAAATTTAATGGCAGCATGACAATCATTACAAACTCTGAGGTTCTTCATGATCCTCAGTGTAGTGTTCTCTGGAGTATTTATTAGCGCAAATGCAATTGCAAGTTTCTCACTGTGATGCATAAGCATCTTCTCCTTCACTTCTTCTGCAACATCATGCAATACTGACTCAGTATCAGGAATAAAACCAATCTTTTTAATCTCTTTCCAGATCTTCTCCATCATCTTGTAGATTCCATCTCTCTGTGGATGAACTCCATCATCAACCCCAAACACATGGACTTTGTTCTGAATCTCAACCCAACTGAATCCTTGGCCTTTCTTCACTCCCCTATCCTTCATTAACTTTCTTACTTCTGCAGCATCTGCCCACCTTCCACAAGCTGAATACAAATTAGCCAGGGCTGAATACGCCCCACTGTTGTCTGGTTCAATAAGGAGCAATTTGTCTGCTGCAACTTTAGCCAAATCCACATTTTTATGAACCTTACAAGAAGATAAAAGTGAACCCCAAGCTATAACATCTGGTTCAATTGGCATACTTTGTATGACATTGAATGCTTCTTGCAGTAACCCAGCACGCCCAAGCAGATCAATCATGCATGCATAATGGCTATGGGTGGGTTCAATCTTGTGTACGCTCCTCATCAAATTATAGTAGTTCCTACCCTGTTCAACCAATCCCACATGTGTACAAGCAGAGAGCACCCCAACATATGTTATGTGGTCAGGCCTAATGCCAAGTGACAGCATCTTCTCAAACAGTTCAATGGATTCTTCCCCGAGACCATGTTGAGCCAGTGCTATAATCATGGAACTCCAAGAAATGGTATCTCTATTCCGGTGAATCAGATTGAATACTTGCTTTGCACCACTGATGCTTCCGGCTTTGGAATACATGGAAATTAGAGCATTGCTTACAGAAACTGAAGACACTTCTGCTGTTCGTATGGCACTTGCATGAATTTGTTTTCCATAATCCAAAGAGGCCAAGCTTGAACTGACGCTTAACATTGCTGCTAAGGTGTAGCTGTTTGGCCTGGGGCCTTCTGTTATCATTGACCTAAAGAGCTCCAAAGCATCACTATTTAACCCATTCTGCACATAACCGACAATCATAGCTGTCCATGCTACCACATCACAGTCTCTCAAAGAGTCAAATATCTGTCTGGCTGGGTTAATATCCCCAACCTTAATGTATCCATCCAACAAGGCAGTAAAAGCTATAAGATTGAGATCTGAAGTCCCACATTGCTCTAAAACCTTTTCAGCAATCTCCAACCCACCAGACTTGGCATACATTGAAATCAAAGCATTAACTACTGCTTCAGATGTGTCTAACCCAGCTCTTATAATAAGAGCATGGATTTGTTTCCCAAATTCCAACTTCTCAAGGTTAGCACAAGCTGACAAGATGCTTGCCAAGGTGAACTTATCAGGCTTTAGAAAAGAATCCTTCAGCATACTTGAGAAGATAGTCAGTGCTTCCATGTCAAGCCCATGCTGATTGTAACCTGCAATCATTGAATTCCAAGTAACTATGTTGCGCTCCGCCATTTGATTAAACTGTTCAAGGGCAAGGTCAGCACGACCACATTGCATATGTAAGGAAATCATAGCATTCCAGCTAGATATGTCTTTCAATCTCATCCTATCAAAAACAATCTGTGCTGTCCTCGGATCACCAGATTTCGCATACATGTTTAGAAGGCAGTTCCCGACAGAAACATAACTACCAACAGCAAGTTTAACAACAAAAGAATGTACCTTCCTACCAATATCCAAAGCTTTAATTGACGCACAAGCAGAAAGAATATTAGTGACAGTGAACTGCGTCACAGGAACTCTAGCTGAAATCATCTCTAAGAACATTTGAATTGCATTACCATAACGACCCATCCGATTATAGCCCACTATCATTGCAGTCCACGAAACAGAGTCACGTTCAGGCATTTCATTAAAAACTCTACGTGCTGTATCAAACCTTCCCTGCTTTGCATAAGCGGAGAGAATGGTGTTCCATGAAAATGCATTCCTCAGAGGCATTTCCTCGAACACATGGTGAGCATCCAAATAAGACCCAGTTTTCATGTAATAATTCATGAGATTATTCATCAAGAACACACCTAGGTGAAGCCCTGACTTAATGATTTGGGCATGGATGGATTTTCCAGCAAATGGGTCTCCCTTCTTTAGGCTTGTTTGGAGGTGATACGCATAGAAATCCGACGATGTGGTAAGAGACGGTGAGTTTCTTGCCTCCATCAGAATTAGAGACTAATCTGAAGCAACTGCTATGAATGAGAATAGTAACTTCAAATACAATTTGGTAATAAACCAAAGGTTTAATTCTAAATTTGAGAGAGTTTGCATGAACTTTTTCCCTGGCGGGAATTTTAGCGGCGCAAACTGGAAGGGCCTTTAAAACGAACATAGAGGAGGCCAAAAAATAAAAATAAAAATAAAAAGGTTTAAAAGTCAAGATCCGATAGTGGGCCATGGTGGATCCGGATTGTACCGACCCGTTATCCTTCCACTGTTGGGTGTACATAACCAAGTGTCAAAAATGATTCAAATGCGTCTCCAACATGGAGCCTTATTATATGTTAACTCACACCTCGTATACTTTTTTTTTTTATCAACACACCTCATATTCTTAGTTTCATAAGTTCCATGGACCTTTCCTACACATAATATATTTTTTTTTGGTTAAAAAAAGTTTAGGTGAGAGCTTGGTTACGCTACACCACCATCGCCAGGGCAAGCCTGCAACCTAAGCCCGGAAGGACTGACGATGTCACACGTACCTGTCACACTGCCCCCAGGTATGGATTTCCGCAGGAAACTTAAAGATCGCGAGCCAAATGAGGCCTGTTGGTTTTCCTACACATAATATGCTCACAAGAACAAGTTTATCTATGAAATATCAATTTATTGATGTGATCACCTTAAAATTTCAATTTATTAATATAATTCTAAATTTAAGAAAGCTAAGGAGAAGTCTCTTAAGGTTTACCTTTAAACTCGCAAGCATAGTTAGTAAACTACGGAACGGGTATTAAATGAAAAAAATACTTATTCGAACGATTTCATTTAATAGTATATTGAAAAATTCGGCATAGTATTATTTAATTATTATTTATTTATTTTTAAGTATTTAAATATCAATTTATATTCATCTTTGTTCAATTACATGAGTAAAAAAACGTAATAAAACGTGTTTAATACGTGTATAATATTTTTAGGTTCAAAAGTTCGTGTATTTTAACAGATCTTTTCAAAAGTACGAAATTCGATAATATTTTTAAAAAGGGAAAAATCTCCATATAGTACATGAACTATCACCAAATGCAATTTTTGGTACCTGAACTTTCAAAAGGAACCTAGTGGTACCTGAACTATGCCTCCGTTAGCCATTATAGTACCTACCGTTAAATATTCCGTTAAGTGCTTATGTGGCATTTTAATATAGTTTAATTTTATTTTGTAATTAATAATAAAATCACCTACATAGTAATAAATTATATTAAAAATATAAAAATTGATAATAAATTATATTATAAAAATAAAAATAATTTTTCTCATTTTTAGTCTTGAATTGTGGATAAATTATCTAAATCTTTTTAATTATATAATTTATTTAAATTTTAAAATAAAAATAAATTATCATTGTTTTTTAATATAATAAAATTTAAATTATTATTTTTAATATAGTTTATTTTTTATTTTTTAATTAATAACAAAACCACCTACATGATAATAAATTATATTAAAAACTTAAAAATTGACAATAAATTATATTATAAAATTAAAAATAATTTTTCTCATTTTTAATCTTGAATTGTGGACAAATTATTTAAATCATTGTATAATTTATTTAAATTTTAAAATCAAAATAAATTATCATTTTTTTAATATAATAAAAAATTTAATTACTTTTTTTAGTATAGTTTATTTTTATTTTTGAATTAAAAAGAAAACCACCTATATGGTAATAAATTATATTAAAAACATAAAAATTGGAAATAAATTATATTATAAAATAAAAATAATTTTTCTTATTTTTAGTCTTGAATTTTGGATAATATTTTTAATTTTATTTTTGTATAATTTATTTTGAAAATTGAAAATAAATAAAAGTACTGTTTTACCCATGCCACATAAGCACTTAAAGGAATGTTTAACGGTAGGTACTATAATGGCTAACGGAGGCATAGTTCAGGTACCACCAGGCTCTTTATGAATGTTCAGGTACCAAAATTTGCATTTGGTGATAGTTCAGGTACCATATGAAGGTTTTTCTCTTTTAAAAAATACGTACGTTCAAGTACTATTCGCAAATTAACTAATTAGGTTTGCTAGTAACTCAAAGTTTATATGGTAGCCTCAGATTTAGTTTTGTACATGTAAGATCGACTAATCCTTTATATATCATTCTCACATTCTCAGACAATTGATGGAGACATCGACAAACTTTTAGGAAACCTTGAAAGAGAATATCATACTGAGGAAGAAGGGGAGAATGTAAGTTGCTCTCTTCTCCTTAGTTGTTTTATGAAATTGACAAGAGAAGAAAAATAACTTTTGGTCTTGGTTGGAACAATGGCATCACTGCTCAGTTATATATATTGCTCTCTTACCGTTGGTAATGATATCAAAATTTTCAAATGCCTATACCGCTCCTTCGAAAATTATCCTTGATGCTGCTGAAGCATGGAGAATTTACAATTTTAATATGCTTTCTTGGAAAAACCCTCTCATGGGGTCTTTTAAACTAAATGTGAGATGGGGTCAAGATTTGGACAAATTGGGAAATTGGTATTGGGGGAGTAATTCGAAATTCTGATGGTGAATTATGGGTTTCGGGATTAATCTTGGCGTTGGAGATATCCTAGATGCTGAAGCCCAGTGGCGGATCCGGGGGGGCGAGGGGGGGGGCAGTTGCCCCCCCCGAACTTTTCCAAAAATCTCTCAAGTATAGAGCTTTACAGTGAAGAGATCAGAAAAAATGGCAAAAAATCCAAACTCAGGTGAAACCAAGGAAGATGACGCGTTTCTGGGTGTTTTCTATATCTGCATACCCTAAAACGACGTCGTTTTGACAGTAAGTAAAGAAAAAAAAACGCGGTAGGTTATGATTATGAATCATGGACAGTAGGCAATTGGTTCAGAAGAAAAGAAAAATGCCCCTTTGCAAGCTGTGGTCCCTTACTGCCGTCTCTCTCATCTCTTCTATATCAATTAGTTATTCTTCTAGCCTATAAAGTGGGTTGTTTAATTGGGATAGCTGATTAGCCAAAAAAAAAAATTTGGGATAGCTGGGCACTTCTTTTGTTGTGGACTGTGGTAAGTCTTTAATTTAGAGAATAGACATTATTGAATAATGATTTAGATTTTAGACATTACTACATTAGTGATTCTAATGTTAATTTAATCAAATTATAACCGGATATATAGCTTTAAGTGAAGAAAAAAAATTTGCCCTTCGGGCAAAATTATCCCACCACATTTGTCAATCCTAGTTCCACTCCTAATTGCCCCCCTAATATTTTGTTCTGGATCCGCCACTGCTGAAGCCTGTGGCCTGTATTATGATATTTAATTCGCCTGAGCTGTAATATTTCTAAACTTGAGGTAGAATCTGATTATGCAATTCTTGTTAACTTGGTGCATGTCAACACTGTTGATTGTCGCCCTCTTGATTGTTTGCTGCAAAAGACTCATGGCCATCTTTGGTAAAATTTCCCTCAATCATATGTTCAGAGAGTGCAATATGACTGCGAATGCTAAGAACAATGTGATCATGACTATGGTATTGTCACCTTCAGTTCTCCACCCATTCATGTGAATCATGCTTTTCTGGCTGAGCTGGATGAAGTTTCAAGACCCAGAAGATCTGGTAATATATATTTTTTTGTTACAGAGAGGCCAAAAGGCCCAAAGAAAAGCAAAAAAACCTAGCTACTTAACCAGGGCACAGCCAGAAGATCTGGTCTTTGCTCTAATAGCTAAGCTGATTTTTTTTCCTTTCTGTTTTGGGACCTCCCTGTAACTAGGGGAAAAAAAAAAAAAACTCCTCACACCAGCCAAAACCAACAATTAGATTACTTGAAGTAAACAGAAATTCAATGAAATGAAACTGTCTTAATATCAATAATACTGGCGTCCACAACTCATACAAACGAACTCAACATTAGTTTAATGGAAAGTTGGAAATCAGGCAAGTACAAATATAATGGAAACAAGATTATATCAGGCAAGCTTAGCAAACTCGGTTGCGGACAGGAAAGCCTTTCCAGGTTGACGGTTAGCCAAAGCTCAATGGCACCCATAAAGCTTAGCAACCTGGTTGGATTTTGCCCTCACCCTTGAACTTCAACTACTCATAACGGTTAAACTTGGTGAATCCCCACTTCCTGTTAACGATGATCTTTTAGACCTCTTCAAAAATTCCAGAATTGCATCCACTGCCCTCTTCCCAAAACTCAAGGACACAATCCCTAATTGTTGCATCATCCTTAATGCTGCAAGCTGACCTCATCAACTATATCCTTTATCTCATTCGCATATAGAGTACCATGCTCTAACAATGCAGTGGCTAAGGCATTCATCTCTCTCACATTTCTATTCAAAATTCTTTCTGCATTATTATAAGCAGCCTCTATGAGTTCTTTCACCTCCAGCTCAATCAGCCACTTAGTTTCAGTACTAACCGTATCTGGAAAACCAAGATAATCATGGTAAACAAGCCCAATTTTTGAGTTCATTCCAAATTCTGTAACCATTTGTGTGGCCCAAAAAGTTGCTAGCCGTATATCACCTGCTGCACCAGTAGTAACTTCATTTTGGCCAAAAAATAACTCTTCAGCAACAAGGCCAGCCATTATGCAATCAAGCTCAGCAAGGATGTTCTTTCGTGACATCACCATCTCTTCATTTTTGGCAACTGATTCAAGCATGCCAAGGGATTCTCCATCTGGTACAATTGTAATCTTGTGCACATCCAAGACACTGTCCCCCTGCATGGCTACTAGTGCATGGGCACTCTCATGGAAAGCAATGATCTTCTTCAGTTCTTCAGATATATATAACCTTACACCAGAACCAACTGAGATTCTCTGCTTTGCATACTCAAGATGAGTCATGCTCACTTGTTTCGCACCATCATCAGTTGCTTTCAAGACTGCTACATTTACCAAATTTTGAAGACTAGCACCTGAAAACCCAGGTGTTCCTCTAGCAATTGCAGTTACATTTACATCAGCGGCCTTTAGTACCTGCAAAGGATAGAAACATCAAGTTTGAACTCCTTCTAATCTAAAAAAAAACAAAGATGGCTACTTAAGATGCTAAAACGTACAGCTTTTTGTGCTTGGAGATAAGTATTAAAAAGAATAAAGTAACACCTATGAAGTTGGCTTTGAAGTAAAGTTATTACCTTTGACATGTATATGTCTAAGATCTCCCTCCGTGCTTTATAATCTGGTAAAGGAATAACAATATAACGGTCAAATCGTCCAGACCTCACAAGAGCTGAGTCCAATACTGCAGAGTGCAAGTTAGTTGCAGCGATCACAATTAATTTGTTATTTTGCTTGAAGCCATCTAGCTCAACTAGCAACTGGTTCAAAGCAGCCCTAGTTCGTCTTGAAAGCATTGCTATTCGATGTACCCCAATGGAATCTATGTCATCAATGAATATAATGCTAGGAGATCTCTTCCTTGCAGCATTAAAAAGCTTCCTCACTCTCCAAGCTCCCAAACACTCAAAATCCTCAATAAACTCACTCCCAGTAAATGCAAAGAAAGGAATGCCAGCTTCTGTTGCAAACGCTCTAGCTAACATGGTTTTGCCTGTCCCAGGTGGACCAACAAGTAAAATACCCTTGGGAAGTCTGCCTCCTAAACGAGTGAATTGCTACAACAGCCAAAAGAAACCATGAAGAAATTAGACTGGCCGGCCACTCTCAAAAGGAAAGCGATCACTTGACATTGAAGAGCATAAACCTTTAATGTGTGATATTTGACTTTCATTTTTCAACTCATCATTAACGGACAATAAATAGACACAAGCAGTTGCATAAATCAATAGAATTTACCATACAGATTTCACATGGGATTTTACCTCAGGACTTTCAACATAACGAAGAATTTCTTTTAGCTCGGCTACAACCTCATCAAGACCCTTGATATCATCAAATGTCGTTGTTGTAGATACCATGGTAGGCTCATAATCCAGTCGTTTCGCAACTGAAAAAAAAAAAAAAACCAAAGTGAATCATTATGATGGGATCCTATCGGAGGACAAGAGGTATAATTTGAGCTAGAAAGCAATGATAAACCATCTTACCTTCTATGAATGCTATATATCCCGTAATCAGCAAAAGGGTAACACCCAACACCCTCACAAAGCTAAATAACCATTTCATCACTCCAACCCATGTATGAGCATAAGCATGACTAGAAATTATTCCTTGTGAATCAGCATGTGTCTGAGCAGGAGCATGAGCACGATTACGAGGACGCCTACGAGCAACATTAGCTGTGTATGACTGTAGAGACAAAAACTTATTGAGTAATTCACCTTGTGAGACTAGGAAACTCTTATTTTCAAAAAAATCTGGATAGTAGCATATTAATTTATATTCTACATTATTTATATCATACATAAGTAGATATTAGCATCACCCACTATTCGTATGCAGAAGGAAACCGAAGAATCTAAAATCACCCTTCCTAATTTGTACTAGATATTCCAGGTTGTTGAAATGGGAACTAAAATAGGAGTTCAGGAGTTCATCAAAGTCAGCCAGAATGCTAAACTGGCGCGTACAATTTATTATCTTTCTGAACCTTACAAATATGAATACAATCTTAGAATTAGTTTATAAAAACAATAACTGCGTCAACATATTATTTAACAAAAATAGAAGGTAAATAGATACATATAGCCCATACATGCATTAAATTTTATCTTATTGTGGAAGATTACTGATTGATTTTGGGAGAAGGTCCAAAAGCTAAAAATTCAATTTTCAAAGGAAAATCTACCCCATAGGTTCATTACACATGAAAGCAATTGTGGAAGTAAAAACGTACATGTGAATGAGATAGACATCTGTTGAAAGAACAATTGAGAATTCATTAGTTAAAAAGTGAAAAACCTATGAAGACCAAGTTTAATTAATTGTCACATGAAGATTTTATTTTTCTCCTCTTTAATTATCTTAATTACTTCCATTTGTTTTTTTAATCTTAATTAGAATTATAATTGAACTCACTAAGCAGAGCAAAACTACATAATAACAGCCAGAGAGTAATTATTGATTATTGCTAAAATTATTCTTACCTGGTTGTGATCCGCCATGACAAGTCCGATCTTTTAATACAATCTAAAAACAAATAAAGCATTCACAAATATACCAACAATTAGTCCCTTCAACATCAACATATACGCAATGTAAAACCCAACAAATAAAAGAAACAGTTGCATTGTTTTTTTGAAAGAAAGAAGAAAATTAACATAAACAAAGTGTTCAATAATGTAGAAAAATCAAATTTAAATTAAAAAAAGAAGAAGAAGAAGTGGGGTTCGGAAATTCACTATAAAAGTTGCAACTTGAAGAAACACAAGTAGAAAGGGCACAGCTTGGCCAAAAAAAAAATAGAAAGGGCACAGAATTAAAGTATGAACCAAATGATGTAGGAAAGACAAAAATGAGGTGTTCACCAGTAGACACACCAATAACCAAGTAGACTCTGGGTACCAAAACAAGGGGGTTGAACAATCTAACAATAAATTTTGGCACCAATTTGGTTTTGGGGCCATTTCCCCCAAATATATGTAAGAATATAATAGACCTTGTTATTAACAAACAGAGCTTATACAGAGCTATACCTTGGCTGGAAGCTAAGAATGGGACAAGGCACATGAACAGATCTTGATGGGAACTTTATTTTTTGGGCCCCTTTGGCCACCAACTGTCCGGAATAAATGTGCGAAGCAATACTATTGTGTGTTAATGATAATAGCTATATGGGGTAACAAAATGGGTGTTCTGGCTCCAAATTGATGTTCTGGAGAAAATTTGCCGTCGGCGCAGGACTTGAACCACTTGTGAAAAGAACAGGAAAATGAAAATAAAAGCAACGAAGGAGAAGAGCAAGAGTAGACCCACATTAATCTCACTTCCCAAAAATTAGAATAAAAATGAATAACAAAGAACTAAGAACGGAAACTTGGCGGGTTCGTACCATGCACACTTTTTGTTGTTTTACCCAAAAAGGGAAATCACACGAAAGGTCTAAACAGTAATTTCCTGTTTGCTGCTAATAGATCGTTTATCTGTAACTAATGCCACTTACATAGTTACACATGTTCTTAAAATATTATATATATATATATATGATATATTAAAGGTAATATATCAGTTGTGCAAATTTCGATTGTGGTTTTACTTTCTTGTTTTATGGATTCTCCTTGAGCTAGATTGAATTTATTGGTCTCAATGACAATACTTGTCTTAATTTTTCTGTTGGTTATTGACAGCAGTGATGCACGGTGTATGTGTTGTTCTAGGTTTTGAATCATCGATTAGAGTTTTAGGTTTAGACTCATCGATTAGCCCAGTTGTATGGTCTGTACTGCTCATTTTTAGGATGCTCATATTAAGGATTGTAATTCTCTATTGATTAATAAAGTTTATGTTATTTTCAAAAAAAAAAAAGTAAGAGAACCCATTCCAAACTAATAAAAAAGTGCACCTCCTAATAAGTCCACTTCGCCACTTATAGCATATTGATGAGACAAAAATTAAACATTATAACTCACCTCTTACATATACGATAATTAGAGTTATAGATCTTGAAACTGAAAAATAAATAAATTGAACTTTTTGTTCAAAAATAATAATTGAACTTTTGAGTGTAATGTTGCTTGCATCTTTTCATCCTTCCACTGTTCCACATAAGATGAGCCAGGAGTACAATTACTGTACAAATATCCTCCCAACCAGGGTTCTAATACTGACAATAATGACCCTTAGTAGGAGTACATATCCTAAGAGTCTGACCCGAATACTTTTAAGATTTTCAATCTTCTGCCAAAATTTTAAAAATAAAACAGTAAAATAGCAAATAAATTAAATTGAAGTTAAAAGTTAAATTCAACCACAAGGGACTCACACATTTACTTATCTTTATTTTTTTTTCTCTAATAAAAAACCCATTTGGCACACATATAATGGTATAAGTATTGTGCAGCAACGAGGTGATCACTTTTTTGTCTACGTTCACTAACGAACGTGATATCATCCGGGTTAAGAAGGGAGGACCGTGGTCTTTCCAGTGTGCTATGGTGGTGGTGACTGATTTTGATGGTCTCTCTCCTTTCTCGGAGGTTCCATTGGATTTTGTTTGGATATGGGTCCAAATCTTTGGATCCCTCCAGCCTTTCTCACTGTGGCTACCAACACCACCACCAAAAATTGAACAAACTGAAAAAAAATGAAATAAAATTTTTTGAGTACTACTTGTGATAAAAATTAAAATTTATGTACTAAATATATAATTGATAAATAATTCAGATACTATATATAATAATAACCCAACAAGCAACAATAATTTCCTCAAAAAAAAAACCAACAATAAAAGTAGCCTAAGCAATTAACCAAGTAACCAAGCTCAAATTAAAAAAGAATTCAATTTTGAGTGCTGGGGTCTTGCGGGACCTATGCGAACGCCGGTGAAGGTGTCGGCCTTCAAGGGAGTTTGGGCTCAAATAAGCTCGACTAATGGGTGTCTGCGGGTCTTTCCACCTGCCACACAATGTGGTAGTGTGGGATTTGGGACATTGCGGGGTCTGTCTACTCCCACCACTGATAAATAGCTCGGGACCTAGATTTTAGTTGGGCTCCTGCGGGCAACAGATGGTTCATAATGTTCCTGGACCGGAGGTCTGCCTCTCCCCTGTCCAAATACCATTAGCCAAAAAAAAAAAAAGAATTCAATTCTTACAGCACAATCCCCGCCGCTCTTAATTTTCGTTTCAGCACAATCGCAGTCTAAATGAAATTTAGAGGATGGAGGCACCAAACCCAGGTAGGTAATATGAGGAGGGTTTTCATTACTGTACTCGTAAACATTATGTTATAGCCCTCTCTGGTTATCATTTTTGTTTCACCTCTCTTTCTGAAACTTCTTTTTGGACAAGTTCGAAGAGAATTTTTGTTGGTTTTCCCATAAATATGGGTTATTGGACTTGTCTGGTTGTCTTTTTAGATTTGCTTCATTCCTTTGCTTACTTAATTTGCCCCTCTTCCCCCAACAATTTCATACCAGCATCATGTAGTGGTATCTGTTCAATTTTATGCGTCTTCTTGGACCTTGGTCTGAGTTTCTTTTCTTGATTTTTCTTGTTGATTGGCCCCCCAAAAATTCTATTTCCGATTTATCATGAACATACATTTTCGATTTTAGCTATTTTGGTATGATTGTAATTCTTCAAATTTATTTTTTCCTGTCAACTATTAGTGAAAGCTCTTGCAAGACGAGTTAGCATTAAAAGGAGAATTACCTTGAGCTTACTTTGCAGCCTCATAATGACAGTTTCGGCATGTCTAGGATTCAGTGAAGGTATGTTGGTTTTCGTTGCTTCTCAAAATCATGGCTGGTGGTGATATCAGATACATTACAATTTTCTCTGCTTTTGGCTCTCAGTTTTGGGTGGTAAAGAATCAAAGATATGGTGTAATGACGTTGACAATTTTAATGAGGCTAAATCTCTGCAACATTTTCGAGGGTTTGAGGTAAGGTCATATGTGATTTTGTACAGTAAAGCTTTCAATATTAAGGAAACAACCTTGCAAGGATTTTTGTTATGTCAAAAGGATATGGGTCATTGATTTATATCTTCTTTTTTTGTTTTGATTGGTCAGTTTCCTGATCGCTCTTTCAATTTCCTGTGATGCACTGAATTTTTCTAAGCAGTAAATATTGTTAGGTCCAATTGTCTGATTAAATCTATTACAAATGTGACTCTGCACTGCATATCATATAATTACTTTCAGCGATTCAGATAATGAATGAATTGTCACTTTGTCAGTATGGTGGTTTGTTATATGTTTATTACAAAATAAAAGTGTGGAAAAGTTTAATCTCTCGATGTTTCCTTCAAATCTCCCATTTTCATTCTGTATAAGCAACTGAACGTATCTACTTACTGGCAAAAATACTGAACTCATGTCACTGTTGGTGACAACTTTCTTTGCAGTTAATAGAGGGGTTGTAAAATGGTAGTCACATGTGAGAGTTAATATAAAAGTAGCTTTAATACTAATGTCCTTCTACGTAGAATGGCACTTCCCTTATTACTGTGGATCTTACATAGTTTCACCTTGTTTGTTTTGGCTGTTGTAGCAAGTCACCAGTTTCAGAGGAGAAGCAAGTGTTCCTTCACCGTACATGTCAAAGGTATTTTGTAGCAACATATTCACTAGTTTCAGGGGAGAAGCAAGTATTTTGTAACTTCAAATATTATTGTTTGTTTTTATTTATTTATTTTTTCTAAAATGCATGCATGTATAAACACGATAGTTGAATTGGTGTGTACCAAGTATATTGCTTTTTTGTTATTCTTGGGGTTTAAATAATTAATGATTGTAGGTAAATGATGATTATGGGAGAGTGAGTCCTTCTGAGAATACGCAGAACAAAATCCCTAGAGCATGGAAAGCATCAGCGTTAACCGAGGACTTGAGGAAAGTAACTGCTTTTCATGAGAGTGGGCATGCAGTTTTATCCCTTTATACAGATGGGGCACTGCCGGTTGAAAGTATATCAATTCAGTCGGAAGGCACAGCGGATGACAAGGTTACTCAAGAGGATGTGACGAGGAGATCAAGAAAGGAAATATTGGCTGCACTTGATGTTCTTATGGGTGGCCGTGTGGCTGAAGAACTAATGTTTGGAGAAAATGAAGTAACTTCACGGGCAGCATATGACATTAAACAAGCAACTATTACAGCCAGAATTATGGTAACTCAATTTGGGATGAGCAAGACAGTTGGGCCTGTTTTCCATAACTATGAAGCAGCGTGGTTGAGTACTGAGTCGAGATTTATAATTGAAAAGGAGGTGAAAAGATTCATTGAAGTGGCTTACATACACGCTGAAATGGTTTTAAAAAGTCATGTGAAAGAGCTTAAACTAATAGCAAATGCTTTGTTTGAGCGTGAAACTCTAAGTGAGAGCCAGATTAAATATTTAATTAATTCACAGCAGTAGCAGATTTGGTTTGGTTTGTTAGACAGCCACCTGCTTGATTATTTTCTTTTATATGGTTTAAGGGTGAAATTCAATATCATCTGTAATTGTTGGTCTTGTATTTTGGATCTTGTACTGTCATTCCATTCCTTGCAAGCTTGCATGGAGTTTGTACAAGGTTGTAGTTTCAAACTGTGATTTTTAGATCAAAAGGTTTTGATATACTCATATACAAACTTTTATTGAAATAGTTTATTTACTTTTGAATCTCAGTTATGGTCTTATTTTAGCTTTTAATAAAACCGTAAAAGTCAGGTTTAAAATTCATATAGCTTTGAATTATGATGAGTTTTCATGCGGGCGCAAGGGCGGCTACGTTCTAGGGGTTTTCATAGCAGTCCCTATTTTTTTGCTTGATTGCGGCAGATCTCCTTAATTCCCTTTCTGATTGTAGGCATTTTCCCTTTATTCGTTTTATTGTTTGGGTGATGTGGTTGATAGAGTCATAGGGTTTTTAGTTTTTTTTTTTTTAGTTTGGTTTTTTCTTTATAGTCGCTTTTACTAAAGTGTGCAACCAATTCTTCAATAGTTATTATTTTTTTAGTTTGGTCTTTTCTTTGTAGTCGTTTTTATGATTTTTATGATCTTACTATGGATAGCATCCTGCTTTTCTTAAGGAGCTTTGTCTCTAATGTATGTATTACTTTGACATTGACCTAGTACGATCGTATGATGAAAATCAATGACCTAACTCGTTGTGGATATTACTTTGATGTGTGTTTTTTTATGAATTTTTTAGTTTTCCAACTTTAAAAAATCATAAAAAATAAACAGAAGAATATTTTTGCGTTCCGTTAACTTGAGAATTCCTTAAAACTCATGAATTGAGTGTGAGAATATTTTGGTGCGAAAGTAAAAAAAAATGCGATTTTTGCCAAAAAACCGTGTGCTATAACCTACTTGGTTAAAAACCCAAAATTTCGGCAAAAAAATAAAAATTTCTAAAAAATTTACCAAGTGGTAAAACATGTTCTTTTTAAAAAGTGTCCCAACTAACAGAACTCAGAAATATCGTATCATTTATTTTTTATGACTTTTCTAGTTTTCTTATTTTGAAAAATCATAAAAAAATAAACGGGTCAATATTTTTACGTTCTGTCATCTTGAAAATTTCTTAAAAATCATGAATTGAGTGTAGGAAGATTTTGGTAGGAAAGTTTTAAAAAAATGCTATTTTGGCAACAAAAAAAATGTGTGCCATACGGTTTTGGTTGAAAACCTAAAATTTCGGCAAAAAAAATAACAAATTTTCAAAATTTTAACACTGATAAAACATGTTTTTTAAAAAGTGTCCCAACTAACAGAACTAAGAAATCTCGTATCGTTTATTTTTTATGAATTTTTTACTTTTCCTACTTTGAAAAATCATAAAAAATAAACGGGTCGATATTTTTAAGTTATGTCAACTTGAGAGTTTCTTAAAAATCATGATTTGAGTGAGCAAAGATTTTGGTCCAAAAACTAAAAAAAAAGGCAATTTTGGCCAAAAAACCGTGTGCTAACCCAAGGTTTTGGTGGAAAAACTAAGATTTCGACAAAAAAAATCTTTCAAAATTTTACCAGTGGTAAAACATATTTTTTTAAAAGTATCACAATTAACAGAACCCAAAAATCTGGTATCGTTTATTTTTTATGAATTTTTTATTTTTATGAATTTGAAGAATCATAAAAGATAAACGTGTCGATATTTTTGCGTTCTGTTAGCTTGAGAATTCTTTAAAAATTATGAATTGAGTGTAAAAATATTTTGGTGCGATAGTAAAAAAATGATGTTTTTGGCCAAAAAATCGTGTGCTGTAAGCCACGATTTTGGTTGAAAAAAACAAAGATTTAGGCAAAAGAAATAAAAATCTCTCAAAATTTTACAAGTGGTAAAACATATTTTTTAAAAAGTGGCCCAATTAACAAAACTCAAAAATCTCATATTGATTATTTTTTTATAAATTTTCTATTCCTACTTTGAAAAATCATAAAAAAATAAACAGGTTACTATTTTTACGTTATGTCAACTGGAGAATTTCTTAAAAATCAAGATTTGAGTGTTAGAAAATTTTGGTCCGAACATAAAAAATATGATTTTGGCTAAAAAACCGTGTGCTATAACCCACAGTTTTAGTTGAAAAACTAAAATTTCGGCAACAAAAAAAATATAAATCCTTCAAAATTTTGATAGTGGTAAAACATATTTTTTTTAAAGTGTCCCAATTAACAGAAGTCAAAAATCTGATATCATTTATTTTTTTTTATGAATTTTCTAGTTTTACTACTTTTAAAAATCATAAAAAAATAAACGGGTTGATATTTTTGCGTTCTGTCAACTTCAGAATTCATTAAAGATCATGACTTGGGTGTGAAAAAAAAATAATTTTGGCCAAAAAAACCGTGTGCTATAACCCATAGTTTGGGTGAAAAATCAAGATTTTGGCAAAAAAAAAAAAATTCAAAATTTTACCAATGGTAAAACATGTTTTTTAAAAAGTTTTCGAACTAATAGAACTCAAAAATCTTGTATCATTTATTTTTTTATGAATTTTCTAATTTTTTGATTTTGAAAAATTATAAAAATAAACAAATCGATATTTTTGCATTCTGTCAATTTGAGAATTCTTTAAAAATTATTATTTGAATGTGAAAATATTTTGGTACAAGTCTATAACCTATGGTTTTGGGTGAAAAACCAAGATATCGGCAAAAAAAATAAAAATCTCTCAAAATTTTACTAGTAGTAAGTAGTAAAAAATATATAGTTTTTAAAAGTGTCTCAATTAACAGAACTCGAAAATCTTAAATCGTTTATTTTATTTATTTTTATGAATTTTCTAGTTTTTCTACTTTGAAAAATTATAAAAAATAAATGGGTCAATATTTTTGCGTTCTGTTAACTTGAGAATTCATTAAAGATCATGATTTGAGTGTGAAATTTTTTTGGTACGAAAGTAAAATATGCTATTTTGGTAGAAAAAACGTGTGCTATAACTCATGGTTTTGGGTAAAAAACTATGATTTCTATAATAAAAAAAATCTTTGAATATTTTACCAGTGGTAAAATATTTTTTTTTAAAAAGTGTCCCAATTAACAAAAGTAAAAAATCTCATATCTGTTTCAAGATATTATTATTGTGTGCCTTATCAAATTAAGATCCTTGTTCAAAACAACCCACATCTAAAATCTAGACATCTTATGCCTTCTTTAAATATGATGTGTCCATGAGTGCATCTCTATAATCTTCTTCAAAATTTTCACTCACCACTGACGTTCGCAATTTTTTGGCTTATAACTAATCCGAAATTCAATATGATTAGGAATTATTCTCTAAATCTTTATTTTCGAGGAAAATCCTCCAAAAGTTCTAATATAATAGAACAAGTTATCTGAAACCTTAAAAAATTAAGATTTCAAAATCAGCAAGAAATTAGTTTTGTGACACAACCTTAAAAATTATAATCGTTGAACATGAGATAATTCAACGATTATAATTGAAATTTTTTTTTTCGTTTTTGTTTTTGTTTTAGTTTACTTTTTTTTTTTGGACAAATTGTTTTAGTTTACTTAAATTTGGGACAAACGGAACAAGATACAGTCGGCTCAACTGTTCAAGAGAGTCCTATCGAAAACAAAAAAAAAACTGCTCAAGAGAGCAATAGAACAGCCAGCCCAGATCACTTTTTCATATAGAATTTCTGAAATTGCAGAAACAAAGACAAGCTAAATGGACAAAGTGAAAAAGAAAGCCCACAGGTAATTATATACTTTAATTTCATTTGATGGCTCTCGAATTAATTTTTAAGTTCCATGAAGATCCCTTATGCAGTTATCCTAATTTGCTCTTCACCGAACTCGCAGTACAAATCGAATCTCGAAGATGTTAGAGAATGCAGAAATCCCAGGTAGGAAATTTCATCTTCTCATCCATATATATATATATATATGTATGTATATGTGTGTGTTGTAGTAGTTTCCAGAGTTTCAAACTGATAGTATCATCTGAGTCATAACATTTATTTAGGTAAGCTTTCGAAAAGAATCTGTTGGTGTCTAAGAAGCTCTTGAAATTTAAGTTAGAAGTGCGTTTTTTTTTTTCCTTTAAAGTTAATTTCGTGAAATTCATGCCCTTCTGGGCGTGGCATGCTACTTTGTACATGATAATGTGGTCTACTTTGGGTTGTCAGATTAATTGGTTGTTTTCTTAGGTTCGGATCATTCTTTGCTTCCTATTTACTTTTCTGAATCACCCGAAAAATGTGGTACAAGCATTATTTGGCATGTGTTCAGTGTAGTGTCTTGGATTCAATATTGTTTGTTGGTTGACCCAGAAATTCTGTCTTGGTAGATTTGGGAATTTCTCAGTCACTGACCCAGTAACTTATGTGATATAAAATGGTTTTGATTGAGCTATATTTTTGTATATATGATACATCTGAACTAAAATATTTAGCACAAGCTCATGCAGGATGTGAGAGAGTGAATGGTACAGAATGTGGAGAGGAACGCACTGCTTCTCAGTCGGTTTTAAGGAATCTTGGAAAGCCTCTGCCTATGAGCTATGGTACTTTGGCAACTGCTTGTTCTCCTTTTCCAACAGTGGAAGTAATGTACCAAAGGAAAGTTATCATGTTCGTAATTTGCTGCTTCATGGTGGCTGTTCTGCTTTTGGCAAGTCTAGGATTGAACGGGGGTATGTTGATTAGTGCTGGTTCTCCAGGTCATGGCTGTGGTCATAACAGATATATCAAAATTATGCATTGTTTTTGGTTTTCTGTTTTCAGGAGATAAAGAAGACTTTCAATTGGAAACTAAGATAACATTAAATGATGTTAAGGGTCTTGAAGAGACTAAAGCTGAGCTTGAGGAAATTGTTCATTATCTTCGAGATCGTGAGGTAAGTTTATTTGTGAATCCTGTATGAGAAAGCTTTCAAGTCATTTCAATTTTTCCCCGGAAAGAGCTATGCAGGGATCATAATTCAAGGGTTACTACTGCAGCTTTTTCAAGTTTAATTTATGTTCATACCATTTTTTTAACTATTTTGTTTGAGGTACCAAGTTTTTCTACGGAAGTATTATGTAAAATAGTGTGGTACAAAGTACAATCAATTACAGAGAATGAATCTAGACTATATGCTTTAGACTTTTAGTTTAATTAGATTTACTTTCCGGGGATATTACTCATCTTTTATTTATTTATTCATTTATTTTTTTATCGGAAGGATGAGTCTATTATGTTTACTTGTTTAGCTCAAATAAAGGAGTGCAATAGTTTAAGCTCTCTGTTGCACCGAGTCTGAAACCAAGTGGATTTATTTTTTCGTCCCCATCTTTTTTATTTTTCTGTTTCTTTGGTATATTGCTATGAACAACTTAATAATGAATTTATTGCTTGGTTTCATTCCTGTTAATGAGGGGTTGAGAAAGGAAAGTTGCATGTGAGGTTACATATGAAACTGACCTTAATACTTTATGTTTATGGCCTTCAATGTAGAGTGACCTCACCTTATCATCGTGGACATTCTGATTTTCACATGCTTTCTTTTGGCTGTTGTAGCAATGCACCCGTTTAGGAGGCAAACTTCCAAAAGGTATTTTACTTGTTGGCCCACCTGGGACAGGTAAAAAAATGCTATCTAGAGCTGTTGCAGGAGAAGCTGGTGTTCCTCTTTTTGCATCTAGTGGTCTTGCTCTTTCGGCAATAGATGATCCTTGGAGAGTTAGGAAGCTTTTCAAGGCTGCAAAGAAGCAATCTCCTTGCGTTATATTCATTGATAACATAGATAAGGCAGCTGGGTGTAATTTGAACCAGTTGCTAGTTGAACTGGACAGTTTCAAACAAAATAATGGGATAATTGTGATTGGTGCTACTAAGTTCCCGGAGCAAGTGGACAAAGCTTTGGTGAGGCCTGGACGACTAGATCGCCATATTGTTGTTCCTAAACCAGATCTTGAAGGACGGATTAAGATCTTGGAATCATACATGTCAAAGGTATTTCTTAGCTTCAAAGCGAACATCTGAAAGTTTTTTTTCTCATTTTTATTTTTATTTTTAAGGCATGTATATAAACACTTAAGTTGAACTGTTCGTTACTATCTTTATACTGTACATTTTTCTCTTAAGTCAGAGGAATTCAAGCTTGGCATGTCTACTTTGAATGGCATTCGCAGGAACTTGGGGCTGCTGATGATGTAAATCTGTCAATAATTGCTGGAAGAACACACGGATTTTCAGGTGCAGATCTTGCAAGCCTGGTTATCTATGCAAATATCAGAGGAAGAAAAGATGGTGCTAAAGAAGTGAGCATGGCTCATCTTAAGTACGCTGTGGACCAGATGATAAGGAACGCCGAGGCCTGGAATTCTTACCTTCAGACTGTCATGGACAAAAACCAGAAGAGGAAGACTAGGGTGTATGATTCAGATTCGTCTATGAGACGACCACAATATATGACGTATGAGCAAACCCTTCCTGTATAGTTGGACGTTATGTATTGTTAGGACTTGGGAGGAGTTTCCATAGAATGCTGAAGAGTCTGAGCTCTGACACAGGGGATACGTAAACATTGTGTTTCTGAAGCCTTGCTTAATTAAAACTATCAGGAGAAATTTGCGGATCATCCATGATTCCGGCATTGTATTTATGAGATGCATGCATGTACAATTCAAATAGCTTAGAAATTATGATACTCCCAAACTTGGAAGTATTAACGAGTCTTTTGAATACTGGCAGATCTTGGAGTCAGTAACTTTGCAAAGGGGAAGAGTATCCTTCTATCCTAGCCTTCATTAACAATGGTTAACACGAAGAAAGACTGAAAGAGTTCATAAAATTGAGAAACATGTGTACAACTATCAATTTTATCTCTCAACTTATCTCACATATAATTGTTTATGATTATCATGAAATACTAACTATAATCCATGATTGCTCAAGAATTATTGTTCAAATTTACAAAGTCCTCTGGTCAGAAAGGTTTTTTTGCTTGGAAAGTGGACCTTTCTAAGGCATGTGACAGGTTACGCTTGCAGTTCATTGAATCTGTCCTCTATGAAGCCCTCTTTCCTCATGATCTGGTCAAGTTAATTATGAGCTGCATTACCTCTACTAGCTTTCAAATTTGCTTCAATGGTCAACTCAATGATTCTTTTCATGCTCAGCGTGGGATACGGCAAGGTGACCCTCTGTTTTAAAATTGATTCTTTTCAATTTTATCTTTGTTTTATGTATGGAGAAGTCTCGCATCTCTTCTTCGCTGATGATTTAATGCTCTTTGCTGAGGCTTCTCAGTATCAAGCTGGTATTATTAATCAATGTCTTGACAACTTCTGTGCTTTGTCTGGTCAATCTGTTAGCTATGAGAAATCTATGATTTTCTGTTCTCCTAACACTAGGAATGACCTTGCTACTGATATTTGTACTATTTGTGGTTCTCCTCTGACCTCTGACCTCTGACCTGGGAAAATACCTTGGTATGCCCCTTATTCACTCTAGAGTGAATAAATATACCTATGCTAGTCTCTTTGAGAAGGCTCAAAGCAGACTCTGAAGCTGGAAAAGCAAAACTCTTGGCATGGCTGGCAGGCTTACCTTGATCCAATCTGTGACTGCCGCTATTCCTATTTATGCTATGCAAACTGCTAGGCTTCCCATTAGTCTTTGTCATCAACTGGATAAATTGAATCGTGATTTCTTGTGGGGTGATTCTAATAACTTGAAAAGGCCTCATCTCATTAACTGGGATATTGTTTGTCCTCCTAAGCTGCTTGGTGGACTTGGAATCAAGAAGACTGAGGATATGAATCAGGCTATGTTAGCCAAGGCTGGTTGGAGATTATTTCGAAATGATGATGGTTTATGGGCTTCCATTTATAAGCATAAGTATTTACATAACTCGAATCTGTTTAACGGCAGTTATATTAGTCCCAAAGTTTGTTCCAATACTTGGAGAAGTACTGTTCATGGTGTGAACCTGTTTAACCAAGGGCTTTTTGGAGAATTGGTGATGGGAAAACGGTCCACTTTTGGACTGATATGTGGCTAAACTCTACGCCTCTGAGTGAATTTGCTCTCCCTGGTTTTATTTTTAATTGTGATGACTTAGTCTGTGATTTTTGGAATGACACTGGTTGGAACACTGATCTTCTTGCTTCTTGCTTACCTTTGGACATTACTGAGCAAATTCTTAATGTTCCTCCTGCTTTTGATAGTTGTGGTGAAGATTCTCAGATTTGGGGATATACTTCTAATGGCACTTTTAGACTTTTAGTGTTAAGTCTGCATATAGTATTTTCTTTAACTCTTATTGCTTTGATAATTCTCCTTGGAAGTTTGTCTGGAAATTGGACATTCCTCCTAACATTAATACCTTTGTTTGGGTTCTTTGTCATGGAAAGCTGCTTACTAATGTTCAGGGAGTCAAAGGGCACTTTACTACTGATGACTCTTGCCCTTTATGTCATCAAACTCAGGAATCTCTTTCTCATCTCTTCAGAGATTGTCCCACTGTTCAGTCTATTTGGCAGGCTTTCTCCATTCCTTCATCTGTGAAAAATAATTCCGGTATGAGTTGGAAAGGTAGGCTCAATGCTCATCTCCTCTGTGCTGCTCATGTGTGCAGTGGCACCAACTGGTGTTTCATTTTTGTGTTCATCTGTAGGTTCATTTGGAAGTGGAGAAATAAACACATCTTCAATGGCAATTTCAGAGGCGTACGAATCCTAGCTTTGTTGTTATGGCTGCTGTTGATGAAATGGATTCATGCTTAGGTAAAAACTACTTTGAAAAAAGATTATCTTCTGCAATCTTTTTGCTGGCTTAGGCCTCCTCCTGGATTCTTCAAGCTGAATATTGCTGGCACTAGACATGGGCCTTCTGGTAAGATTGGTACTGGGGGTATTATCAGATGTGCTTCTGGAAGCTTTCCAAGTTAACTTAGGAATTGGAGATGTTCTTGATGCTGAGACTCGGGGTCTCTTCTATGGTCTTAAAACTGCTATCAGCTGCAACATTGAAAACTTGCTTGTGGAATCTGACTCTGCTATTTTGGTTAAATTGATTCTGCATAGTGATTTCTCTCTGCACCCATTGGGATCTCTTTTGGCTTTCTGCAAAGAGCTTATGACTAAATTCCAGTCCATCTCCCTTTCTCACATTATAGAGAGTGCAACATGGTTGCGGACTCTCTTGCCAAAAATAGCATTGATCATGCCCATGGCCTTGTTACTTTTGATCAACCTCTGCTGCATTTGCTGATGTTCTAAGGACTAGAAAAACTTGTGCTGGACCTTCTGGGTCTATTAATTAATTTCTTTGTTTTTTTGCTTCTTTGCTTGGGCATTTTTTGGTCCCCATATAACCAAAAAAAAAAATACTCACTTTTATCCTAAGAAAGTATGGAAAGTTTTGCAGGTCACATGAAAATAAGAGGCCTGGTGATGCTATGAAAAATAATCTTTTAAATAAATTAAAAGTAGTGGGTGTGAGAAAACATAGAGAAAAGTCAGAGGTCAAACATAGAGGCCTGGTGATGGTTGTTTGGTATTATTTGAAAAAATTAATTGTTTGTCTCTTAATTATCTACCTCGGTGTCCCTTGAGGTGATGCTTTTTATTTTTTGCCTTAATATTTACTCAGTAAATGGCTGCTCCATAATTCATGGTTGCCTAGCTTGAATGATATAGTTGCCTAAATTAAAGGTTTTATTGTTGGCTAATCGATGGTTGTCTCGGTTGATATTGCAGCACAAAATTCATTTCATGATGGTGTCCGACAAGTAGATATGATTCAGCTTGATTATTTTATAAATCGATGGTTGTAAGCTAGGCTAGACCAAATCGATGGTTGTAAGCTAGTAAAGTTCATCATAAAATCAACCGAAGAGTAGACAACACATACAAATATAAAAACAATCTAATATAATTCTCAAGTTACAAGCTAGACCTACATATTAGTGATCTCCCTAATCTGACTCATATACAAGGTACTATGATCTAATAATGCACCTGCTAGTGCATTAAGTTCTTCTACATGTCTCTTCAAAATAAATTCTGCATTACTTTGAGCCTTGACCAAAAGCTTCTTCAGCTCCTTCTCAACTAAGCATTTAGTTTCACTACTGGAACTTTCACCGTCACAATTGTGGTACACAGTCCCAACTTTGCTGCTCATCCCGTAATATGAAACCATCTTCCTAGCCAAATAAGATGCTTGCTCTAAATCTGACGCTCCAAGAGCCGGAATTTCATCATTCTCAAATATTAGTTGCTCAGCAACTCGGCCACCCATGTATATGTCAAGCTCAGCAAGCAATTCCTTCCTGGTTGTGCTGATTTCATCTTTCTCACTAATATACACAACTCTCCCCAGAATCTTCACCCGTGGCACAATTGTAATCTTGTAAATTGGAGGTGCTCCATCCACGTACATAGCTACAATAGCATGGCCGGCTTCATGAAATGCTACGACTCTCCTCAGTAGATCAGAAATGATAGATTTTCGCTCATCTCCCATAACGATCTTGTCGTTTGCATAATCAAGCTGAATCATATCTACTCTTTGGGCACCATCACGAAATGATTTTTGTGCTGCAATATCAACCAATTCTGCTAGTTGAGCACTTGAAAACCCTTTTGTTAGGGTGGCAATCATGGTCAGATTCACATCTTCTTCTCTAAGTACCTGCAAAGAGTTATTTATAATAGAAATGTCAAGCATGAATTATTCTAGTTTCAAAAAATGTATGGATATGTATCAATATTCAATAATGACAAGCAATTAACTCTTGTGTTTATACATATGCTTGTATGCACTAAATAGAAACTGATACAACCATAATAGTACACTTCACTTATCCCCACAACTATATACTTTGCTTAAGTTAATGTGATTCCGTAAACTACACACTTAAGGGAACAAAAAACATTCTTCTACTGGTTTATTCAATATGAGTACATAAAACGACATTTCGACCGATATTTTGGGAACATTGTGATAATTTAGGGAAATTAACGAAATTTTGGATATTACCGCACCACGTGACTACTTATCCCCACAACTATACGCTTCACACCTTTCAATTATTTAAGTTAACTATGTGATTATGTAAACTAACTGGTTATCATGGATATGCATCACTAATAACTAGCAGTGATGTAAACAAAGGAGAGAAATAGAGAAAAGAGAGTGTTTGGAGATTTCTTTAGCGAACAATTCTTGTTAGGCTTGGATTCTTTTGGTTAGCATGCATATGTATTGGTAACAACTAGAAATTCAATTTTTGTGTCTATAGTTCTATACATATGTTTATAAGCACTAAATAGAAAGAGAGGAAAAAAAAAACTTTAAGTTAAGAATACCTTGGACATATAAAGTTCCAAAACATCCTTCCGACCTTTGAGACTTGGTTTAGGAATAGAAATACGGAAGTCAAAACGTCCATCTCTCACTAAAGCTTCATCCAATACCTCTGGAAACTTAGTAGCACCAATCACCAGTACACCATCATTTGCTTTGAAGCCATCTAGCTCTACAACCAATTGGTTCAAAGTAGCTTTGCTTACTGCTGAGATCGTCCTAGTTCTCTTTTTTCCAATAAGCTCTATGTCATCAATGAAGACAATGCATGGAGAATGCTTTCTGGCAGCCCTGAAAAGCTTCTTTAATCTCCTAATTCCATAAGGCAGAATCTCACTTCCAAACTGCCACGCTCCAAAATCCTTGCCACTACACTCAAAGAATGGAACACCAGCTTCTCGTGCCAGAGCTCGAGCTAACATAGTTTTTCCTGTGCCAGCTGGACCAGAAAGTAAAACACCTCTCGGAAGCTTGGTTCCTGAACGAGTGTATCGCTACAAAAGCCCCAAAAAAAAAAGTAATAAGGTAAGGCTCCCTTGATAGTGAATACGTAAAGCATTAGGCTCACTCGACTTCCATTTCTCAACTCTTTATTGAAAATAATAGAGACCAGCACTAGCACAAATTCAGCTGCTTATACCACAGGAAAAAAATGTAAGGATTTGAAGACAGATTGAAACATCACAAAAACTCAAACTCTTGCACACTTCTTTATACAAAACACAATTAATTCACACTTCCTGAATTAATAAGAAAAGAAAAATCATACAACAAAGTCACTTTTTGTCTGATTTTCAAGTGATATTCATTTTGTAAAATGAAGATTTGTTCTTTGTAAAGTCAAGTCGCAGATTCCTGACTAATTTTGCTACACTTATTTATACCACTCCTTATCTGAAGTCCAAGAGAAATTCTTTTAAAATACAATGTAGTTCCATTCTCTGTAATAGTTTGTCTCAAACCCTCGTACAAAAATTCAACAACCAATGGGAAACTTAAACAACAATCAGCAAACCAACAGATGAAGATAAAGAAGAATATAAAAAACTTTGTACATGATAATATTGGAAAATAAAAATACAGTAGCAACTATGCGTATGTAATGTGGAATGCTGGAAGTACAAAATTCCTACATGGATCTTTCTAGGGAAACTCAGAAATAACCTTAATGTTGAAGGATTTATCATAAAGAATTCACATAGCCTTACCTCAGGGTTTTGAAAGTAATGCACAATTTGTTGCAACTCAACTATAACATCATCAAGACCCTTGACATCATTAAATGACGTTTTAGATCCCATTGTAGGCTGATAATCCAATATATCTCCAACTGAAAAACAACAACATTTAATTAAACAATTTTTATATGTATTATATGACCTGAGTAATACTTGGAGTAAGTAAAAAACACCACACCTTTTTTGAAAACAACAAATCCCATTTGCAGGAGAATCGCCAAAAGTACTAGATAGCTAAATTTTCTGAAGTTGAGTAGACCCAGAGGCTGGTAAAGACAGAAACCACTTGTTAAGCAATGATAAAATATTAACTGTATAAGTAGATAATGGCTGGTAAGGATACAAAAATTGTTGAGTATCTACTAGCTTAACAAGGTCCATCAGAACATCCTCTAACAGGAAAAACAGAATCATTCGAAGAAACAAAAGGCTGCCATTCCACTGGTAGTCTACTTTCATGGATAGCATGCAGAAATGCAGCAGTTTACTTACTCGCTTTCCAGATATGTCTGTGGTCAAGCAAATAGCTCTACAACAAATGAATTGGATCGAATGGGAAAATGGTTTCAAGTTCCCATAAAAGAAGGGCAAAGGGAAATGGCCGTAGTGATCAGGAAAAGGCAGTGTTGGTCACTAATATGGTCATCTTTGCCAGTCTGGTGCAAAAGAAACTGGAGAGTCCCTTAGTTTTAACTTAATGAACCTCCCTTAGTTTTAACTTAATCAACCTATTTGTACCAGACATTCAAAAATAGGAGATTAGGGGTTCATCAAAGCTACCCCGAACGTTAACGTTAAAGTCCTACAATTCAAGTATTTTTTTGAGCTTTACATATATGAATATAATCTTAGAATTAGTTTATGAAAACAGTACCTGCATTAACATAGCATTTGGTCATAACAAAATAGAAGGTAAGTATATTATAGACTTGGCCATACATGGATTAACCTTATCTTACAACATGTGGAAGTCTACTGATTGACTGTGGCAGAAGATCCAAAGCTAAAGTTTGAAGTAAAATCTATCCAAAGGTTCATTACACACGAAGCAATTATGTAAGAAACAGAGCACATAGGAATAAGATAGAAATCTGTTGAAAGACCAATTGAGAATTCATGAGTTCAAAACCTACGATTTCCGAGTTTAAATTGTAAGATGAACATCTTTGTTTTCCTCTTCATCTTATAACTATGGTTGAATTCACCAATAACCACAGAATACGATTGAACCTATCGCAGTTACTGCTCAAATATCCAGGTAAAGTAGACTATCCAAACAGTAAAGAAATCCCACTGGTGGTAAATAATCATTACCTGCTTGAGGGACGCCATGACAACCTCTGAAAGAAAATGAAGCATTGACCATGAATCCAACAATTAGTCCCTTCAGGAACATCACAATTAAAAACCAGAACAGATACTGGGTACTCAAAAGAGGAAGGATTGAACATACCGACGGCAATCACGGCACCAACTAGGGTTTAAGGCCTCGGATTTTTTTAATATTAGAAAGTAAACCAAACTGAAGCTATCGGCAGCCAAGCACCTAATGATTATAAAGCGAGCGAACGCCGAGCTGATATAAATTGTGGAAGACAAATTGGGTGGGGAGCGAACGCCGAGCACTTGCAATTAGACTAGTTTAGGCCTCACTTAAATCCTGACGACTAGGGAAACCATTCGCGGTGGTTTGAGCTTTGACAAAAGCGTCACCGGTGGAATTGCTTGAACCAACGGCTCAATGATCGATGACGCGAGTTCAACAAAATTTCATAACAAATGGCCCAATTGTGCACGAGTTGAACAAAATTTGATAGCAAATAACTGGAACCGGAACACTTGGGTTGCATATGCTCTCACAGTCTCATTGATACATGTGTTGTAAAAAATAGGTCAAAGTTAAACTAGGAATTTCTTTTACACAACTGTTAAAATGTTGCTCTAGCTATGTTCAAAATATTTTAGAAAATCATACATTATTATTTTCGGTCAAAAATATTATTTATTGACAAAAAATCAGAAAATAGGAAAACAATTGTAACTTTTAATTATATGATTTAGTCGCTAAATAAGAGTCACTAAAAGTTACGTTATCTATCCTCTAATTATATGATTTAGTGCTCTCTAAAATAGCTAAGGAACTAAGATATAAAGTCTGCTAGAAATTCTCTAATTATATTGTTTAGTGTGTTAAATAAGAGTCACTAAAAGTTAACTTCTCTATCCTAAAATATTGAAAAAAAAATCATTATTGAATAGTTAAATCAATGAATAAATATGGATTATCGTTATGAATAAGTACATTTTTTTTTGTGCTAGGATGGAAACATATAGTTTAATATTCACTAACACAAGACCGTACGTATTTTAGTTCTTAGTTTCTTACACAGGGCTTCTTGAGAATTGGACAGGACCTGGCACCCTGCAAGTAGTAAAGATGGACTAGGGTTATGCAACCTCTCCTGTTTGACAGTTTGAGGGAGGGAGATGTCACCAAGACTCTATGTGATTGATTTGTTTTTTTTGTTTTTGGATGAGCTTCATAGCTAAGAAATAAGAAATTATTTAGAGTATTTTTAACATACTCACTATCTTAACTTTTTAAATATTTTAGAGAGCTTATTTAATTTTTTAGTTATTTTAGCAGCTACACCAGTCTCCTAAGAGTATTTTTAACAATGCTAGCCATTTTTTTTAACTAAATTTTTACTAAAATAGCTAAAAATTTATTTTGGCTAGCCAATTTGAAAATACGTCTGCACCAATGCTTTCTACTTTAGCTAGTATTGAATTTAAATTATTTTTTTAATGAATAAAAAATAGTTTAAGTGTATATAATATTTACACAAAACAACTAAAAATGAAAGTTTTAAATTAACAAAAATAATAGAGAGTCTCATCTCCCTCTCTATATTTATGAGTAATCAAACCTCTAACCAAGAAGTTGGAGTTTCGAACCCTACCTGATGCAAGGGTTGGAGGTTTGGAACTCAACTACTTGGACTAATCAACAAACCATGAATAGTTTGTAAACTTTATATATATATATATAATAAATATATATATATATATATATATACTTTCAACCCAAACCTAAATATTATAAATAAAATAAATTAAAATATTAACCAAACCTTACGTCACCACATAAGATTTAGAAAAAAAAATCATTTGATTCTCTTTTAGAAAAAAAAAATTAATTAAGAAATAAAAAAAATTAAAAATTAAAAAATAATAATAAAAAGTTATGACTGGGCATGCCATGTCAGCATCGAAGCTATCACTTAAAGGTCAAACCGTTCATTTTGGCCGACGGATGGACTAAACTGATGAAATTGAAAAGTATAAGGGTGTTGCTGATCAAATTGAAAGTGCAGAGACTAACATGATTTTCGGTGTAAAGTTCAGAGGGGTAAACTGAATTTAATCCTAATATATATAAGGGTAAAAACCCAATATAGTACCCAAACTATGGAGAAATGTATTTTTTGGTACCTACAAATTTTTTTTACCCAAAATGGTACCTGAACTATTGTACAATTACTCAAAATGGTACCTCTGTAGTTAAGTGAGGTACCATTTTGGGTAATGGCCAATAGTTCAGGTATCATTTTGGGTAATGACTCAATTAGTTCAGGTACCATTTTGGGTAATTATCAATAGTTCAGGTACCATTTTGGGTTACGGAGGTACCATTTTGGGTAAATGTACAATAGTTCAGGTACCATTTTGGGTAAAAAAAATTTGTAGGTACCAAAAAAGGTTTTTCGCAATAGTTTGGGTACTATATTGAGTTTTTACCCTATATATAAAGTAGTAACTACAAATTACAAACCAATCTTACAATCTATATGAACCAAAAAGAAAAACATGGCCTATGTTCCCTTGGTCTTATACTCTTATTTGTGGAAATTTGCTATTCCCCTTAACTGAAAACTTTCTTCTGGTTGCTATGTCAGGGAAAATTGCTTACCAACTGTAGAAAAAATGAAACGACATTTGAGTGTCAATCCTAACTGCCCTCTGTGCCATGATTGGCTTGAGTCGATGCTGCATTCGCTAAGAGATTGTTCTCAGGTTAAGCCGTTAAGGCTATTTGGAGAGGTATGATATGCTCTGACACCATTGAGAGAGCTTTGCAGCTAGACTGGAGTGGCTGGCTTGCTGCTAATGCTCTCTATAGAAAGGATTGCTATAATGGTTGTGGCATGTTGTTTTCATTTTCACATATTGGTACGTTTGGAAATGAAAGGTGTGAATGTTAATGTGATTCTGGAGGCATCCAAAGGGTGGTGTAATGCAGGTATGAGACCTTCCATTTCAGATCTAGGGTGGCTTTACACTAGTGGATGGTGATAGAAACAGAAGTTGCCAGATTGGAGCTGGAGGTGTGATCCGTTATTCTGATGGTTCTTGGGCTTCTGGTTTTTCTGCTTATAAGGGCAGTGGATCTGTTTTGGAAGCTGAGATTTGGGGCTTACTGCTTGGGTTAAAAATGGCTGCATCCAACCAGTGTGAGTACCTTGTTGAAAGTGGTTCTGAAACTTTGGTGGAAATGGTTAACAAGGGTTTGGATGATCTGCACCCTTTGAAAGCTATGATTGACATACGCAAGTTTCTTCAAAATCAGTTTTATGAAATGTTGCTGATATCCCCTCTAAATCCAGTTTGTGTGCCGAGTTTGGAGTTCAATATCTGCTGCAACCTTCTCCACATGTCACCACTGATTTATTGGATGATTTCTGTGAAATTCCTAAATTTTGGGAGGTAACGGTGAATACCTGGGTTCTTTCTTTGTTTTGTTTTTGGGCATTTTGGCATCCAAAAAAAAGACAGGCACAATGAAAGTAGTGTAAAAAATGGCCGCGCACAAGTGGACAATAAAATACTATATTTACAGAATATTTTAGGCTATGTTTAAAATTCAAGCTAAATAATAAGTGTTGATAAACCTTCAGGTTTACCCTAACCTTCCCTACTCCTTAGCATACTTGAAGAGGTTTTTGTCAGTAGCTCAATTTTTTTTCGTATCTCAATTGATTCTTAGAAATATAATTATTCCAGGCCACAGCTCCCCTTTTGATCCTGTCCTTGGCATACTCAAGATGAGCCATGCTGACGTCTTTAGCACCATCAACTGCTGCTCTCACAGCAGCAATATTGACAAGGTCTGCAAGTTCAGCACCCGTGAACAACGATGTTCCTCTTGCAATTGTTGTGACATTCACATCGTCTGCACCAAGTACCTGCAAATGTTATTCAGGGTACAAATGTCAAACTTCCTTCAACTTTCGAGTTTATACATACCGATTTTGAGCAACAACAAAAAAAAAAAAACCTTTGACATGTGTGATTTTAAGATCTCCTTCCTCCCTTCAGTATCTGGTAAAGGGACATATAAACGATAGTCAAAATGTCCTGGACTCACTAGAGCTTTGTCTAATAACTCCGGATGGTTGGTAGCTCCAAAAACAATTATTCCATCATCTTTATTGAAGCCGTCCAGTTCAACTAGCAACTGGTTTAAAGTAGACCAGGTTATGGATGACTCAGTTGGTCGTCGGTGTCTCCCAACAGCATCTAATCCATCAATGAATATTACGCAAGGGGATCGCTTCTTTGCAGCATTAAAAAGTTTCCTGACTCTCCTAACCCCCAAATGCATAGACCACTCATCAAATTCACTAACACGAGTCATGAAGAAAGGAACGCCAGCTTCTCCTGCAACAGCTCTAGCTAACATGGACTTGCCTGTCCCAGTTGGACCAACTAGTAAAACACCTTTAGGAAAACGACTCCATTGCTACAACAGCCAAAAATAAAACGGGTGAAAATTGTAATTTACAAACTGATAAGGTTCACAACTTAAAGTATCAGGAGCCATTTCCATATGAAGTCTCATTAACAGAAAATAAACTAGACACTGGAAGTAGAATAAATTCAGTTTATACCATATAAAAGAAAATACAAGTTCAAAGGGCATCGAGAGAGCTTGTACTTTCACACATTTTTGTTTATGATAAACCTAATAAATTCACACTTCTGAGTTCTGACAAAGAAGCTATATGTCTATATATCTTAATCTTCAATAAACTCACTCATTATCTGAACACTGAATCAGACCAAAATTATCTGAATCACTGAGAGTACTTCTATACTATAGAGAGTTGACTTATTCTTTTTAATAGTTTGCATTCACAATTAGACATAATACCATCGACGAAAACTCTAGACTAATGGGAAATTAGAAGAATGATCAGTTAACCAACCAATGCAATTAAAGGAAAAAGTTATGAAAACATACATATATCCTTTCTACATCATAAAATTGGTAAAAGGTACTGTGACAACTACGTTCCAGGGAAAGTTAGAATTGACATTGACTATGCTTTATCATTTAGAATTCACATATGAACTCACCTCAGAACCTCGAAGATAGTGAACAATTTCTTCTAGATCTTCTTTAAGCTGGTCAACACCCTTAACATCCTTGAGTGTTATCTTAGATTCCATGCTAAGTTGATAGTCTTCTTCACCTCCTAAAACAGAAAACCAACACCAGTGAACAATTTAAATATATCCGATATCACCTCAGCCATGATTTGGAGAGAAAAAAAATTCATACCTTCATAGGATCCTAGACATACCAGAAGCAGTAAAACCACTATGAAGCTGCAAATTACACTCCTAACTTTCCTTCTCTTTAGTGCTTCCACTCTATCATTAGGAAATTGAGCAGTTCCCAGATTACCATAGTCCTTAGGTTTACCACCATTCCTTAAAGCTGAGTTAGAAGCAATGCTTTTTTTTCCACATTCAGTGCTGGAGACTTTCCTACGTCCTGCAAGAGCTTTCGATAATAGTTGAGGAGATAACAAACATATAAAAATTACAATCTTAGTAAAAATAGCTAATCAAATGTATTCATCACAAAAATTGCCGGTTTAGCAACTGAGAAATGCCCAACCTTCCAATGCAGAATTTCAGGGTCGATCAAGAAAACGAAATTGAACCCAAGAAAACACCTGATTCAAACACGTGCTAAATAATACTTGTATGAAATTGATACGATTAAAACAAGAAAAGAAAAGACTCGGTTCATTTTTCATTCATACCCTTTGCAGTGGAGGCTCAGTCCTCTTATATAACCAAAAGCTACTAGTTAACTAAACCCTAGACACCCATTCGTTACTACCCGACCCATTATCTAAGGAACTTTGAGCCAAGAACATATGTCTCTGAAATTGCCTCCATTTAATTGTTGAATGTGTTCAAATCCAGCTCAGAAAGGAGATCTAACTGTATAATGAGATCTAATTGTTGGGAACTGCAAAATAATTTGAAAATCAAATAAATATCCAGTAATGCAGCTGTAAGTTGTTTTTGTTGTTGTGATCACCTCTAAAATCGATCTTGAGGAGATCAGGGACATCCAGATAAGAACTACTTTTCAGCTCAAACTTTCCCATGAGTTTGTTGTCAGAAGACATTTAACGTATAATTAAATTTTCCAATGTAGGCTCCTTTCTCAGGAGCCAAGTCATCCAGCATAATGCCCTCATATAGTCTTCCATCTAATCTTTGAAACATCAACTCCACAGAATAAATGGTAAACCTTAATAAGTTCAACAGATTTGATCCTATTCTGAACTTCTTAGAATAAACATAGCCATGGTTTTGGAATCTTGATGATCTGTGATCCGTCTGCAAAGCTCTGTGTTCAATCGCAATATCAAACCAGGAGTTTGATATATTCTGCTAATATTTCCAATGTGCATAAATCCAACCCTAATTCCTTGTATAGCTAGTTTCAACTTCAGACTTTCAGTATAGAACAACAGTCCGAATGGACTGTCTTGATTGAACAGCTCAGTCACAATGTCAATGACCAACAGTGGTTTAGAGCAGCAAAGGATAAAGACGGACCTAAGTACAACTCTGGAACAATTACAGGCCCAAATAACTTCAGAACCTCGGGGACTCTAACAAAAACGACCTGCAAATTCGTGTGCTCGACAGGAACCAAATTGGCAAACTGCTTGTTTACAATTGGGAACAATGACAATGGTCAAAAAATTCATGCCAAATTGCAACTCGGAAAAATTACATCCCAAAATAAGTTGCAGTATCAGTAAAAACAGAAGTACAACCTGCTGTCGTAGTAGCAACTACCAGAACCAAGTAGATTGCTTAATCCTTATTCTTCCAATCTGCAAGTGGGACTATCGGCAAAAGGAGTAGCAAATTCTGGATCTGGAAAGGAACCCAAACGATAACTTGTTTACTGTATTGGCAACAATCACAACATTCAAAACAGTCTTGCCAAGGGAAGCTCCAACATTGCTTTCATATTCGTCAAAATTAAGGCTCCAATTCGTATCTCGGGCTTTTGACAGTGTAACATGAGTGAAAGCTTGGTCGGATTTGCCTCAATGCCTTCTTCCACAATTTCTTAAACAACTGTTACATTCCTAATCACATTCTCCAATTTTTATTATTATTTTCTCAAGACAGAACCACCAGAAATAACCAACCGACCAAACATTCTGAGTTGCCACAATACCGCACTCAATCATAGCACACAAGAACCAATCAAATACTGCCCACCAATTCTGGTAACAGAAAAACAGACCAGTGACCATCTGGTAGAACTGTGCCCTGGAGTTGAGCTTTGTCTCACTGAAAATCCTCCTAACAACCTCCTGCCATGCTCACAGTGATCACCTCCACATCCATAACCTAATCCACGAGGAATGTCCTGTCCCCCAATGTCAGCCCAAAACCTGTGTAAATCCCCCCTGGTTATGCACTTTTTCTTCTCAATTAAGGACTCCTTGTCATAATCAAGAAAAAATGGGAATTCGAATCGGAACAATTGATGACGCATATCTCAACTTGTGCAGCAATGGTCTGATCTTCATGGAGATCCCCATTGATTCTATCTGACAATTGATTAAATCCAGAAGTGGAGGGAGGCAGATTTCATATTAGGAGAATGTGATAAGCAGTCTCTGCTACTATCGATTACCCTTTCGATCATAGATAATTGGGCAGAGGAGGCTGGATCCTTATATAACCAAAAGGTATCGTTTAACTAAAAACCCTAGACACCCATTCCAGACCCCTTAACCCATCATAACTGAAATACATAGAGCTTATAATTGTATGCATCCCATCAGAATTGTTGAGGTAAATTAAGAAGCAAGTGAATCAAGCAAACTAAGAAAAAAACCAACTAGAATTACAAGTAGCATACCATTAATTTCAGGACCAAAATTAATCTGTAAAAGAAATAGGCAACTAAACAGTTTTTTAGAGGGCAACTTGGAACAGAGAATCACTCGTATACAAAACATATACAAGTTAGATGAAGAAATTTCTTACGAGCCTCCAATAATGGATATGAAAGCTGCAGCTGGATCACCTCCTTCTCAGGGTATTGGGTAATTTGATTTGACACGCTCCTGCGATTTCGGTGAAGAACAAATTAGGGTGATTGTTGTTTGAGGGATGATGAATTAATGGAAATTATAAACAGATACCAGACCTCAGATGCCTTTTCCCCATTGTCTTCGCTCTTCTTTCCTTCGGCGTTTTCAGAAAGCTTGATATCTTCTCTCTTCTGCCTAAGCAACTTTGGTCTGGAATTCTGGATTGTCTCGACCTATTTTATTATTATTATTTTCTCCCCGAAATAAAATAATAATAATAAATAAATAATATTTTCCTTTTTTTATTTCTTTTTTTTGCGTAAAATTTCTCATAAAATTATAAGTCAATAATTATCTAATAAATTATTTTTTTTATAGGTTTCATTAGATCTTATAATAACTAATTAACTACATGTAATTACATAACTACCTGATGCAACACAGAACCAAAAACGAAATTGATTACCAGCCACAATATATTTAGTTTCTATTGATTTAAGAGGATTTCTGCACCAACAAGACCTATGAGGCTATGACCTGTTTGGGATTGCTTTTCATAGACCCAAAAATACTTTTGAAATAAATGAAAAAATTAATTATAAATATAAAAAAGAATAGAAAAAAATATATATATCTTGGGTGAATTTTAGAAGCACTTGTCGTCTTTGTATAAAAACGCTTTTCAAATTTGATAAAAATACTTTTAGGCATTTCAGAAGCAATCTCAAACAGACCCCTACTAAAGTTGACCAAATCAAAAGCACTAGTAATTTTTTTTTTGTCAGAAGTAAAATTTAATAGATATGAAATGTTAAATTACATCAAATATAAGTACATCGGGTAGCCAAGAAGGTCCTTTCTCAACCCAAACACCAGAAAACAAAAGCGCATTTTTAGCTAAATGATGCACTAGTAATTGAGCAAACCAAAGCGAACTTAAATCCCCTACACACCCAAGAAAAAAGGTTGCAAGACAGTGAATACATGATCAGAAAATTGTATGACAAATAATATATCGTCCCTACTTATAAATACAATGATCTGCTTGATTAGCTCTCATTTATTAAATATATAATCTCACTCCCACTAAGAGTATCACGCTCTAACAACCCATTAGTTAGTGCATTGAGCTCTTTGACGTGCTTCTTCAAAATCATTTCAGCATTCCTATAAGCCATTTCGAGAAGTCTTTTCACTTCCTTTTCCACCAAAAATCTAACATCATTGCTCATCATATCAGTCCCGTCATAGTTGTGATAAGTAGGTCCAATTACCATACTCATCCCATATGACGTGACCATATCTATTGCATAAGAAGTCGCCTCCCGAATATCAACTTGTGCAACAGTTGTAATTTCATCTTCTCCGAAGATCAGCTCTTCTGCAACGCGGCCACCCATAAGAACAGCAAGCTCAGCAACCATTTGCTTTTGCGTGCTCAACTGAGCCATCCTGCCCCTAAATGGTCCTCCTGGCATGATTGTGACCTTGTGGAGAGGAAGTGCCTCATCAATATAAGTAGCTACCAGCACATGGCCACTCTCGTGCACAGCCTGTAATTTCCGTAATCCTTCAAATTTAACAGATTTCTGCTCAGTTCCAAACTTCACCTTGTCCCGTGCATACTCAAGATGGGCTAAACTCACTTTTGCAGCACCATCACCTGCTGCTTTCAAGGCTGCAGTATTAACCAAATTTGCAAGGTCTGCCCCTGAATACCCGGATGTTGCTCTGGCAATGGTTGTCAAATTTAAACCATATGACCCAATTACCTGCACAGTGTCATTCAGGACAGTTAAATTCATTCAATACTAATCAGAACCAAAATGCTATATAGGTAATACCAATAGACAAGCTGTCCACTGAAACTAACAATCCTAGCAGCAACTAAAAGAAAACAAGTAAAAAACAATAAAGATCAAACGTAATACAAGGAAAATAATAAGGAAGAGTGACCCAAAACACCAAGTACAACAGCTTTCATCCAACAACAAAGTATATAAAGAACTAGCACTGAATTAGCACTAATTTCAAAGGTCAATGTCCCACCCCACAACCCAGAGCTTCCACCAATTACTCCACTTTCCTCTCTCAAGAATTTATCCCTGCAACCGAACATTTGCCTCTGTTTATTTTCCAACCTGACAACACGCTGAACACTTCTAAAATCAACAATAAGCTTCTCGAATTTTGACCCTCCCTAGAAATGAAGAATATTGTATCATCCGCAAACTGTAAATGTGTAATCTCCACTTCTTCCCTCCCAATTACCAACCCTCTTAATAAACTCACTTGACTTGCTCTTTCCACTATTCTACTTAATATGTCCACCACCAAAGTAAATAAGAATGATAACAAAAGGTCTTCTTGCCTTAATCCTCTAGTATCTGCAAACTTACCTCGTCATCTCCCATTAAATAATATAGACAAACTGACTGAACTCAAGCACCCTCAAATCCACTTCCTCCAAACAGCCCCAAACCCCCTTTTTCTATGAAACAAGATCCAAAAAATCCAGTCCACAAGATCCTCCACCACCTCATTTGCTATTAACACTGCCACCAGGATCTGCCTCCCTCTAAGTATCTGAAAGTAGGTTCCGAGGTTTTCTATTCAAAGAGAATCTAGGCTTTCTCTTATATTTCGTTTAAAAATTTTCAATCCAAAGAATTGTTAGCGTATTATGTTATCCTGATCTAAAAAGTTGCTTCCCTGAAGTATTTCAATTCATCAAGGGAAATGTATGGCATTTTTCCCTATATATATGTAGAGAGAGACAGTAAAAATTCAGTACAATAGGAAAAAAAAGAAAAGATAAAAACATCTTTAGCTTTGAAGTTAATAAATACCTTTGACATGTGTGATTCCAAGATCTCCTTACGCCCTTCAAAGTCTGGATTCATAAAATATATATGAAGGTCAAAAAAGCTCAACAGATCTCCTTTCAATAATTCAATGGAGTTAGTAACACCAATCACAACAATTCCATCATTTTGTGTCAATTCTCTTAGTTGAGCTTTAAGCTGGAACAGAGGAGTGTCATCTCGGATTAAGCTCCCTGGAATGGCATCAATTTCATCGATGAATATAATGCATGGAGATTGCTGCCTTGCAGCCTTGAAAAGAAAATTGACTTTGAATACTCCCCAATTCCTAATAAGGAATGTGGGGACATCAAACTCGCTTCCACTGGTTGAAAAGAAAGGCACACCAGCTTCTCTTGCAATAGCTCTACCAAGCATTGTCTTGCCTGTCCCAGGTTGACCAACAAGTAAAATGCATTTTTTAAATACAAATCCTGCAGCAGAGAACCCCTACAACAACAACAAAAAAACTGTGAGAAATCTTACTGTTGAATGTTTATCATAGTTAATTCACAAATGAACATACCTTAGGATCTCGAAGATACTCAAGAATATGTTGCATCTCTGCTTCAGCCAAATCAACACCCTTGACATCGTGAAGCATAGTCTCATATTCCACAATAGGCTGAGGAGTCAGAACATCTTAGAGGAAAAACCAATAGCAGTTAGCAACTTTACTATATCTGATATCAACTCAACCATAAATTGAAGAAGATTCAACATACATGATACTATGTATTGTCCAGCCAACATCAGAATCCAGCAAGCCACAACCAATACAATAATCGAATTTAAAAAAAAATCCCATTAGACTTGTTTTCGTGTTCTGATATGCGCTTGAAGGGATATAACCACCACAAGTTGCCTGAAGAGATAGGGAACTATATTAATTCTATAAACAAAAAAACACATGAAAGCAAAACAAAAAAACACCATACATCATAAATATAAGCATTAACCATATCTTACAACATGTGGAAGCCTAATGAATCATTGTAGCAGGTAAAATTTATCCAAAGTTGATTACACATGAAAGCAATTTATTAAGAAACAAAGTACATGTGAATAAAATAAAAATCTATTCAAAGAATAATTGATCTTTTAAAGTTAAAAAGTGAAGAGCCCATGAAATCCAAGTCTGAATTAAAACATGCACAGCTTTCTTTTTCCCCCACCTTCCATGAAGTCCAAGTTTAAATTACAAAGTGCACATTTCTTTTTTCCCCATCTTCATCTTCATGTAACATTATGATTGAATTCAGTATTCGGGAAAAACCAGATACTAACAAGCACAGAATAACTGAGAGTCTAAGAAAAATGATTGCACATCTATACAATGCAACTATCGCTACAATATCATATGAACTAAACTATCAAAATAGTAAATCTCTTTGGTGGGAAATTGTTGTTACGTGGTTGTAAGACGTCAAATCAAGCAAACAGATAGAAGTGGAACATAGCAAAGAAAAATAAGCAACTTAAATTACAAAATATATATACCTAAAGGAAACTATCAGATCATCTATTTATCAAGAAAGGTAAACATATCATAGATGTAGAAATGGAACAACAATGTTCAATGATGTACCAAGGAAACAGGGGTTACAATTTAGCAGAATATTTTCAATGTAGCAAGATGGAAGAAATTGAGTAGAAACGGGACAAGATTGATCGGTAAGGTACCAAGAAAAAAAAAGGGGTTCATAAATTAACAAGCAAGCAAAATAGCCAGATGAGAAAAAGATAAGTCCAAACCAATATGAACACATCAACAATGAACTTCAGTATAGAGTATAAACTTGGTTTTTGGTCCTTTGGTCCCCTAGTGGCCTAGTGTACGGAAGAAAACAGATCTTGGTATCAACTATAAATGGGACAAATAGAGCTTATAGACCTTGGCTGAATTCAGAACCAGGACAATCCGTAACAAATCTTGGTGTCTACTAGAAATAGAAAACTAAAACTTGTATGGAGAATGTGTGTGTTTGATAAACAAATTGAACTTGCGAATTAAAGGTAACTTGAACCAACAACGCAATTTCCAAACAGTTACCATGTAATTAGCATAGGTTAACTATAAAAGTGCATACTGAACCATGGTAATGTCTTTGCCTGTTAACTATAACTATATGAACTGTCATAACACCTAAAGGCGGAAGTCTTGGATTCATAATACATGTCTCAAATTAATAATCTTGACTCTTGAGGTGCATTCACTTGTTGGTGAATTGTTTACATATTTATAGGAACATTTGCTATGACCATACAGGATAGCAAGTGCATTTTGGTATCTAGAAAATGAACAAGCCCAACAGATAAATTTTGAATTGAATGCTATGAACGAACAAGTCCTTGGGCCATAAAATCATGACAAAAAATCAGAAAACTTAGTGAAAAGCAAACAATTAAAAGGACCCCAAATAATACAAGGAAACCCAACTTGAAAAAACCCAAACCATAAACACTTTCTAAAACCCTATAACAGAAGAAACCATTGAAAATGTCTAATCTTACTAGGAAAGGTACGAGAGAGCATACCTTGGCAGCGCCTAAAGATTACACAGCGAGCGAACGCCGAGCTGATATAAGTTGTGGAAGAAAAGTTGGGTGGGGAGCGAAGAAGAGCACTCGCAATTAGACTAGTTTAGGCCTCCACTTAAATCCTGACGACTAGGGAAACCATTCGCGGTGGCTTGAGCTTTGACGCAAGTTAAACAAAATTTGATAAGAAATGGCCGAATTGTGCAGGAGTTGAAGAAACTTTGATAACAAATAACTGGAACTGGAACTGAACACCTATTGCGAAAAGGAGGGAGCTTCTCCGGTCAGGCTACTATAATCAGGATTTGGCGATGACTTTTTGATTAATGGTTGTGATATCTATTTTTTAATCACATTTCGAGAATCAACCGTTCAATGTTAAAATATTAATGAGTATATCACTTCTACAAATTTTCAACAAAATTTGAAATCGTTAAGGTACCAAACTAAACCAAATAAATGGACGAACCCAATCTGTCAATTTTGAACTATTCATATTCATAAATGGTAAATCACAATTATAGATGACCTAACGATTTTAGATTTTATTGAAAATTTATAGAAATGATCTACTCATAAATATCTAAATATTAAACGGTTGATTTGTCGAGATATAATAAAAAAATATGTCTAATAGAAAAGTCCTCAAATGGTCCTCATTGAATTGATCCTCACTAGAGAACTTTCCATTGTGAAAAATAGGTGAAAGTTAAAAATAGAAACTGTTTAAAACTTTAAATGTTGCTCCCTCAAAATATTTTTTGAAAATCATACATTATTATTTTCGGTCAAAAGTTATATATATTGACAAAATAGAAAGAAAACAAATTGTAACTTTTAATTAGATTATTTAGTGCGCTAAGAGTCACTTCCCTTCTCTATCCTCAATTTTAAGAATCCCATGGATTGTATTTGGTCAAAAAGAATGATAGGATTGAATTAAGAGAAATTTCATTCACATATAACTAAATACTAGATATACACTCTATTATTAATATATCACCTATTAACTTTATTGAAACACAGTTCATTAGATACACAACATCAAACTTCCTCAACTATCGTAATTCTAAATAGTAAATACATAACCAATTAATTTACTAAATACATATCTCACATCAGTTTTCTAAATACACAAACAACGTCTGTTTCAAAAAAAAAATGCAAACAACATTGAGAATAGCACAATCGCATCTGCCCGAGTATGCTCGAAGAAAACTCAACATTATGCTGGTTGAGATGCAAACAACTTATTTACTAAACTCAACATTATGCAATTATGCATCTTCCTCAAAGGTTTTTACCTAGTTGAGGTCTTCCTTGAATAATTTTACCTAGTTGAGATCGATCTTCCTTGAAGGGTTTCATCTAGTTGAGATATTTCTCGAAGAGTTTCAATTAGTTGAGATCTTCCTTGACTAGATCTCTTCTCCTTTGGGTTTTCAGCAAGAAAATTTTTCTTCAAGAAACCTCTTATTAAATAATTTCAAGTTATGTGCTCACGAAATTGGAATGAAACAAGACAATACATCACCATAGTCCTTGAGGAAATTTTCAGCATAAAAATTAAAAAGTGATAGAAGTACAATTGCTAAAATATTAGTCTCTAACAACCCAACTGATATTGTCTGGAATTTTGGAAGTTCATCCATGAGTGTGGCCAACTGTTTCTAATTAGGGCTTTTAATCTCCACCCACGTCGTTCTCCTAGAGGAGAAAAAAACTCTAACGCGGAATTGTTTATTTCAACTTTGTTTCTTAAGTTTTAATATATAAATATCTCTTTTGATAATTTTACGTACTCACAAAGTCTTATGTAAATTGTAAGAAAAAAAAGGTGTGTATCTAATATATAGAAGTGTGTGAATAAAATTTCTCTTGAATTAATACTTAAGGAAAAATACCAATAACTCAATAAGACACATAGGGAGATGCAAAAAAGGCATAACGACAATCCATACTCATTCATTGATTTAAATATTCAATCATGAGTTTTAAAAAAAATAATGACAATCCATTAAAGATAATATTGAAGAGTACATAGGTAAATACAAAATAACATTGAAAGTAAAATGTAAAAATAGAACTAGATTCACAAACATTGGACGTCATAGGCTAATAAAGTATTAGCCACTTTTATTTATATCTTTATTATATCTCTGGTGAAGAAACTTATTCAAATGAGCAAATCATATACACGGCCTAACTTATACAGAATCATAAAGGAAATACTCTCATCCAAATAAGTTTGGATGATATTCATTCAAACTTATCCAATTTTTGCTCATTACGTATTATATTTTCATAATCTAACCATTCATCTTATAAATCACTCTTTAAAGATCATCTCTACAAAAAATTAATAAATTAGGAGATCATTTGTTTATCAAACAATATCAAACAAATGAACGGTTGTAATGAAAATGTTAACTTTTATGAAAATTGTCCATTTGTTTGATATAATTAGATGATCAAACGATTTCCAATTTGATTAAATTTTTGCATAGATGATCTTTCGAGAGTGATTTTAAAGATGAATGGTTAGATTATAAAAATACGAAATCGAATATACGCAAAAATATATAGTTTGGATGAGAGTATTTTGACTATTTTCCAAACATAAACCAGCATGGCTTTGAAATACTCTCCTTATGCTGGCAGGATAGTCGATAGATTCTAAACAATAACTGCAATGATTCTTCCTCCAACCAGCTATATATCCTCCCACAAACTCTCATGCCATTTCCCACCACAAATTTACGGCAGCAAAAGAAAGGGGTATAATTTAAAATATAAAAAATAAAAAAGAAGAAGAATGAGGAGGAGGAGGTATAACCAAAAGAGATTTGTTTCATTTTCTCAGGGCTTTTTGTTAGTTCTCGAGTGTTTCAATCCTGGTCATTGCTCCCTTGTTGATAGTTGTTCATCCAATCATTGGAGGGAGAGACCTAATAGGAGAAGTCACAAGAGCAGAAAGGTGGTCCAGGTTTCAATTGATTATTGGCCAAAAGACCTAAGATTCTACGGAGTCTTGTACTAGTTTGAAATGGAACTACTAACATATATGTCATCAAAACTGTAGATGAGCAAAACCATAGTACCTTTTTCCTGGAGCAAAAGAACCAAAAAACTGAAACAATTTTAAAGAAATGTCAATCTTGTTCTAGAACAGAAGCAATTTAATTGCTCACTGACAATTGTAAAGGGGAAAAGAGAGATACAAGAGCAATAACTAGCTCAAATTACATTCCCCAACACCAACCCAATATTTAGAAACCAGCAGGAAACCCTCCTTTTCTTGGATCACTCACTGCCACAAACTCTTGACTACCTCCATTTTTCCTCAAACCTTCTATAACTATAAACTGGCAAATGGCTCCACCAGCAAGAGGCTCAAGTACATGGCCTTTCTTTTGTAGGGATTTCCTGATTTGAGCAGGAAGTTCAAAGTGATCACCTATCACGGTTGTCCAATTCTCATAACTCACCACATTAGGATACAGCTGCCAGACAGAAATATATCAGGTTAGTCGAGGGTGCCAATAAGCTGCATCACCCAAGCCATTTTCCTCCATAAGCATTGATCACGTATTGTAGCATAAGAAGATATGTTCAAAATCTAGTACCCTTTGTTTAAAATGTCAACGGTAGAAATTACACGTGATGAGAGAAATTATATGAGGCGTATAAATTGCACTAATTAATAGTATATTGAGAGAGTATGAGGACGGCAGAAACCTGATGATAGAACCGTGGAGCCAGGACAGAGGAGAGTACGTGGATCCAGTCCCCTTGCAAAATGATTTAAGAGGACCTCTGCTGTTGCAGAAATGATCATAGCTCCCCCACTTGCACCTACTACTGCTTTAAGTTTCTCATCCTGTCAAAGAATAGAAAGAAAACACATTGAATAAAACTTGGGTTGGGAACAAATCATAAAAGCTTTGAAGTTGAGACTTCTATTCAAATTGATTTGACTAGGTATTTGATTATCGATTTTAATGTGAGTTTCAATTGGATTGGGAGTTATATAGGATATTAGAGTTGATGAAGGGATTTCATCTTGATTTGATTATCAGACCTGATACTCTTTGGGGGACAGATTTAATAATCATATGTTGAAATCGCATTGCCATCCTACTGAAATCTCATTACCTTCAGGACTATGGTAGTTGTCATGGATGATAATGGTCTTTTTCCTGGCCTGATAAAATTGGCTGGTTCAGATTTGAAAATAGAAAGCATGTACAATTGTATACCATCAAAACCTACTATATATGTATATTGAAAAATGTCAAAGTGAGACCTACACACTATACAGACGGTATACACATCAAATCAGGATAGAGAGACTACACATCAAATCCTAGCTATGTTGGTTATAGTACGTACTATAATGTGTTGAGACCTAAGCATTTAAACAAACCTATGACCTAATTTCTGAAGAAATAAGCACATCTGCAAAGACAAGCTGTAGATACAGATACGAATAATAGGTCCGGTAATTTTTTCTTCTGAATGATGTATCAGAGACTCATAGGCCATCACAAAATAGGTGAGCTGCACGGACACTACCACCAGTCCGAAAATCTCTGGAACAAACGGCAGTCTCCAAAAGCTGAATGGCCTTCCACGGTGCATCCCAACAATCTCAGAAATCCACAAGTATGCTGCTACAGCTGACAAAATCGCACCCGTAAGCATCATCCTTGGGTTACCGATCCCATATAGCTCAAAGAATGCAAGAATGCACTCAAACATCACGTGGAAAGCAAGCCAAATCCAACCGACAATCTCCTGAGAAACTGAAAAAGAAAATTGTAATGCAAATTTTAGAAAGGAAGTTGTTATTCATACACCCTTTTTCTGATACTATGTTATTCATATAATCTACGAACCCTCTTTATATTTTATGTGAATTGTCCATAATACGTTCATTGGCATAAGTATACAATACCGTTTAAAAGAGTACTATAGATATTTTACAGAAAAAAAATTAGATTAAAAAAATGAAAAGGATATATGTAGATTCTTTTAAGGTGTGTAAATAACTACACCCTTTAGAAAAGGAAATAAATAAAAATAAAAACATAAACCCTAAATTTCCCAAAAGAGTGGAAATGAAAGATTGAAAAGTAAGAGGTGATGAAGAGAGAAGAAGAGGTGGCATGGTTGTAATATTTAGTTTTGTTACTATGCTAGCTAGTATGCTCAGGAAATTCAAATTAATTTATTTGGGAAACTTGTGGGCAGAACTGTCATGGTAATAATGATCAGTATCCCTCAAACAACTCTCTTTGGATGAATTATACCAGTTAAAGAAATTTTGATTGTCCTCTTGTCCAAAAAAAAATTTGTTTGTCATTATTGTTTTTATTGTCAGATGAAGTTGGCAATTTTAAATAGATACAGCATGAGATCGAATCTGGACATCTAACGACTAAAGTCATTTGAACTATTTTCTACCGGGTCAGCTTTCTGATAGCTAGGTGTTTCTTTTTTCTTTTTGAGTACTTACAATGATCTTTGTAGACCCTTCGGCAACTTGGTCGTGGTTGTTCGGTTGCATCAGTGCCTAAGAAGTAAAACATAGCAAAATCAATGAACAATGAACATCATAATGCTAATAACATCATAATCTTTACATATTTAGTAAATGAAATGATATACATACCTGTTGCTCACTTGATGGGATTGCTACTATGTGGTCACTACAAACACAAAAGGAATTTTTTAACTAAGTTGGATTACATAAAGTTCAAAGACGAGTAGTAAAAAGGAGGCATTACTCACTTGTAAGCAGAAGCTTCTCCTGGGGACAGGTCAGGAGTGAAAAACTGTAAGAGAAATAGCAACATTATTTTTCATGACAACGTTATTTTTTTTGGTTACCGATCCCATGAAACAACTCGAGATTAATAGAAAATTACCTTTTCCTCTTCATCTGATTCAGGGTTCCCTAAAAGCTGAAGCTTCTCACCGTCTCTGGGAATAAGACAATAATAGGATTAATTTTGTATATACAAAATTAGATATGAGGCTACCAAATAAAATTTGAACTACAAGAGTTTCAAGTTAAAACTTTACAGAATCCTCCTTATCTTTTTTCGGCAACTTCCTGAACCATTGAAGCCAATGGTGCTTGGAATGTTTTGGACTTGCTGAGCATGGCGCTGAAAAACAAAAAAAACTCAATTTATTAATTCAAGTCATGGCAACTAAGGAAATCTATTTTCCTTTTATAATCTTTTTGCAAACAAAAGAAGGTTTTCAACCAGGACTGTCATCATTTGACCTGCTAGGCCACCCGAACCAACTGAACCAAGTCTTGCCAATTGATTCTAGACACCAATATTAGTTTTGATCAACTATCATAACCATTCAGGGTAGTGGAATATAAAGAACATAGTTTCTTTCAAGGGCATGGTCATTTAGCAAATTTTATTTCCTATTTAAACCTTGTGCAAAGAAAAAGGGAAGTATTTGCAACCTGAACTATCATCTGTAGATGGGGTCAATGCAGATGATCTCTGTGGTGGAGAACTGCTAGATGACTGTGCATCTATGAGATCAGGAAGATCAGGTTCAGGATCCTATTATGAAATCCAAGTATAGACTTTGTCAAGATGCAGAGAATTCAAAAAAGCTACATTTATTGTGCAAAGAATCAAAAAAGGAAAGTTGGAGTTCATCACTTTCAAATAGAATCCCACCAATCACAATAGCATAGACATCAACCAACAACTTGACAAGAGATGCAAAACCTATAGAGAATGATTACGCATGAATTCACAGAACTCTAGTTTTGACCCTTTTTAGTTAGAAACTTACTAACATACTCAATTAACAGACTCCTAAAAACCTTCCCTAATGATCAAGCCAGCCACACATTACAATAACAGCTGCAATAATGCTGACCAGGCCCATGCTGATAGGACTGCTTAGATGATATGGATAGTGCTTCAGAGCAGTAATTGCTGTATTCAGTTTTGAAGGATTAAGGAATTCTTATCACATGATGATAAACTATTTTTTTGAAACATAATTGATGTTTGATTTAATCAGCATGGTGCTCATAATGAAAGACTTAAGATCTGGGACAAATACCATCTTCATCATCCTTCTAAAGAACTCCCTAAAAGGCCTTAAGTAACTCCTCAATGCAAAACATCAAATCCTTCCAACAATCTAAATTACATTTCAGCGTCCTTAAAAAAATTGTCAAAATTAGATGGCAGGGAACACCCAATTAAGGTGGCACTCATCTTCTGGATTGAAATCAAGACCAAACAACTGATGAAACAAAGTCCTGAAGCCCGTATTGTAACTAATGTAATCTAATGGAAACAAGTTTAGCAATGTAGGAGACAAAACAACCTATGCATGATAGAATAAATACTAAGTAGCATATTGTGTAACATGGCACCTCATATGCCCATTTACTCGGGAAAAGAATTCCTTCACTCGAATGCTGACCATTTAAAATGAAAAACAAGAAGAAGAGCAATGTAGCAGTTGTGAAGTATACGGCAGATATTGAGAAAATGTGTACCTTTGGCCAGGCAGAGAAAGTCTTTGATCTGTCAATAAGACTTTCAAGAGAAGCATTTTGCTGCAGCTGCCAATTGCTCTCATGCGGTGTGCCTCCTGCTATGGTCATGTCTGTTGTTAGCTTGTTGAGATTCTGCTCTCTTCTCTTCATGTCATTCATCACTTCACCTAATCGTTTTACAGTTTTGATATTGTCAACAATTTGAAGGGCCAAGGCATCCTCATTTATCTCTTGGTCGCAGATATCTAATGCTTTAGTAAATATTTTCTCAGCCTCTTCCAGGTTCTCAAGATCAAGTTCAAGCAATCCTATATTGTTATATGCGCCAATATATTCTTTGATAAAGAAAGACTTATTAGTAGGTGGGTTTTCCTTGATAGTCTGTGCAAGCTTCATAGCGGACATGAAATACATTTTGGCATTCTGCATTGACTGATGTTGCTGCAGGGATTTTCTAAACATATCATGGTATGTACGACCTAGTTGGGTATTGGCCCTTTGCTGCTCAACAAGGTCATTAGCCTCCTCAGCAAGCATCAAATGTTTTTTCTGCAAAAAAAACATGGTGAAATCTTAGGTGAGCAACTTTGGGAAAATGTAGCAATATCTATATGATCTTGAATACAAATCTGCACCCCAGTTAGTAGAATTTCCCGTTGGAGATTACAAGTAAACTTGGAAAACTTTTATCAGAGAAAACTAAGCGATGCTAGCTTAAACCATTTTGGTGGACAAGATGAAAATACTACTCCCTGGTCCCTTATATTTTCTGTTAGCATTTGGTTCATCTGGAAATGGCGCTACATGGTGGTGTTAATTTGAACCTGCAGAGGTCCATGATTCTTTCTCAGAGGCAAAAGTCCTGAATCTACTGCTAATTGATGACATGTTGAAAAAGCTCTCTAGGGACTTAAAAGTGTCAAATGATTTCTTTCTTATGATACAAGAATTATACAAAGGTAAGAGCCATGTTAACGGGTCTTTGCTAAAACATTGCCACAAACTCAATGGGATTGAAACTTGAGCCAATTAAATTGTTTGTTTTATTTAGGTATGATCAACTGAAGAGTCCAAAGAAGTTCATTACAACTTATAAGACCCCTCCTCTAAACACATAATTTAGGTCAATATAGTAATCTTAGGTAAACAACCTAAATACCCCAATTAAGGGAAAACAAAAAATTGAACTCAAAAAAAAAAAAAAAACAAAAAAAAAAGAAGAAAAAAAACAAAATTGAACTCAAGTACTTAGAATCCGAAGATACCTGAAAAACAATAGCGTCTTGGAAACGCTCAAGACGAAAATAGACCTGACCAAGTGACTGACAGGTGTCGAGACAATGTCTCGGCGACAAGTAGTTGGTGGAGATGTGGTGATCGATGAGAAACCAGTTGCAAGCCTGCAAGTACTCTGCTCTGTCCATCAACATGTTGCAGATGACGTTGGCCCACCGAGCCTCCTCCTCATGGTTCCCGGTCGCCTTCGCGCTCCGGTAAGACCTCTTCGCCTTGCTCAGCTTCGCTTCCTCCCGACCCATTTCTGCTTCGTCTGAGATTCGAGGGTATCTCAGGGTTTTGGAACTTTTCGGGCTTTAAATTGGAGAGCTCCAACTCCCGCCAAAACGTATTTTCTGTGGGCCGGGCGCCCGGGCCAACTTATTACTGTCATAAGTTCATAACGTACAAATATTCAAAAATGGCTAATTACATGAGTAACATTAATCATTAGGAGTTAAAATTGCCCTTAAACGTATTTAAGATACTAAAAACAATACATATCCGATGAGTGTAGGCAGTTAATTGAAATTCCTCTCACATGATGCTAGTAAAATTTAAATATATAACCGCTATAATGATGATTTTTTTTAAATAACCAATATCACACAGTTTACCAACAACAATAACCAACTTAAAAAATCTTTTGTCTTGAGGGACAAAAAAGAAAAAAGCTCTGCTAGGTTCCCCCCCCGCCCCCAATCCCTTTTCTCCCCCCCCCCCCCTTCCCTCCCCTCCCCCCCCCCACCTTCCCCCCAACCCCCTTGGCAACGGTTTCTTCGGGCCACTCTCCCGTTTATCTTTAAGACAAATCTAAACTCTTCCAAACAACCCTCCCTAAACCTTTTTGTTTGCTCCTTTTTTTTTTTCTTCTTTTTTTTTTTCTTTTTTTTCTTTTTCTTTTTGAAACATAAATAAATATAATAAATTACAACCCCCCCACCTCTTTTCCAAACCCCGACGAAACTTTTAGCCAACAAAAGTCCAAATGCTCCTAAGAGCCGGAAGGGTAGCAATTGAGTTAGGGTGCATCAAAAACAACCCAACAACAATATTGGACAACCTTGGCGTCACCACTCCAAGCCCTTTCCGTCGCGGCCCGCGCGCCCTTCACCCACCCCCACCCATCCCAATCCAGGTGTCCAAGTTCCTAGCATTATTTGAAAAGAGTCTACCTAAACCTTCCCACATCCCCCGTTTGGAAACCAAAACATACACATACCCTTTTTTTTTTTTGATTTGTTTTTAAATTTTTATAACCCACATTACTACCAAGGGAATTTTTGTTCTAGAAAAAAAAATATTTTTTTTGTTTTTTTTTCATTTTGGTTGCAAAATTTCCCCCCCATAAACCCAAGCACAGAACCTATGAATGAAAAAAGATAAACAACATACAAAAAACCCCGAGCCCCCCAAGCAGCCCACCCACCGCACCACCCCAGCCGCCGGTCGGGCCCCCCCCCGCAACCCCGTCCTCACCCTACCGGCGGCCCCCCCCCGCACCCCCCCCCCGGGCGTCGCCCCACCCCAGCAGCGCTCCCCCCCGGGGGACCAAGCGGGGGGACCAACCCCGGGGCGCCCCCGCCCCCCTCCGCTGAACATCCGCTCCCCCTTTGCCCCCTCCCCAGCCGGGGCCGACCCCCCGGGCCAACCACCAACAACCCGGGCGGGTTCGAAACCCCCACCCCGCCCCCCAGGCCGACCAGCCCCCAACCCGGCCCCCCCCGCCCCCCCCCCCCCGCGACGCCACCCCCCCGCCCGCCCCGGCGCCGCCCACCACCGCCGGGGGGGCGGGCCGACGGCGCTCCAGGAAACACCCCGGGCGGGGGCGGGGCGGAGTCCCGGAACCGCGCGCCAGCGCGGCCCGCAGCGGCGCCAAGGCGGGGGGCCGCGGGGCCCCCCCCCCGGTCCCCCCCGCGGGCCCCCCCCCGCGCGGCCCGCGTTGTCCCCGTCCCCCTTCCAGCCCCGGGTCAACTTCCTTCTCGACCCCCATATGGGTCTTCTCGTCCGTTGGACAAATCCGGGGGGGGGCCCCCGAAAGCCCCGCCGGGCCGGGCCCAGGCCGGGACCGGGGGGGGGGGGGGCCCCCGCGCACCCGGGGGGAACCCGCCGGCCAAAAGCGCGGGGGGGGGGGGGGGGGGGGTTGGGAAAACCAGAACGAAGAACACAAGAACAACGAGAAAAGGGGGAGAGGAGCCAAGGAAAACCAAAGGCGAAAGAACACAACGGAAGCCCCCACCCCCGCCCACAACAACCCCCCCAAAGTCCAAAAGGAGGCCGTGCGAAATATTAAACACTAATTTTTTGTTTTTATTCCCACCAGTCTCCCCCAATAACTTTTTCTTTTTTATTTTTAATTTTTAACAAAACTTTACAAAGTCGGCGCCGCACCTATTCCTTTAAGGCCCCAACCCGGGCTTTAAAGGGGGGCCAAGAAAACTTGGGTCTTTTTCTAGGCTAACCTAATGGGCCTAAACAAACAAAGGTTTTTTTTTTTAAACAGCCCCACTTTTACAGGCTTAAGGCCCTAACTATTACGGGCTTAAGGCCCATAACACAAACAAAGGGCCACCCAATACTATTCTAATAGTAACTAAATAGGCTTGGGTTATGGGTTTGGGCTTTGAAAATGACAGCCCAATGCCAAAAATTAATTAATTATTATTTTATTTTTTATCAAAACACAAAACCCAAACCAATTAACAAAGGCCAAAGCCCATACTGTACAAATAGTAACAAGCCCAAAATAAATAAACGTAACAGTAAAAATAAAAATAAAAATATAAAAGTAAAATAAATAAATAAATAAAAATGAACAAATAATAAATTTACACTAAATTTTTTTATTTTTTTAAATAACAAAAAGAATAAACACTAAACAAATAACGAGAATAAGAAAACCTTAATCGAACCCCCCAAAACCCCCACCTCAGTTTTTTCAACCTTGACTCCAATGTCCGGTAGGTGTGTAATTTCCGACTGAAAACAAATAAACTGTTAGAAAAGAAAGTATAAACCCCCTTTGATTTGGGGTAAAAACCATTTATTGTACCTAAACTTCCTAACTTTGTCGTTGAAAAGCATAATGGGAAGTAAGGATTTTTCCCACAGGAGTTGTTTATTTACTTTTCTATGTCACAAAATTAATTAAACTATACTACAATTATTCTAAACATATTTATTTAATTCACAACTAAACTAAACAAATTAGAAATTAATGCCAAAATAAATCAAATATAAATTAAAAATAAAACTTATAAATATAAAAAAACATATATATAAGTAAACAAATATTTACAAGTACTCAAATTAAGAAAAATACTCAAAAAAAAATTTTTTCAAAAAAAACAAACAAAAAAAAAAAAAAAAAACAAAAAAAAAAAAAAAGGCCGCCCGGCGGCCCTCCTTTCCTTTTTTTTTTCTTTTTTCCTTCTCCGGGGGGGGGGGAGGGGCGGGCGGGGGGTGGTTGTGGGGTTGGTGTGTTTGTGTGGGGGTGTGGTGGGGTGTGGTGGGTGTGTGTGGGGGGGTGGGGGTGGGGGTGGTCTTTTGCGGAGTGTTGGTGTTTTTGGGGGGTGGGGGGTGAGAAGGGGAGGGGGTGGGGCCCCCCTTCTTTGTCATTTTTGGTGATGAAGTGAATAAGGATGGTTGGATTTGAATTTTGAATTGATTATGGTAGTGAATATGGGGAAGGTGGAAATTGCAAGGTGAAAAAAACGAAAGTAAAGAGAAAAAAAAAGTAAATAAAATAATTAAAGATTAATAAAATAAAATAAAAATAATAATTAAAAAAAAAATAATAAAAACTACTTAAAAAAATAAAAAAAATAAAAAAATTATAAGGGAAATAAAAGGAGGTTTAGAAAATATATTTTACAGGGTGGTGGTTGCGCTTCAATTTGTGGTGGTTGAAATATTGCGGGATTAAACGTATTTGAAATTTCGTACATGTTTGATCTCACATTAGAAATGACGTGTCATTTCAATATCGAAAAGTCACGGTTGACTTTTCGATTCAATGTTCGGATTCGCGATAAAACCTCCAAAATGTACCTTTTTGTACAAATACAACATTTTCTTCCTATTTCCCCTGAAACAACTAAAACAATATTAAATAAACAATAATAGGCTTTTGGAATAGCATAATCCAAGCGATTAAGGTACTTTGTGCACGTATTTTACGTTCACATCAGTTTTCTCCCAAAACCCTCGCACCCTAGCAGCGACGACGACTTCTCGACGTCCTGATCCAGTGGGTTCCGACCCAATCTAGTCTTCTCCTCCCTCACGGGTATGAGAAGGGATGAAGTTTTGGAGGTGCAGTGTTGTTCTATTATGGGCTGTTGTCTGCACTTTCCAGATCGAGTTTCTCTCTTTCAAGGTTTCTTGCACATAAGCCTTGGATCATGGTGGGGATGAAATTGTTTCTCTTGCCATGGTTATCGGTTGTAGTACTCTATTGCGCTCATCTGTTTGCCGGTTGGGTGCTGGAGATGGTGTTGCTACCATGGATTGTTGGAGTCGAAGGCCGCCAGATCTACTATTCCGATCTGTAGGGTTCGTGCGCCTACTGTTCATGTATGGGCCATTGGTGTGGGCTTGCTCTTGTTGGGATTTGAATGAGGCCTTTTGGCCTGATTGGAAGTCTGCTATGGTGTGGTCTCATCTTCTGCTATTCTTTGCCCTAATGATAAGGGTAAGGAGGAAGTTTTAAATTAGTTTCTTTTGGGGAATGTAGCCTACTTTCTTGTGGTATATTGCTGGAGAAGCTGGTCTAGGAGTTTTCAATCGTACCACAAATGCGTGCTCGGCAGTTGGATTCTCTTTAATTAAGTTAGTTTTATCTTGATGTATCTGTGTTTGTAGGCTCGTTTATTAATAAACGAGCGAACACGTCTTATTGAGCGGTGCTTGTAGTTTTCTAGTTACCTGGCCTTTAGAGACTTGGGTACGGGTCTAGGAGATTGATGTAAGGTGCCGTTTTTGGCCATGATTAATGATATTATTATCTGATTTCAAAAAAAAACTTAATCAACTTAAAACATAATAAATTCAAAAAAATAATAATAATATACCTTCTCTTATTTAGTACTAAATATTAACCTTTTCCTAATGGGGAAAGGGCTTTCTAAAATTAAAAGAAGAAAAAAAAAACCTCCTATTCGAGTTAGGTAACCTTTCCTAATGGGAGAAGTCTTCTTGTTATATAAATATATCTACGTAAACCTCCTCCTTGATATCAATTATTCGACCCTCAAAAATAGCTAAGCATAAGTACTATATAGCAATCATGTCCACCCCCAACGAGAATCAATTTATGCAGCCAGGTCGACGATGCCCCAAGGAGATTACATATCTTTACAGCCAAGTGTCGCAGCCCCCCGCCGACCGGATGATGTCAAAAGACGATGACTGGACTCCGATCATATTTCTTCTCCAAACGGCTAGAGGAAGCTGTTGGGTTCATGCCCCAAACGACGTATTCTATGGCCAGCATCACCTCAAAGCTCGGGCAATTATTGAATGCAAGCTCTCTTTTGCAAAAGAGGAGGAAGAGGGGGTTGGGGGCCCTATTTTTTTGTGGGAACCCCCTTTTTTTTTGGGGGTATTTGTGGGGGTGGGGTGTTTTTGGGGGGGGCCCTCTTCTCCCCCCCCCCCCCCCTCCCTCAAGGACTTATCTTCAAGACCCACATTTACAAGTTACCTGACTTGGAAGCTTTTGAGAATTGGTGTCCCAGAAACTCAGCACCCCTCTATTGTTGAACAAGTGTTTCGGGTACTCGAAAAGGCCGTCCCCTCGCTGCCCATTGTTGTATCCATACAGCACTCGACTGTGCGCATTTCTGAGAGTTTGAATGATCATCGAAGCAGGGTTGAACGTATTAGGAAGGCTGATTAGGAATTCATTGAGGGTTTGGAAAAAGTGAGATCAGTTGGACAGACTCCTCCTCCATTATGTGCTATTTGTTTGGAGGGCCTTTCACCTTCACAAGGCCAAGACATTGCTCGCTTGCCCTGTTCCCACCTTTATCACAAAGACTGCATTGTCCCGTGGCTGAAGAAGAGTCACTTGTGTCCCGTCTGCCGATACCCTATGCCAATTTCCCAAGTAAGCAAACCATCAAACCTACCCAAGTGCTTCCGGCGGCAACATGCTACGAGCGGGTGGTCTCGCTTATGGAAGACATTTAGGGTTTGCTGTTTAGGCTGATCGATCATGATCTTCTGTGGCCGTGTGCATCTAATGTACTGTTTGTAAACTTAAAAACTGAAACAATTTTAAATAAATGTCAATCTTGTTCTAGAACAGAGGCAATTTAATTGCTCACTAACAATTGTAAAAGGGAAAAGACGGATACAAGAGCAATAAGTAGCTCAAATTACATTCCCCAACACCAACCCAATATTTAGAAACCAGCAGGAAACCCTCCTTTTCTTGGATCACTCACTGCCACAAACTCTTGACTACCTCCATTTTTCTTCAAACCTTCTATAACTATAAACTGGCAAATGGCTCCACCAGCAAGAGGCTCAAGTACATGGCCTTTCTTTTGTAGGGATTTCCTGATTTGAGCAGGAAGTTCAAAGTGATCGCCTATCACGGTTGTCCAATTCTCATAACTCACCACATTAGGATACAGCTGCCAGACAGAAATATATCAGGTTAGTCGAGGGTGCCTATAAGCTGCATCACCTAAGTCATTTTCCTCCATAAGCATTGATCACGTATTGTAGCATAAGATGATATGTTCAAAATCTGGTACCCTTTGTTTGTTTCTAATGTTAACAGTAGCAATTACACGTGATGGGAGAAATTATATGAGGTGTATAAATTGCACTAATAGTATATTGAGAGAGTATGAGAACGGCAGAAACCTGATGATAGAAGCGTGGAGCCAGGACAGAAGAGAGTGGATCCATTCCCCTTGCAAAATGATTTAAGAGGACCTCTGCTGTTGCAGAAATAATCAAAGCTCCCCCACTTGCACCTACTACTGCTTTAAGTTTCTCATCCTGTCAAAGAATAGAAAGAAAAGTAGAAAACACATTGAATAAAACTGGGGGTGGGACAAAGCATAAAAGCTTTAAAGTTGAGACTTCTATTCAAATTGATTTGACTAGGTACTTGATTATGGGTTTTGATTTGAGTTTCAATTAGATTGGGAATTATATAGGATATTAGAGTTGATGAAGGGATTTCATCTTGATTTGATTATCAGACCTGATACTCTATGTAATAATTATATATTGAAATCTCATTGCCATCCTACTGAAATCTCATTACCTTCAGGACTATGATAGGTGTCATGGATGATAATGGTCTTTTTCCTGGCCTGATAAAATTGGCTGGTGCTGGTGGTGAACCTGTTGAAACATTTCCAGGTATAGAGAAATCATCCATCTCGTTGTTTAAGATTATTCCTGTACTTGATGACAGCATTTGTGCACCAAAGTAATAATTCACAGTAGTAGTCATGGAGATGGCATTTTGCTCATGGTCTATGATGGACAAATGACTGGTGCCATGATCATTGATCTGCCCCCACCTGTTAGGAAATATACACTTTTTACTGTAAATGATAGAAATGTTGGATTTTGAGTATATGTAATAGAGCAACGACAACCGGACTATTCTAAGAAGCTGACTGAATAAATTTGATGGGCGACCATTTTTTACCACTCAGTCTACAAGGTGCTTAATTACTTCACTAAAACATTTTGTCACCAAGAAAACAAAAGCCAATGTAACTATGTGGTATTAACACATTGCCTTTCAACACTAGTTTTAAGCACAAGAAGCATTTCTACTAAGTGCAGATAACTACTGTTCCAGTCATTTATATTTAGCGACAAACAAAATATACAACATACCTGCCACCATAATGGCTGGGATCAAATGTCATGTTGTCAAGTATGGTTTTCTTTAACTCTTCAGCAAACTTAGGAGAAAGCATATCAGCTAGAACTTTAGTCACATTAACAAAGTCAGGGTCACCAAGATTCATCCTCACGGCAAATACATTCTTCAAGGATTCAATCTCTCGATGGACCCAAAGGGGATCAGAAACTCCAGAAGAATTCCCATATTTGGAAAGAATGTTTAGCATCTGTGTCAGTGGAATTGATAAGCCACAGTTCAATAGTAAACCTATTTGAAGTTCATTTTCTCTTTGACACGCCAAAAGAAAAGAGGAAAACTAAAATACAAATAAAGAGAGGTATTATCAATGCAAGAACAGAGATATACTCACAAGTATCAAAGGAGGACCTCCAGAAGGTGGAGGCATAGCTAGTATTTTGAGCCCTAGAGTGTCAGTAGATACTGGCTTTGCCACTTTAACTCTATAACTTTGCAAATCCTTCATTGTAAGTATTCCTCCAGCCTTCTGAATATCTCTAATGAATTTGGATCCAATTGAACCATTATAGAAGGCTACAGGACCAAACTTTGAGATTTGTCTGAGTGTTTGTGCTAGTTTCCTGTTACGGCATGTCGCACCTGTCTGCAAGAGACTCCCTTTTGATGTAAATATATGACGAAGGCCCTCATCTGCCAAGATTCCTGATTCTGTTTTTGTCAATTGCATGTTGAGGTATGGTGAAATCTTAAATCCCAAACGAGCAAGACGCTCAGCAGGCTTTACAAGCCTTTCCCATGGAAGCCTTCCATGTTGCTTCCAAGCTTCGTGAAGGCCAGCCAGTTCCCCTGGAATTGCTACGGAGAGAGCACCTTTACTTTTCAAAGTAGCATTGCCAGCATACATGTTCTGAAAGAAACAAAATCTAATAGATGTGATTTGAGGATAAAGTAGTGCATATGCAGTTGAGCAGTTCAATAGGTAACGCGAGACTCATAGGTGCCAGACTGCAAACTAACTAATATCAAGTTCAGAGAAAGGTACATATGCACTAGGCTCATCAAAAATCCAATTGAAAGCATAACTAAACAGATAAATCGAACATTTAAAAATCAGCCAGATCTCGTATTCATTCCAGCCCTTTGGCCGCTAAACCCTGGGGAGAACATATTTTCTAAACAAAATAGCCAACATCTCTATCACTTGTCTTACTGTTATCTAATGATCTAATGACCCATAAGCATTTCCCAATAACAATAAAGCATACATGTCTGATGACCCCAAAACAAACATACAGCATGAAACCCTGGTGGAAAAAGATTCTAACCAGAGCAACCCACATCTCTAATCAAACTTGAGTAATGAATGATGTCCAATAACCTATAAGCATTTCTCACAAATAATACAGCATACATAATTGAAAATGAGATATAAAATATCTTGAGGTGAAAACAAATGTATATGTATCAAAAACCAATTAACATTTAAAATTTATGATCCTCATCAGTACCCTACTCTAGCCTTTTTATTTCCAGGGAAAAAAAGGGAAAATATTCCTTGTTCAATTATTTTACTTAACAGCTACTGCATGGATCACGTCAAGCAATTTAAACCTCAGAAGTAATGATGAGTAGAAAAAGATATTTTGATGCAATGTAAGGCGTATATATCAAATCAGCTCAAATTTGTGGCCTGTACCAGTACTCTCCCTTCTTTTCTTGTTTTTTGTTTCCAGGGAAGAAAGAAATGATAACATTCCTTGTTGCAATCTTATACTTAGTAACTGCTGTATGCACTCAAAGTGACAACCAATTAAATAAGAAATTCAATCACGCATTTAGACCTGAGAAGCTAGTGAGGGGGCAGTTTCTCTCATATCAAAGGCCTGTGCCTTCCCATTGGCTTGCCTAATAAGCATGAAGGCTCCACCACCAATGCCACTTGATGCCGGACTCACGATCCCTAAGCAAAGAGCAGCAGCTACAGATGCATCAACAGCATGACCTCCTTCTCGAAGAACAGTCATCCCAATTCTGGAACATCGGCCATCATCAGTTGCAACAGCTCCATTGCGAGCAAAAATTACCTCTCGCCTATTTTTGGTTGAACCACTCGCAGCATGGAGGCTCGTAGTAGGAGGCAACAGTGAGAGGAAGAGAAGTATAATGGTAAGAAAAACCAGCAGCATATCTGCAAGCAAAGAAAGCAATACAATTGAATTCCCCATTATACAAATCAATCCGAAGAAATGCAATCTAATCAACAGTATAGTAAATACAATGTCCTGCAGCAGAAACACTAATTTCCAATTAATACTAAGAACAAAAAAAAATTATCTATGATTTGCAATGACAAAAGCATAGTACAAGATGGACACTATCAAAGCTAACAAAAAATTCTCAAAACTAGTCTATGGCATATATATACAAGCATATATTGACAAGTTATAAATCCATTGTCTAAATTATTTTTCCATAGGACAATGGATATGGTTCACATATAAATTCATTTCAATACTTAATTAGATGTTCATCCACTGTTCGCTCACCTTTCTTTGCCATTGTAGTTCATAATCTAAATGAAACAACGAATATGACCCTGTATACTTGATGAAATTGAAAACCCAAATAGTGAAACAGAACAAAACAATCCAGAGTCACTCACATGACATTGCAACCCCTTAAAGAGCTCAGCTTTAACACTTGCTGTTTCACGTTGTTCTTCTTCCTCTGCCTGATTATAAGGTAATCTGCAGGCAGCAGATGAGTTGTTGAAACTGGCATATGTGCCCACCTGGCCAATACCTATTGGCGAGAAGGCCATAATTGGGAATCTGGGGATGGGTGGTGGCAGAGTTGGACGATTCAAACACTCTGCAAGACTAGGTAACAATCACTTTCTTTGCACTGTTTGTGGTTCTAAAGCCTTGCTTTTTATTTATGGTGCATCTCACATTTCCGATTCGGATCCGACCCAAATCTGGTGGATAATGGAATTATTAATTAGTAAACCTATGTCAATTAAATGGCATCACACTTGAAAATTGAAATATAGGGGTCCCAAAGTTCTGATTTAAAGCCATACATTAATATTATGCCAATGACTAGTCGATTGGCAACTACGTACATTTAATTCAGACAAAGAGTTTTACTTGAATATGCTAGATCACTAATTATGTGTTAATGTTTTTACTTCAACAATGGCGGCTTTGATCTCACTAAGACTTCAACAATGGCGTCTTAGTGTTTTTACTTTTTACTTCACTAAGACTTTAACCTCTTTGGATAAGGTGCCAACAGCCGATCCTTTTAATTTTTTATTAGTAATCACTACATATACAAGTTTCATTATTGTTAAATTATCGTTCAAAATTTAAGTTGTTAGAGAATGTACGAATACTTTATATCAATTTAAATGTAGCTAAAAAATCAATGACAATTTTATTCCCCCCCCCCCAAACCGTCGTTAAAGGTCAAGAAAAAAAAAAAAACTTCCTCCTCTCCCCCCCCCCCCCCCGCCCCTCTCCCCCCTCCCCCCCCCCCCCCGCCCCCCCCCCCCCCCCCTCCCTGCCTATATTAAATTGTTTTTAGTTTTCGATGTGGTGTGGAGGAGTGGGGGGTTTTGTGTGGGGGGGGGGGGGGGGGGGGGGGGGGGGGGAGGTGATGAAGTTTTTTGTTTATGTTTGTTTTTTTAAAATTTTTAGTTTAATTTCATTCATTACTTAACCATTATGTCACAACCTCTTGTCTGTTTTTCTCTTTCATTTGTTGTTGTCTCTCTTGGCAATTCACACACTCCTAATTGACCCAAATGCAGGCATGTGATGTGTTTACCTCTTGATCATCACTATGAACCAAAAAAAAAATGTAAGATGAAGGTTGAGAATTGAATTAAGACTAAGTTAGGTCAAGAATTCGATTCCCTATAATGTAACGAACAAAAAATCTAATATTTGCAAAAGCCGACCACGTCACCAATCCGGCTGCCCACTAAGAAGTCGACATGTGTCAAAGTTAGTTCAAAATTGAGGTTGCCTCCTCCTTTCTTTCTTTTTTTGCGATTATTGAATCTGGCCGTTAATTGATAGAAAACCAATTTAACCGCATAGACCAAAAGAACTCAGTTGTAGAATTCTCTATTCGTTTCTGAGAAGAGAAAAAGCTTCCATTTTGTTTCTTCAATCGTATCAGTCCGCTCCATTTTCTCTCACCTGAAACTGAATTCACCCTTTCTCGCGTTACCCATCAGGTATTTTTCTGAACTGTCTAGCTTAATCTGCGATTTTACTGTAATTCCTATTCGCTTTACTCATTTCATGTCTGCAATATTCTAAATTGCATTTACCCATCATTTGTAACCATGATTACTGCCACTCAGTGCTTGAAATTGGGTTTTTTTTTCTTGTATTTTTGGAGTATGCTTATTGGGTTGTTGGGCATTGCTCATAATAACATAATTGGGCATTTCTGATACTGAAAAGATTGAGTATTTTCTTTTTGTGGTAGCAAATTTTTTAAAAATTGTGTGCATCTGTGTGAATTTTATAGCTGATTAGTGATTTTCTCGTTGTAATAGCAAAGAAAAAAAGTTCACATGGCAAGAAAAAGAGGTAAGAAAACTGTCCAGAAAGTTGCTGAGGAAAATGAGCTCCAGAATGAGAAGCAAGAAGATCAGTTTACGGACCCAGATGGTATAATTTCACTTGAGACTTCCTGTACTTTTTGTATGTGTCTATTGGCAGATTTCCTTAACCTTTGTAAAGAAAATGGTGGTAGTTGTAATAAGGGTCAATTTGATGAGAAACTCTGCTTCTGGCTTTTTTCACCATCAAAGAATGATATGTCTTTGCCTTTTCTATTTTGTCTGTCCATCATCAACTTTTTACTTTCTAACCTCATCCTTATCATCCTGTGCCTAAATCTTGCTTCTATAAGCAATTTTATGTGCATTTGAGTTAGTAACTCTTAGTTTAAAATTCAAATTCAAATGTCATTTATCTGGGTAGTAAAGCTTTGATGATTACTGGTTGCACTGACAAGATGCTTCTATCGTTTCCTTCTTTCTTACAGTTGAGCGACGAATTTCTGCCATTAAGGCTATTCGTGATGTGGAGATTGAACATGTGCTGACCAAATTGCGTTTGCTTCGCTCATATTACACCAAGGAGCAGCGACAAACACCTGTTTTGCAATTTTTTAAAGAAAACTTTCCGAACCTGTCATTTGTAAGCAATGAAGAAAATGGACATATGCAACTTCAATGGATTAATGAAGATGGAAAAGTATCCATGAATGATGGAACCGATGTACATTTATCTCTTCTGCACCAGTTGTCCATGGCTCATTCTGGTTGTCAAGCTTTGGGTGGCTTTGCGTTTTCTAGTAAAGCAGGTATTAGTAAATTCTAGTGTTCAGACATGGAGTGCTAGAATTAGAGCAATAAGTTTGTACCCATCATTGTACTTGTATTGTTTATATCTCACATGATTGAGTTGATTGGTGGCAGAGAAATCAAGGTTTTTGGGAGCTGATAATCTGCAGATCAGAGATTTTGTAAGTTTTCTGTTTTTTATGTTTATGTACAACTATAGGGCTGGGCTTTGACATCTGTTTCTCAAGAGAATCAACATGCTCAATTTCTTTTTTATATGTTTTATATTTCATGACCATGTTATAAATTCGTAGTAGCATGCTTTTTGAAGACTCCTTGATATTAGAAAGCACTTCACTTTCATGTAGTTAATAGATACACACACAAAAACACAACTTGCATAGATAAATATATTCATACATCCATCATCACACACACGTGTGTGTGTGTGTGTATACATGTTAAATTTACCTCAATGATATTTTTGTTGTAGGTTTTAGAGGAGCCATTTGATACTGAGATGCTAGGGCAGCATGATTCTCTCCAAACTCCTGGGGTTTGTAGCTTCTTTTCCAAATCTGATTTAAATGAACTGCTCTTACTTTGATTTTTCAGCATGTAGTCTCTTTTAGCTAGCATCCAATTTATTTATTCATTTTACCTTGGAATAAGTAAAAGGCCTAAACAACTTCCTGGTTTGCTTTAGTTCCAAATGTGTATATGCTATTACTATCTATCTTTAGGACCTATACGAAGACTATCTATCTGTAGGGACCTATAAGAAGTCTTAACCTGATTTGCGTTTAGTGCTACCAGCTAACAACTACAAGTAATTTGTTGCTTTAGTGAATTTACATGAATGAGGGAAATTATGTTCCGGGCGGGATTTTGGCCCTTCAAATATTTGGGATTACATTTAAGTGGTAATCTGAGAGCTATATCTCATTGGGGCCTGGTGGTGGAATGGGTTGAAAAAAGGTCTGAAAGTTGGAAGAAGGCCTTCTTTCCGAGAGGGAGATTAACTTGTGTTGTTAAGTAGCTTGCCTACTTACTAGGTGTCCTTGTTTAAAATCCTAGTGGTGTTGCGAAGCAGTTAGAAATTAGATTGGGAGATTATCTATGGGGGTGGAGGGCAGCAAAGCAAATGGTTGGAGTGCATATTTAGCAGTAAGAGGGTCCAGTAGGAACCCTTAGGTAATTCTAAAGGTATGGAGATTTATTCAATTATGCAGGTTGGCCGTTGGTACTGGCCATACTGGGGAGAATATTCTGGGAGTATCTTTTGTTTGACGATATCATTTTGACAGATACTTTCTTATGCCTGTTTAATTTAACTAATAAACATGGGTGATTGTAGCCTTGTGTGCTGTACTTCTTGTGGCCTGAGATGAGTTTTGGGTTTCAGGAGAACTATGAGTGGTACTAAGATTGGGGAGTGATGGTCTTTGCTAAGTTTGCTGGAAAATGAGGTTGAGCCTGCTACACCGGATATGAGAAGGATGCTGGATTCTTCAGGGTCCTACTCTTATAGTTCTTACTTCATGTCTTTCAGAAAATATTTTGATGCTCTGAGTTTTAGGCAGCAATTTGCGAGCTGGGTTGGTTGTTTGGTTGCACATGGGAAGGTCGACTCAGGTGAAATGCTTCAGAGTTCAGAAAAGAAGATTTTGGGCTTGATTTTCTCCTCACTGGGGGATTCTTGGTCTTAACTCGGTTCCAGTTTGGATAGTATTGATCTTTGTTTGTTTTCCCTTTTTTCTTTCTCTGTTAGACATTTGTTAATCATAAGTGTGGACTTATTGTCTTGCTGTGCAACTCTGATAGCCTTAACCAATGTTCATTTCTTGTCAAAGAAAAAGAGGAATCTTATGCTGGAAGCCCATTTGGAGTGCTGGACTTAAAAATTCCTGAAAAATTAAAGACCAATGGTTGACAAAGGAAATTGATCCGTAAGGAGGAAATGAAAAACTTATAGTGAGTGGTTAGGTATTCAGTTTTTTTTTTTCCTGTGTTAGGGTATTAAGTTGTGACAAGATTACGTAGCAGATACTACTTAGCTTGATGGTTGCTGATTGCCATAAAACTGTTGTATTCATATGCTGTCAATAAGCTTTTAAGAAAAAGAGCATGTTGATTGTTGTTTCTTTGAGTAGGTGTTCAAGTCATTTAATTAACTCTGGTTTATTCTGCAGGTTAGCAGCCAGAGGCTATCCATTGGGGTCACACCCAAAACGCTAAGGCTCCCAAAGCCTGGGGAGACCCTCTTATCTGTCCATGGATCACCCCTTGGTGTTTACAAGGAAGGCAATATGGAAGCCATACATGGTATGAATCCCTTCCAATGAGTATCTGTATTATCTCTTGTTTCTGATATCAACACTGCAGATGTGCATGTTACCAGTTTGTCGAGAATCAAATTTTATTGGGCTTTGAATTTCAAATTTACCTGTTTTCCCCTCTAGCACATTATGGCACATGTGCCTTGCAGATGTGAAATGGATGGGCAAATATTATGTACAGGGCGGAATAATATGTTCCTTAAACCAGAAAAATTTCATCTCATCTGGTTTCTTTCTAATGTCTGGAGTGATGTGCAGAGTCGGAAGAGGGATGACTGGCTTCATATTGCTCAAAGTAGAGTCAATCAGGATTGAAGTCAACAGTATGTTGTACTTCCCAATCAAGGTTTTTTCGTTTATGTTTGTAGAAATGTGCTGACGATCTATCAGTTTATATAAAAGTTACTTTCCTCACCGTTTTATTGTAATAGCTTCATGATTTTCTTGTAATTAGATTAGTACTTAAACCATCTAGTGGACTCCTTGTCTCCTGTAACTTTCATTTTAATGTTTCTTATATTAAGAAAACTTTCTTATATTCATATATTGTGAATATCTTTTTCTTCATTTGCTATAGTAATTCCCAATCAAATTGGATAAATTAGCGAGCTAAACCCTATATGTTTGATTTAAACCAGAGCATTGTGAGTAGTGACAGATTCAACCGTATCCAGCAATCAGTTATAAAATCCCTTTAGAACACCATGGCATTCTCTCAGTTCCCTGGCATGAGTAGGATTTTGATAATTCATCAACATTTATTTTGGTTTTGGTACCGTGATCGGATAATCTGTTTTCATTTTTTCTTCTTGAGTTTTCATAATCTATCCCTTGCAAATCAAGTTAAAGAAAAATAAATAATTTCATTCAGTTAGTTGAAAATTGTTTGTTTGGTAGATAAATCAAATTTGTCCATATAGGCCTAGCAAGAACTAAGGGAATATTTAGAGTTTTCTGTCATATATGCCGGCGGATTATATTCCAATACTCCTTCCTACTATCATAAAAAGGATCGACCCTATATTTTAAAGTGCTTGGATCTTTCATTCATCCAAGATTCCAAGTATATCCAGTTAAGTCTTCCTTCACTTATCACAAGGATTACTTAGTGCCTTGTTTATTGTTTATGAAAACTCTTCCCCTCGATATCCACTTCAGTTTAGTATTAGTTTACAGTAGCTTTGCACAAGAAACTCATAACTAAAAGTCTAAAAATCATTCTCATCCCAGTTTGGGATAGCTTAATTTAAACAATAAGCACCTGTATCGTTCAGCTTATGAAAATAATTTTTTGTCAACTTCTATAAGTTGTTAAATGGTGTAAATTATATGAAATAAGCTGTTTTTAAATTTTTCACCAAACACTTTTTGTTGCTTAACTTATTTGTTAAGCAGCTTTAAAAATAAGTTAAGTCCAACCAAACTGGGATAGTCCATCAGTATTTGGTTCAATTACTGTATGAAGTTTCTCTTTTATGAAGTGCATTAACAATAGTAAATTTGGCATAGTCAAGCATTGAACTCAACTAGAGGTGCGTCTTTTTTCCTTCGTCTTCAGTCCTTTGGATATGATCCTGACATGAGAGGTGGCACTTGCTGCTTGGATCAATTCATGCAATTATTTGACAAAGACTAAAAAACAAGTCATAGAAATTGTAACCACCGCTTTGGAAACAGGAAAGAATATCATCAAGAACAATGCAAGTAGCTAGTGAGATACCGAAGTGCTTTTATAAATACTTGGAAGTTCAATTAACTGCTTAACCATTTTGAGCGCACTAGCTAACTCATGTACATGAGTTGTGGAGATTAGCTAGCCATGGGTTGGATTTGGGCAATTGGGTTGCTTGCTCTTGTTTATGTACTGCAAGCATGGATTTCCAAAAGCAAGAACAAGAAGCAGATAAAAAAATTACCTCCTGGTCCGAGAGGGTTTCCTATTTTCGGAAACCTCCATATGTTAGGGGAGTTCCCTCATGTCGATCTTCACCGGCTAGCCCAAAAGCATGGCGACATCATGTACCTGCGCCTAGGCCTTGTGCCTGCCATTGTCGTCTCATCCCCTCAAGCAGCCGAGCTGTTTCTCAAAACGCACGACCTTAGTTTTGCCACTAGGCCACCTCATGAAGCTGCAAAGCACATTTCTTATGGCCAAAGGAACTTATCCTATGCCGAATATGGGTCTTATTGGCGCACCATTCGCAAGATGTGCACCCTTGAATTACTCAGCAACCACAAAATCAACTCTTTCAAGTCCATGAGGAAAGAAGAGCTTGAGCTCTTCATTAAGAACATTCAAGAGGCTGCTCGTGATCGTGTGACTGTTGATCTCAGTGCGAAGGTTTCGTCTCTCAACGCAGACATGACGTGCCGAATGGTGTTTGGAAAGAAGTACATGGATAAAGAGTTCGATGAGAAGGGTTTCCAGGCTTGGATCCACGAGGGTATGCATCTGGCAGGCACCCCAAACTTTGGTGATTACATTCCTTTTCTTGCTCCATTTGATCTCCAGGGTTTAACTAAGCGAATGAAGGCTGTTAGTAAGGTGTTTGATGACTTTTTTGAGAAGATCATTGATGAGCACATCCAATCTAAGGATGATCAAGAAAGGACCAAAGATTTTGTTGATGTCATGCTGGGCTTCATGGGATCGCAAGATTCTGAGTACCAAGTTGAACGCGCCAATATCAAAGCCATAATTCTGGTAAGTATACATATAACTTAGGTTAATCATAGTCTAATATTACGACCAACATGTTACATTGCATAATATACCATAGTTTTACTCTATCTATCTTGATTAATTTTTTTTTTCTTTTACCAGGTGACCAAAAGATTGATGAAATATGCATCTTGTGTTAATATGCTTAACTAGCTAGTAGAACTTAAACATGCGATGTATTTAGCCAAATGTATGTATAGTTTCTACATACAACATATAACATAGATATCTGACAAGTGAACATTATCTCTATATCAAATTTTTACATTTTTCATCCATTTCTCTATACATTAGTTTGAAATTCAATTTCTCTTAAATCATTAAGTACCTATTGGCATGAGATTTTTCATGTATTTACATTTATGTCATGTGTAATAATAGTAAAACAAATATAACAATTAATGGTGCCTTCTGCAAACTAATTTCCTCGCAGGACATGGTTGCCGGTGGAATGGACACATCAGCAACAGCAATCGAGTGGACACTTTCCGAACTCATTAGGCACCCCCGGGTAATGAAGAAAGTCCAAAAAGAGTTGGAAGATGTAGTAGGCTTGGAGAGAATGGTGGATGAATCAGACTTGGAGAAATTGGAGTACTTGAACATGGTATTGAAGGAAAACTTGAGGTTACACCCAGTTGCACCATTGTTGATCCCCCATGCAGCCATTGAGGACTGCAATGTTAATGGCTTCCACATACCCCAAAAATCACACGTTATCGTAAATGTATGGGCAATTGGGAGAGACCCTAGTGTTTGGACTGATCCAGACAAGTTCATACCCGAAAGATTTATCGGTAGTAACATAGATCTCCGGGGACGGGACTTCCAACTTCTTCCATTTGGCTCGGCCGAAGAGGTTGCCCTGGAATGCAACTAGGGCTGACTGTGGTCCTTCTGGTGGTGGCGCAACTTGTGCATTGCTTTGATTGGGGACTTCCAAATAATATGTTGCCAACTGATTTGGACATGACTGAGGAGTTTGGTCTAACAGTTCCAAGGGCCAAACATCTACTAGCCACTCCTACTTATCGTCTTTGACAATAATAATGTTCATGTATGATGACTAATTAATGTCATGGGTATAATACTTTTGCTTTGCTCTTCAAGAAATAATTCAAGTTGTCATTCGTTTCAAGATATTGTGAGTTTTGTGATCACATACTGTTTATTGAATAGTAATCACATGCTAACACCAATATAAGGATCAAGATCATCGGGTCGGGCCGGGTTGGGCAACCTATTTTTAGTAGGCTTGGGCACGGGCCGGGGGGGGGGGGGGGGTCATAACATGTAAATATGTTTTTTTGGCCGGGCCAAGCTCGGCTTCAATCAAAATTTTAAAGTTCAAGCTCAATCCAGCCAATTGAACCTTGCGAGCTGGGCCGGGTAGCCCTTATTGGACCAGGCTAGGTCAGGCCTATTTTATTAAAACTTAGTAATAATTAGGATCATGTAGTATTAAATATAATGAATCTTGTATGATTAGGACTTTGATGCTATATAAGCGCCATCTATGCTTTGTATTATTCAGTTTATCATATCATCAAATTCAATGAAGTTTAAAGGCACATATCCATCAAAGTACTCACTTCTCCCAAACCCTAGCGGCGGCAAGCCTATTGCCGACATCTATGAGCGCGGCCATGGTCGCTACTTCTTCATTCTTGATCGCCTTGTGCGGTCTTGCCATAAGAGGAGGCTGCCCACCTACTTTGTCACTGGAGTGATTCGTTGTTTTTCGGCGGTTCCTCCTCAATTTTCTTGGCATTGCTTTTGTTTGGGGTGGTGGAATTGGTTTGTGCTAGATTCCTTTGCTCGCCTAGACCTGTGGGATCCAGGCCGCAACAGACTTGTGAGGGTTTCATCTATGTTCTGGGGTCGGGTTCTTGCTAACTTTTGGATTTGGAGGTTGACTTTAATGGTGTTTTGTGGCCTGGGATTTCTTGGGGCTGGCTTGAGGTGGTTGCTGGTGAGGACGGTGGTGCGTGTTGCTGTTCTGACCAAGTTCAGATCTTGGGTGAGGGAGACGTTTGCAGTAGTGGTTTGTGGCGATGGTCAATTTGTTATCGGCGCCAATTAGGTGGCCTTAGCACTTGGGGTGTCTAGAACACTTTGGGTGATTTGTCCTTTCGGTGTTGGATTTTTTTTTGTACAAACTTAGTGCGCCCTCATTGCTCGGCCTTTTCATCTCTGCGTTTCGGGTTTGGAACCCGGGCTGATTTTCAGAATATAATATATAGTCTTTTGCGTTGGTGGCATGCCTACAATATTAGAAGCTTTGAACCATTTAGAAGACAATTGTGAAGTTGTACCATAATTGAGTGCTTAGGCGACTTTTGTAGTTGTATTTCCCCATCTAGATGCATAGATCGAAGTTTTTATTTTTGCAGGCTCGATGAATTGAATCGAAATTTCTAGACTAAATGAATTTTGCTTATCTATTTTTTAGCTCATAACATGGTACAAGTTAGGTTCTAGAATTGATGTATGCTTTTCTTTAGCATTAATGAATGATTCTACCCTTCTTCAAAAACATATGAATATATGATGCATGTTGTCAAAAATATTTGTCTACGTATTAACTGACTCTTTACTCTTATCCTAATTTATAGATTCAATTTAATAAAAATATTGGTCAAGTAAAGAAAAATATATTACTAACCAGAAGACAACGTCTATTTTCTTTTTCTTGAATTTCATGGCCAACGTCTAATTGAGTAATTATAATGTGCTAATATTGGTAAAAAAAATTAATTCTGAGTGTCAATTTACGCAAACGTACACACACATATCCTAAGGAAGTCGAACACATAATTTCTCATGTGACAACTTTGGTGTCAAACCACTGCGCGCATCAACCCCCTTGAATTTGCCAATATTGGTAATCGGTGAAAAAATGAAAGAAAAAACAACTATACAATTTATTACTTTCTTAACTAATATTTTTTTTTTTTAGAATAAAAATAACTAAATAAGTCGTCGTAAAGGAAAAAGAGGGCCCATTAAGCTATATGATGGGTCACCTTATTTGCTTAGGTTATTGTAATTTGGTAGTATCTTACATGTAATTTCACTTTAGTACGTTAAGAAACAATACCTCTCCTCCAATCATGGTGTTATATGGAGTTTTTCTTTTCTTTGAGAAGCAGATAATTTTATTGTTCATTTGCCTTATCATAGCGAGAACGGCACATACATTAATTTTCAGGAGCATACCCAACTCTGATGGCCAAGCAACTAAAAAAAATAGCAAACACTCATTAAGACCTGTTAACTTGTTTATTCAATGAGCCTACAATAAACAACATGTCCCAAAACACCTAATTCAAATTAGTAAATCTCCAACCATCAAGGCACTTAATTGCATGTGGTGCAGTTATAGATTATTAGACTAATTAACTGAACAAACGAAACATGTTCGCAATTGTAGGCTAAAAATACAGCAGTACTAAGTACCAATTAATCTATATATACATTAATTAGTAACATTCAAAATGGTGTTGTTGTATAAGCTAGGTAATTGGTTCTTTAGTTTGGTCGATGATGTCGATCAACGCAATGTTAATTTCCTTTGGTAAGGGTGTTAATTATGCATTGCATATATATGGTACCGGATAGTATGTTATTTTAATAAAGTGTTAAGGTTTGTTTGATCAAGAAGGATGATGATGATTATGTTCATATTTATTCGTTGCTCTGCTGATGACTTACATGCATGTAAGATATGCTCTGATTAGATTCTCTCAATATTTTTTTGGACTATCTTTTTTTCAGACAATCACTTTATATCTTTACAAAATGTTTTCTAATCCACAAAAGAGTGAGGACAAACGGAGCTTCAGTGATGAACAAACGTATTATAAATTAAGAATAAACAAGATTATTAATTTCGATATCAGTATGTATTTTACAAATTTAGATTTACGAAAATTTTGAAGAAAGTAATAGCCAACAATATAAGAGGAAATATATATGGAGAAAAAAATGATATGAAAATTTGCTAAAAACATGGAAATTTTGAACTTCCAAAGCTTTGACTATATGTCGTTAAATAGTGAAACTAATTACAGAAGTTCTCGTACATCAATTAGGTAAAATTACAAAAAAAATTTCTTTTCTTTATGTGATATTTGAAACCTTTAACTTGTGGATTATTGTGGATGAAATTAAATTTCTGGGAAACTAGAATAGGAAGAACAAACTTGGACCCCGCCCCCAACCCCATCCCACGCGCAAACACGTGGGAATGTATTAGCTTTTTGTGAAGTTCTGGCTTCTGAAACGATGCAACCCTGATGCCTGAATTTGCTAGGCCTTACGTACTACTGTCTCTGTTGGGTTCCAAACCTCTTATTGGAAATTTTATTCAATTTTGTTTAAAGGAAATTGGGAATTTGGGGATTGAAGAATTTGTTGTGATTCACGAGGTTTTCCAGAGTTTGGATCATGTGAGTACAGTCACTAAGTTGTGGATGATGATAGAAATGTTCTCTGATGAGAAACAAGAGAGAGAAACGCCAGCAGGCTAGGGGCAAAAACAAGAAGAAGAAAACAAGCATTATGATTTCGGGTGTGGCGAACTGAAACTCGATCGAGGTGATTTTGAAGCTATCATTCCCCGTACATTAATGAAAGAACTAGAAATTAATATACGAAGAATCAGAGCATCTTCTATTTATTTAGGTGAATTTCAACATTGTCACGAATTACTATGAAATTCCACGAATTATCATGAAATGCCACGAGAATACAAGAATTGTCGACGAACAATTATCTGAAAACTAGAATGCATAGGAAGAACAAACCCTGGTCCCGCCTCCATCGACCCCATCCCATGTGAACTTGGCTTTTGGCATTTTCGCCACAGCTGTGTCCTCTTATTCAAGACCTAGCTAGCAAGCAACCAAATGCTTGAATAGAAGGAGGGTGATGAAGACTCTGTCCTTTCTTTTGCTTTAAACATTTGCATTGTGTGGATAGCAGAAATGCACGTCGCGGAAACTTAATATCTAGGTAACTACAGATTCCCTTGCCTTCATTTATATGGAGGCTTTGAAGGTGAAGTAGTGTGAGAAAAGAAAAGGTGCATGGAGAGAGGGATCCAGATCTCTATCTGGATCCCTATCAACTATCACCGAGAGAAATCTGGAGTTCATATATATATATATAGATATATATATATATATATATTTAGAGTTTTAGACCCAACATTGAGCAACTGAGAGAGAAGATTGCAGGTTTAAACAGATGAAAGGGTAGCTAGATAAGATGCATTTCTTGATTATATAGTTGCCTTCAAATAATTTAACCACCTTAAAAGTCCACGTCTAAGGAGGCTAGTTAGGGTGGTTAAACTATTTGAAGCCAAATATATATGAAGTATCAAAAGGAGACTTCTCAGGTAAGGATGCATAACATAAATATGATAATAATTCAATCTTCACGAGTTTATGAGAATAAGGCAAGTGCTATTTATCGAGATATATATATATATATATATATATATATATAGATTTTTCAACCGTTTATATCATAGTAATAAAATTCCATATCATCACTACCGAACATGGTAAAAGTTCTTCTGAACCTCCTTGCTAGCTCCGTAATTGTACGTTCTATATACTTTTCTAATGAGAATCTAAAAACATAACAATTTAATTAAGTGCACCGTATTCAGTACTTGGGAAACAATAATGTAAATATTGATCAAGTGCATGCGTACTGGAGGAAAATATTATACTGACTTTGTCTAGATCCGGTTGATTTTGTACGTTCATATCATAATTAAATTGCTTCTATATATATATATATATATAGGGATTCATATTTCATTTTTATTCTAAGTTGTGTCTCACATGTCCTATAAGACTATTTGACAAAAATACACCAAAGAGTAGTCCATCTTTGCATTGTCATTTACTGATTTTTCATAATATATTTTTATCGGTAGTGTTCATCTGATCACTGTGATCAAGAGATTTGCAGTTATTTATTTTTGGACTTAATTTTCATGGTTGAGATTAAGTTAATGTATTTTAAATATTTATTGATATTAGCCTTTGATATTAAATCTGAGGTTAAGTAACCACAAATTCCTTGGTTAGAGGTGACATAGAAAATAGCTAGCATTGGTATTTTCAATTACTTCATACGTAACTTTATTAGAAATCCGGACTCGGATCCTCTCCTCACGGAGAGGTCTTCTTATTTCCTCACAAGTTAATCTTGGCCCTCCAATTTAATCTTGCGGCCATGATTTGCTTGCCTTTTCTTTTTCTTTTTCTCTCTCAACCCCTCTCTTTTCGTTGTCTCTCTTTTCTTTTCCAAAACCCCTCTCATCGAAGAAATCCGGCTTTGCAGTGTTGGTGGTTCTTAAAGAGCTTCTAACCTTTTTCTGGTTCGTCATGCTTTCCTCACCTGTTTCTCATATTTTCTAAGCAGTTCGTACGGGTTTGGGTTATTTCTTGAGTGGTATTATACTCTAAGCATTCCTCACTTGCTTCTCATCATATTTTCAAGCAGTTTGTGGGTTTGGGTTTGATTTCTCGATCGGATTATACGCTAAGCATTTTGGTTTGCAGAGACTAGTTTTGTCTCTTTCTCGATTATCCCTCTCTCTCTCTCTCTCTCTCTCTCTCTCTCTCTCTCTCTCTTTCTAGGTTTGAAGGAGATTATATATATATATATATATGAAGAAGAAAAAAAATAAGCAAATTTTGGCCAGAAGATCAAATTGTAGGGCCAAGATTAAATTGTGAGGAAAGAAGAGACCCTTCCGTGAGGAGAGGATTCAAGTTCTAGAAATCCATGCCAACAGTGAATAGACCAGCTAGCATGGCCCAAGCCTCCCTATAATTTCTTGAGATAATGTAATTAGTGCCCTAATTATGGTTAATGACTTTGAAAACTGATATTGTCACTCCACGTGATATATGCGACGGTGTCATCTGATTGGTTCATTGAATATTTTATATTTTATGTATTGAATATTTTATTTTTCTACTAACTATTTAATTAATATTTTATATACACTAACCAATCAAAATGACATGTCACATATGTCACGTGAAGTGACGGACTCATCTAAAATTTTTTCCACATTTCGTGACTTGTGATCATTTAAAAATAGTTTAGTTAACTCTTTTTGGAGATAAAAATTGTCGTTTATCCTAAAATAAAACAACTCTTCTTATTAATCAGATCTCGTAATTTTTGTAAATCCTTATTTCCTCCGCCCTTTCTTGTTTTCCTTCCCCTTTTTTCTTTCTTTTCCCCTTTTTCCTTGTTGTTTTTCTTCCATTCCTTTTCCTTTGCGTTTCCCAAACCCCCCCCCTCCTCTTTCCCAACCTTTCTCCTTTTCAAACTCCCCCCCCCCCCGTTCCCCTCCCACTTTTCTTTTTTTCAAAATCCCCCCCCCCCCCTTCCTTCCTTTCCCAACCTTTCCCTTTCAAAATCCCCCCCCTCCTTCCTCCAAACTTTTTCTCTTTTTTCAAAATTACCCGGGCCCCCCCCCGTCCCTCCCTCTTCTTTTTTCTAAAATCGGCCCCCCTCTCCCCAACTTTTTCTTTTTTTCAAAATCCCCGGCCCGGCCCCGGTTCCGTTATCCTCCAACCTTTCTCTTATTTTTTTAAATCCCGGCCCCTCCTGTTTTATTTTTTTTTTTAAAATTTTTTTTTATTTTTTTTTTTAAATTTTTTATTTTTATTTTTTTTAAAATTTTTTTTTTAAATTTTTATTTTTTTTTTAAATTTTAATTTTTATATTTTTTTAAATTTTAAAATATTTTTATTTTTTAATCTTTTTTGTTTTTTTTTTGTTGCTGTTTGGTTTTTTGTGTTGTCGGTGTTGTGTTTATTTTGTTTTTTGAGTGTTTTTGTTGGTTTGTTGTTTTTGTTTTTGTTTTGTCGGTTTCTTGTCGATGTTTGTAAATATTCATTGTAAATACTTTGTTCAAAGATAAAAAATAACTTCTCACTCTTAATTAAATTAAAATTTATAAAAATTAAATATAAATCGGTATTACATTCTACACCTTTTTTCTCTTACTCTCTCTCTTTTCCTCAAATATGGTCTCTCACCAACCATCCCTCACCTATGTATCTCTCCCTTTTATTTTTTCTCCTTTTTTCTTTCTTCTTTTTTCTTTCGATTCTTTTTCTTGAAACATCATTTAATAACCATATCATTAACAATCCCCCCCCCCCCCCACGCTTTCTTCCAATATTACCATATGGGAAAGGAGAAGTTTTAAAGATTATAGTTTTGTCTCTTTGAGGGTGTGGTGTGGTGAGAGAGAAATTTACTAATAAATTAATTAAAAAGGTAAAACTTCTTTGAAGATCTTTTGATTTAGTCAATTTTTGGAAATGAAACTCTCTCGATTTGATTTTTGATCGAGACGTATCATGTAGTGTGAGTTGTTGTAGGAGTGTAGTAATCTAGGGTTAGAAGGGTGATACTTCAGAAAGAGATATATTTAGTCAATAAAATAATAAAGAATTTAGAGTTGTCTTTGAATTTGAGGTGGAGAAATAGGGAAAGATGAGAAGAATGTGTTTGCTGAATGTGTGTTTCGTCCTTAATGTTTCGTCCTTAATTGTTATGTTGAATAGTGTTTGATGATTGGTTGTTTTGGTGTGGAGAAATAGAGTTTTGGACTCGTTTTTGTTGCAAAACAGAGTTTCTTAATTCGAAAATATGTTAGAAAATAATGACTAATAGGGTTATAAAGGTAAACTCATCTTACAGAATTTTAAAAAGGGCTTAAAAAGAATTCAGTTATAAGAAAGGGCTTATTGGACTATGAAAGTTATAATAGGGGCTTTTAGTTCATTTTCTCTAATAATTATAACTAAATAATTACTTGAAATTAGTTTTCTTAGTAGGTTATGAATACAAACTTAATAATTAATCGTGATAAATTTTTTTGTCTTTTCGTAGTACCACCTCTTAAACAATGTCAATCCAATCGATCTCAAGTAAGATCAATTTCTAGTTTGTAAATATTTTATTTTATTTTTATCGTATTTATTTAATTGTTAGTCTTTCCAAAACATACGTAATTACCTAGCTAAAAATTGAAAAATGATTCATGTTATGTATTTATGTATTTATTTATTTATTTTCCCTAATTTTGTAATTTATGTAAGCCTCCGCCCTGCATGTGTTTGAATAATTAATACAGATGTTTGTTTGTTTTTGAACTTTTTTTTTTCGATTACAGATTGAAGAATATATATAGATAAAGTAAAAAGAAGAAGAAATATTTGAAGACTGGCTAGATCTTGAGCTATTGGTTGAGCAAGGCCGGAACCTCGCAAGGTTTAGTTTTTGAATAGGAGACTGGCTAGAAATCAGGTAGAGTCACTGAAACTTGAACCCTAGACTACAGGATTCGTCCAAAAATGAAAAGACAATGGGTGACGTACAAGGGTGTCAGAAATGATTAAAGTCTTTCGATGATGAATCATTAAAGTCCATTGTCTACTATCAGTATGACAATATTGAATACGATCGATCTGAACTTAATTCATAGGGACCAATCAATAGTACGTGTGACTCTACATCCCAAAACCTAATACATACATTAGATGAAACTATGACAGAACAAGGAAGCACAGATCGATTTCCTCACTTCCCTGAACCCCCATTAAAAGCACAGTTAATTTTCATGATGTTCCCTGCATCCATTTCAGCGCTTCCCTGAACCCCATCGATCAGTCTTCTTCGATCTGTTTATATTCTGTGTCGAAGTTTGATCGATTGAACTATACTGCAAACTCAGCAAGTTCGATCTGCACAAAGCTCAGAGACTCGCTTCAACTCTCCATTGCAGTAGGCTATGGTTGTGCTATAGTATCTCAACACCTTGTCACCGTCCACCTTTGGTTCTTGGATGCCCGGCCAGCCCTTATGCCCCTCTAGTTTCGCCATCGTCTTTATCAATCATCTCTCTGTACCTCTCGAACCTTGCAAGCGTTTCTACTTTCTACTCTGTACCTCTCGCCAGCCATCATCTTAATATTCCTGATGCTTCAATATGGCTTTGAAGCTAGGGTTTCTATTCACCGCTGCTCGATCGATCTTCTGTAAATCATCTCGACAATGTTCCTTGATGTCATTAGAACCATTAATTAGACTATTAGAGTACTGGCCGGAAACATCAACTAGCAGTTATAGGGTTTAGAAAAGGAAAAATATATACTTCAATTAATTAACCATTTGGAACAAGGTCTCATGTACAGGTTTTATTCAAGAATTTCAGAGTTGAGTGACAGATTGTTGATCCAAACTAAAATGAAAATGTAAAGATAATGAATACAACAATCACAAAGGTATGCTTACGCAAACAAATACAGATTCAGATTCAGTGAAGCACATCTAATTCCATTGCTATGTCGATTAGAACGTCTTCAACACAGTAGCGCAGCCCAGAATTTATCCCTAGAGAGATCACTAACAAAGATATATTGTGATTTAATTTTTTATTTTTATTTTGAGGCAAAATTATGCCGTTAAACAGAGAAAATAGAAATTAAATATTTCACAATTTTAAATTGAAAAGTTTAAAAATAGTTTAAGCTCCTTGAGGAGTTCATCCCAAGGCTAGCAGCTAGTAGTGCAAAACGGCCTCACAGTCCCACTGGCAATTCCCACCTAGTGCAAAGCGGCCAGTACTCTAATTAGGTAACAAATAATTAATATTAATTATTAATTACCTAGCTTTCATAATTACCTATCTATATTAATTATTAATTTATGTAGCTAAAAATTGAAAAATGATCAGTTGTGTAAGTTTCTCAACTATGGTTTTACCTTTTTTTTTATGTGTTCTTCTTGAGATAGATTGGATTTATTGGTCTCAAACTCTCAATGACAATATTTGTTGGAATTTTTCTGTTGGAGTTGGCGATTGCTGACAACAATGATGCATGGTGTATGTATTGTTCTAGGTTTCTATCATCGATTAGAGTTCTAGATTTAGACTCATTGATTAGGCCACTTGTGTGGTCTGTATTGCTCATTTTTAGGATACTCATATTAAGGATTGTAATCATTTATTGATTAATAAAGTTTCTGTTTTTTTCAAAAAAAAAAATTAAGTTTTTTTTTATTTTGAGAACAATGAGTTAGCCTTCTAAATTTTGAAATGCCAACAATACCCTTTAACCTAATCTTCAACTTTAAACCATCATTAACTTCTCAAAATGGTAAGAGCTTTTTTTCCTCCCTCTATTTTGCAGTTTAATTCTCCCTTTAACCTAATCAATATTGCACAAATGAGGCTAGGGGAGAGCACTGCTAAATGCCCTTGGATCTTTAGACATAAACCCGGCATTGTAAGCTGCAAAGTGATTTTCTTGAGTTCCCTATTGCAACATTTTTGGGAAACAACATTAATTCATTGATCGATACCCAAATTAATACAATGTTCTTGTTGATTAATTAGATCATTGAGTGACTTATTAAGTTGTCTCTCTTGATAAAAAAAAAATTAGAGTCAACAAGGGAATGATACAAAAGTTCTTGAACATGAGCTATATATATGATTTTGAGTACTCCAAATCCGATGAAAAAGATTAAGATAAACTTATTTGTTTTGTACGTACGTTCCATCTTCTAAGTAGAAAAGTTAAATTCCCTAAGAAGATCGTGAACTAGATTATGGAAAGAAAGAAATCGCCAAGCAATATCTAAAAGAGTCTTAAATGAATCTGTTTAATTCAATGAGCTTAGAACTTAAAAGATACATTAATAAGAGATGATTTATCTAATAACAGGGAACTATGATCAGACCCTATTGTAGGTTAGAAATTAACAATAGCATTAGGGAACAAAGTAAAGGTCAGATCAAATTAATTATAGAAAACTCAATCGATCTTATCAATTTTACTCTAGATTCTATCAGTATATACATTAAGTATTTTTTTTTTGGTCGAAAGGAACTATGATAGAAGCTCACAACAGAGGAAGATCGAGAATACAAAGGGAAGAGTACAGCAATACAAAGCAATAATAGCTAATAAACTAATAAACTAATAAACTAACAACAAGTAGAGAAGTAATACATCAATAAATACTCTAAGCTAAAAAAGAAGCCAGTTCCTGGGACTGGAAAGATCTGAGATACATCAAGTATGAGGGCAGGGGAAGCCATCATTCACCAAGACTTCAACCTAGAGGTTGGAGAACCATTGTTCCAATCCTGGGAGCACAATCGGCCAATTGATGATATAGGTAGACATTAACACCAGGATAGAAGAATTATCCCGAAACTAGAATGCATGGGAGGAAGTGGAACAAACCCTGGTCCCGCCTCAAACGACCCCATCCCACGTGAACCTGGGTATTGGGATTTTCCCCTCAACAGAACTGTTCTCCTATTGATTAAATATCTCTACCAATTTACCAAACAATCAGGAGGGTGATAAAGATAACTAAGGGGTGTTGAAACGTGGACGTTGCTGCAAACAGTGTCCTTTTTTTCAGTGTAGACATTTGTGTTGTGGATAGCAGAAGTACACGTCGGTGGCGAACATAATATCTAGGTACCTATAGATTCCCTTATCTTTAAATATACAGGTTTTCTATGGAGGCTTTGAAGTAGTGTGAGAAAAGAAAAGGTTGCATGGAGAAAGGGATCCAGATCTTTATCAACTATCACCGAGAGAAATCTGGAGTTCATATGTTGATATATATAGACCAGCTAGCACTGAGTGACCGCGAGAGGAGATTGCAAGTTTAAACAGATGGAAGGTGAGCTAGCTAGATAAGATGCATTTCTTGATTATATAGTTGCCTTCAAATAGTTCAACCACCTTAAAAGTTGACGTCTATATAGAAAATTAGAAACTAGTTAGGGTGGTTGAATTATTTGAAGCCAAATATATATATGAAATATTCAAAGGAGACCTTTCAGGTGTGAACAGCATAAATTTGATAATAATTCAATCTTTACGAGTTTATGAGAATCAGGCAAATGTTGTTTATCACTATATACACGCAAATTTTTCAACCGTTTATATCATATATAGTAATAAAATTCTATAACATCACCACCGAACATTGTAAAAGTTCTTCTGAAATCTCCTTACTAGCTAGCTTCTTAATTGTACTTGTTCTATATACTGTACTTTTCTAATGAAATTCTTACAACAATTTAAGTGCACCTTAACCAGTACTTGTGAAACAATAATGTAAATATCGATCAATTAATTAGTGTGTACTAGAGGACAATTAATATTATATAGTGTTTTTATCATATAATACCCTTTTCTTACATTTCTGAATTTGTCTAGATCTGGTTGATTTTGTACGTTCATATCATAATTAAATTGCTGCAAAATGTAGTCCATCTTTGCATGCCAAACGTGGCAAATTATGTGTTGTCATTTACTAATTGTTCATACTACATATTTTTATCAATAATGTTCCTCTGGTCATTTGGAGATCAAGAAATTTGTAGTTATTTATTTTTGAATTTAATTTTAATAGTTGAGATTAAGTTAATGTATTTTAGATGTTTAATTGATCTTGGCCTTTAATTTTATATCTAAGGGTGTGTTACCAAAATTCCTTGGTTATCAGGTGATATAGTAAATAGCGTTGGTATTTTCTTTCATGTGTAACCTTATTAGAAATCCATGCCAAAGATAAATATATTGTGATTCGATCTGCAAAATAATTTCTTTGCCAAGACATGTTAATTTTCTCTCTTAGCTACACATGTGTTCAGTGGAGGAGTCACTAAAAGACCAACAGGGGCCAGGCCCCTTATAGTTTCTCTGGATATGTAATTGGTGCTCTAATTATGGTTAATAACTTTGAAAACGATATAATTAAGCTTTATGTATTGCCCCCTGAGAAATGTTGTTGAACATTTCGTGAACGTACCTTGTGATAATTTGAAAATAGTTTAGCTAACTTTTCCTCGCATCTAGGAATAGATGGGATAGAGATAAAAATTGTAGGTTTATCCCCAAAAAAAAAACTCATGTTAATTAGATCTCATAATTTTAGTAAATCCTTAATAATTATTGGAATTAGTGTTTTTTAGTAGGTTATGAATACAATCTTAATAATTAATCTTAATAAAAACTTTAGTCATTTCATAGTAATGTATCACCGCTTAAAACTTATTATTAGGTTGAAGGAAGGATAAAACATTTCTGGGGTTTTTACGGGCCTCCTTAAAACCTGGGAAACCGTCGCCCTTGTTTCGTGTTCGGGGACTGGTGTGCGGGGGCCTAAGATTCTCTTTACTTGGTGGGTCGGAAATGTGGTGGGGTTCTTGGATCGATCCCCTCTTGGGGGGTATCATGTGAAGTAAGGAAGGTTCTCTTGTCGATCGAAAGGAGGATCGAAATGTATCTGAGTGGTGGATTGGTAGGTGGTGGTTTGGATGTGGTTGGGAGGTGGTCGATCTTTGGGTAGTGAGCTGTGGTTCTTTTTGAGATGGGAGGGTGTGTTTGTCAATTTGGTCGGAAGGAAAAATTGTTTATATTGGATATAGATTGTCGAATATCTTGTTTGGGTGGAAGTGGATTTGGAATTTATTTGAGGAAAGGTTGTAGGGATTGTGGTTGTTGAAAGTTTGGGTGATGTGTAGGTTGTGGGAGGTTCCTGGGGGTTTCCGGTGAATTTTGGGGTTTGTCATTTGTAATAATCGTGGATGGTTTGGGTTATGGGTGGTTATTAGAGATATTGGGGTTGGGTTTTTGAGAGGTTTTTTTTTGGGTTTGGTTATTAAAATGTGGGGAAGGGGTGTCGTATGGGGGGGTTCGTTGGTGGTTGTTTGGGGAGAAAGTGGTGGTTTCTCCCATTTCTAGGAGTGGGGTGTTGTTTGAGAATGGGGGTTTTTGGGAAGAGGAGTGGGGGGATGGGGGTTTTTGGGGGAGATTGGGGGGGGGGGGGGGGGTGGTGGGGGGGGGGGGGGGAAACAACTTTAATCCCAACAATTTCAGGAAAGATGAATTTCTAATTTGTAGATCTTTTATTATTTTTTTATCCTATTTATTTAATTATTAGGTTTTTGAAAACATACATTACCTAAAACCTAAAAATGATTCATGTTTTTTTTTAATATTTATTTTTGTCTTAATTTTGGAATTTATATGTTTTTTTTAAGGCCGTCATAATAATTAAAGTCCATTAATTGTGTCTACTATCAATATGACAATATTCTGTGTTCTTAGTTCCCTGAACTTAATTCTAAGGGATCCCAAAATTAACTTAATACATACATTAGATGAGAGTACGACCAAATAAGGAAGCACAGATTTCTTCGCTAGCTTCCCTGAACCCCATTAATTAGTCTTCTTCGATCTGTTTATATTCTGTGTCGAAGTTTGATCGATTGAACTATATATCCTGGAAACTCGGCAAGTTCGATATGCACAAAGCTCAGAGACTCGCTTCAACTTTCCATTGCAGCAGGCTATGGTTACGCTATATATAGAATCTCAACACCTCGTCACCGTCCAACTTTGGTTATTGGATGCCCGGCCGGCCCTTATGCCCCTCTAGTTTTCCCGTCGTCTTTATCAATCATATCTCTGTACCTCTCGAACCTTGCAAGCGTTTCTACTCTGTACCTCTCGCCAGTCATCATCTTAATATTCCTGCATGCATGATGCTTCAATATGGCTTTGAAGGGGTGCTATTCACCCTAGCCTGCTTCTTAATTACGGAGGATGAAATTGAAAGCTAGATCTAAATCACATTGGTCATCATCAGATCTCTATTACATCCTCTGCAAAGCCTCCTCACATTGATTTTTAATTCGCTTCCAAATACTTCAATTACAGGACCCTAGCTGCACATATGTTCTTACTTCTGATCGAAGCCAAACATCAGGATGATCGAGAATATTCATCCTGCTTCTTCTCTCCATTCTCTCTGTGCCAAATGTACTGTCTAATTACTCATACGAACCATCCAGATCAACTCATACGAACGTTATAATTTATTCTGGTGATCTGGTCTAGCTTCACGTGGCCTAGCCTGCTGGCCTTGATGTACGTAGTATTTACTTAAACAATAATTAATGATGGTTAAAACTAGAAGGGCCATTAATTTGTGTTTTTCATTGATTGTAAGGACTCGTTGGTATGGTCTCGATTAGATCGTTGTACGTTTCAGTGAGCTAGTACCGTTAACGGGAAAGAAAGCTTCCTAGCTGCATCTATTCTCAGACCTAATAGAGAAACAGTATATCCGTATATGTTGCAGCTAGTATGTTCTGTCAACTTCGTCCAGCCGAGACATAAGTACATAACTAATAAGATTCGCCAAAAGTTAGTAGAGTCGTCCTTGTGACATCGATACTCATTGTATCAATGCAGGTTAAAAATATAAGTGGTTCTAAATTGCACGCGATATAGATTAAAAATATGAGTGGTTCTAACTTGCGCGCGATCTATGTAGTATGATACACATTATTATCCATATCGTTTAAAATATTTAAATGATGACGTATATTTTTGAAATTTTAAAATAACCGATACTAATTTACATTTGCATACATTAATTAATTGAGCTGGAGTTCTATGCATGAGCTGGATTATTCAAATTTGGTCAGGGATATGTCGTAGTCATGTTAAACGTACATGGTGGGATAAGTAGAAGGTACGGTACGTATTCAAGATGTTTACCAAAAAAGAAAAAAGAAGATATTCAAGATAACTTTGACGTCAAAGAGGACCTTGACCACATCGCGATACGTGTGCCCGCCAACATTAACCACTAGCCTTTATCTCTGGCGGCCAATCTAGTCAATTAAACTCAGCCATCTACGGCAAAACCCAGACATATCCGGCCAAGTCCGGCAACCTCTTCCTTCCCTTGCATCACAATTCTTATTTACTGATTCTCATCGTCGATCTCTAGCTCTACGATCAGTGTCAATGGTGGATGCATGTGATCTTGATTTCTACTTTTTATTTCCATATATGAAGCTAGTGATGCATTTGAGATTAGTATTATTCCGTATCATATTCCTAAACCACTCATAGTGCGAAATTTTATCCGTTTAGTTTTTATATTTTGAATAATAATGTGTATTGTTAAGCCTATATCTTTAATTAGGTACATACAAGTTGTGATGCACACTGTATCACTACAGTCCCAGCTCAAGTATGTTAAGACAGTACATGTGGCAATTGCTAATTGAGTATCATACATGGAGATTAGTACGTTAAGCAGATTTACAGTACGTACAGTTAGTTAAGTTGTGATGATATAGGGTTAACATGCATGTATATATTGCATCTCGCGATCGGTTAGTTATTCTAGTTATAAATGTGAAGATATATTCCACACAATTAACGTGCATGACTAGTGATAATATGGTATCATACAGAGGCTCAAAAGAAATTGGACTTGGTCTATCTTTCCTTTATATATAGAGGGAACATATTACATATATATATATATATATATATATCGATCTTTCCTATATAAGCTCTTCCTAGCTATCTAGCTACATGCTTCGATATATAACAAGAAAATATCATATTTTTCGAAAAATTCTTAATCCCTAAAACACGATTGCCAAACAAGAATGGTAGAAAGACAAAGCACCATCCGATCCTCTTCTCCTTACATCATATAGAGGCCATACATTTGAGAGTACGTACTGCAAGTGAATTAAGAAGCTGTATCTTTACTAGTACTATTGGATTTGAAGTTTAGCCCTAGATTTTTGGGTCTATCTCTCTCCCAGTTTAGTGGAGCTTAACTTATTTTTAAACTGTGTTTGTGAGAATAATCGCTTTGAAATTAAGTAGTTGGTGTTTGGTAAATTTTCTTTTAAAAGGCGGGAATACAAAAAGTGTGTTTAAGTGTCTGGTAAACTCTCTCTCTCTCTCTCTCTCTCTCTCTCTCTCTCTCTCTCTCTCTCTCTCTCTCTCTCTCTCACTCTCTCTCTCTCTCTCTCTCTCTCTCTTTACTGCTCTCTCTCTCTCCAAGCTTTCCTAGAACTCTTTTTTTTTTTTTTGGTTAAAAAGCTTCCTGGCCTAGAAATCGATTGACAGACAATATACAAAGTAGTTAATTTACATTGTGTGAGACCGGTGGCAAATGCAATGACAGAAGAAAATAAAGTACGTACAAAAACATACAGTGGTCGCATGCACAACTGATTGCTACAAAATTACAAATACAACTTTAAGAGCATCTCCAAAGTGTTACTCATTTTTGAAGACAAAATAACTAGAAAAATGAGATATATATAGCTAGCAGTGTAGCAATTTCACTCCAACAATACTAGCTATTTATTAGCAATTCAAATTCTCTAGCTATATTAAGCTAGAAGTTTAGCAAAAAGTTAATTTAACTTGGCCTTTAGGTAGTCTGTTAGAGCTGATTTTTAATACAAAATTAGTTATAATATATATTACTAAAATCTCATTTTAGAGATGGTCAACAAAAAAAAACGAAAGGAAGATAGCTAATTGCTAAATATTGCTACAAAATCAACCTTTCTGCATGCTGATGTACATATATACGTAACAGTTAATAGTAGTGAAAGATCGAGTTGAGACTTCAAATCTAAAATGTAGTTCTCTCCTCGATCTTCTCTTTAAAGATTCCAAAGGTTCACACTGAAAGAGAAATTAATCAATTGTATTGCTAATTTCTCCGAAATATATTTGTGGTGATTGTGCCATATCTTCAATGCAAAAGTTTGTGAAGAAGTCTTCCTCTAAGTCGAGAGAAATCGAACCTATATGTTCTTACGACGTCCCTTGTGTCATCTAATAAACTTTCCACCAATAAGCTTCATCCTGTATAGGTGGTGATGGCGTTGTTAATGACTTGCTACAGTTGTCTGCTGACTGAGTATCTTCTAAAGCTGCAACTTTACCTCTCAAACAACTCAAACTTTTGAATAGGGTTCGTGGTCGAGGTCTTACAATAGTGGTGGAATGTTTTGTTTTTTCTAGTTTTATTTTTCAACTTTTCCTCGTCAGAAGCCATCTTTTTCTTATGATGAATGTGTTAAGCTACTATTCACATCAGATCATCACACATGTCCTAAGCATAATGGTTCTGTTAGTATGGGTTTAGTATAAGATGTACGTGATTAGCCTTATGGTTAATTTTCATTAAGCTTGATTGATCTGTAATCTTTTTCATTCATTTTTCTCAATGAAACAATTTCATAGAAAGCTTCTATGCCTAGCTCTCTGTAATCCTTCATTATCAATATAATGAGAAATCCCAGCTTTGTAATGAGAATGTACCAGTAATTTTTCACATGGTTGGCTGTTCTTCCTGGAAGTCTTCCGGCAATTAACGACCACCTGAACAAAGAAAATTTCGATGAGAAAGTTCTATATATCTGAACATACGCACCTCCAAGATTGAGTTCTTCCTCCTCAATAGGGTGAACTCAACTATTCCGTTAAGTTGAATAAGATCACTGCTAACACTTGAAGCCCAGGAGAAATACACATATATGTATTAGTTTCTTTGACCTAAACCTTAGCCTTCTGGTTTAGTTTGTTCCAGCAAAATCTACAATAGAATAGGATACCCTAAGCATTTATCCTTCTATCAGATTGTAATAGAGAAAGTGAGAGCTACATGGTGTGCTCTCTGTTTATCTCATTGTCATTCTAAAATTCTCATGGTCTTCTATCATATATATTATTCTTTTAGCTCTTCATTAGATACATGTATAATTAATTAAGGTCAAGGAATTATGATGATACTGGCTAGCTAAGAGAGGGAAATGAATATATGTATCGACGATGGCACTTGCCTGTTTTCTAAAAGCTTCTGAAGTCTAATCATTAGATCTATTTCATCCTCTTCAAAGTCTCCACTCTTTATAGTTGGCTTCAAATAATTCACCCACCTTAGGCTGCGTTTGGGAAGGCTTTTAAGCCGCTGTGCTTCCAAGCACAGCTGCCCAGAGCGTTTGGTAAATGAGCAAAAGGCAGCTTCTGGGGCTTTTTTATGGCCAAAAGCCGAAGCCACGAAAGAGAGGCTTCTCTGGCTTTTGGAAGCGGATTACTGTAGCGCGCTGAGTACTGTTCATTAATGAATTTTTCTAAATACCAGTTTCTATCCTCACTATCTTGCAATATTTACAGACCACCCATCTACAGTGTCTTCATCTCCTCCCCTAAGCTGCTCGATTCAGCACAATTGATGCCAACTGATTTCAAAATTTCTGGGCAATTTTCTGAACAAACCGTGCCCAGCTTTCTTCTGCCAAGCCCACTGCACATCTCTCCTCTTCCTTCGTACCAACCACAAGTCGTCGTTTAGAGCACTAGCCACGCCGCCACCTCTGTTCCTCTCCAGTTCATATTCCAATTCTTATTTGGTTTCCCAAACGCCTCAGCAGCTCCGTCGTTGATCCTCTCCTCTTCTCCTTGAGCGGCGGCATGAGGGGCTCGGACCTAGGCTAGGTTTGGCCGGAAAGAGAGAAGAGAGAAAGGGATCGGCAGAGGAGATTTGTGGGCAGAGAGAAAAAAAAACGCAGAGAGAGAGAGAGAGAGGAGGAGGAGGAGGAGGGTTGTATGGTGGTGGGGAGAGCTGAGAACAGAGAGAAATCGATAGCGAGAAAAGAGAGAAGAAAGAGAGGCCGCGGAGGGAATCAGAGGAAGCAACGGAGAAGATGGAGAAGAAGAAAAAAAAATGCCATTACCCATCGAAAAAAAAAGAAGAAAAAAAATTGAGAGAAAGAAAAAGAAAATAAACAAGAAAATATTTTTTAGTATTATATCCATATTGGTCATTTTACAAACTCACAGCACTTTGAGTTTTAAGTTTACCAAACACTATTCCATTGCTTTTTGTACTCACAGCACTTTCAAAAAGCCAGTTTACCAAACACTCAGTCACTTTGCTTTGCAGCCACTTATTCTCACAGCACAGCAGAAGCCAGCTTCACTTAAAAGCCCAACTTTACCAAACGGAGCCTTAGTCTAGCTACAACTTCTCCTGCATCTTCTTAAGCCTGCATGTATATATACGCATATATTACAAAAGAATTTAACGTCATTCATAAACGTATCAGAGACGTATATATATATATCTGTACGTTCTGAAGAAAGCAGCCATATATTCGTTATTTTCTCTAGCTAGCTGGCTATCATCGATCATCATCACTACTCTGGGTACGTTGGATTACCTGTTTTCTTAGGAACCTGGTGCCATTTTCCTTCTCCATGCTTTTCAACGAACTGCCGGAGAAGATCATCTTCCTGTTTACTCCAAGCACCTTTTCTTGTCACATCCATACTAAGCATATATGCGAATGCTGTATTACTTTTTGCCCACACACGATATTTAAGTAGTTGTATTAATTAAAACTTTATATTTGATCAAAAAAAAAATTAAAACTTTATTAGTACTGCATAATCCAATTTTACTAATTAGTTGAGGATATCGATCAAGGCAATTATGTTTTGAGCACATGCAGGCTGAAGAGCAGGTTCTTCATCGTCCTCGATCATGAGGGAAACCGTACGTGTAGCACATACGTACTATCGCTGTATTGCACAGCACTTGTTGTCTTGTTACATTCTAAAGGGTAATCTATTAATTAGAAGTAGGGCTCAGAATGACATATATATGAGTTGTATTGAAAGTGATCTACTTGTAATTAATTAATCCAGTCATCTAATAATTAAGAATATCTAAATTCTCATGGAAACTGTTTTCGAATAATTTAATTGAGGTGGAGCTAGTTTAGTTGGGAGCGTATGTGATTGTGGTGTGTTGTGTCATGTTAAACAAATTATATATATTTTGCCTATGTTCTCAGAGATGGAACTACACCTAGGACTGCAGCCTCCCCAAATTATTAGTAAAATATTAATTAGTATAGAGCTATGCTCGTCTTCTTGGTATACAAATAAGTTAACTCTTGTCACTTTCAAGCTTTCTTGTTCTTTGATTTTGGTTCTTGGGAGTTGAGACTTCTTGCAATCTTAATTTGTGTAGGCAATAAAGTAATAGAATTTTATTAATTGAAATTGAATATTGACTAACTAATTGAAATCATTGATTCATTGAATCAATTGATGAATACTGTAGGTCTGCATTCACTGCTCAAATATATGGCTTTGGGCAAAAAAAAAAATTGCTCTTCAGTCAAATAAATTGAACCTGTAAACTTAGCCTCCCCCAAGTTTCCAATCCTGGTTCCGTCCATGCATGTGCTTACAAGGCTTTCGCCTGGATCTTCACCTATTATCAATTATTAAGCAGTTTATCATCAACACTATCGATCAAAATAGTTGGTCACATTTAGTACGTTCCATCTTTGTCATATATGTCACAAGTCAAATCATTATCCATACATAGAAAGACAGGAGAAGATGATCAATCTTCAAGGGCCGGTAACACCGGCCAGTAGGTCAGATAAATGAAGGAACGGTAAAGTGGCCGGCCGGAAATGCCCGAGCCAAGGAATTATCAAGCTGAATATCGATGGAGCATTAGACACAGGTATATATAGGAGTATTTGGAACAGGTGAGGTTTCTCGAAATGAAGTTGGGGAGTGTTTGGTAGTGCTGGCAGTACCGGGTATAGGCTTTCTTTCTCCCCAGGCATGTCAAGCACTAGCTTTAGTTCATGGACTACACTTCTGTATCCAAGCAGGCTGGACACACATTGCAATTGAAGGAGACCCCCCAATACATCATAGCAGGTCTTAATTCCGGCCAATGAAGAAGATCGATCTCATAGTGATCAGTACGTTACTTTGATTATTGTTTTTTTTTTATAAAAAAAAAAAAAAATCCAAAACAAAAAAACCAACCCCCCCCCCCCTCCCCCCTTTGTGTTTGGGGGGGGGGGGGGGGTTCTTCAAGAAAAAAAAAATTCAAAAAAAAAAAAACAAAAAACACCACCAACCCCCCATTGATGATTGGAGGAGGGGGGGGGAAAAAGATTTCATTGAAAAAACTCCAAAAGAGAGCAGCAATACAGAGGGGAGCACAAGATCCTCTCCTTCTAAATATGTTCCTCATGTTTCCTAATAGTTCGATCCTGGCCGTCTATTTGAATCTTGCGGCTAGGATTCGATTATGTATTAACTTTTTAGTTTTTTCTTCTCTTGAAACCTTCTTTTCACGACTGGGCTCATCCTTGATCCTTCCAATTCTCTCGAAACTCAAATCTCTCTCTCAAAATCTATGGCAGCCTCCACAAGCTCTACAACCACGTGCAAAACCCACCTCCACCCAGTCACCCCACTGCTCTCAAAACCCTACTCCTCCCAGCAGCTGCCCTTCAAATTCCACAAATTTACCTCCCGTGCCACCGCCGCCTCCTGCACCCTCACCCGAGACTCGGTGGTTCTCCCGATGGATAGCCAGAACGACAATGGGTCGCTTGCGGGGCTGCCCCGACCCGATTCGTTTGGACGTTTCGGTAAGTACGGAGGGAAGTATGTCCCGGAGACCCTAATGCATGCACTCAGGGAGCTTGAGACTGCATTTCACGCACTCGCTCATGACGACGACTTTCAGGTATTGCCGAACCGTTTCAGTTTCAGTTATTGGTGAAATTATTGAAATTTTGTGAGAATTGTATATGAATGAATCTGAAATTCGACGTCTGTAATTTTCAAATGGAGCTGTCTTCAGTGAAGTTACTGCAAAATCATGTTTCTGATTGAATCAAAGCTGGGAAGCATTCTTTATCAAAACATTTGGGAATGTAGTGTATGGCTGTGTTATGATTTAGAATTGCCCATTCAGTGTTGCAACCAAGTTGTTTCGGTTGAATGTTTTGCAGAGTTCAATGAAGCTATAGGGAATGTGGGAATTTGTAGGATTTGTTTCTGTTATATACTATTATGATTTCGTTACCATGTGGAATTTTGCACCGACATGTAGCAAGAATTTCTTTCACAGACAATATAGCACTTTCTCAGTTTCCTAAGCCTAATAGCAGGACATAGCCAGTAATTGATTAGATAATTGTATGATATTGCAGAAAGAATTGAATGGGATTTTGAGGGATTATGTGGGCAGAGAGACTCCTCTCTATTTTGCGGAGCGGTTGACTGAACATTACAAACGTCCTAATGGTGAAGGGCCTCACGTATACTTGAAGAGGAGAAGATCTTAACCATACTGGGGCCCACAAGATCAACAATGCCGTTGCCCAAGCTTTGCTTGCTAAGCGATTGGGCAAGAAACGCATTATTGCTGAGACTGGAGCAGGTCAACATGGAGTTGCGACTGCAACGGTTTGTGCTCGGTTTGGATTGCAGTGTATCATATACATGGGTGCCCAAGATATGGAAAGACAGGCACTCAATGTTTTCAGAATGCGGCTTCTTGGTGCTGAGGTATGTTATGGTTTGCAATTCATTAAGTGATGCATTTTCCAATATCTATTGTAGGCTGTAGTTATAAGCTGAACATGCAATAGTCTATGAAACTGGAATGTACTGAATTTAGGCATATTTTCTTACATAATTCCATCGATAGTATATGTCCTGAACATCATGACTAGAAGAAAGATTCCTGAAAGGAATAAGTCAATTGTCTTTTTGATAAATGTTTAATACCAGTATCATTAGAATTAGTATCTGTGGTGCCATATCATGCATTATTGGTTAGCAGTTCTTTGTGATCCAAGTGCAAGAAGCTGTTTCTTGTGCAGTTATGCTATGTTATAAATTTAGAATTACTGTATATTTTAATCACAACTCTCTTCATTTGCAGTTTGGTGTTCGACTTGTGTATATCTAAGTCTGTTTGAAAGTTAGAGCATATATAATGTACTTTTTTGGCATGATTTAGCGAAAGAGGTTGCCGATCAGATACATCATACATGTTACTTGCTTCCGCACAAAGATTATATATTGATTTTATTGGAAAAGTCGCTGTATTAGCACTGTCATAATTTTTTTTTTCTTGAGACTGAATATTTATTGAAAGAGCCTAAACAGTTTTTGTACAGTTATTATCCTAATTTTGGGTCGAATACATTGCTCTTATCAATTCCATCGTTCTAAATTGTAAATTTTATTCCATTTTCCGAACCATAGGTTAGAGCAGTCAATTCTGGAACAGCCACATTGAAGGATGCTACTTCAGAAGCAATAAGGGACTGGGTGACTAACGTAGAGACAACTCATTATATTTTGGGTTCTGTTGCTGGCCCTCATCCATACCCTATGATGGTTCGTGATTTCCACAAGGTGATTGGTCAAGAAACAAGAAAGCAGGCACTGGAAAAGTGGGGTGGGAAACCAGATATTCTGGTAGCTTGTGTAGGTGGTGGTTCAAATGCTATGGGACTCTTCCATGAGTTTGTTGAAGACAAAGACGTTCGGTTGATTGGGGTGGAGGCTGCAGGCTTTGGATTGGACAGTGGCAAGCATGCTGCAACTTTAACCAAAGGGGATGTTGGGGTTTTGCATGGAGCTATGAGCTACTTGTTACAGGATGAAGATGGCCAAATTATTGAGCCTCATTCTATAAGTGCAGGGTATGGAAGTCTGTTGATGTTTTTGGCTACCAGTTGTGATGTGGTTTTGTACTGTACTAATTATACAAATTCTTTGTGGCATATAGTTTGGACTACCCTGGAGTTGGACCAGAGCACAGTTTTCTGAAAGACTTGGGGCGTGCTGAATACTATAGCATTACTGACGAAGAAGCATTGGAAGGTATGTGATTTACAGTTTAGAATTTTATTTTATTTTATTTTTACATGGTTGCATCCCATTCGAAGCCTAATGTATAGTCCTCAAATAACATCATATACAAGTGGAGACCTCTAATACGCTGTAATGTTCTCTTACTACCGCAAAATGTCTTTGTGATTTCATTGGTCTTAAGCTCTTCAACTATTTTATGTCCCTCAAGATTCATATATAGTGCTTGGATAACATCATCATATGAGTGGAGACCTCTAACATACAATACTATATCTTCATTCACACATTATTGCGATGCCCTTATGGTGCCCTGGTTCTTCCATCTTTATCTATATTTCTCTTGGGAAGAAAATATCTGGCTTCTTGGTTGTCTTGGTTTAAAGTTCTAACAAATTTCTTTCCTGTTTTGTTTGTGCTTTTATGATGGATTATCACCAATATGACATTTATAAGGTGTTTGTACATGATATATATATATATATATATTTTTTTTCGTGTGAAACTATGAAAGTTGTTAAAAAAAAAATTCCCCCCTAAATTAAAATGTTCTTTGTTTGATGAAACATTACAATGTTCCCTCATGTACATTGCTACTGCTGGAAAGCACTTTCATATACGTCAAATTCTCTCTTACATGCAGCTTTTAAAAGATTGTCACGACTGGAGGGAATAATTCCAGCTCTGGAGACATCGCATGCACTGGCCTACTTAGAAAAGTTGTGCCCGACTCTCCCTGATGGTGCCAAAGTTGTGCTTAACTGCAGTGGGAGAGGAGATAAGGATGTTCATACTGCCATCAAGCACTTGCAGGTTTGATGCTACCATTACTGAACAAACCAAAGAATCATCATATTAAGTCTAGGAGGACCACAGAAAATAAACTTTTATTATTTTCCATAATGTGTCTATGTAGTCGTCATATAGAACCAGGTAAATTAGGAATGCAATTTGCTGATTGGTTGAGGAGCATCTTGGCATCTACAATCCAAGATAGAACAGTCGATTGAAGGGAAGTACTGTATTCTGCCTTTCTGCAATGGTCTAAACCATTTTTGTATTGTACGTTTCTTTGGTTTCTGTACAATGTAACTTTAAGTTTTTCAAAGAGGAAAATGCTTATCTTTTATGTTGGAAGATGAGCTGGTGATTTTCTGAGTCCTCGTCCGATCTGCTTTGAAGTGAGAGGCTTTGCATAGTATTTAGTTCATATAGCAATTAGATATCATCGGAGTTGCATTGGGATAACTGACTTACCATAGAGCCATGTTTCAATTAGGTAAAGAATGAGCTGGGAATAAATTTCTCATTAGCCCTGTCTCATTTCCCATGGTGTTTAATTTTTTTTTTTGGGCAATTTCATTTACTGTGGTGTGTGGATGACACTCTGCTTTGTTGATAGAAGTTTAAAGGAGGTGCCTTAATACAGTTCAGTGGAGGTGATTCGAGATCTATATTCGGAATAATTCCTAAATTTTCTTTTGGTTTCCTATCCTATCTTTAACTAAAGAAGGTCAGATGATCAATTTCGTACATGTAGTTGGATTTGGTATCAAATTTGCTTACTATATATATATAAATTTTTTTTTCTTTGGGTCAGTAATACCCTTCTAGTTTCTCAATGTTGCAAACTACCAAACTTGCAAGTCAAGAAAAACTTTAGGGTTTCGTCTATTTTCTAGTCTATAAACATCTTTAGCAATGTTAGTTAACTTTAGTAAAATAATTGAAATACTTGAAGGCGCGTGTTGAATACCAAACCGATTTTTTCAGCATTCCATAGCCTATTACTTTAAAGGGTAAAAATTCAAAATGGTACCTGAACTATAGTCAAATGTATTTTTTGGTACTTATAAATTTTTTTTACCCAAAATGGTATCTGAACTATTGTGCATTTACCCAAAATGGTACATCCGTAACCCAAAATGGTACATACAAATTGTACAATTACCCAAAATGGTACATGAATTATTGCACTATTACCCAAAATGGTACCTGAACTATTGGCCATTATCCAAAATGGTACCTAACTTAACTACGGAGGTACCATTTTGGGTAATGACACAATAGTTCATGTACCATTTTAGGTAAAAAAAAATTATAGGTACCAAAAAAGACTTTTCACAATAGTTCAGGTACTATTTTGGATTTTTACCCTACTTTAAAATATTAATTGTATCTGTTGGTTTTGTTAAGCCCTAATATTGGAAAATAAAATTTAGTGAGCTTGTCACTCCACGTGGCAATATGACGAGATATTGTGATTTGACCATATTATTACTTAGGTAACATAACCGAATTGCACCGACCGATAAACATGCCCTAATTGAACCATAAAACATGCGACGTGCTTCCGTATTGCTGGATTTCAGAGTTCTTGAAGATCACATAGAGCATCAGAACGAAAAAATATATATTAGTACTCTGCACACTGAAGATGTACCTTTCAGAAATCCCATATCACCTCATCTAGGTACATAATCTTTTATGAAACAAATACAACATCAGAAAATTAACTAGTGCTATTAGTAGTAGACAACAAGATACGCACAACAAACCGGCTAAAGGGAAGGGCAAAAGAAAGTGCAACTACTAATGGACTAGAAGACTTAGAAAAGTAGATATCATGCATGGCCATCCAAATTTGCCGATCGTACCAAATCTTCAACCCAAAAGTTTGTGAAGAGGTCTTCCTCTAAACCAAGACTAGAACATGTTCTTCTTTCAAAGCCGTCTGTACTGCTATCTTCTGATAAAGCTTTCCACCAATCAATTACACTCTCTAATTCCACAGTTTGTGGTGGCGTTGGTAAAGATGTGGTAGAATTCTCTTTGGAATGAATGTGCTCTAAATTTGCATCTCTCCTCTCTGAAAAATTCAACCTTCTGATGAAGGTTCGTGGTTGAGGTCTTACAATAATGGTGGCATTTGTTTTTTCTTGGGATTTATCTTTCATTTTTTTAGCGTCTGAAGCCTTCTTTTTTCGTTGCTGAGTATTCCAATGGTTCTTCACATCGTTGGCTGTTCTTCCTGGAAGTCTTCCAGCAATCAAAGACCACCTTAAGTCCATAAAGAAAAGAAACACCTTCAAAAATTAAAAGATAAAAACAGGGGAATTTTTTGATTATATGAACAAAATCGGACAATATGTATCAGTATTTACAAAAATATTTCCACTTGAACTAAAGAAAAAATAATCGCAAATGCATGCTTCTTGGGTCGAAACAAGGACCTCACCCACAAATTCTAAAAATACCAATTTCATGTCGACATATTTTTGGTCCTTAGCTTGCTATTGCAAATACTAAAATTATTGGGATCTAGTCGTCCCACATCATCAGAAAACAAACTTAGTAATGGTAATAATGGAGGAGGTATGCAAACGTCAAAAGAAAATAACGTTGGTATGTAAATGATAAAATTTAAACAATCTTATAGTTCAAACTTCAAAGTATTATTTGTAATTACTTCATAATTTTTTTTTGGTCAATTACTTCGTAATATATATGTAGAAAAAGTCTATGATATGACAATCATAGGCATTTATAAGAAGTGGGCATTCATGTGAAAGAAGGATGAGCTAAAAGCCTAAAAGTGGCCAGAAAGGGACCCAAATATTTAAGGAATTCAATTATAAGCTTTGGAATTCCAGATAGAAAACCAAAGGTCCTTCTCCTTAAACCTTTTAGTTTTTATACTAAATATTTTTTTTTTTAGGAAAAATTCATTTATTACTTGAAATAATCAAATTACATTGTTGGGACTAACTATATCTAGTCTCAATCACTCCAATAAAGTTGAGAACTACTCAAATCCCTATGAAAAAGTTACATGCATATCATCAACTATGCTAGACATGAATCAAGGAGGTCCAACACGGGATACATTAGTTTTTTTTTTTTTTTTGAAACAAAAGGGATGGTTTATTACTTTACTCCCATCTCTGTAGATGAGATAAATCTGCACCAGAGACATCGGCCTGCTAATCTCCTCCACCACCACATCTTCTACAGCAAAACACTACTCCTCCACATTCACCAACCGCACAGCCTCCAGGCTATCGGTTTCCACATCCCACTCCAACCACTCTCTGCTCTAAAACCAAATCCAAGCCTAGCTTAATGGCTAGCAACTCGTTCAAACACACTGTCCCTATATGAACAAAACTCAGCCCTACCGCCGTAACAAGACCATCCACCAGCTTCATCTCTTAAGACTATGCCTCCACCAGACTATCCAAGACGTTCATTAAATGCCCCATCACAGTTCAGTTTCAGCCTACCAGGAGCTGGAGGCCGCAATCGAGCGTTCATTCTTTCTGTGAAAATGTAGATTGTTGTCCCACACTAGACAAAAAAAACATTGCAAATGTGTTTATAAGGATTTGGGCTTCTCCAACCATTGCCAGTTGGTTTTAATTAGTTGTGATACCCAGATTACTTCATCATAGTATCATAGCTGCAGATTCATCCATATGTGAAAGCCAAGTGGCCACACGTGCTCCACGTCACCCAATATAAGTTGTCAACGTGAATGTCTTGAAAATTCACCACATGTGCGGGGCGTGTAAGGTTCATTAATACTAAATTTCTTTTACTTTTTCTATACTTTGACCTACCTTAATTAACTGTAATTTTTATTTTTTATCACTCTCCTTCGTCCTTAAAGCCAATCTCAGTGGCTTCAGAAACAGGGCTTTGGCGGCTCCTGATAGGGAGCAATATTTATTCTTGTATCTAAGGTCGGTGTCAGAAATACTTAAGCACCAGTAAATTGGAAAAGTAGAATCGAAACGCATGCATGTATATCAGATGCCTTTACCTGTTTCCTAAGAGCTTATGAAGTCTAATGATCAAATCATCTTCATCCTCTGTAAAGTCTCCTCTCTTTATATTTGGCTTCAAATAGTTTAGCCACCTCAGTCTACAGCTCTTCCTACATCTGTTTAAGCCTGCAAGTATACATATAAACAAGGGTAAAAACCCAATATAGTACCCAAACTATGGAGAAATGTACTTTTTAGTACCTACAATTTTTTTTACCCAAAATGGTACCTGGACTATTGTACAATTACCCAAAATGGTACCTCCGTAGTTAAGTCAGGTACCATTTTGGATAATGACCAATAGTTCAGGTACCATTTTGGGTAATTATCAATAGTTCAGGTACCATTTTGGGTTACGGAGGTACCATTTTGGGTAAATGTACAATAGTTCAGGTACTATTTTGGGTAAAAAAAATTTGTAGGTACCAAAAAGGGTTTTTCGCAATAGTTTGGGTACTATATTGGATTTTTACCCTATAAACAAATATAAATCTAATCTAATGAAGCTCTCTAGTGAGAGTACTTAATATTACATATTAACTAACTAATTAATTAAGTACCTGCTTTGAGAGGAACCTGATGCCATTTTACTTCTCCATGCTTCTCGATGAACTGTTTCAGAAGATCATCTTCCTCTTTAGTCCACGTACCTTTTCTCACACCCAAACCCTCCATGGAAATTAAGCTTATTACCTGGTACGCCTTGAACTCGAACCTAATCCTCTGCAGACCCAACGTACTGATCCAAATATATAGGGTATCGTTAAAACACATGCTCAGAACATGCAACGTGCATTGTCTGCTATCCACGAAGTGAAACACCCAAAAGAAAAAGAATGACATAATGAGTATTCCACTGTTGCTTCGAGACGTGTCATCAATTTGTATTGGTTACTTTAATTTGAACATGATCATTTAAACAAATGCACTGCGCGCCAATGTACGTTGATAACAGGTTACCCGTTAAGTTAACACCTGCAAAAACAGTTGATGCTCACAAAATTGAAAATTCAACAAAGTTTATATCATTCACTTAATTGCATAGTTGCATGCACTCTAACAAATAAAAGAAGAAATTCAATTCTGGACGAGTGAAAACGATTTTAATGCTCACATGCCCTTCTTATATTAGACGTTTTTTTTTTAATGCGCACAGTGAGAGCAGTAAGGTGTGACTAGCGTCAAACCCTAAATTACTATTAGAATAATTTGAGAGAAATTCTTGATATTCTGATTTATTGAATGATTAACATAAAACCCTGATATATATGGAAATCTAACAGTCTTCGAAAGCAATCCAAAACAAAATCACAGAATAAAAGGAATTCTAAGCTTTAATAGGAAAAATAAAAATGTATATTTGACTACCTAGATAACATTATTTTGTCAAAGTTTTCCCTAATTAATTAGAGGCTAAGCCGTTGCGTTTGATTTATCTCGTTGTTTTCTTGCAAATGACATATTATGAGACGCAATAAGGACAGTGTGACCTAAAGTTTCAGAACTTCAAATTTTAGGCTTTGTCAACGATCATGTACCAATCCAGTTGGTCAAGAAACTTCTCTGCCATATGTCCTGCATCAATATTGTTCCACAAAAGTAGTTTTTTGATTTTATTCTTTCATCCCCACGCTACCCATTGGCATATGCATGTGACATTAGAACCTATGACCTCCACGATCACAAGTCACAACTCACCCGATTCTATAAAAGTAAATAATTTATAAAGGAACTCATGCATGGGACCATAAAGTTGTAAAAGGCTTTTTTTTCCTACTCCAGATCTTCTAACATATCAAAGGTGGTAATGGTATATGCGAGATACCATAGCTAGAGCTAGCTAGGCTAGGACAGAATTTCAGCTAGAGCTTTACAGCCGACTCAATAAAAGAGAATAAGACGCTACATAAGTACATTATTCACATAAACTAACTGGTGCCCAGACTCCAGAGACGTGCATCTGTGGTATCCACGCAAACAGAAAAGTGATTATAACATGTTGAATTAAAGTCGATCAAAGATGCTTAACTACTCAAAAACGCATGCTTAAATTCAATACCAAGTCTGAAAAGGAAAAAGAAATAAACGAATTTGTTGATCGTTCGGGACCGTGCATTGATCATAGATCTGTATATATAGCTACCAGTCGGACTAGACTTTTTCTTCTTAAATAATTAGCACAAACTGTACGCTTTCATTCATAATCACAAAACGTTTTCTACAATACCACTTGAGCAAGATTTCGTTCTTTTTTTCGTTTTCAACAGTGACCCATAATCACATGCATACACTGTTGGAATCAGGGCCGTCCCGATGCAAAGGGAGGCCTATGGCAAAATTCAAAATAAAAATAAGGAAAAAAATCACTTTTAGTCCCTGAATTATGATCCATTCGACACTTTCATCCCTGAAGTTTGAAATATATCACTTTAGTCCCTGAACTTTAATATTCTATATCACTTTCGTCCATGCCGAGGGTTTTCATCGAATACACCTCCGATTCCGGCCAAATCGGAGAACAACACCTATTGGGCTTTGAAGCCCTCCTTGAGGCGAGTTCAACGCCACCAACCTCGCCTCAAACCATCGTCGGACGGCGGAGAATTTTACGATTAAAATTCCGGCCACCATAAACTTTCGGGCTAAATTCGACCGATTGTAGGCCGAATCGAGCTTAGCCCCAGTTATAAAAGTTACTCCTCTCATCCTTGCGAATATTTTGGCATAGGTTTTGCACCATTTTGTTCCGGTCAGGGACAAAAGTGATATATTTCAAACTTCAAGGACGAAAGTGTCGAACGAGTTATAGTTCAGGGACTAAAGTTATAATTATCCCTAAAAATAATAATAATAAACCTTCCAATTTTAGAAGTTTTCATGGAAAAAGTAGGGTGCCTGGGGCTTAAGTAGAGAACTTACCAAAAAGAGAAGAAGAAGAAGAACTAAAACAGTAGATTAAACAAAAAGCACGTTAGGAATTGAATCCATGACACTAGGTGAAATTGTTTTGACACGTTAGCCATCGGGTTCTGCTTCAGTACCCGGGGCATAGGGTACTCGGCTGTAGAGATGCATTTGCAGAGGAGAGGGTGGATTGTTGTGTAAAAATCAGTTGTAGAACTACTCTCTACTGCTAGCATGAAGTTTGACGTACAGACTGATATCGTTTATATATATTAATATGATCAGTAGTTTGCTGGGATATCTACATGGTTAATTTTGTTGGTTAGGATATTTTCTTGATAGTTGGTTGAGTTTTTTGGTGCTGCTGCCAGGCAGCCTGTGATTGTTCTTGCTGTTTAATTTGCAGCTTAAATTAAAGGATGGGTCCAGCAGGTAACAAAATTGCCCCAGATAGTTGTGACTATTGACATGCAGTATATAATAAAATTAAAAGAACACAATATACTATTCATGTCATGCAGAGGTGTAAAGTCTGAAGGGGGAAGTTGATATAGTACCAGCTTTGCCACGAAGAGAGTCTTTTTTTGTGGCAAATTATACCCAAATATCAGTAGAGCCGGACTCCTCAGTCACTGAAGGACAGAGCAGCAAAACAAAACTCAAAATGGGTTTTGTTCAGAGAATCTAATCAATTTAACATTTAAACAAAACCAGTAGCTGCTAGTTAGTTAGTTAGTTACAATTAATACATATAGCTAGCGTTAGGGGTGTAAATGATCAGTCGAGCAGAGCCGAACATTACATTCTCAAATTTGGCTTGTTTATGGTCAACTTTTAATTTGTTGTGTTTGAGTTTGACTTGCAAACTTATTTCAAAGCTTGAGCTTGGCTTGACTTGTTTCTTGACAAGCTCAATTAACGAGTTCGAGCTTAAAGCCTTAAACTTGATTGGACTTAATAATAATAATTTTTTTTTATGTGAACTATAATTTTTTATTAAAACATAGAATAATTACACAAAGGGTAGAGGGGGACTAGACCAATAAATGGAGAAGCAGTCTCCTTACAAACTCATACTATAAATAGGAAACTAATTAAAAATAATTGAATAAAACCATGTACATATAGGGAGAGAAACGTGCTATGTAAAAGGAAATTGATTGTGAATTTGTGATAACCACCTGCAAAGATTAATCTTATCTTAAATTTTTTGAATTGTATATATAAGGAGAGAGACATGCTATCTAAAAGAAATTTGAAGTCGATTTGATAACCACATGCAAAGATTAATCTTATCTTAAAGTTTTTGAATTTGAGTTCATTGTATACTCAGTTTTCGTGTACAGGTCTTACAAACTCATACTATAAATAGGAAGCTAATTAATTGAATAAAACCATGTACATATAGGGAGAGAAACGTGCTATCTAAAAGGAAATTGATTGTGAATTTGTGATAACCACCTGCAAAGATTAATCTTATCTTAAATTTTTTGAATTGTATATATAAGGAGAGAGACATGCTATCTAAAAGAAATTTGAAGTCGATTTGATAACCACATGTAAAGATTAATCTCATCTTAAATTTTTGAATTTGAGTTCATTGTAAACTCAGTTTTCGTGTACAGGTCTTAATGATTCAAGTAGTGACAAATTTTTTTTCTAATGCTTGAATAATAAATATATATTTGGTTAATGAAAATTATAAAAAAAAATATATTAATATTTAACTATATTAAATGAGCTTGAATAAACAAGCCAAGCTTTAAGAACCGAGCTAGTTCAAGCTTAGTTCGAGCTGTCTTGTGACTAAATACGAGCTGCTCACGATTTTTACGAGATGAGCATACTAAAACTCAAAGTTAGCTTGTTTCATTTATCAGTCGAGGTCGAATGAGCTAAAAACGGACCGAACTCAATACAAACTCGAGTTGTATAGAGTCTCCTAGCTAGTGTATGTATGTTTGAATATATATATATATATATATATAGGAAATCTCAAGCGTACGTGAGCACCACATGTACGTACGTATGTTTGAATCCATCAAATTGATTTTAACTAACTAAGCTCACCTACGTGCATTTCTGCTGTCCACATAAACAAGTTTTGAGTGTTATACAGTTCCTTTTAACAAAACATTGTAACAAACTTATGATAACATTTCTCATACATAATGAGGAGAGAAAAATCTTGTTAAAGTAATTAAGGTTCTCATTGATGTAAATCGGGTTCTCAATTTTTTTTTTAATTGAAGTACTACCAGAAAGGTAGCACATTATTGATAAAAAGAAAAGTACAAAAGTAGTAATTGTAATATTTTATAAGTAGTTAAGTCCTAGATGTAGTAATTATAATATTTACGATTTGATGACACATATTGATTACAATTTCGACAACTAATGTGATAACTACGAAAAAATTCTCGTTAAAATAAATAAAGTTCTCATTAAAGTAAATATATTTTTATTTAAACAATTAAGTCATAAAAATAATAATGTATATAAGTATATTAATAACTTAATATCGTAGAATTTTTCCCAACTTTCTGTACAAATAAAGTGGTAATGTCCGAATGTCGCGTCTTATCTCTGACCTTTTACAATTCTCGTCTGTTAAACTGAGTACGTAGTTGTGATCAATGAAACCAACCACTCAAGTTTTTTGTTTTGTTTTTTTTGTCTGATGAAAACTACTTTAGTTGGTAACAATAATTGTGATAGTTGGGAAATAAAAGACAGTGTCATTGTTGGCAATTTCTCTGGCATGCAATTGCAACGTGTACCCTCCTCTGGGAAGAAGTTCTTTCAAGTTTCCCAACTCGAACTTAGAAACAACACTTATATATAGGACAAAAACGTCTTTTTCAAAGTATTGTAGACTTCCTTGGGGCTTGGGACCATTTTTCCACCTTATAATTAGTGATAAATAATGCTAGTTATTATGTTTTATTATTTTTTCCCATCAGTTTTATTTTATTCAATTCCCAGTCTTGTAATTTTTTTTTGCTACAAGTCTTGTAATTTTGATGCAATTAAAAACCCTAAACCGCAATAGTTAGGTGCATGTAGACTCTAAATCTAGAGAGACAATGTGCAGCCGGCATGCCAAATCCTTCATATTACTTGCAGTAATATTGAACCAACTGCAAGTCTGCTACATCGGAAAATTGATGATACTCGATCAACATTGACAACATAATTCAATGCAAACGCATTCAACAAAAACAATTCAACTGATACAACAAATCAGCAAAACAAACTCAAAATTGGTTTTGTTCAGAGAATCTAATTATTTTAACATTAATTAATTAAACAAAACCAATAGCTGCTAGATAGTTACAATACATACAGCATTACAGCTAGCTTGTCTAGCTTTTCTTATTCCTTACAACAACAGCAATACGAGAAATATATAATTAGATCGTCCGAATCTTATTATCTCGCTTCTTCTTGAAAAAAATGCCAAAGATCCATTTCAAAGTCTTGTTCAGCAGAATTGACACCTGTTCCTGTCAATGAGGCCATATCTTCAACCCAGAAGTTTGTGAAGACATCTTCCAACATTAGAGTTTTCCACTCATCGATTCCATTCTCTATAGGTGGTGGTGATGATGGCAATGAATTATTTTCTACAGTACTATGCTTTGATGTTGTAGCTTTAGCACTTAAATGATGCAAACTTTTGGTGAAGGTTCGTGGTCGAGGTCTTATTATGGTTGTCTTTGTTGTTATTTTTGGAGGCTCATTATCTTTTGGGATGCCAAAATCTATCTTTCTCCTTTTCCGAGCACTCCAGTAGTTTTTCACATCGTTTGATGTTCTTCCGGGAAGCCGTCCAGCAATCAATGACCATCTTTATGTACATAACATGTAAAAAATAAGACATATGACATTGTTAGGCTTGCATTACTTTTACTTAAGGAAGATGCATAATAATTATTATTTTTATATGAAAATAGTCAATTGATCTTTATAGAAGTTTCAGCTATTCCTTTCAAAAAAAAAAAAGTTTCGATCTGCTGTGTATACAACATTAATTGTAACCCACCCAGAGGGTCCGAAAAAAAGATCACTACTTAAGTACTCTCATTTTTTCTAGCATGAAGCTCAATCACAAAATAAAAAAACAAAATTATCAAAATAAAAGTCCTAGGGACACTTATTCTTCTCACACTAGCCTATGCAGAGGGAGTACTGTGGATAAATACAGGTCTAGGACTGTCGATAAATACAAGTATTTCTATGAGAAGAACACCGACGTGAAGACGAGATCGTCCCCAGTGCTATTGCAGCCAAGGGTGCTGCCTATGTGCCCGGTGACTCCAAGAGGAGACGGCACCGCTGGGTATCCCAAAGGGAGATCGGAGAGCGAAACAGTTTTTGAGTCTTCTTTTTCTTTTCTATCTTCAGGAACGGGAAGTGTTTTAGGAAAGGACTTTCGAATCGGGTACACGTTATATTTAATTATTTATTAATAATAGAAGCTAATCTACACATAGTAACCATGTTGAGGGCACTTAATTAACCTCACACCTATTATTATCAGATTAAGTATATGACAGAAAAAACACACCGTGAAGCTTGTTCGCGCTACCTACTTATTAGTTCTTTACTAAGTGAAATATATAAGTGCTTCGTTAATCAGATATAGAGAAATCACGAAGTAGTACTTGCCTGTTTCCTAAAAGCTTCCGAAGCCTAATCATTAGATCGACTTCATCTTCTGCAAAGTCTCCTCTCTTGATGTTTGGCTTCAAATAATTTAACCACCTCATTCTACAGCTCTTTCTGCATCTGTTTAAGCCTACAGGTGTGAATGAATACACATATTAAAAACCGACTATATATTACATATTTTATATCGTATATATTTCTAGCTAGTTTCTAGCTATATCATGAATCAAAGTCAGTAAGTACAAAATCATATATATATATATATATATATTATTGGTAACCAGTTGATTGAAGCTCTAGATATATATGAACACACACACACAGAGAGAGAGAGAGAGAGTATATATATTATTATATTAATTAATAACCTGCTTGGAGAGGAACCTTGTGCCATCTTCCTTCTCCATGTTTTTCAATGTAGTTCCTGAGAAGATGGTCTTCCTCTTTCGTCCATGCACCTTTTCTCACCTCCATTTAGTGATCGATAACAGTATTCCGTATTGATGATCGATAGTCAGAAGCCAACTGTACGTTTGAATATATATAGGAAATCGCGCCCAGAAGGCAAATGAGCTAGGCATTACGTCCATCAAACAGATTTTAACTATCTCTCCCAATTACGTACGTGCATTTCTGCTGTCCACAATATAAGTTTTCATTATTGTTCACACGTTCTTTTTAACACAACGTAGGCTAACAAATTTTACTGCATATATGTACAAATTCAGTTGCAATAGTGCGTCTTATCTCTGACCTTTTACAATCAAAACCAACTACTCAAGTTTTTTTTTTGGTCTGATGAAACCAAGGTTGTAAAAGGCGAAGGCGTACCGAGGCGTTTTCGGCTCTGTGAGGCGTATTTTAAAAGGCGTAAGCCTTGTGCGTAAAAAGCGTAAGCCTTTTGGAATAAAATTATAACATTAAAAAAAGTTTTTCATTAATAATAGTTAAGTTAATTCATCAAATCATCCAAAATTTTAAATGAAATTCATGTTTAAAAAATTAAACTTCAAACAATTACAATGATGAACAAGCATAAAAATTAAAAACAACTTCACTCTTTCATTTATTCGTCATCATCAAGTTGCATGTCACCATCCAAGTATCACTATCATCACTAGCATCTAGTTGGACATTACATAGGGGATTGGTATGATCATATGGATTTTTGAAATGAACTATCTCATCCGCATCACCAAGTATTCTTAAGGTCTTAAACTTCTTTCCTCCTATACAAAATATTCATAAGCATGGAGCTAAAAACAATTACTATCAAACTCTTAAAATCAAACAAAAATGGTAGGCATTTCAATAATACTTACTTAAAGAAGAAAATTCATCATTTTTCCTTTTGTATGTAAGCAGAAGAGTAAGATTACGAGGAGAGGTAGGGTCATGAGAAGTAGGATCACGAGGAGGAAGACTTCGCAGTCCAATATGTAGGGAATTTTCATAGGTAAGGATTGGCAACTCCATTACTGCACCAACATCGAGTACTTCTACATCAAGCCAACTAGAATCGGTGGGAAGAGTTGGATTTTCTTTGTCGGTTAACCATTCATCATCGGAGTTCAATTCTCCCACAATAATCGGATCAACCATGTCTCTCCTTCTAATATTTCGATCCCTAAGAGCGAGATTATACTTCACATATACTAAATGACTTAACCTTTAGTGCTCAAGCCTTCATATTTCGATCTCTAAGATGACGTCATTTTGACTGTTGATGTTTATAAAAAAAAAAAAGAGCCTCAGGCTTAAAAGGCTTTAAGCCTTAAAACAGCCTCGCATAGCCTTTTAGGTGGAAAAGGCGCAAGGCTAGCTTTTACTCGAGGCGTCGCTGCATTTAGCGATAGCCTATGCAGAATGCGAGCCTCAAGGTGAGCCTCAGGCTAGCTTTTTACAACCTTGAATGAAACCAGTCAAGTCGATAATAATAATAATAATTGTTGGAAAAAAATTGTGATAGTTGGAAAATAAAAGATGGTGATTGTTAGCAATTTCTTTGGCGTGCAGAACTGGTGTAAAGTACGTATAAGACAATAAAAACGTCTTCTTCAAATGATTTTTTCTTTATTGGGGCTTCTTCAAATAATTGCTAACCTCCCTCCCTTGGGACCATTTTTCATCTCATGGCATGTTTACTTACTTGGAATGAGTATGAGAATAAAAGAATTGATTTCAATCCCTGAGTTCTCTTGTGTTTACTAACATGCACATAAATCGGAATGGTTGTGGGTCCCACGAAAAAGTGACTAAAAAAGAAAAATTCATTCCTGAATATCCAGAGTTTGATTACCAAGGGGGGGTAGGTATTAGGAATGAACTTCATCGGAATGAACTCCGATTCATTTACATTTTCATTCCAAGTAAGTAAACATGCCATCAAGGCCATTTCAGTCTTGTAATTAGTGATTAATAAGGCTTATTATTACTTTCTTTTGTCCAGGATCAGTTTTAATTTTATTCCGTGCCAGTCTGTTAATTTCGACACATTTACAACATATATATTGTTTCAAAGCAGTAATAATGTATGTCATTCTTTAGCTAGACATATCAAGCAGTTAATTTGATCGTTAATTAATAATTTTACCTCGATACTACCACAAAATCAAAGTGAAAAAAACTACTTCTAGACCCCCCATAAAAACTCCTCTCAAAGTTTGTAGCAGTCGAGAACGTGCTCAAGCGACTCCTCTGATCGCATCAACACATCAATACATAAGCTACATGTTGGTTGTGATCTAGACAAGATTGAACTTTGCAATAGACCAAAGGGATGGAAATCGAAATCGTGGAATAATATGTTGCAATAGATTAAAATTATATTTATTATACGTAAATAAAAAATACAAAGTAATGAAATATAAGAATTTGTCTATGGTACATTAATGTATCAATGCATCAAGTAAGTCAGTTCGATATAGAGGTAGAATGCTTCCATCCATATATTGGTAGACTAACCTGACCTGATCTAGCTCAAACTATTCTTCAACTCAGGGGCGGAACAAAGATTTATAGCTTTGGGGGGTCAAAACATAAAAATAAGCTTGAACTTATAGCAGCGATTTTGGTACTATTTATTTATTATTGTGCAAGGTATTATTATTATTAATTGGAAAAATATGGGAACTATATTCTTATAGACAATTTTTTCATTTACAATTTTTTTGTTCATTAACACGTATCATATGCATAAAGAAATTAACCAATATATTTAATGACTAAATGAATGAATTAAGAAAATAGCCAACCAAACTTTATTATTTGTCAAGTTTGTACCTTTTCTTATTATTTTATTTCTATATATTAACTCATGTAGACAGTAGACCAATAATCATTGAGAGGGGTCCAATCATTTAAATCAAACATTTCATATGTACTATAATATATTGTTTAGTGGCATTAAATGGATATGTAGAAATCATGGGGGGTGGGTCTGAACCCCTGCAGACCTAAACACAGGTCCCTAGCTGCTTCAACTGAACTACTGAAGGGAGCTGGTTTACTAAAAGTTCGTATACCTTTGATCAACCGATATGCTCTAATATACAATAATAACACAAGTATAATCCTTCAAAAGGAAACACTAAAAAAAAAAAATTATGATGTTTGGCAATTTCTTTATTCATCAAAAAAAAAAACAATGTCGACAGTTTCTTTCGCGTGGTAGGTGAAGTACTGTATTACAATTATGGTATAAAAAGTTCCCCAAGTCCTCAATTAAGGGCCTGTTTGGGATTACTTCTAAAAGACTCAAAAACGTTTTTAAAATAATTAAAAAAAAATATTTATAAATATAAAAAAAATTAAAATATGTTTTGTATGAGTTTTAAAAGCATTTGGAAGTGGTCAAGTGATTCTTTGTATAAAAGCGTTTTTACCAAATTTAAAAAGCGTTTTTAGGCCTTTCAGAAACAGTCTCAAACAGACCCTTAAATCTGAAATAAAACCTAGAGGTCATCCTCAAATGATGGCATTCCTTCACTTCTGAACAGTCATCGATCTTCGATCATTATCATTTCACTTAAATGCAGTACCCCAGAAAATCACCAGTCAATCTACACAGCAGGAACTTTCCGTTGGGACTCTTAACTATTATGAGTTGTTGGAGTTATTTCAACAGAAAGTAAAGACGTGGAGTCCAGCATGAGAGCTCATTTTGGATCCATTACTGTCTTGTTGATCTTGTATGCTGTACGTGCAGCTTTCACATCACTGCAGGGCGACATGCATAGTATCCCACACGTACTACTCATTTATTCAACTTGCCACGTTTGGTCTATGGAGTTGCTAAAGCTAGTGGTCGACCTCGGGCCTTTTCTTTGCTTTGCTTCCTTACCTCATCTCTAGGGCATATACCTTCCTTCATGGAGAATACTTTACCTACCTTCGCCATCAATTTTTTCTTCGTACAAGAAGAATTTAAGTGCAGTTGACACAATTTAACGGTCAGTCTGTTTTCTCTTCTTCTTTTTTTGCCCTTTTGCTGGAGATTGATGAACCGTCAGTCTTCCGATAAAAAAAAAATGTCAGTCTATTACTACTAGAGATGTCTTTTTTACGAATTGAACGATGTGACTAATAACGACTCATTTTTACTTTTTTGCCAACTGAAAAGTCTAAAATCAACCAACGAATTTAAAAAACTTATAATGATTTTGATAAATTCCAACAAAAAAATTATTAAAACCGACCATGAACGAGATGAAATACTACTGACCTACACAAAGAAAGTTTTGAAATATATCAACTTATTAGTTACTGGCACTTTTTTTTTTAAAATGAAATTGGTGGTTGTATCAAAATGGGTCATAATCAAAGGTTAGAGTAGTGCATAAGCCAGAGCATGAGATGCTGTGTCTAGAATTTCAGGTCAGACACCACCCCTGGTAAATAAAAGTTAATCATACTCCTTTTTGTTGATTATACAACTATTAGTCCACAAACTCAGGACCTCACACTTACATACAAATAGAAGATTTAATCATAGTTTTTTTTTTGTTGATGCCTTTTATACTATTTGCAGACTATTAATTAAACCCTACTTTTCCTCATATCAATTGGCTTTGAATTTTCTCATATTGTTCTATCAACTCGTCATTTCAGAAGGAATCTACAAGAAATAGATGCCCTTAAAAATTTTGACATTCTCAAGGAGATAATCAACTAATTAAATTTTAAGATATTATCCAATTACTTTTTATCTCAATTTCTCTTTCGTTCCATCACGTATTTATTATAAGTGGGGGACCGGCAGGAGAGGAACCAGGATTCAAATTTAGGAGGTGTCCAAATTATATGTTTGAAATCATACCTTTTGCTGGCTTGCTAATTGAAAGAGCGATAGAATGAAACTAAGTTACAGTATATCTTTGATAAATTGCAATTGAAATAAAGATATACCCGTAATTAATTATTATTTTGATTTTGTTCCTTTATTATATTACTTTTTTTTCAACCTATCAAATTTGTCAGGATTACTATTGATTTTTTTTATATGGCATACACACATATATAGGGGGGTAGGTACAATTGTATAAGAATAGTTTTCAATTACTATTGTTTATAGCATGCTTACATATAGTGAAAAGTTGAAGAGGGTACGGACTCCGTCAGACCCTTAGGTGGTTCCGCCCCTGGGGACCAGGGGTGAAGGGACAAGAGAAACAAACAAAGAGTACAGGCCAAGAGTGAAGAGTCCCTACATCCGCTTTTCCAATTTTATCAAGGACAAAGTGATTCCTTGCATTATAGAATAGTGCAGATATTTTTAAGCTAATTAAGAGCTTAATCTACCTTTCCAAAATTCTGCCCAATAGAGCCTCCTTTGTTTTTTGACTTTCAAACCCTCCAACCTTCTTTCAAGTTTCAACCCATCGATCGACAGAATAATTTCCTAGAGAGGATTGTTCAACACACAAATCCAAATTTTTTTTGGCAAAATAACTTCCCTGGCCAGTTTGCCTAAAATAGTAAACTAAAACCTTGTTGGCATGGAATGTGATATTTTTGATGCCTTAGTCACTGTACTGCAGCTTTAGTACGTACATGCATTTCGAAAACGTGGAGACACCGGTGTCCACTTCTTCTCTGTATGTAATTATGATCAGAATTCTCTCGAACTTGTGGTGGATCCCCGGCCAGTGTCCAGTCTGATCGATGATTGGAGTCCCCCTCTAACAACTAGACAGAGAGACAGGCATGAATTGGTGAAAGGGACGCTTAAACTGCAAGCTAGTCTCTTTCCCAGTTCTCTGCATTGCCCTAATTCTCTCTTAACACTCATGACAAAAACACTTTTAGAGGACGTTTTCCTCGCTCTAATCAGGTTAATTATCTTTTAACCTAATCTAACAGGCAGGCCCGGCGCCCCTTGGCTATGGGCAATGTGGGCGACAGCACAAGGCCTCAAATTTATGGGGGCACAGATATTTTTATATTATAGGGTATAAATATATATATTCTTTTGCAAAAAAAAAATCTGATATGAATGGGCATCGCACTATCCCGTTTTTTTTCTTCTTCATATTCTCTGCGTGCGAATCGCACTCGGCACCCACAATTCCAGGATTCAGGGCACGCTTGTCTTCAACTCTTCCTCTTCGACTCGACAACTCTTCGAAATTCTTCAGAAATCAGAAGCACAACGGTAATATCTTTGATTTATTATATATGAGTAAAATTTATGAGTTTATTGTATGCAATCTGAAACGAGCATTAAGCAAACAAGCAACCTCTTCTCCTTGTTTCCTAAATTTCTGCTTCTTTTTTTCTTAAATTTCTGTTGTAGAGTGTAGATGTGAGCCACTGGAGATTGAAGAAGTGCAAAACTCCGGCGTGGCGCGGTGGCAGCTAACCCCTGAGGCCCTGACGATCCCCTTGTGTTTCTTGAGTTTTATTTTAATTGAATTTGCTAATATAATTATGGATTTATGGGTAGAGTTCTTTCAATCTTTCATTAATGTTCTTTATGGTTACTGGTAAATTGGTATTTGGTAATTAGGTGTGTTGAACTGTTGATGCTTCCAGAGTTCCAGAGACCAGAGTTATAGGCTTCCAGATTGCTGTGTTCGACTGTTCGTTTCAAATCAATTATGTTGCCACTTGGCCACTTAGCCCCTAGCCCACTTCCCAGTTCCCAACATAATTCTTCACAAGCCAGGTTTCATTATTCATTTGTTAATTACTGAATTGTTCTGTGCTCATATCCCAATTGACAAAATAATTGTGTTTTACATTAATAGCTTGCTTAGTTGCTGTTGAATTATTGTGTTTTAGCTTAAGTTATTACTTATTAGTGTTCATTAAAATTTAAGCAATGACTCAAGATAGGCTTAATGGATTAGCAATATTAAGTATTGAAAGAACTATGTTAGGAAGTCTTGATTATGAAAAAATAATTGAATATTTTGCTTCTAGAAATGCAAGAAGAAATCATTTTAAATAATATGTAATTTTTGTTATACGGAGATTTGGTTTTATGTCACTCCCTTGTATTATGTTTCCTTATTTAATAAAATCGGTTGTAAGTTCTGACATTTAAAATAATTGACACGTGTCTATCTAGGGGCACAACAAAAAAATTTGCACAGAGCCTCAAAATCCTCAGGACCGGCCCTGCTAACAGGGTAAAGGATCAAGAATATGACATCGATCGATCGTTGTATGATTCAGTAATTGTTTGTTTGAGAGTCAATTAAATGTAATTAATCATCTCTTAAGTCATGTTTAATTTAGATATTTTTGAGAGATGTAGTTTTATTAATTATATATATATACTATAAATATTACACACCATAAGGTTAGAACTCCCAAATCTGAAAAACATCCAATTATCACAAATCATTTGAATGTAGTTACATTGGGCGTTTTGTCTCTTAAGTCATTTGAGTGTTACACATTCATGTCATACTATCACATTTTGTCTACATTGGGCGTTTTGTCTCGCTCTAATTAGTGGTTACTTCAAAGAAAGCATGGTGGTTAAGCAATTATGATATTTTTCTTTTATTTTTAATTTTTTTGTTATTTACGATTTGACTATTTTAGTTTTTTTTTATAACTAATTTGGTTTTCAAAATATTTTAATATATAAATGGCCTTTACATTTAAAAAAATTGGTTATGATCACAACCTCTCTTTTCTTAAATAATAGTATATATATATATATATATGTATATATGCATGGGAGTGAAATTGGCACGTACTCATCTCTTTACAAACCACACTTCCACACAAAATTTTTATTATATTTTTTCATAATGTTGTTTTTCTCTTTCCGAAACGACCCCTTGTTTAGTTCTCTTTCTTCCTCTTCCTCTCTGCGTGTTTTCTTCCTCTGCACAAATCTTAAGACTCCATGGATGGAACCAACAGTTCATCAACATGGCCAAAATGGGTTATAGCATATAAATACTCAAATCAATAAATCAAAATGGATTTTATTCCCTCTTTGATTTTGGATAAATTCTTTTGATTTGATACCTCATATATCCATCAAGGAAGCATCTTTACTGATTTAATGGTTATGTTCGGTTCCTACTGTTGTGCTCTCAAACTCAGAACTCACAAGTTCAAGTAAATTGGGAATTCAAAAGCATGTTTATTCAATGATAGATACTGCAGCTTTATACAAGCCTTACAAAACAGAAAAGCAAAACCTACGCCACCACAATCCCATAATCTAAAGATGTGGTAATCTGTTACAGGAATGAATCAAACTTAATCTAAAGCCCTACAAATCAGGGCATTATTAACAATAACAACAAACCAAATATGACTCTGTCAACTGGAAGTAGTCACCACGCAGCCAATAATCCTAACACCTACTGATTTAATAGTTATGTTTGTCAGCCTCAGAAAATTGTATCCCCGATGAATTGAAAGGATTTGCAACTGGCAACTAGTAGTAGTTGACGCCGTCACCTGAATTTTCTCCTCGATAGTTAATCACGTGAATCACTTGCACCTTCTATTTTTTGGATCTTTAATTTCTCCTACTGGTCATTGATACTTTGCTGGTGATCGATGATAAGCAGCGAATGTCCTTCTTCTTCTTGTTTTTTTTTCCCTCTTTTACATCAGAAACGAATCCTCATGAAGGAAGAATAGGAGAACTATAGATAAGGCAGGGATAAGTTTGGAAAGGAAAAAAGAGCATTGAATAATAAAAATATTAAAAATTTGGAGTGTGGTTTGTACTTTGTAAAGAGGGGAGTGCTATATATATATATATATATATATGTTTTCTCTGCTAATGAGCTCCTTACTTTTTTAAGTTAAAGAGTTTTGATCTCAGCCGAGTTTTGATCTCAGCTGTCACAGCAAATCATTTAAAACATATCTGACAGTTGGATCTCACGTCTGTTTTGATATGACGGATGAAATTAAAACTCTTTAACTTACAAAAGTAAGAATCTCCTTATCTGAGAATCATTATATATATATGCTTATTAAATTTTGCAAATGAATTTTGAAATAATTAAGGAAAGGAATAAAAAATTATATGTACGTGTTGGATATCATGCATCTCACATGAATATATATAGTATTTGGACACTGAACAATTAAAATTGAAGTTCATGCATGAAAAAAAATACTACATCAAGAATCTAATAAGAGTTTTTTATTGGAATCTCTAAATCTCCTCACGTGACCTTATATACTCTTTTTTTTTTATCAAGAAAAAACTCCATTCAATATTCAGCAATTGCAATAACAATTACTATCACAACTATGGAAATACAACCATAAATACTTAATAACAAGAATCTTAAACTAGATATCCTCATTCGATATATACATATCGAGTGACCTTAATTATATACTCTATCTTGAGCCAATTAATTACATATATGGTGACCTTGTTATTTTCTTATTGGATATATGGTTGGAGGCATTTTCTTATTTTTATATTTTTGAGGAGGAGTTGATACATATATATCTTTGGATTGCTAAAAATCTAAAATATCAATCAAGTTGGAACCGACAAAATATTCCAGGTAATTAAAGGGTAATGGATATGATTCACTGAATCCCCATACGGTGATATTTTCTTTTGTTGATTTAACGTTTGGTTTTTTTTTTTGGCAATATATGTTGGTTTAACCTTTGAACGATTTTTTTTTGAGGGGAAGCGACATCCAAATAGTTAGGATGTCGAATTATTATCAATAATACTTTGAGAGTATATCAAGGGGAACATGTCACCTAATTTCTAAGTACAATTAAACATATCATATCTTCATAGTTTACATTCTCGTGGAGATAATCAACTTAAATTTAAGGTGTTATCCAGTTATTTTTTATCTCAATTTAAGGAACCAAAACAAAAAACAGAAAGGACAGGAACAGTCCCTACATCCGCTTTTCCAATTTTATCAATGACAGAGTGGGCATTATAGAATAGTGCAGAGATTTGAAGCTAAGAGCCTAATCTTCCTTTCCAAAAGTTTGCCCAATTAGAGCCTCCTTTGTTTATATTTCCAAGCCTCCAACCTTCTTTCAACCCGGCCATCAACAGAATAATTTCCAAGATGATTGTTCAACACACAAATCCAAAAAAAAATGTGGCAAAATAACTTTCCTGGCCAGTTTGCCTAAAATATCTAGTTAACTAAAACCATGCATTGAAGTCTTGCTGGCATGGAATGTGATATTTTTGATGCCTTGCGCACTGTACTGCATCTTTAGTACTAGAACGTGGATTTCAAAAACGTGCCGTGCCACTAATGTCCACTTCTTGTCTGTATGTATTTTTGATCAAAATTCTCTCGAACTTAATTGTACGTGGTGGATCCCCGTTCACAGTTTGATCGATGATCGAGTGGAGTCGACTGTGCATGGAGACCTGTTTAAATAAAGACTCTAATAACAAGAGGATAGAGAGACAGACATGGATTCAAGTATGGTGGCTAGATAACTAAAAATCTATTGACGCTGTCAATCAGTCTATTAATGGATTGGTGAAAGGGATGCTTAAACTGCAAGTCTCCTTCCCAGTTCCCTGCACTGCCCTAACTCTCTCTTAACACATATAACAAAAACGCTCTAGAGGGCGCTTTCCTCACTCTAATCAGGTTAATTATCTTTTAAACCTGATCTAACAAGGTAAAGGATCAAGAATATGACATCGATTCTTGTGTGGTAGAATTTTCATTCGTGTTTATGACTTCTAATTCTAGCTATTTTTATATATGATTCAGTGTTTTTTTATTTATTCAGTACGTGATTGTTTGTTTGAGAGCCAAATGTAACTAATCATCTCTTATATATATAATTTTTAATTAAAATAATTTTTTTGTCAAAATGATCCTGGAAGGAGGATCTAAAATATGGATGGTTCTGATCGATCATTAGTTTGTATTGAGATGAGAATGTCCACATTTTAAACTCTGTACCTTATAAATTAAAAAAAAAAATTTAAGAGGATCAAATGATTTCACTCATACCCCTATAGTGACTCGAACTCATAACCTGAATCTTAGGTAGTAGATTGTGAGTTAAGGATTGTGAATTTTTTTTTAATTAATTATGATATTTTTTTCAATTAATTGTATATAATTATATAATATTTTATTTACATTTTTTTATTGAATTTTCAAGATTTTTCGATTTAGCGTTTTCTATTGTGTGCTATATAATTTTTTTAAAACATGCAATGTAAGAGTATTATAAATAATTTATATAATAAAAATATATTAAAATTACAAAAAGGTGTGTTAATAATAATTTGGAGTGTGTTAATAATAACACCATTAATATATATATCCTTATTATTAATGTTGCAAATGGATTTTGAAATCATTAATTAAGGAAAGCAGTAACAGATTATATGTGGGTGTTGGATATCATCCCATGAATATATCTAGTTCTTGGACACTGAACAATTAAAACTGAAAGTTCATGCATAAAATAAATTTTAAAAAATAAAACATCAAGAATCTAATAATTAAGTGATAAAGAAAACAACAACCAGAAGAGGAAGTTGAATTGGTCAGGCTAGAGGGCATGTTGTGCAGCGAGCTAACTGCCTAACTGCATTTTCTTATTTTTAATATTTTTGAGGAGGAGTTGATGCATATATATTCTTGGGTTGCTAAAAGGGAATCTAAAATAGCAATCTAGTCGGAACCCACAAAATATTCCAGGTTATGGATATGATTCATTGAATCCCCACACGGCGATATTTTTTTTTGTACGTTGGTTCAATGTATGTATGTCTCTTTTTTTTTTTCCTTTGGCTTGATTTAACGTTTGAACGACCTGTTTCTTCTTCTTCTTTTTCTTTGAAAATTTTTCTTCAACAATACTAGCCAATTGTATGTGAACCAGCCAATACTATACAAGAAAAATTTTCAAAGAAAAAGAAGAAGATAGCATTATAATTGACGTATGGACGTCCACGTATTGTCAATTAACATATTTTTACTTCTTCGCTAACTGAAAAGTCTAAAATCGATCAACGAATTTTGAAAACTTCTAATGATTTTGATAAATACCAACAATATTTTTTTTTGAAACCGACCAATAACTTGAATGAACGAGATGAACTACTGACTTAGACAAAAATATTTTGAAATATATCAACTTATTAATACTCGCACATATATATATATATATATATATATATTTTGAAATGAAATTGGTGGTTTTATTAACATGGGTTATAATCAAAGCTTAGAGTAGTGCATAAACCAGAGCATGAGATGCCGTGTCTAGAATTTCAGGTCAGACACTACCCTTGGTAAATAAAAGTTAATTATACTCTTGTTTGTTGATTATACAACAATTAGTGTACGAACCAGGACCTCCCACATACGTACGAATAGGAGATTTAATCATACTTTTTTTATGCCTTTTATACTTTTTGCAGACTATTAATTCATTGTATCAAGAGCCAATTACCCATAAGGCCAATTTGGGTGACCATATTTTTCAAAAGGCCACAATAGCTTTGTTTTCCAAATAAGGCCACTCAGTAGCTTTAACTTTTTCTATCTGACATTAATTTTTTTCAAAATTACGATTCATGCCACTGACGTTTTATTGTTTTTGGACAGTAGCTTTATTGTCGTTGCACAGTAGCTTTATTGTTGTTGCACAGTAGCTTTATTGTCGCTGGACAGTAGCTTTATTATTTTTGGATAGTAGTTTGTGTTCTTTAACATTAGTTTTAGTATGCTTTGACAGTAGCTTTATTGTCGTTGGACAATAGTTTTATTGTCTTTGGACAATAGCTTTATTGTCGTTGGACAGTAGCTTTATTGTCGTTGGACAATAACTTTAGTATGCTTTGACAGTAGCTTTATTGTCGTTGAACAATAGCTTTATTGTCGTTGGACAGTAGCTTTAGTGTGCTTTGACAATAGCTTTATTGTTGTTTTCGTATGTAGTGACATTTTTGTAAATAATAGCAAAAAAAAATGCGGTGGCATTTTTGTAAATATTGATGCGGTGGCATTTTTGTAAATATTGGTGGCCTTATTTGGGTAAAAAATATATGGTGGTTTTTTAAAGCATGAGGCCACCCAAAATGGCCTTTTGGGTAATTTGTTATTGTATCAATTGGCTTTGACAAATCATTATTAAACTTAAGAGTTTTCTCATCTTGTTCTATCAACTCTGCATTCCAGAAGGAATTTTCGAGAAATAGACTCCCCTAAAGTTCTTGATACATTCTCGCGGAGATAATCAATTAATTAAATTTAAGATGTTAATTATCCAGTTATATTTTATTCCAATTTCTCTTTTTTTTTTTTTTTTGAAACAAGCAGAAACTTTATTAATCAATATAGGATTACAATCCTTAATATGAGCATCCTAAAAAGGAGCAGTACAGACCACACAAGTGGTCTAATCGATGAGTCTAAACCTAGAACTCTAATCGACGATTCAAAACCTAAAACAATACATACACCATGCATCACTGTTGTCAACAACCAACAAAAAAATTTCGGCAAGTATTGTTTTTGAGACCAATAAATCCAATCTAGCTCAAGGAGAACCCATGAAAAAAGAAAGTAAAACCACAATCTAAACTTGCACAACTGCTCATGCTTATTCTTATACAGTAAATTAAAAAGACCCAAATCAAATAACCAAATTTGACCTAGGTTAAACTTTAGCAGCGCCCCACCAGTAATAAGGTCGCCGACTTGGAATACCGAAGCTGTTGAGCCGCTAAAATCGAGCATCCAAAACACACCTGGATCCCATATCTTGAATTCTTGGATCTGATTGACATCCAACAGAACCTCTAAGCGAGGTGTCAACCATCTTCGAGAGCCCACGAGACTCCCTGCAAGAGCATAACCACCAAAGGCCTGAAAAGAGTATGACGGACAGAGCCGTCCTTGTGAGTGAGAGAGGCCAAGACCGTCCTCACCATAGGAAGCTGCACCAGCGAACGCGGACAACACTAGGATTTGTACGAAGAAAAGTACAAAAAGAAGCCAGAGGCTAGGAGGATAGCACATGAAGGTGCTACTGGATTTGATGCGCACAGAGGCGCTACTGGATTTGATGCGCACAGAGGCGCTACTGAGAAATCTCATGGGGGCTAGAATTTTGCTGGAGAGAAGACTCTCATGGAGGCTAGGGTTTTTTTTTCTTTTTCCAATTTCTCTTTTGTTCCATCACGTATTGCTATATTATAAGAGGGGGTGAAGGGACAAAAAAAAAAAGGATAGTCCAACAGTCCCTACATGTGAGATCCGAATTTCTATTTCCTACTTTAAAATATAAATTCTTATTTGGTGTTGAAGAGCTTTAAAAAATTAGAGATCTCAACGAGTTCATATGATTTTCTTGATTTCTTATTCTATCCGGACATGCACTTCAGTTATTTTTGAGATTTTTTGGCTTTACTAAAAGTTTTGAGTTTTACAAGAGACATTTTTTTTTTAATGAACAAGAGACATTTTATAAAATGCTGAGATTTAGGATGTTATTTTTATATGGGTAGTTAGAGCTCGATCACACGAGTGCGTAACCGTAAACGGTGCATAAATCGGAGTTGTAACGAATGAGTTATAGGTATTTGAATTTAGTGGCAGTTTCATAATTTTAGAACATCGTTTACTATAAATAGTAAGCTTTCTGTTTTGGAAACTTGGTATCATGGTATGTGTGCATATTTTCCAGACTTGGAAAGTTATCGAAACAGCCTAGAAACGTCTAATAATCTTCTCTCTTGTTGGTCGTAAAACAAATCATGGGCTGTCGAAATTGAAAGAGGTGTATGGGAACTATAAGGTGGAGGTGGCAAAGTGATGATAAAGATCAATGACTTTATCATCAGTACAAAGATAAGACGAGATATAGAAACAGAGGAAGAGAACGAGAAGAGAAACGAAAGAAAGAATAGAAAGAACAGGAAAGAAAAGAGAAGTGGAAACAAACGGGCCGGAGAAAAAGAAAAGGAATAGAACGCAAACATAGAAGAGCAGAGAAAAAGAAGGAAACAGAGAAAAGAAAAGGAGGAACGTTTGTGAGAGAGGAGGGACATAGAAGAAGGAAAAGACAAAGAAGAGAAAGAGAGATATCAAAGAAAATAAGAAGAGGCGGAAACCGTAAGGAAAGAGATGCAGGAAACAAAGGAGGAAGAGATGGAAGTTGGAGTTCTGATTAGAATTCAAAGGTGATTTCAATCTTATAACTTATTTTGTTTGTCATTAAATTTATGTTTCTCTGTCTAGCTTAGTACGTTTTTGTCTAATTTGGCTCAAGTTCTTGTACTTTTAGCATATTTTGAGTCTAGAACCAGATGAATTAATATTTCTTAGTGAAAAAGAGATCATACACATCATTTTCGAAGCTTAAGGATTGATTTTAGAACCCTAGAAATGGATAGTTTTGAAGAAGAATTGAATTTGTGTATGCTGGAATTTTCAGAAAACGTGACCTTTTGACCATCTTTGAGTAGCCCTAGTTTTCAGAAGTTACTATTCTACCAACTTCTCGTCATAATGTCTACTTTAGTTTCAAGTCTTTAAATTGGAATTATGACTATTTTTTTTTAAATTCCCAATATTATCCTACTTAATTACTATTGGGGTTACAAATTTAATTTTGATTCATTCCAAACTATTTTCTTAATTTTTATTATTGCTCATACCCTATAAAATAAAGGTGTCATTTAGTGATTGGTTCAAACCTAGGACACATGTCATTGAGTGATTGATTCAAATTATTGAAAATGAAAAATAAAATAAAATAAAAACCTGTATTATAAGAGGATTGGGGATGCATTCCCAAAACTCATCGTAGATCGACATTGTCTTCGTCAAGAGAGAAAAATAGAGGGATTGTGTGAGCCTCAGGAAAAATAAAGAGGGGGAGGAAGGGGACGATGATGGCAAGGCAGGCAAATGTGAGCTGGGTGGTTGACAAAAGGTGGTGCGGGAAATGTCATTGTTTGCCGTGATTTTGGAAAAAGTTTCTCTAAGGAGGTTGTGCCACATGACATGTCCGCACCACCGATCAAATTAAGAGAAAATGTTTTGATACCCAAATTAATCTCTATTTGTCACACAAAACATCGAAAGTACCCATAGTACGTTCCTTTGAACTTATACGAGTGGTGTGCGACATTAATTATTACTAGTTTTACTACAAATACAATGCAATAATTTTCTGCAATTTTTTATGCAATAACATTAATTTAAACTTTCAGCATTTTCATGCTCATAACATTACTCTTATTCAAGGTAGAATCATAACTACATCTCATACATGTACGTACTTTGTATATTTTTAGGTTTGTTAATTAATGACATGAGCCGAAGAAAAAGATATGAACTAAAACCAAGTCAAAAATATAAATAATAAATCTTTATTGTTAGGGCTCTTCTACGTTATACTAATGTACCGATACATCAAATAAACTAGTTCGATATAATTAAATATAGACTAGTTCAAGATCAAGTTAAACTAGTATACTAATGTATGAAGGCAGCCTATCACTTTATCTTTGTATCGAGCTAGTCTACTTGTTATATTGATATATTAATATATTGTATAACTTTCCTAATCATACAATAATATTTTTGTGAACTTTTACTGCATATATGGTACGTGGTAACATTGAAGGCTTAATAAGCACTTTGGGAATCTTCTCAAGAAGCACTTTTGTAGTTGCAATCAATATTCTTTTTTCTTTTCTTTTAGTTGGTTTCTTGTATGCATCTTGTTGTCTACTACTACATATTTTCAGGAAACTGCCAGCTAATGTACCTAGAGGAGATGAATGTTTTTTTTTAAGATAAATTTATAGGTCGAGCAGAGTAATAATATATTTTTGGGCAATGCTAGGGGGCCTTATTTAAAGCTTAAGATTTGAAACTTTAATCCAATGTGGCATTCCGTGTCACTTGTCCATGTCATTTATTTTTGCCACATCAAATTTCGCATATCATTTAGGGCAACTCCAATGGGGGAGCTCTATACCCATATATAGGTCAGTATTTAGGATTTTTCATCTCCAATGGAGATAAATTTCCAGACCTAAACTCAGTTTTTTGGAGCCCCAAAGTCATCCCCAAACCCAAACTCAGAGCAATTCTGGGTTTTGAAAGCTATGTGCATCGGATTGATCAAAGGCAAGTGGAGGAGAGAGAATTGGCAGAAGGGAGAGCTAGGTTGCAAACCAGATGAGGGAAGTGAGGCAAACGCGCTGGACGCGCGAGTGGGAAACGCAGGAACAGGGGGCACGTGGGGAACAACGGCTGGCCCGCACGTCAGATGCGGAAATGCTGACCTCCAACGGTCATCAATCCAATGGCCAGGATTCGTCCAATTTGAAATGGACGGTCCTAGTATCTCAATATTATAATTATTTTAAAACAAATATAGCGGATCTATGATTGATCCAACGGCCCACGATTCTTTAAAATTAATTTAGACGGTTTGCATTTAATTCTATTGTTAATTAGTGATCTAAAATCTGAAAAAATATTAAAAATTTCAAAAATAATATTTTGAGTTTAGGTATAGTAATTAGTTTGTATATTGTAAAAATATTATTAATATATAATAATTAATATTACTAATATAATATGCCACAACCATAACAAAATATTCTTTATATATGTTTGAGTTTAGGTTTAGGATTTAACATTGGAGAAGTCTAAATATAGGTTTTGAGTTTGAGTATAGGATTTAGCATTGGAGATGCCCCAAAACTTATACTCAAATATAGGTTTTGAGTTTAGGTATAGGGCTATGCATTGGAGTTGCCCTTATGGGGCTTATATGTACCTAAGATCATTCTTTTGGCCTGGGAAACTTGACATGCTAGAAATAAATTGATTTTTCAACAACTTATTCTTTCCCCTAACCAAATCATTTATGGGGCTGCTAATTTAGGGATAAGCTAAAGTCAATCCAATTCATATTAATCATAAGGTTTCAAAATCGTACCATATTAATGACATATTTATTTACTTGGAATGGGTTTTGGAATGAGGGAATTGTTTTTCTTTTTTGGGTTTTTTTTTTTTTTTTTACCACCCAGGGGGAGGGAAGGGGGGTGGGGCAAAAAAAAAAAAAAAAAAAAAAAAAATCAAATCCAAAAATTTTTGGTTGGGGGGGGGGGGGGGGGGGGGTTGGGAGGAAGGGAAGGATAATTTGATCTTTTCTTTTTTTTTTTAATTAAATAAATGGAATCCTTTTGATATAAAGCTTGTTAAGCTAAACTTTGATGGCTCAGTCAAATCAGATTTTTCTGCTGCTTCTGGTTTTATTACTATAAATGCTGATGGATTACATCTTTTTCCTGCTGTTAAAAACCTTGGTTCCTTCAAGCTTCTAAGTTCTATGGCCATACTAAGATTTTGGTAGAAGGTGATTCAAAAATTCTTATTGACAGCATCAATGGAAAAATAGCTGTTCCTTGGCATATAAAGACTGGTTCAACACATAAAAGCTACTGCAAATTATTTGAATTTTATACAAAACGTACCCATAGCTGCTAGATAGTTACAATACATACAGCAACGACAATACATACAGCTAGCTAGCTTACGATTGTCTTATTTCACATCACACCAAAAAAAAACAGCAACGACAATTAGATGGACGAATGAATCTTATTCTCTGGCTTCTTCTTGTAAAAAATGCCGAAGGACCATTTCGAAGTCTTGTTCATCATAACTGACACCTGTTCCTGTCATTGAGGCCGCCATATCTTCAACCCAGAAGTTTGTGAACACATCTTCCTCCAGTAGAGTTTCCAATTCATCAATTCCATTCTCTATAGGTGATGATGATGATGGCAATGAATTATTTTCTAAATTACCATGTTTTGATGTTGCAGCTTCAGCACTTAAATGATGCAAACTTTTGGTGAATGTTCGTGGTCGAGGTCTTATTATGGTTGTCTTTGTTATTTTTGGAGGCTCATTATCTTTTGCGACGTCAAAATCTATCTTTCTCCTTCGCCGAGCACTCCAGTAGTTTTTCACATCGTTTGATGTTCTTCCGGGAAGCCGTCCAGCAATCAATGACCATCTTTATGTGTGTACAAAACATGGAGAAAATAAGACATGCATATGACATTGTTAGGCACTTAGACTTGCATAATTGGGTTTGTTTTTAATACGAAAATCGTGGATCTTTATAAAAGTTTCACTAGATGTACAACATAGTGGCCCATTCAGAGCGTTTGACAGAAAGATTACTACCTAAATACCCTCACCTTTTCTAGTATGAAACTCGATCGATTACAAAATAAAATAAAAAAGTTTTTTTTATTGGAACCTCTAAATCTCCTCACTTGACCTCCTATATTTTTTGCACCTAATTTTTACTTTAAAAATATATAATTTATTATTTTATTTAGTAAACCTCTTTTAGATTCCAAAAATAATGATACTAGACCTGCATTAATTAACTCCTTTTTTTTTTCAGACAAAAAATAATAATTAATTGTGATAGATTTGTGAGTCATGTCTTAGGCATGAAGTTAATTTACTAGTGAAGCGTTGCCATCCAAATATACTCCAATTTCTTGGAGATGTAATGGATAAGACACCTTTTTGAAGCTCCGTAAAAGTTTTATTTGCAAATTAATTAAATCGGTTCAAATCAAGTGTAAGTCAAATATATTTTTAAAAAAATGAAGAGGTCTATAGAGCAAATGTTTTAATTATAATTTATTGTCTATAATTGTCGGTTTACATGAGGATTAAATGCAAATTAATAATATAAAATGATGGAGTCATGGAGGTCATATGAGGAAATTTGGAGATGTTAATAGAAAAACTCAAATAAAAAATCAAAATTATAAAAATAAAAGTCCTAGGCTTGAAAAATTTAAATCAACTTGGGACACTTATTATGTCTATCACACTACTCTACGCAGAGGGAGTGTCAATTAGTCAATATACACATGTATGGATGTACCTCCTTGCTATCCCAGAAAGCCCATTTCCTAGGACCCAACAGAAACCCTAGGATAGTGGGGCCTATGACCAACACGCTGAGAGCAACCACAGCTGTGTGTCCACTGCTACCCGCATAAACTAGCAATGCCCCATCCAACAATCGAAAACCACCAAGGGAACCAAAACCGTCACCGTCAAGATCAACATCTTCCACCATTGTGTCCAGATCGACCACAACTCTCTTGTCAATAGAAAATCCCGAGTAGTCAATCGACACTTTGGTATCTTAAATTTTCTTGCTTGTATATGAGTACGGAGGAAAGGGGCAAAATTAAGTAGGGAAAGGGGGCATAATTAGGCAGAAAAGGGGCAAAACCAAGCAAAGGGGAGAGAGAATGGGAAGAAAAAGAGATGCAGCAGAGAGAGAAATGAAAGAAAGATGCGGAAGAACAGAAGAAAGAGTGGCACGTGGGTGAGAGAAAAGAGGAGTAAAAAACAAATAAAATATAAAGACTATTATATACATTATTAAATAAGAACTCATAAACAAATAGAAGGCAAAAAAAATTTCGCTTGCGGCGCCAATTTTTTTAACTACTTGTCTTTTTGCCCCTCCTGCCTTTGAGTTCCGGCTCTGCCGCTGATCTCAAGTATTACTAGGAAATTTAAGTTGGGTTACTGTTTATGACTTTTTTTTCCTATACTTAATGCAGGCACGGAACCAGTATCCAAAATTGGGGTGGGCTAAGTTTATATATTCAAAAATAAAAACCCAGAAATAGGTGTTTACTGTTTTACTGCATAACAGCATAATTGTTCTTGAAAAGTTGAATCTTAAACTAATTTTATTCTTACAAGTTTCAACCCTGCCTCCCTAGAAATTGATATAATGATATTAATTATTGACTGATCTTGGAGGAATTATTGCATGAATCTCTCCCCCCCATAAAAAATAAAAATTTTTGGGAAAAAAAAAAAATATAAAATTTTTTTTTTTGGGGAGGGAATCTACCCAACCTTAAAGGGATGTGATTTTCTTGATCTTGAAGTCTTTAGAGGAAGGATTGAAACCTTGAAGAAGGAAGAACACAGTTTTTTTTGTATTGAAGTCTCAAGAGGTAAGTCTTGGAGTAGGAAAACTCATGGAAAACCACCCTTAGTTCCGTGCCTGACTTAATGTGGATTAGCTTTTAGCTAGAGAGAATATTTCTAGAGAGAGAGGGTCTACCTTCTCTCTAGATATCTTCTCTACACCCATCAGCCATATTGAGAGTCTTTCACCACCCCCATCACCACCCCTCCCACTCACATCACCTAAACTTGAGGTACCATTGTGATAGTATATGACAGAATAAACACACTCTGAAGCTTGTTAGTGCTACCTACTTTTGCTGGTATTTGTTGGCGCTTAATTTAGCAAGTGAAATAAGTACGTCATTCATCAGATATAGAGCTAGAAATGACCAAGTAGCTGGTACTTGCCTGTTTCCTAAAAGCTTCCGAAGCCTAGTCATTAGATCGACTTCATCTTCAGAAAAGTCTCCTCTCTTGAGATTTGGCTTCAAATAATTCAACCACCTCATTCTACAGCTCTTTCTGCATCTGTTTACGCCTGCAGGTGTATATATACGTATTAAGAAACCGAATATATATTACATAAGGTAAGCTATATCATATTTCTAGTTTCTAGCTATATCGTGAACCAAAATTAGTAAGTAACTGATAATATATATCCAGCTCTAGATATGCAACTCTGAGAGAGAGAGAGAGAGAGAGAGAGAGAGAGAGAGAGAGTATATTAAATTTCAACCTGCTTGGAGAGGAACATTGTGCCATTTCCCTTCTCCATTTTTTTCAATGTAGTTCCTGAGACGATGATCTTCCTCTTTCGTCCATGCACCTTTTCTCACCTCCATTCAGTGATATCATTCAGTAGTGATATGAAGGTAGTTAGAAGCCACCTAGCCTGTACATTTGAACATATAAATAGGGAATCTCGATCAAGCGTACAAGCTCAAACGGTCGTACAAGGTCAATGAGGAATTTCATCCATCAAAAAGATTTTAACTAAATCCACCAATGTTCATTTCTGCTGTCCACCACATGCAGATACAAGTTTTGACTGTTATATGTACAGTTCTTTTTATCAAAACATTGTAACAAATTTTACTGTACAATTTCATTTGCAATATATAGTTCGTCTTATGATATCTCTGACCTTAATTCGTTACTGTTAACTCTGCTAATTGAGTACGTGTGATCAATCAAAACCTACTACTTTTGTTTTTTGGTCTGATAAAACCAGTCATAATAATAATAAAAAAAAAAAAAGATTGTGATTGTTGGCAATTTCTTTGGTGTGCAGTACTAGTGTATGGTATTTGTGGTATTTGTCAGGAAAAAGTTCTCAACTAAAAAGTTCTTAGGAGCAACAGTACTATGCGAAGTAAAAACGTCTTCTTCAAATAATTGCTACCCTGGCCACCCTTGGGACCATTTTTTAACTCAAGGTCCCCCACCCTATTTCACCACATGCTATATATCTTAGGGGAGTCGAATTCAGAATTTCTCCTAAAACAGTTTTGGTGTCAAACCACTAAATCAACCACTTTAAATTAATAATAAATAAAGCTTATTTTTACTTTCTTTTGTCCGGAATTAGTTTTAATTTTATTCCCTGCCAATCTTTTAGTTTTGATACATTTACGATATATATTGTTTCAAAGTTGTAATAATGTACGTCATACTTTAGTTAGACATATCAAGCAGTTAACTTGATCGTACGTTAACTAATAATGTGACCTCAATGCTACCACAACATCAATGTAAAAACTACGTCTAGCTAGATGCCTATAAAAACTCTTCCCAAAGTTTGTAACAGTCGACAACGTGCTCAAGCAACTCCTCCGATAGCATCAGCACATCCAATATGGCAATATATACATAAGCAAATGGGCTGATTGTGATCTAGACAAGATCAAACTTTGCATATCATATTTAATATGCTTATTGGTAAGATTGATGACCAAAGGGACGGAAGTCGAAATCGTGGAATAGTATGTTGCAATAGTTTTAACTTCCCCGCCGACCTCAAAAAAAAAGGTATTATATCACCTGCAACCTATAAAAGTCGATGGTGGACAGGTCTTCCCACGGGTTGTTTTTTGCCTTTCAGTCCGAAAATAAATTATACAACAAGATTTATTTACAAATATATACAATATATACAAAAGTGTTTTCGGTTTTTGAAATAATGAAAACAATAAATAGAGGAATTTTTGTTTTTGGAAAACAACACAAAACCAAGTCACACCCTTGATAGTTAACCTACAAATTCCTTTCAATTAAAGTATACCCAAGCCACGTTGCCTAACTTTCCCTACGGTGTTCCATACCCAACAGCCAAAACAACCGAGCTTCGTCGGCCAAGCCCGCACCACCGTTCAATGCCGAATCCAAACCTACCCTTCACTCGAAAAGCCCCAACCAAAACCCTACTCAACCCAAAACCCTTTACAACAAAACAACAACCAAAAAACACCGGAACACCAAAATACCAAAATAATAAAAAGTAAAAATTACTAACTTCCCCAATTATCCAAATACAAAAAAATTATAATTGCCATCCCCCCCCCGGCCCTTTTTTTTTTTTTCCTTAGGGGGGGGGGGGGGGGGGGGGGGGGGGGGGGGGGGGGGGGGGGGGGGGGAGGGGGGGGGGTGAACAAAAGGAGCCCAAAGGAACAAGAAAAATAAAAAAAGAAAACAAAACAAAACAATAAAAAAAAACAAAATTAAATAAAAATATAAAATAACAAGGGGAAAATATGGGGTTTTAAAGATTTTGCCCTGTTCGGGTTCCCATTCTTCCGAATTCAAACTTTCGAAACTTCTACTTCCCCCCACAGGAAATGCCTGTCTTTCGTTTAATCCTTGCTTTTCGATTCCAAAACCCTAAAATGCCCTTTTGTGTGCAAATTACTTTTGCAATTTTCCCAAAACCAAAACACACATAAAACACACCCCAAAAGCCTAACCAAGTAATTAGGCCGGTACTTTTTACCACTCACACCCCACCAACAAAGCGCCCACAAACAGAACATAAATACCAATAAAACCAAACCACAATTCAACAACCCGAACAACGTGAGAGTAAGGTTGGTCCAAACTTTTCAACTACAAAGAAGTCTTCCCCCCAAGCACAGAAAAGTCAACCAAAACCCTTTCACTCGTTTTCACCTTACCCCAAACACACTCTTAAACCCAATAAAGGTTTATGAAACTTACCGGTTAAATGAAGAAAAACCAAATTCAGCCTTAGTAAGTAATCACACTTTGAGATTTAACAACTAAGAACAAAGATCTAAACTCTTCAAACAACCCTCCCTAAGCCTTTATTAATTTAAACTAAACCATTTTTTTTTTCTTTCTATTTTCTTTTTTTTCTTTCTTTCTTTTTTTTTTTCAAACAAACACAATTTACAATCACCCCCCCTTATTTTTTCCAACCCCAAAATAAGCTTTGAGAACAAAGTAATCTCAAATTACCACTAAGTGCCGGAAGTAAGGCATGTTTAAGCAAGTAGACATTTAGGGCAGAAAGAAAGGCTAAACAAAGGCACAAAAGCAAACAAGATATTGTTTAGGAATCCCCTGTTCTAATGCCTTGATCTTTCCAAGATTAACAGCGACTAGTTTCAACAAGTATTACAAGTTCAGAGATACAAAACCGCTTGACAAGAATAAAGTCATGAATATGCCTTCCATTAAGCCCCCAGACCACCAATCTCTCATCTCTCAATGCTCAATCGACATAAGGGTTCCCTATAATTAAAATTCTATTCCCTAATCTCCGGTGTGGAAACAAAAAAAAAAATTTTTTATTTTTCTGTTTTTTGGTTTTTTAGGTTTTTTAGGGTAAAACGTCCCCTTCTAGTACTACCAGGGGTTATTCTAGTGTATATTGTTACAAAAAAAAAAAAATTTTTTTGTTTTTGTTTTTTTGTTTTTTGAATTTAAAAAATAAAGTACACCTTCCCCCCTAATTAAACCCTAGTATTTCAATAAAAGAAACAACGTATTAAAAACCCATTATACAAAAAAAAAAAAAAAAAAAGGTAAAGAAAATCCCTTGAAGATCATTAACTCCTCAAATCACCAAAGACTTCACAAGTTTGTCCTTAATTGAGCCGTCCTTTGAAGGTGCCGGACGAGTGTATGCCGACTCCACCGTTTAGCCGAGAGCCTTCACCGAGATCGGAACACCATAGTCCTTTCCCCCTTTTTTTTTTTTTTTTTTTTTTTTATTTTCCTTTTTTTTTTTTTTTTGTAGTCTCCCTGGGGTGCCTCTTTTCTTCTTTTTCCTCATTTTGGGGGTGGAAAGGAAAGAAAAGGGAAAAAAAAAAAGGGAAGAAAAGGGGGGCAGTGAAATAGGTCGAGGGAAGAAAGTATTGATTATTAAAAAAATTTTTTTCTTTATTATTAAAGGTCATAAAATTTTCTTTGTTAATCTAAACTACAAATAAAAGATTTAAAATTAAAGTGGGAAAATCCTTATTTGTGGCTTAACTAATGCAAAAAATCTAATTTTTTTTTTTTTTTGGATAAAAAGGAAAGGAAATGGTTGGTTAAAGGTTTTGGGTTTTGAAATGAAAGCCCTAAATTTATAAATTAAAACTTTTTTTTTTTTTTTTTTGAAAAAAAAAGTAAAAAATGCAAGGCCCTTACTATATCAAAAATAGATAGTACTAAAAAAATAAAAAATATTTAGAAAATAATAATAAATAAAAATTTTTTTTTATTTTCTACTTTTTTTTTTTTTTTTTAAATAATGAGAGTAAAAAAAACTTACTTTTTATGAGGTAAAAAAAAAAAGTTTTTAATTGTTCTAAAATTGATGAAGTGGTAAAATTATAAATTGATTATTCTATAAAAATTAAAAAGTTAGAAATAAAATTTAAAATAAAAAATATTTAAATTAAAAATTAAAAAAGAAAAAATTTCCTATGTATGTATATTTAATTTACAAGTATGTTAAATTATCAAAAATATAGTTAAAAAAAAAAATGTTCCAAGCGTATTCGAGGTGTAAGTATATTATTAAATATTTCGTGGTTTGAAGGGAATATAAGAGATAAGGAGGGAGTTCATTTATGGTATAGGGGAGATTATATTTGATAATTTTAAAATCATTTGATCTATTAAATTATTTTATGTTTGAAAGATAAGTGTTAGATCTAAGTGTTATAAAGGTATAGTGTTAGGTAAATAAGGGTTTAGGCAATATTAACAAAGGTTTACTATTGTTAAATTAAACTTAAAACTTAAAAAAATAAAAAATAAAAAAATAAAGAATAATAAAAAAAAAAATACTAAGTAAAATTAAGTGTAATAATATCAACATGTATTATTTACAAAAGAAAAATACTATTTAGAAAAGAATAGTAAAATCGAGAGGGAAAATAAGAGGGAAAAATAAAATAAAAAAAAAAAAAAAAATAAAAAATTAAAATAAATTAAATAAAAATATAAAATAACTAAGAGGGAAAATATATATGGAGGTTTTAAAAGAATTTTGAGGTGTGGTGGTTGGTTTGTATGTGGTGTTCGCCAATTAATTTCGAATTGAAACGGTTTTGAAATCTTCGTACATTTCGGGTCTCCACATCATAGAAATGAGTGTCATTTCGATATTTAAAGTCACATTGACTTTTGTATTGGGAAAATCTAAAATGACATTTTGTGAAATTATATTTTGTCTATATTTTCCTATAAACAGAAAAAATTAAATAAAAATCTAAAAGTAATAATAATTAAAATGTAGTATTTAGTAATAAAGATAAAAAAACAAAGTAATTAAATATAAGGATTCATCTACGATTAATGTAATAATGCATCAAGTAAGCCAGTTTAATATATATACGTACAGACTAGAGAAAATGGACATTGCAAATGTGTTTATAAGGATTTAAGGATTTGGACTTCTCCAACCATTGTCAATTGGTTTTGGTTGTGACGCCCATATTACTTCATCATGGTATAAGAGTCATGTTTGCTCACGTGTGAAACCAAGTGGTCACACGTGCTCCATGTCACCCAATATAAGTTGTCCACGTGTTTGGCTTGAAAATTCGCCACATGTGCGGAGACGTGTGAGAATGTGGAGTGTTGTCCCATATTGGAGAAAATTGACTTTGCAAATGTGTTTATGAGGATTTAGACCTCTCCAACCATTGACAATTGATTTTGGTTGTGGCGTCCAGATTACTTCATCAACTAGCTCCATCATTGGTATACTAACTTGACCTTATCTCAAGCTATTCTTTGACATAATAACACAAGTATAGTCGTCCAAAAGCAAAACAAAAAAGTAAGATTAATTGTGATGGTTGCGTTAGAACCTGAAACCCAAGGGGGGAGAAAAAGAAGGTTTGAGATTTTGAATGGTATCGCAAAGCTACTGATGATTTGTGGTGACTACAAAAGAGGTGCTGTTGGGCAAATTTGTAGTAGTGTGTTGTACACCTATGGTTAAAAAAAGTTCCCCAACTAAATCGAGGTTAGAAACGTCTTCCTCAAATGATTGCAAATTAACCTTCACGTTCTTCCGAACAGTCATCTTCATTATCATTTCACTTAAATGCAGTGCCCCAAGAAAATCTCCAGTCAATCTGCAGATCGAGCAGGAAATTTCCGGTGGGACTAATTAATTATTATGAGTGGTTGAGTTATTTCAAAACCAAAGTAAAGACGTGGAGTCCAGCAGCTTGAGGGTCTGATATTGAGATCTCAGTTTGAGAAATTATGTATGGAAAAGGCTCTGCAGGTAGAGCAACGTGCATGCATGGTATCCCACACTCTTCAACTTGCTACGGTTTGTCTGTGGAGCTAGCTAGTCTGGTCCTCGGGCCTAGCTACTTTTCATGTACCAATTAAAGTTGATAAATCATTAGTACGGTTTCTCATATTGTTCTATCAAATCGGCATTCCAAAAGGAATCTACGAGATCGACAAAGACACCCCTAAAGTCTCTGACATTCTCACGAAGATAATCAACTAATTAAATTTAAGGTGTTATCGGTTACTTTTTTATCTCAACTTCTCTTTCATTTTAGGGGAGTGAAATTGGCACACTATTATTTTTAATTATATTTATACATAATGGAGTTTTTCTCCTTCCGAAATTACCCATTGTGTAGTTCTTTTTCCTTCTTTTTTTCTCCTATGTCCGTGTGTCTTCTTGAATCCATGGCCCTGCACAGATCTGAGACTCCATGGAATCATGGATGGAACCAAAAACATCAACATGGCCAAAATGGGGTATAGCATACAGATACTAGAATGGTAGCTTCACCAATAGCCAAGGCCTCAGCAGCCATTGGCTAGGGGGCTAGCAATTTCTGAGCTAAACCACTGATCAAAGAGCCATTCCTAACTCTAGCAATTGTTGCAAATTGCAATACCACAAGATAGAATTTGTTGATGCCATGAAGGGTTAGTGTTGATTCGAATTATGTTCGGCGAAGGAGGAATCCATGGGAAGTGCTGAGAGGTCCCACGATACAACGACGGAGGAACATGATTGGGGTGAGACCTTCATTTCGAAAAGTGAAGGAAGAAGAAAGGGATAAGTTTGGAAGAGAAAAAATAATATTGAATAATAAAATATTAAAAAATTGGGTGGGAGTGTGGTTTGTGTACAGGGGAGTGGCAATTTCACTCCCCTTGTTTTGTTTTATCAGGCATTGCTATATTATAAGTGGGGGTAAAAGGATAAAAACAAAAACAAAAACAAAAAGGACAGTCCAACAGTCCCTACATCTCATTGTTCAAAAAAAGGAAAACAGTCCCTACATATTGATTAGGATTAGGAAAATATCTTCTTTGAATATTTAATCTTCTTTTTTTTCTTGAAATTATATTTATTTGCACCATAAATTATTTAAATACATTTCAAATAAAAAAATAGAAATATTACTATATTCAATTGTAGATAATAAATTATAGAAAATATGATAGAAAATTTATTGGAGATACGGTACAAAAGTTCATTCCTCTTATATGTTCTCGCAGTATTCCTTTCTTATTTGTTTTATTCATCTTTTAGAGCATCTCTAACAATTTTCCTATAATTTATTATTTTTTTCTCTAAGATAGGAAAAAATGAGCATTTTTTGCTCCAACAGTTTCCTCATACATATCTCTATTTTAGAGACAGTGAGTAGAGAAAGCATAAAAATTCCTATATTTACAGCAAACTCTAAAAATTATAGGGAAACATCTTCTTTGAATCTTTAATGCTCTTCTCTCTTCTCTATCTTGAAATTATATTTATTTGCACCATAAATTATTTGAATTGAATACATTTTAAAATAAAAAAAATATTACCATATTCATGTAGATAATAAATTGTAGAGAATATGATAGAAAAATTGTTGTAGATAATAATCTGTTGTAGATAATAAATTATAGAGAATATGATAGAAAAACTGTTAACTCGAGCAATTAGTTTATTTAAATATATATTCAATTATAAATTTGCTGGTTTCGATTAGTTTTTTTCTTCTTAATATGTTCATATATATATGAGACAAGTTTAGAGGACCGCATATTAATTTTTAAACAGAACCTCCGAAATGTTTGAGACGGCTTTGATTTAGCTAATTAGCTTTGTAATATTTCAGTTTGTTAGAGTTGGTTAGTTACTACTCACTACTGATGACCAAGTCTCCCATTGAGTTCTACCCATAAAAAAAATACAACAATATTATCAATTTAGTGATTTACTGCACATTTATAATTACATTTATATATAAATGAAAACATTAGTTTAGCAACCTACTCAATTACTCATCCGATCCATATTAAATATTATAATTTATTATAAATGTACAATCTTAGAGATATTACATTGTAAAAGTGTGGTGTTATAAATATAGTTTTCGTGATTTCTTTGTTTTTAATAGAAATTTTCACCGAAATCGAAATTTAAATCCTTAGAATTAATTAAAGAAAGGTCCTTGAGTCGAAACTATAGCAAGACAGAGAAGTTGTGTTCAGTTTGGACGTAAGCAAGGTGAGCTGGATTATGGAACATCAATGTCTTGCTGATAAATTTTATATGTTGACGTTGTTAATTAACTAGATTTGTGTAATTGAATACAAATAGCATCTAGATATATTAAATACTATGGAAGTTAAGCTTACTGGTTTGTTGGGATTGAAGTTAAACTGAAATTGGTTTGAAATTGATCCAAACGTTTAGCTTCTTTTTTTTTTTTTTATCAAAATCCAAAGGTTTAGCTACAGAGCATGTGTCAGCTAGATTAATAAAGATTATTCTAATGAAGTAATGATTAACAAAGCCTTGCGTGTCTACTAAATAAATAAATAGAATAGCTAAAGATATATATATCCTCGATCATTGCTCATTGAGTCGCATATAAAATGTACTAAGAGTTACAGTAATACAGTTCGTTAATGAGGATCTAGTAAGGTCCTTAGAAACCTAGCTAGTTCATTACATACTATCTTGATGACCATATTCTTTGTTTTTGATAAAAAAGTGACAATTTATATTAATTTTGAAAAAGAATACAACTGATAGATGTAGAAACTACATCAAAATTAAAAATAACGAAAGCAATACTAGAAGCAATTGGATGCAAGAACACATCGAATATAGCACCGGAAGTAAGCCGTGTGATTAAAAAGTGACCGATGGTATGACCAACCATGTATATTTCACGTAAACATATACGTCGAATAGATACTACCTACCTAGCTATTTATTTTTCATTTTTTTTTTTGGTAATTTTTTTTTTGCATGTCTATTTTCACTTCCATCTTTATACAAATTGCAATGTGCCAACTTCCGTGTGAAACAACTGATCTCCTCAAGTAGGTAGGTCATCGATACAGTTAACCTCAGCCACCCATGACACACTGAAAGTATGCTTCCCCAAACATATAAACCTGCAGCTCGATCACGCTTTATCTTCCATTATACATATAATACTTTTTACAAAAGTAATTTCTTCATCTTTTTGTTTTGTTGTTTCTAGCTACTCGATCACTAAGATGAAGTTTTTTGGTGGAATTTTAGTCCTCTCCATCATTCTCCTCTCCCTTTTTCAGAGTAAGCCCATATATCCAATTAACTTTCCCATATGATTTTAGAATTACATCTTTTTTTTTTGTCAACATTTTGCACCGACACCCTCCAAGGTTTCAAAGTTGTTGCACGTAACCCCTTATAAGCTTGTTAATTTTATAACCGTGGATCGAAGCTTTGTTTATTTTCATCGATTTATAAAGATCATCTCTACTACAAACTCAAACGTATTCGTTTGTGTATTTTGCCCTAGAGGGGTAATGTGCAACGACTATGAAAACTCATGAGGTGTTCGTGCAATTTCCGAACCCTCAGAGAGTGTCCAGGTAATAAACCTATTTCGTACTAACATATTTTGAACATTAATGTTGTACACGAATTTTCTCGATCTCCACAGCTGAAAGCCACTTTGTGAAGCCATGGCACCTCTGCAAGACCAAGGAGGTGACCGACCCACCCACTCCGTGCACGCTATTGGAATGCAGCGGGTTGTGTTCAAGCTTGTACCCTGGAGGGCTCGGAATATGCATAGCCGAAGTTTGCCAGTGTCTTCATTCCTGCTTGAAAGAGGGTCAGCCTCCCAGAGATACCAAGCTCGCGGACGATAAAGTTCCCAAAATGGCCTGGTCTTCTTCTTCCAAGGATCTCAAGCCTGATCAAATCTCTAAAATGGCCTGGTCTTCTTCTTCTAAGGATCTCAAGCCTGATCAAATCTCCAAAATGGCCTGGTCTTCTTCTTCTAAGGATCTCAAGCCTGATCGAATCTCCAAAATGGCCTTGTCTTCTTCTAAGGATCATCTCAAGCCTGATCAGATTTCCAAAGTGGCCTTGTCTTCTTCCATGCCTATCAACAAGCCTGATCGGGTTTCCAACACAGTACCGCCCGTCAAGCCTTAATCTGGCTTTCGTAAGGTCCCCTCAAGAACCAGTCAATAAGTACTACTCTTCCATGCTAGAATAAGGAAATAGGTTTTGTTTTCTTCATCGCTTTTTTTTGTTATGGTATTTTTATTGTGTACTAAGACAGATATTTAGGGCAACATGTTTGACCCTTTTGGTTAAGTAATAAGGTCATGGACTTGAGCCAGTTGAATGATAATTGTACTTTTTACCTTCCTCATTAGTAAAGTTTGAAGATCATTATCAAGATTCAAAATTAACTTTGGTTTTCAGCAGGGATTAGCATGTTATAAGTAATAAGTAATAAGGGCATAGCTCTGATGACAATAGCTCTGGTGTAGCACAATTAATGTTTGGTAATTTCATTTAAGATCATACTTGGGTGGGTAGCCAAGCATGCCCACCTTATTGTGTGGCTTCATCAGGCTGCAACAACTATATATTTGTTTTTAATCTTAATTTTTTAACGCCTTTGGAGAGAGAAGTAAAATAGTAGACGATGAAAAATTCCAAAATCTCTGTTTCCAATTCCAAAATCCTATACCAATTCATCGATTTGGAACTATAGCGATTGTCAAAACGCTAGAATATATAGGCTCTGAATGTTCCAATTCTGAACCAAAATTTAGAAAATTGAAACTTGAGGAATGGCAGGATCCCCTCGTGATTGAAGAGGACAAGAACATGCAATGTTTGCTGGGAAAGAGAAGAGAAGATAATGAATTCCTCCTCAGAGTTAAAAAAGTATAGCAAAAACTAAAATAAAAAATAAAAATACGGTGGCTTTTATTTTTGCGAGTTTAATCAAGTCCTTGTTATTCTCAGAAAAAAAAAAGACCTTGTTGTTGCTTGTACTATTATGAGTATTATCGTATAATAGTTAATTGTAACCATTATTTAACAACAAATCCGGTGTAGCACAATGCTATGGAAAATTTCAATTACCCACCAAGTAATAGAAAGTCTCAATTACCCTCCAGGTTCGAATCCTGGCACCGGAAACTTCTGTATTTTTAATTCGACACACATAATCTGAGGCCTTTAGGAGAGGTCCGAATGGAAGAATTGCAACAGCCAATACTACTAGAACAAGATGCATGAGTCAAACTATTGTTGGTGTTGTTCTTGAGCAGTGCCTTGTTTGTCCCACCCACAAAATCAGAGCATTCACAACCTATGACTGTGACCTTGTTTGGAGCTAGTATTCAAGACTGCTGGATGTGCAACCTCAAAATCGTTTTGGTACAGAACTTGGAGATTGTTTACATATAATATTATTATTAAAAAAAAAGAAGGCAATGTTGGGTTCATTCATTCATTGTTCACGTTGGGTTTTCTCTTATAACACTACTATACCAGTATACTGCTCTAGTGTCTAAAACAACTCCACAATGGTATTTAACAAGATGCTGCGGAATATCTGATGGAGAAAAAAAAAACACACACACACAAACAAACACAACAACAACAAATGCGTTGTGAATTAATAAGACTGACCGATTCATAAAGTATTTTTGTCCATGTGATGTTGTAGTAGTTACAATCTGGTGATGAATCATACCTTGATTACTCTCCATGCTGCCCTGAATCTTTTGCTCTATCCTTGGAGATGCACTTTTTAGAGACCTCAATAATTCACAACTCAAGTCTGAAGTTACTAGAGACTTGAACCCTCATGGCTCTAGATGGATCTACATGATGTCAAATCATCATCATTAGCTGAACTTTTCATCAACTAATGCTTATGTAACATGTCTGCCAATTGTGTCCGACGGAATTTCTCCCTTTTGCACCAAATCGGAAATAAAATGATATCGAATTGAAGCGCAATATATCTTGAACCTGGTTATGGATTGGATTCGAAGGAATTGAATTTTCTGACCTTCCATCCGCATCAAATAATCATACGTTTGACTTCTGATTGTTCTTTGAATACCACGTCTGAAAACACCAGAGCTCCATTAGCTTTTGGATTGAGAAGACGAAATCATTGTTCAAATGAAATATGGGCTCATCATTCATTTCATGTCATTCTGAGAAACTATAATTAGCTTTAATTAATCATGTCACCCACTTCTCTGAGTGTGGCATATTCTTCTTTCGACTGCAAATCCAAACTACCTATCATTGCATAAATACGTAAGGCTTCCGGATGACCCCAATCTTCAACTGTAAATACACGAGGCTTCCCATTAACATGAACCAGGCTCTGTCCTGGAATTTTCTTCACTTTGTTAAATTTCATCACGGTTCTTAATGCAGCAACTTCATCCCACCTTCTCTCTGATGCATATATGTTAGCCATCTCCACATATGGAACTGCAACCTGGGGCTCCAACTCAAGGAGATGGCTACATGCGTACTCACCAATCTCTATGTTACGGTGAATCCTGCATGCACCAAGTAATGCACCCCATATGCCAGCATCAGGTTTCATCGGCATATTATTAACAAGCTCCACTGCTTCTTCTAACTTTCCTTTACGTCCAAGAAGATCGACCATACACGAATAATGATCTACCCCAGGATTTATATTGTAAACTTTTGTCATCATGTTAAAGCACTCCATTCCTTTCTCAAGCAGACCTGCATGAGTGCAAGCTTGAAGAATAGCGAGAAATGTTAAGTGGTTGGGTTTCATGCCTAACTCCAGCATCAGACAGAAAAGGTCTAGAGCTTCCTTGTATTCACCATTCAAAGCACACCCTGCGATCATAGATGTCCAGGAAACAACAGTTGTCACTGGCAAGGTATAGAAAAGTTCTCGAGCATTGTTTATATTTCCACATTTTGCATACATGTCGATTAATGCATTGCAAACTACTATATTGTCTCCTAATCCATTTGAAAAGGCATAGTTATGAATCCATTTTCCAAGCTCAAGTGCTCCAGTTTGACCGCAACCTGAAACCAGAGAAAGAACAGTAACCAAATCAGGTTTCTCACCAGCTGCTTCCATAGCATGAAACAACTCAAGGGCCTCATTCAGATTCCCATTTTCAGCATACCCACTGATCATAGCAGTCCATGAAACACAAGTTCTATCACGCATGCCGTCGAATAAAAATCTAGCAGATAGTATATCACCGCACTTGGAATACATAGATATAAGGTCATTGATAACAAAAATGTCAGAATCACAGCCCAGTTGAATTCCTTGACAATGAATCAGCAAACCTTGGAACAATTTATTGGGTTGATTGCATGAAGAAAGGACGCTTAGAATAGTGCTTATATCAGGCTTGTATCCATCAGACAACATCCATTTGTAAACATTTAGAACGTCAAGAAATTTATCTGAGTTTGAATATCCTGCCATCATCGAATTCCATGAGACAACAGTCCTCACACCCATGTCAATCCCATCAAATACAGCCTTGGCCGACCCCAAATCATTGCATTTAGAATAGGCAGAGATCCAAGTATTAGCCATTGAAACGTCGCCTTCTATCCCAATTTGAATTCCAAAGGCATGAATAGCTTTCACCAATTCCAAATTCTTTGTAGCCAAACTCGCTTGAGTCCACCCCATAACCGTGATTGTATCAGGGTGAACCCCAGCAAACCTCATGTCATGGACCAAACATAACACTTTATCAAGAAAACCTGACCGCAAAAAACCCATAAGCATCACGTTCCAGGAAGCCGTGTCTTTCATGGGAGTTCTCTCAAACAGGATGTAGGCATCACCCAATTGATCACACTTGACATACATATCAAGCATAGCTGTTCGCACAAATATATCAGACTGAAACAGTGATTTTATAACATGTGTGTGAATGGTTTGGGATAATTTGAGGTTGGAGAGCTTGGCACATGCTTTTGCCAAGAAGGGAAAGGTAAAGTTGTTAGGTTCCAAACCATTTTGTTTCATCTGCCGAAAGAGAAGGAGGGCTTTTTGGGGATGGCTTTGGTTTACAGATTCTCGTATAGCGGAGTTCCATGGAGCAACAGTTGAGAGTTTTGGAAAACGCACCATCTCTCATTGTCTTCGTTGTGGGCGAAAGGGGGAAAGAGAGACTCCCTTTCTCTTTAAATCTTAATTAACATCAAAGCACACCATGTTTTTAGCAGCGCGTATGGCTTCTGCCATGTGCTTAATGTCGAGAAGGAAATTCTGCTACATTACTTGATGCAATCGGACAAGACACCCAAATACTGTTGTCCTTCTTGCTGCTCTTGGCTGAGGGAGATAACCTGTCAAGAAGCATCAAAGATGAGTTTATTGTCTTCTTCCAAACAATACTAGATGTATTAGAACACAAATGAGATCTGATCCAAGAGCATCAGCATGTAAGCTTTATCTTCAAGATAAAATGATCCATGTACCAGTTTGAACTATCCCAAACCCTTAATCAAAGTTCATGACACTCAATCCTTGCATATATGCAACAAGAAGTTCATTCAACAAATTTTGGGACCAACATTACACAATCAGATTGCCAATAATGAAAAAAATATATATATTCATACATCTTATTCACTGTAAAAGGAACTATTAAAAAGAATAAAAGAAAATGAAAATAGAATGTAGCACAAGAACAGAGTGAAAGAAATGGAACTATGGAAGTAGAATATCCAAAAAAATATGAGTAGGAGGTCTTGTAGTCCCAGTGTCTTAAATAAGCTTGGCTATATGGAAAGCATATGATGAAGAACTTCCAATGATATACAAATTGTACCTTGTTTGAAATAAATATAGAAACATCTTGTCAAGAAAATCAGAGACCAGTGTCACAAAATTAGAAAAACAAGAAAGCATAAATCTCAACTTCAAATTTGATTTCTTTTCCACTGTCAAAGTAAATTTGCCAAGAACAAGGTCAAAATAGAATGAAAACAACACAAGGCAGAAAAACAGAGCAAAAGACAACTAGAAGCAGAATATCCAAAACTGAAGTATGAAGTCTGGAAAACGTGGTGATATCATTTCACCAATATCAATGTCTCGTATTAAATAACTTCTGCTAATATTCAAACATATAATGAAGTACATCCTAGGTCCAGCTATGTTATACAAACTATACGGTGTTCCAAATACATATTAAAATATTTTTTGAATGAAAGATGTTCATTTAAATTTCATATATGTCTAGCCTGAAAAATAAAAGCTTTTAATATCATAACTTTCACTATAATTCAACCTAATTGTCAAAATTTAAATATTTCCTAGGTCCACTCCTCTAAAACTATACGAGGACAACAGCTGATTGTTGATTCTCATACATAAACTAGCTACAGTGCAGACTATTAGGAGGGGAAAAAATCCCATGAGCAAACTGTCCTAGGAAAAATATCGGCCCCATAGTAAAGTCCAACAAAGACTCCAATATCCAGAGTACTGCAGATACTTTAAAAGTAAATAAGTTTTCAGCTCAATGGTGAAGAAAAGGTTTCTTGTTGTTTCAGAAACAGTGGCATTATGACTAGTTACTTCACAAGCCATGGGCATTGGAAACCATAATAACCAATGTTTCACTTCCACTACACAGCAAGCAGCCAAACATATGTCAAAGCGGTTGATATCAGAAGATAAAATTTAATAGAGAGCATGCAATTAAAAGCAGATCATGTCTACAAAGACAGATTCTACCAAAGAGGCTCAGAGCTCAGTTGGGTAAAATTACTCTTGCAATAAAAACCGTACCTACACCATAAACTCAGTGCACACTCCAATATCTTAAAGCTGTTGCAGTTCATGTCTACGCATATATGGGTCTTGCAAATATTTATATAAACTTCATTTGTTCTAAAGCTAATGATCCTGCTATACTTCCCAACAATCATATGGACCATTTTCCAATTATCCATTTCTAGCATCCATATGTCCCAGAACTGAACCTTTCACAAACCATTGATAACTTAACTAAACCATTTCTGGTCTTAGGGGTTCAAAATCCTAATCTTGGCAAATGTTTCAAAATAAAAAGGTGAGCACTTTCTATGCCAGTAAAGAAAAAGAAACCCAAATCAGAATTGAGATGTTCCCAAAACCTATAGCACAATAAATCAAAAGACACAATACTTTATTCTCAAATCAAGATCAGAACTTTACCACTCAAAATACACAATTCAAATGTTGAAATAGAAGAGTCAAGGAATTACCTAAAATCGGCAGCTGAAATAGACTCCCAACTCAAATTCCCAAATTGTGGAGGCACGGAGAGAACTGGAAGTCGATTGTAGAAGAAGAGAGAAACCGGTTTGGATGAACCGATGAAAGAATGTTAGAAACGAATTAACTTTTCGAAAGTTAATGGCGGGAAATACAGTATGCCAACCCAAAATGGTTTTGTAGAGACCATGAAATCGAAGCCCCTTCTTTAACTAGGGATACCGCCACAAGTTTCTATATGTTTGTGTTGAGCTTTCAAAATGGGTTTTGTTGTCCCTTCATTCTCAAAAACTCTTTTTTATTTTTTAAAAACTTTCTCAAAAACCTGAAAAAGAAAAAACTTATGTTCGAAGTGTGTCGGAATTTTTTCTTATTTGTATATATTCGGTAATCTAATTTTATGATCTGAATAGTTTATCTTTTACAACACTTCCGACCTTCTCATTATTTTTTCGGTTGATTAGCAGAAAGAGTCGCTTTCTTCCTATGATTCATAACAAAGAAAAAGAAAAATTAAAGGGGTTGATTAGCAGAAAGAGTCTAGCTTTCTTCCTATGATTTATACCAAGAACAAAAAAAAATAAAGGGAAAGTTACAAGAGGGAGTAACGATAAAATGGGAATCAATTGCATCCCTAGAACTGTGGAGAATACTCGAATGGTCCAAAAGGGAGAAATGAAATACAAGAACACAAAAAGGACAATCGTTGTCATTTTAATATCAAACTCAAAACACTGTCAGGTAATCAATGGATGGGTTATCCCTTTACAAGAAAATTTTCCAAGAAAAAGAAATGTGATAATTAGCCCCAAATCAGAAGGCTAGAAACCAATTGAGGAAGGAAGAAAAAAATAATAATAATGGAAAAAAAAAAAAATTGGGCCAAGGAACAAAAAAACTAATTCCAAGACGCATTTACAAAAATTTCAAATGGATATAGAACAGAGGTTGTCAAATACTTGTCTGATGTTAGGCCTCTCATTTACAGGGAGAATACACCTCAGTGATATTGCAAGCAATTCATCCATTGCTTTTGAGGGCTCTTCCCCACCAGCAATGTCTCGGTCAATGCAATCCATGCCTCGTCCTTCTTGATCACAAAGCCGAACCCAGTCTGTAAGGTCAACCGCCCCCGACTGACCCGATATAATGTCACCGGCACTTCTTCTGGTTAACATTTCCATCAAAATCACCCCAAAAGCATAAACATCGGCTTTGAAAGAAGGGACTGGTTTGCCTGCATTAGCAAGTTCTGGAGCACGGTATCCAAGAGCTCCCATATTTAAAAACTGCTCCGCAGTGCCAGCTGGTGTCATTAGGCGATGAAGACTGTAATCAGTAAGGCAAGGATGGTACTCAGGACCTGCCAGGATTACATTAGTTGGCTTTAGGTTCCCATGGGGCAGGCCTCTATCATGTAGGTATAGCAAACACCGAGCAACCTCCACAGCAACTTTTAGCCTCTGGTTGAATGATAACGGGGAATACCTCCTAGGTGTGCTCTCTGCGGAACATATATATGCATCATATTTAGAAACACATATTTGCATGAATACTTAGAAACTAAAGCAAAAGAGCACATCGCACCTAAAAACACTTGGTGCACATAAATCAATATTGAAAGATCATTCAACCAAAAAAAAACTCAAGAAAAGATTGAAAGATCATGGTATCTATGAAACCAAGAATACCGACATCTGGATTGGAACATGTGGAAGATGAAATAAAAGGCAGCATAACACACAAAACCTATCATCGTTGACCTTAGTCATTTGCAAAATTGTTAAGTGATTATCACACCACTGCAATTCTTTCCACAGAAATGCAAAACAAATAATCCAATAAAAATGTGTTCATCAAGCCACAAATAGCAGTTTCAGAATTCCAGAGATTCCCCCCAAATCATACTCTCAAGGCAGCTGGTCATTATGGCATCTATATAATACCAACCTCTTTTTTTGTGTTCCAAAATTACATACCATTACTCAGTCACTTGTGTTCCTCTATAAGTTCACTGATTGTACTGAGTTCGAGAGACCTATATTGGTATATAACCTGTAGACTCAAAAGATGGATTGCCAAGATGTCCACACCACTAGGTATGGGAATTCTTATGGGTCAGGTTTGCATGGATTTCTTACCATTAACCAAAGAAAGAAAAGGACCAGCTACAGTTGATCTATGTTTCGAGTAGCGACAAATATGCATCACAATCTAACAATACTTCAAAATCCGTTCTTCGGTAACATACGAACCATACAGTATAAGGGGATTGGGAGTTCTTTTCCCTTCTTTCTACTATGTACTCCGCTTCATTCAATTCAATTCAGGGACATGGCTGTTACAAGCTTAACCTTTATGCGAACATGTGTCAAAATCTTTTCTTACTGTCAATCCAAGTCCCTCTAAGACGCATATTCGTGTTAAGATTCCACTATTACTTCCCTAAAGTTAAATTACCCTAATAGACTGTAATAGTATCCAGAGTGGTCATTTGTAACAATGTAGAAATTTGTTTCTCATTGATCCCTTAATATAGAGAAAATTCAAAGGTTCCATGAACACAAGCAGGAATGTGAAACAATCTTCTTAACAGATAGATTCATATACCTTATCCTCAACATCATTCTGACCTAATTATTCGCACCCGAGGAAAACTATATGGGGATGGGCCCATGAGGAATACTATTACTTTGAAACCTTACTTAGGTACCAATTTCAACTTCCCCTGGTTGATTGATGCAAATGTCATTTACTGAAGTGGCAGAAAGGACAAAAAAAAAATCCTCTGTTACCACAGACCTAAACACAGCCTGGCAGTGTAGAAATTTATCTCCCTACAGATTGTCAACATAGTATTCCATTTCAATCAGTATATCCGTGCACATTGATTCTGTTGTCGGCACCATTCTTTATTTCCTACCTTCTAAAAAATAACATTCTATTTCCTCGACTCCATGTCCACAAAACACATGCACTACAACCATTTAAAGAGATCAGCATAAACATCTATACAACATGCCTTTTAGTTTCACATGCAACTTAAAAATGACAAGGAAACTGATCTTGAACGAGACCGAGCACTATAATTAAATGAATCAAAGAGCAGTAAACAAATACATCCCCACATGATCATGTTCATGATAAGGAAAGAGAGTTGCATCACTCTCAGCTAAGTAGGTAACATGGTATACCTTCAATGTTGCTCACATCCAGCTTAACTCACAGTCAGTAGGCTATGACATTGATTTATTGATTTACTATGATTCATTCAATACATGTTCTGGTACATAACTCATTTAGCTTGTGTACAAAATGTGAGGTTGAGGAGACTAATTATTTTATTCTGACTTTCCTACACCTCTAAAGTGAAACTATTAAATTATATTGACTAAGCTTCTGCAAGTATAGTTTTATTTTTATAATGGCCAAACCACACAAAATAATAGGTTGAAAGGAGCAATTAATTTTATTGCTATTAGGGAAAATAAAAAGTTTATAGAGTTCTTACCGTAAAGATGTAGGGCCAAGCTATCTCCCTGGACATAGTCCGCTAAAAGAAGTCTCTCTTGTTCCCTAGGCCCCCAATAGTATGCCCGTAATGGAACAATGTTTGGATGTCTTATAGAGCCAATCCTTTTAACTTCCTTGGCAAAATCTTTCTTATGCTTGACCAGTCCCACCCGTAACCATTTCACAGTCAACATATGCCCACTATCTAGAGTAGCTTTGTACAAAGTTCCATGGCTGCTTCTGCCTAAAACTTCTGCAGGAGCTCGAGATAATTCCTCAGCTGTAAATTGCAATGAAGAATCCAGGAAGAAAAGTTCACCAGCCAACCTATCTGGTGAGTACACATCCAATATTACAGGTTGCTCATGTGCCTCTATAAAACGAGGTGACGAAGATAGCGGAGAACCCGGGGAGGACTTCCTTCCGGATGTTGTAGGCTGGTTATCGAGAAGATTCATAGATGTAGAACTCGTTGCTGCTTCCCCAGGTAAAACAGACTTCCCAATTTCCGGTACAAACTCTGCCTGCCTTGACAATGACCTGGATTGTGAAGTAAGCAAATGATCATTTGAAAAGCTCAACGAAGTTGGGGGAGGCTGAACATTCGTATGGAAATTCAAGAATGAAGGCCGTGTGAATCTGCCTATCTTAACATCTGTCCCTGTATTTTCACCACCAAATCTACTTCTTCCATGAAAACCTTTAAGGTGTGTTTGATGATAAGCCAATAAAACAAAAACTATCATCAAAGTAACTCCAACTGAAGCAACAATGATTGCTATCCTAATATGAGCCTTTGAACGATGATTTTTTCCTTGCTCAGGAATACGATCTGGAACCGAAGCTTTGCCCCGCATATCATTTGGTAAGTTTAGCAAGTTATTTCCAGGACGAAATGAAGAGACGGGGAAGCTTTTCAAATTGTCTGGAAGAGAACCAGACAGATCGTTATAGGACACATTAAATACATTTAGGCTGGACGGAAGCTTCTCAGGAATTGCACCCTTGAATTTATTACCTGATAAATCAAGGTACTCCAACTTATTAAGTTTGTTCAATTCACTTGGTAGCTCTCCTGAAAAGTCATTCGTTGCTAGGTTTAGCAATTTGAGTTCCACCATGTTACCAATGTCTCGAGGAAGGGAACCTGATAAAGAGTTCTTGGAGAGATCAACACTCTCAATAGGCAAATCTGGAGGTAAAGCTAAAAATTCACTTACACGTCCACCTTGGAGAGGAATTGACCCACTTAAGTGATTTAGTGAAAGATTCAATCTTGTCAATGTCAGTGAAGAGAAGAAACTGCCAGGAATGGACCCACTGAAATCATTTTGACTCAAGTCAACAGTAGAGAGTCTGGGGCACGCCTTCAATATTGAAGGCAAAGACCCCACCAATAAATTCTCTCTTAGACTAAGTGTAGTTAATCTCTCAAACTGCAAAGTCAAGTTTGGGAAGCTTCCAGAAAAATTGTTTGAACTCAAATCGAGAACCTCTAAAGCAGCACCCATGTTCTGCACAATTGATATATCACCTGAGATCTTATTTCTGCTCAAATCCAGCACTACACAACTCCTCAGATCCAAATTCTGCAATGTGCCTGACATACCATTTGACGAAAGATTCAAGACTTTCAAAGTTGTAGAGTTAATTCCAATAATGGAACCTGTACACATAAATGATAATATCAGATACTTAGTTTTCAGCATTGACTCATAACTTTCAGGTAAGGGAAACCACAAGATACACAATCGAACTCTAACCGTGTGCAACGTTACATTTAAACTTATAAAGATGAGGAAACTTGGTTCAGACTAAAATTGTATGCATAGTCCAAAGATCTCTAATCTCTTCGAAGAAATCCAAATAGTAGAGTAAACAGTCAAAAATTACAGGATTAGGACAGAAATACATGCGCAGTTTTTTATTTAACCTGAGGCATGTTTCCTACCAAACAAATAACTATAAGAATTTAACCAGAATTTTTCAGTTTGAACTTAAAGTTACTATGATCAAGGCCCTATGATAGGCCTTGGTTCATGTAGAAAAGTCTCTGGCGGATTTGGGGTAGACATAAGACTTTAGGTTTAGGATCTTCAAAGGGTAAACTTTATATTTCCACCATCTTCAATATATATGATACTGAAATTGTTCCAGCACATGTAACTTAAACGCATATACAAACAAGCACCTAGGCTAGCTTGGAAGATTAAAGATTGAAGTTCATAGCACTTTGACATGATGGAATGGAGTTAAAAGTCCATACCTGTAAAAGCATTTCCACTGAGATCTAATTCCTCCATTGGAATAAAACTGTCAAGCAACTCCTCTGGTATTTCCCCAAAGAACTGATTATTGGCCAGCCTCAAAACTCGCAAATTCGGCAACGACCCGAGTGAGGGGAGCTTTCCTGTGATCTGATTACCACCCAAGTCCAAAACTTGCAGGTTCCTAAACAACCCAATTGAATCAGCCTTAAAGAACCCACCAGTCAGATTATTATGGCTGAAGTTCAAGTAACGCACAGTGTTGGATAAGCTGGAAAGGTTGTCAGAAGGCAGTGAAATCCCTCCGAAAAACTGATTGTTGCTCAAGTCAACGTACTCCACATTGTGAAATTGCCGCAGCAAATCCGAAATGTCGCCCCACAGAAGATTGTAATGCACATCGAACACTTTGAGCTGATTGAGATTCGAAAGCCGACCCGGAAAGCCACCTTTGAAGAGATTTCGAGACAAGTTGAGATAATTCAAACCCCACAAGTCGTTTATCCGAGCTGGGATCGGCCCGTAGAAGCTGTTCCCGGACAGATCCAAGTGCTGGAGAGAGGACATTGTGCCCAGAACCGGTGGGACCCGACCCGAGAAGTTATTGTTGGCAAGGCTGAGTTTTTGCAATGCGGTGAGGCCAGTGAGAGTGTTGAACTTGAGCTCACCTCCGAGGCCGAGGCCGTCGAGGGCTACGGCGACGACATTGCCGCCGTCGTTGCAGGAAACGCCGGTCCAGGGAGGGCAGGACTGAGCTTGTGTGAGGATGGAGGAGTCGGTCCATGTGCCCAGGACTTTCCCGAGCGGGTCGGTTTGGATCCCTTTCTTGAATTCGTAGAGGGATCGGAGCTCCGACTCGGAGGCCGAGTAGGCGGAGACGACTAGCAGAGAAAGGAAGTAGAGAGAGAGAGTGAGACTGTTCATTGGACCCAAAGCAACCCTAATCATTCATTTGATTCAGACTTGAAAGAGGAGTACTGGGTCGTCTCCCTAGTCTCTTGTGTCAGACGCACAGAGAGAAAGGGGGGAAATTTCTCGGAACCCTAGATTGAGATTTGAGAGGAAATTCGGACAGAAAGAGAGGAGAGAGAGAGAGAGAGAGAGGAGGGGGGGGCAATGTAAGAGAAAATGTGGGCGTGTGAGATAAAGTGTAGGGTTTTGCTTAGGGTTAATATTATGAGAGACTAAAAATGGCGGTTTTGGGGTCAGGTGGAGAGTGTTGGTTGGTGAAGGTGAGTAACTACAGTCTGTAAAGGAGGAGGACAATGCTGCTGATGAGTAGGGCTGCCTCAGTAGTAGTAGTAGTAGGCTATACCACCTCACTGCCCCCACCACATCACATGCTACTTAACGCCGTTACCACTCCGTTACTTGCCTCGTCAACTCGGGGGTTTGGAGACGTGAGCAGTGAGCTACTGATACACACATTTGATGGTAGAATATTTCGGGTCTTGGTCGAATGGTGGTCGATCATCTTTCAATTCGACAAGTTCTACTTACCCCTCCATGATTGTTTTGGACTTTTGGGGTTCGGCAGCAATCTTGTTCCAGATTGGTCTTTCTCACTTGCGTGATTCGCAACCGAGATGCGAAGATCATCAACTTACTTGACTCCTTGAAATTCTTACTTTTTGTTAATGTCATTTTTTTGATATCTTTACATTCGATCGTATGTCACTTTTAACAAATTTCACAACCTCTTCTTTAAAAGAGAAATTGATTTGATTATCATTAGTCAAGCTTAACCATGAATACAAAAATCAGGGTGATTCATACGTCAATCAAACATTCCGTCAAAAGCTTATCTCGAAATGTTAGTTGAAAATAACTCATTAAAAAATATTGAAGCTCGTTTTTTGAACAAAAAATAAAAACAAAACAAAACAAGTTCGCAACCAAAATGAGTGCATGCGACAATGATAGCTTAAGTTCACAACCAAGATGCAAAGATCATCAACCTACTTGACTCCTTGAAATTCTTACTTTTTGTTAATGTCATTTTTTGATATCTTTACATTCGATCGTATGTTTTTTTTTCAATTTTTTGCCTATTTAACAAGCCTACTATTATGCTTTTAACCAATTAAATGTTGGTTGTGGTAAAGATGTCTTGTTTTACGTGTAATTTTCTTCAAGCGAAAAATAATATAATATTATCACACGGAAGAGAACCAATAGTCAATATTCAAAGATATTAGTTTGGAAGGCTTTTGATTAATTTTGTGAATGATGATATGATTCCGTCCTCTTGACAGTGCAACCATAGCCTTCCTCGATCTCCAATTGTCCATGCGGTCAACGATGATCACAAATCAAGTCTCAAAAGCTTGTGATACCTTTGATAGTTTCCCGTCGTTTTTCAACGACTCCGATCATCTTTGACATCGACCTAAGTATGCAAATCGATCCATCACTTCGTCTTCATTCCCATATTATACATAGATGACTCTAGTTTCCTAGTTAATTTTAATCTACGTATGGGGATGGGGTGTGCTCGATCAGACATCGATCTCTCTCTGTACTAATGGACTGCACAAATAAAAGAACATGGTTCAAGCTTTTTTATCAACTGCTTTCAAACTTGACCTTAACAGTAATTAGTTATAGATATTATATATATATTGTAATTGAGATGAGTCTTAATAATAGGATTTTGTCTAACATGAAATTAGAACTTTGTTATTTGAGGATCGGAGTTGTTTACCCATTCCGGCAGTGTACCCTACTCATTTCCCGTTAACTCCTTTCAACGTTATGAGAATGCATGCACATGTGGTAATTAAATGCATGACTACAAATTAGTGAATAGTTGCCACAGTAATTGGTGCCGCAACAAGTGACCAACTGAGGCATATTGCGCACATGAAAAACCAGATACAACTCCCTTGGCCCTCTCTCACAAGTCACAAGTCATGACAACTTTCACCATAATGACCGGTGATATATATTTTACGTGTTTTATCTCTCTCATTACTATCTCTCTCATTACGTGACTTAACTCGTTATTAAATACATGAGTTATTATGCTTGGTATTTGAATTTTAATTTTTGTCACAAGTAGTACTCAAAATTTTTGATTTCATCTTTTATGGTACATGAATTTTAATTTTTGTCACAAGTAATACCCAAAGTTTTCAATTTTTATTACAAATAGTATCCAAAGTTTTTTATTTTAGCCTTTTTTTTTAACACATGCATATATTTGTGACAAAAATTGTTTTACGTAGCACAAGAGATAAAATTGATAATTTTGAATACTACTTATGATAAAAATTAAATTTTAAATACTAAATATATAATTTAGAAATAATTTAAATACTATACACGATAAACATCGTAAATAGATAAAGCATATCCAGGACCTAGAAGTTTTTCTCTTCATTTTTTTTGTTACGATATGTTTCTCTCTTTTGAGCTCTTTAATTAAAGCATTTCGGTCCAAAATTAAAAATTAAAAAATTTATCCTCTGGCTGTCCTCTCCTCTCTTTCTCAATCTGCGTTATATTTTAATGAAGGCACCAAAATATATAAGCCAACCCATGCTCTTGAGGCTCGAGCCTTTTTGCCGAGGAATCAGTAGACAGGTCAAGTTAAAAAAAGATTATAAACAAACCTCACAGTTTAAGCCCTTACATAAGAATCATATAGATTTGTTCTTCTGGGAGAAGTGAGAACATATATATAAAGTTATAAACCAAGTAGAGCTACTTTGATCTCATTACTTCATCTTCTTAACGTACATCGGTCGTCTTTACATATAGACTGGGTCACTATAGCTAGCTACTTCTTGTCTGTTTATATTTCACACACCAACTAAGTACCATGAGATTCCCAAAACTCGTTCTGTTTCTGGTTTTATCCTTCTGTTTGGTATTAATTAGTACTTGTTCAAGGGAAAGTGGACTCCGATGAAGCTGAGGTCACGAGCTCTACAAACTCTTTCAATGCTGTGAGTTCATCAGCGCTCGCTCTCTCTCTCTCTCTCTCTCTCTCTCTCTCTCTCTCTATGTTTAAAGTGTTTGATATTTTGAGTATACTAATTAATAATGCAGGAAAGAGCTGAGTGTAGAAACAAGGGTGCTGAGTGCAGAGAAGGATCAAAATTAAGTAAATATTTTTGAGGATGAGGACTACATCTACACCAACTCTCTCCCTTAGCTAGATTGTAATCAATTACTATAACTTACTCGTTAATTACTTCAATGGATTAGCTAGCTATAGGTGCTGAGTACGTACGTAGTACCCAAAACTAGACTGCACTGTCATTCAATAAAAATTAACTAAGACTGAACTTTACGTTTTTAGGCTCAAACTTTGGGGCCTTATGAAAATGTATGTCTTAATTTGAGGGCATATAAATATATTCTCATTTGCTTGCTAGATGGTCAATATAATCTTCAAACTTTTTTTTTCTTTTTCTAGTTACGTACTTCATGATCGGGTTCGCAGAAAAGTTGACCTAATTAAGTTGCAAGAAAAATGATCACCCAAAAAATGGATCGAGTATCACATACTCCAGAGTTTATTAGTACAAATTGACGTTGGGAAATTTAGTACGTACTTTTTAAATTACATGCCCTAATAGAAATTGAAATTTTGAAGCTTAATAGCAGAGATAATGTCAAACTTCTACTTTGAACAAGACGTACAATATAAGCATGCATGAGTCGTGACGAACTACCACAAGTGATAATCTACTTAATTGCATTACAAAGATTTGTTAATCAACTGAGGCAAAAGTTATCTGCATCTGACCCATCTTGAAGTTAGAGTAGCAGCTGTTACTTTGACTATAAAATTACTCGACTATAATTGAAACTATAAATTAAGTCTCATCTTACGAAAATTGTCCGGTACACGGCGTGTATATAAACGCCGCGATCTGAGCCGTTCAAATTGAGTTATAAAAATAGATTAATATTTTTTTTCTAATATTTGAACGGTTCAAATCCAGATCACGGCGTATATATACACGGTGGAATTAAGAGATTAATTATGTGATTTGTTGGGTTCATATGACCTGGCATCGATCAACATGACAATGACTATGATTTTATTTCAATTAAAAACAAAAGTCATATGGTTTATTGGAGATTTCATATTACTACTAAGAGAGGGAGAGACATGGGAGAACATGACCACCATCTGGGAATCTCTATACAAAACTATTTATGGTTTTCCTTGGAGACCATGATGAGCTTTTTTGAACATATATGCTGTCTTATTGTACTAATTAATCATATTATTCTTTATATCAAATCAAAATGTTCTATTGAATATATACTTTCTTGTCTTCTTCAAGTTAACTTTCAAGTGCTACCCATGTGTATCAAGACTCTGCTAGCTCAACCAATTCAATATTGAATCTGTGGGTGCAGGCCAGACGGTTAGTTTGTAAATATTAGAATAGTAGGTTTTGATTTTACTACTCTATATAAGTCTATAGAGGACAAGATCCTCCCCAGCATAATGAGAGAATATTTGCCATTTCAGCTAAAATATACATGAACCAAGTAGAATGACTCATGAGTCATGACTAGGAAAGTCTCTCACTTGAAATAAAGATATACTAGCAAGTTAACTGACCTAACTAAGCCATTTTTACCCATTAAATTTGGGTTATTTCTCTAATTATACTGAATCTTTTGGCGGGAAAACCATTATTGATATTTCATGATGGCAAAAAGTTGCACATAGTAGCTGTAGAATGAGCTGAAAGCCTGAAACCGAATTTTGTTCATGTAGTTTAACAGCGTCTATTAACAAATCAATCAATCTTGATCCAATAATATCCTTTAAAATGACAATTTTAGCTCCGTATGCCTCTAAACTTCGAAAGTGATTAGGATAAAGACGGATTAACATTTCAAACTACAAGGATATTACTAGACATTTTGCTACGACAAGAGTTCAATCATATATCACCCAAAACCACATGAATCATTCATAACACAAATAATTGTGCTCCAACTCCGCACGTAACGGACATGTGCATCTCTTTTGATGACAACCATTGACCATTAGTTATCTAATCAATGATGTGGTCTAATCACAACAGGTGATCATATATGCCACATGACTTGACGGTCACTCTAAAAAATTTCTCGATGATAAAATTTGGACGGAAATTGTTGTTCAGAGCACCACAGACTGATGTCGAAAACCACAAAGATGTTACTTGACACTTCTAAACGAGTGGTAAGATTGTGCATCATTCCATAGAACAATACAAATTAAATAGGTTATCTAAGATCCTCAATTTTTTTAAACAATGTTTTAAAAAAATTCAATCACCTTGACAAAGACAAATATCCCAAGGCACCACCGAGTACAATGTATCCTACTGTGAACCCTATGAAGTATATAGGCGAGGTGATAAGGGTCTAGAACCAAATATAGCAAATGAAGATGACAAAGACTTGTACTATTGATCCCCGCAAGCAGTCTTTGGAAAAAAAGAAGAAGTAGATAAATGAATGCATACAAAAAGAAGTAACCAATGCTGGATCATAAAGATTAAGAGTTGTGCTGGAATCTGAAAGAGGGTGAGTAAAACATGCTCATCCTTGTTAGCAGCTGTGTCAGCATGTTCAAGACATAAGCCACAAAGACAAAGGACCACTGCATAATTGGGCATAATACAAAAACTCTTTCAAAAGATGCCTTCAGAATACCCAATTGCCTTCAATCAATAACAATGTCCACAAGAACCCACAAGTGAGAATCACTCCATTTGGTTGCTGAAAGACAAAGGCAAGAGATAGCAAAGTTGTTCCGAGCTTTACAACTATCTTCACCAACTGATACTTGAAGTGCAAAACTTGCATCTACGGATATAATTTTATATATACCGTAAGAAAAATGTTATTCAATATATAGTTACTTACATATGAGCTTGAACTTACAAAAGAAAAAAAAGAAAACAAAAATTTACATTATACAACAATTATGCACATCCCACCAGGCCAAATTTTGATGGAGACCACAGAATGGCAAGATCGTAACAAAGACCTCTACATTAGGGCTACATGATACCATAGTCATCAACCGGAAAACTGACGACAGATCTTCAATCAACTACACTTGGGCACATAATTTCGGGACTATTGCAACAAATGGGAAATAGTACACCTGACCTAATGGAGGTTCAAAATCTAACTCACAGTGTTCAGCTACGTTTAGTGTTCGGCTTCTAAAGATCCATCACAAAGTTGCAAGTTTGAAGTGCTGGATCATATTGTTGCTAAAACAACAACAATCCAGTATCTCCAACATCCTAATTTTCTTCAAGGATCGGAAGGTGACACGTAAAAGCATGAGCTGGATCTCCCTTCAAATATGCAACACAAAATTTGACAATAGATCAAAAGTTTAACATAAACATACGTAATCTAACGAGAATAAAGAGGATAAAAAGAAACAAAAAACAGATACAGCAGCCTATGTTTTTCAGCTAGAACAGCTGTAGCAATTCACTCTGCCTACGTAATCAAAGATATGATACGAAAGAAAGGGATACACACAGGCATGCATAGTTGAAAATAGCACACACGCATATATTCTGCTACATTAACAGACCAACTGCAAAGAATCTAACCTCTAATGGAACAGTATTTGACCATCTGGTTTCTTTCAAAAATATCTGAGACAAAGGACAGTTGGCTTCATGACCGAATGAGTATTGTCACTATTGTGGCAAGTTACAAGTGTTCCCTATTAGAGTCATTCAGTTCTGTTCAATTATTTACATCCACTACAAATTACGAGACATATAACAGTGAGTTATAATTATAATTATCATTAAACTTATCTAACATTGGAGCTGATTAGGCCAAGGAACAGTCAAACCTAATAATATTGGGAGACTTAAATGGAGGGAAAGCACAAGAAACTACCACATTAAGTCCTTAATTAATTTTAGAATGTTCCAAGTAAAAAGAAGCTAAACAGTTCTGATCTATTTTGATTATATGTTTTCACAACCAAACCCTGCTTCTACTTCTAGGATGAAGAACCAGAAGCATACATACAAAAATAAAATCAGCTTACTCACCAATTAATCAAGCAGTCCCAGTTATCAACCTCTCCCGTTCATCAAACTTTTTGACCTTTATGATGCCAATGAGAACTTGAAAGCCGAAAAATGCACAAAAGATATATGCTGCAATGGAAGGCACCTGAAAAGATATAGATAGCACCAGAATCAAGGATTAATAAAATTAGCATTCCTTGTGTCAACAGAATGTCATAAGTATCAAAAGTAAATTTGATAGCTTACTCGAATGGAATGAATATACAAAATTGTTGCAAGGTTGATTAGGCTTCCAGCAGCAACGGCCTGCAAATCAGTCAATTTGAAGATCAAATCATGCTGTAGATAATGTGCCAGTATAATTATTTCATACATCACAGGAAAATGATACAACCGAAACATATAATAGTTTCAGCATTTTTCACATTTTTCTAATATCACTTCATCAATTGAACTTATTATCCGGACCATATATATTTCAGAATAGTGTTGAATAGCTGCTTATCCTCGTGTACAAATAACTATTTTCTAAGTTCATTACTTGCACACAGCTTGGAAATCATAATAAATCAGTTAAAATTGCTGAGTCCATCTGTCGCCCCACCTGCCTACGTTGGGCATTACATACTCCCAACCCACGCACAAAATGATTGCTACAATATTTTAAGATGTTCAACTAGTTGACCAATCAAGAATACATGATTAAGCAGGTTTCTTCTTATCATAAACAAGTTTCTGATATAAGCCATAAGATAGCAGATAAGAGAGAGACAAAAATCATGTGTAGTTAACATTCTTGAGAACTTAAGATGACACAAATGATCGCACTTGTTCTCACTCTCTCTGGCTATCAATGTGCTTTTTCTTTCTTTCTTTCTTTCTTTCTAAATTTGATTTCATATAACAATGTTACTACGTAAATTGGTATATGTGATATGTTACTCCAATATCCTATCATCCAACAATCTTTAAGACATTGATGGAGTTTAACAAACTTGTCTATATTTGATGGAATCTTGTGTAGAAAATAAAACTTGAATAAGAAGTTTTGTTGTGAGATTATTAACTTATTAGGAACTTAAACATCATCCGAAAAGATAAGTATCACACATAATTGCTCTAGCACATGAGCCAGCTGAACTCACATTTCCAACAGTCTTCTGGACAGTAGCAACTCGCTGGAATGCCCTCTCAGATTCCAAAGTCCGAACTCTAAGCTTCAGATCACCTTGCTCCTAAAATTTAATAGGGACATCAGTCTAGAATCTACCATGTAGAAACCGTCACGAAATATTTAAAATAGTCATATTAATAGCTCAATAGACGAATTATCAATTGGTACCAATCTTTGGATAATTTCAGCAAGCTTTTCAACTCTGTCTGCCTGTCTAAATAAGTTATAAAATGCCTGAGATTGCCTGTCCCATCGCTTTCTGATGTCCTGTAATAAGTTTGACTGTAAGAAAAGGGGTTTGCATTAAAAGATTGTTCAACAAGACATTATAATACAGAGAGTCCAAGTTTGCCTTCAAAACGACTTCGACTCCAGCTTCACGAAATTTTAGCAATTCCAGTGCATACCTACAAGGAAGAGTTTCCAAGACTTGTCAAAAGAAAAAAAAAATACAGTAAAATTATCTTAGGCAGTTTTGATGACCAAATTTGAAATAGTTGTAAGCTAAAATTAAACTCACGGTTTGGCAATCTCAGTGATATCAAATCGAGGATCAAGACCTTTCCCGATTCCATCCAATACTGCAGAGAGAGAAAATAAACAAATCTAATTTAAGAATGCATCACTTGCGAATATAATACTAAATATAAAGAAATTGAATATTAGTCATCATGCTTTCTAACTGGTGAGCATAGAAATTCAAGTTCACCAAAAGTTGGATTAAAATCAAAACAGCTGCATTTTTTAGAAGCCACAGTATTGGATTAGAACATGAACCATTGAATTTCAATCCATTGGTTGGTGAGACGATGGATGTCCTGCTCATCAGTGCATGAAATAAAAATTTATTCATGTATGTATCTGTTTATGTAGGCATATTAATGGTGTATATACATCAAAACTTATTTGACTACATAAATGAATACATTACATGACTGATGACAAATGCATACATATATACATTTTTGCTTATGAAGAATTTGTTCGCCATCACAGTTCTATTATATTACCTGAGAATGCTCTGACAACAAATGTGAATGTCGCAGGAAATCTGAAGGGTTGGTCTGCTGCAATGGCTAATAAATCTTCCCCTGTCAAAAGATGCAAGTTATGAGCAGAAAGAATCAATATTCAGTGGAAATATGTCTAGTAACCTAAGGGTTCATCAATTTGAGTAGAAACTTTTCGTAACTAACTAATCTCCTCTCAGATTTAGAAATCCAGGTGCTGGACAGAAACTCATTACCCTGAATTATAGTTCAAACACCCTGACTCAAATCCTACATCATTGAAAAAGGAACTTTTTTGTACAATCAGGACAGCGAACTTGGTGAGTAAACCTATCTTTTTCTATAGGAGGTGATGAAACACATCTTACTCACAAGAGCCCTCATCAGACATCTCTATCTTAAATAGCCAATTAGCCAGGCAAGAAAACAAAAATAATTAAAAATTCATAGCTTCATATCTGTATGATGAAAAAAGAAAACCTCATATCTGTAGGGCATCCACACAGATAGGAGAACCCACAAAAAAAAGTCATATTTCAACTTTCTCGAATAAGGAGATGATAAGAATCAAGTATAAGTGTATAATTGTATAAAAAAAAAGTATATTTCAACTTTCTCGAATAAGAAGATGATAAGAATCAAGTGTATACTAGTATAAAAAAAAGTACAAATACTTGAGTCTATTCAAATTCTAATCACAAAGAAAATAGGGGATCCAATTTACTTTTTGAATTGTAAACCGAATAAAGTATGAGGGTAATATTACATACAAATATATACTGTTATACATACCAATGAAGCAAGTAAGTCTCTAAACTGTTAGTTAATCCTAGAAATTTGCCTAAATCTGTCTCAAGTTTGACATGGCATGCATTCAGACCAGTTTGAATGATCAGACAGGTTATTATTTTTAACAAATTAAGAAGCTGGAGACTTTAGAGGCAATTCAATATAAGTATCAGCTTTTAGGCATGATTAAGTTATAATGCCTGCAATGCTATTGACACGTCAGTCCAACAACAAAAAAACTCAGTCCGCAAATCTTCCATCAAATAGCTAGTTGCTAGATTCCAAAAACATGGTCAACGTATCGAATATTTAGACCCAAGATTTAAACCAGATGAATTACCAATTGCAGCCAGCCTTTCCTTCTTTTTCATTATCTTTTCCTCCTTGCTCAGTGGCTTTTTAAATCCAAGTTCTTTTGTTGCCATTTCTCTCTCTTTTCTCTGTGCAGCAAGACGCTCTTCAAAACTGCAAAAATTGAGTAGTCAGAAGACAATCCAACAAATAGAGTAAAAAATTAAAATCAGTCATTGTAAACAAGGTATGCTTATCCTAACATCTTGCTTCTAAAAGTCTAAAACCAACAGTCAACAGGCAGCCAGGCATGTCAATTATATCACCGCCATATATAATTAGCAGCCATAGAAAACAGAATATCATTTGCAACTAATGCCACTATAGCTGCAACGACAACCTAAACTAGACTCCACTGAAACCGAAAGCTGATATAATTGGCCTTCTATTGCACTTTGGAGGATTACATATCAGAATTACTAGATTCCTTCTCTATTATTTCACATAATGAATTTTACTTGCTATAGAGGAAGTATTTCCCAAGTAAGCTCTTAAATTACTCGGCATTATGAAATCTAAGGTATAGTGAAAATATGATATAAGCAAAATGCAGTGGATGACAAAAAATGAACCACTACTTGAAGTAATTAATAAAAGAAGGGAACATATCGTAAATTCTAATCAATTCTCAATTGAAAGCACCTCCTAAGGAAGAACTGCGCTGTTCTTCTGACAGCTGTCATATCTCCAGTAGGCACAAGAACCCCCATTTGAATCATTGCCTGAAGGACCTGCAACATTACAAATAGTTCCACCAATAAGTTGATCAGAACCACTGATGGGAAACTTGATAAAATTAAAGTTATGGAAATAAAACCATTGTAGGCGATCAAAAGAAATAAAAAATAAAAACCTTATCTGGATCCTTCTCATAAACTCCATAAAATGTTTCCAGCAAACCTTCTCTAATGTTTGGACTGATACTGCAAGGTATACATATGAAAGTCACATTAAAAATCTTAAAAAATAAAACATGTGAATGGTTAATAGCAGATTGTCATTAGTAAGCACAGTCAAGGAATTACCTTCCCATCATTCCAAAATCATAAAAGATCAACCTTCCACCATTGACATCATCCACAGCAATATTCCCAGGATGCTGCATGAAGGGTAACAGAAAGTTGTGGTTACACATCGGTAAGGGACTGAAAAAGCCACGAGGGATTACTAAGTAGGTCCTCTTTCTTCTTATGATACAAGTGTCCCAGAGATTGCATTTTGGATTACACAATATCGCAATCATAAATCAGTATTTTCTTCCGGAATCTGTAACCGAACAGCCACAGTGAGCAGACAACTAAAAGAGGCCATGATCACAAACCAGGACTTAGGAGTGATGGTTGCGGCCCTCCATCATCCCCCCCCCCCCTCTTTAACCACCCACACAAACATGAGCACTATCTCAGCCAACAATAAATATCATATGAATGGCACCATCCTCATACAAGTATTACCACCATAAATCACCACAACTTCGGTAACTGGGATGAAACCAGGAAAATCTCTTCAACAACCACCACAGTGGCTGCTTTCGACCATCATCAGAACCCCGCTTCCTTTCCATTATACCCATCAGTAGACCCTATGCTGCTTTTCTGCTCAACCCTTTCTCCTACTACTACTACTCTACTACTGCTTTTAGGCATTGCCAGTATGCCAGCAACAAAACTATCTTGTGCATGTTTTAATTGTTCAGATCTAAAATTGCATGGCACTTGGTGTCTAAGTGCCTTCGATTTAGTATGAGCTGAAGTTTCTGCTACTAAGACGCACTGGACATTTATTTTTTTTCAAACTTATCCAGAAGGTGAACCTTTGCACATCTTGCCAGCTAAGGCTATTATGCGTTTAATTAATGTATCTATCTATGCTATCTTCAAGCATATTAAACTTCAATTCCATAATCCATAGTCAATCATTTCATTGTTCATAGTGTCACACCTACAAGTTCATGGAACTTTTAAATTAAGTGCCTTCAACTTACTATGAGCTGAAGTTTGTGCAAGTAAAGTGCACACAAGGATTTTTTTTCATCTAGAAGGTGAACCTTCAAAACTCAGCATTGCACTTCTCTCTAAGGCTGGTATACTAGTATGCAGAGTATCTATAGTTCTATACCGATATCTAGCACATAATCTTTAAATATTCCATACTTCACATATTTCACTGTCATGAATATCCTAAACATGTTTTGGCACCAAGAAAAAAAAAACAAAAGACTCACAGGATCAGCATGGAAAAACCCATGAGACAGAATTTGTTCCAAGTACGATTCAACAGCATACCGTCCTAGCCTGAGGAAAATCAGATTGATTATTAGAGGCATCTCGAGTGCAAAAAAGATGTCACATATCAAAATGATTTCAGACGGGATAAGGCAGTGATTATATTGACCTCTGCCGATCAACTCCCAATTTATCCAAAGCTTGTATCTTGTTTATTTTGATTCCAGGGACATATTCCATAGTCAGAACCTAATAGTAATACCGGAGGGATTTAAGAAAGACAATAATAATAACACACATAAAATCTCCACCAGCTCAAAAGTCATTAGTGCTGAAATCTTAAACCTGTGGTGTGGTGTATTCCCGTACTATTGTTGGGACTTTCACATAATCCATGTTCTTGAAGTTACTTGCAAATAGTTCAGCATTATCAGCTTCCTTTGTGTAATCAATCTCCTGAAAAGCTTCAGTTATTAGCTTATTTGCTGAATAATAATAGGAGAAAAGTATTGAAGAATTTTAAGACCAAAGCTTCTGACAACAAGTTAAAATTTACTAACACTGAAATCTGCACACAATAAGATGAGCATAAAATATTTTACATTTATGAGTTTTCTTAAGTCTAAGATCACACTAAAGAAAAATTAAAAAACAATCTAAGACCGCAATATAGTGTCCAGCATCTAGACAGGATTCATAACAATATATCTCCTACAGAGTAAACAGTGCACCATCTACCAAAATACAAGCCTCTAAAGATCCCCAAATTCAGTAGCAAACGAAGCTCACAATCTCAACCACAATTTACTCTTTGTCAACTCCTCCTGTAGCTTTCCTTAAAAAAGTTCTAGCATTCCTTTCTAATTAGCCAA